>OY997268.1:148391916-150791916 GCA_963921465.1 Triticum timopheevii
TCCTGTCCAGTCTATACAAGGGGGAGAAGGAGGACTTCCTTCGAACGAACCCTTTAAATGGGTTCTCCATGAACAACCCTAGAGGATGGGTAAGAGGACACTTTTAAGGGCTCAACCCATGCTTTCGAAGCTTAGGCTTCTTACATTATGTCTTCGACGCAGGATCTACGCCGGACTGTGGAGGACATGGTAAGTCCTGCTCCGCAACCCGAGGATCCAGAAAGATCCCTGGATCCGGCCTCCGAAGAGGATCCGGACATCAAGGTGGAGCTGATCGACGGGGTATTTCACCAGCTCAGCATGGATAATGCTTTGGTTGCCATTACGGCGGACTACCCCGGACTGTATCCGGCTTCCCAGGTGACTGTGACCGAGGTCCGGACACCATTATCTCTTCCTTGCCCATTTCTAACCTTCGTGAACGATGGCATTTTACAGGAAGCGCCTTCACGGCGGGAAGCCGAGCCCGCGGCAGCTGACCAACAGAGGTCAGTCCGGACCAGCAGGCGGAAAAGGAGCGCGGTGCAGACGGAAACGTCGCCGCAAAGGTATAGCTCGTATTTGAATTTTCAGAGCAACGTTCCTAGGAAGCGTCTGAGTGCTCATGATCTTTATAGGAGAAAAAGCGCTCGCCGGACTGCGGGCGCGGAAGTTGCTGATCCAACCTACACCGGCCAGGCTCCAGCGCCCGGCCTGGAGGGGGAGGCAAGCGCAAGACGCGGGCCGGATCCTTCTCCAACGGAGGACACCGACAGACTATCCGCCACCAAGTCTGAGGTGGAGAGCGCCATGAACCATAGGCGCCGCCGGACAATATTTCGTGAAGCGTGCTTCTCCCCCGAGGCATTGAACGCCTTTAACGCAGGGGACGCACATCTCCGCGCCGCTCAAGATGGTTTTACCAGAGCCACGGAGCAGTATGCGAAAGACATACGGGTAAAGGATTTTTAATGGTTGTATATGCCAGTAGCCCCCGAGATTTAAAGTAGTTATGTTAACTGATTTAAGGATCATTTGAAACGCAGGCTCTTACCGAGAAGAATGCCCAGCTGTCTCAGGAGCTGCAAGAATGCAAGGCCCAACTGGAGGCCGCACTTGCTGCCGCAGGAGGAGATGCAGAGACCCCTCCTGGTAACACATTTTTATTAATAAATATAAGCGCTGTGCGGCCTGCGCGCAAGTCTAATAGTGACATTGCAGGTGCCTCCGGACAAGATCCGAACAGGCAAGAATTACTGCACCAGCTAAAGGCCGGCGAGAGGGTGCTGAATAGGGTGCAGCAAGAAAGGAACAAGCTCCAAGATGCCAACGCCAAGCTCGGAGAAGAGCTGAAAGGCGCTCAAGCCAGGCTGTCCAGCTCTGTTAAGGAGAATCAGCGGCTTCGTCGCGGCATTTATAGTAAGTGCTTAAGCGGACCCTTTTGAAAAGAAGAGTTCGGCAAGGAAGTCAATTGACATAATGTGTCTTGTAGGTATACTCACAGGTCGCCTGCAGAGGAGATGCCCATATCAATGGGTGATCAACTTCCCGAGCTGTTGCAACTGCTCGAACGAGTTCGGCAGGCAATGAGCGGCGGCGTCCAGGCATTATGGCCAGCCCTCTCCCTACCTGAGGGCCTTGGGGAGCTTGCAGAGAAGCTTCGGGGAGTGCGGCAGCGCTTCCGTTTATGGAAGATTTCGGCTTGCCGTCAAGGTGCCAGGGATGCTTGGGCCATGGTGAAGACGCGTTACAAGAAGGCGGATCCCAACCACATGGCCGAAGTTGGACTGGTGGGGCCCGATGGGAAGGAGATCCCTGTGAGTTTAGTATACAGCCAAGTAGAGCTGGCTGCTAAATTTTCCCAACGGGACTGTAAGTTAGACAGCCTGTTAGACGGGATTGAGGAGGAATACAATCAGTAAATTTGACAATGTATGTTTTCCTTTAAAGTGACATGTGAAATGCCTTCTAGCCGGATTGTAGATCGTTTGTGTTTGCCGACCTTTTCACTTCAACCTCGGGACCCTATAGTCCGGAGTGTGTCCGAATACCTCTTTGGTTAAGAAACAACCGTGGTATGCATGGAGACCAGGCGTAGGTGTCATTAGTGGTTTATCAGACAAGTGCCCAACTAGTTATGTTATATTACATGGTTAGTAAGAAACATCTTCCAGGGAGAATAGTTCCGTTAAGGGTTCCTTTCCCTGGGAGGCATGCCCTAAAGTGCATGTCCGGACTGCAAAGAAATCAGAAAAACATCTGGGGGCGGATAAATAAATAGGTAAAAAGTCATCTTTTAAGTCACCGACCGAATATTCCCTTAAGAACGCTAGCTTTCGGCTTCACCCAGTCTGAGGTACACATCCGGCAGACCCGGCAGTAACAATCGCAGAGGTGCTCCCTTTACCTCCTAGCCGAACAATCGGGAACGTAGGGGTAAGCATAGGAGCCAGGCAACCCAGCTTGGCCAAAACTTAAGTCATATCGATGCATATAATGGTGAGTAAAAGGTACATGTGGAAGCTTGACACATGTGCTGGGTATGAAACCCTTATAATTGAGCTTCTGTAAAAGAAGCCCCCAGGAATAATGAGTGCGGATGGCACATCACGTGTATGCGAAAAATGCAAAAATAGGCCCGTAAGGGCTTGTGAATAAAAAGGTATGAAAAGAGAAACAAAAGACAGCCGAAGTGTAAAATTTTGGGCGGGGGAAGGGGACGAACTCTTAGTCCGGCGCTAGGCATAGAATTGTCGGAGGCGGGCTGCGTTCCATGGGTTCGGCTCGAGTCGGTTATCCGACGCATTTCGTAGACGGTATGCTCCGCCGGTCAGGACTTGATCGATAATGAAGGGACCCTCCCATTTGGGCTTGAGCTTGTCCTTTTTCTTGTCCGGCAGGCGTAGAACTAGTTCACCAACGTTGTAAGTCTTGGCCCGTACTTCTCTGCTTTGATATCTTTGGGCCTGTTGCTGATAGAATGCGGAACGAGCCTTGGCGACGTCGCGTTCTTCCTCCAGTCTGTCCAAGCTGTCCTGCCGATCAAGCTCGGCCTCTCTTTCCTCGTACATGCGCACTCGAGGTGAGTCATGAATAATGTCGCAGGGCAAGACTGCCTCTGCGCCGTATACCATAAAAAATGGTGTGAATCCGGTAGTGCGGTTAGGCGTTGTCCGCAGCCCCCAGAGTACGGAGTCGAGCTCCTCGACCCAGTGCGTGTCAGATTTAGTAAGTGACCGCACTAGTCTGGGTTTAATGCCGCTCATTATTAGACCATTTGCTCGTTCCACTTGACCGTTGGTTTGAGGGTGATGGACTGAAGCGTAGTCGAGCTTGATGCCCATATTCTTGCACCATGACTTAACCTCGTCGGCTGTGAAGTTTGTGCCGTTGTCGGTGATGATGCTGTGGGGGACTCCGTAACGGTGTACTACCGTGGATATAAAGTCTATCACTAGTTCGGACTCTGCCGTTTTGACCGGTTTGGCCTCTATCCATTTGGTGAATTTATCCACCATGACCAATAGGTATCTTTGTTTGTGGGTTCCCCCTTTAAGGGGTCCAACCATATCAAGCCCCCAGACCGCGAACGGCCAGGTAATGGGTATAGTTTTGAGGGCGGTGGGCGGCATGTGGCTCTGATTAGCAAAGAGCTGACAACCAATGCATTTCTGGACTAAGTCCTGGGCATCTGCCCGGGCCGTCGGCCAATAAAATCCTGTACGGAATGCCTTTCCTACAAGGGCTTGGGCTGCTGCGTGGTGTCCGCCTAGTCCGGCATGAATTTCAGCCAGGAGGTTTCGCCCTTGCTCTTCGGAGATACACCTTTGAAGGACTCCGGTTGTACTTTTCTTATAAAGTTCTCCCTCATGGACCTTGCAGGCTTTCGATCGCCGGACTATGCAGCGGGCCTCGTTTTGGTCTTCGGGAAGTTCCTGCCTAAGCAAGTAGGCTAGGAATGGTTCTGTCCACGGGGCGATTACTGCCATTATGACGTGGGCTGAAGGTGTTATGTCATCGGCTGGATCGTCGATTGGCGCGGTTTTTTCCGGTTTGTCACTTCCGGGCTCCTCTTCCCATAGTACGGATGGCTTGAAGAGCCATTCCAGGAAGATATTTGGAGGGACAGCATCACGTTTGGCACCGATGCGTGCCAGTACGTCGGCCGCTTGGTTATTATCTCGCGCTATGTGATGGAATTCGAGTCCTTCAAACCGAGCTGACATTTTTAGGACAGCGTTGCGATATGCTGCCATTTTTGGATCCTTGGCGTCAAAGTCTCCATTTATTTGGGATATTGCAAGGTTTGAATCCCCGCGCACCTCTAGGCGTTGAATGCCCATGGAGACTGCCATCCGGAGACCATGTAACAGGGCCTCGTATTTGGCTGCATTGTTGGAGTCCGTGTACATTATTTGAAGTACATACTGGACTGTGTCTCCGGTTGGGGACGTCAATACGACGCCAGCCCCCAGTCCGGCCAACATTTTAGAGCCGTCGAAATGCATAGTCCAATTGGAGTATGTGCCGTACTCTTTAGGGAGTTCGGCTTCGGTCCATTCGGCGACAAAGTCCGCCAAAACTTGTGACTTTATAGCTCGCCGAGGTTTGTAAGTTATGTCGAATGGTAAGAGCTCAATGGCCCATTTTGCAATCCTGCCCGTTGCGTCGCGGTTATTTATAATGTCATTGAGCGGTACTTCAGAGGCCACTACTATCGAACACTCTTGAAAGTAGTGCCGGAGCTTCCGGGACGCCATGAACACCGCATATGCTATCTTCTGATAGTACTTGCAGGGGGTTAACACAGTGGATATATAATACACTGGTTTTTGAAGAGGGAATTTGTGCCCTTCTGTCTCTCGTTCGACGACGAGGACCGCGCTTACAACTTGATGCGTTGCTGCGATGTATAACAACATTGGTTCGCCCAGATTGGGCGCAGCCAGGACCGGATTTGTTGCCAATATGGCCTTTATTTCTTTGAGTCCGGCAGTGGCAGCATCCGTCCACTCGAAGTGTTCGGTGCGCCTGAGGAGGCGATAGAGGGGCAACGCCTTTTCTCCTAGACGGGAGATAAAGCGGCTTAGAGCTGCCACGCATCCTGTTAATTTTTGTATTTGTTTGAGGTCTTTTGGAATGTCCAACTGTGACAGAGCTCGGATTTTAGCCGGGTTTGCTTCGATTCCTCTACCGGACACGATGAAGCCCAGCAGCTTTCCGGCTGGTACGCCGAAAACACATTTTTCCGGATTCAACTTGATGTCATATGCTCTGAGGTTGTCGAACGTGAGCCTTAAATCGTCTACTAGAGTTTCGATGTGTTTTGTTTTGACGACTACGTCGTCTATGTATGCCTCGACTGTTTTGCCGATCTGGGTAGCCAAACATGTTTGAATCATGCGCTGATATGTTGCGCCGGCGTTTTTAAGTCCGAAGGGCATCGTGTTGAAGCAGAATGGTCCGTAAGGGGTGATGAATGCCGTGGCGGCTTGGTCTGCTTCCGCCATCTTGATTTGATGGTAGCCAGAGTATGCGTCGAGGAAACACAATGAATCGTGCCCTGCGGTAGCATCGATAATTTGGTCGATGCGGGGGAGAGGGAAGGGATCCTTTGGGCAAGCCTTATTGAGGTCTTTAAAATCGACACAAAGGCGCCAGGATTTGTCCTTCTTTGGTACCATTACTAGGTTTGCTAGCCAATCCGGATGTTTGATATCTCTAATGAATCCGGCTTCCAACAGTTTGGCTAGCTCTTCTCCCATTGCCTGTCTTTTGGGTTCGGAAAATCGTCGAAGAGCCTGTTTGACTGGCTTGAATCCTTTTAGGATGTTTAGGCTGTGTTCTGCCAATCTGCGTGGGATTCCGGGCATATCCGAAGGATGCCAGGCGAAAATGTCCCAATTTTCCCGAAGGAATTCGCGCAGTGCGGCGTCTACTTTGGGGTTCAATTGTGCCCCAATGGAGGCCGTCTTTGTTGGGTCCGTTGGATGGACCTGGAATTTTGTTATTTCATCTGCTGGTTTGAAGGAGGTGGACCTGGATCTTTTATCGAGTATCACATTGTCCCTGTTCACCGTAGAGCGCAGCGCGGTGAGTTCTTCTGCCGCTAAGGCTTCGGATAGTGCCTCGAGGGCTAGTGCGGCTGTCTTGTTTTCGGCGCGGAGTGCTATGTCCGGATCACTAACGAGAGTGATTATTCCGCTGGGCCCAGGCATTTTGAGCTTCATGTACCCGTAATGAGGTACTGCTTGAAAAATTGTGAATGCCTCTCGTCGTAATATAGCATGATATCTGCTGCTGAACGGGGCCACTTGGAACGTGACTTCTTCGGATCTGTAATTGTTCGGCGAGCCGAACACCACATCGAGTGTGATTTTCCCGGTGCAGTGCGCTTCCCGGCTAGGGATTATTCCTCTGAAGGTTGTGCTGCTTCGCTCAATACGGCTCCAATCGATTTCCATTTTTCGCAGAGTTTCCTCGTAAATGAGGTTTAGTCCGCTGCCGCCATCCATGAGGACTTTTGTCAGTCGAAAGCCGTCCACTATGGGACTAAGCACCAGTTTAGCTGGTGCTCTGGCTGTTCGGACTTTAGGCTCGTCACTGGCGTTGAAGGTAATAGCTGTGTCGCTCCATGGATTTGCTGTTGCTACTTGGTAGACTTCGGCGAGTCCGCGGATTGTTCGCTTTCGCATATTGTTTGATGCGAAGGTCTCGAAGACTGTTGATACCGTACTGGTGTTGTCGGGGTGGTTTTCCGGGGCTAGAAGCTCCTCGCCACTTTTGGCCACCTGCCGTAATACCCAACATGCTCGAAGGCTATGTGTTGGGACGGCTCCTCCTGTACTATGAAGCTTACAGGGTCCATTAAGCCATCCCTCCAGTACGGTTCCATGCCCCTTATTGGGTTTTTGCTTTTTCTTTTTTGTATCTGGGGCCTGAGTGTGAGGCACCCTTTTGTTGCGGACTAGGGTTGGGGCCGGATTATCCCAAAATTGGACCGAAAACTCTCCATCGCACAGTACTTTCGTACTATGGACGCCAGATCGGCGAAACGTGTAATTTTGCGACGATCAATGGCGTTTAATATCCCCTTGTCCGTGCAATTATTGCAGAAGATTGAGATTGCGTTTTCCTCTCGGCAGTCCTTTATCCTGTCCATAACCAGGAGGAATCTGGCCCAGTAATGATGTACTGTTTCAGCGGGCTCTTGCCGTATTAGAGATAGATCGCATATGTCTGGGCGAGTGGGTGCACTAAAGTCCGGATCCCTGCCCATCTTGGGGCTCAAAGGCCGAGGAGTTTCCGAATTTGGAAGCTTGGGTTGCTGGACACGATCTAGCGAGTCCGGAGCGATGCATGGTTTTAAGTTCAATGCTTGATCGAAGTCCGTCCCTCCGCGGGAATCCGGCATGGAGGGTTCGGGAATCCGGACATGAATAGTTTTCAATACAGGCGAAGAGTTGCCGTATTGCTCCTCTACCACTGCGACGTGGTGGGTGGCCTAGGGAGAGTTAATCTCTCTCAGATCGATTTTAAGCCCAATCTGGTTATAGTCCGTAGCGACTCCCAGGGCGGCGATGCGATCCAAGAGCTCGTTAACAGACGAGAGCTCTATTAGATCCAACTGTTCGGCAGCTTTCGAGCTGACGCGAAGATTGCTTCTGACGACTTGAGAGGTCATTGTCGAAGCGGTGGCCGGACAGGCGGTCATAAGAAAACCACCTAGCCGGATAATTTGGCCGGCGGCCAAGGCCCCTTCGGCGAAAACACCGTCTTTGAAGACGGGTGGAGGCATCCTCCCTATCGGTGACGACACAGAGGACCTCTCAATGAAAGCACCAATGTCGGTGTCAAAACCGGCGGATCTCGGGTAGGGGGTCCCGAATTGTGCGTCTAGGCGGATGGTAACAGGAGACGAGGGACACGATGTTTTACCCAGGTTCGGGCCCTCTCGATGGAGGTAAAACCCTACGTCCTGCTTGATTAATATTGATGATATGGGTAGTACAAGAGTGGATCTACCACGAGATCAAGGAGGCTAAACCCTAAAGCTAGCCTATGATATGATTGTTGTAATGTATGTTGTCCTACGGACTAAAGCCCTCCGGTTTATATAGACACCGGAGGAGGCTAGGGTTACACAGAGTCGGTTACAATGGTAGGAGATCTACATATCCGTATCGCCAAGCTTGCCTTCCACGCCAAGGAAAGTCCCATCCGGACACGGGACGGAGTCTTCAATCTTGTATCTTCGTAGTCTTGGAGTCCGGCAGACGATGATAGTCCGGCTGTCCGGACACCCCCTAGTCCAGGACTCCCTCAACCACCCCGATTGCCACCCCTTTATTGTCTCCACAAAGGAGACCTTGAGCCATAGGACGTTGGGCATCTTGCCCACCATGGCACCTCCGCACTCCGCTTGGCGGCCGCCCACTACCTTCGGTTTGACATTGAAGGTCTTCAGCCATAAGCCGAAGTGGGGCTGGATGCAGAGGAAGGCCTCGCACACAACGATGAACGCCGAGATGTTGAGGATGAAATTCGGGGCCAGATCGTGGAAATCCAGGCCATAGTAGAACATGAGCCCCGGACAAATGGGTGAAGTGGAAAACCTAGTCCGCGGAGGAAGTGGGTGAGGAACACCACCCTCTCATGGGGCCCGGGGGTGGGGATGAGCTGCCCCTCGTCGGGGAGCCGATGCGCGATGTCGCCGGACAAGTATCCGGCCTTCCATAGCTTTTTGATATGCCCCTCCGTGACGGAGGAGGCAATCCACTTGCCTCCTGCTCCGGACATGGCTGGGGAAGGTTGAGGCGAGATGTGCGGGCTTGGGCGTTGGAGCTCGAGTACGCGGAAATGGATAAGCAAAGGAGGAATAAGCCATAGGTAAAAAGGTGGATCCTTATCCCCTTATATGGACGGACGAAACTATGCGTCCCCACCAGCCTGGTAAAACTCGCTTATCTCCCAAGCGCCGTAATCAATGGCACGGTTGGGTTACCCACGCCCGTATTGATGAGAATCCCGGAATAAGGGGACATGATCTCTGCTTTGACAAGACGTGCCAAGGAAACCGCTTCGCTAAACGCGCTGAGGTGGAACAATAAAAACAATTCGAATAAAGGCTTGGTCGTGGTGTGACATGATGCCACGAAATACGTCAGCAGATTGAACTTGTGTAAATATTATTCTCTCTACGGTGGTATGTGGAATTTATTTTGCAGAGCCGGACACTATCCTGGTGTTCAAAATCTTCTATGAATTATTCGGAGGAGGAACCCGCCTTGCAATGCCGAAGACAATATGCGCGCCGGACTCGTCGTCATTGAAGCCTGGTTCAGGGGATACTGAGGGAGTCCTGGACTAGGGGGTGTCCGGATAGCCGAACTATCATCTTTGGCCGGACTCCAAGACTATGAAGATACAAGATTGAAGACTTCGTCCCGTGTCCGGATGGGACTTTCCTTGGCGTGGAAGGCAAGCTTTGCGATACGGATATGTAGATCTCCTACCATTGTAACCGACTCTGTGTAACCCTAGCCCTCTCCGATGTCTATATAAACCGAAGGGTTTTAGTCCGTAGGACGAACAACAATCATACCATAGGCTAGCTTCTAGGGTTTAGCCTCCTTGATCTCGTGGTAGATCTACTCTTGTACTACCCATATCATCAATATTAATCAAGCAGGAGTAGGGTTTTACCTCCATCGAGAGGGCCCGAACCTGGGTAAAAACATCGTGTCCCTTGTCTCCTGTTACCATCCACCTAGACGCATAGTTCGGGACCCCCTACCCGAGATCCGCCGGTTTTGACACCGACACCGATCATTGGGCAAGTCCACCAAAGTCCACACTTTGTTCTCATACGTGGATCCCATCTCAGATTTCATGGCCTCAAGCCATTTCATGGAATCTGGGCTCATCATCACTTCCTGATAGTTTGTAGGTTCATCATGGTCTAGTAAACAACTTCCATAATAGGATTACCGTACCACTCTGGTGCGGATCTTACTCTGGAAGACCTACGAGGTTTGGTAGTAACTTGATCTGAAGCTTCATGATCATCATCATTAGCTTCCTCACTAATTGGTGTAGGAATCACGGGAACTGATTTCTGTGATGAACTACTTTCCAATAAGGGAGAAGGTACAATTAACTCATCAAATTCTACTTTCCTCCCACTCACTTCTTTCGAGAGAAACTCCTTCTCTAGAAAGGATCCATTCTTAACAACAAAGATTTTGCCTTCGGATTTGTGATAGAAGGTGTACCCAACTATTTCCTTTGGGTATCCTATGAAGATGCACTTCTCTGATTTCGGTTCGAGCTTATCAGGTTGAAGATTTTTCCCATAAGCGTCGCAGCCCCAAACTTTAAGAAACGACAACTTTGGTTTCTTGCCAAACCATAGTTCATAAGGCATCGTCTCAACGGATTTTGATGGTGCCCTATTTAAAGTGAATGCAGCCGTCTCTAGAGCATAACCCGAAAATGATAGTGGTAAATCAGTAATAGACATCATAGATCGCACCATATCTAATAAAGTACGGTTACGACGTTCGGACACACCATTTCGCTGTGGTGTTCCAGGTGGCGTTAATTGTGAAACTATCCCATGTTGTTTCAAATGAAGACCAAACTCGTAACTCAAATATTCTCCTCCACGATCAGATTGTAGAAACTTTATTTTCTTGTTACGAGATTTTCCACTTCACTCTGAAATTCTTTGAACTTTTCAAATGTTTCAGACTTATGCTTCATTAAGTAGATATAACCATATCTGCTGAAATCATCTGTGAAGGTAAGAAAATAGCGATACCCACCATGAGCATCAATACTCATTGGACCGCACACATCAGTATGTATTATTTCCAACAAGTTAGTAGCTCGTTCCATTGTTCCAGAGAACGGAGTTTTAGTCATCTTGCCCATAAGGCACGGTTCGCAAGCACCAAGTGATTCATAATCAAGTGATTCCAAAAGTCCATCAGTATGGAGTTTTTTTCCTGCGCTTTACACCGATATGACCCAAACGGAAGTGCCACAAATAATTTGCACTATCATTATTAAACTTCAATCTTTTGGCTTCAACATGTGTATCACTACTATCGAGATTCAACAAAAATAGACCACTCAGCAGCGGTGCATGACCATAAAAGATATTACTCATATAAATAGAACAACCATTATTCTCTGATTTAAATGAATAACCGTCTCGCATCAAACAAGATCCAGATATAATGTTCATGCTTAATGCTGGCACCAAATAATAATTATTTAGGTCTAAAACTGATCCCAATGGTAGATGTAGAGGTAGTGTGCCGACCGCGATCACATCGACTTTCGAACCATTTCCCACGCGCATCGTCACCTCGTCCTTAGCCAATCTTCGCTTAACCTGTAGCCGTTGTTTCAAGTTGCAAATATGAGCAACAAAACCAATATCAAATACCCAGGCACTACTGCGAGCATTAGTTAAGTACACATCAATAACATGTATATCAAATATACCTTTCACTTTGCCATCCTTCTTATCCGCCAAATACTTGGGGCAGTTCCGCTTCCAGCGATCAGTCCCTCTGCAGTAGAAGCACTCAGTTTTAGGCTTAGGTCCGGACTTGGGTTTCTTCTCTTGAGCAGCAACCTTTTTGCCGTTCTTCTTGAAGTTCCCTTTCTTCCCTTTGCACTTTTTCTTGAAACTAGTGGTCTTATTGAACATCAACACTTGATGCTCCTTTATGATTTCTACCTCCATGGCCTTTAGCATTGCGAAGAGCTCAGGAATAGTCTTGTTCATCCCTTGCATATTATAGCTCATCACGAAGCCTTTATAGCTTGGTGGCAGTGATTGAAGAACTCTGTCAATGACACAATCAACTAGAAGATCAACTCCCAGCCGAGTCAAGTGATTATGATGCCCAGCCGAGTTCAATTAATCATATTACTTAAGAACTCCCACTTAGATAGACATCCTTCTAATCATCTAAGTGATCACGTGATCCAAATCAACTAAACCATGTCCGATCATCATGTGAGATGGAGTAGTTTTCAATGGTGAACATCACTATGTTGATCATATCTACTATATGATTCATGCTCGACCTTTCGGTCTCAGTGTTCCGAGGCCATATCTGCATATGCTAGGCTCGTCAAGTTTAACCCGAGTATTCTACGTGTGCAAAACTGGCTGCACCCGTTGTATGTGAACGTAGAGCTTATCACACTTGATCATCACGTGGTGTCTCAGCAGGACAAACTGTAGCAATGGTGCATACTTAGGGAGAACACTTGTACCTTGAAATTTAGTAAGGTATCATCTTATAATGCTACCAATGTTCTAAGCAAATTAAGATGCATAAAGGATAAACATCACATGCAATCAAAATATGTGACATGATATGGCCATCATCATCTTGTGCTCATGATCTCCATCACCGAAGCATCGTCATGATCTCCAACTTCATCGGCACGACACCCTGATCTCCATCGTAGCATCCTTGTCGTCTCGCCACCTGTTGTTACTACGACTATCGCTACTGCTTAGTGATAAAGTAAAACAATTACATGGCGATTGCATTGCATACAATAAAGCGACAACCATATGGCTCCTGCTAGTTGCCGATAACTTTGTTACAAAACATGATCATCTCATACAACAATTTATATCACATCATGCTTGACCATATCACATCACAGCAAGCCCTGCAAAAACAAGTTAGACGTCCTCTACTTTGTTGTTGCAAGTTTTACGTGGCTGCTACGGGCTTCTAGCAAGAACTATTCTTATCTACACATCAAAACCACAACTATTTTTCGTCAAGTGTGTTGTTTTAACCTTCAACAAGGACCGGGTGTAGCCACACTCGATTCAACTAAAGTTCGAGAAACAGACACTCACCAACCACATATGTGCAAAGCACGTCGGTAGAACCAGTCTCGCATAAACGTACATGTAATGTCGGTCTGAGTCGCTTCATCCAACAATACCACTGAATCAAAGTATGACATGCTGGTAAGCAGTATGACTATTATCGCCCACAACACTTTGTGTTCTACTCGTGCAAATAACATCTACGCATAAACCTGGCTCTGATACCACTGTTGGGGAATGCGGTAATTTCAAAAATTATCCTACGATCACGCAAGATCTATCTCTATATGATGCATAGCATTGAGAGGGAGAGTGTGTCCACGTACCCTCGTAGACCAAAAGTGGAAGCGTTTAGTTAACGCGGTTGATGTAGCCGAACGTACGTGACCTTCGCGTTCAGCACACGTTCAACTCGGAGACGTCCCTCGTACTATTGATCTAGTTGAGGCCGAGGGAGAGTTTTGTCAGCACGACGGCATGGTGACGGTGATGATGAAGTTACCGCGCAGGGCTTCGCCTAAGCACTATGATGATATGTACGAGGTGTGTAACTGTGGAGGGGGGCACCGCACATGGCTAAATAATTGCCAACTTGTGTGTTCTAGGGTGCCCCCTGCCCCCGTATATAAAGGAGCAAGGGGAGGCCGACCGATCGCTGTAGGGCGCGCCCCAAGTAGGATTCCTACTAGCGATCCTATTCCTAGTAGGTTTCCAACTTGGTGAAGGGAGGGGGAAGGAAGGAGAGGGAGAGAGGGAAGGCAAGGGGGCGCCGCCCCCCTTCCTTGTCCTATTCGGACTCAGGGGGAGGGGGCGCGCGGCCTGCCCTGGCCGGCCCCTCTCTCTATCCACTAGGGCCCATCGAGGCCCATTAGTTCCTCGAGGGGGTTTTGGTAACCCTCCGGCACTCCGGTTTTATCCTAAACTTCTCCGGAACACTTTGAGTGTCCGAATATAGTCGTCCAATATATCAATATTTATGTCTCGACCATTTCGAGACTCCTCGTCATGTCCGTGATCACATCCGGGACACCGACCAATCTTTGGTACAACATATCACGTAAACTCATAATACCAATCATCATCGAACGTTAAGCGTGCGGACCCTACAGGTTCGAGAACTATGTAGACATGACCGAGACACGTCTCCGGTCAATAACCAATAGCGGAACCTAGATGCTCATATTGGTTCCTACATATTCTACGAAGATCTTTATCGGTCAAACCGCATAACTAAAGGAAATATGCCCTAGAGGCAATAATAAAGTTATTATTCATTTCCTTATATCATGATAAATGTTTATTATTCATGCTAGAATTGTATTGAACGGAAACATAATACATGTGTGAATACATAGACAAACATAGTGTCACTAGTATGCCTCTACTTGACTAGCTCGTTAATAAAAAATGGTTGGGTTCCCTAACCATAGACACGAGTTGTCATTTGATTAACGGGATCACATCATTAGGAGAATGATGTGATTGACTTGACCCATTCCGTTAGCTTAGCACTTGATCATTTAGTATGTTACTATTGCTTTCTTCATGACTTATTCCGTTGCGGTTTGACCGATAAAGATCTTCGTAGAATATGTAAGAGCCAATATGAGCATCCAGGTTCCGCTATTGGTTATTCACCGGAGACGTGTCTCAGTCATGTCTACATAGTTCTCGAACCCGTAGGGTCCTCAAGCTTAAAGTTAGATGACGTTTATATTATGAGTTTATATTTTTTAATGTACCTAAGGTAGTTCGGAGTCCCGGATGTGATCACGGACATGATGAGGAGTCTCGAAATGGTCGAGACATGATGATTGATATATTGGACGACTATATCCGGACACCGGAATGGTTCCGGGGGTTATCGGATGTATACCGGAGCACCAGGGGGTTACTGAAACCCCCTGGGGGGTTAATGGGCCTCATGGGCCCAAAGTGGAGCAGAGGAGGGGCGGCCAGGGCAGGCCGCATGCCCCCTCCCCCTCTAGTCCGAATAGGACAAGGAGGGGGGGGGGGCGGCGCCCCCTTTCCTTCCTCTCCCCTCTCCCCTTCATTCCCCTCTCCTACTTGGACAAGGAAAGGAGGGAGTCCTACTCCCGCTGGGAGTAGGACTCCTCCCTGGCGCACCCTCCCCTGGCCAGACACCCCCTTCCCCTTGGTCCTTTATATACGGGGGCAGGAGGCATCTCTAGACACAACAATTGATCCTTCAGATCTATTAGCCGTGTGCGGTGCCCCCTCCACTATATTCCACCTCGATAATATCATAGTGGTGCTTAGGCGAAGCCCTGTGTCGGTAGAATATCATCATCATCACCACGCCATTGTGCTGACAGAACTCTCCCTCGAAGCTCGGCTGGATTGAAGTTCGAGAGACGTCATCGAGCTGAACGTGTGCCGAACTCGGAGGTGTCGTGCGTTCGGTACTTGATCGGTCAGATAGTGAAGACGTACGACCACATCAACTGCGTTGTGCTAACGCTTCCGCTTTCGGTCTATGAGGGTACGTGGACACACTCTCCCCTCTTGTTGCTATGCATCACCATGATCCTGTGTGTGCGTAGGATAATTTCGAAATTACTATGTTCCCCAACAGTGGCATTCGTGCCTGGTTTTATGCATAGATGTTATATGCACGAGTAGAACACAAGTGAGTTGTGGGTGATACAAGTCATACTGCTTACCAGCATGTCATACTTTCGTTCGGCGGTATTGTTGTATGAAGCGGCCCGGACCGACATTACGCGTACGCTTATGCGAGACTGGTTCTACCGACGTGCTTTGCACATAGGTGGCTGGCGGGTGTCAGTTTCTCCAACTTTAGTTGAACCGAGTGTGGCTACGCCTGGTCCTTGAGAAGGTTAAAACAACACTAACTTGATGAAATATCGTTGTGGTTTTGATACGTAGGTAAGAACGGTTCTTGCTCGGCCCATAGTAGCCACGTAAAACTTGCAACAACAAAGTAGAGGACGTGTAACTTGTTTTTGCAGGGCATGTTGTGATGTGATATGGTCAAGACGTGATGCTATATTTTATTGTATGAGATGATCATGTTTTGTAACCGAGTTATCAGCAACTGGCAGGAGCCATATGGTTGTCACTTTATGGTATGCAATGCTATCGCCCTGTAATTGCTTTACTTTATCACTAAGCGGTAGCGATAGTTGTAGAAGCAATAGGTGGCGAAACGACAATGATGCTACGATGGAGATGAAGGTGTCACGCCGGTGACGATGGTGATCATGATGGTGCTTCGGAGATGGAGATCACAAGCACAAGATGATGATGGCCATATCATATCACTTATATTGATTGCATGTGATGTTTATCCTTTATGCATCTTATTTTGCTTTGATTGACGGTAGCATTATAAGATGATCTCTCACTAAATTTCAAGGTATAAGTGTTCTCCCTGAGTACGCACCGTTGCAAAAGTTCTTCATGCTGAGACACCACGTGATGATAGGGTGTGATAGGCTCTATGTTCAAATACAACGGGTGGAAAACAGTTGCACACGCGGAATACTCAGGTTAAACTTGACGAGCCTAGCATATATAGATATGGCCTCGGAACACTGAGACTGAAAGGTTGAGCGTGAATCATATAGTAGATATGATCAACATAGTGATGTTCACCATTGAAAACTACTCCATCTCATGTGATGATCGGACATGGTTTAGTTGATTTGGATCACGTGATCACTTAGATGATTAGAGGGATGTCTATCTAAGTGGGAGTTCTTAGTAATATGATTAATCGAACTTAAGTTTATCATGAACTTAGTACCTGATAGTATTTTGCTTGTCTATGTTTGTTGTAGATAGATGTCTCGTGCTGTTGTTCCATTGAATTTTAATGCGTTCCTTGAGAAAGCTAAGTTGAAAGATGATGGTAGCAACTACACGGACTGGGTCTGTAACTTGAGGATTATCCTCATTGTTGCACAGAAGAATTACGTACAGAAAGCACCACTGGGTGCCAGGCCTGCTGCAGATGCAACTGATGACATTAAGAATGTCTGGCAGAGCAAAGCTGATGACTACTCGATAATTCAGTGTGCAATGCTTTACGGCTTGGAACCGGGTCTTCAACAACGTTTTGAACGTCATGGAGCATATGATATGTTCCAGGAGTTGAAGTTAATATTTCAAGCAAATGCCCGAATTGAGAAATATGAAGTCTCCAATAAGTTATATAGCTGTAAGATGGAGGAGAATAGTTCTGTCAGTGAATACACATACTCAAAATGTCTGGGTATAATAATCACTGGATTCAACTGGGAGTTAATCTTCCTGATGATAGTGTCATCGACAGAATTCTTCAATCACTGCCACCAAGCTACAAGAGCTTCATGATGAACTATAATATGCAAGGGATGGACAAGACTATTCCCGAGCTCTTCACAATGCTAAAGGCCGTGGAGGTAGAAATCAAGAAGGAGCATCAAGTGTTGATGGTCAATAAGACCACCAGTTTCAAGAAAAAAGGGCAAAGGGAAGAAGAAGGGGAACATCAAAAAGAACAGCAAACAAGTTGCTGCTCAAGAGAAGAAACCCAAGTCTGGACCTAAGCCTGAGACTGAGTGCTTCTACTGCAAACAGACTGGACACTGGAAGCGGAACTGCCCCAAGTATTTGGCGGATAAGAAGGATGGCAAAGTGAATAAAGGTATATGTGATATACATGTTATTGATGTGTACCTTACTAATGCTCGCAGTAGCACCTGGGTATTTGATAATGGTTTTGTTGCTAATATTTGCAACTCGAAACAGGGACTACGGATTAAGCGAAGATTGGCTAAGGACGAGGTGACGATGCGCGTGGGAAATGGTTCCAAAGTCTATGTGATCGCGGTCGGCACACTACCTCTACATCTACCTTCGGGATTAGTTTTAGACTTGAATAATTGTTATTTGGTGCCAACATTAAGCATGAACATTATATCTAGATCTTGTTTGATGCGATACGGTTATTCATTTAAATCAGAGAATAATGGTTGTTCTATTTATATGAGTAATATCTTTTATGGTCATGCACCCTTGAAGAGTGGTCTATTTTTATTGAATCTCGATAGTAGTGATACACATATTCATAATGTTGAAGCCAAAAGATGCAGAGTTGATAATGATAGTGCAACTTGTTTGTGGCACTGCCATTTGACTCATATTGGTGTAAAGCTCATGAAGAAACTCCATACTGATGGACTTCTGGAATCACTTGATTATGAATCACTTGGTACTTGCGAACCGTGCTTCATGGGCAAGATGACTAAAACGCCGTTCTCTGGAACTATGGAGCGAGCAACAGATTTGTTGGAAATCATACATATTGATGTATGTGGACCAATGAACATTGAAGCTCGCGGCGGGTTTTGTTATTTTCTCACCTTCACAAATGATTTGAGCAGATATGGGTATATCTACTTAATAAAACATAAATCTGAAACATTTGAAAAGTTCAAAGAATTTCAGAGTGAAGTGGAAAATCATCGTAACGAGAAAATAAAGTTTCTATGATCTGATCGTGGAGCAGAATATTTGAGTTACGAGTTTGGTTTACATTTGAAACAATGCGAAATAGTATCGCAACTCACGCCACCCGGAACACCACAACGTAATGGTGTGTTCGAACGTCGTAATCGTACTTTACTAGATATGGTGCGATCTATGATGTCTCTTACTGATTTACCGCTATAGTTTTGGGGTTATGCTTTAGAGACGGCTGCATTCACGTTAAATAGGGCACCATCAAAATCCGTTGAGACGATGCCTTATGAACTGTGGTTTGGCAAGAAACCAAAGTTGTCATTTCTTAAAGTTTGGGGCTGCGATGCTTATGTGAAAAAAACTTCAACCAGATAAGCTCGAACCCAAATCGGAGAAATGTGTCTTCATAGGATACCCAAAGGAGACTATTGGGTACACCTTCTATCACAGATCTGAAGGCAAGACTTTTCTTGCTAAATTTGGATCCTTTCTAGAGAAGGAGTTTCTCTCGAAAGAAGTGAGTGGGAGGAAAGTAGAACTTGATGAGGTAACTGTACCTGCTCCCTTATTGGAAAGTAGTTCATCACAGAAACCGGTTCCTGTGACAACTACACCAATTAGTGAGGAAGCTAATGGTATTGATCATGAAACTGCAAATCAAGTTACTACGAACCTCGTAGGTCAACCAGAGCGAGATCCGCACCAGAGTGGTACGGTAATCCTATTCTGGAGGTCATGTTACTTGGCCATGGCAAACCTACAAACTATGAGGAAGCGATGATGAGCCCAGATTCCGCAAAATGGCTTGAGGCCATGAAATCTGAGATGGGATCCATGTATGAGAACAAAGTCTGGACTTTGGTTGACTTGCCCGATGATCGGCAAGCCATCGAGAATAAATGGATCTTCAAGAAGAATACTGACGCTGATGGTAATGTTACTGTCTACAAAGCTCGACTTGTGCAAAAGGTTTTCGACAAGTTCAAGGGGTTGACTACGATGAGACTTTCTCACCCGTAGCGATGCTTAAGTCTGTCCCAATCATGTTAGCAATTGCCGCATTTTATGATTATGAAATATGGCAAATGGATGTCAAAACTGCATTCCTGAATGGATTTCTAGAAGAAGAGTTGTATATGATGCAACCAGAAGGTTTTGTCGATCCAAAAGGTGCTAACAAAGTGTGCAAGCTCCAGCAACCCATTTATGGACTAGTGCAAGCCTCTTGGAGTTGGAATAAATGCTTTGATAGTGTGATCAAAGCACATGGTTTTATACAGACTTTTGGAGAAGCCTATATTTATAAGAAAGTGAGTGGGAGCTGTGTAGCATTTCTGATATTATATGTAGACGACATACTATTGATTAGAATAAAAGTTTTTCAATGAAAGACCTCGGTGCAGCTGCTTATATATTGGGCATCAAGATCTATAGAGATAGATCAAGACGCTTAATTGGACTTTCACAAAGCTCATACCTCGATAAAGTTTATAAAAAGTTCAAAATGGATCAAGCAAAGAAAGGGTTCTTGCCTGTATTACAAGGTGTGAAATTGAGTCAGACTCAATGCCCGACCACAGCAGAAGATAGAGAGAAAATGAAAGAAGTTCCCTATGCTTCAGCCATAGGCTCTATCATGTATGCAATGCTGTGTACCAGACCTGATGTATGCTTAGAAATAAGTTTGGCAGGAAGGTACCAAAGTAATCCAGGAGTGGATCACTGGACAGCGATCAAGATCCTGAAATACCTGAAAAGGACTAAGGATATGTTGCTCGTTTATGGAGGTGACAAAGAGCTAGTCGTAAATGGTTACGTCGATGCAAGCTTTGACACTGATCCGAATGATTCTAAATCGCAAACCGGATATGTGTTTATATTGAATGGTGGAGCTGTCAGTTGGTGCAGTTCTAAACAAAGCGTCATGGCGGGATCTACATGTGAAGCGGAGTACATAGCTGCTTTGGAAGCATCAAATGAAGGAGTCTAGATGAAGGAGTTCATATCCGATCTAGGTGTCATACCTACTATATCGGGACCAATGAATATCTTCTGTGACAATACTGATGCAATTTCCTTGGCAAAGGAATCCAAATTTCACAAGAGGACCAAGCACATCAAGAGACACTTCAATTCCATCCGGGACCAAGTCCAGGTGGGAGACATAGAGATTTGCAAGATACATACGAATCTGAATGTTGCAGACCCGTTGACTAAGCCTCTTCCACGAGCAAAACATGATCAGCACCAAGGCTCCACGGGTGTTAGAATCATTACTATGTAATCTACATTATTGACTCTAGTGCAAGTGGGAGACTGAAGGAAATATGCCCTAGAGGCAATAATAAAGTTATAATTTATTTCCTTATATCATGATAAATGTTTATTATTCATGCTAGAATTGTATTAACCGGAAACATAGTACCTGTGTGAATACATAGACAAACATCGTGTCACTAGTATGCCTCTACTTGACTAGCTCGTTGATCAAAGATGGTTGTGTTTCCTAACCATAGACACGAGTTGTCATTTGATTAACGGGATCACATCATTAGGAGAATGATGTGATTGACTTGACCCATTTCGTTAGCTTAGCACTTGATCGTTTAGTATGTTGCTATTGCTTTCTTCATGACTTATACATGTTCCTACAACTATGAGATTATGCAACTCCCGTTTACCGGAGGAACACTTTGTGTGCTACCAAACGTCACAACGTAACTAGGTGATTATAAAGGAGCTCTACAGGTGTCTCCGAAGGTACATGTTGAGTTGGCGTATTTCGAGGTTAGGATTTGTCACTCCAATTGTCGGAGAGGTATCTCTGGGCCCTCTCGGTAATGCACATCACTATAAGCCTTGCAAGCAATGTAGCCAATGAGTTAGTTACGGAATGATGCATTACATAACGAGTAAAGAGACTTGCCGGTAACGAGATTGAACTAGGTATTGAGATACTGACGATCGAATCTCGGGCAAGTAACATACCGATGACAAAGGGAACAATGTATGTTGTTATGCAGTTTAACCGATAAAGATCTTCGTAGAATATGTAGGAGCCAATATGAGCATCCACGTTCCGCTATTGGTTATTGACCGGAGACGTGTCTCGGTCATGTCTACATAGTTCTCGAACCCGTAGGGTCCGCACGCTTAAAGTTAGATGACGGTTATATTATGAGTTTATATGTTTTGATGTATCGAAGGTAGTTCGGAGTCCCGGATGTGATCACGGACATGACGAGGAGTCTCTAAATGGTCGAGACATGAAGATTGATATATTGGACGACTATATCCGGACACCAGAATGGTTCCGGGGGTTATCGGATGTAAACCGGAGCACCAGGGGGTTACCGGAACCCCCCGGGGGGTTAATGGGCCTCATGGGCCCAAAGTGGAGCAGAGGAGGGGCGGCCAGGGCAGGCCGCACGCCCCCTCCCCCTCTAGTCCGAATAGGACCAGGAGGGGGGCGGCGCCCCCCGTTCCTTCCTCTCCTCTCTCCCCTTCCTTCCCCTCTCCTACTTGGACAAGGAAAGGAGGGAGTCCTACTCCCGGTGGGAGTAGGACTCCTCCCTGGCGCGCCCTCCCCTGGCCGGCCGCCCCCTTCCCCTTGGTCCTTTATATACGGGGGCAGGGGGCACCTGTAGACACAACAATTGATCCTTGAGATCTATTAGCCGTGTGCGGTGCCCCCCTCCACCATATTCCACCTCGATAATATCATAGCGGTGCTTAGGCGAAGCCCTGCATTGGTAGAACATCAACATCGTCACCACGCCGTCGTGCTAACCGAACTCTCCCTCGAAGCTTGGCTGGATCGGAGTTCAAGGGACGTCATGGAGCTGAACATGTGCCGAACTCGGAGGTGCCGTGCGTTCGGTACTTGATCGGTCGGATCGTGAAGACGTACGACTACATCGACCGTGTTGTGCTAACGCTTCCGCTTTCGGTCTACGAGGATATGTGAACACACTCTTCCCTATCGTTGCTATGCATCACCATGATCCTGTGTGTGCGTAGGGAAATTGTGAAATTACTACGTTCCCCAACAATAACAACATACGTTGTTCCCTTTGTCATCGGTATGTTACTTGCTTGAGATTCGATCGTCGGTATCTCAATACCTAGTTCAATCTCGTTACCGGCAAGCCTCTTTACTCATTTCGTAATACTTCATCCCGCAAATAACTCATTAGTCACAATGCTTGCAAGGCTTATAGTGATGAGTGTTACCGAGAGGGCCCAGAGATACCTCTTCGAAACACGGAGTGACAAATCCTCTTTTACGTTGTGACGTTTTGTAGCACACAACGTGTTCCTCCAGTATTCGGGAGTTGCATAATCTCATAGTCCGAGGAACATGTATAAGTCATGAAGAAAGCACTAGCAATGAAACTTAACGTGTGTAACTCATGAAGAAAGCACTAGCAATAAAACTGAACATGTATAAGTCATGTAGCATTATGATCGATCGTGTTAGTTTCATTGCTACTCCTTTCTTCATGACTTATACAAGTTCCTTAGACTATGAGATTATGCAACTCCCAAGTACCGGAGGAACACTTTGTGTGCTACCAAACGTCTCAACGTAAAAGGGTGATTATAAAGGTGCTCTACAGGTGTCTCCAAACGTGTTTGTTGGGTTGGCATAGATCGAGATTAGGATTTGTCACTCCGTGTTTCAGAGAGGTATTTCTGGGCCCTCTCGGTAATACTCATCACTATAAGCCTTCCAAGCATTGTTACTAATGAGTTAGTTGCGGGATGAAGTATTACGGAACGAGTAAATAGACTTGCCGATAACGAGATTGAACTAGGTATTGAGATACCGACGATCGAATCTCGGGCAAGTAACATACCGATGACAAAGGGAACAACGTATGTTATTATGCGGTTTGAATGATAAAGATCTTCGTAGAATATGTAGGAACCAATATGAGCATCTAGGTTCTGCTGTTGGTTATTTATCGGAGATGTGTCTCGGTCATGTCTACATAGATCTCGAACCCGTAGGGTCCGCACGCTTAACGTTCGATGACGATTGGTATTATGAGTTTATGTGTTTTGATGTACCTAAGGTAGTTCGGAGTCCCATATGTGATCACGGACATGAAAAGGAGTCTCGAAATGGTCGAGACATAAAGATTGATATATTGGACGGCTATATTCGGACACCGGAAGTGTTCCGGGTGATTTCGGAGAAAACCGGAGTGCTGGAGGGGTTAGTATTGGGCCTTAGTGGGCCTTAGGGGAGAGAGAGGGCAGCAGCCGAGGAGGTGGCGCCCCCCAAAGGGAGTCGGAATTGGACTAGGGGAGGGGGGTGCAACCCCTCTTTCCCTCTCCCTCTCCCTCTCCTTCCTGCCACCTTCCCCCTCCTAGTTGGACTAGGAAAGGGGGAGTCCTACTCCTACTAGGAGGAGGACTCCTCCCCTCCTTGGCGCGCCCAAGGGCTGGCCGGCCTCCCCCTTGCTCCTTTATATGCGGGGGCAGGGGGAACCCTAGGACACACAAGTTGACATTGTTTAGCCGTGTGCGGTGGCCCCCTCCACAGTTACACACCTCGATCATATTGTCGTAGTGCTTAGACGAATCCTTGCGCCAGTTACTTCGTCATCACCGTCACCACACCGTCATGCTAATGAAACTCTCCCTCAGCCTCAACTGGATCAAGAGTATGAGGGACGTCCCCGAGCTGAACGTGTGCTAATCGTGGAGGTGCCATACGTTCGGTGCTAAGATCGGTCGGATCGTGAAGACGTACGACTACATCAACCGCGTTGTCATAATGCTTCCGCTTTCGGTCTACGAGGGTACGTGGACACACTCTCCCCTCTCGTTGCTATGCATCACTTAGATAGATCTTGCGTGATTGTAGGATTTTTTTTGAAATTACCGTGTTCCCCAACAATTCCTTCTGCATGTCAGGCATGGAGCCGAAGTTCGAGGACACCTCCATGGTGTTCTCGAACTTGGTGCGATCACCAGCCGACCACCCGAGGAAGAAGGCCCTCCAGCCAATACCCCAAGGGAATGGGTTGGCGTTGGCGTTGGAGCTGGAGCTCATGGCGATGGATAGGAGGAAGGTTGATAGTGAGAGAAGAGAGGGGGTGGGTTAGTAGTGATGGGCAGGGTGAGTAAATATAGGCGCGATAGAGAGGAGGAAGAGTGACAGTCATGCCGTTTTAACTACATGCACTCTGTGCCATGCCTGACTCCATGAATTGTGTGCAGATCAAGGAGAGCAATGAGATGGGCACGAAGGTGCTCCCAGCCGTTGACAACAAGGGCAAGCAGCCGGTTCATCCAATGCCCGAGGTGGTGCTTCCACCCACCACCGAGAAAGAACCGAACACGCCAATGGTTGGCAACGACGAGCGCATGGATGAGCCCCCCAGCAGCAAGCGCTGCAACTACGACCACTACCGTGAGGAGGGTGGCCCAACTCACTTATGCAAGGTCATCCTTGCACCGAAGCTTGAGTGCATCCCCATGCCCCTAGACTTCACCAAGCACTTCGTCGCGGTGCCGACGGAGTTCAAGCTGAGGAACAACACCGGCTGCTCCTAGAGGGTGACGGTGAAGCTGATGAACGACAGGGTGACCCTGGATCAGGGTTGGGCCACCTACGTCGCCGTTCATCAGATCAAGATCGGCTGCATGGAGACGTTCAAGCTCCTGACTCCTGATACGTCTCCAACGTATCTATAATTTTTTATTGTTCCATGCTACTATATTATCTGTTTTGGATGTTTTATACGCATTATTATGCTATTTTATATTATTTTTGGGACTAACCTATTAACATAGAGCACAGTGCCAATTTCTGTTTTTTTACCTGTTTTGGAGTTTCGCAGAAAAGGAATACCAAATGGAGTCCAAACGAAGTGAAACTTTCGCGATGATCTTTCTTGGACCAGAAGCAAACTAGGAGACTTGGAGATAAAATCAAAGACTCAACGAGGCGACCACAAGGGTGAAGGGCGCGCCCCCTACCTCGTAGGACCCTCGGAGCTCTCCTGACCTAGTTCCTTCTCTTATATATACTCTTATACCCCAAAAATATCAGGAAGAGCCACAAAAATACTTTTCCACCGCCGCAACCTTTTGTACCTGTGAGATCCCATCTAGGGGCCTTTTCCAGCGTCCTGCCGGAGGGGGATTCGATCACGAAGGGCTTCTACATCAACACCATTACCCTTTCGATGAAGCGTGAGTAGTTTACCACAGACCTATGGGTCCATAGCTAGTAGCTAGATGGCTTCTTCTTCTCTCTTTTATTCTCAATACCATGTTCTCCTCGATGTTCTTGGAGATCAATTCGATGTAATACTCTTTTGCGGTGTGTTTACCGAGATTCGATGAATTGTGGATTTATGATCAGATTATCTATGAATATTATTTGAGTCTTCTCTGAATTCTTATATGCATGATTTGATATCTTTGCAAGTCTCTTCTAATTATCGATTTAGTTTGGCCTACTAGATTGGTTTTTCTTGCAATGAGAGAAGTGCTTAGCTTTGGGTTCAATCTTGCGGTGTCCTTTCCCAGTGACAGTAGGGGCAGCAAGGCACGTATTGTATTGTTGCTATCAAGGATAAAAAGATGGGGTTTTCATCATATTGCTCGAGTTAATTCCTCTACATCATGCCATCTTACTTAATGCGTTACTCTGTTCTTTATGAAGTTAATACTCTAGATGCATGCTGGATAGCGGTCGATGTGTGGAGTAATAGTAGTAGATGCAGAATCATTTTGGTCTACTTGACACAGACGTGATGCCTATATTCATGATCATTGCCTTAGATATCATCATAATTATGTGCTCTTCTATCAAATACTCGGCAGTAATTTGTTCACCCACCGTAATATTTACTATCTTGAGAGAAGCCACTAGTGAAACCTATGGCCCCCAGGTCTCTTTTCCATCGTATTGAATCTCTTTTACATCATACTATTTTCCGATCTACTATTTTGCAGTCTTTTACTTTCCGATATATAAACTAAAAATACCAAAAATATTTACTTTACAATTTATCTATCTCTATCAGATCTCACTTTTGCAAGTAACCGTGAAGGGATTGACAACCCCTTTATCGTGTTGGGTGCAAGTTTGTTGATTATTTGTGCAGGTATTCAATGACTTGTGCGTAGTCTCCTACTAGATTGATACCTTGGTTCTCAAACTGAGGGAAATACTTACTCTAGTTTGCTGCATCACCCTTTCCTCTTTAAGGGAAAAACCAACGCAAGCTAAAGAGGTAGCAACTCCCAACAACCACAAGGTCATCATCTTCGACAATGATGTCATTGAGGTGGTCAACAAGTGCGGGAAGCACGGCGAAGCCTTCGCCGCTAGGGACTAGGGCTGGGGCACCTCCTTCCTAAGTACTATCGAGTCTGCTTTATGGTTTATGCGTTGAACTATTTGAACTATTGTTGTGGAAAGGTCACGGCAGATGTCCTAGCAAAAGGACTTAGTCGTGGAGCCATCACAACTAGGAAGCTTAAAGGGGTTAAACGGGACAAAGGACACAGGAGTTTATACTGGTTCGGCCCCTTGCGGTGAAGGTAAAGGCCTAATCCAGTTTGAGGTGGTATTGCTTATGTCTCGATTACCAGGGAGCGGATCCGTTTGACCTTGCTTTCGATATGTTGTTTCTTGTCCTGAATCGCCGCTGGGTTGTCCCTTTATATACACAGGTCGATGCCCAGCGGCTCATAGAGTCCTGGCCGGCTCATAAACAGTGTCCGGCTTGGTGACTATCTATTCATGCCTTACAACACAAGTCATACATATATGGCGGTTTACCCTTACAGGCCTTAAGTCGCCTTTGGGCCTTGGGCCCTTAACTAAACCGCCATCTTCAAATATCTTCGTGGGCTTCATATGATGAATCACCATAGGTATAACCCGGCCCCTCCTGGGCGGGTCATACCTAACAGTTATATCCCCAACATTAGGCCCTAGATTGATTTGAACTAGTTCATGTCAATCTTCAATACTTAGAAAAAATCTTCTCCTCTTCATTTGTGCGAGAGTTTTATAGCCCGCCATGACATCATCTTCTGGATTTGTGATAACCCGACATGATGTCACCTACCATTAATCCACACTTTATCCAACATATCTCAACAGATCTTTATCTTAATAGCCGTACCGAAAATCGAGGCGTCTGGGCAGCTGGAACCATGTTTTGGCCTCCTCGTTTTTTGCACCCACTTATTAGCCTTTCCTTATAAATAGCCACAGCTGGTCTTCTTCTCATTCTCCTCCTTTTCCATCATCTTCTTCTCTCGCGACCCTCTGCTGCTCGAGCTTCGCCGCCGCCGCGAAGCACCTCGTCCTCCTCAACCTTGGCCGCTGCATCAACCTGTGTCGGATCAGAGTACACCGGCGCTCCACCACAGTCGAATCTGCACCTGTAAGTGCTTCTTCTCCAGCACATCAGACTGCATTAGGGTTTTGATTGTTCGTCGTGTTCTTCATAGTTTCTTGATACGTCTCCAACGTATCTATAATTTTTGATTGTTCCATGCTATTATACTACCCCTTTTGGATGTTTATGGGCTTTATTTTACATATTTATATCATTTTTGGGACTAACCTACTAACTGGAGGCCCAGCCCGTATTGCAGTTTTTTGCCTATTTCAGTATTGCGAAGAAAAGGAATATCAAACGGAGTCCAAACGAAATGAAACCTTCGGGAGCGTGATTTTTGGAACGAACGTGATCCGGAGAACTTGGAGTGCAAGTCAAGAAGCTTGCGAGGTGGCCAGGAGACAGGAGGGCGCGCCCACCCCCTCTGGGCACGCTCCCTATCTCCTGGGCCCCACAGGCGGCCACCGATGTACTTATTCCTCCTATATATACCTATGTACCCCAAAAACATCCAGGGAGCCAACAAAACACAATTTCCACCACCGTAACCTTCTGTATCCGCGAGATCCCATCTTGGAGCCTTCGTCGGCGCTCCGTCGGAGGGGGAATCGATCATGGAGGGCTTCTACATCAACACCATAGCCCCTCCGATGAGTTGTGAGTAGTTTACCATAGACCTTCGGGTCCATAGTTATTAGCTAGATGGCTTCTTCTCTCCTTTTGGATCTCAATACAATGTTCTCCCCCTCTCTTGTGGAGATCTATTCGATGTAAACTCTTTTTGCGGTGTGTTTGTCGAGATCCGATGAATTGTGGGTTTATGATCAAGTTTATCTATGAGAAGTATTTGAATCTCCTCTGAATTCTTTTATGTATGATTGAGTTATATTTGCAAGTCTCTTCGAATTATCAGTTTGGTTTGGCCTACTAGATTGATCTTTCTTGCCATGGGAGAAGTGCTTAGCTTTGGGTTCAATCTTGCGATGTCCTTTCCCAGTGACAGCAGGGGCAGCAAGGCACGTATTGTATTGTTGCCATCGAGGATAAAAAGATGGGTTTTATATCATATTGCTTGAGTTTATCCCTCTACATCATGTCATCTTGCCTAATGCGTTACTCTGTTCTTTATGAACTTAATACTCTAGATGCAGGCAGGAGTCGGTCAATGTGTGGAGTAATAGTAGTAGATGCAGGCAGGAGTCAGTCTACTTGTTGCGGACGTGATGCCTATATACATGATCATGCCTAGATAATCTCATAATTATTCGCTTTTCTATCAATTGCTCGACAGTAATTTGTTCACCCACCGTAATACTTATGCTATCTTGAGAGAAGCCTCTAGTGAAACCTATGGCCCCCGGGTCTATCTTTTATCATATAAGCTTTCAACCTACTTTTATTTGCATCTTTACTTTCTGCATCTATATTATAGAAAATACCAAAAATACATTTATCTTATCATACTATCTCTATTAGATCTCACTTTCGCAAGTGGCCATGAAGGGATTGACAACCCCTTTATTGCGTTGGTTGCGAGTTCTTTGTTTCTTTGTGTAGGTGCGTGGGACTTTTGAGGAGCCTCCTACTGGATTGATACCTTGGTTCTTAAAAACTGAGGGAAATACTTACGCTACTATTGCTGCATCACCCTTTCCTCTTCAAGGAAAACCAACGCAAGCTCAAGACGTAGCATTTCTTCATAGTCCTTCCACCGTAGCACCTTTCGATCTAGAAACGGTATATAACTTATGCGGTAGTTGTTTTGCCTTCGCCTTCAATACCAGTAGACCCCCTTTCTTTGGAAAGAGATCTCATTAGAGCTTATGAGCTCCCTTGTACTGGTTTTAGGTCTTGAATTTATTTCCTTTTTCTGAACTATCGCTGATCTGAAATAATACTTGCAATCTGTGAAACCTATTTCTACTGTACTTAGCAAAAATTTCACCTTGATAGATCCACCTAGCCATGTCGGCTCATACCACTAGGTTTAATTGCAATGCTCAATAGATAACATCAAACTGCTCATGGCGACTTAGATAACCTGATATAATTAGTCATATACCATTAGGCCCCTTCGTAAGCCGCCATTCTGAATATGTGTCGTGATACCTTTTCCTCTGGCTTAATTTTGAACCGGAAAATTTGTTTTTTTCCTTTTAGGCTTCCTTCTTCACAATGCCGCCCAAAACAACCACTTCCTGTAATTGGGTTCGCTCCATTGTCACGGAGAATACACTTGAAGACTTTGTGAAAATCGGTTATCTACCAAAAAAGGATGTCATGTCTTACCGCGCCCCTAAACCAACAGAAGAGAAACCTCAATCCAAAGAAGGGGAAATCATTATCTTCACTGATCATATGAATCGGGGCTTTTCACCGCCCGGCTCTAAATTCTTCAGGGATGTTCTGCACTTTTTCAACCTCCATCCTTAAGACATCGGACCCAACTTCGTGTCTAACATATGCAACTTTCAAGTGTTCTGTGAGGTGTACCTTGAAGAAGAGCCCAGCTTGGAACTTTTCAGAGAATACTTTTACTTGAACCGCTAGAACGAATACTCCAACGGACCTAGTTTGGAACTTGGCGGGGTCTTAATACAACGACGGAGAGACGCCATTTTTCCTTATGCGCAGCCGCCAAGCCATCCCAAGGATTGGAACCAGACATGGTTCTACTGCAAGGATACTTCTCCGGCTGATGAGAACCCTCTGCCCGGTTTTCGCGCCCTGCGCCTTGAGTCAAACCATCCACTCCCCGACAAGTTGACAGCTGCTGAACGCAAGAAGCTCTCCCCTACCATTGCCAAAGTCAAGGCTCTAAAGGGAACGACTTAAATGGCATTGACTTGGTCCGATGTTGGGTCGCATGGCGGATCATCCTCTTGAGCCGCTGCTCTGGTTTAATGTGAACTTACACCGGTAGCACAAAGGATCCACTGCGCCACAGCTCCGAGGAGTTGACTGATGACCTTATCAATGAGATGACAAAGTCCATTTTCAATGAGAGCCTAGCTGATTGCAGCAAGGTGGGCCTAAGCCCTTTCTGTGAGTCCAACCCGGCACCAAAAGTAAGCCGCCGAACTGGCTATTTTACCTTTACCCTCAATACTCTGTTTTAACTCAACCTTGATGATTTTCACAGCCTGATGGTGACTTTTGGAATAAATAGTATGATCATGAAGCTGCAAAGAGAGCCAGGAAGGCCAAGAAAGCCACCAGGAAAGCCATGATAACACACAAGTGTAGGGGATCGCAACAGCTTTCGAGGGTAAAGTATTCAACCCAAATTTATTGATTCGACACAAGGGGAGCCAAGGAATATTATTGAATAATAGTAGTTGAGTTGTCAATTCAACCACACCCGGATAACTTAGTATCTGTAGCAAAGTATTTAGTAGCAAAGTAGTATGATAGTAATGGTAACAGTGGCAAAAGTAAAGATAGTAGTTTTGTAGGAATTGTAACAGTAGCAACGGAAAAGTAAATAAGCGAAACAAAAGATGTGAAAAGCTCGTAGGCATTGGATCAGTGATGGATAATTATGTCGGATGCGATTCCTCATGTAATAGTTATAACATAGGGTGACACAGAACTAGCTCCAGTTCATCAATGTAATGTAGGCATGCATTCCGTAAATAGTCATACGTGCTTATGGAAAAGAACTTGCATGACATCTTTTGTACTACCCTCCCGTGGCAGCGGGGTCCTAGCGGAAACTAAGGGATATCAAGGCCTCCTTTTAATAGAGAACCGGACCAAAGCATTAACACATAGTGAATACATGAACTCCTCAAACTACGGTCATCACCGAGAAGTATCCCGATTATTGTCACTTCAGGGTTGTCGGATCATAACACATAATAGGTGACTACAGACTTGTAAGATAGGATCAAGAACACACATATATTCATGAAAACATAATAGGTTCAGATCTGAAATCATGGCACTCGGGCCCTAGTGACAAGCATTAAGCATAACAAAGTCATAGCAACATCAATCTCAGAACATAGTGGATACTAGGGATCAAACGCTAACAAAACTAACTTGATTACATGGTAAATCTCATCCAACCCATCACCGTCCAGCAAGCCTACGACAGAATTACTCACGCACGGCGATGAGCATCATGAAATTGGTGATGGAGGATGGTTGATGATGACGATGGCGACGAATCCCCCTCTCCGGAGCCCCGAACAGACTCCAGATCAGCCCTCCCGAGAGAGATTAGGGCTTGGTGGCGGCTCCATATCGTAAAACGCGATGAAACTTTCTCTTGATTTTTTTCTTTGCAAAATGGAATATATGGAGTTGGAATTGAGGTCGGTGGAGCCTCAGGGGGCCCACGAGACAGGGGGGTGCGCCCAGGGGGGTGGGCGCGCCCCCCACCCTCGTGGACAGGGTGTGGGCCCCCTCGTCTTGATTCTTTTGCCAGTATTTTTTATATTTTCGAAAACTTGCCTCCGTGGATTTTCAGGTCATTCCGAGAACTTTTGTTTTCTACACATAAAACAACATCATGGCAGTTCTGCTGAAAACAGCGTCAGTCTGGGTTAGTTTCATTCAAATCATGCAAGTTAAAGTCCAAAATAAGGGCAAAAGTGTTTGGAAAAGTAGATGCGTAGGAGACGTATCAACTCCCCCAAGCTTAAACCTTTGCTTGTCCTCAAGCAATTAGTTGATAAACTGAAAGTGATAAAGAAAAACTTTTACAAACTCTGTTTGCTCTTGTTGTTGTAAACATGCAAAGCCAGCATTCAGGTTTTAGCAAATGTTATGAACTAACCATACTCACAATAACACCTCAGTCTCACAATTACTCATATCAATGGCATAATCAGCTAGCGAGCCATAATAATAAAACTCGGGTGACAACACTTTCTCAAAACAATCATAACATGATATAACAAAATGGTATCTCGCTAGCCCTTTCTGAGACCGCAAAACATAAATGTAGAGCACCTTTAAAGATCAAGGACTGACTAGACATTGTAATTCATGGTAAAAGAGATCCAGTTAAGTCATACCCAATATAAACCAATAGTAATGAATGCAAATAACAGTGTGCTCTCCAGCGGGTGCTTTTTAATAAGAGGGTGATGACTCAACATAAAAGTAAATAGATAGGCCCTTCGCAGAGGGAAGCATGGATTTGTAGAGGTGCCAGAGCTCGATTTTAAAATAGAGATTGAATAACATTTTGAGCGGCATACTTTCACTGTCAACACAAAAACTATGAGATGGCTGTATCTTCCATACTACATGCATTATAGGAAGTTCCCAAACAGAATGGTAAAAGTTTATACTCCCCCACCACAAACAAGCATCAATCCATGGCTTGCTCGAAACAACGAGTGCCTCCAACTAACAACAACACTGGGGGAGTTTTGTTTAATTATATTGATTTGCTTTGATCTTTTTGGATCATGGGACTGGGCATCCCGGTTACCGGCCCTTTCTCGTGAATGAGGAGTGGAGTCCACTGCTCTTGAGAATAACCCACCTAGCATGGAAGATACATACATCCCTAGTTGAAACATGAGCTGCTCGAGCATACAAAACATAATTTCATTCGAAGGTTTGGAGTTTCGCACATACAAATTTACTTGGAACGGCAGGTAGACACCGCATATAGGAAGGTATGGTGGACTCATATGGAATAACTTTGGGGTTTAAGGAGTTTGGATGCACAAGCAGTATTCCCGCTTAGTACAGGTGAAGGCTAGCAAAAGACTGGGAAGCAACCAACTGAGAGAGCGACAACAGTCATGAGCATGCATTAAAATTAATTTACACCGAGTACAAGCATGAGTAGGATATAATCTACCATGAACATAAATATCATGAAGGCTATGTTGATTTGTTTCAACTACATGCGTGAACATGTGCCAAGTCGAGTCACTCAATTCATTCAAAGGAGGATACCATCCCATCATACCACATCACAATCATTTTAATAGCATGTTGGCACGCAAGGTAAACCATTATAACTCATCGCTAATTAAGCATGGCACAAGCAACTATAATCTCCAAATGTCATTGCAAATATGTTTACTTCATAATAAGCTGAATCAGGAACGATGAACTCATCATATTTACAAAAACAAGAGAGGTCGACTTCATACCATCTTTTCTCATCTCAATCAGTCCATCATATATCGTCATTATTGCCTTTCACTTGCACGACCGAACGATGTGTATAATAATAATAGTGCACGTGCATTGGACTAAGCTGGAATCTGCAAGCATTCAACTCAAGGGAGAAGACAAGTAATATGGGCTCTAAGTTAAATAAACAATCATGGTTATGAGAGCCACTAAACATTTTCAATATGGTCTTCTACTCTCGACCCCCAAAGGAAAGAAAAGGAAATAGAACTATTTACACGGGAAAGCTCCCAACAAGTAAGAAGAAGAACGAGAAATCTTTTTGGGTTTTCATTTTAATTTCTACTACAAGCATGGAAATTAAACTAACTAATTTTTTTGGTTTTTCTGAAGGTTTATCAAACACGCAAGAAGAAAACTAGAAAAAAGAAATTTAAACTAGCATGGATAATACAATGAAAGAGTATGAGCACCGACGACTAGAATAGTGTGTGAACATGAATGTAAAGTCGGTGAGAAATACGTACTCCCCCAAGCTTAGGCTTTTGCCTAAGTTGGTCTAATGCCAAGGGTAGCCTGGCTGATATCCGTAGTTGTAACTGGGGTCGTACTGAGATGCAGCAGCAAATGCCTCCTGAGCTGCGGCATGCTGGCGAGCCACCTCCGCTCTCCCCTCACACCTCCGCTCTCCCCTCATGTTCAGCTGCTTCCTCCCTGGTAACAACATTTCTTCCTTTTGCCTGGTAATCAAAAAGGAGAGGAGCAGGAAGAGGGAAATATGACAGCGCTACGTCTATCAAAGATTAGTCGATACTGGAGGAATTGTTCATTCCTCTTAAGAAAATGATGTTGGACCATAGCGTCATAATCTAAATAGGCAGGAGCTAACATCATATCCCCCTCTCGTGGGGCTATACCAAGATAATTTGCCACACGGGTCGCATAAATTCCTCCAAATAAATCTCCAGCTCTATCATTATTATGCAACCTACGTGCAACTATTGCCCCCAAGTTATAATCTTTATAACCTAACACGACACTCTTGAGGACACAAAGATCAGGGACACACATATGACATGCTTCATCTTTACCGTTAATGCATCTACCAATAAAAAGAGCAAAATAATGTATAGCAGGAAAATGAATGCTCCCTATGGTAGCTTGTGCAATATCCCTAGATTCTCCCACAGTAATACTAGCAAGGAAATCTCTAAATTCAGATTTGCGGGGATCATTAATATTGCCCCACTGTGGAAGTTTGCAAGTAATTGTAAAATCCTCTAAGTCCATGGTATAAGATGTATCATAGATATCAAATAGGACACTTGGAGAATTACGTGTACATTTATATTTAAACCTTCGCACAAATGAATCAGTCAATTAATAGTACTGAGGACACTTATCTTGTAAGAAGTCCTCCAGATTGGCGTTACACACATACGCGTCCAATTCCTCCTTAAAGCCTGCTTCGACCATAAAATCGTCTGATGGCCACTCACAAGCTCGTACTTCTGCGTCCCTCGGTAGTTCATCGTCTTGCTCACGTATAGCAATCCTGGGTCCTTTCTTTACCGAGGAACCACCTTGGTACATTCTCCTAGACATAATTCTTTTTCTAAAAAAATTCTGAAATTTTAGTAACTTCAAAATAAAAGTGAATAAAACTAAACAAGATTGATAGCAACTACTACAAGTGCCTAGAGCCTATATCATGCATTAGAATTACCTGGGACCTCATAAATTTAACATGCAAGCTCAAGAAACAGGGTCACCTATGCAGCAAAAATTTGCAATGAATAAAGCACTAGAACAAAAAGTAATTGGACCAATGGAGGAGTCACATACCAAGCAACAATCTTCCAAAGCAGTTTTGTGAATGGAGTTTTGAGCAAGGAGATCGAAAATCGCAGCAAAATGAGCTAGAACTCGTGCTTGAGCTGGATGGGGATTTTTTTGGGAAGAAGATGGAGTGTGTGGGTGCTGGCATAAGTGGAGGGGGCCACGAGGGGCCCACGAGACAGGGGGGGGGGGCACGCCCAGGGGGTGTGGGCGCCCCTCCACTCTCGTGGCCTGGTGCTTGCCCCTCCTACAGTGATTTCAGTGCCTAAAATCCTCAGATATTCCATAAAAAATCATACTAAATTTGTAGGGCATTTGGAGCACTTTTATTTTCAGGATATTTTTATTGCATGGATAATTCAGAAAATAGACAGATAATACTATTTTTGCTTTATTTATTCTAAATAACAGAAAGTAAAAAGAGGGTACAGAAGGTTGTGCCTTCTAGTTTCATCCATCTCATGATCATCAAAATGAATCCACTAACAAGGTTGATCAAGTCTTGTTACCAAACTCATTCCGAATAACAAACCGGAGAAATTTTGAATAACACTAGGTTACCTCAACGGGGATATGAACATCCCCAACAATAAGAATATCATACTTTTTCTTGGCAGTAGGAAGAGGAAATTCAAAACCTCCAATAATGATAGTTGGAACTTTTCCAATAGAATTGATGCTATGGACTTGAGATTGTTTCCTCGGAAAATGTACCGTATGCTCATTACCAATAACATGAAAAGTGACATTGCCTTTGTTGCAATCAATAACAGCCCCTGTGGTATTCAAAAAGGGTCTACCAAGGATAATCGACATACTATCATCCTCAGGAATATCAAGAATAACAAAGTCCGTTAAGATAGTGACATTTGCAACCACAATAGGCACATCCTCACAAATACCGACAGGTATAGCAGTTGATTTATGAGCCATTTGCAAAGATATTTCAGTAGGTGTCAACTTATTCAATTCAACTCTACGATGTAAAGAGAGAGGCATAACACTAACACCGGCTCCAAGATCACATAAAGCAATTTTAACATAATTTGTTTTAATGGAGCATGGTATAGTTGGTACCCCTGGATCTCCAAGTTTCTTTGGTATCCCACCCTTAAAAGTGTAATTAGCAAGCATGGTGGAAATTTCAGCTTCCGGTATCTTTCTTTTATTTGTAATGATATCCTTCATGTACTTAGCATAATGATTTAATTTAAGCATATCAGTTAAGCGCATACGTAAGAAAATAGGTCTAATCATTTCAGCAAAGCGCTCAAAATCCTCATCATCCTTTGTCTTGGATGGTTTAGGAGGAAAGGGCATGGTTTTCTAAACCCATGGTTCTCTTTCTTTACCGTGCTTCCTAGCAACAAAATCTCTCTTATCATAACGTTGATTCTTTGATTGTGGGTTATCAAGATCAACAGCAGGTTCAATCTCTACTTCATTGTTTTTGCTAGGTTGAGCATCAACATGAACATTACCATTAACATCATCACTAGGTTTATGTTCATCACCTGATTGTGTTTCGGCATCCGAGATAGAAATATCATTGGGATTCTCAAGTGTGTCTATAGTAGGTTCACTAGAAGCATGCAAAGTCCTATCGTTTTTCTTCTTCTTCTTTTTGGAAGAACTAGGTGCCTCTAAATTATTTCTCTGAGAATCTTGCTCGATCCTCTTAGGGTGGCCTTCAGGATACAAAGGTTCCTGAGTCATTCTACTAGTTCTAGTAGCCACTCTAATAGCAAAGTCAGGTTTATTATTTAATTCATCGAGCAAATCATTTTGAGCTTTAAGTACTTGCTCAGCTTGAGTAGCAACCATAGAAGCATATTTGCTAATGAGTTTAAATTCACCTTTAACTCTAGCCATATAATCACTCAAGCGTCCTATCTCGAAAGCATTATTCTTTAATTCTCTACCAACATAAGCATTAAAACTTTCTTGTCTAGCTATAAAGTCATCAAATTCATCTAAGCATGGGCTATGAAATTTAGTAGAGGGAATTTCAACTTTATCATATCTATAGAGAGAATTTACCTTTACTACCTGTGTCGGGTTATCAAGACAATATGGTTCTTCAACAGGTGGTATATTAAGACCATGTATTTCTTCAATACGAGGTAAATTCTTAACATCTTCAGCTTTAATACCTTTTTCTTTCATTGACTTCTTTGCCACTTGCATATCTTCAGGACTGAGAAATAAAACACCTCTCTTCTTCGGAGTGGGTTTAGGAATAGGCTCAGAAGTTGGCTCAGGAAGAGTCCAATTGTTTTCATTAGTTAACATATTTTTCAATAGTAATTCAGCTTCATCGACTGTTCTTTCCCTGAAAACACAACCAACACAACTATCCAAGTAGTCCTTGGAAGCATCGGTTAGTCCATTATAAAAGATATCAAGTATTTCATTTTTCTTAAGAGGATGATCAGGCAAAGCATTAAGTAATTGGATAAGCCTCCCCCAAGCTTGTGGGATACTCTCTTCTTTGATTTGCACAAAATTATATATTTCCCGTAAGGCAGCTTGTTTCTTATGAGCAGAGAAATATTTAGCAGAGAAGTAATAAATCATATCCTGGGGACTACACACACAACCAGGAGCAAGAGAATTAAACCAAGTATTAGCATCACCCTCTAATGAGAACGGAAATATCTTAAGGATATAATAATAGCGAGACTTCTCATCATTAGTAAACAGGGTGGCTATATCATTTAACTTGGTAAGATGTGCCACAACAGTTTCAGATTCAAGGCCATAAAAAGGATCAGATTCAACCAAAGTAATTATTTCAGGATCAACAGAGAATTCATAATCCTTATGAGTAACACAGATAGGTGAAGTAGCAAAAATAGGGTCGGGTTTCATTCTAGCATTAAGAGATTGCTGGTTCCATTTAGCTAATAACTTTTTAAGATCATATCTATCTTTGCAAGCAAAGATAGCTCTAGCAGCCTCCTCATTCATAACATAACCCTCAGGAACAACAGGTAATTCATAATCAGGGGGAGAACTTTCATCATCACTATCATCAATAATAGCATCTTCAATAATTTCATTCTCTCTAACCCTAGCAAGTTGTTCATCAAGAAATTCACCTAATGGCACAATAGTATCACACACAGAAGTAGTTTCATCATAAGTATCATGCATAGCAGAAGTAACATCATCAATAACATGCGACATATCAGAATTCAAAGCAGTAGCAGGTTTAGGTGTCACAAGCTTACTAATAACGAAAGGAGAATCTAGTGCAGAGCTAGATGGCAGTTCCTTACCTCCCCTCGTAGTTGAGGGAAAAATCTTGGTTCTTTCGTCTTTCAAGTTCCTCATAGTGATCAACAGATATAAATCCCAAGTGACACAAATAATAGAGCTATGCTCCCCGGCAACGGCGCCAGAAATTAGTCTTGATAACCCACAAGTGTAGGGGATTGCAACAGCTTTCGAGGGTAAAGTATTCAACCCAAATTTAGTGATTCGACACAAGGGGAGCCAAAGAATATTATTGAGTATTAGCAGTTGAGTTGTCAATTCAACCACACCCGGATAACTTAGTATTTGCAGCAAAGTATTCAGTAGCAAAGTAGTATGATAGTAATGGTAACAGTGGCAAAAGTAAAGATAATAGTTTTGTAGGAATTGTAACAGTAGCAACGGAAAAGTAAATAAGCGAAACACAAGATGTGAAAAGCTTGTAGGCATTGGATCACGCTTCTGATTTACTTCAATTGGATGACACCTCAGAGTCGGAGGTAGCCCTTGATTCCCTTGTCTCTTTTTTCAACCATCTTATTAACACTGACTATCATCAGGATGACACGGGAACAAGTCAGGGAGTGGAAGAAGAGGTAACTATTATTTCCTCCGACCCCGAGCCTTTGCCAAGACAAAAAATCCGAAGAGTAACCCGGAAAGTAAGATTTTCACACCCCTTAGCTCATCTGGATCCTCACTTTATTTTGAAGCATCAGTAGCACGAGAGCCGGCGACAGACTCGAACGAGCAAGGATGTAGAACTCTCCTCCGGCTTACGGAACACGCCAAGGAAGCACCGAAATGAGGTCACCCCGACTTAAACTCTTTTTATCCTTTGGTGGGTGTCACTCGCCGGCCACTCAATTCTTCCGACTCAAATTATCAGGACACATCTCGTTCCTCTTCCGGAGATTCAATCCAATCCAATATGCCGGCTTTCAAGACTGCTCTCAGGTAATGGCAAATTACTTATCATTTACTCATTATAATCCTTTTACCCTTATACTGACCTTTATGACTCATGCAGTGGAAAATCAAAGCCCAGCAAGAGGGCAAAGAAGAACAAGCCGACTGAAGAGCCGAAAGCCCATGAGCCGGAGCTCCAAACCGCAACTCCTGAAGCCTCTGTTCCTGAACCGCCTGAGCCGGTTCATGATGTTCCAACAATGACTGTTGACCCGCCTGTTGATCAAGCCACTGATGATTCTTCAAATCTTGAAACTTCAAACCCTGTCAAGACAGCCAATACACAAGATGATGGTGTAGAGATCACCAAGACCGGCTTTACTGAACCGGAGAGACCTACTGTACTGGCCAAGCATTCTGCCAAGGAAGAACATGTTGAGCCACGCAAAGTACAATTTGATATCACCAACTATGCTCAACTGGGCATTGGTGAACTATACTCTGGCTTTCTTAGCCAAGTACACATTAGTCGTGATCTTGAAGTTGATATGGTGAAGCAGATGCACCACAAATTTGAGGTATGATCTCTTCAACTCTTAGATTATGCATATCTTGCCAGCCCCCAAGTTTACTGCTTATTTTGAATACGCTATAGACTTGATCACCATGAACATGAATAATAACCTTTGTAACAATCCTTTCAAAATCTGGCTTAAAATTGTGTAGTTCTCATGAGCCGGCTATAGCCGATTGTAGACAAGCAATATGCATTAGCCCCCAAGTGCCAAGTACTCTTGCTCGCAAAGTGCTTGGGACTTATTCACATAAGCCGCCACATAAATAGAGCTTTCGGTAGACATTAGCCCCCAAGTGCCAAGTGTTGTTGCTTGCAAAAGGCTTGGGACTTGATATGTTGAACTAACGCTAAATTGTGACTTTAATCCTGTGTATGTACAGACCACCACTGCTGAACTTCAATCAGAGCTGTCTAACTTGAAGACCCGTCTGGAGCTGCAAGAGGCTGAGACCCAGAAGGCGAACTCAAAGTTCAAATTTAGCGTGGGTGAGGCAGAAAAACTGAGAACCGGCTTTGAAGCTGAAAAAAGCACCTGGGCTGAAGAAAAGATTGCCTTGACACAACGGTCAGAAAAGGCAGAGGCGGCTCTCAAGGAAGCCACCACTGAACTTACCGGCTTTAAATGCCAGGTGTTTCAAATGGTGTCTGCTTTCTTTGGTAAGTCACCTCATGACTGTTAAATTTTGAATATCCTCCTTAACGATATTATCTGCTTTTAACCCATCCAATGATCACTTTGCAGGCCCTCGAAGCACCAATCTGAACCAAGACATGCTGGTGAAGCTGAAGGCGGTTTACACATTGGTGGAGCAGCTTTACACTGGTGCTCAGCGTGCATTGGCCACAATTGCTCCATCCAATGAAGCCCCCACATTCTTGGTTGACGTGCTAAGGAAGCTTTCTGTGCTTCCCCAGCAGTTTAATGAAATGAAGCGATCATCTGCGAGAGCCGGAGCCGTGACTGCCTTAAGCCGGGTCAAAGCATGGCTACCGGAATTAGACCCGGCCAACATCTCTATCAGGTATCCAAGCCTCAAGGAGGACGGCACTCCGTTTGAACAAAAGGACTTTGTTGCTTGCGTGAAGGAGATACGTCCTCTGGCCAGCCTGATTGCCAATGAGACAGACCTCACCAAGTATCATCTGGCTTATGACGTGGGAAATCAGAAGATGCCAACACCATCTTATAAAATGACAGGCCTGATCCCCCAATCCGTAAGCACACCTTTGCCCCAGAAGTTGACCCGTCCAAGCTAATTGATGATGAAGCTGAGTTCCAAGCTTTGAGTGGCATTGACTAGTCGTCATCAACCTTCCAGGACGTAGAACAGGACAAAGAAGCGGAGAGGGTTGACCCGGAAGCATCAGGCCAGCAAGATGATTGATTCGCTGGGCGGTTCATATTTGTGGCCTTCTAAAAAAAACAGTTAATCATTTGGACTCTGGGAGTCATGTAATAGGGTAGCAACAACTTTGCTCTGCCATGCCATCATGCACGTTTTATGTTATGCTCCATACTGTTAAACCGCCACCTGTGACATATGATTTTTGAGTGGTGTAGAAAAATGTCAATTTTATCCTGCACACATGTAAATCAAAAGAGATCCCTTGGCGGTTTACCGCAGGGCGGGTCATAATATCTTGCATATAACCACTGATGCTTTAAACAACTATAGGTAAGGCTGGTTAAAGCAGGGTTTGAATATAACAATGATAATATCATACCTGTGAAATTGTGCTGCTGGTTTACAATATCTGTGCAGTAAGGGTGAATACCCAAAGCTTCATAAGCCAATATTTCCAAGTGCTGGCTATCATCATGTATGGGCGGCTTGTCGCCTCTTATTAAGCCGGGTAATATAAACCACAGGTAAGCTTCAAATATGAGCTGTAAGACGGAAGGCGATATGGCCAAAACCATTTAACCAAACATGAGATAGTATCAAGAAGAACCGGATTTTTTTTCAAAAAATCAAGCCAAATGTCAAAAAGCGAGGCTATGGTTCGAATACGACCAAGAAGCCAGACCAAAAGGGTTAATAGCTATGATTCGAATACGATCAGAAGCCCCCTAATGATTTTTGGCATTGCGCCGATCAAAGGGGTACCGACAGCTATGATTCGAATACTATTAGGAAGCCCCTAGTGACCTTGAAATGTTGGCATTGCGCCGATCAAGAGGGTACCGACAGCTATGTTCTCTTTCGTGAATACAGCTATGTTTGAACAGGAAGCCCCAAAATGACCTTGAAGTGTTGGCATCGCGCCGATCAAGAGAGGTACCGACAACTATGTTCTCTTTGGTGAATACACCTATGTTTGAACAGGAAGCCCCCAAATGACCTTGAAGCTTTTAACGGCTCTAATTCGAATACGATCAGTAAGCCGGACCAAAAGGGGTTAAGCTATGATTCGAATACAATCCAGCCCCCAAATGATCAGATTGTTTGAACGGCTATGATTCGAATACGATCAGGAAGCCGTGCCAAAGGGGTTAAGCTAGATTCGTATACGATCCGCCCCCAATTGGTCTTTGAAATTATGATGACGAAGACGCATGATTGTTGAATATGAAACAACAGAGACCCTGCTTTATTATAATCATCGTAATATATACATCATCAAAAATATGTACATCATAAGAGCCGGTGGCTCAAGTATAGTAAGGCCGAAGATGAGCGATATTCCACGGCCGGCGGGTGTCCTCCTCCGATTTACATGAGTCTTTGTGCTCTCGAACATCGATAAGGTAGTATGATCCGTTGTTCAAATTCTTGCTGACCACAAAGGGTCCTTCCCAAGGTGGGGACAACTTGTGCATATCAGTTTGATCCTAGATGAGCCGGAGCAGCAAATCACCTTCTTGGAAGGTTCTGGACTTAACCCAACGGTTGCGGTAACGGTGTAAATCTTGTTGGTAAATCGCCGAGCGGGCTGCCGCAAGGTCGCGCTTCTCATCCAACAGGTCAAGTGCATCCTGACGTGCTTGTTCATTATCAGCTTCAACGTAAGCCGCCACACGGGGCGAGTCATGACGGATGTCACTAGGAAGAACTGCCTCTGCTCCGTAAACCATGAAGAAAGGCATGTAACCCGTAGACCTGTTGGGGGTAGTGTTGAAGGAAATATGCCCTAGAGGCAATAATAAAGTTATTATTTATTTCCTTATATCATGATAAATGTTTATTATTCATGCTAGAATTGTATTAACCGGAAACATAATACATGTGTGAATATATAGACAAACAGAGTGTCACTAGTATGCCTCTACTTGACTAGCTTGTTAATCAAAGATGGTTATGTTTCCTAACCATGAACAAAGAGTTGTTATTTGATTAACAAGGTCACATCATTAGTTGAATGATCTGATTGACATGACCCATTCCGTTAGCTTAGCACCTGATCGTTTAGTATGTTGCTATTGCTTCCTTCATGACTTATACATGTTCCTATGACTATGAGATTATGCAACTCCTGTTTACCGGAGGAACACTTTGTGTGCTACCAAACGTCAGAACGTAACTGGGTGATTATAAAGGTGCTCTACAGGTGTCTCCGAAGGTACTTGTTGAGTTGGCGTATTTCGAGATTAGGATTTGTCACTCCGAATGTCGGAGAGGTATCTCTGGGCCCTCTCGGTAATACACATCACTTAAGCCTTGCAAGCATTTCAACTAATGAGTTAGTTGCAAAATGATGTATTACGGAACGAGTAAAGAGACTTGCCGGTAACGAGATTGAACTAGGTATTGGATACCGACGATCGAATCTCGGGCAAGTAACATACCGATGACAAAGGGAACAGCGTAGGTTATGCGGTTTGACCGATAAAGATCTTCGTAGAATATGTAGGAACCAATATGGGCATCCAGGTCCCGCTATTGGTTATTGACCGGAAACGTGTCTCGGTCATGTCTATATTGTTCTCGAACCGTAGGGTCCGCACGCTTAAGGTTTCGATGACAGTTATATTATGAGTTTATGTATTTTGATGTACCGAAGGTTGTTCGGAGTCCCGTATGTGATCACAGACATGACGAGGAGTCTCGAAATGGTCGAGACATGAATATTGATATATTGGACGGATATATTTGGACACCGGAAAGGTTCCGGATGAGATTGGGATTATACCGGAGTTCCGGGAGGTTACCGGAACCCCCGGCAAGTATATGGGCCTTATTGGGCCTTAGTGGAAGGGAGGGAGAAGGAGCAAGGGAGGGGGCGCCCCCCCCCCCAAGCCCAATCCGAATTGGGAGGGGGGTCGGCCCCCCCTTTCCTTCTCTCCTCCCCCCTCTTCCTTCCTTCTCCTACTCCTAATAGGAAAGGGGGGCCAAACCTACTTGGAGTAGGTTTGCCCCCCTAGGGCGCGCCTCCCCCTTGGGCCGGCCTCCTCCTCCCTCCCTCCTTTATATACGGGGGTGGGGGCACCCCATAGACACACAAGTTGATCATTGAGATCGTTCCTTAGCCGTGTGCGGTGCCCCCCTCCATGATATTACACCTCGGTCATATTGTAGCGGTGCTTAGGCGAAGCCCTGCGACAGGAGAACATCAAGATCGTCACCACGCCGTCGTGCTGACGGAACTCCTCCTCGTGCCTCTGCTGGATCGGAGTTCGGGGTGCGTCATCGAGCTGTACGTGTGTCAAGAACTCGGAGGTGTCGGAGTAACGGTGCTTGGATCGGTTGGACCGGGAGGACGTACGACTACTTCCTTTATGTTGCGTCAATGCTTCCGCTTCGGTCTACGAGGGTACGTAGACAACACTCTCCCCTGTCGTTGCTATATCATCACCATGATCTTGCGTGTGCGTAGGAAATTTTTTGAAACTACTACGTTCCCCAACAGTGGTATCAGAGCCAGGTTTTATGGTTTGATGTTATATGCATGAGTACAACACAAGTGAGTTGTGGGCGATATAAGTCATACTGCTTACCAGCATGTCATACTTTGGTTCGGCGGTATTGTTGGATGAAGCGGCCCGGACCGACATTACGTGTACGCTTACGCGAGACTGGTTTTACCGCCATGCTTTGCACACAGGTGACTAGCGGGTGTCAGTTTCTCCAACTTTAGTTGAACCGAGTGTGGCTACGCCCGGTCCTTGCGAAGGTTAAAACAGCATCAACTTGACAAACTATCGTTGTGGTTTTGATGCATAGGTGAGATTGGTTCTTGCTTAAGCCCGTAGCAGCCACGTAAAACTTGCAACAACAAAGTAGAGGACGTCTAACTTGTTTTTGCAGGGCATGTTGTGATGTGATATGGCCAAGACATGATGCTATATTTTATTGTATGAGATGATCATGTTTTGTAACCGAAGTTATCAGCAACTGGCAGGAGCCATATGGTTGTCGCTTTATTGTATGAAATGCAAACGCCCTGTAATTGCTTTACTTTATCACTAAGCGGTAGCGATAGTCGTAGAAGCAATAGATGGCGTAAACGACAACGATGCTACGATGGAGATCAAGGTGTCGCGCCGGTGACGATGGTGATCATGATAGTGCTTCGGAGATGGAGATCACAAGCACAAGATGATGATAGCCATATCATATCACTTATATTGATTGCATGTGATGTTTATCCTTTATGCATCTTATCTTGCTTTGATTGACGGTAGCATTTTAAGATGATCTCTCACTAAAAATTATCAAGAAGTGTTCTCCCTGAGTATGCACCGTTGCCAAAGTTCGTCGTGCCCAGACACCACGTGATGATCGGGTGTGATAAGCTCTACGTCCATCTACAACGGGTGCAAGCCAGTTTTGCACACGCAGAATACTCAGGTTAAACTTGACGAGCCTAGCATATGCAGATATGGCCTCGGAACACGGAGACCGAAAGGTCGAGCGTGAATCATATAGTAGATATGATCAACACAAGATGTTCACCATTGAAAACTACTCCATCTCACGTGATGATCGGTTATGGTTTAGTTGATTTGGGTCACGTGATCACTTAGATGACTAGAGAGATGTCTGTCTAAGTGGGAGTTCTTAAGTAATATGATTAATTGAACTTAAATTTATCATGAACTTAGTGCCTGATAGTATCTTGCTTGTCTATGTTGATTGTAGATAGATGGTCCGTACTGTTGTTCCATTGAATTTTAATGCGTTCCTTGAGAAAGCTAAGTTGAAAGATGATGGTAGCAACTACGCGGACTGGGTCCGTAACTTGAGGATTATCCTCATTGCTGCACAGAAAAATTACATCCTGGAAGCACCGCTGGGTGCCAGGCCTGCTGCTGATGCAACTGACGACGTTAAGAATGTCTGGCAGAGCAAAGCTGATGACTACTCGATAGTTCAATGTGCCATGCTTTACGGCTTAGAACCGGGACTTCAACGCCGTTTTGAACGTCATGGAGCATATGAGATGTTCCAGGAGTTGATGTTAATATTCCAGAAGAATGCCCGGATTGAGAGATACGAAGTCTCCAATAAGTTCTATAGCTTCAAGATGGAGGAGAATAGTTCTGTCAGTGAGCACATACTCAAGATGTCTGGGTATTGTAATCACTTGATTCAACTGGGAGTTACTCTTCCGGATGATAGCGTCATTGACAGAATTATCCAAACACTTCCACCAAGCTACAAGAGCTTCGTGATGAACTATAATATGCAAGGGATGGATAAGATGATTCCCGAGCTCTTCGCTATGCTAAAGGCTGCGGAGGTAGAAATCAAGAAGGAGCATCAAGTGTTGATGGTCAACAAGACCACTAGTTTCAAGAAAAAGGGCAAAGGGAAGAAGAAGGGGAACTTCAAGAAGAACAGCAAACAAGTTGCTGCTCAAGAGAAGAAACCCAAGTCTGGACCTAAGCCTGAAACTGAGTGCTTCTACTGCAAGCAGACTGGTCACTGGAAGCGGAACTGCCCCAAGTATTTGGCGGATAAGAAGGATGGCAAGGTGAACAAAGGTATATGTGATATACATGTTATTGATGTATACCATACTAGAGCTTGCAGTAGCACCTGGGTATTTGATACTGGTTCTCTTGCTAATATTTGCAACTCGAAACAGGGACTACGGATTAAGCGAACACTGGCAAAGGACGAGGTGACGATGCGCGTGGGAAATGGTTCCAAAGTCGATGTGATCGCGGTCGGCATGCTACCTCTACATCTACCTTCGGGATTAGTATTAGACCTAAATAATTGTTATTTGGTGCCAGCGTTGAGCATGAACATTATATCTGGATCTTGTTTGATGCGAGACGGTTATTCATTTAAATCAGAGAATAATGGTTGTTCTATTTATATGAGTAATATCTTTTATGGTCATGCACCCTTGAAGAGTGGTCTATTTTTGATGAATCTCGATAGTAGTGATACACATATTCATAGTGTTGAAGCCAAAAGATGCAGAGTTGATAATGATAGTGCAACTTATTTGTGGCACTGCCGTTTAGGTCATATCGGTGTAAAGCGCATGAAGAAACTCCATACTGATGGTCTTTTGGAACCACTTGATTATGAATCACTTGGTACTTGCGAACCGTGCCTCATGGGCAAGATGACCAAAATGCCGTTCTCCGGTACTATGGAGAGAGCAACAGATTTGTTGGAAATCATACATACAGATGTATGTGGTCCGATGAATGTTGAGGCTCGTGGCGGATATCGTTATTTTCTCACCTTCACAGATGATTTAAGCAGATATGGGTATATCTACTTAATGAGGCATAAGTCTGAAACATTTGAAAAGTTCAAAGAATTTCAGAGTGAAGTTGAAAATCATCGTAACAAGAAGATAAAGTTTCTACGATCTGATCGTGGAGGAGAATATTTGAGTTACGAGTTTGGTTTACACTTAAAACAATGTGGAATAGTTTCGCAACTCACGCCACCCGGAACACCACAGCGTAATGGTGTGTCCGAACGTCGTAATCGTACTTTACTTGATATGGTACGGTCTATGATGTCTCTTGCAGATTTACCGCTATCGTTTTGGGGTTATGCTTTAGAGACGGCCACATTCACGTTAAATAGGGCACCGTCAAAATCCGTTGAGACGACACCTTATTAACTATGGTTTGGCAAGAAACCAAAGTTGTCGTTTCTTAAAGTTTGGGGCTGCGATGCTTATGTGAAAAAACTTCAACCTGATAAGCTCGAACCCAAATCGGAGAAATGTGTCTTCATAGGATACCCAAAGGAGACAGTTGGGTACACCTTCTATCACAGATCCGAAGGCAAGACATTAGTTGCTAAGAATGGATCCTTTCTAGAGAAGGAGTTTCTCTCGAAAGAAGTGAGTGGGAGGAAAGTAGAACTTGATGAGGTAACTGTACCTACTCCCTTGTTGGAAAATAATACATCACAGGAACCGGTTTCTGTGACGTCAAAACCAACTAGTGAGGAAGTTGATGATGATGATCATAAAACTTCAGATCAAGTTAATACAGAACCTCGTAGGTCGAACAGAGTAAGATCCGCACCAGAGTGGTACGGCAATCCTATTCTGGAAGTCATGCTACTAGATCATGATGAACCTACGAACTATGAAGAAGCGATGGTGATCCCAGATTCCGCAAAATGGCTTGGAGCCATGAAATCTGAGATGGGATCCATGTATGAGAACAAAGTATGGACTTTGGTTGACTTGCCAGATGGTCGGCAAGCAATTGAGAATAAATGGATCTTCAAGAAGAAGACTGACACTGACGGTAATGTTACTGTCTACAAAGCTCGACTTGTTGCAAAAGGTTTTCGACAAGTTCAAGGGGTTGACTACGATGAGACATTCTCACCCGTAGCGATGCTTAAGTCTGTCCGAATCATGTTAGCAATTGCCGCATTTTATGATTATGAAATTTGGCAAATGGATGTAAAAACTGCATTCCTGAATGGATTTCTGGAGGAAGAGTTGTATATGATGCAACCAGAAGGTTTTATCGATCCAAAGGGGGCTAACAAAGTGTGCAAGCTCCAGCGATCCATTTATGGACTGGTGCAAGCCTCTCGTAGTTGGAATAAATGTTTTGATAGTGTGATCAAAGCATTTGGTTGTATACAGACTTTTGGAGAAGCCTGTATTTACAAGAAAGTGAGTGGGAGCTCTGTAGCATTTCTAATATTATATGTGGATGACATATTATTGATTGGAAATGATATAGAATTTCTGGATAGCATAAAGGGATACTTGAATAAAAGTTTTTCAATGAAAGACCTCGATGAAGCTGCTTACATATTGGGCATTAAGATCTATAGAGATAGATCAAGACGCTTAATTGGACTTTCACAAAGCACATACCTTGACAAAGTTTTGAAGAAGTTCAAAATGGATCAAGCAAAGAAAGGGTTCTTGCCTGTATTGCAAGGTGTGAAGTTGAGTAAGACTCAAAGCCCGACCACTGCAGAAGATAGAGAGAAAATGAAAAGTGTTCCCTATGCTTCAGCCATAGGCTCTATCATGTATGCAATGCTGTGTACCGGACCTGATGTGTGCCTTGCTATAAGTCTAGCAGGGAGGTACCAAAGTAATCCAGGAGTGGATCACTGGAAAGCGGTCAAGAACATCCTGAACTACCTGAAAAGGACAAAGGATATGTTTCTCGTATATGGAGGTGACAAAGAGCTCATCGTAAATGGTTACGTTGATGCAAGCTTTGACACTGATCCAGACGATTCTAAATCGCAAACCGGATACGTGTTTACATTAAACGGTGGAGCTGTTAGTTAGTGCAGTTCAAAGCAAAGCGTCGTGGTGGGATCTACGTGTGAAGCGGAATACATAGCTGCTTCGGAAGCAGCCAATGAAGGAGTCTGGATGAAGGAGTTCATATCCGATCTAGGTGTCATACCTAGTGCATCGGGTCCAATGAAAATCTTTTGTGACAATACTGGAGCGATTGCCTTAGCGAAGGAATCCAGATTTCACAAGAAAACCAAACACATCAAGAGACGCTTCAATTCCATCCGGGATCTAGTCCAGGTGGGAGACATAGAGATTTGCAAGATACATACGGATCTGAATGTTGCAGACCCGTTGACTAAGCCTCTTCCACGAGCAAAACATGATCAACACCAAGACTCCATGGGTGTTAGAATCATTACTATGTAATCTAGATTATTGACTCTAGTGCAAGTGGGAGACTGAAGGAAATATGCCCTAGAGGCAATAATAAAGTTATTATTTTTTTCCTTATATCATGATAAATGTTTATTATTCATGCTAGAATTGTATTAACCGGAAACATAATACATGTGTGAATATATAGACAAACAGAGTGTCACTAGTATGCCTCTACTTGACTAGCTTGTTAATCAAAGATGGTTATGTTTCCTAACCATGAACAAAGAGTTGTTATTTGATTAACAAGGTCACATCATTAGTTGAATGATCTGATTGACATGACCCATTCCGTTAGCTTAGCACCCGATCGTTTAGTATGTTGCTATTGCTTCCTTCATGACTTATACATGTTCCTATGACTATGAGATTATGCAACTCCCGTTTACCGGAGGAACACTTTGTGTGCTACCAAACGTCACAACGTAACTGGGTGATTATAAAGGTGCTCTACAGGTGTCTCTGAAGGTACTTGTTGAGTTGGCGTATTTCGAGATTAGGATTTGTCACTCCGAATGTCGGAGAGGTATCTCTTGGCCCTCTCGGTAATACACATCACTTAAGCCTTGCAAGCATTTCAACTAATGAGTTAGTTGCAAAATGATGTATTACGGAACGAGTAAAGAGACTTGCCGGTAACGAGATTGAACTAGGTATTGGATACCGACGATCGAATCTCGGGCAAGTAACATACCGATGACAAAGGGAACAACGTATGTTGTTATGCGGTTTGACCGATAAAGATCTTCGTAGAATATGTAGGAACCAATATGGGCATCCAGGTCCCGCTATTGGTTATTGACCGGAAACGTGTCTCGGTCATGTCTACATTGTTCTCGAACCGTAGGGTCCGCACGCTTAAGGTTTCGATGACAGTTATATTATGAGTTTATGTATTTTGATGTACCGAAGGTTGTTCGGAGTCCCGGATGTGATCATGGACATGACGAGGAGTCTCGAAATGGTTGAGACATAAAGATTGATATATTGTACGGATATATTTGGACACCGGAAAGGTTCCGGATGAGATTGGGATTATACCGGAGTTCCGGGAGGTTACCGGAACCCCCCGGCAAGTATATGGGCCTTATTGGGCCTTAGTGGAAGGGAGGGAGAAGGAGCAAGGGAGGGGGCGCCCCCCCCCCAAGCCCAATCCGAATTGGGAGGGGGGCCGGCCCCCCCTTTCCTTCTCTCCTCCTCCCTCTTCCTTCCTTCTCCTACTCCTAATAGGAAAGGGGGGCCAAACCTACTTGGAGTAGGTTTGCCCCCCCTAGGGCGCGCCTCCCCCTTGGGCCAGCCTCCTCCTCCCTCCCTCCTTTATATACGGGGGTGGGGGGCACCCCATAGACACACAAGTTGATCATTGAGATCGTTCCTTAGCCGTGTGCGGTGCCCCCCTCCACGATATTACACCTCGGTCATATTGTAGCGGTGCTTAGGCGAAGCCCTGCGACAGGAGAACATCAAGATCGTCACCACGCCGTCGTGCTGACGGAACTCCTCCTCGTGCCTCTGCTGGATCGGAGTTCGGGGTGCGTCATCGAGCTGTACGTGTGTCAAGAACTCGGAGGTGCCGGAGTAACAGTGCTTTGATCGGTTGGACCGGGAGGACGTACGACTACTTCCTCTACGTTGCGTCAACGCTTCCGCTTCGGTCTACGAGGGTACGTAGACAACACTCTCCCCTCTCGTTGCTATATCATCACCATGATCTTGCGTGTGCGTAGGAAATTTTTTGAAATTACTACGTTCCCCAACAAGTGTTGATACTCCATATCACAGAAGGTAACTCCTCTACCCAACAACCCGACGTCCGTTGCAAAGGAACCATAAGCCGGGGTTTGATGCTTCTCAAAATTTCTTGATTGACTCTTTCAGCTTGACCATTGGATTGGGGGTGAGCAACTGATGACACATCAAGGCGAATATGCTCACGTTGACAAAACTCTTTCATAGCACCTTTGGACAAATTAGTGCCATTATCAGTTATGATACTGTGGGGAAAGCCAAAGCAGAAAATCGCTTTTTTAATGAATTGAACCGCCGTGGCCGCGTCACACTTGCTGACCGGCTCTGCTTCGACCCACTTTGTAAATTTGTCAACCGCCACCAAGAGGTGGGCCTTTTTATCCTTGGACCTTTTAAAAGGCCCAACCATGTCAAGTCCCCAGACTGCAAACGGCCAAGTAATTGGAATCATCCTCAATTCTTGAGCCGGCACGTGAGCTCGCCGTGAAAATTTCTGACAACCATCACATTTACTGACCAAATCCTCTGCATCAGCGTGAACCGTCAGCCAATGAAATCCATGACGAAAAGCTTTGGCCACAAGGGACTTTCAACTGGCAGGATGACCACAATCTCCTTCATGAATCTCACGAAGAATCTCACAGCCCTCCTCAGAAGAGACGCAACGCTGAAACACCCTAGTGACACTGCGATGGTGTAACTCGCCATTGGCAATTGTCATTGACTTAGACCGCCGGGTTATCCGCCTGGCCAAAGTTTCATCCTCAGGTAACTCGCCCCGTGTCATGTAAGCCAAGTATGGTAATGTCCAATCTGGGATAGTGTGAAGAGCCGCCACCAATTGTGCCTCCGGGTCAGGTACAACCAGGTCTTCCTCTGTAGGCAACTTGACAGAAGGGTTATGCAAGATATCCAAGAAAGTGTTGGGCGGCACTGGCTTACGGTGAGACCCCAAACGGCTTAAGGTGTCAGCCGACTCATTTTTTCTACGATCAATGTGTTCCACCTGATAACCCTTGAAATGTCCAGCAATGGCATCCACCTTGCGGTGATAAGCCGCCATAAGCGGGTCTTTGGAATCCCATTTGCCTGAAACTTGCTGAGCTACCAAGTCTGAGTCGCCAAAACATCTCACCTGGCTTAAGTTCATCTCCTTAGCCATCCGAAGACCATGGAGCAAGGCTTCGTACTCAACTGCATTGTTAGTACAGGGAAACATCAACCTTAGGACATAACAAAACTTGTCACCTCGAGGGGAAGCCAAGACAACTCCAGCCCCCGAGCCTTCCAACTGCCTGGACCCATCAAAGTGAATAGTCCAATATGTGTTATCCGGCTTCTCTTCAGGCATCTGCAGCTCTGTCCAGTCTTTGATGAAATCCACCAGTTCTTGAGACTTGATAGCAGTGCGAGGCACATACTTCAAACCATGAGGCCCAAGTTCAATGGCCCACTTGGTGACTCATCCTGTGGCTTCTCTGTTTTGAATGATATCTCCTAATGGAGCAGAACTGACCACAATGATGGGGTGACCAAGAAAATACTGCCTAAGCTTCTGGCTGGCCATGAACACCCCATAAACAAGCTTCTGCCAATGTGGATACCTCTGCTTGGACTCAATAAGCACTTCATTGATGTAGTAAACCGGCCGTTGAACCGGATGTTCCTTGCCAGCCTCCTTGCGCTCCACCACAATGGACACAATGACAGCACAGGTGTTAGCAACCACATATAACAATAACGGATCCTTATCAATGGGAGCAGCAAGAACTGGCGGCTCAGCTAGCTGCCTCTTCAAGTCCTCAAACGCGACGTTAGTGGCATCACTCCAGACGAAGTTATCTGTTTTCTTCATCATCTGATATAGTGGTATAGCCTTCTCACCCAACTGGCTTAAGGCAGCAATACGACCCGCCAGACGCTGAACATCATTGATACACGCCGGCTTAGCCAGGGAGGTGATGGCCTTGATCTTCTCCGGGTTAGCCTCAATGCCTCTGTTAGAAACCAGAAAACCCAAAAGCTTGCCTGCTGGCACACCAAAAATGCACTTGGTCAGGTTAAGCATCATCTTGTAGACCCGGAGATTATCAAAGGTCTATTTCAAATTATCTATCAGGGTTTCCTTCTCTCTGGATTTCACCACAATGTCGTCCACATAAGCATGAACATTGCGCCCAATCTGACTGTGAAGACAATTCTGCACACATTGCTGATAAGTCGCTTGGGCACTCTTGAGCCCAAAAGGCATAGACACATAGCAGAAGGCTCCAAAGGGAGTAATGAAAGTTGTATTCTCCTGGTCCTTAACTGCCATCTTGATCTAATGATAACCAGAATAAGCATCCAAAAAACTCAAACGCTCACAACCCGCCGTAGCATCAATGATTTGATTAATACGAGGGAGAACAAAAGGATCAGCCAGACAAGACTTGTTTAAGTCCATGTAATCCACACACATGCACCAAGTGCCATTCTTCTTAAGCACTAGCACCGGGTTAGCCAACCACTCTGGATGAAAAAATTCAACAATGAACACGGCCGCTAAGAGCCGGGCCACTTCTTCACCAATGACCTTACGCCTATCCTCGTTGAAACGCCGAAGGAATTGCTTGACCGGCTTAAATTTCGGATCAATATTGAGAGTGTGATCAGCGAGTTCCCTCGGTACACCCGGCATGTCAGAAGGCTCCCATGCAAAGATGTCTCGGTTCTCACGGACGAACTCGATGAGCGCTCTTTCCTATTTTGGATCCAAATTAGCACTGATATTGAACTGCTTGGATGAGTCGCCAGGAACAAAATCAACTAGCTTGGTGTCGGCTGACTTAAACTTCAGCACCGGATCATGCTCTGTAGTTGGCTTTTTCAAAGACGTCATATCCGTCAGGTCAACATTGTCCTTGTAAAACTTCAACTCCTCTGTCGCACAGACAGACTCAGCATAAGCAACATCACCTTCTTCACATTCTAGGGCTATCTTCCGACTCACATGCACTGTGATGATTCCCTTATAACCCGACATCTTGAGCTGTAGATAAACATAACACGGCCGTGCCATCAACTTGGCATAAGCCGGCCGTCCAAAATGGGCGTGGTATGGGCTTCTGATTTTGACCACTTCAAAGGTTAACTTCTCAGCCCTGGAATCATGCTCATCCCCAAATGCCACCTCCAGCTCAATCTTGCCCACCGGGTACGCCGACTTACCAGGTACCACTCCATGGAAAACAGTGTTGGATGTCTTAAGATTTTTATCAGTTAACCCCATGCGATGGAAAGTCTCATAATAAAGGATGTTGATGCTACTGCCTCCGTCCATGAGCACCTTAGTGAATTTGTATCCACCAACTTGAGGTGCCACCACCAAGGCCAAGTAACCGGATTGTCAACCCGGGGAGGGTGATCCGCTCGGCTCCACATGATGGGCTGCTCAGACCATCGCAAGTAATGAGGAACTGCCGGCTCAACATCGTTCACGGCCCGCTTGTGGAGCTTCTGGTCCCGCTTGCATAAACTTGTGGTGAAAACATGATACTGCCCACTATTCAACTGCTTCGGATTACTCTGATATCCAGATTGTTGCTGATGCTGACCTCCCTGGCCGGATTGCTGATTGTAACCACCCTGATTACCTTGATTAAAGCCGCCCTGATTACCTTGGGAGCCCTGGAAGTTGGAATCAGAACCGCCACCTCCATAACCCGGGCCATGGAAACCGCCGCCGCCTGAGCCGCCGCCCGGCCCATGATTGCCGTCAAATGAGTTAGAAGTTTTAAAAGCACTCATAATCATACGATCTTTCCAAAGGTGAGTAGCTGGCTTCTCCCCCGAGCCATGCTTTGGACAGGGCTCATTTAGCAACTGTTCAAGAGTAGGACCTGATCTGCCGGCCCGAGGAGGCGGCCTCCCCTTACAACGTTGATTATTGCCCTATGCATTGGTGTTAGCCACAAACTCCGAACTACCATCCGCCTTGCGTTTACTGTTGCCCCCCTGATTCGCCGGGTTAGGCTGCTGTTGGTGTTGCCATTCTTTTTTCCCTTCCCTGTCTTCTTTTCATCAGACTCAGGGTACTTGGTACTATCAGAGTCGGCATATTTAATTAGAGCCGCCATCAGCTGGCCCATATCATTACAATCTCACTTGAGCCGCCCTAGCTTCTGTTTCAGAGGCAAAAAACGGTAATTTTTCTCCAACATTAAGACCGCAGAGCCGGCATTCATGTTATCAGATGAATGTCTGATAGATTTGACTCGGTGCACCCAATGGGTCATTGATTCACCCTTCTCTTGTTTGCAAGTAGCCAAGTCTACAATCGACATGGGCTGCTTGCATGTGTCCTTAAAGTTCTGAATAAACCGGGCTTTTAACTCAGCCCATGACCCGACGGAGTTAGCCGGCAGCCCTTTTATCCAAGCATGAGCTATTCCATCCAGCATCATGGTGAAGTACTTGGCACACGCAGCGTCACTGACCTCCAGTAGCTCCATGGCCATCTCATAACTTTCAATCCATGCCTCAGGGGGTAAGTTAGCTGTGTAATTAGGCACCTTTCGAGGTCCCTTGAAATCCTTGGGCAAACACTCATTACGCACCAAATAGGGTACACCTGTAGACCTAGAGGTCATGCCTGCCTCAACCGAAGTCATTGGATAAACCGGAAGAGGCTGGTGAGCCGCCTGCTGAGCCGCCCGCTCGGCTTCTTGACGCACTCTATCCTGATCAACCAAGTTAAGAGCTGCATCACGCGTCGGGTCATGCCCGCGCAGCTGGATGCGGCACTGGGCGTTGCTTGAAACGGCTGGTGAGTCCATGTGCCTGCTATAACTCTGGCTTCAGCTTGGGCGAGGGGTCGAATGAATCCTATCTCGACTGTAAGAATATGCCTCCCGTTGTGACAATGCTGTCTAAAGAAGTTCCCTGACCCTTCGTGTTTCAGCCGTCGTTGGAGAGTCAACATCCACTGGGAGAGCCGTCAATCGTGCCGCCGCAGCAATCATGTTCTCCAATGGATTAGAATAATGACCCGGTGGCGTCGGTACATGCTGAGGCGGAGCGGTATTCAGACGAGGGGGTTCCGTCATGCGTGGTTGAACCGGTGTCCCAACCCCGGGTGCCGCAGACCGGTTTACCTCTGGCGGGTCACTGGGCCCTGCACCAGGCGTGCGAAAAAGGTTTCTAGCCTCATAAACCAGAGGTAGACGGGACTGGTGCCTCCTCCTCATGGTCTCGTTTGAAGCATTTTGATCCATCGTAAGCTGGAAAGCCTCCGATTGAATCCGTTGGGCCTGAGCGTCCAAAGCAGCCCGTTCCGCGGCCATCCTGACGTCCTCTGCCGCCAGGCCTTCCTTGGCTAGTGCTACCTCATCACGTAACTGTGCCACTTCCGCATCATGCTGAGCTTGATTCGCCGTATTGACCATGGCTGTCAACAGGGCCGTCAACTTATCCATTAAAGCCATCAGGACCTAAGCCAACGGGCGTGCAGGGCCTCCTGCCCCGGCTGCCGTCACCACTGCTGACCCGGAAGTCATCGCCGTTGCGGTTGAAGAATTTTGCCCGGGCTGGGTACCAGCCATGAAGATCACGACTTTGTTCGGCGGCTCATAGGGGTCCGGAATACTGTCGCCATCGGAATAGCCCCCAAGTCCACCATCTTGCAGCTGATACAACGAAGTAGTCTCGCCCGTGGACGACTCACCATCTGAGTAGATGGCCGTCTCACCGCCAGACATAGATCCTTCAAAAAATTCCGCTCCATGGATGCATCCCACGAAGGCACATTTCATGGCGGGCCGGACTCGGGTGGGTCTTGCACGTTGAGCCGTCTCGATGATGTTGGTGCAGATGTCCGGCTCAGGGCCTGGCTCGCCGATCTTGCCGATGAAAACGTGGATTCTGCCGAAGGGGACCCGGTACCCATACTCAATTGAGTCGGTGTCGGGGGCCCCGGCCTGCATCGTCGATGTAGAGTTTGCCGCGACGACTTTTGGTCATCCGACCCACATCGTATCCCTTGAGCCCTTCGAAGTTGCCCTTTAAGAACTCAAATCCACCGTGCGCTGGCCCCACGGTGGTCGCCAACTGTTGTGGAAAGGTCACGACAGATGTCCTAGCAAAAGAACTTAGTCATGGAGCCATCGCAACAAGGAAGCTTAAAGGGGTTAAACGGGATAAAGGACACGGGAGTTTATACTGGTTCGGCCCCTTGCGGTGAAGGTAAAGGCCTAATCCAGTTTGAGGTGGTATTGCTCATGTCTCGATTACCAGGGAGCGAATCCGCTTGACCTTGAAGGAAATATGCCCTAGAGGCAATAATAAAGTTATTATTTATTTCCTCATATCATGATAAATATTTATTATTCATGCTAGAATTGTATTAACCGGAAACATGATACATGTGTGAATACATAGACAAACAGATAGTCACTAGTATGCCTCTACTTGACTAGCTCATTAATCAAAGATGGTTATGTTTCCTAACCATAGACATGTGTTGTCATTTGATTAATGGGATCACATCATTAGGAGAATGATGTGATTGACATGACCCATTCCGTTAGCCTAGCACTTGCTCGTTTAGTATATTGCTATTGCTTTCTTCATGACTTATACAAAGTTCCTGCAACTATGAGATTGTGCAACTCCCGTTTACCAGAAGAACACTTTGTGTGCTACCAAACGTCACAACGTAACTGGGTGATTATAAAGGTGCTCTACAGGTGTTTCCGAAGGTACATGTTGGGTTGGCATAATTCGAGATTAGGTTTTGTCACTCCGATTGTCGGAGAGGTATCTCTGGGCCCTCTCGGTAATACTCATCACCTAAAGCCTTGCAAGCATTGTAACTAATGAGTTAGTTATAAGATGATGTATTACAGAACGAGTAAAGAGACTTGCTGGCAACGAGATTGAACTAGGTATTGGATACCGACGATCAAATCTCGGGCAAGTAACATACCGATGACAAAGGGAACAACGTATGTTGTTATGCGGTTTGACCGATAAAGATCTTCGTAGAATATGTAGGAACCAATATGGGCATGCAGGTCCCGCTATTGGTTATTGACCGAGAATTGTTCTAGGTCATGTCTACATAGTTCTCGAACCCGTAGGGTCCGCACGCTTAACGTTACGATGACAGTTTTATTATGAGTTTATAAGTTTTGATGTACCGAAGTTTGTTCGGAGTCCCGGATGTGATCACGGACATGACGAGGAGTCTCGAAATGGTTGAAACATAACGATTGATATATTGGAAGCCTATGTTTGGACATCGGAATGGTTCCGGGTGAAATCGGGATTTTACCGGAACATCGGGGGGTTACCGGAACCCTCCCGGGGGATAATGGGCCTTAGTGGGCCAAGAGGGAAAAGAGGAGGGCCGGCCAGGGCAGGCCGTGTGCCCCTCCCCCCTAGTCCGAATAGGACAAGGAAGGGGGGGGGGCGGCGCCCCCCTTTCCTCTTTCCCCTCCCCCCTTTCCTTCTCCACCAAGGCAAGAGGGGGGAGTCCTACTCCCGATGGGAGTAGGACTCCTCCAGGCGCACCCCTAGGGGGCCGGCCGCACCTTCCCCCTCCCTCCTTTATATACGGGGGCGGGGGGCACCCCATAGACACACAAGTTGATCTACGGATTGTTCCTTAGCCGTGTGCGGTGCCCCCTGCACCATATTCCACCTCGGTCATATCGTCGCGGAGTTTAGGCGAAGCCCTGTGCCGGTAGAACATCATCATCATCACCACGCCGTCGTGCTGACAGAACTCATCTCCGGAGCTTCACTGGATCGGAGGTCGAAGATCGTCATCGAGCTGAACGTGTGCTGAACTCGGAGGCCCCGTATGTTCGGTGCTTGGATCGGTCGGATCATGAAGACGTACGACTGCATCAACCGCGTTGTGCTAACACTTCTGCTTACGGTCTACGAGGGTATGTGGACACACACTCTCCCCTCTCGTTGCTATGCCATCACCATAATCTTGCGTGTGCGTAGGAATTTTTTTGAAATTACTACGTTCCCCAACAGTGGCATCCGAGCCTAGGTTTTATGCGTTGATGTTATATGGATGAGTAGAACACAAGTGAGTTGTGGGCGATACAAGTCATACTGCTTACCAGCATGTCATACTTTGGTTCGGCGGTATTGTGAGATGAAGCGGCCCGGACCGACATTACGCGTACGCTTACGCGAGACTGGTTTCACCGTTACGAGCACTCGTGCTTAAAGGTGGCTGGCGGGTGTCTGTCTCTCTCACTTTAGCTGAATCTAGTGTGGCTACGCCCGGTCCTTGCGAAGGTTAAAACAGCACTAACTTGACAAACTATCGTTGTGGTTTTGATGCGTTGGTAAGAATGGTTCTTGCTAAGCCCGTAGCAGCCACGTAAAATTTGCAACAACAAAGTGGAGGACGTCTAACTTGTTTTTGCAGGGCATGTTGTGATGTGATATGGTCAAGACGTGATGCTATATTATTGTATGAGATGATCATGTTTTGTAACCGAAGTTATCGGCAACTAGCAGGAGCCATATGGTTGTCGCTTTATTGTATGAAATGCAAACGCCCTGTAATTGCTTTACTTTATCACTAAGCGGTAGCGATAGTCGTAGAAGCAATAGATGGCGTAACGACAACGATGCTACGATGGAGATCAAGGTGTCGCACCGGTGACGATGGTGATCACGACGGTGCTTCGGAGATGGAGATCACAAGCACAAGATGATGATGGCCATATCATATCACTTATATTGATTGCATGTGATGTTCATCCTTTATGCATCTTATCTTGCTTTGATTGACGGTAGCATTTAAAGATGATCTCTGACTAAAATTATCAAGAAGTGTTCTCCCTGAGTATGCACCGTTGCCAAAGTTCGTCGTGCCCAGACACCACGTGATGATCGGGTGTGATAAGCTCTACGTCCATCTACAACGGGTGCAAGCCAGTTTTGCACACGCAGAATACTCAGGTTAAACTTGACGAGCCTAGCATATGCAGATATGGCCTCGGAACACGGAGACCGAAAGGTCGAGCGTGAATCATATAGTAGATATGATCAACATAGTGACGTTCACCATTGAAAACTACTCCATCTCACGTGATGATCGGTTATGGTTTAGTTGATATGGATCACGTGATCACTTAGATGACTAGAGAGATGTCTGTCTAAGTGGGAGTTCTTAAGTAATATGATTAATTGAACTTAAATTTATCATGAACTTAGTACCTGATAGTATTTTGCTTGTCTATGTTTGTTTGTAGATAGATGGCTCGTGCTGTTGTTCTGTTGAATTTTAATGCGTTCCTTGAGAAAGCAAAGTTGAAAGATGATGGTAGCAATTACACGGACTGGGTCCGTAACCTGAGGATTATCCTCATTGCTGCACAGAAAAGTTACATCCTTGAAGCACCGCTGGGTGCCAGGCCTGCTGCTGATGCAACTGACGATGTTAAGAACGTCTGGCAGAACAAAGCTGATGACTACTCTATAGTTCAGTGTGCTATGCTTTATGGCTTAGAACCGGGTCTTCAACGACGTTTTGAACGTCATGGAGCATATGAGATGTTCCAGGAGTTGAAGTTAATATTTCAAGCAAATGCCCGGATTGAGAGATATGAAGTCTCCAATAAGTTGTACAGCTGCAAGATGGAGGAGAATAGTTCTGTCAGTGAGCATATACTCAAAATGTCTGGGTATAATAATCACTTGATTCAACTGGGAGTTAATCTTCCGGATGATAGCGTCATTGACAGAATTCTCCAATCACTGCCACCAAGCTACAAGAGCTTTGTGATGAACTATAATATGCAAGGGATGAACAAGACTATTCCCGAGCTCTTCGCAATGCTAAAAGCCGCGGAGGTAGAAATCAAGAAGGAGCATCAAGTGTTGATGGTCAATAAGACCACCAGTTTCAAGAAAAAGGGCAAAGGGAAGAAGAAGGGGAACTTCAAGAAGAACAGCAAGCAAGTTGCTGCTCAAGAGAAGAAACCCAAGTCTGGACCTAAGCCTGAAACTGAGTGCTTCTACTGCAAGCAGACTGGTCACTGGAAGCGGAACTGCCCCAAGTATTTGGGGGATAAGAAGGATGGCAAACTAAACAAAGGTATATGCGATATACATGTTATTGATGTGTACCTAACTAGAGCTCGTAGTAGCACCTGGGTATTTGATACTGGTTCTGTTGCTAATATTTGCAACTCGAAACAGGGACTATGGAATAAGCGAGCACTGGCCAAGGACGAGGTGACGATGCGCGTGGGAAACGGTTCCAAAGTCGATGTGATCGCGGTCGGCACGCTACCTCTACATCTACCTTCGGGATTAGTTTTAGACTTGAATAATTATTATTTGGTGCCAGCGTTGAGCATGAACATTATATCTGGATCTTGTTTGATGCGAGACAGTTATTCATTTAAATCAGAGAATAATGGTTGTTCTATTTATATGAGTAATATCTTTTATGGTCATGCACCCTTGAAGAGTGGTCTATTTTTATTGAATCTCGATAGTAGTAATACACATATTCATAATGTTGAAGCCAAAAGATGCAGAGTTGATAATGATAGTGCAACTTATTTGTGGCACTGCCGTTTAGGTCATATCGATGTAAAGCGCATGAAGAAACTCCATACTGATGGACTTTTGGAATCACTTGATTATGAATCACTTGGTACTTGCGAACCGTGCCTCATGGGCAAGATGACTAAAACACCGTTCTCCGGTACTATGGAGAGAGCAACAGATTTGTTGGAAATCATACATATAGATGTATGTGGTCCGATGAATGTTGAGGCTTGTGGCGGATATCGTTATTTTCTCACCTTCACAGATGATTTGAGCAGATATGGGTATATCTACTTAATGAAGCACAAGTCTGAAACATTTGAAAAGTTCAAAGAATTTCAGAGTGAAGTAGAAAATCATCGTAACAAGAAAATAAAGTTCCTACGATCTGATCGTGGAGGAGAATATTTGAGTTACGAGTTTGGTTTACATTTGAAACAATGCGGAATAGTTTCGCAACTCACGCCACCTGGAACACCACAAAGAAATGGTGTGTCCGAACGTCGTAATCGTACTTTACTTGATATGGTGCGATCTATGATGTCTCTTACCGATTTACCGCTATCGTTTTGGGTTTATGCTTTAGAGACGGCCGCATTCACGTTAAATAGGGCACCATGAAAATCCGTTGAGACGACGCCTTATGAACTGTGGTTTGGCAAGAAACTAAAGTTGTCGTTTCTTAAAGTTTGGGGCTGCGATGCTTATGTGAAGAAACTTCAACCAGATAAGCTCGAACCTAAATCGGAGAAATGTGTCTTCATAGGATACCCAAAAGAGACTGTTGGGTACACCTTCTATCACAGATCCGAAGGCAAGACATTCATTGCTAAGAATGGATCCTTTCTAGAGAAGGAGTTTCTCTCGAAAGAAGTGAGTGGGAGGAAAGTAGAACTTGATGAGATAACTGTATCTACTCCCTTATTGGAAAGTATTTCATCACGAGAACTGGTTCCTGTGACAACTACACCAATTAGTGAGGAAGCTAATGATAATGATCATGAAACTTCAGATCAAGTTTCTACTAAACCTCGTAGGTCTACCAGAATAAGATCCGCACCAGAGTGGTACGGTAATCCTATTCTGGAAGTCATGTTACTTGACCATGATGAACCTACGAACTATGAGGAAGCGATGATGAGCCCAGATTCCGCAAAATGGCTAGAGGCCACGAAATCTGAGATGGGATCCATGTATGAAAACAAAGTATGGACTTTGGTTGACTTGCCCAATGATCGGCAAGCCATTGAGAATAAATGGATTTTTAAGAAAAAGACTGACGCTGATGGTAAAGTAACTGTCTATAAAGCTCGACTTGTTGCAAAAGGTTTTCGACAAGTTCAAGGGGCTGACTACGATGAGACTTTCTCACCCGTAGTGATGCTTAAGTCTGTCCGAATCATGTTAGCTATTGCTGCATTTCATGATTATGAAATTTGGCAAATGGATGTCAAGACTGCATTCTTGAATGGATTTCTAGAAGAAGAGTTGTATATGATGCAGCCGGAAGGTTTTGTTGATCCAAAAGGTACTAACAAAGTGTGCAAGCTCCAACGTTCCATTTATGGACTGGTGCAAGCATCTCGGAGTTGGAATAAACGCTTTGACAGTGTGATCAAAGCATATGGTTTTATACAGACTTTTGGAGAAGCCTGTATTTACAAGAAAGTGAGTGGGAGCTCTGTAGCATTTCTAATTTTATATGTAGATGACATATTATTAATTGGAAATGATATAGAATTTCTGGATAGCATAAAGGGATACTTGAATAAAAGTTTTTCAATGAAAGACCTCGGTGAAGCTGCTTACATATTGGGCATCAAGATCTATAGAGATAGATCAAGACGCTTAATAGGACTTTCACAAAGCACATACCTTGACAAAATTTTGAAAAAGTTCAAAATGGATCAGGCAAAGAAAGGATTCTTGCCTGTGCTACAAGGTGTGAAGTTGAGTCAAACTCAATGCCCGACCACAGTAGAAGATAGAGAGAAAATGAAAAATGTTCCCTATGCTTCAGCCATAGGCTCTATCATGTATGCAATGCTGTGTACCAGACCTGACGTATGCTTAGCAATAAGCTTGGCAGGAAGGTACCAAAGTAATCCAGGAGTGGATCACTGGACAGCGGTCAAGAACATCCTAAAATACCTGAAAAGGACTAAGGATATGTTTCTCGTATATGGAGGTGACAAAGAGCTAGTCGTAAATGGTTACGTCGATGCAAGCTTTGACACAGATCCGGACGATTCTAAATCGCAAACCGGATACGTGTTTTTATTAAACGGTGGAGCTGTAAGTTGGTGCAGTTCTAAACAAAGCGTTGTGGCAGGATCTACATGTGAAGCGGAGTACATAGCTGCTTCGGAAGCAGCAAATGAAGGAGTCTGGATGAAGGAGTTCATTTCCAATCTAGGTGTCATACCTAGTGCATCGGGACCAATGAAGATCTTCTGTGACAATACTGGTGCAATTGCCTTGGGAAAGGAATCCAGATTTCACAAGAGGACCAAGCACATCAAGAGACGCTTCAATTCCATTTGGGACCAAGTCCAAGTGGGAGACATAGAGATTTGCAAGATACATACGGATCTGAATATTGCAGACCCATTGACTAAGCCTCTCTCACGAGCAAAACATGATCAGCACCAAGACTCCATGGGTGTTAGAATCATTACTATGTAATCTAGATTATTGACTCTAGTGCAAGTGGGAGACTGAAGGAAATATGCCCTAGAGGCAATAATAAAGTTATTATTTATTTCCTCATATCATGATAAATATTTATTATTCATGCTAGAATTGTATTAACCGGAAACATGATACATGTGTGAATACATAGACAAACAGATAGTCACTAGTATGCCTCTACTTGACTAGCTCATTAATCAAAGATGGTTATGTTTCCTAACCATAGACATGTGTTGTCATTTGATTAATGGGATCACATCATTAGGAGAATGATGTGATTGACATGACCCATTCCGTTAGCCTAGCACTTGATCGTTTAGTATATTGCTATTGCTTTCTTCATGACTTATACAAAGTTCCTGCAACTATGAGATTGTGCAACTCCTGTTTACCGGAAGAACACTTTGTGTGCTACCAAACGTCACAATGTAACTGGGTGATTATAAAGGTGCTCTACAGGTGTTTCCGAAGGTACATGTTGGGTTGGCATAATTCGGGATTAGGTTTTGTCACTCCGATTGTCGGAGAGGTGTCTCTGGGCCCTCTCGGTAATACTCATCACCTAAAGCCTTGCAAGCATTGTAACTAATGAGTTAGTTATAAGATGATGTATTACAGAACGAGTAAAGAGACTTGCCGGCAACGAGATTGAACTAGGTATTGGATACCGACGATCAAATCTCGGGCAAGTAACATACCGATGACAAAGGGAACAACGTATGTTGTTATGCGGTTTGACCGATAAAGATCTTCGTAGAATATGTAGGAACCAATATGGGCATCCAGGTCCCGCTATTGGTTATTGACCGAGAATGGTTCTAGGTCATGTCTACATAGTTCTCGAACCCGTAGGGTCCGCACGCTTAACGTTACGATGACAGTTTTATTATGAGTTTATAAGTTTTGATGTACCGAAGTTTGTTCGGAGTCCCGGATGTGATCACGGACATGACGAGGAGTCTCGAAATGGTCGAGACATAAAGATTGATATATTGGAAGCCTATGTTTGGACATCGGAATAGTTCCGGGTGAAATCGGGATTTTACCGGAACACCTGGGGGTTACCGGAACCCTCCCGGGGGATAATGGGCCTTAGTGGGCCAAGAGGGAAAAGAGGAGGGCCAGCCAGGGCAGGCCGCGCGCCCCTCCCCCTAGTCCGAATAGGACAAGGAAGGGGGGGCGGCGCCCCCCTTTCCTCTTTCCCCTCCCCCCTTTCCTTCTCCACCAAGGCAAGAGGGGGGAGTCCTACTCCCGGTGGGAGTAGGACTCCTCCAGGCGCACCCCTAGGGGGCCGGCCGCACCTCCCCCCTCCCCCTTTATATACGGGGGCGGGGGCACCCCATAGACACACAAGTTGATCTACGGATCGTTCCTTAGCCGTGTGCGGTGCCCCCCTCCACCATATTCCACCTCGGTCATATCGTCGCGGAGTTTAGGCGAAGCCCTGCGCCGGTAGAACATCATCATCGTCACCACGCCGTCGTGCTGACAGAACTCATCTCCGGAGCTTCGCTGGATCGGAGGCCGGACATCGTCATCGAGCTGAACGTGTGCTAAACTCGGAGGCCCCGTACGTTCGGTGCTTGGATCGGTCGGATCGTGAAAACGTACGACTACATCAACCGCGTTGTGCTAACGCTTCCGCTTACGGTCTACGAGGGTACGTGGACATACACTCTCCCCTCTCGTTGCTATGCCATCACCATGATCTTGCGTGTGCGTAGGAAATTTTTTGAAATTACTACGTTCCCCAACAGACCTATCTTGCGATCTGTTGTTTCTTGTACTGAATCGCCGCCGGGTCGTCCCTTTATATACACAGGTCGACGCCCAGTGGCTCACGGAGTCCCGGCCAGCTCATAAACAGTGTCCGGCTCGGTGACTATCTATTCATGCCTTACAACACAAGTCATACATATATGGCGGTTTACCCTTACAGGCCTTAAGTCGCCTTTGGGCCTTGGGCCCTTAACTAAACCGTCATCTTCAAATATCTTCGTGGGCTTCATATGATGTATCGTCATAGGTATAACCCGGCCCCTCCTGGGCGGGTCATACCTAACAGTTATATCCCCAACAGCTATTGTTATGATGTGTGGTACTATGTTATCTGAACTATGCTGTTAAGTAGTTGATGCTCTGTTTATGCTCTGCTCTGCTTATGAAGTGTGGTACATGGTTGTGCTAAAGTGTGTTGTAACCTCACCAACCAGCCAAATAGGTTACCACACATTAGGCGTTGCATACAACCAAACACCATGCCTTGGGTTTGTCCACTGACATGCAGACAACCAAACACCACGCAATGTGGTTCAGCCCATGCAGGCAAGAGGGCATGCAGGCAACCAAACAACTTACAGATGGTGCATTTGAGGCTGCATTTGCATAGCCGGACTGAGTTGAGAAGGCTATGCAATGCAGCTACTGTAGACTACGACAGCCAAACATGCCCATGGAGTATTAACGACGTCTACAAGTACTACAAAGTTGAGTCACTTATTTTGGAACGGAGGGAGTATGACCCTATACGAACAACGTCCGATCACTCATCATTTGTCCATGTCGACAACCGCCCCTTCCATATCTCGATCTCAAATTCATATAATCTCATCCAACGTGGATCAACCACACGAAGCTAAATTTAATATATAACATGGCACCGGATAGCACGGGCCGTAGCATGTTCAGCTTACAACCGGACATAATACATGTCCACTAGCTAACGATGTATAACCCACTGTGAAGGCGGGGGCGTACACTTCGACTCTAGATCAGCAGGCTGTCTCAGAGAAATTCTCGCGGCTAGGAGGTATAACCTAGTTGCAGGAATCGTCGCCATCTTCTTCACTACTTCCGTTACTCTACTTGATGGTGAGTTTGATCATTATCCGTCATTTTCATATAGTTTCTGGGTCTGATAGCTTAGCATAATTTTTTGTTGCGTAACGGGTTCTCCTACAATGGTTGGACTGGTCCAGGCAGCATCCGGGCTATCTGCCCAGACAAATAAGGGGAGAGTACGGGTCAGGTTGTAGATGCTATACCTAGTCGATTACGCTATTCTTAATGATTGGCAAATAACTATTTGTAAGTTTTCTTTGCGATGAGTACTAGTTCTAAGTTTTGTTTTTGAAAAAAAAATCCAATCTACTCATCAACTATCATGACAGCACAAAGAATATCAGAAGTAACAAAAATTACATACAAATTCATAGACCATCTAGCGATGAATGCAATCACTGAAACAAGTCGAATGTGTGGCGCCGTCGTCACCCATTCCTCACAGAAGACAGACAAATATTGTTGTAGTAGACAGTCAGTAAGTCGTCATACTAAGACCCCAAACCAGAGTAGCCAATGCAGGTTGCAATGGGCGCAAGGTGATCATGCCCTGCAAGCAGATAGCATAGCTCAAATTATCGAAAAGACAAATTTTAGGCAACTTATTCGTAGCCAAATGGGAGTCACAGAGGACGACAACATAAGCTCCCCGAAATATTATTGGATTGGACGTGCGTTGCAGCTTGCACAATTACTAGTGTTCTAAAAGGAACAGAATATAAGACAAGGGTAGTTAAAGAAAACGTGATTCCTAAAGAATAATTTTGGGAGAAAAAAAGAGCACATTGTCGTAGATTCATCATTCATGGTCTGTGTAGTGATACCAGGTTTTCTGTTTGTACGGCCTCTTACTCGTAGGATTTTTAGAAGATTATACTAATTCTTAAGAACTTTTCATATGTTGATTATTTGATTTGTATTGGCCTATGATTTTTTTTTCATAAGGAATCACTTGTAGTGCTACCCTCAGTGCAACCTCTTGGAAAAATTATTTTTGTATTTTCCGTGATGTAATCATACAAGCTCAAATCCTGTAGACTTTGAATGGACATGGCGTTCCATTCTAGTGTTTTTTCTATTCTTGCGTTTTTCCAATAATGTGAAGGGTGTCTATTTCTATGTCAAGTAACCAATTCTGATATTTAAGTTGAGGATCCTATTTCTCAAACCAAAAAAAAGTTGATGAACCTAAGCTTTAATATTGGACTCCAATATAAATCTGACATCAGATTTTTTTTAGGGAAAAGTATATTTTTCGTCCCTCAATTCTTTTGAAAGTACAGAAATGGTCTCTCAACTTCAAAACCAGCAAAGCTTAGTCCCTCAACTTTTAAAACCGGATAAGTTTAATCCCTCATACCGCTTTCAAGTGGTTTTGTACCGAAATGGACACGATTTTGACTAAAACCAAACACGTCATACATGTTTGACCGGTCTTTGGTCCATGTGGCAATATTTCTCTTTCCTTTCATCTATCTAAAGTGTAGACATTTCATCGAGCACATGGCATGCAATGTCTGCATGTACACAGTCGTGCTTGCTGCATCTTGCCACGACCGATTATCACCACCGACTGACAAGCCACGCCCCATTTTGGGCTGCCCTGCGCGCCTCGCCGCACCACAGCTCCTCGGCCACCTCAGCGACGTGTACATGAGGCCGCGCATGCATGGTACAAGCTCCAGATGTTGAAGATGCTCCTGATAGTAGCCCAAGCATGATTGCACGAACGTGGAGGAGCGAGAGTCATGCTTGTGGGTGGATATGAGGTTCAGGATACAAGCCCATCTACAGCACAGGCCGTTGTTGCGGTCGCTGGCTCGTGCGTCTGCTGCCGAGTAGACCAGCGCCATGCAACGGCCTCTGCACCTCATGTCTCCGCGGGGTCGAGGAAGCGAGGATCCTCCACGGGGCTGCTGCCATAGGTGCGCCCACGACCTCCATTGTCGTGCCTGCGCTAGAAGTTGTCGACGTGCGACAACTCGCCTCCATCTCACCACATGCTGGAGCACCGCCGACGCCGTCATGCAACAAATCGCCGTCTTCTCCACCACTGGATGGAGCGCCAAGGAGGGTGCAGCCAGCAGGAAAAGCACGGGGCGCCTCACCCCGTGTCGTACCTGGCTCCAGCGTTGCCGGACGTGCTTTACATGGACTGTCCAATACCGCTTTGACCATGCCACGTCATAGATAAATCAGGTTTGTTGACTGAGGCAGGGGCTAACTTTACCCGGTTTTGAAAGTTTTTTTTTCGGGCAAATCAGAGAGCTTTTATTCAAACGAAAGCATTTCTCGGACAATCAGCCAAGAGACTGGTCACAAGGAAGCTAGGAGTATCCTCTAGCTAGCAATCCGTTACATTCAATGTGCATGCATGCTTAGCACAGAGATGCGCGGGAAGATTTGCCGACCGGTTTACATGTTAGCACATAGATGCACGGGAAGATTTGCCGACCGGTTTACATGTTGAACATCAAATAAAGTAAAACTACTACTAAGCTCTCCTATTTCTAGTAGGATAGGGGCCACAACTGAACGAGAATTGTGACGGGTTTTCCAGAGCATCACCAGCTCCAGACAATCCACTTCCATAATCACATGCGAGAGTCCCCTTAATGCAGCAAATAAAACTCCATCTCGTAGTGAAAAAGCTTCGATGATAAGAGGATCCAAAATCCCCGTGTAGGGCTTGCACCAGGATCCTAGTAGAGCCATGGCCGAGCGAGCAACCCCTCCTGCTCCACCTCGACCCTCTTCAAAATTGAGCGCACCATCAGTGGTGATCTTGACCACTTCTCCCTCAGGTGGTCGCCACCCAGAACCTGGCAGGATTGCAGCTGCCTTTCGAGGAAGATTCAGGAGCGCAATGGCCTCCTTGGTAGATCGGATGGTGGCAACAGGATCACGTCCAGCTTCCCCATGCTTGATGCGGTTACGGGAGTGCCAGATTGACCACATGATTGTTGTGATTTTAGCACGATCATCATCCAAAAACCTCGTGTCACATACGATATCCTGCGCCCATGAATCGGGGTGTAATCACGGTAGCCGCAGACAGAACCACGCATATGCTTCGTCCCAAAAGCGACGAGCATGCGTGTAGTGTATCAATGCATGTTTCAAGTCCTCATTCATGGCCAAGCAAACTTTGCATCGATCTATCACCGCAATGTGACGGTGTTTCAGGGTACTTTCATTTGGGAGAATATCACGGAGAACTCTCCACCAAAAGACCCGTACTTTAGGTATAACGTTGAGCTTCCATAAAGCCTTCCACAACTGTTGATCATTCCCTGAGGTCCCGGTAGCCGTCCCTTCCTCTCGAGCCAACCGCTCGTTTTGAGTCATAAGAGCTCGGTACGCCGTCTTCACAGTGTAGTTGCCAACTTTTTCAAAAGCCCAAGCAAAGGAGTCCTCACCTCCCCCCCCCCCCCCCCCCGTCGGATAGGGATGTTAAGAATGGCATCCGCATCGGGGGCAACGAAGGTCTCCCTAACAACATCTTGTCTCCAGGTCCAATTATCTGTATCGATGAGCTCAGATACTCGCTGGATGCTGGTGTGAGCTGGTCTCGCTATTGGGACCATGGAGATGGTGCCCGGTATCCATTTTTGATTCCACACAGATACATTGGTGCCGTCTCCCACTCGTGCGATCAGTCCCGCACTTAGAGCTTGTCGTCCCGCAATGATAGCCTTCCAGGTAGCCGAAGCCGATTCTGGAACTGATGCTTGCATAAAATCTACATCCGGGAAATATCGCCCTTTCAAAACTCTTGCACACATAGAATTGGGGGTAGTCATGAACCGCCACCCATGTTTTCCCAGCATTGCAAGATTGAACAAGTGTAGGTCTCTAAAACCCATTCCGCCATGCACTTTGGTTTTGTCATCTCCTTCCATGACAACCAATGCATCGATCTCTTATCAAGAGAGCTGCTCCAAAAGTATTTGGCCATAGGGGAGGTCAAACTCTTGTTTACCTTTTTCGTGAACAAAAACGTACTCATCGGGTAGGTTGGAATAGCTTGAGTTGTGGACTTAATGAGAGTTTCACGACCAGCGCATGCAAGCAGCTTTTCCGACCATCCTTGCATATGGCCACGAGATCTTTCGCTGATGTGATCGAAAGTTTCACTCGTGATGCGGCCCACAGCCGTTGGCAGCCCTAAATATTTCTCATTGAACGCTTCCACTTGGATATTCAACGCTGTTTTCATAACTTGCTTCACCTGGTCAGGAGTATTGGTACTAAAGAAGATGGAGCTCTTGTCCCGATTTACTCGCTGTCCAGAAGCATCTCCATAGATTCTTAAGATCTCATTAAGTCTAAGGGCACTCTGATCTTTTGCATCAATAAAAATGAGACTGTCATCTGCAAAAAGCAGATGAGAGACCCACGGTGATCTATAGCTTACTCTCAGACCTCTGTCCATTATTCCTCTGTTGTAGAATTTCAACAAGGAGGAGAAGCCTTCAGCACATAACAGAAACAAATATGGTGACGCTGGATCACCTTGACGAAGACCTCTCAAAGGGGTAAAGAATGGCAAGAGCTCGCCATTAACTCGAACCGAAAAACGAACTGGTGATACACATTTCATGATCAACCTGATAAAGACAATGTTGAACCCTAACTTGGACAGAATTGCTTCAAGATAATGCCACTCGACCCGGTCGTAAGCTTTCATCATGTCGAGCTTCACCGCGCAAGAAAAATTGTTCCCTTTTTTCCTCCTCCGCATTGTGTGCACGCTCTCGTAAGCCACAAGCACATTATCCGTAATGAGGCGCCCCGGAACAAAAGCACTTTGTTCTTCACTGATAACCTCATCCATTAAGCATCTCAGACGGTTCGTAATTGCTTTGCTCGTAATCTTGTACAAAACAGGGCATAATGCAATTGGACGGTACTGAGAAATGGACTCGGGGTGTTTTACCTTCGGGATTATGGTAATGGAGGTGTCATTTAGGCCCGGCGCTAACTCCCCGCCATTTAAGAACTCCAGAACTGCATTAGTGATGTCTCCACCGAGAAGATACCAATGCCGCTGATAAAACCCTGCCATGAACCCATCTACACCAGGAGCTTTCGAAGGAGCCATCTGGAACAATGCAGTTTTGACCTCCTCCGCAGTGTAGGGTTTGGTGAGCTCCGCGTTCATAGCATCTGAGATTTTTGTTGGAACATGGGCTAGTAACTCACCTGGATCATGGAACCCTTCGGACTGGTACAAATTTTTGTAGAACTGCTGCACTTCCTCCTTGTCCTCGTTCTCGTCCAGACAGACCGTTCCATCGGAACGTCTAAGCCCTTGGATTCTATTCATCCTCTTGCGCTGCCTGGCTTGGGCTTGAAAGTAGCTCGTATTTCGATCTCCCTCCCTTAGCCAAGGCACACGTGACCGCTGATGGTACCACACTTCTTCCAAGTGCAAAGCCTCCTTTAACATTTGAGGGACTAAGTTTTGCTGGTTTTGGAGTTGAAGGACCATATCTATACTCCTGAAAGAATTAAGGGACAAAAAAATATACTTTTCCCTTTTTTTATCATGACAAATCGAACGTTTTTCACGGTAAATTATGTTTTTTAAGGATGGCAAGTTTGATTGGCGAGTATGGCAAATTCGTCTCAGTTTACTTTTTTTTAGAAAATTACCATGTTTGTAAATTAATTTTACTATCATCACATTGATATAAATTGCCATAAAAAGCGTCTGATTTGTCTTGCCTAAAAATCTAACGTCAGCTTAGTGTTTCCGTTGACATTTTAGCCTATAAATTGAGCTGTTAAATATATTCTGTAAATTTTGTGCAACTAATAAGAAAATGACGACCGCCCACTCGACCTTGAAATCGTGGTATTTCGTCGTGTCAAACCTCTCGGGTTAAGTTGTCAAAAAAAAAAAACCTCTCGGGTTAAGTAACCCATCTCACTCACTCGCAGCAGGAGTAATAGTACACATCAGTGATCATCTAATATTCTCACACTGTTCAAAGCAGTAATGGTGATCAGTACTGCCGTTTAATACATGCATGCATGCAACGGGTGTACGCGAGCATGCAGTTCCCATCACCGTGGAGACGCTGGTCCGTTTTGAAGCCCTAACAGTTATGCACGCCTGAAACTCTGAATGCATTCTTACAGCATAATCTTTCCACGTTTTCAATCAACCTGCGTGTGCGTACCCTGCAGGCCAACTAGAAGCCGTCGTCGTCGATCCCTTTTCCCCATTAAAACCTCGCCTTTCTCACGTACGTACGAGTTGGACGTGTAGCTGCACGCATATCTGATCGTGCCGTGAACCTGCTCCAAAAACGATGATAATTAATCGTACAGACGTCTGACGGCTATTGTGCTGAAAAGTTAGCGATCGATCGAGTGGGCTTCGTCTACAGTCACACATACTCCTTCCTAGGCGTCGCTGATTTAGTATAATCTTAAAATTATACTAAATCAACGACACTTATTTTACGAAAGGAGTATGTACTCGCCCATATGTTAATTATGTGATGGCACTGTTGTGGTTAATATTGTTCTATATGTTAATTATGTGATGGCACTGTCGTGGTTAAGATTGGTACAGTATGTCCTGGTTAAGATTGGTACAGTATTGAATTTTTAAAGGCGTGTGTGCCCTCTGCATGAAAGTTAATTAAGTGGAATGCGTATGGCAGGTTATGCACAAGTTGATGATTGAGGAGAAAATAATAATAATTGAGGTGGTATAATCATCAGTCATGGGTGACAATGACATGCATGTAGGTTCTTGTCAATTTGCGTTTGTCCTCTTTTTTTTCTTGTATCTTTGACTTGTACAAACTTGATCTAGAAGCTATGACTGTGTTGAACTGATCAATATGTTATATACTTATGTTGAAATCAAACAACCCGCACAACGGTTTTATGCTCTCCCTCCGGTTTTCAAAAGTTTATAGGGGCACATATTGAGTGCACTCCCTCGCAAAAAAAAACATATTAAGTGCACTAATCCAACTCATAAAAAAGTGCAACAGTGCCCCCAGTTCGATATTTTAAAAGTCTTGAAAAAAGTGTATTTTGCTCTTATATACAACATACAACATGTACATACTCTCGATTTTGACAGATACTAATACAACATATACAAAACTCACATGAGGGTAACTACCATTGGTGGTAGGAAATATTTGTCCTAATCTCGAAACAAAAGTATATATTTTGGTATGACGAATCTGGTTTTGAACTAAAGTTTTGTAGCGTGGACACGTGTATCAACCACCATGCCATAAGTTAATTTAAGATATTTCTAGGAATTTAACATGTATTTTCTTATGGTTTACACTGACTGTACTAATACATCTCATAGTGCTTCTAACCGCAACTTCAAATCACATGCTCAAATTATAATACATTAATAGTGATATTGCATCCTTTCAATCAAAGAAGACAATATATATCAATTCAAGGCCATCTTCCCGGCTATCTATGTCGTTATACCTATTAGTTTGATATGTGCCATGATCACGCATCAACGTACACTATCTAATCTGGTGGACTCACCAAGCCACCCCGCAACGAGCCGAGAGCATCAAATGGTCTAGCAGACCCTCAGCACGCACCTCATGCGCATGCTCCAAAATTCTCTGCTGCCATCTTCCAGGGTCCCAACTTCAGAAGAAACCAATGCATTGACCTTGCCACAAGCCCACTTCCCGTTGACGTCACCATGACCCCAAACGGCGCCACCATCCTGCGCGCATCCATCAACGCACATCAAACGTCGAGACGCCGCTGCATCAGGAGAGAATTGGACACATATGAGTCCATTATCACCACAGAGAATATGGTCAATCAAAGTTATGATAATTAGCTCACCCTTTATAAGAAAACACATGTAGCTCATGCGAAGTACTCGCATGACATAGGGCTTGTTTGGGACTGCTCCGCTTCATCAAAATCAGTTTCGCTCCGCTAAATTCACTTTGGAGCAGTTTCATCTAGAAGTTGTAGCACTAGCAAAGAGAATGTTTGGCTTTCATCTAGCTCCAGCTTCAAGAATGGAAAATTTGGGGAAATGATCTATTTGATTGGTTGAGGGGGAAGAAACGAAGGGGTATCCACTTACTGGTGACGGTGGTGGGTAATTTCCACCCAACTCCAGCTTCTAGAGTTTTTTGGAGCACCCCCCAGAAGAGTTTCATAAAAAACTGGAAGCCGTACTCCAGATTCTAGTTTTTTTGCGGAGCGACATATCGTGGAGCTACCTCATTTGGCTTGTGTTTTCTGGAGTGGAGCTGAAATTTAAGGAGCGGAGCAGTCCCAAACATGCTCATAGTTCTGGGTTCTGGCATTACTGGAACCGAATTCATTCAGTAGTTAGAACGATTTTAAGTTAACATTGTTTTATTCGCAAGAAATCTTTTTAACACTGTGTACCGAGTACGTATTCACAAGTTTCTTTGTCTCTTAAAATGAGACAACCAGATCACATCATCCATACGACCCCGGAGTATAGTGGTTAGGTGCAAAGCATATAATACGTAAGAGATACTCCCTCCATTCCAAATTACTCGTCGCTGAAGTGGATGTATCTAAAACTAAAATACATCTAGATACATCCATACGTGCAACAAGTAATTCGGAGCGGAGGGAGTAGTAAAACAATATGCTGGATTTTGGTATTTTATCGACTTTGCGACTTTTTTCCCCTAACCCTAAACCCTCTGGCGGCGCTGGAGGCGATTAGGGTTTGGACGTGGAAACAGCCTTCGTACGGTGATCTATCGCCGGTGCGAGAGATCCGTCGAGGGGGAGTACTTGCGCATGGCAGGATCCAACTCTGCGGTGGGGGCGGCACCGGAGAGCGACCCTCTCGCGGGTCGCACGGCCAGGAAACAACTGGAGGAAGCTCTAGGGAAACTTGATATCTCCGAGGAAGAGGCTACTCCTTTGATACTTGATGATCGCATCGAGGACAGACCGGTGAAGTGGTTGTTGGCTGGTAAACTGCTACACCGTAATCAACTCCATATCCAGATTATCACCAACACCCTGCAGCCGGCATGGGAAAATCCACGAGGTCTTCAGTTTAGATTTGCCGGAATTAACATCTTTGTGGCAGAGTTTGAGAACCAGAGAGATAGGGATCATGTTTGGGGGGATCCCCATGGCATATCAATAAGAATGCGGTGGTGCTAGCGGAATTTGATGACTGCATGAGGCCGGATGAGGTGAAGTTTGATAAGTTGCAAGTATGGGCTAGGGTTGTTAACCTGCCATACAATTTGCGTGATGAGGCATGGTGGAAGCCAATAGCTCAACAGATAGACAAGAACGCTCTTTCAGTTAAATTTGACCACAATGGTGGGTTTCTGCGAGCGAGAATTTCCATCGATGTTGCAAAGCCGATCAGGCATTGGATCCTGATAGACTCTGCCAGGAGGAAGAAGGTAGATATGTACGATATCCAGTATGAAAATATACCATACTTCTGTTTCTCCTGTGGTAAGTTAGGACACTCAGATTTGTATTGCCCAACTCCTGGTTCTAGGGACGAGAATGGAGAGCTTCCGTTTGGCCCAAAATTATGAGCTCCTGACGAGTCCCGGAAGTCACCGAGTAGTGATAATTCTTCTAAGGATCCACAGAAGGGTGCCAGCAACAAGCCAACGACTAGAAACTCAAGCACCAATAAGGAGCCGGGGGAAGAGGTTATTTCCCCGATTAAGCACAGGCCTCCACCAAAGAGGAAAGATGCTCCGAACCAAGTATACAGACCGGTGGTGAAAACCTTGCTACTCATAGATGGGGAACCGAGTACAGCCAATGGAGGTGAAACTGTTGGCAAGGATGGTGTGACTTCTGCTAGCAATGAAGTAGAAGGTGATGACTTTTTACGGGACCCAAAGAAAAAGAAGCCCACACCAGAGAATTCGGTAGAGACCGCGCCGCGGTCCTGCCCGACATAATGACATGCTTGAGATGGAATTGTCGGGGGCTTGGGAACCCTGAGGCAGTTCGCGAGCTTCGCAGTATAGTGAAGCTAGAAGGACCCACTCTTCTCTTTGTGATGGAAACGAAAATTCAAGCTAAAACAGTTGAGGCTTTGAAGTATACTCTCGGTTTTGGAGGGTGTTTTGCAGTCGACAGTGTCAGCCTAAGTGGTGGCATTGGTCTGTTTTGGTCACGTGATGTGACTGTTGAGTTAAAAAAATTCAGTAAGTGTCACATTGATGTGGTGGTTCACAGCAACAATCAGAGTGCTTCGATTTGGAGGTTTACTGGTTTTTACGGGGCACCGAGAGCTTCAGATCGTGGTGAAAGCTGGCAGCTCCTGCGCACTCTCTTTACTATACCCCATGCAGCATGGTTGTGTATGGGGGATTTTAATGAAACTCTCTATGCATCCAAACACTTTAGCAGAAGAGCAAGATCGGAAACACACATGCGAGCATTCCGGACTGTTATGGATGAGGTTTCCATGCAAGATTTAGGCTGGTCAGGTACACCATATACGTGGGACAATCAGCAAGCAGGTATAGCAAATGTAAAGGCACGCCTAGACCGAGCTTTTGGGAATGAAGAGTTTCAACAACTTTTTCAACATATACGGGTCAGACATCTTCCCTCTGTTGAGTCTGATCACTGTTTTGTCGTAGCTGAAATTAAGGATATGCTTTCTTACGGGCCACGGGCTAAAAGACAATTTCGTTATGAGAACGTATGGCAGACGCATTCGGATTACGATCACCTGGTATGTGATACTTGGCGGGGAATTCAGCACACGCCAGGGCTCCAGGGGATTGCATCAGCCTTGGAGTCCCTCTAGTCTATTCTTGAGCCATGGGGTTCAAAGGAATTTGGTTGTTTGGCACGCACGGTCAGGAAACTTCAAAAGAGATTAGCCTGCATCAGGTGCTCTACCATGGGGGTGGGACCAACAGATGAGGAGAAAAGTACTGTAAAGAAGCTGAAGGAAGCGCTCCACCAAGAGGAGGTGTGGCTTCGACAACGTTCACGGGTTCCATGGCTCCTCGAGGGTGATCGGAACACTTCCTACTTTCAGGCACAGGCTGCCCAGCGCAAGAGAATGAACAAGATACATGGCTTACGCCGTGCAGATGGTACAGTATGTGAAACTGAAAGTGAGGACAAGGCTGAGGTGCTAGCTTTCTACCAGAACTTGTATCAAACGCAGGGTTTTACTGAGGCTAGCGATTTATTATCTCATGTGCCCATCAAAGTGACTCAGGGCATGAATGATGATCTTACCAAGCCATACACCGCAGATGAGGTCAAAGTGGCGTTGTTCCAAATGGCTCCATCTAAGGCCCCTGGTGTTAACGGCTTTACTGCAGGGTTTTATCAGCGGCATTGGGACTTGCTCGGCAATGACGTGACCTTGGCAATACTAGACTTTCTGAATGGGGGCGAGTTACCGTCGGGGTTGAACGATACTACCATCACTCTTATCCCCAAGGTACGGCACCCACAATCGATTTCACAATATCGTCCTATTGCTTTGTGCCCGGTCCTTTACAAGATTGCGGCCAAAGTTATTACTAATCGTTTGCGATACATTATGGATGATATTATCAATGAAGAGCAGAGCACTTTTGTTCCTGGTCGTCTCATCACAGACAATGTACTGGTTGCTTATGAAAGTATACATACGATGAGAAGAAGGAAGAAAGGAAAGAACTTCTCTTGTGCAGTCAAGCTAGACATGATGAAGGCTTATGATCGGGTGGAGTGGCATTACCTCGAGGCGATTCTGTCTCGTCTGGGCGTCAGTATTAATTTCGTTCGCCTGATAATGAAGTGTGTCACCTCGATTCGTTTTTCGGTTCGGGTTAATGGAGAGCTTCTTCCATTCTTCACCCCGACTCGGGGTTTTCGACAAGGTGATCCAGTTTCTCCATACCTGTTTCTTCCTTGTGCAAAAGGTTTTTCCTCATTATTGAAGTTTTACAATGATGGATACATTGATCGGGGACTAAGAGTGAGCTATAGATCACCCTGGGTCTCTCATTTGCTGTTTGCAGACGACAGTCTAATCTTCATTAATGCAAGCGCTGAAAGTGCTTTGCGTCTGAACGAAATTCTGAGGATCTATGGTGATGCCTCGGTCCAGTGTGTGAGACAAAAGCTCTATTTATTTCAGCACCAATACCCCGGACACCATCAGGCAAGATTTGAAGTCGACCTTGAATATCCAAGTCGAGGCTTTCAGTGAGAAATACTTGGGGCTCCCCACTGCGGTTGGACGTATCACCAGTGGTACTTTTGATCATATCAGTGAGAGAGCTCGTGGGAAGATGCAAGGGTGGTCGGAAAAATTGCTTGCATGTGCTGGACGGGAAACATTGCTCAAGTCTGTAATTCAGTCTGTTCCCACTTATCCCATGAGCACTTTCCTTCTTACCAAGAAAGTTTGCAAGAGTCTCACTTCTCCCATGGCAAAATATTTTTTGGAGTAGCTCTCTTGATAAAAAAAGCAATGCATTGGGTTTCCTGGAAGGAGTTATCTAAACCCAAGTGCGAGGGGGGGATGGGGTTTCAAGACCCGCATCAGTTTAACCTAGCTATGTTGGGCAAGCATGGGTGGCATTTCATCACCAACCCAAATTCGCTTTGTGCGAGAGTACTCAAGGGCCGTTACTTTCCGGATACCGATTTCATGCACGCTCCAGTTCCCAAGTCAGTCTCGGCAACTTGGAAGGCGATTGTGGCGGGAAGGGACGCCCTGAAGACAGGGTTAATCTCTAGAGTGGGAGATGGTTCTACTATATCGGTTTGGGAGGACAAGTGGATCCCAGGTACGGTTACAATGACTCCAACTCCGAGATCCACAAGTACAAACATTGAGAGGGTGTCAGATCTCATAGACACGCGGAGTTGGTCTTGGAAGATCGAGCTGATCAGGGATAATTTCACGGCTCAAGATGCCGCGGCCATACTTAATATTCCTATCAGGCAAGGCGGTGGTGATGATTTTCTTGCTTGGGCATTTGACATATCAGGTAACTACACTGTAAAGACGGCGTACCGTGCTCTCGTGACTCAGAACGAGCGTTTGGCTCTAGAGGAAGGGACGGCTACCGAAACCTCATCGGATGATCAGCAGTTGTGGAAATCCTTGTGGAAGTTGAATGTTATCCCAAAAGTAAGAGTGTTCTGGTGGAGAGTGCTATGTGGCATTCTTCCAGATAAAACAACTCTCAACTATCGACACATTGCAGATGTCCGCGTGTGTAATGTTTGTCGCTCTACGGAGGAGGACCTGAAGCATGCGCTATTACACTGTATACATGCACAGAGCTTCTGGGAAGAGGCATGGACATGGCTCGGTCTTCGCCTTCCTCCTCTCCACTCGGTTATGTGGGCTCGAGATATCACTTGTGATCCTTAGTTCACATCTGATGATCGTGCCAAGATCACCACGATTATGTGGGCAATTTGGCACTCCAGGAACCGAATCAAACATGGTGAAGAGGGGAGAGATCCTGTAACATCTATCAAAATATTAAGGAGGCTATCTCCCTCCTCCAATTACCACGTAAGGAAACCCGGGTCCTACCGGGTTATGGTTGGTGGCCCCCTGAGGAGGGTTCGGTCAAGATTACGACGGACGACGCTCTGGAGCTGGTTGAAGGTCGGGGCGGTGCTGGAGGAGTAGCCAGATCGCCCTTGGCTCTCCTAGGCTCATGTTGTAAACCATACACGGGAGTCTCGGACCCCCTGATGATGGAGTGTTTGTCACTGCGCGTTGGAGTCCGCTTTGCTTGTCTTCGTGGATTTCAGCATGTGATCATGGAAGTCGACTGTTTGGAGCTGGTGAAGTTCTGGCAATCTCGCCATAGTTCTCGTTCAATTGTTGCCCCTTTACTTTTAGAAATAGGAGAGCTATGTACCTCTTTTGCTTCTTTTGATATTCTTCATGTAAATCGAGCGGCAAACGTTCCGGCGCATCTGTGCGCGAAGCGAGCTTGCACACTGAATGTGATCGAAAGTTGGCTCGATGAAACTCCTAGCTTCTTGGTGACCAGCCTTCTGGCTGACTGCACCGAGTGTGCTTTCATGAAATAAAGCTCTCTAATTTTTCAAAAAAAAAGTATAACAATATGCTGTAAATAACAAGTCGCGACTTAGCTGCCATGTAGATGTAGTCGCCGCTGATCCGTTGATTGATTGCTACTACTTCTCTGTCTGCGCCGAAGCCTCTGGGCAGGTTCGCCGTGGAGATGACGCCACCATACCATGCATGCATCATGCATGAGACCTGTAGTACTAGTATTATCCTTTGAGACTGCTTTTCGATAAAGATTATCCTGGTAGTTGGTGGAGTGGTCGTTAACCCGTCAGTTTGGTGCAGAGTCTCTCCCGCCGGGCGCCTGTTCCAGTTGACACTCTTTTTGCTGCTAGACTAGATGCATTCACCACCCGCCTCGTTATCAGCACGTAAGTACCACTCCTAGTAGGTGCGGGTACAGCCGTGCAGCGATGCCCCGGTCGTCACTCATGCGCGTGGACCTGGCGTTTGCGCCGCTGTTGTGCGACGCAGACCGTGGAATTGGGCATAAGAGGGGTATTCGTCCAGGTTCTCGAGTCCAAACGGATTTGCAGTCATGTCTCCATCGACACTGCAGTCGTCCGATGCATCCGCTTTGATTCACGCGTCGTATAGTCGTGGCGCGGAACTGCGGATGCGAGCATGAGACTGGTTTGCACCTGATCCCTCAAAAAAAAAAAACTGTTTTGCACCTGTCCAACACACCGGAAGGTGCCTTTTTCCCGTGGGAGACCTCCTGTTCAGTTCTCAAACAGGGGAGCCTTCGCTAAAGGCTGCGGTTTTCTATGTTTTTCCTTTGGTTTTTACCCAAAAAACCGGCTGTTGTTTTGGGGAGCTAGATGTTTTAAAAATCTATTAGAAATAGGAAAATATAATTTAGAAAACTGTCCAGTGTATAAAGGAAGTTCAATGTATATAAGAAAATGTCCAGTGTGGGTTACAAAAATGTTCATGTATAATTGATAATGGTTCACCATATATATTAATAAATGTTCAATGTACATAAGTATATAACAAAAAAAATGTTCATCATATAGTATTAACAAAATGCTCAGTGCATATTCAAAAACTCTTCACTGTATATTGTGATACTATAAGAAATAAGAAAATGTAAAAAAATAGAAAATAAGGAAAAAAGGGAAAAATGCAAAAGGGGGAAAAGAAAAAAACGAAAAGAAATCCGAAAGCAAAGGCACATACAGAAAAAAGAACCAGAAAGGAAAAAACGCGAGCACGCATCAAATGGGCCGGCCCTCTTGCCTCGCGCTTCAGCTAAGCGCACCTATATGACGCATGTCAGCGTCATATAGGGTTTTCCCTTTATATGACGCTCATATGGCTCGCCTTTGGTGTCCACAAAAGAGTAATGCTACATCCACGTAAAGGCTTGTGTATGTTTACTGGATGGGCTGATTTGGCTATGTTTGATTGGATTAAGATGGAGGGTTAGGCCCACCCACCCTGAATAGTAGTAGATTAAGGAAAAGGGGGAGTTAGTACGTAAGGTTTTGTAGACTTATTCGTAAGTCTAGCATTATTGTCCACACAATTTGGGCCAGCCATAAATCAGGTTTCTTAGCAACTTCGCTGGCGACAATGCACGGTGATAGTAGCGGGTCGAGTTGAGCGAGACATGGACAAGGGGATGGGCATGAGAGGGAGAGATCTGCCCTGCAGGGCCAAAGGACCTGATTGCTTTTTTAAAATATGAGAGAAGGATCCTTTTGTAAAAAGACAAAGACTAGAATGATAGTAGAAAAACCCAGATGAACCAAAAAAAACCCGCCTACATGGCATGCCTAGTCAGCACAAAATACCCCTGGAATTCAATTTGGTGAATTTGGGAGCAAAATGTAGAAGGAGTCTTTTTAATTAGGGGTAAAAATGTGGCTGATTCCTGATTTGGGAGTAATTTCTGTCATAAGGGTCAATCTTGGGGGTAAAAATAGAATTAACTCTTTATTTTTCCTCACCATTGCACTTTTGTTCAAGACCTTTCCATTTTTTCATCTTGTGTATTCGCACGGTCTTGTGTGTTTCGTGTGCAGGATGTGATTTCCCTCTTTTTTTCACTTTCCTTGTAGCTGCACTTTTCATATATAGTAAGTTGCATATAATTGTTTGTGAAACCATCCAAAATGTGTAAGTTGACTACTTTTGTGCATTTAATCATTTCTCTTTTTACATATTTTCAGACACACGTGATTGAATACATGCAAGTATTTTTAAACATCACAACTAGTTTTTACTTGATATATGTATCTATCATCATTAACGCGGTACTTGCATTTTTCATTATACTCAAGCTCTACCTTTTTCTAAATACAACCAACCCTTGGGTGCCCCTCCCCTCCCTCTGTCAGCTACGAGCGCTACCACATGTGGCGGCCAGAGGAGGGGGAGGAGGTTTGGTCTCCCCGACGGGCTTTGCCGTGCAGGAGCAGCCCAACAGCCTCCCCCCTCGTGTTCGAGCTTGGCGTGCTGCTGCCAGCAGAGGCGCATGTGACTTGTTTGAATAAATTATGAAAATATAATTAGTTTTGAGAGAGACAAATGTTGATACTAACGAGTAGGCCCCATGTCCAACATAACGGTTTAACTAACATCTCAATATTTGTTGTGTTGTGGCCTTGACGAGTGGGCCACAAATGTCATAAGCGTGACTAAAACTAAACCAAATGGTAACTAGGGGTTTCTAAAGGAAAAATCACTGGAATGGTAGGCATCAGTCATGTTTTTTAAAAAGCGATAGTCTTTTAGAACCCTAACATGTAATGTGCTAGTTTTATGTTATTTACTCAGTTTTGTACCCTGGCTTGAATTATTTTCACCGAATATCTTTATTTTTTATGAACCTTGCTATGTGTATGATGGATTCCTGTCCAACACTCGTACGATTAGAGACAATCATAGGTAATTCAATTTGTGGGCCATAGCATTTAGAGATGATTTGCTCTCTGATCATACTGGTCGGGCGAGAAAGCATCATACGCAGAGCAGTTTTGATTTGTTATCTCTCCTCTTGACTTTGTTGAATACTTTCTCTTATGATTTCTACATTCAGACGACATAGTTACAACAACCATGACCTAGTTACAACACTGGAAGCTTATTCTATGATATGAAGGATAGTTGTGATTGCTTTATTGTGGAAGAAATATTGTCATCATATCTCAAGATAAGAGGCCTCATTGGGAAGAATATTTTCATCATGTTACCAACCGATACAAAATAGATAATGCTTTTAATCTATTCTGACTTACTAAATGTGCACATCGACCATGGCAACCTCCCCATAATCTTCCTTGAGAGTTCCCGTCGTGCTTGAAGCATTTCGTTTGAGATAGCCGCAAAAATATGTGTTCAAATTAATTATATTGTACACAACAATTGGAAGGTAACACTGCTTGCTAAAGTTTAAAAATGAGAAAATAAAATTATTTGAGATAGATAAACATTTATTCAGTCATATATTACATTCTTTTATGTCGTTAATCCTTTCATACATAGGACATGCGCGGCAATGTGCGTATTCATGGTGTAGTATGCTAGGTAGGAAAATGTTCACGCAAGCCTATATAGGCTGGAAGTGAAGCGGCCCATTTACGCTTGCATTTTTATCTCAAAATATTAATTACTTGTTTACAAATTATAGTTTTTTAATAAAACAAAAATAAGTTATAAATAATTCTAATACTAGAAATCATATCTTTTTAAGAATTTCACTTTATATTTTAAAAATATCCAATGTGTGTTTATAAAATGTTCATCGTGTTTTTAAGAAAAATATTAATTAGTTCTTTAAAAAATAATGACCATATATAAAAAAATCAGCATTTTTTTATATCACCTTGTTTGAAAAAAAATCACCATGTTTTGTTGAAAATATATGTGAAACATGTTCATGTATAAAAAGTAGATTTAGAAATGAAAAAGAAAATAAGAAAAAAGGACCCAACTAAAAATCCAAACAATCTGAAAATTAATTTGAATGAGAATAAAAAAATTTGGAAACCGAAGAACTAAAAACTGAAACAAAATAAAAATCAGTATTTTTTAGGACAAATAAAAATCAGTAAAACCGAATGTGCCTCACGAGCGCTAACTGGGCCGGGCCGGTCTGGGCCGAGAGCAAGCGTTTGCGGGCGTCAAATAAGAATTGTCGCGTATGTCGAGGAACTCTGAAGGCTGTATGCCGAAGCCAATCCGTCACTGTGTCCCCGTTTTCTCGTCTCCTCCGTCTTCCTCCCCATGGTTTTTCCCGTATCATCTCCCTCCCTCGTATCTGCGCCAACTCCCCTGCGCGGTCTCCTCCTTCTCGTCGCGCCACTGATCCAGCCTCCTCGGAAGCGGACGGTGTCTGCCTGCGTCCCCAACTGTCTCAGGTACCGCAGGCATCGAGCACGGCGTGCACCCACGCTGTTCGACGTAATGCTCCCACCGAGAGGCTCGCAACTCTTTGTGTCTTATGCCAAGCGTTATCTTCTCCCACCGGAGGCATATTTTGATGATTTTCATCAACGAGGCAAGTTTCATTAACTGTAGATGTCTACGAGTCCATGGTGTTGCCTGTTGTGACGCTCCTGTCAGTCCTACTCAGTAATTTAAGTTGGTAAGGTGAGAATTTGGAAGGAGGTACAAGGAAATATATACGGCGATGCAGTGCAATGCAACATGTAGGGCATTAGCAATCTTTTTGACAATATTGTTCTAGTGACTGAAGGAGAGTAATTATGCTTCGAACCATGTTTCGTGCCTTCTGCACGTATTTTCTTCCACAGGGATGTGCCTAAAACAGCAAGTTGGTCTCTCATTTCCTGTGAGGTTCCCTCTTGTAATAACTTCGTTTACTGCATAGAGTTCGCACTAGTCGATCTGAAAAAGAAAAACAGTGTGAGATGTGTATAAGAACTGTGGTTGGTTTAGTTGGTGCATTGGTGTTTGGCAATTGCTTGGTAGGCGTTTCCGTGCTTTAGGGACCCATGGGGCTTATATAGAGAATTTTATTTTTCTTTCCCAAGTGTTCTCGTGCTTCTGGTCTTAACCTTTTGTACCTGTGTCATTTTCAGAGACTGCTTAGTACTACTGCTTTTCTATGGGAAACTGCATATTACTGTTGGGAAAGCAGAAAGCTTCATTGGTTGAATCAATTCATAATATTCTTCTGCTAAATGCCGTGATGCTAGAAGATTTATTGTTGGCGACCTCTTTATGTTGTTTTACATGTTTGTATGAATGGGTTTGTATATATGTTCATGTTACAAGCCGACAGCTCTATCAGGCAGCATTATAAGAAGCAAACGACAGACAATATGAGATATGAGAGTTTCTTAAATTATTACCTTATTTTTGGCGTGGCATTGCTATGTGCGGAGAGGTCCTCTTGCCATCTTCGTTGGGAAAAGCTGGCATCGGGTTAGATATTCCTCTCTGTCTGGTAACATATACTCTCACATGCAACCCTTATTCTTATCAGTCTGTACACATAACGTGATCAGAATGACTGTGCTCATCATCATTTGATGCAATGCCGGTCAAAAGTATAGTCTCATGTAGCACCATGATTGCTGGGTACTCGTAGTGGAGAGGATATGCAAGTTCTGGTGCTTTTTTCAGTGATGCACCAACAAGGGATGCACATGAGTGAATTTACCTTTAGCAGCACTCTATATGCATGTCCTGGAAAATATGCTTTGTGTAAATGCAAGCAGTTACACGCCATGGCCATCAAGCTTGCGCTGGACTCCAGTAGTTCTGTCAGAACTGTAGTTTGTGCTGTTCATGCAAAGCTTAATATGATTTAAGGATGCAAGCTGGATTTGTTAAAAGATGCCACAGAGAATCACAGTTACATGGAGCTTGTTGCTTGCAGGGTATGCGCATAATGCTCTTCAGATAGCGCAGTGCAATGGTCGCTGGTTTTTCTAGGCATGCTCGCTCTTGAGGAGTTAAGATTCTTTCTTTTCAAGGAAATGCAGCGGTTAAGGGTTTCTCTGAATGAAGGTGAGGTACCCGTTTACCTGTACTGTCAGTATGCAGTCATGCAGGCTTATTTGGAGAGGGCCATCACTACTTAAGATTGCTAATGAGTGATGACTGATCATTCGGTTGAGCCTGGCTAATATCCTTCTCTATTTTTGAAAGGTTGATGTTTCTGGACGAGCTAGGAGGATTGACAAGGCCTGGGATTCGGTTCCAGTAACGGTGTTTGAACCTACTATTTCTATGTGAGGATCTTTGCCAGGGTAATGCAGGAGCTACAGGAGAATAAGATTAGCCAGAATAGTGACCGAACTTTTTTTCCAACTTAAACCTGACAAGGGTGGAAACCATGTTTGGCATTCAGATATGTATGCTGCCAGTCCAAGGTGAGATAGTATCTTGACGACAGAGACAGAGCACCCTCTATACTAAGTTAAAGGTAATTTACCGTGAGATGAGAAGATCTCTTCACAGGGCCAGCTAACACAATGTGACCTTCATGTATGTGCATGACTACTCGAAGGGGGGGGGGGGGGGGGGGGGGGGGGGGCTGGAGCTGCTTAAACACGTAAGTGAAGACCTGTTACTTTCTTTGGTTTAATCAACTTAAGTTAGTATTACCAATTATTACGATATACAAAACCTTGGGATCTGTAAATTCCATTTCTCCATTAGTTCATGAAGACTGCAACCCATCTTACTGAACGTCTGGTCATTGCCAGATATCTGTAGATTCAACCATTTTAAGGATGGTTCATGTTCTTGTGGGGACTTCTGGGGATTGAGAACTGAATGAGACCAATCATCTTGAGTGGTGCTCCCATCATGTAGCAAATTATTGTCCTGTGAGTAGTGGCTCTGCTGCTTTAAAGATCCATGTCGACTTATATTGTCAGATTGGCCATTCAAGTCAATAATGTCATGCTGCTGACCCCATTTGGTGTAATATCAGCAGTATCATCTGAACTGTGCACAGCAAATGGTAGCCCAGATGTGGGTCCTTGATCATCTGAACAGACTGAGTGACCTACAAGCTCTTATCTTGTACAGTAGTTGCGCCATACATCATAAGACAATACCTACATGTGCAAGATTTATTCATGTAGAAATGTGCTGGAAGTGGATTTCTTTGTTCCGTGCCCCTGTTGATTTGGGTGTCTCAGGAAATGATTCGCCGCAATGCAAATACTGGGCACTATTGTCTATGGGTGTGCTGCAGTAGATAACTGCAGCGATTGATACACATCTTGGTTTGCTCCCTTGTGATTTCACCATCCTCATTGTTGTTTCCGATCAAAGAATGATGAGCTATGGAAAGTGGTATTCTCCATTCCCTCGTCAGTGTTCCCACTCTCATGTGTTCTGCAATTTGTTAACACTTACTCCCTCTGTAAAGAAATATAAGAGCATTTATATCACTTAACACTAAAGTAGTGATCTAAACGCTCTTATATTTGTTTACGGAGGGAGTATTTGTTATTTCATATTTGATACTGTATTTCTCCTTGCTGCGTTGAACATAATTATTACTGGAAAATGTGCTGCATCAATGCAAACCTACTCTATGTAGGATTTAAATCTATTTTACTTTTTGGTCAGGAGAAATCCATATATAACTTGATTCTGTGATTCATCTCTTGTGACTTGTACAGTTGGAAACCAAGTTACCCTGAATCTTTAGTCAGACCTTATACAAAATTTTATTTCTCAACAATATTTGTCTTTGTCTACCATCTGGGTAGCTCCCATTTGACATGTAGCTGTTTTCTCTTTGCAGACAACTGTTTTTATTTGTTTCTCCAGAAAACAAAATGACCCTGAATTCTGATGCTTTGTTTTTTTCCTTTGGAAAATGTCATCAGTTTCATTGCTCAAAATTAAATATTAAACTAATCTATTTGTTGCCATATGGTTAGGGGGTTGCTATTCTGAGATTTGACTCATATCTCGCCAACGATTTGGAGGCCTACTCATTCTCTTTGTACCACAAGAAGACACGGGACGAAATCTCAGACACAGTGTATATGCTTGTCCATATGTTATCATTAACAGCTTAAATATATGCGTAGTTTCCACATTGGCACATCATAGTGTTATAGGACAATCAGACATACCTTAGGCACTTATTACAGTCCTCCAATGGCCCGCCATCTCTGCATCCTGCACCTGTTTTTCTCAAGGAAAGTACTGTTTCTGTACAAAAGCAGGCGTCTAGAACCACTAGCAGGTACCGGGGAGAACGGCAAACGATGCATATAACTACAGTAAGACATGAGCATTCATCAGGCCAGCCCGTTCCTTGTGGACCATGCTGGCTCATGAGGCTCACCTCATGAAGGCAGTGACTTATTTGGAAAGCAACGAGATCCAGTGGCTGATGCCTGATGGGTGCATCATGGCCAGCATATTGTAGGTCCAGTTTGTGGGTCGATCCGGCCTCTGGCACCCCGTTTGCATGGTGTGGGTGGCCATTCACTCATCTGATTGATGCATCCTCGTGGCACTGTTGCTCATGTTTTGCTTTGACGTTTCTTCCGTAGTCTTGTAAAAATTTTTTTTGACCTTTCGCAATAATGCTACTCGGTAGGGCATAGTTAATAGGTTTTGTTCCCAGCTTAAAGAACTGCAGATTTGGCTGCAAGTCTTTACGCAGATGATGCGATTAGCCTGCACTTTTCAGTTGCACCTTCTCGGTATGTGTTACATAGAGTGAGAGTCTGCTTTACCATTATGGCACTCACATGACCCATTTGCGCTAATGCTAAGATAGATTGGTTTTGGTGTTCAAAAGTGTTAATCATGTAACCCTGGGATAAAATTCATTCATGCTTTTGGAATTAGGGAAAGCTTGCCCCTGCAGTGCACATGGCTCGTGTTTCAGTAGTGGACAGGAAATCTCGCTGTTGATACAGTAGTTAGCCTGCTAGTTTTAATCATCATTTTCCACAGTTGATCAGTCGAATGATCTAGGACATTGTTTAATTAGCTTGTCTCGGTATTCTCCACTACGTACATGCATGTATGTAGCAAGACCTACTTCTCAGGCAACTTGCACCTGCAATCTCTAGTCTTTACAACAAGTGCTTGCACCAGATTGGTGACCTAGGTGTTAGGCTTTTAATCTAGATTCTCCAGGCACTTTATTTTAGCCTCGGCGTGTTTCGCAAGCTGACAGTACGGCTAATCTTTTATGGCTGGCGACGGCTTGCCCTCTGCTAAGACTTGAAGAGCAGGTATCACCAAGTCAGTTTAGCTCATGTTCCTCCAGCATCTACTTTGTAACATTGACTGGTCATAACAATAACATGTTGTTTGTCTCATGCTGGTTTGTTTACATAGGCAACAAAGCTGGAGACATAGCTCTAATTTTCTTTTGGTACATGTTTGTGAGGAATCATGCTGGTTATTGGAGTTTAGCGGCCTTTTGTGTCTGGACTTGGTGCTTGTTAGACCATCAGCTTAGCCAGCCTTTTGTTTCAGTATCCTATTAGGGGAAACTGAGCCCACTTGCACATTCATCTTTTGTTGAACTTTTCCTCCCCGAGGGAACAAAAAGGTTGAGACCGACCACTGAATATTAAGATAAGGGAAAATCCGCAGATGTGGGCATCATTTATGCTAGTACATCATTTTTTAATGTTGGGCATTTGCTAAATTTTCCTTTCATGGAATTGTTAGAGTGGCTATGTTTCCATGTATTCACATGAATCAGTTCATGCCCGGCACGGACATGAAAAATATCCCTTATTCGCTTATCCCTAACAGGGCCTTTTTTTTTGAAGCGGAGGCAAAAGATTTAAAGTAACAGAATACATTGCGACATAATCCTTGCACCTCTAGTTGGGAGTGAAAGCATTGAGCCTATTGATTGCAAAAGTGAAAGCAGTTACACCACCACCAATTGATTGCATGAGCTCTACAACAGTAGAACTGTACAGAAAAGAGAGGGGAGAGAACAAAATCCCCATGGGGATGTTTCTTGAGCAGGCAGGAGAGGATACATCAGCTTCAGAGGTTCTTCTTGGCCCCCACTGAGAGCATCTCCAACAGCCGCGCTAAAGCGCCGCGCGCAAAAAACCTGTTAGCGCGCGCGCTGCGGCTGGTTTTGCGCGCCCGCCTGCGCTGGCTCCAGCAGCCGCGCTGAAATGCAGCGCGCGCGCGCCACTCCAGCAGCGCGCTAAAATGCAGCGCGCGCGACTAGAAATGTATGCATTTTTGAAAGTTGAATTTTTTTAAAAAACTAGATAGATTGCATAGATTAAACGATACAAAGGTATTTTACATCCGAAACATAGATTGCATAAAATAAAAACGACAAACGATAAACATAGATTGCATTAACAAAAAAAAACTACTCTAAGTCGCTATCATCATCACCACTATCATCCTCGGCGGTGTCGTCCGAGGTAGATAGCCAGATGTCCAGCCACCGCTCATCGTTCGGCGTGAAGAACGACCGCCCACCTGCTGCAACGAGGTCGGACTGCGCATTCGCCAACGCCTTCCGCCGACGCCTGTCCAACCGCGACGCGCGGCGCCTTTGCGTGTCCTCCTCACGGCGCCTTGCCCAGTAGGCTTGCTCGTAGGCGACGTCCTCCGGGTGGCGCTGGCGCCAGTCCGCCATGACCCTCTCGTCCTCCTGGGCGACGAGGAGGCGGCGTTGCCGCTCGGCGTGCTCCGCACGGTCTTCCGCCGTGTTCAAACGAGGCAGAGGGGCGAGGTTGAGCGCTTGCTCGAGCGTGTACACATCTTGGAAGTTCATCTGGCCGCGCGGCCGGCCTAGGCGCCACGCCGCCGCGTCGTACGCGCGGCCGGCCTGTCGCGCCGTCCCGTACATGCCGAGGGCGAGTCGGAGTTCGCCGGAGCATATCTCCGCGGTGTAGCTGCCGTTGGGCCGCAGGCGGACGCCGCGGTAGCCGGACGCTCCTCGGCGGCGCGGCGGCATGGCGGCGCGGCGGTGGCGGGGCGCTGGAGCGGCGCGTGGCAGAGAGGGAGAGGGAGAGGGGAAGAGATGTGTGTGGAGAAGGCGCGTGGCGCGCGCGAAGCGGCGCGCCAAATCTTGCGCGCGAGCTGGCGCCTTTTCGCGCGCGCGCAAACGGTTCCCGCGCGCGCTTGTTTCCCGCGGCCGCTGGAGCACGGCAAACCGCCCCGCGCGCGCTAAAAGCTGCGTTTACCGCGCGCGGGCGTCGTTTGGGGCGACTGTTGGAGATGCTCTGAAGCACTCACTTACAGACATGACACATATACATACACAAGTCTGTCTCACTGTCTAGCCCTCTCTCCCCCTCTCTTTTTTCTGAATCCTCCCCCCACCCATGCCTGTCGCCGTACATCAAATGGTGTTTCTGGAAGACAAAAAGGGGAGAAAAGAAGAAAAAGAAAAGGGGCGATGAATGGATGGGTGGATGGAAGATTGACTGGGGAACAAGGGATCTCCCCACTTCCTTTTCCTTCCACGGGTCAATTCAAACCTGTCACTTGGTGCATAGCAGCAGTAGTAGGCTGCTGCTGCTGGTGGTAGTAAACTTGTTCCACCGCTGGTTGTTCAGCTCATGCAAAGAAAGGCATCGCATCAGATCTCCTCGTCATCTTCTTTACGAACTGCCCCTGTCATGTTAAGTTCTTGATTGGTCAATTTTCAGAATTATATGTGGCTACTTGTCGCGATCAATGATTCAACTCAATGATGTTTCAGTACTGACCAGTTATTGGGAACTGGAGACACGGCGGCGTAGGGGCTCTGGTGGACGTAGCCGTACATCGCCGGCGTCGCGGGCACGGCTTCTGCCTCTGGCTCTGGCCCGCAGTCGAGGTTCACGCCGAACAGCCTGAGCCGGCGTGTGGGTGCCGAGGCTGGGCTGCAGCTCCTGGTGTCTGCGTCCCACTGGGATTCTCCTGCGATTGTTCATTCACCAGAAATGGCGTTAGAGGTATGAAATGGTAACGTGCCTTGTTTTGTTCCTCAGTTCATGCAGTCTTAACCTTACCTGCATGATGCATGTCGCTGTGATCGTGCTCTGCTGAGCGACGGTAGGCGTGGGAGGTGGCCGGGCTAGTAGGGTACGAGCTGGATGTGCTGTAGCACATTGGGCTCCATGGCTGCTGGTGCTGCTGCTGCTCCCTGGGATTCTGACCAGACGCAGGCACGACACGCACGGCAGGCGGTGGTGCCACTGCCGTTGATGCACCAACGTCGCCGCGACGCCTGCAGCCGATGAAGAGACGGTCGCCAGTGCCGAGGCCGCGCACCCTCTCGAAGTGCACGACGTCGCCGGCCTCCAGATGCTTCTCCTTGACGTACCGGCTCCAGCCCTTGGTGAGCACGTAGCTCTGGCTGCTCGTCCAGTACGAGTACCGGAACCGCCACGGCTTGCCGGCCTCGTCGTCAAAGGACAGGAGCAGGCCCTTCTCCCCAGAGTCGCCGCCAAGAGGGAAGCACCTCTCGGCGTGCTGCTTGGGGATCACCAGCCTGTTGAGCTTGCCTACATCGCTGGGCGTGAGGGCCTTCTCAAACAGGTGCTCCTTCTCGTAGTGGTACTGCTGGTAGTGCAGGTTCGTGTACATGGCCACCCCCCATGGCCATGCATTGGGGTGCTCCTGGGAGAGAGGATTCATGGCCATCCTAGCTAGCTGCTGGGTGGAAAACGTGTTAGGTTCTTGCTGGCTGTGGCAAAAGCTGGGACGATCGAGTGGGAATAGCTAGCAGTGGTGATGGTGTGTGCTGTAGAGAACCATGCAGATGTCATGGGCAGGCATTTATAGCCTACCAAGGGGAGGGAGCTTTGGGGGTGCCCATGTGATGAATTAATATTTTCTCTGGTACATGAGGGCTCAGCAGCTCAGCTCAGTGCATTTTGATCTTGGAGGGAGCATAGTATTTTTAAACCTAGGTAGACAGGAAGAATCAAAGTGAAGGGCTTCAAAGTTGCTGGGGTTAGAATATATTTATGTGTGGTTTCTTTCAGTGTGTAGCTGCTGCTGATGCTGAGGTTAGAATATGTAGTTTCAGTGTCTAGCTAGCTGCTGATGAGGAATGATCAGGTGGTGGTGCTTCAAAGTTGGTGCCTGGCCATTGTGGCCTAATCACAGCCATCCAAGAGGTGGAGTAGAATAGAGTAGGCCCTACCACTGCTTCCATGTGCCTTGGTGGTTGGAGGCTATGTGTGAGTAACCACTGTCATTAGCTTCCCATTTCCTCTTAACCAAGGAATATATTCCAGCTTTCCCATTCTATTTCCAAGTATCTGGCCTCCCATTTTTACCTGGCTTTGGCAGTGGATTGCCAATAAGAGTCTATTCTATTGTGCACTTTCAACTGAATAACATGTAGTAGTAGTAGTAATTTGGCAGAAATTTATGGTTTATACTACCTGTGGTCCGCTTGGAATAGCCGGTAGGCAATTACTTGTTCAGGTCCGTCTTGGTACTGCCTGGCCTCGCCGGGTGTGACATTTGAGGGCGTATGGACCGTGGGATTTAAGTATCATGCGCTATCATGTGGTACTAGCACCAGCCATTTTTATTTTTCCATCTCAGATTCAACACAATCAAGAGTCCTGCCAGGTCTGTCTAATTGAATGCCTGGCTGTGGCTGACAACCTAACCGAGCAGAAGGACTTGCAAGCAAGGTGCTGGTTTTGGCTGGATTCTTACACAATGGCTTGAATTTGACTGTAAGGTACTACTGGTGTTATTTCCATTTGGTGCAGGACAACTCGTGTCATAAATAAATCAACCGAGTCCATGGCTGGGCAGTGGGCAAGTAGGGAGAAGTGGACAATTGATGTGCGATTGAGAGACCAATTATTTCGTCCTACTTATTAATCTCGCAAGTTTAGCATTTTCTAAGGTTGACACGATTGTGTATCTTCTAAAACTCAAAACTCTGTTTCTAAAAGTTCAGTCTAACATCTAGTAAAATAAATTCAGTCCAACAAACTAAACCCGCTTCGCTGGTGCGTGCTGTCATAGTGCTACAATCCAGTATATGCGCTACAGTACCTGCAACGGTCCAGGAGGCCATGACAACCTGCCTCTCTTGAGGGTACAGAAGGGGGGTTTTGGTTGGATGAAATGATTTAATTTCTTGTGTCCTAATAAACATTGGGCGTTTGGGGAGCACCTATCGTTGCTAAAGGATTGGAATCACAGGACATTGGGTGATCTGTTTTTTTTTTCTTTCTTTTATAAATCTATAATGGCAGATCTGTATCAGATTCCATAAAATATCAGGGACAAAATCCGCGATGTCGCTTTGCTTGCTTCTTTGGAGACAGGCATTCCGTCACATGGTTTTGGGGGAAGCTGTTATGGCTAGATGCATTGTGTGCTGACTAATGCATGCATGCTTATGTTAACTGTTATTCAGTTTGCCAAACTTTGGAGGAACCAGAGAGGTCATTTTTATGTTAGGTTGTACTGTCAAGAATCTAATCATAACAATGATTTAATAGATCTAAACAAATCACCCTCCTGTTCATTTCATTTTCTTTCATTCTGCCCCTGCTTTCTGTTAATCCTGTACCAGAATAATGGGGATATACATGTACGTGATCATAATCTCACGTGGCCTTGTCATTGCCTCTTCTGCTTTTCTGTTCAGCGTTCATGGTGATGGTGCTTCAAGTTCCCAAACGCCAGGATGAGAACTGGACCTGCACAGAGATCGTGCACCCTTCTCCAGTTCCCAACGGATTGTGAACTCAGGTGATAAGATTTTTGTCCCCAGTTAGTCTCCACTATATTTCGTATTTGCGTTGTCAGCGTGTACAGCTCCCAGCCCTCATAGTTACTCTATTTTATACAAATTCTCAGGAAATTATATATTCCATAGTTTTCTTTGTGCGTGCGCACAGACTATGCAATAAAAAAAGTTGAGTTTCAGTAGCTACATGATTATATATAACTTAATCAGATGGATTGACCTGAGATTATGAAACTACAAGTGCTGTGTTTAGCTCTAGGTGTGGTGCTATGCAGAAGTGAAATAAGCGCTCACTATTTTGTTTTGAGAAAACTGCTAATACGCGCATTATGTGCACGCATGATATATCTAGTGGAATTTAAGATGTTTGATCAATACGATTTCCTTTTCTTTCAGAATCAAAAGTTGGGTGTGCAGTAATGGACTAGTTTAACATAGACAGTTAATGTTCGTCCTGTCGACTGCATGTCTAGACTTTGGGCAAGAATCAAGAACGAACTGCAATCATATATACGTAAGTACCTGCAAGTTGCAACTTGATTTTATTGTGTGTTTGTCAAGGAGTGGCTGGGTAACTAGAATATTATCAGTCATATGCCGAACACATTGTGGTGTAGTGCATGCACTTGTGAAATTTGACCAAGTGTATCATATTTAAACATGACCATGAATAGGGAGGGACTAGGGAGCCACGCTGCAGGTCCTTTTTCCTTAACTCAATGATGCAGCTCACCTGCCCAATCTTTTGATAATGCAGGTTTGGTTTCTCCATGCACATGAATGAGTTGGTATCCCATGGAATTGAATACAAGATAACTCAAGATAAGGGGACACATGCTAATGCTCCTAGTTTAGTTATCCCTGTGGTCTCAGCTCCTTTCCAAGAGGCGATGCATGTTTTGCCAAGTTCATGCAGATGTGGGACTGAGAGCCTTGAGTGCAGCATGTTACTCTCCCCTGTTCACAAATATATACATGCCACCATGGGAAGTGTGCAATTAAGCATTACCAATCTTGGACCTTTTAATATTGCAAAACCAAAGGTATCTCGATGCCTTCATTTGAAATCATAATTGCCCGTTATGGGGTTAATGATCGGTTGGAAAATATATTTCAAAAAAAAAATCAGGATCCTAGCTGTTTGCTGGCATGTCATTACCTGTTGGAGACTGAGGCTATGTTAAAAGGCTAAAATGTCATGTCAACCTAATATGTAGAGCATTATGATGGCATTAGCTTAAGAGCCATGAACCTATGGTTCTTGCATCTAACACTTTGTGGTGATGATGGGCTGGCGAGCATCTACAATGTGATTCTGTTTTATCTAGCACCGCCGCCTATTTATATCCTTATTTTAAGCAGCCGCCTATTTATATTGAAAATTCATTTCAAAATTACTCTGCATAGTGATAGTTCCAAAATTCAAATGAAATAATTGAAGCTGTCCCAGTTGGTGTTCGAAAGAGACTGGACTTCTATCGATCGCGGTTCTTTTGGCAGAGTGATGAGACCAAAAGAAAATACAGGCTTGCTAAATGGGATATCATTTGTAGACCGAAAGACCAAGGGGGTCTTGGTATAGAAAACCTTGAAGTCAAGAATAGATGCCTTCTTAGCAAGTGGCTGTGGAAGCTCTATTCAGAGACTGATGCCACGTGGGCTCAAATCCTTCGCAGCAAGTATCTTCAGTCAAAAACTCTGTCCCAGGTTTCAGTCAGGCCGACTGATTCCCCCTTTTGGAAAGGACTCATGAAAGTCAAACAACTTATGTTTAATAGGACAAAGTTTGTTGTTGGCAATGGTACTTGCACACGTTTCTGGGAGGATACTTGGCTCGGCGAGACGCCCTTGGCCATCCAGTACCTGTCGTTGTACCGTATTGTTCAACGACGTGAGGTGTTCGTGGCTTCGGTTCTTCAGTCGATCCCCCTTAATATTCAGTTCTGACGAACGCTGGCGGGCAATCGTTGGGAAGAATGGCTCCGTCTAGTTAGGAGACTGATGGAGGTCCAGCTTTCCCAACAACCCGATGAATTACGCTGGAAACTAACTAGGGCTGGAGTATTCACAGTAAAATCAATGTATATTGATGTTATTAATTCGAGCTCCATTCCTACTTCCAAGCATGTTTGGGATGTCAAGGTTCCTTTGAAAATAAAAGTGTTTATGTGGTTTGTCCACAAACAAGTTATTTTAACCAAGGACAATTTGTTAAAGCGTAATTGGACAGGACCTATTAGGTGTAGCTTCTGTGATCGAGATGAGACTATAAAACACCTATTTTTTGATTGCCCGTTGGCCAAAGTCCTTTGGCAGACGGTTCACATTGCTTTTAATATCAAACCACCGAATTCTGTTAACGCCTTATTTGGGACATGGTTGAATGGGGTTCAACCTGAGTTAGCGAAACACATTCGGGTTGGGGTTTGTGCGTTGCTGTGGACTATCTGGACTTGCAGGAATGATTTGGTTTTTAACAGAATATCATGTATCCACTTTTTGCAGGTTATATTCCGGACTACGGCACGGATCCGTTCGTGGTCGCCACTCACTCGGACGGAGGCCAGGGAGTGGTTACTGGATCTTTCCGCTGGGAGATGGTAGCTCGGGATATATTCAACCGGTTTGGATGGCGGTCATGTAATAGGATAGGCATCTAGTATTCTTATCCTTTGGTAGCCAGCCGGTTGTGGCCTCTTATCTTGGCTAGTTGTGGTTTCTAGCTACTCTATGGCTCTGTGTGAGCTTGTTTTACTTTTTCCTGTTTGGGAGACCTTCGAACCTTGTTGACACTATCTTTGTTTGGTTTATAAGATGTCCGTATGCATCATTCTGATGCAGAGGCCGGGGAATTCCCCCTTTTTGAAAAAGAAAAAAATAATATTGAGTTGAGCTCATTTTATCATGGATACTTTTGTGTTTTTATAGAGAGGGAATCATAATTGTTTACCCTTGTTCAATTCATTTTATAAGATGTGAGCATTCGTGTCTTGGGACCATGGTGCGCACAGGCACAGCTGCTGCTACCACCATTCTGCATTCATTGCCGTCTGTGCGTGGCTCCTTTTCTGTCCCAGGAAGTGGTGCGAGTGTGTGCAGCTGCCTGACCCTGACTGAACTGAGTCTGCCTCCGCTGCAGCGATCTTTTGAGCAGATCTTCGTGGTGCGGTGGGATTGGGAGCACGCAAGGGTGAGGTGAGGTCCAGACCAGCAGACGGTCTAAACGGGGCTGGACTTTCTCTCGTTGCGCACTGAAGAGTGACGTGATAGCGAAGAAGGTGACGGATGAGAGAAGGAATTATGTTTTGTTTTCAGATGCCTTTAGTTTCCCCTTGCGGAGCCAGCATGGTGTCACAAGGTTGTCGATATCGGTATCGGGGTACTGGCTACATCATTTCGGAATTGTATGATCGTATATGTACGGTTGAATCATATCAGTATTGGTAGCGCAGGGTTTTACGTATTATCATTCAGAAGATGGTCTGGTAGAATCATACCAGCATCGTATAAAATACTACCAAGATACGTATCCTCCAGTCAGCAGGGAGACCATTGACGAGGAGAAAGGAAGACACAAGAGTACGGCGCAGAGAGATCTAAGCCTAAGGTGAAACTAGGGGAAATTTGCTGGCGGTCACGGAAACAGTTACTTGCCGCTAGCACATAGTCATCACAAAACAAGCCGATTCGTTGTTTTACGGTTGAGCAAACAGTGAAGAGTAATGGTGACGATGAACAAGGGTGAGGTGTGCGTGACCGTGCGAGCAGTGCGCATACACAGTGGGAGGTGTGCTGCGGACTGATGGCGTGTTGCAGGACGCTGTGTGATCCATGCCCGGGCAAAAGGCAGACCCGGCCGGCCGGCCGGCCAGCAGGCGAGTGATCGAGTAGGTGACCGTAACGCAGGGAGGTGCAGGTGCCGTGGTATGCCATTGCCTTGCCACGGCGCGCCATCACTGCGTGCACGCCACCGATCACCATCAGCGGCAGCTACAGCTACAGGAGCTGGTCCTTTTCCTTCCCCGGCCGGCCCATGGCAACAGTTGGCCGCAGTCTGCGCATCGCACGCGGGTGCTCCTCTCCTCTCCTCTCCTGGTCCCCCCGTGCCCAGCTGCGCGGCAGCAGCGCATGCGAAGCGACTTGCACTCCTCCTGCTCCTGCGCCACGGGATCTATACAGTGGTACCCTCTTTTTCCCCCCACTTTACCGAATACAAAGCTCAATTTAGAAGATGTTTGCAAGCCTTGAAATCCCCGGTAATTGTACCTGAGTTCCGCGTTAAACAGACGTCGGTTAAAGTCTAGCATGCTGCTGCAAGATGCATCGTCAGTTCATCCTAGTACCCGGCGACTATTCTCCCATTCGAACATGTCAGTGTCATGAATTTCGGCCAATGGCCCTTCGACGAACATGTCAGTGTCATGATCTCATCCCTGGCGGGGGGCCGTACGTTATACCACTGTGTGCCCACCGAAACCCCTTTTTTCTACCCATGTGACCAACAGACGACGTGCGCCAAAAGTGAGCCAGTGATTATTTCCCCCCCACCTGTTGCAGGGGGGTCTCCGTCAGATGAGGAACGTGACACCTGAAACTCGTGTGCCAGGCACGGAGTGACGTCACCGGACCCGCGCGCGGGCCATTCTCTGCTATATGAACGGATCCGGCTTGTCAGGCCCGCGTGCTAGCTACCTCGGGGCTTCCCTGGATCATGTTCTTCAGTTCTACGGCAGCTCACTCACACATCGCTCTGATATTATCGGTGCTCTTGGATGGAGTTTTTCTTTTTTGCGGCGTGCTGTTGGATGGAGTCACGGGGCAAAAAAAAAAAAAACACATACTTGACCTGAGGACTAAATCAATTCACGGTTTGAACTGCTCTTAATTTTTTTTCAACAAACTGACCGTTTTGTATGGCGTCTGACAGCCGGGCGCTGCACTGCACTATGCAGCGCCCTTGACTTAGACGCCGCGCCCGGCCAGCTTGACAGTCCGGGGCCAGGCGCGGCCCCACAGCAGCCGTGCAACGCCTAAGCGCTAGGCGCCACACATGTAATGTGTGGCGCCTAGGACTTAGGCGCTGCACAGTGACTTAAGAGGCATCGGGCCAGCCCTCCCATACAGTTCTCGCCCCTCTCCCAGGCAGTTGCTCTCTGTACAGAGAGCAGCGGCGGCGCCCCCTTCGGATCCCTCCTCACACCCCTCTCAGATTTGAAAATTTAATCCGTGGATTCGATCTCTAATCCCTCCTATTAGGTAAACTCCTACGTTCCTTTCTTTTCCTCTGTAAATTCACTGCCATTTTAGAGATTTGTCCAAGATTGGGTGGAACCCTTGATTTGCTTGGTTTGGATCGTTATTTGTCCACAGTTTGGTGTTTGTGATGGAGGATGTGTAGTCATAGTGGTACTATCCTAGTATTGTTCATTAGTTCACAATATATGATTCTTGTTAGTGAAACCTAGATTGTTTTTTTAGATATATATGAGATGCCTAGTTTTGTAGATAATTATGAGATGTTGAGTTTTGTAGCTATATATGAGATGTATATATTAGACGTTGAGTTTATTTGAAATATGAGATGTTGAGTTTATTTGAACACATATGACATACGAGATATGTATGAGAATTTACAATCATTTATTCATTGTGTGAGAAGGAGATGTTGAGATTCTTGTAGATGAATACATATGAGATGTTTAGATGAACACATATGAGATGTTTAGTGTATACCGATATTTGAGATGAACTCATATATGTTTATTGTTTGAACTTTGTAAGGATGTTTGGCTTCTCGGCGATGCCTATGGCACATGACACCGGGCCTACATGATGTGCAAGAAGGAGATGGTAATAATGAGTAATCTAAATATTTTGCAAATTTGCCTTTAGTTGAAGTTGACATGCCCTAAGATTTGTCATTACTTGTTTTTTGCAGAAGCTTGAACCTCTGAAGATTCGGTATCACGGGGTCTCTGGTCCTACCATGCCCTACGATGAGCGGTACACACCCTACATCCAGCAGGCATGACTCCTCCCGTGGATTCAGTTGGTTAGCCGGTCCACGCCAAACCTCAACGCTCCATTGGTGTCCTCTCTTGCTGATCGATGGAGACCGGAGACACACAGTTTCCATCTTGGACTGGGGAGATGACCGTGACGCTCGAGGATGTCTCCTTGATCACCGCTCTTCCTATCGACGGGAGGCCTCTCTGTATGAGCACCGATTCTGATGGGTGGCACCAGCAGATGACTGCTCTTATCGGTATGGCTCCTACCGAGGCTGAGGCTGATGTAGAGGAGGGAGAAGAGAAGAAGAAGAAGAAGAAGGAAAGGAAAGCAGTCGGAGCTGCTTTCACATGGATTCAAAGGAACTTTGCGCATTGCCCTGCGGATGTCACTGATGATGTGATCCAGACACATGCTCGTGTCTATATGTGGTACGTTGTCTCGAGGACTTTGTTTCCTGACTCCACTGGCAAGAATGCTCCATGGATGTGGCTGAAGGCGTTGACCGTCTTCGATAGCGGATGGAGCTGGGGTTCAGCGACTCTTGCCCACTTGTATCGACAGGTAGTTGGTTTGTTTTGTTATCAACTCATTTCTTCATTAGCAATGCAACCTTGCTATCAAGTTAAGATTGTTTTCTTTCATATGCAGCTGGACGATGCGTGTTGCAGGATCACAGATAGTGCATGCATTGGTGGTAATCTGCTTCTACTTTCTATATGGAGCTGGGAGCGTCTGCCTGTTGGACGCCCGAAGAGCGTCAAGTTTAATCCTTGGGATGAAGATGACGAATTACGGCGCCCCACTTGGGCTTACAAGTGGGATGTGGTATCTAAGATGACGAACGATGTCAATCTCATGTACCAAAAGTACATTGCCGAGTTGGACACGATTACGCCTGAGCAAGTAACGAGGACATTACTTCATTCATTTCTCATGCTTGCCTGAAAAATCGGCATCAATGTTGCTTTGTTGCCCTATTTCATAGGTGGTATGGCAGCCATATGGAGCCAATGACACAATTGGGTACACCAAGGAGTTTGTCATCAACCCGATGTGCTTGCGGGGTAGGTATCTTTGGCTTATGCGGTGCCCACTGATATGCAACTGGGCAGTTGAGTTTCATTTACCACATCGCGTGTATCATCAGTTGGTCTGTTCCAGCCTCACCCACCGGAATGGGTGGACACGGACAAAGAACTTCATAGGTAAGAGAGCATGAACCGTATTGACTAAGCATCGCCACTCCTTCTTGATTGTGCTAATGTTTGGTTTTGTACCATGCAGGTTGGACAGGAGAAAGCAGTAGAAGATAAAGGACTGGGACAAGCATCATGCATCATATGTTACCTGTTTCCATCTTAGTGTGGAGCAAGCTCGTAACAGTGCAAGTGGCCAGCTTCGTGAGCATAGCTCACTTGCTTTCGACAACTACCAACAATGGTTTCTTGAAAATGCTCGAGTTGAGATATGCCCGCCAGCATACAACGATGATATTCTTGAATATCTCGTAAACTTTGAGATCGAAGCGGCAATACAACAAAGATGTCAGGGAAGGCCTAGGAGTCCCTGCTGTTCCGGTGATTAACTATGTGGTAAAGTGTTCCCTTCTTTACTTTCCCTTTGGCCGTATTACATATGTTTGAATGGCTAACATGTTACTTCGTTCTCATCCGCAGCGCAACCAGATCAAGAAATCAGCCGATGAAAGCCAGTCTATTCTTGAGAAGACACCGGTTGGAGAAGGCAATGATGAAGGTCCACTACGAAAATTTCTCAAGGTACATATCGCACTCAGGTGTGTCCATGTTACATATCTTGCGGAGTTTGGTATCTTATACACTTGTTCATGTTACAGCACCAGGCCCAAAAGTTAAGGAAGTTATCGAACTTCTCGATTGTCATGACCAAAATATGATGAACCATCTGCCTCTAGGTCTGGTACACCATCAGACCCCTTATCTCACCATCAGGGGGGAGATGTGAGTTCCTCACATGCTTATCTGGATGATGAGGGTGCGGTCACCCAAGAGGTATGACTAATCTTTTAGATGTAATTCTCACTTGATTACGACACCGGTCTTTACCATATTGTTTGATTGTGTGATAGGTTGATGAGCTTGATGATGACATTACTTTGGCGGACGCTCAAGTTCGGTCCGCATACATGTTGAAATGTAGGCAGCCCATACGCCGGTTCATGCCCATCGACCTTGACAACAGAGGCAACCCAAAGGTGGTCGTAGGGAGCTCGCGGATGGTGAGCTTGGATGATGAGGCGGAGGAGGAAGTGGAGGAAGAGGAGGCTCATCCTAGCAGGAGGAAGAAGATTGCCACCAGGCGTGGCACCAAGAACACGCGCGGAAGGCATTAGTGCTTGTCGTTTTTATTATGAAACTAAACTTGTAGCCTTTTCATTAGGTTGATGAACTTGTGAGGTTATGTCATATGTTGGTGAACTCTTAGTAGTGTGCTACTTGTGTTTGCAAACTTGTAGTAATGTTTGGATTGTCCTAAATGATGTGATGTTCAAGTTATTAGTTGTCTTTGTTCAGTTTCTGCAGTTTACAACACTGCATTGCACTATACTTGTGAATTGAGATTGCTGCCAAAAGTGCTTCTGTTTCTGCAGTTTTGCAGCTAACAGGTTACTGGAATCGTTCTGATGCTCTCTCGACAGGCATGTCCAATTGTGTTGGTGGCCACCGTTTGTGGTTCCTCCAGTCTCTTTCACTTCATACATCCAATCGTTGTCGTCGTATAGTACAACTTCTTGGGAGTCTGCCTTCTGTGATTGAAATTCCAACCATTCTTCAACCTTTGGTGGGAAATTGTACTTGTGCTTTTCCTTGTTCTCACCAGCAATCTGCTTATCCATCTCCATTGAGTACCTTAAAAAGTACGCATTCATTTGTCAAATGTGTATTGAAGCCGTCACGGGTAATGCACGTACACCCTTGAGCACCCTATTGAAGCATTCTGCCATGTTGCTTGTCATTTGATCGTACCTCCGGCCATCTTCATTAAAAGCACGAGCCCACTTATTCCTTTTGACAATGTTCTTATTGAGAAATTCAAGACCACCAGGATCAAGTTTCTTGTGTGTGAGCAATGCATTGAACAAGTTGGCGAACCGCTTGTCGGATAAAGCGAGACAACAATCTTGAAGATCATTAGCCAACTCCTTGATACCACATGCCCTATAGAAGTTTGCACAAAAGTGCCTCATGCACCATCGATGGTGCAACTTTGCATGCCCGGGAATGTCAACCACCACCGTGTTTAGAATTCCTGGATGGCGATCCGATATGACACAAATTTCCCTTTCAACCGGTAATACCCTTGTTCTCAATTAACGCAAGAACCACTCCCAGTTATCATTGTTCTCCACCTCAACCAAAGCGAAAGCCAAAGGCAACACCCGGTTATTGGCATCACTTGCTATTGCAACCAATATAGTGCCCTTGTATTGTCCGGTCAAGAACATGCCATCAATGGTGATGATGGGCCGACAATGCTCAAAAGTCCTCACGCATTGCTCAAACGCCCAAAATGAACGGCAAATACTCGGACGGTCCTCCCATTGTGAATCAATGTTTGGTGCCCATGAGGCTCGACCACGGGAACCATGCTTGGGTTTGTGGCGGCCATAGCTAACAACAACCTAGGGAGTCGGTTGTATGCTTCCTTCCAATTGCCATACAACATCTTGAATGCGGCTTGCTTCGCCTTCCATGCCTTGTCGTACTTCACCTTGTAATGAAAGATGGCTTTCACAAGGTCAATGACACTGTTAATGCTAATTGTTGGAAGTGTGGATATTTGGTTGGAAAACCTATAAGCGATGAACTCGAACGTTAGTTGCTGTGTTCTTGGGACACAAGCTCGCCATCCGCATTCTTGTGCCGGCACATGTGACTTGGTACACAACTCACTATGCGCCAAGTGGGACCTTCTTTCCATGGCCTTGCACGCACAATCCATGGACATCTTGGCACTTCACATTTAACCGTGTAACACACATTGATGTCCGAGTTGGCCACTCTATGTGGACGATAATGCGTAACCGAGTAGTTGTTGAGCCACATATTCAATTCCAAGAAGGATTCAAACTCAAAACCGGGATATATCCCGTTCTTGCCGTCTTCCAAATCATGGTGAGAACTTGGCCTACCTCCAAGAGATATACATTTGCCACCATCTACAACGGCTTCATCCATGAGACTAAGATCGTTGAACAATGGTGTCTTGTGATCCTGCCCAAATACCTTCTTAAATGCTTCGGCCTCCTTCGGCGTGAACCCCTCCTCATCAACTTCTTCATCGGGACCATCATCATCCGAGTCCGATGCATATGAACGGAAAAAGGGATTGCCTCTTGCACATGATATTGGTCAAGATCACCCACATTGTTGTCATGGAGATCAACTTCGTTGTCATCCTCCTCGTACTCATCATTCTCCTCTTCAAAAGCTTCATTTTGGTTGTTTGAAATCGGGCTCAATGTTGGCCAAACTTGTTGCGTCAAATGAGGTTCACTCATTTGATCTTGGTTCCTGGGTGGGGGAGTACTAGCAACCAACGGGGAGGGGTTCCGGTTCAAGTCCAAATGCAAACTAGACTCAACCTTCTTGGAGGCAAATAACTCAAGAGCCTTGTCTAGAGATTCGGCAACCGTCTCCTTGTATGCAACCCAACGTTACTCGGAGTTCACACACATTGTCTTCCAACGAATGTGCATTCCAAAACCAACATTATGCCTTCCCTCGAACTCAACAACGTCACTTGGGTCCATCCAATTCAAATCCTTCCTCACTTGTTCCAAGACATCCGCATAGCTAGGCCTAATCTCAAACACTATGTCAAGCTCATCCGGGTCCGGCTCAACATTGCCTTTCAAAAAGGCCTCTTAATATGCATGATGAACATAAACACATGTTCTTCCCATCCCTACAATAATAAAAAACACACATTTATCAAGTAAGTACTTAACCGAATATTTACACAAAATACATAAGCCCTAACATAGATATGAAACAATAACCCTAACCCCCACTTAACAATAACCACAACCCTAACCATAGCATAACTGTCGGTGTCAAAACCGGCGGATCTCGGGTAGGGGGTCCCGAACTGTGCGTCTAGGCGGATGGTAACAGGAGACAAGGGACACGATGTTTTTACCCAGGTTCGGGCCCTCTCGATGGAGGTAAAACCCTACTCCTGCTTGATTGATATTGATGGTATAGGTAGTACAAGAGTGGATCTACCACGAGATCAAGGAGGCTAAACCCTAGAAGCTAGCCTATGATATGATTGTTGTTCTGTCCTATGGACTTAAACCCTCCGGTTTATATAGACACCGGAGAGGGCTAGGGTTATAGAGAGTCGGTTACAATGGTAGGAGATCTACATATCCGTATCGCCAAGCTTGCCTTCCACGCCAAGGAAAGTCCCATCCGGACACAGGACGAAGTCTTCAATCTTGTATCTTCATAGTCTTGGAGTCCGGCCGATGATGATAGTTCGGCTATCCGGACACCCCCTAGTCCAGGACTCCCTCAGTAGCCCCCAAACCAGGCTTCAATGACGACGAGTCCGGCGTGTATATTGTCTTCGTCGTTGCAAGGCGGGTTCTCCTCCAAATTCCATGTGCTTGCCGAATAGTGTCCGGCTTCCTTATAAATGTTGCGCTCCTTGGCTTCCACGTCCAATAATGGCCCTCTTCCACGTGTCGTATGAATGCGAAAAGCCAGGGTATTTTTACGTTTTAACCCCGAGCTGCACGAATAAGCTGCCTATAAGAGAGGCAAGGATCTAGATCCAAATCACATCATCCTTCTTCCGCGAGTACTCATCGGAGCGCTTCTGACAAAAATCCACTCCATCATGGACAGTCGACGCGGCTCCTCCTCTCACGCTCCTAGCCCTCAGCCAGGAGATTGGAGGAGATGTTCAGTCCCGCACAGTGAGCTGGTGACGCTCCAAGCGGAGGGATACCTTCCTCCGGCCTTCATGGTCCCGGTTCGAGCCAGACTGGCCACCTACAAAGGCGGAAAGTAGGCGGAGAACACCCCCAATCCCTCCAAAGGAGAGCGGGTGTGCTTCGTCCCTTATCTAATAAGGGGGCTCGGATTTCCCATACATCCGTTTCTCCGGAGGCTCTTGGAGTTCTACGGACTCCAGCTTCATCACCTTACGCCCGCCTCCATTTTGCATATTGCGGGTTTCGTAGCTCTTTGCGAGCTGTTCTTGGGCATCGAGCCCCATTTTGCGCTGTGGAAGAGATTGTTTTGCCTCGTACCCCGTTCTCATGAGGGGTCGATATATCAAGTGGGCGGAGCCGAAATATGGCGCATCGCCGGGACCGGATATCTATCCGGAACCCCGAAGAAGGCGTCCGAAGACTGGCCTTCGGAATGGTTTTATATGGAAGATGCTCCACTACCGGACCCAGTTCGGATCGGCCTCTCGGAGTTCAGCAACGCTCCTCTGAAGAAACGCCTGAGTTGGCACCCGCGGAGCCCTCAACGGGAAGATGATAGGAGCGTCCAATATCTGATGGGCCGGATAAGGTTGCTGGCCCATTCCAGATTGACCATGATTGGAGTCATGGCCACGTGCATTATGCGAGGGGTGTAGCCGCTCCAATATAGGGGCCACCCCATGTGGGATTTCAACGGGGAGGATGACGCCACCCGTCATGGCCGCAAGGGGCCGGGATCGGCCGCCGATCTGGTGAAGATCATGTCCGGCTTGTACAAGGGGGAGAAGGAGGACTTCCTCCACACGAGTCCATTGAATGGATTCTCCATGAATAACCCTCGGAGCTGGGTAAGCGGACATTTATCTATCCGATCCGTGCTTTCAAAGTTAAGTGTCTTACTTTATGATTTCGACGCAGGAACTGCGCCGGGATGTGGAGGGCATACACAGTACGACTCCACAACCCGAGGACCCAGGAAGATCCCTTGATCCGGCCTCCGGAGAGGATCCGGACATAGAGGTGGAGCTGATTGACGGGGTGTTCCACCAACTCAGCATGGACAATGCTCTAGTCGCCATTACGGCTGACTACCCCGGTTTATCTCCGGCTTCCCAGGTAACTATGATCGGAGTCCTGACACCATTACTTCATCCGTGCTTATTTCTGACCATCGTATGCCAACGGTGTCTCGCAGGAGGTGCCTTCAAGGAAGGAAGCTGAACCCGCGGCGGCTGACCGACAAGGGTCAGTTCGGCCCAGCAGGCAGAAGAGGGGTGCGGTGCGAATCAAAACGTCGCCACAACGGTATGGCACGCCACCGTTTTTAAGGGAAAGATTCCTGGGAGATATATTAATGCTCATGACTTTTCCAGGAGAAAGAGCGCTCGCCGGACTATGCCCGGAGAGGTTGCCAACCAAGCCTTCACCAGCCAGGCTCCAACACCTGGTCCGGAGGGGGAGGCGAGCGCAAGGCGCGAGCCGGATGCTCCTCCAACGGAGGATGCCGACAGGCTGTCCACCACCAGGTCTGAGGTGGAGAGCGCCATGAATCACAGGCGCCGCCGGACAGTTCTTCGTGACGCGTGTTTCTCCCCGGAGGCGTTGAATGCCTTTAATGCGGGAGACGCGCACCTCCGTGCCGCTCAAGATGGTTTAACCAGAGCCACGGAGCAGTATGTGAAAGACATACGAGTAAGGAATTTTAATAGCTATATATGCCAGTAGCCCCCGAGACTTAAAGTAGTTAGAATAACTGATTTAAGGATCATTTGATATGCAGGATCTTACGGAGAAGAATACCCAACTGTCCCAGGAGCTTCAAGAGTGCAAGGCCCAACTTGAGGCCGCACTAGCCACCGCAGGAGGAGCCACCGAGACCCCCTCTGGTAACACATATTTCAAAAAGATAAGCGGTTTATGAAGTGCGGCGTGCGTATAAGTCTGACAATAATATTGCAGATGTTGCCGGACTTGATCCGGACAAGCAGCAGCTATTGCGCCAGCTAAAGGCCGGCGAGAGGGTGCTTATGAAGGTGCAGCAAGAGAGGAACAAACTCCAAGATGCCCACACCCAGCTGGGCGAAGAGCTAAAAGGTGTTCGGGCCCAGCTGTCTGGCTCCGTGAAGGAGAATCAACGGCTTCGTCGCGGCATTTATAGTAAGTGCTTGAGCAAACTCTTTTGAAAAGAAGAGTTCGGCGAGGGAGTCGATTGACAGAAATATGTCTATAGGTGTGCTCACGGGTCGTCCTGCGGAGGAAATGCCCGGTTCAACGGGTGATCTGCTTCCCGAGCTGCTGCAGCTGCACGAACGTGTTCGGCAGGCAATGAGCGGCGTTGTCCAGGCCTTATGGTCGTCCGTATCCCTGCCCGAGGGTCTTGGAGGGCTTGCGGAGAAGCTTCAGGGAGCACGACAGCGCTTCCGTCTATGGAAGATATCGGCCTGCCGTCAAGGCGCCCGGGAGGCCTGGGCCATGGTGAAGACGCGGTACACGAAGGCTGATCCGAACCACATGGCCGAGGTCGGACCTGTGGGGCCCGATGGGAAGGAGATTCCTGTGAGCTTAATGTACGGCCAAGTAGAGTTGGCCGCTAAGTATTCCCAACGGGACTGTAAGTTAGACAGCCTGTTAGATGGGATTGAAGAGGAGTACAATCAGTCAATTTGACGATGTAATCTAAAATGACATGTAAAATGCCTTCTAGCTGGATTGTAGATCGTTTGTCTTTGCGGACCTTTTCGCTTCAACCTCGGGACCCTAGAGTCCGGAGTGTGTCCGAATACCCTCACGGTTATGGAAAAACCGGGGCATGCATGGAGACCAGGCGTAGGGGTCATTAGTGCTTTATCAGACAAGTGCCCAACTAGTTATGTTATATTACATGGTTAGTAAGAAACATCTTCCAGGGAGAATAGTTCCGTTAGGGGTTCATTTCCCTGGGAGGCATGCCCTAAAGTGCATGTCCAGACTGCGAAAAGAGCAGAAAAGCATCTGGGGGCAGATAAATAAATAAATAAGAAATCATCTTTCAAGTCACCGACCGAATATTCCCTTAAGAACGCTAGCTTTCGGCTTCACCCAGTCTGAGGTACACATCCGGCTGACCCGGCAGTAACAATCGCAGAGGTGCTCCCTTTACCTCCTAGCCGAACAATCGGGAACGTAGGGGTAAGCACAGGAGCCAGGCAACCCAGCTTGGCCAAAACTTAAGTCATATCAATGCATATAATGGTGAGTAAAAGGTACATGCGGAAGTGTGACGCATGTGTTGGGCATGGAGCCCGTATAAATAAGCTTCTGTTAAAGAAGCCCCCAGGTATAATGAGTGCAAGCAGCACGTCAAGTGTGTGTGAACAATGCGCATGTCGGCCCACGGAGGCTTTACGAAAATAAGGGAGGAAGGAAGAGAAAAAAACAAAAGACAGCAAATGTTTAAAATGTGGACGGAGGAAGGAGACGAACTCTGAGTCCGGCGCTAGGCGTAGAATCTTCAGAGGCGGGCTGCGTTCCATGGATTCGGCTCGAGTCGATTGTTTGATGCGTTTCGTAGACGGTATGCTCCGCCGGTCAGGACTTGATCGATGATGAAGGGACCTTCCCACTTGGGCTTGAGTTTGTCCTTTTTCTTGTCCGGCAGGCGTAGAACTAGTTCGCCAACATTGTAAGTTTTGGCCCATACTTCTCTACTTTGGTATCTTCGAGCCTGCTGCTGATAGAATGCAGAACGAGCCTTTGCCACGTCGCGCTCCTCCTCCAATGCGTCCAAACTGGCCTGCCGATCCAACTCGGCTTCTCTTTCTTCGTACATGCGCACTCGAGGCGAGTCATGAATTATATCGCAGGGCAAAACTGCCTCTGCGCCGTATACCATAAAGAATGGCGTGAATCCGGTAGTACGATTTGGTGTGGTCCGCAGCCCCTAGAGTATGGAGTCGAGCTCCTCCACCCAGTGCGTGTTAGATTCCGTGAGGGACCGCACTAACCTGGGTTTAATGCCGCTCATGATTATACCATTTGCTCGTTCGACTTGACCGTTAGTTTGAGGGTGATAGACTGAAGCGTAGTCGAGCTTGATGCCCATGTTTTTTGCACCAGAGTTTAACCTCGTCGACCATGAAGTTCGTGCCATTATCAGTGATGATGCTGTGGGGGACGCCATAACGGTGTACTACCCCAGATATGAAGTCTATCACAGGTCCGGATTCGGCCGTTTTAACCGGCTTGGCCTCTATCCATTTGGTGAATTTATCCACAATGACCAATAGGTATTTTTGCTTGTGGGTTCCCCCTTTAAGGGGTCCAACCATGTCAAGCCCCCAGACCGCGAACGGCCAGGTGATGGGTATAGTTTTGAGGGCGGTGGGTGGCATGTGGCTTTGATGAGCAAAGAGCTGGCAACCGACGCATCATTGGACTAAGTCTTGAGTATCTGCCCGGGCGGTCGGCCAATAAAATCCTGTACGGAAGGCCTTGCCCACAAGGGCCCGGGCTGCGGCGTGGTGCCCGCCGAGTCCGGCGTGAATTTCAGCCAGGAGATTTTTCCCTTCCTCTTCGGAGATGCACCTTTGAAGGACTCCGGTTGTGCTTTTCTTATAAAGTTCTCCCTCATGGACCTTGTAGGCTTTAGATCGCCGAACTATGCAGCGGGCCTCATTTTGGTCTTCGGGAAGTTCCTGCCTAATTAAGTAGGCTAGGAATGGTTCTGTCCACGGGGCAATTACTGCCATTATTTCGTGGGCTGAAGGTGTTATTTCATTGGCTGAGCCACCGATTGTGTCAGAATGTTCCGTGTTGGGTGGTGCGGTTGGTTCCGGGTTATTATTTCCGGACTCCTCTTCCCATGATGCAGATGGCTTAAAGAGCCGCTCCAGGAAGATGTTTGGAGGGACGGCGTCGCGTTTTGCGCCGATGCGTGCCAACACGTCGGCTGCCTGGTTATTATCCCGGGCTACATGGTGGAATTCGAGTCCTTCGAACCGAGCTGACATTTTTAAGACGGCGTTACGATAGGCTGGCATTTTCGGATCCTTGGCGTAAAAGTCTCCATTTACTTGGGATATTGCGAGGTTTGAATCCCCGCGCACCTCTAGGCGTTGAATACCCATGGAGATTGCCATCCGGAGACCATGTAGAAGGGCCTCATATTCGGTTGCATTGTTGGAGTCCGTGTACATTATCTGAAGTACATATTGGACTGTGTCTCCGGTTGGGGACGTCAATACGACGCCAGCCCCCAAGCTGGCCAACATTTTGGAGCTGTTGAAATGCATGATCCAATTGGAGTATGCGCCGTACTCTTTAGGGAGTTTGGCTTCGGTCCATTCGGCGATGAAGTCAGCCAAAACTTGCGAATTTATAGCTCGCCGTGGTTTGTAGGTTATGTCGAATGGTAAGAGCTCAATGGCCCATTTTGCAATCCTGCCCGTCGCGTCGCGGTTGTTTATAATGTCGTTGAGAGGTACTTCGGTGGCCACTGTTATCGAACACTCTTGAAAGTAGTGTCACAGCTTCCGGGATGCCATGAATACCGCGTACGCTATCTTTTGATAATGTGGATACCGGGACTTGCATGGAGTTAAGACAGTGGATACATAGTACACTGGTTTTTGAAGAGGGAATTTGTGTCCTTCTGTTTCTCGTTCGACGACGAGTACCGCGCTGACAACTTGATGTGTTGCCGTGATATATAATAACATTGGTTCGCCCAGGTTGGGCGCGACCAAGACCGGATTTGTTGCCAATATGGCCTTTATTTCTTCGAGTCCGGCCGTGGCAGCATCCGTCCATTCGAAGTGTTCGGTGCGCCGGAGGAGGCGATAGAGGGGCAATGCCTTTTCTCCCAAACGGGAGATGAAGCGGCTTAGAGCCGCCACGCATCCAGGCAGTTTTTGTATTTGTTTGAGGTCTTTTGGGATATCCAATTGTGACAGAGCTCGGATCTTGGCTGGGTTTGCTTCAATTCCTCTACCGGATACAATGAAGCCCAAGAGCTTTCTGGCTGGTACGCCGAAAATGCATTTTTCCGGGTTGAGCTTAATGTCATATGCTCGGAGGTTGTCGAATGTGAGCCTCAAATCGTCTACTAGAGTTTCGACGTGTTTGGTCTTAACAACCACATCATCTACGTATGCCTCCACTGTTTTGCCGATCTGGGTAGCCAGACATGTCTGAATCATGCGCTAATATGTTGCGCCGGCGTTTTTGAGTCCGAAGGGCATTGTGTTGAAGCAAAATGGTCTGTATGGAGTAATGAATGCCGTTGCGGCCTGGTCTGTTTCCGCCATCTTGATTTGATGGTATCCCGAATATGCGTCGAGGAAGCACAATGAATCGTGCCCTGCGGTAGCATCGATGATTTGGTCGATGCGGGGAAGGGGGAAAGGATCCTTTGGACAGGCCTTGTTAAGGTCTTTAAAATCGACACAAAGGCGCCAGGATTTGTCCTTTTTTGGTACCATTACCAGGTTCGCTAGCCAGTCCGGATGTTTTATATCTCTGATTAATCCGGCTTCTAATAGTTTGGCTAGTTCCTCTCCCATTGCCTGTCTTTTGGGTTCGGAAAATCACCGAAGAGCCTGTTTGACTGGCTTGAATCCTTTTAGAATGTTTAGGCTGTGTTCTGCCAGCCTGCGTGGGATTCCTGGCATATCTGAAGGGTGCCAGGCAAAAATGTCCCAATTTTCCCGAAGGAATTCTCGCAGTGCGGCGTCTACATCAGGGTTTAATTGTGCCCCAATGGAGGCCGTCTTTGTGGGGTCCATTGGGTGGACCTGGAATTTGACTATTTCGTCTGTTGGTTTAAAAGAGGTGGACTTAGATCTCTTATCGAGTATCACATTGTCCCTATTCACCGTGGAGCGCAGCGCAGTGAGTTCCTCTGCCGCTAGGGCTTCGGATAGTGCCTCTAGGGCTAGTGCGGCTGTCTTATTTTCAACGCGGAGTGCTATGTCCGGATCACTAGCAAGAGTGATGATTCCATTGGGCCCGGGCATTTTAAGCTTCATGTACCCGTAATGGGGTATAGCTTGGAAAATTGTGATTGCCTCTCGCCCTAATAAGGCATGATATCTGCTGCTGAACGGGGCCACTTGGAACGTGACCTCCTCGGACCTGTAATTGTCTGGCGAGCCGAACACCACATCTAGTGTGATTTTTCCTGTGCAGCATGCTTCCCGACTAGGGATTATTCCTCTAAAGGTTGTGCTGCTTCGCTCAATGCGGCTCCAGTCTATTTCCATTTTTTGGAGGGTTTCCTCGTAGATGAGGTTTAATCCGCTGCCGCCATCCATGAGTACCTTGGTAAGATGAAAGCCGTCCACTATCGGACTGAGGACCAATGCGGCTGGTGCTCGGGCTGTTCGGAATTTAGGCTCGTCATTGGCGTTGAAGGTGATAGCCTTGTCACTCCATGGATTTATTGTTGCTACTTGGTAGACTTCGGTAAGGTTGCGGAGTGTTCATTTTTGCATGTTGTTTGATGCGAAAGTCTCGAAGACTGTTAATACCGTACTGGTACTGTTGGGTTGGTTCTCCGGGGCTAGAAGCTCTTACTCACTTTTGGCCACCTGCCGTAGTATTCAAAATGCTCGAAGGCTATGTGTTGGAGTGACGCCCTCTGTACTGTGGATCTTACAGGGTCCGCTGAGCCATCCCTCCAATACGGTTCCGTGCCCTTTATGGGGTTTTTGCTTTTTGGTTTTTGTCCCGGGTGCCTGAGCATGATGCACCCTTTTGTTTCGGACTAGGGTTGTGTTCGGAGCCGGATTGTCCCAAAACTTAGTTTCGGTTTTCTAGGTACTCTCCATCGCACAGTACTTTCGTACTATGGATGCCAGGTCGGCGAAGCGTGTAATTTCGCGGCGAATTATGGCGTTCGTGATTCCCTTGTTTGTGCAATTGTTGCAGAAAATTGAGATTGCGCTTTCCTCACAGCAGTCCTTTATCCTGTCCATAACCAGGAGGAATCTGGCCCAGTAATGATGTACTGTTTCCGTGGGCTCTTGCCGGATTTGAGATAGATCGCTTATGTTTGGGTGGGCGGGTGGAATTAAGTCCGAAACCCTGCTGTCGGTGTCAAAACCGGCGGATCTCGGGTAGGGGGTCCCGAACTGTGCGTCTAGGCGGATGGTAACAGGAGACGAGGGACACGGTGTTTTTACCCAGGTTCGGGCCCTCTCGATGGAGGTAAAACCCTACGTCCTGCTTGATTAATATTGATGATATGGGTAGTACAAGAGTAGATCTACCACGAGATCAAGGAGGCTAAACCCTAAAAGCTAGCCTATGGTATGATTGTTGTAATGTATGTTCTCCTACGGACTAAAGCCCTCCGGTTTATATAGACACCGGAGAGGGCTAGGGTTACACAGAGTCGGTTACAATGGTAGGAGATCTACATATCCGTATTGCCAAGCTTGCCTTCCACGCCAAGGAAAGTACCTTCCGGACACGAGCCGGAGTCTTCAATCTTGTATCTTCGTAGTCTTGGAGTCCGGCGGATATTGATAGTCTGGCTGTCCGGACACCCCCTAGTCCAGGACTCCCTCAGTAGCCCCTGAACCAGTCTTCAATGACGATAAGTCCGGCGTGCATAATGTTCGGCATTGCAAGGCGGGTTCCTCCCTTGAATAATCCAGAGAAGATCATGAACACCAGGATAGTGTCCGGCTCTGCAAAATAAATTCCACATTCCACCGTAGAGAGAATAACACGTACACTTAGTTCAATCTGCTGACGTATTATGTGGCGTGACATCACACCGCCACCAGGCCTTTGTTTGAATTACTGTACCACCTCAGCATGTTTAGCGAAGCGGTTCCCTTGGCACGTCTTGTCGAAGCAGAGATCGTGTTCCCCTTATTCCGGGATTCTCATCAATACGTGCGTGGGTAACCCAACCGCGCCATTGATAGTGGCGCTTGGAAGATAAGCGAGTTTTACCAGGCTGGTGGGGCACGTATAGTTTTGTCCGCCTATATATAAGGGATAAGGATTCACCTTCTCACCTACGCCTTCTTCCTCCTTTGCTTATCCATCCCCGCGAACTCAAGCTCCAACGCCCGAGCTCGCGCATCTCGCCTCGACCTTCTCCGAATATGTCCGGAGTGGGAGGTAAATGGTTAGCCTCCACCGTCAAGGAGGAGGACATCACCAAGCTGCGCAGCGCCGGATACCTTTCCGGCGATATCGCGCATCGGCTGCCCGACAAGGGGCAGCTCATCCCTACCCCCGGGCCTCATGAGAGGGTCGTCTTCCTCCCCCACTTCCTCCGCGGACTGGGCTTTCCGCTCCATCCATTTGTCCGGGGGCTCATGTTTTACTACGGCCTGGATTTCCACGATCTGGCGCCGAACTTTATCCTCAACATCTCGGCATTTATCGTCGTGTGCGAGGCCTTCCTCTGCATCCGGCCCCACTTCGGCCTGTGGCTCAAGACCTTTAACGTCAAGCCGAAGGTTGTGAAGGGTACGCAAGCGGAATGCGGAGGCGCCATGTTGGGCAAATTGCCCAACGTCCCTTGGCTAGAAGGGACCTTCGTGGACTCTGTCAAGGGGTGGCAATCGGGGTGGTTCTACATCACCGAGCCGTGCAAATCCACATGGGCGGCGGCCCCCGAGTTTAGATCTGGCATCCCCACGCAGCTCACCTCCTGGAAAGAGAAGGGCTTGCAGTGGGGGAATCCGGTGGAGGTGACGGGACTCCGAGCATGTATCAAGAAGATGGTGAGCAATAAGCTCAGGCTCGTCGACGTGGTCCAAGTCATGCTCATCCGGCGGATCCTCCCATGCCAAGAACGGGCATTTAATTTGTGGGAGTTCAATCCGGAATAGCACCAGGCGCTAAACGGGCTCTTCGATACAACATACGAAGGCGCCTGGAGGGTGCTGTTCAAGGGCGCCGAAGCCCCCGCGTCCACGACCGAAGACCGCGGATTCAGCTCGCAGCATCCAACTGACGAGGTAAGTGATTCAACCCCATTACGGGACACTTGTGATAATTAGATCGACTCTAGTGAGGTTTCATTCTGCCTCTTCCTTTGACAGGAATGGATGGAGAAGGCCAAGCTGCTCATCAGCCCGGCTCCCATGCCAGAAGACCCAGCGGACGCCCTCTTAACATGGCTGCTGGTTCCGGCACCGCACATGGTGCCGGAGAAGAAGGCCAAGAAGGTGGCCGCGGGGACTCGAAAGAGTTCCCGCAATCAAGTGTCTGACGACGACGAGGACTCCTCCCCCGAAGACGAGGAGGAGTACTCTCTCCTGGAGGAGGGAGAGAAGAAAAGGAAGGCTTCCCCCATCGGGGAGGCCGAAGGGTCCAAGAGGGGGAGAACTATCCCCCCGGACAATTTCGCCAACATCAGCGTTGGTGAGGATGAGCGGCCTCCAAGGGCCAGGCGTCCGGCAAGATCGTAAGTATCCGGATCCTTGATGTGTAATTTTGTTTATGTCGCGTAGTATCCTTCTAACGCCGCATTCTGCCCGTAGTCCAGCCAATGATGATCTCCCCGACTCATCAAGCGGGTCATTGGCCTCGTCGGATGTGAATTCAATCCCGACTGCCTCCACCCCACGCGCCGACGAGGACGCCGAGGTGGGATCCCAAAGAGGGACCCATCAGGAGGAGGCTCCGGAGGCGCCGTCAGGCAGCCCCCCGGACTTCGTGCCGGACTCTACATCGGAACCCGCAGTGGTTCCAGAGTCCGGCAAGCGGCCCCTTCGAAAGAAGGGTAGGACCGTGACGCCGGCGGCCTCCGTCCAACCGGAGGCGCCGGATAACCTACTGGAGGCGCTTAAAGGCGCTTCCATCGAGGAAGAACACCGCACTATCATGAGTGCGGTGATTGAGAAGGTTCAGCTTGCTAAGAGCGGGCTGACCGAAGCCTGCAGCAGCCTTTTAACAGGCTTTGAGGTAAAAAGTTAAAATTATGTAATATAATACCGCATAGACAGTAGCCCCTGATGCTTAGTTCGGTGTTCGGAAAGAAAAGCCGGACTAAGGATCTATAACAAGATATACGCAAGGTTGCCTAAAATTATGTCAATATGGGTTTGCAGGCTGCACTGCTGACCTCTGCCGCACTAACGGCGGAGGTTGACGTGCTGAAGAAGGAACTCGAGCGGTCCGAGCAAGAGCTCGGCCATGCAAAGAAGCAGCTCGAGGAAAAAGAAGGTGAGTAACACCTCTTTGAATAAGTACCTTACAGAAAAGGATTTTGGTTGCAAATAAAATTAACAAGGATAATATGTGCATTGCAGGGGCCACTAACGAGGTGGCAGCCCTGAAGGATGTTGTGTCCGCGGCCGAACGCAGTGCGGCCGCGGAACGGGCTGAGCGAGAAAAGCAAGAGGCACGGGTGGCGGAAGTTCGGCAAGAGCTCCAGGTTCTCATGGAAAAACATGAGAGTTTGGAGCGTGACTCCAAGACTCGAGAGTCCGAGCTTGCCTCGGCTCTTGAAAGTGCCAAGTCCGCCAAGGCCGAGGCCCATAAGGCCCTTCAGGAGGTTGAGGACATAAAGAAGATAGCGGCGGGTAAGGCGTTTTTCATGCAAAGCAGGCATGTTAATGTGAACTACCTGACACTTACCCGAATTCGGAGCTCTCCAGGGGCGTTTGCAGATCTGCCGCGTAGTGCGTCTGATGCCGCCGCATTCTATCGTGGCGAGGAGGGGAGCTCGACGGAGAAGGTCTTCTGGTCTCAGTATACTGAGGCCGGCCATCCGGTGCCCCCAAGCGACCAGCTGAAGCAGCTGGTCGAACTCCACAAGGTAGCTGAGGAGGCCATGAAGGGCCTCATAGTCCGGCTGTGGCCTGGACCGGCCATGCCTGGTAGCTACTTTGGCCTCGTGCGGCGGCTGGTGGATGCATGCCCCAGGCTGGATGTAGTCAAGCGCTCCGCCTGTATCGAAGGCGCTCGTCGGGCCCTTGCCCGCATAAAGGTGCAATGGGGCAAATTGGATGCGGAGAAGCTTCTCACGGACCCACCGCCACCAGGCAAGGAGTATCGCACGCCGGAGAAGTATTATAAAATTGTCTTGAAGGGAGCCTGCAATATTGCAGATGAGTGCTCCCGAAATGTAATCTTTGAGTGAACTCGCTGTTTATTTATCCTGTGCGCTGAAAACTTCGTTCATATGCGCCATGAGCAACGCTTGTTTAATTTAAAATATTACCTTCTGTGCGGCCGTTTATAAAATCTGAGAGATGGCAAGTCGTTAGCTTCAGCCCCCAAGCCACAAGTGCTGGGGTGTTCGGGATAAACTTGAGCACTCTTGTTCCCATTTTTGGGTCCATCTAGGGAGGCGCTCAACACAACGAACAAGGCAACCAGACTTATAATGCTTGAACACTCTCACTTAGCCATAGAATTCTATAATTTTAAATTTCGGCGAAGCCCCTGTATTCGGAAGACCGAATCCGGGGCGCTATCCACGCCTTCATCGGACATTATCCGGAACTTCGCTCGAAGCGGCGTGAGTCTTTAAGGACCCGAAAAAACCTCTCGAACAGCGACCAGTCTCTCGCCTTATCATGCCAGTCAGTTTTAGCTTTCTCCACTGAGGCGTTAACCCGGCTCAACCGGGGCGCAATCGCAGTGGTTCTCCCAGTGCCACCTTAGCCGACAGAACGGAATGTAAGGCACCAAAACGTGGGAGCCGGGCAAACCCAACTATTGACCCAAGACATGATTCGGAGCCGATTCATATAATGCTATAAGTTCGGGGTGCCGCACTTGTGAAAGTGTTCGGACTTTATCACACCATAGAGTGGGGAACATAAGCCCCTGGTGTATTATGCCGTACCAAAATATACGGGTGCCAGATGCCATATAATGAGCATATATATAAAATGTAATGCAATTGCGATCATAAAGGTGCTGCATTATTAATGAAAGAAAAGTCTGCTAGTAGAGCGGACTGATACAAATAGTGCGGTAAGCAAGGGATTTGGACTAAATAAACATGTCCCCCTCCAGGGATGAGCTGCGGATTTGGTGTATATAATTGAATTTAATGCTCGTAATTGAGACCACCTGAGTGTTCGACGCGGCCTTCTTTAGTCCCTGACTGTTGCATCATGAGTTCGGCAGGTTCACCGCCGGACAGGGCTTCTGGTTAACGGAGTCCTGTGTACAAAAAGGAAGAAAAATAATAAAAAAAGAGGGGCACATTTGCGAGCCCCCGGTGTGGTCGAACCGCACTCTGGGTCCGTTGTGATCGTGCCCCTTCCCTGTGCCCATGGTATCTCCAAAGCGTAATGATGTACGCGGAGTGTTATTCTTGCGATCATACGCGGGTGAGGGTTGGGGCCGCATTGCTACGCGTGCTCTGATCGCGCCAGTTGGTCTTGGTTGGCATTGCTCCGGGCGCGCTTTGCTGTATCCGGCCGTTTAACGGCCGGACTCGAGAATTGCCTTAGAAGGCTGCTCTGTACTTCTGCCGCGAGAGCCGCTGTATGTTCCTCCATTCGGAGGGAGCGTTCCGTATTCCCATTGACCGTGATGACTCCACGAGGGCCTGGCATCTTGAGCTTTAGGTATGCATAGTGCGGCACCGCGTTGAATTTGGCAAACGCGGTTCGCCCGAGCAGGGCGTGATAGCCGCTGCGAAACGGGACTATGTCGAAGATCAACTCTTCGCTCCGGAAATTATCCGGGGATCCGAAGAACACTTCCAGTGTGACTGAGCCTGTACAATTGGCTTCCACTCCTGGTATGACACCTTTAAAGGTTGTCTTTGTAGGTTTAATCCTTGATGGGTCTATGCCCATTTTGCGCACTGTATCCTGATAAAGCAGGTTCAGGCTACTGCCGCCGTCCATCAGGACTCTCGTGAGGTGGAACCCATCGACGATTGGGTCCAAGACCAATGCGGTGAATCCGCCATGGCGTATGCTGGTCGGATGGTCTCTTCGATCGAAAGTGATCGGACAAGAGGACCATGGGTTGAACTTTGGGGCGACTGGCTCCATCGCATAGACGTCCCTTAGTGCGCGTTTCCTCTCCCTCTTGGGTATGTGGGTCGCGTATATCATATTCACCGTCCGTACTTGTGGGGAAAAACCCTTCTGTCCTTTGTTGTTCGGCGGCCGGGTCTCTTCCTTGTCGTCGCTATTTAGCCCCTTGTCATTGTTTTCGGCAATTAACTTGCCGGCCTGCTTGAACACCCAGCAATCTCTATTGGTGTGGTTAGCTGGCTTTTCAGGGGTGCCATGTATCTGGCATGAGCGGTTGAGTATTCGGTCCAGATTGGACGGACCCAAAGTGGTTCTTTTAAATGGCTTCTTCCGTTGACCGAGTTTAGAGCCTCGGAATCCGGCATTGACCGCCGTATCCTCCTTATCGTCGCCGTTAATTCGGCGCTTGTTTTTGTTTCGACGTGACCTGCCGTTGTTGTCCTTAGTATCCGGACTGCCAGAATTTTTACGGAGATTGTTGCCGCGGGCTAGCCAGCTGTCCTCTCCCGCACAAAAGCGGGTCATTAACGATGTGAGGGCTGCCATGGATTTCGGCTTTTCCTGCCCCAGGTGCCGGGCTAGCCATTCGTCCCGGATGTTATGTTTGAAGGCTGCAAGGGCCTCTGCGTCCGGACAATCGACGATTTGATTTTTCTTCGTCAAGAACCGTGTCCAGAATTGTCTGGCCGATTCGTATGGCTGCTGAATGATGTGGCTTAGGTCATCGGCGTCTGGTGGTCACACATATGTGCCTTGGAAGTTATCAAGGAATGCGGCCTCCAGGTCTTTCCAACACCCAATTGACTCTGCGGGCAAGCTGTTAAGCCAATGCCGAGCTGGTCCTTTAAGCTTGAGTGGGAGGTACTTTATGGCGTGGAGATCGTCGCTGCGGGCCATATGGATGTGGAGAAGATAGTCTTCGATCCACACCGCGGGGTCTGTTGTGCCATCGTAAGATTCGATGTTTACGGTTTAAACCCTTCGGGGATCTGATGATCCATTACTTCGTCAGTGAAGCATAACGGGTGTGCGGCGCCCCTGTATTGTGCGATATCGCGACGCAGCTTGAGAGAGCGCTGTTTGCTGTGTTCGGCCCGGCCGGGGTTATTGTATCCGGCACGATGGTATTCGTCGTGGGTCGTAGGGCGCCCACGTGATCCATAGATGGATCTGGATTGCCTTGCTTTGTCCTCCAATATGTCTCGCAAGTCCGGCGCGTTCCCTCTTGGCTTCGTACTTTTGGAGCGATGCCGGGTATGGTCTTGGCTGGGGGCCTGGATGCCTCTCTGTCACGACCACGGGGTGGTCGGTCAGCCATATCGTGCGTTGGTGATGGATGTACGTATGCTTCCTCCTCTAATCGGGGGAGCAACTTGCGTTTTGGGTAACTTTTGGAGGGACGTTCGAGTTTATACTCTTCGGCCGCGAGGACCTCGGTCCATCGATCGGCCAGCAGGTCCTGATCAGCTTGAAGCTGCTGCTGCTTTTTCTTTAGGCTGTTTGATGTGGCGATAAGCCTGCGCTTGAAGCGCTCTTGTTCGACGGGATCCTCGGGTATGACGAATTCGTCATCGTTGAGGCTTGCCTCGTCTTCGGAGGGAGGCATATAATTGTGATCCTCAACCTCTTCGTCTGCCGCCCCCTCATGAGGGCTTGCTTCTGCATCCTCCTGCGCTGAGTCTTGCTGGAGGGGATTGTCTTTGGCACTCTCTGGAGTATTATTATCTCCTGTGCCGGAATCTCCGTTTTTGCTGTGGCGAGATTTAGAGCGGCGCCGCTGACGCCGGCGCTTGGGCTGTTTCTTTAAGGGATCTGGCTCCGCTGTTCCTTCGCCGTCCCCATCTTTTGGGGTATCTACCATGTATACGTCATATGACGAGGTGGCCTTCCAGTGCCCTGTGGGCGCTGGTTCCTGTTCGTCTCCGGCATCGTCGTCCATAGCGTCGATGTCGTCGGAGTCGTAGTCTAGCATGTCGGTTAGATCGTCGACAGTGGATACAAAGTGGGTGGTGGGTGGGCTCTGAATTTCTTCGTCGTCCGCATCCCAACCATCCTGGCCATAATCCGGCCAGGACTCTCCTGATAACGAGAGATGCTTTAGTGAATTCAAGATATCGCCGAAAGGCGAGCATTGGAAGATGTCCGCGGTGGTGAATTTCATAACCGGCGCCCAATCCGGATCGATTGGTAGGGGCGCGGGAGGTTCGGAGTCCGGCGAGGAGTCCGGCGCCTCGGAATCACGAGTCTCGCAGGGGACAAGATTAGTGTTCGGCTCCATCGCCGTGGATGTTGAAGCCCCCAGGGCAGCGTCTATCCACCGACCCTTGATCTGGGCGATCGGCTCTGGGCTAATGGCCGAAGCGGATCCGTGTGCGGCCACCAAGGCACTGTTTGGCGGCAGAGCTAGATCATGCCCATCATCACAGTGCGGCGCGCTTGGCTGTGGCTCGAGTCCGTCGAGGATCAAGTCTCCGCGGACATCGGCCGTGAAGTTTAAGCTTCCAAATCTGACCTGACGGCCAGGGGCGTAGCTTTCGATCTGCTCCAGATGGCCAAGCGAATTGGCCCGCAGGGCGAAGCCGCCGAATACGAAGATCTGTCCGGGGAGAAAAGTCTCACCCTGGACAGCGTTGCAGGTTGAAGATGCCATCAAGCCTATCGGTGACGACACAGAGGAACTCTCAATGAAAGCACCAATGTCGGTGTCAAAACCGGCGGATCTCGGGTAGGGGGTCCCGAACTGTGCGTCTAGGCGGATGGTAACAGGAGACGAGGGACACGATGTTTTTACCCAGGTTCGGGTCCTCTCGATGGAGGTAAAACCCTACGTCCTGCTTGATTAATATTGATGATATGGGTAGTACAAGAGTAGATCTACCACGAGATCAAGGAGGCTAAACCCTAAAAGCTAGCCTATGGTATGATTGTTGTAATGTATGTTGTCCTACGGACTAAAGCCCTCCGGTTTATATAGACACCGGAGAGGGCTAGGGTTACACAGAGTCGGTTACAATGGTAGGAGATCTACATATCCGTATTGCCAAGCTTGCCTTCCACGCCAAGGAAAGTACCTTCCGGACACGAGCCGGAGTCTTCAATCTTGTATCTTCGTAGTCTTGGAGTCCGGCGGATATTGATAGTCCGGCTGTCCAGACACCCCCTAGTCCAGGACTCCCTCACCTGCCCAACTTGAGGCTCAAGGGCCAAAAAGTTTCCGAATCTGGAAGCTTGGATTGCTAGATGCTATCCAACGAATCTGGTCTGCTGCCTGACTTTAGGTTCAGTACTTGATTGACGTCCGTCCCTCCGCGGGAATCCAGCATGGAGGGATCAGGAGTTCGGACATAATTGATCTTTAATATAGAAGAAGAGTCGCCCCGTTGTTCCTCTACCACCGCAATGTGGTGGGTAACCTGGGGAGAGTTAATCTCTCTCAGATCGGTTTTAAGCCCAATCTGATCGTAGTCTGTAGCGACTCCCAGGGCGGCGATGCGATCCAAGAGCTCGTTTACAGAAGAGAGCTCCATCGGATCCAGCTGCTCGGTGAATTTCGAGTTGACGTGAAGATCGCTTTTGATGACCCGAGAGGTCATCGTCGAAGCGGCGGCCGAACAGGCGGTCATAAGAAAACCACCTAGCCGGATAGTTTGGCCGGCGGCCAAAGCTCCTTTGGCAATGGTACCGTTTTTAAAGACGGGAAGAGACATCCTTCCTGATTGTGACGGCACAGAGGAACTGTCAATGAAAGCACCAATGTCGGTGTCAAAACCGGCGGATCTCGGGTAGGGGGTCCCGAACTGTGCGTCTAGGCGGATGGTAACAGGAGACAAGGGACACGATGTTTTTACCCAGGTTCGGGCCCTCTCGATGGAGGTAAAACCCTACTCCTGCTTGATTGATATTGATGGTATAGGTAGTACAAGAGTGGATCTACCACGAGATCAAGGAGGCTAAACCCTAGAAGCTAGCCTATGGTATGATTGTTGTTCTGTCCTATGGACTTGAACCCTCCGGTTTATATAGACACCGGAGAGGGCTAGGGTTACACAGAGTCGGTTACAATGGTAGGAGATCTACATATCCGTATCGCCAAGCTTGCCTTCCACGCCAAGGAAAGTCCCATCCGGACACGGGACGAAGTCTTCAATCTTGTATCTTCAGTCTTGGAGTCCGGCCGATGATGATAGTTCGGCTATCCGGACACCCCCTAGTCCAGGACTCCCTCAATAACCCTAACCCTAACCCCAACATAAAAACACACATAACCCTAACCCTAGCATAGTATGAAGCCTAACCCTACCAAATTAGCAAAGAAACATAAATGTTTCAACACAAATTTCCAAATCCAAGCCAAAACTAGGGTTTCCCCAAACTAGCAAGATTTGAGCAAATGTGACAATTCCTATGGATGAAAAAGAGGGGATCAGAGGAGATTACCTTAAGGGAGGGGTTGGCTTCGAATCCACGGGCAAATACTCCAGATTTGCAGGATTTGAGAAGGATTTGAGAGGGGGAGAGGGGGAGAGGGGAGGGGCGCTTAGCTCAGGGTGTGGGTGGGGTGAGAGGGTGGTGCCAGCCTAAGTGACAAACAGACAGTGCAGCGCCTAAGGTCCGGGCGCTGTACATTGCATGTGTGGCGCCTAAGCCCTAGGCGCTGCACATTACAAGTGTGACACCTACGTTTTAGGCGCTGCACGGCTGGATGTGGGGCCGCGCTGGCCTCGGGCTGCCACGCTGGCCGGTCGTGCGGTGCCTAAGAAAAAGGCGCTGCATAGTGCAGTGCAGCGCCCGGCTGTCAGGCGCCACGCAAAACGGTCGATCTGTGAATTTTTTTCAAGAGCAGTTCAGATTGTGAATTGATTTCATCCACAGGTCAAATATGTGTTTTTTGCTAAGTCACGGCGTACAGAAAGCGTAGGAGTGAAAGACTGAGAGCAGATTAAATGACAGTCTCTCTCTCTCCAGATGTCGACCTCGATTGTTATGTGTTTGTTGTATATTTTTATACAGAAGATCACAAATGTCATTTGAACGATACTCCCTTCGTTCCACAATGTCACGTGACCTAAAAATCACTATTCACACTATTTTGATCCATTTTTTAAAGAAGTCAACGGGGTTTTTGTCTTTTTGTGGATTTATTACAAGTACAATAGAAGGTTAGATTTATTAAAGAAATTTTCAGATTTTTTTGACTTTTTATTTAATTACTATTTTCTTCATATAAGGTGTATATATACTCATAGACCAAACATTCCTATCCTTGCTAGTAGAGCATATGAGAACGTGTCATTTTTTGTGTTAAAAACATCCAGGACAGTATAAGCAACACGGTTTCTCTTTTCAATAAGAGTGACTCATCTAGGGTTTTTCTGCCTCTCACGGTCTCTGTCGCCGATCTGTCCCGTCTCCTATGGCCTTAGGGCCATGGAGGCACGGTGGATCCCAACCCTTGCAGATGGGAGGGTTCATGCTTCAGTTTTACGATTTCTTTTGAGTCTGTTTAAGGTTTATGTCCTGCCCAGGAAGACGTGACATCGATGACTCCCTGAAGTTGGAATAAGGTTCTTTCCGCTTAGCCCCGTTCTCGTGGTACGTCTAGCGCCATTGGAGGGCGTGTGGAAGTTTGTCTCTAGTCGATTTTGCTGGATTCAGTCGGGGTTTGTCTTCAGTGGATCTACTTGAATCCGGTCTTCAGTTGTCTGCGTTCGTGTGTCTTCAGGTTGGATCCTTCCAATCTACGCTTCTCTTCATCGACGCCGTTTGTTGTTCTGGTCCGCTAGTCCTATTGGGCCCTTAGCATGACGACTTACTGACTGTCTACTACAACAATGTTTGCCCGCCTTCGGTGAGGGAGGGGTGACAAGGGCAACGCGCCTTCGGCTCGTTCCAGTGCCTGTAGTCATCGCTAGGTGGTCTACAGACCTATATGTAATTTTGCTTCTAGTGTTCAATATCCTGCCTTGACAGATGATGAATAGATTGAAAGTTTTTCTCGGAAAAAAACGCCCGGATACGATATTTAATCTAAACAAGACTATTTTAGTTTTCCAGAAATTTTAAGATGACCCCAACTATTATGTTCATTATTTTTAACCCAATGACCTACATTGAACATGATGGCCTATTGCTACCCATGCGAGGTAATAGGCCATATTTGGTTAGTGTTAGAAAATAAAAAATATAAAAACAATACTATCATATAACTAGTATGTATACACGTGTAATGCGCGTCTTAAATTCTTAATATAATAGAGTGATTTTCATAAAAGGGAAAAGAAGTGATAGATGTGCTAGATAGATTTAAAGAAAAAGAAATTCTAGTGATGTATAAATGTCGATATTAGTTAAATATTATAAAAGGAAGAAGTACTCCCTCCGTCCTATATTAGTTGTCACTCAAACAAATGTATCCAGTACTAAAATACATCTAGATACATCTATTTCAGCAACAATGGGGCGGAGGTAGTAGTATTCATGCCATAAAACTGTATGTTCATTTTAAAAAGAACTGCACGTTGCTTCACTTTCTCCATGTGCTCCCTTTTTTTTGAGAAATCTCCACATTCTCCTACTATGCCATTACGTCTAGGCTCAATCAAACCATCTGGTAGTCATGTGGCAACACGGCCCATTGGGGCCAGTTATAGGCTTCTTTTCTATGGAAACGACACATTACTGTTCATGTGAATCCTCCTGATATTGGCCGTTGGATTTAAAAGACCAACAGTTATGATTGATGTTCTTAGTCCTACTTAAGACTCGAACACTATATAGTAGTATAGATATGGAGTGCTCGAGTAAAGTGAATTATTGCACCCGTAATTTGTGATTAAAGCCACTAAATGTTGCAGTTTATATATGTAAATATTGCAACGGCAGAGAAAATATGAATGATTAATTCTTCCTATAATGTACTAATAATTTTAGAAAGCACACACTTGTATGGTTATGTATAATTGCGAACTTGATTAAATAAAGAACATGTAAAGAAACACATTTATCGGTTTGCAATTTTCCACTATTTTTACTTGATGTGATTTTAGCTTATGTTTTTATAAAATTTAAAAAATCAAGATTAATCTAGCTTTTTCAATATCTAAGTTTGCAATTTTCCTCTACATTTTTGAAAATTGATGATAATTAGTAAAATGAACATGAACTTGAAAGATCATGATAAAAACCAAAAACTCTTCTGGTTCTTAGCGCGCATAAAATACAACGATGTGTTATTCTATAAATATTCAAATTATTGTTTTTGGTTTCTCACTCTTAATCGTTTGTCAAGAGATTTGGGGGAAGACATGATTTTGTTTTCTTTTTTGAGACGGAGTGTTGCCTTATTTTTACGTGATTAACGAGGAGCAAGTGAGCTAATTAATTTCCATAGGCTAATTACTTGGGTCTATTATTTGATAAAATCAACGACTCAGATGTTTTATGTACCCTAACCTCCTTCTTACATTTCCTAGTTTTTTTTAAGAAAAGAAACCCAAAAGACATATTAGATCTGCTAATTAAGGAAAATAGTTAATACAATGAAAAGACAATCAGACGCAGAACGATTGAGTAAAAAATAAAGTTACATTGAAAATCCTACAAACCTTTTCTTCTTTCAGTTATAATATGTTTGTCAGAGGTTAAAAATTGCACTAAACCAATAGTAAAAGAAAGAAAATGAAAAACGAAATGAATGTGTCGTCACTTCTCTTACCACCAAAGAGGCTGTCGGATGGGGGAAAGGAGGGGGGACTAAAGGCATCTCCAACGGCAACCCACAAATTTCCTTCCGCATCCGTCCGTGCACAAGGGGGGACCAGTCCGCAGACACGGATGCGGGATAACGCCATCCAACGCTAGCTGCATACATCCGACCAACAATTCGAACCAACCTCACGAAATTCGATCAAACTGGACGGATTTCATTCAAGTTCGGATATAATTTACATAAAAGGTCGATAATTCAACCATTTAACTTAAAAAGTAGAAAAAAAAACCTAAACCCTATACCGGACAACCACCTCGTACGCATGGCCGCCCTACCCTGCCGCACTGCCATCTCCGTCGGTGTCATCATCGTCGTGGTCCCTCCAGTGGCGGTACGGTGCTGGAGTGCCTGCCGCTCGCTGATACGTCTTCAACATATCTATAATTTTTTATTGTTGCATGCTATTATATTACCCATTTTGGATGTTTATGTCTTTACTTTACACATTTATATCATTTTTGGGACTAACCTACTAACCGGAGGCCCAGCCTGTATTGCTGTTTTTTTTGCCTATTTCAGTATTTCGAAGAAAAGGAATATCAAACGGAGTCCAAACGGAATGAAACCTTCGGGAGCATGATTTTTGGAACGAACGGGATCCAGAGGACTTGGAGTGCAAGTCAAGAAGCAGTCGAGGCGCCCACGAGGGTGGAGGGCGCGCCCACCCCTACTGGGGGCGCCCCCCTATCTCGTGGGCCCCTCGGGCGTCCACCGACCTACTTTTTCCTCCTATATATACCCACGTACCCCGAGAACGTCAAAGGCGACCACGAAAAACTATTTCCACCATCGTAACCTTATGTATCCGCGAGATCCCATCTTGGAGCCTTCGCCGACGCTCCGCCGAAGGGGGAATCGACCACGGAGGGCTTCTACATCAACACCATAGCCCCTCCGATGAGTTGTGAGTAGTTTACCACAGACCTTCGGGTCCATAGTTATTAGCTAGGTGGCTTCTTCTCTCTTTTTGGATCTCAATACCATGTTCTCCTTGATCTTCTTGGAGATCTATTCGATGTAACTCTTTTTGCGGTGTGTTTGTCGAGATCCGATGAATTGTGGGTTTATGATCAAGTTTATCTATGAGAAATATTTGAATCTCCTTTGAATTCTGTTATATGTGATTAAGTTATCTTTGCAAGTCTCTTCGAATTATCAGTTTGGTTTGACCTACTAGATTGATCTTTCTTGCAATGGGAGAAGTGCTTAGCTTTGGGTTCAATCTTGCGGTGTCCTTTTCCAGTGACAGCAGGGGCAGTAAGGCACATATTGTATTGTTGCCATCAAGTATAAAAAGATGGGGTTTACATCATATTGCATGAGTTTGTCCCTCTACATCATGTCATATTTCTTAATGCGTTACTCTGTTCTTATGAACTTAATACAATAGATGCATGCTGGATAGCGGTCGATGTGTGGAGTAATAGTAGTAGATGCAGGCAGGAGTCGGTCTACTTGTCACGGACGTGATGCCTATATACATGATCATGCCTAGATAATCTCATAAGTATTCACTTTTCTATCAATTGCTCGACAGTAATTTGTTCACCCACTATAATACTTATGCTATCTTGAGAGAAGCCACTAGTGAAACCTATGGCCCCCTGGTCTATCTCTTATCATATAAGCTTTCAATCTACTTTTATTTGCATCTTTACTTTTCCAATATATATCATAAAATACCAAAAATATATTTATCTTATCATATTATCTCTATCAGATCTCAATTTCGCAAGTGGCCGTGAAGGGATTGACAACCCCTTTATTGCGTTGGTTGCGAGTTCTTTGTTTGTTTGTGCAGGTGCGTGGGACTTTTGAGGAGCCTCCTACTGGATTGATACATTGGTTCTCAAAAACTGAGGGAAATACTTGCGCTACTATTGCTACATTTTCCTCTTCAAGGAAAACCAACGCAAGCTCAAGACGTAGCAAGAAGGATTTTGGCGCCGTTGCCGGGGAGGTCTTCGCTCAAGTCAAGACATACCAAGTACCCTTCACAAACTCATCTCCCTCGCATTTACATTATTTGCCATTTGCCTCTCGTGTTTTCCTCTCCCCCACTTCACCCTTGCCGTTTTATTCGCCCTCTCTTTCCCAATCTTCTTCTCTCTCTTTCGCTTGCCTTTTTGTTTGCTTGTGTTGGATTACTTGTCGCCATGGCGCAAGATAATACCAAATTATGTGATTTCTCCAATACCAATAATAATGATTTCCTTAGTATTCCGATTGCTCCTCTTAATGATGTTGAGTCTTGTGAAATCAATACTGCTTTGCTGAATCTTGTTATGAAAGATCAATTCGCCGGCCTTCCTAGTGAAGATGACGCTACCCATCTAAAAACTTTGTTGATTTGTGTGAGATGCAAAAGAAGAAAGATACGGATAATGATATTGTTAAATTGAAGTTATTTCCGTTTTCACTTAGAGATCGTTCTAAAGTTTGGTTTTCGTCTTTGCCTAAAAATAGTATTGATTCTTGGAACAAGTGCAAAGATGCTTTTATCTCTAAATATTTTCCTCCCGCTAAGATCATCACTCTTAGGAACGATATTATGAATTTTAAACAACTTGATCATGAGCATGTTGCCCAATCTTGGGAAAGAATGAAATTGATGATTCACAATTGCCCTACTCATGGTTTGAATTTATGGATGATCATACAAAATTTCTATGCCGGATTGAATTTTGCTTCTAGAAATCTTTTAGATTCGGCCGCGGGAGGCACGTTTATGGAAATCACTTTAGGAGATGCTACAAAACTTCTTGATAATATTACGGCTAATTATTCTCAATGGCACACCGAAAGATCTACTAGTAAAAAAGTGCATGCTATAGAAGAAATTAATGTTTTGAGTGGAAATATGGATGAACTTATGAAATTATTTGCTACTAAAAGTGCTCCTCTTGACCCCAATGATATTCCTTTGTCTACTTTGATTGAGAATAATAATGAATCTATGGATGTGAATTTTGTTGGTAGGAATAGTTTTGGGAACAATGCTTATAGAGGAAACTTTAATCCTAGACCGTTCCCTAGTAATTCCTCTAATAATTATGGAAATTCCTACAATAATTCTTATGATAATTTTAATAAGATGCCCTCTGATTTTGAGAATAGTGTTAAAGAATTTATGATCTCTCAAAAGAATTTTAATGCCTTGCTTGAAGAAAAATTGCTCAAAGTTGATGATTTGGCTAGGAACGTTGATAGACTTTCGCTTGATGTTGATTCTCTGAAACTTAGATCTACTCCTCGTAAGCATGATATCAATGAGTCTCTCAAAGTTATGAGAATTTCCATTGATGAGTGCAAAGAAAGAACCGCTAGATTGCGTGCTAAGAAAGATTGCTTTGTAAAGGCGTATTCTTCTAGTTTCGATGAAAACAATGATGAAGATCTTAAAGTTATTGATGTGTCCCCTATTAGATCTTTGTTTTACAATATGAATCTTAATAATGATGGGACTGGAGATGAGTCAACTTTAGTTAAAAGGCGTCCCAATGATTCGGAGTTTTAGATCTTGATGCTAAATTTGGTAAAAGTGGGATTGGAGAGGTCAAGACTTTAAATAGCATTGAACCCACTATCTTGGATTTCAAGGAATTTAATTATGATAATTGTTCTTTAGAAGGTTGTATTTCCTTGTTAAAATCCGTTGTGAATTCTCCTCATGCTTATAGTCAAAATAAAGCTTTTACCAAACATATTGTTGATGCCTTGATGCAATCTTTTGATGAAAAACTTAATTTGGAAGTTTCTATACCTAGAAAACTTAATGATGAGTGGGAACCTACTATAAAGATTAAAATTAAAGATCATGAGTGTTATGCTTTATGTGATTTGGGTGCTAGTGTTTCCACGATTCCGAAAACTTTATGTGATATTCTAGGTTTCCATGATCTTGATGATTGCTCTTTAAATTTGCACCTTGCGGATTCCACGATTAAAAAGCCAATGGGAAGGATCAATGATGTTCTCATTGTTGCAAATAGAAATTTGGTTCCTGTAGATTTTATCGTTCTTGATATAGATTGCAATCTTTCTTGTCCTATTATTCTTGGTAGACCTTTCCTTAGAACGATTAGCGTGATTATTGATATGAAGGAAGGGAATATTAGATTTCAATTTCCATTAAGTAAAGGCATGGAGCACTTTCCAAGAAATAAAGTCAAATTACCTTATGAATCTATCATGCGAGCTACTTATGAATTGAGTGCCAAAGAGGGCACTACTTAGATCTATCCTCGCTTTTATGCCTAGCTAGGGGCATTAAACGATACCGCTAGTTGGGAGGCAACCCAATTTTATTTGTGTTTTTTGTTTTTTGTTTATGTTTAGTAATAATTTTGCATCTACCTTATGTTTAGATGTGTTTTTATGTTTTAATTAGTGTTTGTGCCAAGTAGAACCTATAGGATAACCTATGGTGATAGTTAATTTGATTCTGCTGAAAAACAGAAACTTTGCGCGCACGAAATTAGTTTTGTTAATTCACAGGAGCGTGATTTTGCGTTGATTCTTTTTGCTGTAGATCAATAGACAAATTGTCTAGTACTTCCTATTTTGGTAGGATTTTTAGAGCTACAGAAGTATTCTAGGGTTACAGATTTCTACAGACTGTTCTGTTTCTGACAGATTCTGCCTTTCGTGTGTTGTTTGCTTATTTTGATGCATCTATGGCTAGTATTAAGTGGTATGAACCATACAGAACTTGAAATACAGTAGGTTTAACACCAATATAAATAAATAATTAATTAATTACAGTACCTTATGTGGTGGTTTTGCTTTCTTTCACTAACGGAGCTTATAAGATTTCCTGTTGAGTTTTGTGTTGTGAAGTTTTCAAGTTTTGGGTAAAGATTTAATGGACTATGGAATAAGGAGTGGTAAGATCCTAAGCTTGGGATGCACAAGGCACCCCAAGATATTCAAGAGTATCCAAATGCCTAAGCTTGGGGATGCCCCCGGAAGGCATCCTCTCTTTTGTCTTCGTTTATCGGTAACTTTACTTGGAGCTATATTTTTATTCGCCACATGATATGTGTTTTGCTTAGAGCGTCTTGTATGATATTAGTCTTTGCTTTTTAGTTTTCCACAATCATCCTTGCTGTACACACCTTTTGGGACAAGCCCACTTGATTAGGATTTATTAGAATATTCTATGTGCTTCACTTATATCTTTTGAGCTAGATAGTTTTTGCTCTAGTGCTTCACTTATATCTTTTAGAGCACAGCGGTGGCTTAATTTTGAAGAAATTGTTGATCTCTCATGCTTCACTTATATTATTTTGAGAGTCTTTTAGAATAGCATGGTATTTGCTATGGTTATAAATTTGGTCCTAGAATGATGAGCATCGAAGTTGGGTATAATAAAAACTATCATAGAAAGTGCATAAAACACTAGGATCAATTTGATGCTTGATAATTGTTTTGAGATATAGAGGTAGTAATGTTAGAGTCATGCTAGTGGGTAATTATGAAATTGAGAAATACTTGTGTTGAAGTTGGCAAGTCCCGTAGCATGCACGTATGGTAAAAGTTATGTGACAAATTTGTTGCATGAGGTGCTCTTTTGATTGTCTTTCTTATGAGTGGAGGTCAGGATCGCGCGATGGTTAACTCCTACCAACCCTTCCCCTAGGAGCATGCGTAGTAGTACTTTGCTTCGAGGGCAAGTAGACTTTTGCAATAAGTATATGAGTTCTTTATGACTAATGTGAGTCCATGGATATACGCACACTCACCCTTCCACTTTGCTAGCCTCTATTATACCGCGCAACTTTCGCCAGTATCATACACCCATTATTTACCTTCCTCAAAACAGCCACCATACCTACCTATTATGGCATTTCCATAGTCATTCCGAGATATATTGCCATGCAACTTGCCACCATTCCGTTATTATGACATGCTCCATCATTGTCATATTGCTCTTTGCATGATCATGTAGTTGACATTGTATTTGTGGCAAGGCCACCCTCATAATTTTCATACATGTCACTCTTGATTCATTGCATATCCCGGTACACCGCCGGAGGCATTCATATAGTGTCATGTTTTGTTCTAAGTGTCGAGTTTTAATTCTCAAGTTGTAAATTAATAAAAGTGTGATGATCTTCATTATTAGAGCATTGTCCCAAGTGAGGAAAGGATGATGAAGACAATGATTCCCCCACAAGTCGGGATGAGACTTCGGACTAAAAAGAAAAAAAGAGAAAAGAAAAAAAAGAGGCCAAAGAGCCCACAAAAAAGAGAAAGGCCAAATAAAAAAAAGGGAGAAAGGCCAAATAAAAAATAAAATAAAAAAATGAGAGAAGGGACAATGCTACTATCTCTTTTCCACACTTGTGCTTCGAAATAGCACCATGATCTTCTTGATAGAGAGTCTCTTATTTTGTCACTTTCATATACTAAGTGGGAATTTTTCATTATAGAACTTGGCTTGTATATTCCAATGACGGGCTTCCTCAAAATGCCCTAGGTCTTCATGAGCAAGCGAGTTGGATGCACACCCACTTAGTTTCTTTTGTTGAGCTTTCATACATTTATAGCTCTAGTGCATCTGTTGCATGGCAATCCCTACTCAGTCACATTGATATCTATTGATGGGCATCTCCATAGCCCGTTAATACGCCTAGTTGATGTGAGACTATCTTCTCCCCTTTTTGTCCTCACAACAACCACCATATACCACCATAGTGTTATGTCCATGGCTTGCGCTCATGTATTGCGTAAGAGTTGAAAAAGCTGAAGCGCGTTAAAAAGTATGAACCAATTGCTTGGCTGAGACCGGGGTTGTGCATGATGGGAGTATTTTGTGTAATGAAAATGAAGCATGGCCTAACTATATGATTTTGTAGGGATACACTTTCTTTGGCTATGCTATTTTGATAGGACATGATTATTTGTTAATATGCTTCGAAGCATTACTATTTTTCATGTTTTATAAAGCTTTTATCTTGAATCATTTGGATCTGAACAATCATGACACAATAAAGAAAATTACATTGAGAATTATGCTAGGTAGCATTCAACATCAAAAATTCTGTTTTTATCATTTACCTACTCAAGGAGGAGCAGGAATTAAGCTTGGGGATGCTTGATACTCTCCAACGTATCTGTAATTTTTGATTGTTCCATGCTATTATATTACCCGTTTTGGATGTTTATGGGCTTTACTTTACACATTTATATCATTTTTGGGACTAACCTACTAACCGGAGGCCCAACCCGTATTGCTTTTTTTGCCTATTTCAGTATTTTGAAGAAAAGGAATATCAAACGGAGTCCAAACGGAATGAAACCTTCGGTAGCGTGATTTTTAGAACGAACATGATCCAGAGGACTTGGAGTGCAAGTAAAGAAGCAATCGAGGTGGCCACGAGGGTGGAGGGCACGCCCCCTATCTCGTGGGCCCCTCGGGCATCGAACGACCTACTTCTTCCTCCTATATATACCCACGTACCCCGAGAACATCAAAGGCGACCACGAAAAACTATTTCCACCACCGTAACCTTCTGTATCCGCGAGATCCCATCTTGGAGCCTTCGCCGGCGCTCCGCCGGAGGGGGAATCGACCACGGAGGGCTTCTACATCAACACCATAGCCCCTCCGATGAGTTGTGAGTAGTTTACCACAGACCTTCGGGTCCATACTTATTAGCTAGATGGCTTCTTCTCTCTTTTTGGATCTCAATACCATGTTCTCCTTGATCTTCTTGGAGATCTATTCGATGTAACTCTTTTTGCGGTGTGTTTGTCGAGATCCAATGAATTGTGGGTTTATGATCAAGTTTATCTATGAGAAATATTTGAATCTCCTCTGAATTCTGTTATGTGTGATTAAGTTATCTTTGCAAGTCTCTTCGAATTATTAGTTTGGTTTGGCCTACTAGATTGATCTTTCTTGCAACGGGAGAAGTGCTTAGCTTTGGGTTCAATCTTGCGGTGTCCTTTCCCAGTGACAGCAGGGGCAGCAAGGCATGTATTGTATTGTTGCCATCGAGGATAAAAAGATGGGGTTTATATCATATTGCATGAGTTTATCCCTCTACATCATGTCATATTTCTTAATGCGTTACTCTGTTCTTATGAACTTAATACTCTAGATGCATGCTGGATAGCGGTCGATGTGTGGAGTAATAGTAGTAGATGCAGGCAGGAGTCGGTCTACTTGTCACGGACGTGATGTCTATATACATGATCATGCCTAGATAATCTCATAATTATTCGCTTTTCTATCAATTGCTCGACAGTAATTTGTTCACCCACCGTAATACTTATGCTATCTTGAGAGAAGCCACTAGTGAAACCTATGGCCCCCGTGTCTGTCTCTTATCATATAAGCTTTCAATCTACTTTTATGTGCATCTTTACTTTTCCAATCTATATCATAAAATACCAAAAATATATTTATCTTATCATATTATTTCCATCAGATCTCATTTTCGCAAGTGGCCGTGAAGGGATTGACAACCCCTTTATTGCGTTGGTTGCGAGTTCTTTGTTTGTTTGTGTAGGTGCGTGGGACTTTTGAGGACCCTCCTACTGGATTGATACCTTGGTTCTCAAAAACTGAGGGAAATACTTACGCTACTATTGTTGCATCACCCTTTCCTCTTCAAGGAAAACCAACGCAAGCTCAAGACGTAGCACTCGCGGAGGAGCCATTCTGCCTCCTACTGCGCCGTGCTGAGTGCCTCCGCGGCCACTGCCGACGTGGCCTTCAGAGCCCTGGCCACGGCCTTGCCACGACCGGTGTTGGAGGAGCAGTCACTAAGCGACCACTCCTCGCCGATCTTTGCGAGCTCCCCGTCAAGGCAGTGGCGACGCCTTGCCACTACTAGGGAAAACCTTATAGGTAGAAGCTTAACGGTAGTGCGGGTAAAAAGAAGGCATTACTACTACTTAACAGTAGCGAGGGTCATAGACGCGCGCTATAGGTAAGCAAGTAGCATTAGCGCGCTTGTGACAAACGGGGCTGCTACTAAGTGGTACCCACACTGGCCACCATGCTAAGTATAGTAGCAGCGCGGGTCTAGGAGATGCGTTACTGCTATGGAACTCAGCAGTAGCGCCCTTCCTAGACCCGCGTTGCTGCTAGTTGAACCTTATCGGTCCCGCGCCCATCCAGCTTCCCACTCCCCTCGGTCACTCCCTCTGCGCCTCTTCCTCCTCCCGCCATCGCCGCCGCATTTCCGCCACCGTCCTCCCTCCTCCTTCCTCGTTGTTAAGCCGGCGTCATCCTCCCTTCTCCCTTGTCTCACCACCGGCATCCTTCCTCTCCCTCCTCTGGGCGCCATCCTCCCTCCTCTTGCTCTCTCCTTTCTCCTCCCTCCCCCTCTTCATCCGGCCGCCCTCCTCTCTCTCCTCCCTCCCTCCTCCTCCGGGCGCCATCCTCCCTCCTCCTCTCTCTCCTCCCTCCCTCCTGCCTCCCTCCATCCCTCCTCCCTCTGTTTTTGTAGAATGTAGTTTTTAATGTTTTTTTCAAATATAATAGAATGTAGAATGTAAAATTTTAGTAAATGTAGGGGTTACAAGATATTTAGTATTGTAGGTTATTTGAATAGAATAGAAAATTTTCAATAATGTAGATTATTTGAATATAATAGATTTTTTTAGTAATATAGGGGCAAAAGAACCAAATACCTTTAAAAATTTAGTACTAATTTAGGCACAGAACATTTCAAAAGTTTACTAATTTTGTTCATAGGTTTGGATGTAGTTGATGCCTAGTGAATTTTGAGAGAGAGAGAGAGAGAGAGAGAGAAAGAGACCTAATGAAATGTAATGGTTTCGCAAAAAAAAAGAAATGTTGTGTACTAGTGTTGCTCTAGTATGATGGAGATTTAGACATGTCATATGTAGTGTACTAGTGTTGCTCAAGTATGATGAATATTTGGAAAATGAAGGATATGTGCTTGCCCAAGTGGCCTATGTTTGCAGGGAACACCTCCGAGTGGCTTATGTTTTGCCAGACTATTGATTAATTTCTGTTTCGGCAATTCCAGGCACTCGATATGTCCTTTTTAGCAAAGGTCATGCTAGATTTTTTCATGAATTTTAGCATGACTTGTGCTAGAATGTAGGAAATATCGAATGCCTTTGATTTGCCGTAAAGAGAATTAAACAAAATTTTGGGTTGACATTAAGTCTGTCGGAGCTCCATACATGACAGTAAAAAAACAGTGAGGGAGAGTGTTCACCATATATGAGAGAAGAAGAATGCCAACTGTTGTCATGGAGGTCGCTTCTCCTTCTTCTCCTTGTGCTAGACCTTTGTTATGCACTAGGGGAAGGAGGAGTAGCGACCATCACCAACGGTCGAAAGATCAGTGACAGAGAGTGTCCACCATATAAGAGAGAAGAAGAATCCCGACTGTTGTCGTGAGGGGAGCTTCTTCTTCATTCGAAGGTGCTAGACATTTTGGTGTAATGCACTTTTGAATGAAATTAGGAGCTTCCATCATCGACAGTCGAATATATTAGAGAGGCAGTGCCCACCATATACACCACGTGAGATGAGAGGTTTCAAGGAAGATTCGACAGACTTAAAGTCAACCCGTGATGAATAATAATGATCTAATTTAGTTTTTGTAGTACATATATTGAATTTCAGAAGTTTAATCTTTGAATTATGAACATAGGAAATGTCTGACGACGATAGGATCCTTGAGTGCGACTACTGTGGCGACGACCGAAGTCTGTGCGACATGCCTCACCTGGAAGACGGTTGACGCTTCACTATTAAGCTCGACGAGATCTTCGATGTTTGTATGATACGCAACGATGACAAGTCTTTTTTCGTAATTATGCGCCTTCTGCTTCTTCAACGTGTAATTTCCATTTTTTTACAATTCGACTAGTGCATCCCCTGCCATGCAAGACGTTATGTCTTGGAGAAGCTGGATTTCGAAGATCATGAGAATATGTAGACAAAGAGAGTTCACCTCAGGACCCATCATGGTTATGCTTTTGTCGTAGAGCTATACAATGCGGATACCTACTCTCATTTTGGTTGCTCGAATTGGGAAGCACTATGCAAGGCGTATGGTTTTCATGAGGGTATGCATGTCACCTTCAATCTTGGTGATCCTGAAGATGACATTGACGAAGATAATATCATCATTTGGGTCAATGTTAATATGCTTCCACTTCTACCTCTATGTGAGTTTCTCAAACATATTTATTAGGTAATTTATATTGTTTATTTAAAAATAGTTGACAACTTATTTCCATTGACAACTTATTTTCATTCTGAAAAAAATGTACGGAAAGTAGTAGATAAAAACTACTACAGTTATGGGCCTGAGCTAACTTGTGAGGAGATAAATCATTTTGTTTCATGGATTAATGATGTTGAGACTTTTAAGATGAGTCATCATATCCCTCCAAGTTATGGTCAATACGTGCCACTAGTGTGCTTATTGAACTACGGTAACATCCATCGAGATATAATGGTAAGATTTTTCCTATTATGTTACTGGTGCATTTTTTACATATATTCTTCTTAAGCTAAACTACATTTTGCTAAATATGTTATTATGAGTTCTTCAACAGAAACTCCCGACGGATTGTGTACCTCATCTTATGAAAATGAAAGGTGACATGAACATTATAAGCTTATGGCCAAGTTGATCTACGCTTCACCTCAGTGCATACACGATTCATCGAAGTGATGGCGTCCTCACAATCAAAATCTGGAGAAAAGTTCTTAATGATCACGGAGAACTACTTGGGGGCAACTGATAACCCACAAGTATAGGGGATCGCAACAGTTTTCGAGGGTAGAGTACTGAACCCAAATTTATTGATTCGACACAAGGGGAGCCAAAGAATATTCTCAAGTATTAGCAGCTAAGTTGTCAATTCAACCACACCTGGAAACTTAGTATCTACAACAATGTGTTTAGTAGCAAAGTAATATGATAGTGGTGGTAACAGTAACAAAAGTAAAGACAGCAAAAGTAATGTTTTTGGTATTTTGTAGTGATTGTAACAGTAGCAACGGAAAAGTAAATAAGCGAGAACCAGTATATGAAAAGCTCGTAGGTACCGGATTAGTGATGGATAATTATGCCGGATGCGGTTCGTCATGTAACAGTCATAACATAGGGTGACACAGAACTAGCTCCAATTCATCAATGTAACGTAGGCATGTATTCCGTATATAGTCATACGTGCTTATGGAAAAGAACTTGCATGACATCTTTTGTCCTACCCTCCCATGGCAGCGGGGTCCTATTGGAAACTAAGCATTAGCACATAGTGAATACATGAACTCCTCAAACTATGGTCATCACCGGGAGTGGTCCCGATTATTGTCACTTCGGGGTTGCCGGATCATAACACATAGTAGGTGACTATAGACTTGCAAGATAGGATCAAGAACACACATATATTCATGAAAACATAATAGGTTCAGGTCTGAAATCATGGGACTCGGGCCCTAGTGACAAGCATTAAGCATAGCAAAGTCATAGCAACATCAATCTCAGAACATGGTGGATACTAGGGATCAAACCCTAACAAAACTAACTCGATTACATGATAAATCTCATCCAACCCATCACCGTCCAGCAAGCCTACAATGGAATTACTCACGCACGACGGTGAGCATCATGAAATTGGTGATGGAGGATGGTTGATGATGATGACGACGACGAATCCCCCTCTCCGAAGCCCCGAACAGACTCCAGATCAGCCCTCCCAAGAGAGATTAGGGCTTGGCGGCGGCTCCGTATCGTAAAACGCGATGATTTGTTCTCTCTGATTTTTTTTCTCCCCGAAAGCCAATATATGGAGTTGGAGTTGGCGTCAGAGGGTCTCCTGGGGGACCACGAGGTAGGGGGGCGCGCCCAGGAGGGGGGGGGGGGCGCCCCCCACCCTCGTGGACAGGGTGTGGGCTCCCTGGTCTTCATATTTGGCGAGGATTTTTTATTATTTATTCTAAGATATTCCGTGGAGTTTCAGGTCATTCCGAGAACTTTTATTTTCTGCACATAAAACAACATCATGGCAATTCTGCTGAAAACAGCGTCAGTCCGGGTTAGTTCCATTCAAATCATACAAGTTAGAGTCCAAAACAAGGGCAAAGTGTTTGGAAAAGTAGATACGACGGAGACGTATCAACTCCCCCAAGCTTAAACCCTTGCTTGTCCTCAAGCAATTCAGTTGACAAACTGAAAGAGAAAAAGAAAAACTTTTACAAACTCTGTTGCTCTTGTTGTTGTAAACATGAAAAGCCAACATTCAAGTTTCAGAAAATATTATGAACTAACCATACTAACAATAACACATAGGTCTCAGAATTACTCATATCAATAACATAATCAGCTAGCGAGCCATAATAATAAAACTCGGATGACAACACTTTCTCAAAATAATCATAACATGATATAACAAAATGGTATTTCGCTAGCCCTTTCTGAGACCGCAAAACATAAATGCAGAGCACCTTTAAAGATCAAGGACTGACTAAACATTGTAATTCATGGTAAAAGAGATCCAGTCAAGTCATACCCAATATAAACCAATTATAATGAATGCAAACGACAGTGTGCTCTCTAGCGGGTGCTTGTAATAAGAAGGATGATGACTCAACATAAAAGTAAATGGATAGGCCCTTCGTAGAGGGAAGCAGAGATTTGTAGAGGTGCCAGAGCTCGATTTTAAAATAGAGATTGAATAACATTTTGAGCGGCATACTTTTGCTGTCAACACAAAAACTATGAGATGGTTGTATCTTCCATACTACATGCATTATAGGCAGTTCCCAAACAGAATGGTAAAGGTTTATACTCCCCCAACCACCAACAAGCATCAATCCATGGCTTGCTCGAAACAACGAGTGCCTCCAACATACAACAGCCCTGGGGGAGTTTTGTTTGATTATTTTGATTTGCTTTGATCTTTTTGGATCATGGGACTGGGCATCCCGGTTACCGGCCCGTTCTCATGAATGAGGAGCGGAGTCCACTCCTCTTGAGAATAACCCACCTAGCATGGAAGATATAGGCAGCCCTAGTTGAAACATGAGCTGCTCGAGCATACAAAACAGAATTTCATTTGAAGGTTTAGAGTTTGGCACATACAAATTTACTTGGAACGGCAGGTAAATACCACATATAGGTAGGTATAGTGGACTCATATGGAACAACTTTGGGGTTTAAGGAGTTTGGATGCACAAGCAGTATTGCCGCTTAGTACAGGTGAAGGCTAGCAAAAGACTGGGAAGCGACCAAGTGAGAGAGCGACAACAGTCGTAAACATGCATTAAAATTAATTTACACCGAATACAAGCATGAGTAGGATATAATCAACCATGAACATAAATATCATGAAGGCTATGTTTATTTGATTCAACTACATGCGTGAACATGTGACAAGTCGAGTCACTTAATACATTCAAAGGAGGATACCATCCCATCATACCACATCATAATCATTCTAATAGCATGTTGGCACGCAAGGTAAACCATTATAACTCATAGCTAATCAAGCATGGCACAAGCAACTATAATCTCTAAATGTCAATGCAAATATGTTTACTTCATAATAGCTGACTCAGGAACGATGAATCATCATATTTACAAAAAAAAGAAAGGTCGAGTTCATACCAGCTTTTCTCATCCCAATAAGTCCATCATATATCATCATTATTGCCTTTCACTTGCACAACTGAACGATGTGTATAATAATAAGAGTGCACATGCATTGGACTAAGCTGGAATCTGCAAGCATTCAACTCAAGAGAGAAGACAAGTAATATGGGCTCTAAATTAAATAAACAATCATGCATATAAGAGCCACTAAGCAATTTAATCATGGTCTTCTCCTACTGACCCCCAAAGAAAAGAAAAGAAATAAAAAACTATTTACACGGGAAAACTCCCAACAAGCAAAAGAAGAAAGGGAAATGTTTTTGGGTTTTCTTTTTAATTACTACAGCAAAGAAATAAACTACTACTAACAATTTTTTGTTTTTTTCTTAAGGTTTATCAAACACACAAGAAAAAAGCAGGAAAAAGAAAATAAACTAGCATGGATATTACAGTGAAAGAGTGTGAGCACCGACATCTAGCAATGAGTGTGTGTGAACATAAATGTAATGTCGGTGGGAAATACGTACTCCCCCAAGCTTAGGCTTTTGGCCTAAGTTGGTCTATTGCCAGGGATAGCCTGGCGGATACCCGTAGGTGAAGCTGGGATCATACTGTGATGAAGAAGACTCTGACTGCCACTGGCTAGCAACCACCTTTGGATCCCAAGAATAAACAGACTGTCGTGGAGGCTCATCTTGTGGTTCCGGTTCCGGGGCTGGTGTAGGATTCCGATAGGCTTGAACAGCCGCCCACAGAACGATGTGAGGACCTGCAGACAAGTTAAACAAAGAGGGAGCAGACAAAGTAATAGTCTCAGGGTGATGTTTATCAAAGTATAATTTAAACAAGAAAGTCATGTGCTAGCATACTCTTATAATCTAAATAAGCACGGGGCAACAATGTTTCTTCTTTCTCCTCATGCCTAATAGGTATTTCAAAATATTCAGCTAGGCGCGAAGCATAAATGCCTCCAAAGATAGGGCCCTTAGTACGGTTCAGACTTACCATCTAGCAACAATTCCACCCATACTAAAAGAGTTATTGTGGTGTAAACCATGGAACAAAATAATAATATCAGGAACACTAAGGTTTCCACAGTTCCCGCGTCCAATCAAGTAACGACTAGCAAATAAGGCAAAGTAGCGTAAAACAGGAAAATGTATGCTAGTAATCCTTGCATCAGAAACCTTCCTGGTTTCTCCCACAGTGATAGTGTTAATAAAAGCTTCTACTTCATTATGGTGTGGTTCAACCAAGGTGCCCTCAAAGGGTATTTTGCAAACCTCGCAAAATTCAGCTAATGGCATCTCCTTAACAACGTCATATAAATGAAACTCTACTGATGGAGGTGATTTCTTAGGGAAAAAGTAGAAGTTTTGCACAAAAGTATTTGTGAGTAAGAGATACTGATGACGTTTGTCGCGGAGGAAGTCGGTGAGGCCAGCATTCTCAATCAATAAATAGAAATCCTCATAAATCCCGGCTCTCCTCAAGAAGTCATCGGAAGGCCATTCACACGGCCAGACCTCCGCGGTGCGAGGCAAATTAAATTTGGGCTTCTACTCTTCTTCCTTTTGTTTTTCCTTCGAGCTTCGGCTCGACGAGCCCCTTAAAAGTATCTTCATTATTTTCTGAAATAATCTGAAATTTTTAGTAACTTCAAATAAAAGTGAACCAACTTCAATAAAATTGATAGCAACAACTCCCACAAGTGCCTAGATCCTATAGCAAGCATTAGAACTACTTGGAACCATATAAATTTGACATGCAAGCTCAAGAACATGGTCACCTATGCAGCAAAAATTTGCAATGAATAAAGCACTTGAAAAAAACTAATTGTACCAATGGAGGAGCTACATACCAAGGAACAATCTCCCCAAGCAGTTTTGCGAGAGGTGCTTTGAGCAAGGAGATCGAAAATCACAGAAACAGGGGCCGGAACTCGTGCTTGAGTTGGTTTTTCGTGTTTGTGTGAGGCAGAGGAAGAAGATGGGTGCAGGGATAAGTGGAGGAGGGCCACCCTGGGCCCACGAGGCAGGGGTGCGCCCAGAGGGGTAGGGCGCGCCCTCCACCCTCGTGGCCAGGTGGCAGCTCCCCCCGCGGTAATTTTTGCACAGTAAATCCTCAAATATTCCCGAAAAAATCATATTAAATTGGCATGGCATTCTGAGGACTTTTATTTTCGGGATATTTTTATATTGCATGGATAAGTCAGGAAACAGCCAGAAAAAAATACTATTTTACTTTATTTTAACTAAATAACACAAAATATAAAGAGGGTACAGAAGGTTTTGCTTCTAGTTTCATCCATCTCATGATCATCAAAATGAACCCACTAACAAGGTTGATCAAGCCTTGTTAACAAACTCATTCCGAATATCATGGAATCGGAGAAATTTCGAATAACACTAAGTTACCTCAACGGGGATACGGAAATCCCCAACAATAAGAATATCATACTTTTTCTTGACAGTAGGGAGAGGAAATTCAAAACCTCCAAATATAATCGATGGAATTTTTCCAATAGAGTTGATACTATAAACTTGAGGTTGTTTCCTCGGAAAGTGTACCATGTGCTCATTACCATTAACATGAAAAGTGACATTGCCTTTGTTGCAATCAGTAACAGCCCCTGCAGTATTTAGGAAAGGTCTTCCAAGAATAATAGACATACTATCATCCTCGGGAATATCAAGAACAACAAAGTCCGTTAAAATAGTAACGTTTGCAACCACAACAGGCACATCCTCACAAATACCGACAGGTATAGCAGTTGATTTATCAGCCATTTGCAAAGATATTTCAGTAGGTGTCAACTTATTCAAGTCAAGTCTACGATATAAAGAGAGAGGCATAACACTAACACCGGCTCCAAGATCACATAAAGCAGTTTTAACATAATTTCTCTTAATGGAGCATGGTATAATAGGTACTCCTGGATCTCCAAGTTTCTTTAGTATTCCACCCTTAAAAGTATAATTAGCAAGCATGGTGGAAATTTCAGCTTCCGGTATCTTTCTTTTATTAGTAATGATATCCTTCATATACTTAGCATAAGGATTTGTTTTGAGCACATCAGCTAATCGCATACACAAAAAGATGGGTCTAATCATTTCAGCAAAGCGCTCAAAATCCTCATCATCCTTTTTCTTGGATGGTTTCGGAGGAAAAGGCATGGGTTTCTGAACCCATGGTTCCCTTTCTTTACCATGTTTCCTAGCAACGAAGTCTCTTTTGTCATAACGTTGATTCTTTGATTGTGGGTTATCAAGATCAACAGCAGGTTCAACTTCTACATCATTGTCTTTGCTAGGTTGAGCATCAACATGAACATTATCATTAACATTGTCACTAGGTTCATGTTCATCACCTGATTGTGTTTCAGCATCAGAAATAGAGATATCATTTGGATTCTCAGGTGGTTCAGCAATAGGTTCACTAGAAGTTTGCAAAGTCCTATCATTTTTCTTTTTCTTCCTTTTAGAAGAACTCGGTACATCAATATTATTTCTCTGAGAATCTTGCTTGATTCTCTTAGGATGGCCTTCAGGATACAAAGGTTCCCGAGTCATTCTACCAGTTCTAGTAGCCACTATAACAACATAATCATTTTTCTTACTATTCATTTCATGAAGCACTTCTTTCTGGGCTTTAAGTACTTGTTCTACTTGAGTGGTAACCATAGAAGCATGTTTGCTAACAAGTTTAAGTTCACCTCTAATATTAGCCATATAATCACCCAAGCGTTTAATCATAGAGGTATTCTGTTTTAATTGTCTACCAAAATAAGCATTAAAGTCATCTTGCTTAAACATAAAGTCATCAAACTCATCCAAGCACTGACTAGCAATTTTAGTAGGAGGGACTTCAGCTTTATCATATCTATAGAGAGAATTTACCTTTACTACATGTGTCAGGATATCGGGATTAGGAGGTTCTTCAGTGAATAAGGAATTGTAATCATATGCTTCTTCAACAGGCGGTAAGTTAAGACCGTGTATTTCTTCAATAGGAGGCAAATTCTTAACATCTTCAACTTTAATACCTTTTTCTTTCATAGATTTCTTTGCCTCTTGCATATCTTCGGGACTGAGAAATAGAACACCTCTCTTCTTCGGAGTTGGTTTAGGAATAGGCTCAGTAATTGGCTCAGGAGCTGGCTCGGGAGTTGGCTCAGGAGGTGCCCAATCATTTTCATTTGTCAACATATTATTCAATAGAATTTCAGCTTCATCCGATGTTCTTTCCCTGAAAAGAGAACCAGCACAACTATCCAGGTAATCTCTAGAAGCATCAGTTAGTCCATTATAAAAGATATCAAGTATTTCAGGTTTCTTAAGAGGATGATCAGGCAAAGCATTAAGTAACTTGAGAAGCCTCCCCCAAGCTTGTGGGAGACTCTCTTCTTCAATTTGCACGAAGTTGTATATTTCCCTCAAGGCAGCTTATTTCTTATGAGCAAGGAAATATTTAGCAGAGAAGTAATAAATCATATCCTGGGGACTATGCACACAACCAGGATCAAGAGAATTAAACCATATCTTAGCATCACCCTTTAATGAGAATGGAAATATTTTGAGTAAATAAAGGTAGCGCGATCTCTCATCATTAGTAAACAGGGTGGCTATATCATTTAACTTAGTAAGATGTGACACAACAGTTTCAGATTCATAGCCATAGAAAGGATCAGATTCAACCAAAGTAATTATATCTGGATCAACAGAAAATTCATAATAATCCTTATCGGGAACACAAATAGGTGAAGTAGCAAAAGCAGGGCCAGGATTCATTCTATCTCTAAGAGATTCTTTACTCCATTTAACTAGCAACCTCTTAAGTTCGTATCTATCCTGGCAGGCAAAAATAGCTGCAGAAGATTCCGCATCAAAAAGATAACCCTCAGGAATAGCAGGCATATTCTCATCATCACTCTCATCATCGTATTCAGATTCAATAATTTCTCTTTCTCTAGACCTAGCAATTTGTTCATCAAGAAATTCACCAAGGGGCACTGTACTATCAAGCATAGAAGTAGTTTCACATTAGTATCATGCATAGCAGAAGTGGCATCATCAATAACATGCGACATATCAGAATTCATAGCAGTAGCAGGTTTAGGTGTCGCAAGCTTACTTATAACGGAAGGAGAATCTAGTGTAGAGCTAGATGGCAGTTCCTTACCTCCCCTCGTAGTTGAGGGCAAAATAGTAGTTCGATTGTCTTTCAAGTTCTTCATAGTGTCCAGCAGATATAAATCCCAAATGACTCAAAGAATAGAGCTATGCTCCCCGGCAACGGCGCCATAAAAAGGTCTTGATAACCCACAAGTATAGGGGATTGCAACAGTTTTCGAGGGTAGAGTATTCAACCCAAATTTATTGATTCAACACAAGGGGAGCCAAAGAATATTCTCAAGTATTAGCAGCTGAGTTTTCAATTCAACCACACCTGGAAACTTAGTATCTGCAGCAATGTGTTTAGTAGCAAAGTAATATGATAGTGGTGGTAGCAGTAACAAAAGTAAAGACAGCAAAAGTAATGTTTTTGGTATTTTGTAGTGATTGTAACAGTAGCAACGGAAAAGTAAATAAGCGAGAACCAGTATATGGAAAGCTCGTAGGCACTGGATTAGTGATGGATAATTATGCCGGATGCGGTTCATCATGTAACAGTCATAACAAGGGTGACACAGAACTAGCTCCAATTCATCAATGTAATGTAGGCATGTATTCTGTATATAGTCGTACGTGCTTATGGAAAAGAACTTGCATGGCATCTTTTGTCCTACCCTCCCGTGGCAGCGGGGTCCTATTGGAAACTAAGGGATATTAAGGCCTCCTCTTAATAGGGAACCGGAACAAAGCATTAGCACATAGTGAATACATGAACCCTCAAACTATGGTCATCACCGGGAGTGGTCCTGATTATTGTCACTTCGGGGTTGCCGGATCATAACACATAGTAGGTGACTATAGACTTGCAAGATAGGATCAAGAACACACATATATTCATGAAGACATAATAGGTTCAGATCTGAAATCATGGCACTCGGGCCCTAGTGACAAGCATTAAGCATAGCAAAGTCATAGCAACATCAATCTCAGAACATAGTGGATACTAGGGATCAAACCCTAACAAAACTAACTCGATTACATGATAAATCTCATCCAACCCATCACCGTCCAGCAAGCCTACGACGGAATTACTCATGCATGGCGGTGAGCATCATGAAATTGATGATGGGGGATGGTTGATGATTACGACAGCGACGAATCCCCCTCTCCGGAGCCCCGAACGGACTCCAGATCAGCCCTCCCGGGAGAGATTAGGGCTTGGCGGCGGCTCCGTATCGTAAAACGCGATGATTTCTTCTCTCTAATTTTTCTCTCCCCAAAAGCCAATATATGGAGTTGGAGTTGGCGTCGGAGGGTCTCCAGGGGGCCCACGAGGTAGGGGGGCACGCCCAGGAGGGGGGGGGGCGTCCCCCACCCTCGTGGACAGGGTGTGGGCCCCCTGGTCTTCATCTTTGGCGAGGATTTTTATTATTTATTCTAAGATATTCCGTGGAGTTTCAGGTCATTCCGAGAACTTTTATTTTCTGCACATAAAACAACATCATGGCAATTCTGCTGAAAACAACGTCAGTCCGGGTTAGTTCCATTCAAATCATACAAGTTAGAGTCCAAAACAAGGGCAAAAGTGTTTGGAAAAGTAGATACGACGGAGACGTATGAGCAACATCAAGCGCAACCCACGAATGGGAGACAGGTTCATCTGTATTCTCCATAATGGAGAATCATGGGTTTACATGTTTTATGCTATTTTACCTTCGAGAGAGTAGCAGGTCTTAGGTAGTTATGTGCTACATTGTGCTAGAATGATGAGCTAGTTCTGATATGACTATGATGATGAGTTGTTATCATGATGATGATGAGTTATGTGCCACATTGTGCTAGAATGATGAGCTAGTTCCTATATGATTATGATGATGAGTTGTTATTATAATGATGATGACGATGATGATGTATGAGTTCTTATATGAATATGAGATGAGTTATTATGATATAACAGTCCCTTAATTGCTACTATATCAAAATTTGTATAACGATGTATAAATACAAAGGAAATATGCAGTGGAAAAAAACCCAAAAACTAATAGCAGTAGTGAGGGATATGATTTTAGCAATTCGTCTTACTACCAAACATTACGGCTACCTACAGATAGTAGTAGCACGGGCCAACGCCTTTTACCCGGGCTACTGCTAGGCTTTTCCCTAGTAGTCGGAGGCCATCTCTATAGTGGTCATGGAGAGGTCGAGCGCCCACGCGGCGGCGAGGTCTGGGTCGTTGCGGACCCAGTCCGACGCCACATCGCTCTTTGCAAACGCGGAGAGGCGACCGACATTGCGTCGGTCGTACCGCTCCTACTGCCGAGCCGCGCGCTCCGCCTCAGACACGACGACCCTCGAGCCCGAGGGACCACCAAGGTAGTGGAGGGAGGCGGCCCCGCGCCTTCTTGATCACGAGGGGCGGCTCCCCTTGACAGCGAGGCGGTGGTGGCGCAGTTGTCGGTGTCAAAACTGGCGGATATCGGGTAGGGGGTCCTGATCTGTGCGTCAAGGCTGATGGTAACAGGAAGCAAGGGACACGAGTGTTTACCCAGGTTCGGGCCCTCTCGATGGAGGTAAAACCCTACTTCCTGCTTGATTAATATTGATGATATGGGTAATACAAGAGTAGATCTACCATGAGATCGTAGAGGCTAAACCCTAGAAGCTAGCCTATGATGGTATGGTTGTAATTGTGATCGGCTTTCTAAGGACCAACCTCTCCGGTTTATATAGACACCGGAGAGGGCTAGGGTTTACATGGAGTCGGTTACAAGAAAGGAAATATAATATCCGGATCGCCAAGCTTGCCTTCCACGCAAAGAAGAGTCCCATCCGGACACGAGCCGAAGTCTTGAGTCTTGTATCTTCACGCTTCAATAGTCCGGACGTTGTACACAGTCCAGCTGTCCGGATACCCCCTAATCCAGGACTCCTTCAGTAGCCCCTGAACCAGGCTTCAATGACGATGAGTCCGATGTGCAGTATTGTCTTCGGCATTGCAAGGCGGGTTCCTTTTCCGAATACTCCAAAGCAATCATCGAACACTTAGACCGTGTCCGGATCTGCGAGATGATCCTCATAAGCCCCCGTAGAGAGAATGATATTTCACAAATGCAATCTGCTGACAACTTTTTCTGATGACGTGACTTATTATTACGGTCGGATCATTATTCGAACCGTTTCCCCACAACCAGCTGCAGCGCATATTACGAGGCGGTTTCTTTGACACGTCTTATCGAAGCAGAGATCGTGTCCCCTTATCACGGGATTCTCATCAATACGGGTATGGGTAATCTAACTGCGCCGCTAGTCGCAGCGAGCGGGAGGCAGACAGGCTCTACCAGGCAAGTGGGGAGGCGCAAAAAGCAGTTACTGCCTCTATAAAGAGGTTATGTTTCTTTCTCTTTTACCCACGCCTTCTCCTCCTGCTAGCTCATTCCCCTCTGTTCGAGCCCTAACGCCCAAGCACTCTTCTTCTCCATCGAAGAGAGGTTTTCCAAAGATGTCTGGATCTGGAGAAGGAGGCAGATGGATGACCTCGACCGTCCAGGAGATGGACATCAAGAAGCTCCGGGGAGTCGGGTATCTGGCCCAGAAGATCGGCCACCGTCTTCCACCGGCGGGACAGGTCGTCCCCACTCCGGAATCTCACGAGAGAATCGTGTTCCTTCCCCATTTCGTCCGTGGGCTTGGGTTTCCCCTTCACCCGTTCGTTCGGGGAGTCATGTATTACTACGGGATCGATTTTCATGATCTTTCCCCCAACTCCTTCCTCAATATCTCAACATTCGTCGTCGTGTGCGAGGCTTTTCTCCGGATACCACCTCACTTCGGCCTATGGCTGAAGATCTTCAATGTGAAGCCCAAGGTGGTGAGTGGTGAACACGCCGAGTGCAGCGGCGCCATGGTAAGCAAGATGCCCAAGGCTGTTTGGCCGAAAGGCGCTTTCAATGACTCCGTCAAGAAGTGGCAGCAACAGTGGTTCTATATCACCGAACCACGCAGCAAAAAGTGGGCGCAGCTCCAGAGTTCAGATCCGGAGCTCCGCTGCGGCTCACTTCCTGGCCCGAGAAGGGCCCGAACTGGTCCTCGTCCGATGAGCTGTCACTGCTCCGGACGCGCATTCAGGGTGTGGTCGATAGGGACGTCAAACTCGTCGACATAGTCCTGGTGATGCTAGTTCGCCTGGTTCTCCCCTATCAGCGCCGAGCTTGTACTCTGTGGGAGTTCGACCCAGCCGAGCACCAAACCCTTTGGGAGCTTTATGATTCATCCCATAAGGATATCTAGAAGGTGCTCTTCAAGTCCGGCAAATCATGGCCGGACCCCGCCGAGGACCGTGGGTATCAATTATCCCATTCTCCAAGCTTGATAAGTTACAGCCACGCCCTGTCTACTCATGCTTTAGCTGACATGTCATGAGGGAGACATCCTAATCGTGTTTCATTGTGACCTCAGGGGTGGATAAAGAAAGTGGAGCGGATACATTGTCCGGCCCCGTTGTCGAAAGAACCGGCCAGACCCCTTCCGTCAAAGATGCTGGTCCCCGCGCTTTACGAGGCACCAAAAAAGGAGGCTTCCAAGAAGGTCAAGAAGACCCGGAGTGGCCTCCATCACTATGAGGCTTCGGACGCAAAATCCGGAGACTCAAGCGATGCTCCTTCTTCGTAGGACGAAGAGGAGGAAGCAGAGGAAGACGAGCCTAACTCTGGAGGTGGGAGGAAGCGCGCAGCTTCCCCGTCCCTGGAGGCTAAATCGCCCAAGAGGGGGGAAGGTTCCCTCCCAGAGACATCCACCACAGCTGCCGACAGCAGCCCGGAGTGGGATCCCAGGGCCCAGCCCCTGGGGAAGTCGTAAGTATACAGAATCCGAACTCATGTACGTGTCCAGGATTGTTTTCGGGCTTATCAGCTTTAACTATTGCCGCATTTTGCATAGCCCGGCGAGGTCTCGTGCCGGACAGTCCTCATCGGAGGATTCACTGGGCTCGGACGCCTTGGCGAGTGAGACGCCTCCGCAAGCCCCTTCCCCAAAGTCCAGGCGCGACACCGAGGTGTCATCCCGACAGGACCCGGACTAGGGAGGACATATCCCCGTTGCCAGACACATGGGGGCGGATAAGGCCCCTGGGACCTCTAAGGTTCTAGAGTCGAGCGGACAGCCACCTTCGATGGTGGGGGGCCTGCCTACCCTGCCGGCATCCTCTGTTCGAGCAGAGCTGTCCGACGGTCTATCGATAGCATTGAAGAACGCATCTATCGTTGATGAGCACTGCACTCTCATGGGCGCGGTGATTGAGAGGATTCAGTCCACCGAGAGCGGGCTGAACGAGTCCTGCTTTGGCCTTATAAAGGCCTTTAAGGTATGTTTCCTAAGAAACCTTTGAGGAATTGTCATAATAGGAGTAGTAGCCCCTGATACGCTGTCCGGCGGAGAAGACGGAGCTAGGCAGGGGATCAAATCATCCGCTTTCGCAGGAGCTCATGTGAATGACGCATACCCCTTTATGTGAAAACAGGCTTCTGCCGAGAGGACGGCTGCTTATAATGCGGAAGTGTCCGAACTGAAGCATAGCCTTGCACGGGCCAAGGAAGAACTCGGCCTTGTAAAGAAGAAACTGGAAGACAAGCAAGGTATGTTGAAAACATTTGTCTTGAAGTTGGCACAAACGAATAGTTGTGCCTAATGAGAAATATTTGTATTGTATGCTCTAGGAGCGGGTGCCGAATACAAGGCACTAAAGAAAGCTTTGGCTGATGCCAACAAGAAGGCTGAGGCCGAACAGGTGCTTCGTGAAAAACACGAGGCCAGGGTTGTCGCAGCTGAGCGAGAGCTCCAGAAAGCTGTGGAGAAAAGTGAGGGCTTGGAGCAGAGTCTAAAAGGGAAAGAATCCAAACTCACCCAAGCTCCCGATGCTGCGGAAGGTGCTCGGGAAGAAGCCCGAGGTGCTGCGCGGGACATTCAGGAGGCCCAGAAAGTTGCGGCTGCTAAGGCCTTCTGTATTCTTAGCTCTTTATATGTGATAATGGGAAGAACCCTAAGCGGCAAGCTGAATTCTTATTTTTCCAGGGGCTTTTGCGGATCTTCCTCGCAGCATATCAGATGCCGCCCAATTCTACCACATCGAGGAGAAGAAGTCTGCGGAGAGGGATTTCTGGTCGCAGTATCTGGCGCCGAACTATCCGGTGCCATTTTTCGATCAACTGAAACAGTTGGTCGAACTGCACCAGGCGGCCGAACTAGACATGAAGGACTTAGTTGTCCGGCTGTGGCCTGCGGAGCCGATTCCAAGAAGTTACTTCGGACTCGTCAAGCGGATTGTGGGCGCCTGTCCTCGGCTTGATGCTATCAAGCGATCAGTCTGCATATAAGGTGCGCGCATGGTGTTTGCCCGTGCAAAAGTGCATTGGGGAAGGCTTGACGTGGAGAAGCTGATGACTGAGGGGCCGCCAGAGGGTAAGGAGCATCGCAAGCCTGAGCTTTACTATGAAAGTGTACTGAAAGGGGCCCGCCTTGCGGCGGACAAGTGTGCTAAAGACATTATATTTCCCTGAGGGCATTCGTGCCGCTTTTTGTAATATGGGATAATGGCATGTTTATTATATATCCTGTTTTGTTTGAACATATGTTCTTCCTGTGCGGCTGTTTATTGTATGCAAATCCTGAGAGTTGGCCAGTCGTCGGCTTCTGCCCCCTCGTAAAAAGGATACGGGGGTGTTCGGGATATATCCGAACGCTCTTTATCCCATAGTCCTTTTAAGGAGGTGTCTCTTTCCGCGAACCAGGCCACCGGACTATAAGCCTTTATTACTCTCACTTAGCCATAGGAATTCGAGTATGGTCGGCGCAGCCCCTAGTGTTCGGAAGGCCGAACTAGGGGCTCTATTGGCGCCTGATCAGAAGACGGATCCGTCACACTCAGCATTTATAATGGCGTTGTGCGGAATAAATCTTTAAGGATTTTACAACCTCTCCAACAGCTGACCGGCTCTCGCTTCATCATGACAGTCGGTTTTCGGCTTTCTCTACTGAGGTGCTCGCCCGGCTGAACCGGGACACAATCGCAGTAGTTCTCCCAGCGCTACCTTAGCCGACGGAACGGAATGTAAGGTACCAAAACATGGGAGCCAGGCAAACCCAACCAATGACCCAAGACATGATTCGGAGCTGATGCATATAGTGCTATAAGTTCGGGGTGCCGAGCGACCGAAAAGGTGGTCGGACTTTATTTCCGTACTGTGAAGCCCCTGGTGTAACCGGGCGAACGCGAAGCGTGGCTGTCATTTTTGGCAAAGAGGCATCGGCGATAAACGACGGCCGGTAAGTATTATTTAAGTCTACGCATTGTAGTAGGATGATATGTCTATGCATATAAGTATGATGTATGAAAAGAGGTGTTATTTGGCGAAACCTGTGGTGGCCGAACTAGAGGGCATTGTGAGTGGATCAAAAGTGAATCTGAACTGCCTTCTACCAGCATGTTCCTGCCATAGTTTGTCCGGGCTGATTCCACGCCGCTAATCCTGTTCTGCGTCAATTGTTAGTTTGTAAATGCAAATGCTTGAAGGCAGCTGGGCGTCCTCTTGTTGTTGGTCCAAGGGTCCCTGATCGGGCCCCGGTGGGCCCAGCCGTTATACCGTGAGGTAGTGCGGACTCCGCAGTGGGTGTCCGGATAGCTGGCCTGAGTGATTTACCACCTGGAATCTAGTCAACGTGGCTTATCCCGTTGGCATACGGTAAACTACTGCATGGTGGGAAGGTGCCTTGCATCTTTTAGGAGATGTTATTCGTGGCTTCATACCCGTGTGGGCTTTATGGAGCCCCCGGACTACTAGGTCTGGAGGTACTGCAATTGACTTGCTGTGGTTGACATGATTATGGGCGATCAGCCGTATCTTTATGCTCTGGGGGGGGGGTTATATTGACTAGACGCCTCTCTTCATTGTTTCCGGCCCACGACCAACCGCCTTGTTTTGAGGATTCGGCATTCTCTATTGGTATGCTTTGCCGTCCTTCTAGGAATACCATGAATTTCGCATGGTTGATCGAGCGTGTGGCTCGGGCCGAATAGGCTTGAGCTGTTCTTTGTCCGTTGACCGGACTGGTATTACTGGACCTGGCACCAGTTTCCTTAACTTGACATTTTTTGCCATTGCGTTGAGGCTTGAGGATGTCTCTTCGCGTAACCTTCTTACTGTTTGGACCGTACTGATGTGCGGGCGTCGAGTTGTGTGCCGTGGTTTCTCCTGCTTGGGTTGAGGTAGCCAGTTGTGCTGTGTATGCCCTTTATGGGGGCTATCGACTTCGTGCCTTTCGGTGGCCAGTACCTTGGTCCACCTATCCATTAGCAAGTCTTGGTCAGCTTTAAGCCGCTCTTGCCTCCTTTGCAGGTTCCTTGCCGTGGCCATGAGCCTTCGCTTGAAGCGAACTTGTTCCTCTGGATCTTCAGGTACGCCGAATTCGTCGTTGCCGAGGCTTACCTCGTCGTCGGAGGGGGGTGTATAGTTGTCCTTCTCCAAGTATCCCATCATGACCGGTCCGGCCAGCTTGAAGGTAGGCTGATCAGGACTATATTCCTCTTCGGCACCATCCAGATTGCTTTCGTCTCCGGGGCCGGTGTTGTCGTGGCGGGGCTTGGAGCGGCGCCGACGACGCCCATACTTTGCCTTTTTCCCTGAGGGGTTATCCTCCGTTGCCTCGTCGCCATCCGTTTCCTTCGGAGTGTCCACCATATATATATCGTGTGAGGAGGTGGCCGTCCACCGCCCTATGAGCGGTGGCTCCTGTAATTCTCCTACATCGTCGTCCATACCGTCGATGTCTTCGGAGTCGAAGTCAAGCACGTCGGTTAGATCATCGATCGTGGCAATGAAGTGGGTGGTGGGTGGGCAACGAATTTCTTCGTCGCCTGCTTCCCATTCGGGCCGGACATAGCTCGGCCCAGAGTCTCCTGACAAAGAGAGAGACTTCAATAAGTTCAGCATGTCGCCAAAGGGCGAGTGCTGAAAGACGTCCGCCGCGGTGAACTCCATCATCGGAGCCCGACCGGGCTCGGCGGGCTCGGGGACGCGCGGACTGGAACCTACAACCGGATATGAATCCGGGGATCCGGAGTCACAGGCTCCCTCAGAAGTGAGGCCTGTGTTCGGCTCCATCGCCGATGAGGGTACGACCTGTGGGGCGGGTCCAGCCCTCCGTCCTTAGGCAATGCAACCTGCCCCGGATTTAGATCCGAGGCTTCTGCCGGGGTGATACCCGAGCATCGTCTGACAGCAGGTCTAAGCTGTGCTCATCGTGACTGTTCGGCGGTTCTAGCGCTGGCCCGAATCCGTCGAAGATCAAGTCCCCGCGAATATCCGCTGTGTAGTTCAAGTTTCCGAACCTGACCTGGTGGCCGGGGGCATAGCTATCGATCTGCTCCAGGTGGCCAAGCGAATTGGCCCGCAGTACGAAGCCGCCGAACACGAAGATCTGTCCGGGGAGGAAAGTCTCGCCCTGGACAGCGTCGTTGATGATGATTGAAGGAGCCATCGAGCCTGACAGCGACGACACAGAGGAACTCTCAATGAAAGCACCAATGTCGGTGTCAAAACCGGTGGATCTCGGGTAGGGGGTCCCGATCTGTGCGTCAAGGCTGATGGTAACAGGAAGCAAGGGACACGGATGTTTACCCAGGTTCGGGCCCTCTCGATGGAGGTAAAACCCTACTTCCTGCTTGATTAATATTGATGATATGGGTAATACAAGAATAGATCTACCACGAGATCGTAGAGGCTAAACCCTAGAAGATATCCTATGATGGTATGATTGTAATTGTGATCGGCCTTCTAAGGACCAACCTCTCCGGTTTATATAGACAACGGAGAGGGCTAGGGTTTACATGGAGTCAGTTACAAGAAAGGAAATATAATATTCGGATCGCCAAGCTTGCCTTCCACGCAAAGGAGAGTCCCATCCGGACACGAGCCGAAGTCTTGAGTCTTGTATCTTCACGCTTCAATAGTCCGGACGTTGTACACAGTCCGGCGGTCCGGATAACCCCTAATCCAGGACTCCCTCAGCAGTGGCGACAATGGCTTATCGATGCAGCCGTATCGGCTGCATGGCGGAGACGCATACTCGTCCTTTACGCGGCGTCCGATCTGGACGCCGTGGTGGTGAGGGGGCGAGGCCGGCTCCTCCTTGACGCGGCGTCCGATCTAGATGTCGTGGTTGTGCCAGGGTGAGGCCAACTCCTCCTTCCCCAGCAGGAGCGTGCATGCCGACTCCTCCTTCACGAGCGCCAGTGATGGCGGCGACGACCTCATGTCACGGAGCGACCTCTCCGTCATTAACCTGATCTGACGGACGAAATCTCCGTCCATCAGAGTGGCCTCCTTGAGGAGTCGGGGCTGCTGCTGCGGTGGCTCCTACGGTGGCGCCTGGTTCTCCTCGTCAACCGAGGAGATGACGATGTCCTCCTTTGCGGAGGAGCCGATCATCGTGGACAATGATGGGCCCAGAGAACGTCTGCGGTGGCGCCAAGAACCACCGAAGGAGGAGTGTCCGCCTACTCCGCCTGCCGGCATGGAGCACCACGACTTCGGCATCTCCGGAGCTTAGGTCGAAGGGGGGGGGGGGGGGGGCTCGGGCACGGAGACGGGGGAGGGGAGGGGGCCAGTGCTCGGGGATGGGGAGGGAGTGGTGGATCTCTGTGCAACTCCGGCGCACGACTTAAATAGCCGCAGCGAGGCTCAGGCGAAGGGCCGGTCAGCAACTTCAAAGCGACGCAGCAGTCGGAGTTGATGCGGCGGCTGCCGAGAGGTCGCGTCGGTCAGCGCCGCCCTTCCTCCCTTCCCGGTCACATCGCGACATCAATGTCGGCCTCCGCGTGCTCTGAGTCGGCATGAATGCGGCGCGGTAAGCGGCGTGTGCATCGGAAGGAAAGCGCGGGAGGCGCGGATAGCGAGTTTTTGATGGGTCAGGGTAGTAAGAAGCAGGCTTGGAATAGGTCCGGACTCCCACAAACCTCCCCTATGTTTGTCTCTGGTTTACGAGAGAAATCGCGCCTGAACCGCCTCGCAGACCAGATGGTTGCGGGAGGTTTATAGGTCCGTCTTAAAGATGCCCTAAGGCGGGTGCTCCGGGAAAGATCTTTTGTGGCGACACCCAAGGTTGGTAACCGTAGTCGTCCATGATTTGACGAACTAAAAATGCCTATTTCTCTTATTAGTAGGTATAGAAAAGTGTACTTACGTGCGACATAAACATTGCCGGAAGCTCTGGTGCCCTGAAGGAAGAAGACTGCCACTACGGACCTATACTGTATTGGCACATTTTTTTTAGATAAAGGGTATTGACCCAGTTTAGTTGCCTACTTGCGACATTCTACCGACGTCGGTCTTTCAATTGGCCCGGTTAACTTCCCACCACAATGCAGTGACGCACAAATCTCTTGCTTGTTATGTTTTTTTTTTGAGAGGGCTTCTTGCATGTTATGTTGGAGTACTTTCTACCAGCGGGTAGCGAAGCATATGCAGCTAGGGGTGGACTAACGAGCAACTCGGCTCGTTAAGCTCGTACTCGTTAAGCTCGTGCTCGTTAAGGCTCGGCTCGTTAAGCTCATTAAGATTAACGAGCAGAAAACCCTGCTCGGCTCGGCTCGTTTGAAGCTTGTTAAGCTCGTGAGCGCTCGCGAGCGCTCGTTAACAGATTATAATGTGTTACGATATACATGATAAATGTGTAGGTGTGGTTTCCAAGACGAAATATGCTGACTATAAAAAGAAATGCAGTAGTTTGTTGCCTCATATGTCGATTAGATTGAATATATGGGCTGAGGTGCTACAAAAGTTTGTCACGTAAAATGAAAATATGTGTTGTGTTGTTACTAACGAGCTTAACGAGCTACTCGTGAAACTCATTAGCTCGCTTGTTAAGCTCGTTAAGCTTAACGAGCTGAAATCAATGATTGGCTCTGTTCATTAAGAACCAAGCTACGAGCTTAATGAGCCGAACTATCGAGCACTCATTAAGCTCGCGAGTTACGAGCTTTTGGTCCAGCCCTATATGCAGCGATCGTCTACAGACTCGTTCAAATGGTAGCATGGTGGCCCGGCCCCACTAGGGCACCTCGCTCGCTAGCTGTTGCAGTCACCTTCATTCGCTTTTTGCGCCTCCCCTCCCCCCCTCCCCCCCAAAAAAACGAACCTTTTCTTCTGCTTTCTTCATGAATTTAAAATTTTGAAAATTTTCATGACTTTAAAGAAGTTCGTGAATTAAAAAACCCCCATGAATCTGGAAAGTCCATGAATATATTTTTTATGAATCCAAAAATTGCTCCTTATTCACAAATACAAAAATGTTCTTGTATTTTAAATAGTTAACAAATTCAATAAATGTTCATGAGTCTTAAAAATCGATTGAGAAATAAAAAAATGTAAATCAATTCACAAAAGTTCACAAATTCAATAAAAGTTCATGAATTCCAAAATAACTCACGAACACAAAAGAGTTCATGGATTTAAAAAATTCTTCACAAATTTAGAAAAAGATCGTGATTTTTCACAAAATTTCCGGGATTCTAGAAATTTTCATAAATTTCAAAAATTCTTCAAGGATTTTAAAAAGTGTTAGCGAATTTTAAAAAATGGTTCACAAATCTAATAAAATGGCGCGGGAATTCAAGAAATGCTCACAAATTTAAAATCACAAATTCAAGAAAACTACCTGAATTCTAAAAATGCTCATGGATCAAAACAATTTTATCAATTTGATAAAAAAACATACAAAAGAAAGAGGCACAGAAATTAAAAAAAGAAAAAAAAATAGAACACCAAAACATCCAAAAAACCAACCAATAAATAGAGAAAAGAAACAAAAACCGGTTGGAATCTTCCCAAAACCGGTGAAAACCTTCCCGGATCGCTGCTTACCTAGGCCTCGACCCACTTCTGACTCGCTTCGAATGAGCAACACATAGCATTGGTGGTTTGTAGGTAGCATCTTTTTTCACCATGTTGTAGTTTTCTTTTTTTGAGAAACACAATATTCATTAACAATTATATATACCCACCTCTATGAATGCATGTACCCACACCTTACCTTTTCTTTGCGACTCAAAGAGCTTTATTGATTAAACCATAGGATTGCAATCACGCTGAAGTACATCACCAAGGGACGGATGTAGTTTAGCCATAAACTTCTATGTCTACTCTGGCTCGCCTGCATCACACAACAATGAGCCGCGGTGCTAGCATCTGTTCAAATAAAAGCTCAATTGAAAATAGGTGTAATTGAACTCATCTCACTGAACGCACACCCTATCTGCGCATCTCAGAAAGAGCAAACTGATGAGTCCTAAAATTGATAAAGTCATGACAGACACATCGCTATCGGTAGAAACGCCGGTTTCGACTGAAAGAATATCCCGCCTTTATAAGACACCAAAGCATCAAACCTGGAGTTTGATCCCTAGTGGGTCGAGGGTACTACTGCCCTCCTAATCATCAACCACAAGTTGGTTCTCCAACAGGTAATAAAAATTCATATCATATTTTTTAAAGAGACCTTACCGGAACTTCAATCTCTTTGGTGCGTAGCTCATCACGTGGGACATACGCATACACAGAATTGTGGCCAACGTGTAAGTTCCTCTTGTTATTTCAATATAAGCTGGGATATATGTGCTTGGAGAGCTGATCTAAATCTGTTATTGCTTTGTGTTCTTAATAATAACCTAAAACAAACAGAATGAACAAAAAAGGAAGAACACAACATAAATTCCCTTCCTACACGAAGCATGCATATAACCTAGGACTTTATGGCTTCATCTTTGTAGTATTGATTGAGCCAATGCCCTATGATTCTCGTCTCCTTTTCCCGCACCTGCTTAAGCCAATCAGGGTCGTCCTTGCTGGAGAATCTCAAGTCTACGTGGTGTGAACCTGACCAACATTTCCAACAGCCTTAGCAGAAGATCAAAACAATTTGAAGATAAAGGATAAAAGTAAGAAAAAAACAATTTCTACTATGTTCACTCCATGAGAAAATGAAGACTCAAATTAGTTTGTACTAAGATGACAAACCTTTTGGCTCAACCAGTGCAATGATGCTTCTTGAGATGTCCTTCAGTACGCTGCGCAATATGTCCAATAAATATAAATGGTCAAGGTTTTAACATGGGGCAACTATGATAAATTCAGTTACCGAAATTCATCTCTACACATTCTATATTTAATATTTCAATTACCCGCCACTGCTCCATGGATCTCGGAGCCCGTTGAAGAAGATGATGTTGCTAGCTGACCTCTTCAAAACATTTGCAATATCCTGAAACAAAAAGTAGTTTTTTAAGGGAAAAAACAAAGGTAGTAACTGAATCCGGCCCATGTATTTTCAGCCCAAAATCTGCCTTTATTAAGCCCAATTTGAAGAGAACACAGCCCAAGACAAGCTGTTATTCTAAAAAAACAAATATAGTACTACTTACGAATCCTCCGAACTCTGTGGGGATCCAGTATGGCCGCGGCGGCAGGCCGGTGGAGGCGCGACAGCCGTCGAGGAGCTTGGTGAAGTTGAAGGGCTCCGGCGGCAGAACGCTGCCGTTGCGGACGCCGTAGCTCATGAGGATCATCTCCGTGCACGCCTGAAAGTCCCAGCCGTCGAACATGCCGTACGGGTCATGCTCGGTGGCGTCGCCGAGGCAAGGCGCGTTGCCGGTGTAGTTGTAGTAGACCATCAAGGCTTCATTGATCCTCGAGAAGGTGTCCTTGCCCGACTTTGGGTTGTCGATCGCGCGGCACATCTGAATGAGGAAGACCAAATCAATCAATCCAAAACGTACGCCATGAAAAGTTGAAGACAGAGATAACTACGAACCTCTTTGACGGGATAGGCCGGGAGGTGGGTGAGGAAGCCGGACTCCGTCGGGTAGTCCGTCATGGCGGAGTAGACGATGGCGGTGTCGAGCAAGTCCGGTATCGCCTCCACTGTACTACCTCTGCATGCATGCGTGTACAGATAGATTCATCAATCGATCGTTCGAAGGAACTAGCGATGATCATCGTCTCTAGGAGAGCATGTATGCAACACGTACGTACCGGCACATTTTGAACGTACTGTTGAGCTGCGCCCGGCCGGCGTCATTGGACAGCGCCTTGTCCAGCTCCTTCCACGAGTTCATGAGTACGTCGTGGCAATTCTTGCTTTCACTCTAATAAGGGCATAATGATCATATATGTATAATGTTAGTAACGAAATACCAAATGAGCGCTACTAGAGTCATCATATGTAAACATATCGATCCTGAACTTATGAGTTGCAGGTGTCATAATCATGCAAAGGCACCTTGAAGTCGTTGGAGATGATGTCGTAGAAGGCGTAGGGGTCGGCCATGCCGTAGAAGCTGAGGATTGGTGCCGACGAAGCGACGGCGCCAATAACCACGTGCGGATACTTCATCCTCATCCACGCTGCCAGCACTGTTCATCCACACAGTTCATTGTCACGAATGCATGTGCAATTTTGTAAAAGAAATCATGAGGCGATCATTGACACAGCAACCACCTTTTTTTCGTCCTATGGATGCGATCGAATATTTTCGAGGTACAGCAATTAAAGTAAAAAAAGGTCTCTGCGAAAATAACGGTCAAGTAACAAACTAAAATCCTTTCTGTTCGAAAAAATAACAAACTACGATATCCTTGAGGTTTTAGGGTCATGCATGCACATGCACGGTACTTGGCGAATGGAGATGATCAATTAGTACTTACTGCCGCCGTAGGAGCCGCCAAAGACGACGACGGGGGCGGTCGGTGCGCTGAGGTTGGCCTTGAGGCTTTGGACGAGCGTGGCGAAGTCGGCGACAGCCTGCGTCGTCGTCAGGTACCCCGCCGTGCTCGTGTTCCTGAATGCTGCCTCCTCGCTCCCGAACGGCACCGATCGCCCGTAGTACCGATGCTGCATGCATTGCAGACACATCAAGAAAAACACATCAACAATCATGCACGCGGGACACAGCATCTCAATCTTATACTCCCAACAAGGCAACAAGATGGATGTAAGATTTACCTCGATGAAGACGAGCATGGCGCGGAAGCGAGGCGCGAGCTCCCACATGAAGCCGGTGTTGTTGGTGAAGAGCTCAATGTTGCCCTCGTTACCGGCGTACACGAACACCGGCGCCGTCTTGCCGCCCCAGTACGTGTCGTTCACCAGGTAGCGCTGTGGGAACGTGCGGTAGCTCACCGGCGCCGCGTTGAAGTGGTCCAGCCGCTGTGTGTGGTACCGCGTTTCATACTGCACCATCGCCGGCACCGTCGTGGCCGGCGCCGCCTCTGCCGTGATCACACGATGGGGACGCGACAGCGGCGACGAGTGCCGCCGCTTGGCGGTGGCGCCGGCTGCGGATACATGGCACGAGAGGAGGCAGAGAAGAAGGGATAGGAGGACGATGATGTCTCGCTCCATGATCGAAGTTCGGCAGGGATGGGATTTGTGGAACAGTTTTTCGAGATGGAGCACGCATATATATCTCGATCTATGGATCGATTAACAATAGTATCACAATCATGCAAAGAGTAACTAATTTCCAACAAACTCAGCTATAACCTAGCGAGCAACCGTGAGACTAGGGCTAATATGTATATAACGTGGACGTGACAACGCGGCTATAGACTTATACAACGTTTTCTGACATTGTTTTTAGGAGTCATATATCTGGGAACGTTCTTGCGGACGAAATCCGGAAATCCAACGCCGCGTCAGCTCTCCGAAAGAGTTCGCTGTAACTGCTCTCCTGACGAACACCCTATTTTTTTTCAAAAAAAATAAATGCGGCTATAGGCCGGGAATCAAAAACTTGTTTTTTTAGGGATGAAAGAACTTTATTCATCGAAAGCCACAATTTGTGGGATACAAGGATCATGGGGTTGTATGAGTCACAAGTGGCGCCCCTGAGCTAACTTAAGAGAAAATCTAGCTAAGCTATGAGCATCATTGTTTGCTAACCGACCTTTCAAAAACAATTTTAGTATTGAAATTTGCTGCCCTTGCCTTTATCTCTTCTATTATGGTGCCATACGTTCCTCTGCCTCTTTGGTTGATATCACTCACGACTTGTTTCGCATCTGAAGCAATGATGATGTTTTGAAGAGCCAAGTCTTCCGCAAGAGCATATGCTTCTCTGCATGCAATCGTCTCTAGAGTTGTTGCATCTTGAAGTCCATTGATTACCAATGCCGAGCTCCCCAGGTACATGCCTTGTTCGTCGCGACAAACAGCTACAGCCGAGCCTTTCCCATGGCGTTTAGAGACTCCTACATCAACATGGATCTTTGCAAAGCCCGTTGGAGGAGCTCGAGGCCTGATATTACCTGCAGGATGCGCCCTTGCTGCATTAGCTGATGGTTGTTGCCCTTTGATGATCTCCAAATCCGCCATATACCTAGTGATGAAAGCGTGTGTTGCATGTGGGCTTTGGAAATCTCCTTCATGTATAGCCTTTCTTCGCGCGGTCCACGTAGCCCAAAATGTCACAGCAAGCTTCAAGAAAGCTGCATGAGATAATACTTCGATCATTGAAAAGATCCAGGCCTTTGCTGATGGTTCGCTTGACGCCCCCAACTGGTCTGCGAGCTCCCCATCAACCAGCGCCCAGATACATCTTGACATGCTACAATCAAGCAGGCAGTGCCTCCATGAATCCTGAGCTCCACATAGCCCACATGAGCTGCTGGTGGACATATGCCAGTGCTCCCTGACGTCTTCAGTTGGCAAAGAATGTCTCACAAGTCTCCAAAAAAAACATGCGAATCTTCCCGGGTACTTGCGTGTGCCATAAAGATTTCCATGAACTCCTCTCCTTTGCTGAATTGGACGTCCCTGCCGACCCCTCTAACCAAGCCTCTCTGCGGACTTTGGTTGCGACCAACATCATATACGCCGAACGTACTGTGAATAGTCCATTTTTCTCATAATTCCATGACCAAAAATCGGAGATAATTCTAGTGCAGATGGGGATGCTGACAACTGTTGGAATGTCGATGGGTAGCATAACCTGCTGTATTCTATTGATATCCCAATTAGCCGTGGTCGGATAATCAATTCTGACACTATCTGGGGAGGGTTGATTACCCAGCACCCATAAGGTCTCATCATTTCATCTCTAGGCAGCCAGTTATCATTCCATATGTTGGTAGATGTACCATCTCCAATTCTTCTGATCAGTCCTTGTTTCAGACTGTCCCTTCCTTCAACGATAGCCCTCCAGATCTGATTAGGCCTTCCTCCAAGAACGGCATCCAGTATAGTGGTCGTGGGGAAGTAGATACCCTTCAAGATGCGTGAGCTGAGAGATTCCGGATTCTGCATAATTCGCCAAGCTTGTCTTGCCAACAAAGCAAGATTAAAAAGTTCAAAATCTTTGAACTCGAGGTCTCCCGTATCCTTTGGCTGAGCCATGTACTTCCATGCAACCCAAGTTGGGTTTCTCTTGCCATCTCTGCTGCCCCACCAAAACTTCCGCATTAACATGTTCAAGTGTTCACATAGGCCCCGTGGAAGTTTAAAACATGGCATGGAATAAACGGGAACTGCTTGTGCCACTGCTTTAACAAGCACCTCATTACCTGCTGTTGCCATAGGTTTCTCAATCCATCCCTGAACCTTTCCCCACAGCCGGTCTTTGAGGTATTTGAAAGCACCATTTTTTGAAGAGCCTACATCTGATGGCATGCCCAAGTATTTCTCACCGAGGGTTTCATTAGGGACACTTAGCAAGCCCTTGATTTCTGTCCTTACATTGTCAGGGACACTCTTACTGAAAAATATAGAAGACTTATCATAGTTAATCCGTTGGCCCATTGCTTGACAGTATGTTTCCAACAACTGGTGCACCTCTGATACTCCCACTCCATTTGCTCTGAAAAACAGCAGACTGTCATCTGCAAATAAAACGTAGTTGACTGGCGGCTCCAAAGGTGCCACTTGCAACCCCCGAAGATTGGACGACTCGTCTCTGGATTTAATAAGGCATGAAAGGCCCTCTTCTACTAACAAAAACAAATAAGGAGAGATTGGGTCCCCTTGTCGGATACCGCGAGAAGGTTGAAATTGCTTGAGTTTTTTGCCATTGAACAACACTGAGAATTTGAATGATTCTATCATGCCCATGACAATCCCAACCCACCTTTCTGTGAAGCCAAGTTTTAGAATTATTGCACGAAGATAAGACCACTCAACTTTGTCATAGACTTTCATCATATCTAGTTTCAGTGCACAATGTTGCTTCTCCTTCGCCTTGTTCCTTTTCATGAAGTGCAGACACTCATAGGCAGTGATGATGTTATCCGTGATCATTCTCCCTGGAACAAAGGCTGATTGTTCCTTGGATATAATATCAGGTAGAACTTGCTTCAAACGGTTAGCTATGACCTTGAAAGCTATTTTATAAAGTACATTGCAAAGACTTATAGGGCGAAACTGTGACACAAGAATTGGGTTTTTTACCTTTGGAATTAGAACCAACAGGTATCATTGATACATTCGGCTGACTCTGTACATGCACTATTCTGAGTACTGCCTTAGTTACCTCAGCTCTGCATACATCCGAGTGACGCTGGAAAAAATGAGCAGGAAAGCCATCAGGACCCGGAGCCTTTAGAGGGAACATCTGAAATAGAGCTTGTTTGATCTCCTCCTGGGTGTATTCCACGTTTAGCATGGAGTTCATATCATCTGTAACTCGACTAGGGACTGTGTCAATAACACTCGCCATGTTCTGTACTCCCTCTGTTCTGTACAAATTATCATAAAACTGGGTGGTCGCCTCCTCAAGCTCATCCTTGTTTTTCGAGACACGGCCATCCAGCAACTGCATTGATTTTATTTGATTCTTTCCCCTTCTTATGCGAGTTCTCAGGTGGAAAAAATATGTGTTCTTGTCCCCGTGGGCCAGCCACTCCAATCGCGCTCGCTGCCGCCATAGGATTTCCTCACGATGATACAGTTCAACCAGCCTATCTGTAATTTTTGTCTCTGCATGTGATGGTGCAAATCTTCCAGGGGCTGCACGCAAATTATCGAGTTCCTTTTTAATTGCTTGATCTCTGGCCTAACATTCCCAAAGTGGATTCGGTGCCATGTTGTCAAGTCACCCACAGCAGCGACAGCTTGCTCTGGATTCCTGCTACCGAGTCTGTCGCTGTCGCGCCCCGTCCATCTCCAATAATCTGCTTCAGGTCAGGGTGTCTCTCCCAAGCGAGCTCATATTTGAACGAGCGCGGCCCCAATTTGAGTGCATGCATGGAATCAAAACGCAACAGCAACGCTGCATGGTCGGATGACGCCGAGTTGTGATGCTCCAGTATAGCACTAGGGAAGGCCATCATCCAGCTAGGTGAGGCCACACCTCTATCTAGTCGGACTCTTGTGTATGTACCTCCAGCGACTTTTTTCTCAAAGGTCCAACTATTACCTGTGTAGCCAATATCCACAAGTCCACATGTATCAAGTGCATCCCTAAACGCGTCCATCTGTGCTTGGCTTCTTTGCCCCACTCCGTCATGCTCGTGAGCTTGCAAAACTTCGTTGAAGTCACCGATCATTATCCATGGTAGATAACTAGCGCTAGCAATCCCTCTCATCATGTCCCATGTTTTGTACCTATCGGGTACCTGTGCTTCACCATAGACAAAGGTTATTCTATTCTTGGCGAGTACCTGATCATCAACTATCCATCTATATGATACTCAGAGTAGGCAATAATTTCTACTTTTATTGATTCATTCCAAAAAATTCCCAAACCTCCACTTCTACCGGAGCTGTTTACTGCAAAACTCTTATTAAAACCTACAGAATTTGCGAGATTCTCCACTCGGGAGCCCTCTATTTGTGTTTCAAGGATACATGCAATAGAGGGGGCAAATTGCTTCATCATATCACGAAGCTCTCGAACTGCCGTGGGTTTGCCAGCCCCACGGCAGTTCCAACATAGGATATTCATTGCGCTAGGTGCGACCCCCAGGGAGGCCCGCCAAACGCGCATCAGGATTTTTGCTAGGAGCAATGGGTTTAGCCAGAGTGGCCGGACTTGGTTTATTCCTCTTCTGATCTTGTTTTGGTGGAGGGCTGCTTGGGATTTCTTGGGGGGGGGGGGGGGGGTAGCATCAGCAGCTTATTGACTTGGCCAGCAGGATTTCTCATGTTCACTGCCTGCTTCAGATCTAACACAGCATCAGCACCCCTTTTCTTGTTCTTGTCGGCCTCATCCATGGAAGCATATGCATCAGCTTGTTCTGAAAGCTCAACATCTTGGGCAGCATGGGTGTTGCGTTGAGAGTTAGCCCTGCCTCCACCTCTTCCAGCACGGCCTTGACCTCTTCCTCTTCCTCCACCATCTCAGTTCCCTTCTCCTGGCCCTCTCCCTGGTCCACGGAACCATGTGGCCTAGAGGTCCTTAAAAACCAGCGCCTTTGGGTCATGAACTCCATCGCCACAGGCCTTGTAAAGATGCCCAAGATATCCACACACTGCACACCAATCAGGTAGGCGTTCATACTTAACTCCGAATATAACCCGCTCCATGCCACTTTTTTTCTTGATCACAAGGGAGACATTGTTCTTCAGGGGTTTAGTGACGACGATTTTTACTCTAATCCGAACAAAATTGCCTTCGAAGTCTTGGGACTTTGGCTCAGCGAATAAGACTTCCCTCACTGTTGAGGCCAATGCCTTAACCTTGGAGAAAAACCATCAGGAAGATCATGTATCTGGATCCAAATATCGATCTTGTTGAGCTCAAAGGATGAGGGCTTGGTGTATCCATCGTAGTGTTCCAGAACTACAACCTTCCCCTTGAACTGCCATGCTCCTTCCTCCATCACACGCTCCCAGTCGCCTAGACATGCAAATTGCACCGAGTAAAGATTTTTCTCGAGCGGTCTGATTTTTACCACTTGTGACAAGTCCCAGGCTACCCTCATGTTCCTATAGAACTAGTACTGGCTGTAGGGCTTGTCGGTGTGAATCCTAGCGATCGCCATCCAACGAGTCGCCTCCTCCGGCAGTTCGCCGTCTTCCACAACAACATCCTGCAGGTCGTCCTCTTTTAGACCCAGTTCATCCATCATTGCCTCGAGGTCAGTCATAGTAGGCTTCGAGCTCGAGGCGGTCTCATCCATCTTCTCTGGCCCGGGGTGTAGAGTCCGCGGGCGGTACAGACCCTAGCCGATCCAACTTCTGCGCTTCCGCCGAGGCCCAAGAGCCCAGCGATCACCGGTCGGAAGAGAGGGGGGGGGGGGGGCAGGGGAGATCCGATCTCAACAGATGGGCAGCGCCGTCGCCGTGAGAAGAGAAAACCCTAACGAGAGGGGAAGGATGGAATCAAAAACTTGTGCCCTGCTACATGGATAGCCAATGTGCACCCCCTATTGGGCTAGAGAGGTGTCTGTGAACAATTTCCGCTAAAACGCCTTTTATTTATTTGAGTTATTTTCTTGTAAATTCGTTTTTTCATTTCAAAAAAACTCTAAAATTCCCGATTTTTCCATTTTTGAAAGAAAAAATCCTTACTTTTTAGAGCCCCCCCCCCCCCCAAACTTGCAATGTGTATTTTTTTATTATAAATAGAATGAAAATTTCCCTTTTTACTGTCAGTTTTTTGTCTTCCAAGACATAGCATTTTTAGTTTCCTACAAGGTAGTTTTTATTATTAAGAGCATGTAATTTTAATAATTAATAACATGACATTTTTATTAATAAGAGGACGAAAGTTTTATTACTAAGAGCATCACATATTAATAATTAATAGCATGCCATTTTTAGTAATAAGAGGATGGCAATTTTTATTAAGAGCATGGCATTTTAATAATTAATAACATGACATTTTCATTAATATGAGGATGGTAGTTTTATTATTAAGAGCATGACATTTTCATAATTAGTAAAATGGCATTTTTATTCTAAAAGAATTAACAGGGTAGTTTTTATAATATTTTTAACTATGTCACATGGCAAATTTAAACATTTTTAATGTTCCAAAGTCATGTTTATTTTTTTGATATAAATTTTATTATTAATAACATGGCACTTTATTAATAATAGGGATGGAAATTTTTTATTGAGAGGATAACATTTATTATTATTAAAGGCATGTCAGTTTTATATTATTGAGAGGATGGCATTTTTACTTTTAATGGCATGGCAATTTTTATTGGGGCTCTAGAGTATTGCAGTTTTATAAAGTAGCATGATAATTTTTATATTTTTAGATCATGCCATTTTATAAATTTATGTGTATTTTTTGTTCATGGCATTTTCTATTTAGAGGGTGGCAGTTTTAATTATCTATATAATTTTCTTTTTTTATTTGAGCACCGTAATTTGTCATGTAGAAAGGTCGATGCTCGAGATGTAATTTGTTTTCTGCGGCCGTGAAGGCGTTTTTTTCCTGGGCCATAAGAGATCGCGGTGGAAACGAGCTAGTACTTGTCTAAAAAAAACTAGAGCGAACATACGAGGGGAGGACTTTTCATTCGCTGGTTTCGCGTGTCCAGAGCAAATGAAACTGTTGAAAAATAAAATATTTGATCAATTGTGGGAGGGAGGCCTCCTAGAAGATGTCTGTTCGGGGAAGAGGTGTCTTCTCAACGCGCATCGTTTCATCATGTATATAAGTGGGTCTTCCACATTGTAATGGAACCTAAGAATCATTTGTGTTTCTTCTTTATCTTTTTACTTTCGTTTTACAATACGTTATCAGCACGTAGACTCTACCAGACACAAAAAAAAAAAAAGACACAAGCCTTTGCGTCGCCGTCGGCAGCATGCTACAATGGAACGCGCAGCGACTACGCTACAGCCACAGAACGCGGCGGCGCATCAAGTCGTATACGGCGAAGAGGAGCATGCATAGGCATACATGCATCCGTTGGAGAAATCGATCAGGAGAAGGCGATCTTGATCGGCAACTACCCAGTTCACGACGAGATCGCGTACAAAAGGGAATTAATCAACCAAGCGATTTCTAATCCGGGAAGGGGCTTGCCTGCAGCCGCTTGGTGCGACCATCCGTGCGACGCAGCCATCGCACGGCTGTGCGTGCACCCCCTCCCGCTCCAGATTTTCTCATTCAAAAAGAAAAATAAATACAGATCATAATACCGATTCCCTTCTGTATTACTCTCATCACTAAAACTGAACACAGAACGAAAGGAAATAATCACAATCACCCGCGAAACAGATGCACAGAATACACGAAAGCGCGCCAAAATGCAAAATTACTGCTCATAGGAGGCGGCCGGCGGAGGTGACCTACAGTCTTAACGCACACAACGATCCTGGGCGAAGCACAGGGATTCTTCTTTTCTTCTCTTGAATTGTGCAGCAAAAGAATCCGCGCCTCTGATGGCTTCTCCGAGGAGTGGTTCGGCGAACCATGAGGGTGCCGATCAATCTGACGCATCAAAAGTAATAAATCTCACTCAGTTCTTCAATGTCAAATTCTCTAATTTCTTTGTTTTGAACCATTGCGGGAGACTACACAGCCCTCAATGCAAACAAATATGATTGTCAAAAAGATTTACTTACCATTAACTGCGACACGATCCCGAGTGTTGGACAGAAAGTAGTATGTATGAAGCATAACAAAGCAGTACCATGCACCCTTGTGGAACTTGTACAACAAACCGTGGCCACAATCTGCAGATCAAAACAGCGACGGAAAATTAGTTTAATCTGCATTTAGAAAAACAAAGCAGTACCATGTACAGTATCCTTAATTCACATTTAATTGAATGTGCGGACATTCTTGTAGCATCTCTGATTTTAGTTCCTGGAAAGCATCCACTACAGTTTTTGTATTCAGTGCATATAGTTCCTGGGAAGTATTAACTAAATTGAATCTTAATTGATATATGATCTGTAGGAAACCGCAGTAGATCACACCGATGAAAGGGTACCAAAGCTTGGCATGAAATTTTTATCTGAAGAGGAAGCCTATTTATTTTATAACAACTATGCCAAAGCTATCGGTTTTAGCATCAGAAGAAGCAGTGGTCATAAAGTACCAAACTCTTCTACAATGCAGCAACGGACATTTACATGCTCTCGTCAAGGTATGGGTTACATTTAATTTGTTTTGATTCTAATCACTACTTTATGCTCTAAGACAATTATACTACAACTTATAGGCCATCGCCGGGAAGATAAAAGAGAGGAGACATTCAGTTACAGTAGGCCTGAAACACGATGTGGCTGTGATGCTCATATGAAGATTAGCCTTAAAAATGGAGTTTATTATGTGTATGAATTCGAGGGGGCACATAATCACAATCTTGCTCATGGAATCATGGCCCAATACCTGAGATCCCAAAGAAAGGTAACAGAAGCACAGATAGCAAATGCAGAGATCTCAAAGTCAGTAGGTATTTCAAATAAAGCAACAATCAATTTGATGGCCAAAGAAGCATGTGGAAGTGAAAACCTTGGCTTTATACCTCAAGATATGAAAAACCGTTTGTACTCAAAGAGAACAATAAAAGCGAAGGTAGGTGACACAGGGGGAGTATTAGAATACATGGAGAAAAAAGTCTCGGTAGATGTCAACTTTTTCTATTCAGTTCAAGTGGATGAGGATGAATTGATAACTAATATTTTTTGGGCTGACTCCAAAATGGTTTCAGACTATGCGCTATTCGGTGATGTTATATGCTTTGAGACCACATACAGGAAAGTAGATGATGGATGTCCATTTGGTTTGATTGTCGGGGTGAATAATCATTAGAAAACTGTTGTCTTTGGTGCTACACTTCTCTATGATGAAACCGCTGCAAGTTTTGGTTGGCTTTTTAGAACTTTCCTAAAAGTTATGTCAGGAAAACATCCACGTACAGTTCTCATCGATGAAGATGCGGCAATGGCGAAGGCAATTCGTGAAGTCTTCCCTCACTCTCATCATAGACTTTGCGTGTGGCATATGAATCAAAATGCTTGCGAACACCTCGCCGGAGTTGTTGACGAATATAAGAAGTTCAATGTTGATTTTCAGCACTGTATATATGATATGGAAGAGGAGGATGAATTTGTAGGTGCATGGGATAAAATGATGGACAAGTATGGACTACGTGACAATGAATGGCTGCGAAGGCTATTTGAGAAAAAGGAACAGTGGGCACTAGTGTATGGTAAAAATACGTTAGCTGCCCACATGAGCACTACCCAAGGAAGTGAAAGCATGAACAATGAACTAAAGAGATACATTAGTATTAAATACGACATGCTTGCTTTCTTTGAGCATTTTGAACGGCTAGTTTTGGATAAAAGATGTGAAGAGGTGAAGTATGACTTTAAAGCAACACAGACTACTCCCAAGTTGAAGGCCGAATCTAGTGGCAGGTGTCAATATCCCATCTGGTAGAATTTCAAAACATTGTGAGGGGCTTGCAAAACCAAAAGGTATGAAGGTCAAGGAGAAGACTGTCAAAGGATCAAAAAGACCCATTGGCGGATTTAAGAAAGCAACTTCAAAAAAGAAAAAGAACACAGATGATAGTGTACAACAAGAGACTCATGGCTCGTCAATGGTATTATACTTCGTCACATTGTGGCTTATAAAACATTCAATTGTACTGACCTTTCTCTATCAATTTTTACAGGGCCCTTTGGAGAAACCGACTTCAAAAAAGAAAAAGAACAAAAATGATACTGTACAACTACAACCTCATGGCCCCTCAACGGTATAACATAGTCACTTGTTTCTTTTAAAATCTTCAACTGCAATGACCTTTCTCTATCAATTTCAACAGGGTCCTTTAGAATTTTTCGGAAACCAAATGGGTGCATATTACCCTACAACACTATCGTAAATGCCTCAATACAACCATCAATTGGTAACATCCCGATGCCACCACAGACCCAACAACTGTTGACGGGATTCCAACCATACAACACAACAGTGGTAGAAGCAATCCACACTTTCAAGTTTTCATTTTTTTTCAAACTTTATTGAAACTGGACTTTGCTACTTTGTGCATAGTGTCATCCCACAAACCACATGTACACCTATTTACAGCAGTAGAACTCTGCTCTGAATCCCTTCCTACACGAGACCATTCGGGAAAATCAAAGCTTCTTTCTTCAACCACAGTCAACATCTATCCTAAATGCTACAATGCAGCCATCAATTGGTCAAATCATCTCAATGCCACCACAAAGCCAAGAACCACAAAATACTCTACTGGTATAACATTCCACCGTTTCTACTTTTCCAATTTTTTAAACTTCATTGAAACTGAACTTTGCTACTTTGTGCACAGGATTATCGGACAAACCACACGTACACCTATCTACAACAGCAAAACTTGGCTCTGAATCCCTCTTTGATAGAGACTATTGGAGCCTCTAACTATAGTTCGATGACATGAGAAAATCAAGGTTGCCTTCTTCAACCCAAGGCGGCATCTATTATAAATGCTACAACAGAGCCATCAATTGGTCACACCACCCTGATGCCACCAGAGACCCAAGACCCACACAATACTCAAGTGGTATAACATTCCATACTTTCAGGTTTTCCAATTTCTGAACTTCAATGAAACTGAAATTGCTAATTTTCTGCCCAGGGTCATCCAATAAAATCACATGTATTTACAGCAGCAACACTCGGCGTAGAATCCCTCAGTGCAAAGGACCATTGGAACCTCTACCTCTAGTATGATGACAGAACAAAATCAAGCTTTCCTTAATAAACCGAAGTCAGCATAATCTATTTTGGTGTCGCGTGTTTTATCTCATGTGTGTTTTGACTTCCAAGTTGCAAATAATTTTTATTACAACTTATACATACCATCAACTGAATGCTACTATGTATGAGCTTCCCTCAATCAACTGAACTTATACGCATCAGATGGGAATGCCACAAGAAGAAGTGGAAATTACCTCTGTTCAGCGGAGGCAATGCTGTATATATGAGCTGCAATCCCTTTCTTCTTCCTCTCCCAGTACCAAATAGATGGCGGTCATGCTGCTGTCCTCGACTTCCTTCTTCTCGCCTCTTGACCCCTCCTCCACAAGCCCGAGGACCAGCCTGCCAAGGACACGCCGCCCCTCTTGCGTGGCCGTCCCACATGCCACCGCTAGGATCCGCGTCTCATATTAGCGAGGACGGTGCCGTGGAGGATCCCATTCCGACCAAGCTGCTGCACGGCCAGTTCCATCAGGCGCACCAGTGCGGCGGCCGGCCGAGACAGAGATGCTGGTTTAGCAGGCGCACGAGCCCGGCGGCCAGCCTAGCCGGGAGGGAGGTCTAGCAGGAGCACGAGGTCGGCAGCCAGCCTAGCCGGGAGGGAGGTCCAGCAGGCGCACGCGGGCGGCGGCCAGCCGAGCCGGGATGGGGTGAGATGCGCGACTGTGCTCGCCCGAGTGGAAGCTGCACGGTAGCGCGACAAGATCCGCTCGGCGTCGGTGGGCACCGAGCCTGGAGGCTGGATGAGGAGCATCCCTCGACCATCACCATGGACGTCACACCACCACCGCAAGCACGGAGAGGACCTAGGACAAGAGCACATGCACGTGCCATCGAAACCGAGGTTAACTCTTTCCACTTCGAGTTTCATTCGGATTCACTCGTGAATTGGGTTCTACCTCAATCGGAAGCGTTACGCACTCTTAGGTATCAAGAAGAGGACCGTGAAGAGGCAAGGACGGAGGTACAAGCGACAACGGAGAAGTAAAGGAAGGGAAGGATCGTGAAGAATGAAGAAGTGGAACACCTGGACACTCCGGGTGCTCGACCACTTTGGGCCTGGGTGCCTGGCCTCAACCTGGCCGCGGCCCCTGCCAGCCCCGGGTGCCCGGCCATATGGGCCCGGGTGCCCGGCCCCCCTGGGCACTGCCCTAGCCAGCCCCGGGAGCCCGGCCATGGAGCCTCGGGTGCCCGGCCCTCCCGCCCGGTGCCGCCTGCCACCTCCCTCGGGTGCCCGGGCCACCACCCCCGGGTGCCCGGCCTCTTCAGCGCCAAGGGCGCGGCCCCCTAGTTGGTCCGGGTGCCCGCCCCCGCCCCCAGTGCCTCCCTCTGACCGGACCGGGTGCCCGGTCCCTCGCACTCCGAGTGCCCGGATCCCTCTGCGTGCCTGCGTGCACTTTTTGGGTTTTGACCCTTGTATCCCCCTCTCCCTCATAATTCGTCCCTAGACTATAAGTACCCCCACACCTAGCTCATTAGAGGGGATAGCTAAGAATAGACACAAATCATAGAGCTTAGCTCATGTACCTCCCCTTGTGGGATTCCTCTTGAGAGAGAAGACTCCATTGGAGTACAAGACCTCCATTGGAGAAGATCCCTAGGGATTCAAGCCCCCCTTGAGGGAAGGATCTACCTAGATCATCAAGCCCTCATCTCCTTCATAGGATTTGGGATAAACTATACCATGTATCTTGTTTCCCTTTGATTGTTCGTGTACCTTATGGATCTTGTGTGTTTGTTGGTCTAGTGGATGTGTGATTGGACTTGTTCTTGAGTGTTCCTCTTGTTTTGTCTCTTGTGTTCATCTTGTTCTTGGGGATTCCCCCTCCAATTCGTGAAAGATCTTCACTTAGGGTTCCACCCTACAACATCTTAGTATCATGAGCAAGGTTTATTCATATCTTGGAGTCCCATCCCCCATTTGCTAGCTTGATTTTGTTGTTTTTCGTCCAAATTCGAAAATCCCCACAAAAATAGCCCCAAAAATTTTTCTTGCAATTTGTTGGATCTTGTGAGATTTGGTTGTTTTGTTCCATGGATTTGATGTTTGGCAAGTGGATCTAGCCCCTCCCCAACAATCCCCACCCTTCCCACCACGAAATCCACCAATTTCTTCCATTTTCCCACGAATTTCCGCCCAAATCTGTCATCCCCGGGCACCCGGACCCCCCGCGCATCTCCGTTGACCACCCCGGGTGCCCGCACCCCGAGCCCCCGGGCACCCGCACCCCGGGCTATTTGCCCCGGACCACCCCGGGTGCCCGCACCTCTTGCCCCCGGGCACCCGGACCCCCATGCTTCTTCTTCAGCCTAACCTCGCTGACCACTCCGGGTGCCCGCACCTTCCACCCCCGGGCACCCGCACCTCCCAGAAATAGCCTACCAACAAAAACAATTTCGGCCATAACGTTTGCTCCCGGAGTCCGTTTTTGACGTTCTTTAGCTTGTTGAGTAGCTATTGACATCCCCCATCCATATAGATAGGTTTCAACACCATTTGACTCCATCAAATATTTGGCATTTTGGCATCTTTGCCTAGGCCATCACCATATCATCCGCAAAACCACCATAGCTTTCCGCAACCTAACCCATTTTCGATCCATATAGCATTTGTGGTTGCTTGAGTGGTGAATTGAGTCTCCTAAGGTGTTTCGGATACTTAGGGACGGTTGCTTCGTCATCAACCACCACCACCACTTCCGCATTGCTAACTCCGGAACCACCAATGCATTCCGCTACCACCATTTGACATTTTCCTTGAGATTTTGAGTTCGCGGTTTTTTTTACCGTTTCCTAAGGTGTTTCGGCTACTTAGGGACGGGTCTACATCATCTTGGTATCTACATCAAGAACACCGCCACTCATCATTGCCGCGAGGTTGTCATCAACATCGACCACTTCACCATTTTGACAACCTAACCATAAGCAAGAACGGTAACCTCTATATCATCTTGGTATTGTGGTATCCTATCATTGTACATTCTTGCCATTACATTGTTAACCCCTTAGCCCATTTTGCGTCACTTGCCTATCGGGACTAGCCATTTGAGTATTGCCGGCAACGTTCTTGTGCACATTAGTGATCCATACCTTCCATTGCATATACACAATTGCTATCTTGGTTTATGCATTTCGCATAAGTGGCCATATCCAAAAAAGAAGAAGAAGAAGAGAATAAGCTTTTAAGCAAAAAGAGAGCAAAGAGCTTGTGAGCAAGAGCCATAGCGTCATACCACATTGCACATACATCTTGGATCATCTTGAGAAGAGCATCGGGAACATCATACACATAGCATACTTGGGATTGAAAGCTCATACATTTTGTATACTATAGGTTGTGCACAAGTGTCATATCCACCTATTGAGCAATCGTGCTAGCGTCTCTCTTGAGTTGTGCAACACGAGCATTTTCCGTGGATTCCAGTGCTCATTCCTTGGTTGCACGACCCCATTTATCTATCCGTGTGTGTGTTTCCATGTGCCACATGTTTCTATTGGTCTACTTGTTTCACTTGCGAATTTGTGAATCTTTTCCAACATTATTGACTCTTGCTAACATTTTGCATCAAATTTTTGTGCCACTATCCTCACCGAGCTCCACCATAAGCTTTACTTGATAGGTGTGAGTGAACAAGTCTGGTACTAATTCCACTATTCTTTCATCTCACATTGAGTGAAACGGGATACATCCTCAACTTTGGGAAAAGGTAACTTGGTATTGTTTATATCATTTCCTACTCACCTCTAGTCGAGTCTTGTGATGGATAGGCAAGGCATCTCATCTCCGGTCTTCCACGACAACGACAACGCGAACAACTACATCACCAAAATGTCCATCTTCGGACAACAACGAGCAATGCAAGGCATTGAGCAACTTGCCATTGACATTCGCCAAAACGAAGCAAGGATAAGGGACTACCTCGACACCAAGTTGGCCGAACAAAGGGATCAAGTACGAGACATGGTGGCTAACTACAAGTCTTCTTTCCCTTCGTCATCTTCAAGGTGGCGACGCTCAAGTGGCCAATCTTCGGAACGTAATCGAGCTCAAGCACTACAACACCATCAAGATGAAGCTGCTCGCGATGCGTACACCTACAAGTCCCAAAAAGCTCTACATCAAGCTACGACCAGACATCATGAGCACAAGAGAAGACCGCGAGACAAGCACCACCAAGACGGAGCTACGACTACTACAACCACTTCGGCATCTTCGCCAAGTGTCATCAAGGCATCTTCGCCTTTGGATGTATGGCATCTTCGCCTACCTCCGACGAGTACGCCTACATTGGCCTTCCTCCACAGCGACGGTGACGAGATGATCGAGCATGGGATTTTCCCTTCGGTCATGGAGGAGAGCGATGATGTGCCATCTTCGGCCTTCATCCACGGCGACGACAATGAGATGGTTGAGCATGGGATTTTCCCTTCGACCACCGCGACATATGGTGACTTGAGTGACTTTTGCCACCATATGGAGAGTGAGAGTGACTTCACCACTAGCCCCATATATGATGAGTCGCCACAATTCCCATGTGAGGAGAGCCACCACCACTACCACTTGAGTGATTTGAGTGACTCCACCATATGTGACATTGAGTGCACCTACCTTGAGGGAGTGAGTGAGCCACCACCACATAGAAAGTGTGAGGTAGTTGATAGGGCATGTGAGGCCATTTCGATTTCTAACAACTTAACCTCTACCTCTATTGTGTCTTCTCATTTGGTGCTAGGTCCCATTTATGATGACACGCCGATCCTCGACGACTTTGTCCTTCCTTTGGACAAGACGATGGCCATGGTGGAATATGATGCACCCCCCACATGGTTCCATCAAGATGAAGATGATGACCACCATTTGGTCTTTGCCACCTCACCTACACCACTTGAGTGGAATGAAAAAGGTAACATAGGTGAAGGTGATGCTCTAGTCCCACTAGTGGACACTCTTGACATTGATTGCTTGCATGGTGTTGATCCACCTATTGTCATGCTTCATGCTAGTTCGACTTCCCCATGTAATGATTTACCCATTTATGATGAGCTTGATGATTGCCATGTGGAGTCTATTAGTTGTGATGCCATGTTACATAGGATTTCTTGTGATAATTCTCTTGGTCACATCATGTTGGATAATCCGCTTGACTTGTCATAAGCTATACATGAGATCAACAATATGTCATATTTGCAATCTCATCATAGTGACTATCCATATCCCATTAAAATTAACCCAATTTGCACATATGGCATAGATGACAAGCCCTTGGTTATTGGCATTTGTTTTTCTTGTGATGATATTGATATGCTTCCTTTGCATCATTTATCTCATATGCCATGCCATGACCACCTAGCTTCGAATATGCATTGTTTTGGATGCTCTTCATTTTCTCCATATGATGTTTCCACTATTTCTCATGAGGACACCCCCATAGTTTCCTCATATATTTTAGGAGATTTTGATTCATCCTATCCATTGCATGATCCCCACTACTTGTGTGCACCATATGCTCCCTATGAATGAAAATGCTATTGATGTGCCATATACTTGTATTCTAGATTTGCATCCCCATCATGTCATACATAACAACTATTCTTTCATGATGGATGACATGTTCTTATACCATGCATCAAATTTCTTTGAGCGATGCTTAAAATGCTATTGATGTGCCATATACTTGTATGCTAGATTTGCATCCCCATCATGTCATACATAACAACTATTCTTTCATGATGGATGGCATGTTCTTATACCATGCATCAAATTTCTTTGAGCGATGCTTATCTTGTACTAACTGACACGTGCACATACACATCATGATGGATGATGTGTACATTTACCATGCGCACAATCTCTTTGGTTTGTGTTTCTTTTGTGTAGGTACCCTTGAATACTTGTCAACCTCACAATCCCATGAGTTGACAAAACGAGCTCTAGAGAGCAAAGATGACTTGGGATCACATGGATTGCATTTCCCACCGCTCTCTTCGCACAAAGACTTCACACATTTCTTCTACATGGCTCTCACATGGTTATGGGTTATCGTCCATTACATCTTATATGCCCATCTTGCCATGTTCACTTTGCTTGATATGCTCATTCCTATGCCTTTGCCATGCATTTGTGACCCGTGCTTTGCATTACACATGATGATTGATTCTACTGCTTGTATGTGTATTTGCAACCTTGGTGGAGATATTGCTTGTTATTGCCATGTTTGCTATGTGCCCCATGCCTACGATGATACTATGATCTTGCTTTGTGTTCGTGCTCGCGATATGTCATGTGCATTGCCTATATCTCTTATTTGCTCACATGACATGATTGCCATGATTTCTTCTAGTATGTTGCATCTTCGCTCCACTAGTTTACATGACTTGATTTCTATGCTTTCTCATGTTGCATCCAATTCTTGGATTACTTGCTCATATCATATGTTTGGTTGCAACAATGGCATTACTACACACATGCCATGTCCCATTGCTTGTAAATTGCTTGACTTGTTTGCCTCACACACGTTGAACAATTGCTCTTTCCATCGTGTTGAGTGCCACTTGATTTTCACTACACCCTATGCACATTATGCTTGGATTGTCTTACACTTGCATGTGTTTAGACATATCATCTTCTTTGGTGTTGTGAATGACTCTTATGCCTACCATAGACCATTCATTGAGAGTCTTATGCATGCTTGCTATATCCTTGAGGTAGATGCTTATTCTCTTGACACAAATATTGACATCGCTACCTCTTATTTCCATGCTTGTTTCCATGATGTCTTTGCTTGTGCTCATTTTATATGCTTAAATGCCATGAAACACTTCTTTGTCAAACCATATGCTATGCTTGATGACAACACTTGTTGGGTGAATCACCTCTTGAATGCTTGGTTTTGCTTTAATGCGAACCACATTTGTTTTTCCAAGTGCTTTTTATCTTTGCTCCTTTTGAAGGAATTACAAGACGGTGCAACATTGGAGAGTGACCATTTCAAGCTTCAACATGCCAAGTGCTTGGTGGTTGTCCACTTCTACACGGCAACGCCTTCTCTTCCCCATGGTGATGAAGATCACGATCCGCGGACGGATCTCTCCCAAGGGGGGAGGAGATGATGCGGAGCATCCCTCAACCATCACAATGGACATCACACCACCACCGCAAGCATGGAGAGGACCTAGGACAAGAGCACACACACGTGCCATCGAAACCAAGGTTAACTCTTTCCACTTCGAGTTTCATTCGGATTCACTCGTGAATTGGGTTCTACCTCAATCGAAAGCGTTATGCACTCTTAGGTATCAAGAAGAGGACCGTGAAGAGGCAAGGACGGAGGTACAAGCGACAACAGAGAAGGAAAGGAAGGGAAGGATCGTGAAGAATGAAGAAGTAACCTGGACACTCCGAGTGCCCGGCCACTTTGGGGCCGGGGGCCCGGCCTCAACCTGGGCGCGGCCCTTGCCAGCCCCGGGTGCCCGCTCCCCCTGGGCGCTGCCCCAGCCGGCCCCGGGTGCCCGGCCCTCTCGCCCGGTGCCGCCTACCACCTCCCCCGGGTGCCCGGCCTCTTGAGCGCCAAGGGCGCGGCCCCCTGGTTGGTTTGGGTGCCCGACCTCTCGCACCCCGGGTGCCCGCCCCCGCCCCCAGTGCCTCCCTCTGACCAGAGCGGGTGCCCGGTCCCTCGCACTCCGGGTGCCCGGATCCCTCTGCGTGCCTGCGTGCACTTTTTGGGTTTTGACCCTTGTATCCCCCTCTCCCTCATAATTCGTCCCTAGACTATAAGTACCCCCCCACCTAGCTCATTAGAGGGGATAGCTAAGAATAGACACAAATCATAGAGCTTAGCTCATGTACCTCCCCTTGTGGGATTCCTCTTGAGAGAGAAGACTCCATTGGAGTACAAGACCTCCATTGGAGAAGATCCCTAGGGATTCAAGCCCCCCTTGAGGGAAGGATCTACCTAGATCATCAAGCCCTCATATCCTTCATAGGATTTGGGATGAACTCTACCATGTATCTTGTTTCCCTTTGATTGTTCATGTACCTTATGGATCTTGTGTGTTTGTTGGTTTAGTGAATGTGTGATTGGACTTGTTCTTGAGTGTTCCTCTTGTTTTGTCTCTTGTGTTCATCTTGTTCTTGGGGATTCCCCCTCCAATTCGTGAAAGGTCTTCACTTAGGGTTCCACCCTACAACAGAGGAGCAGCAGAGGGACATGGAAAGCTTCGGCGCGAGATTGAGTTCAGACCAAGGAGGAAGAGGAGGAATGTGGATAGGAGTGTATCGATACAGACTCAATAGGTATTATGATCTGTATTTATTTTTCTTTTTGGATTAGAAAATCTGGAGCGGGAGGGGGTGCACGCACAGCCGTGCGATGGCTGCGTCGCACGGATGGTCGCACCAAGCGGCCGCAGGCAAGCCCCATCCTCTAATCCGTGGCGCGATTCCATTTTTGTCTTCTTGTGATCAATTCATTGATTTCTCTTGCACGCGCATGCTCTTCCGAGGATCGATCTCTAGCGTGGTGGCACTCCGCCACGGCTCCTTACTGTTGGAAATATGCCCTAGAGGCAATAATAAAATGGTTATTATTATATTTCCTTGTTCATGATAATTGTCTATTGTTCATGCTATAATTGTGTTATCCGGAAATCATAATACATGTGTGAATATATAGACCAAAACACGTCCCTAGTGAGCCTCTAGTTGACTAGCTCGTTGATCAATAGATAGTCATGGTTTCCTGACTATGGACATTGAATGTCATTGATAACGGGATCACATCATTAGGAGAATGATGTGATGGACAAGACCCAATCCTAAGCATAGCACAAGATCGTGTAGTTCGTTTCGCTAGAGCTTTTCCAAATGTCAAGTATCATTTTCTTAGACCATGAGATTGTGCAACTCCCGGATACCGTAGGAGTGCTTTGGGTGTGCCAAACGTCACAACGTAACTGGGTGACTATAAAGGTGCACTACAGGTATCTCCGGAAGTGTCTGTTGGGTTGGCACGAATCGAGACTGAGATTTGTCACTCCGTATGACGGAGAGGTATCTCTGGGCCCACTCGGTAATGCATCATCATAATGAGCTCAATGTGACCAAGTGTCTGGTCACAAGATCATGCATTATGGTACGAGTAAAGTGACATGTCGGTAACGAGATTAAACGAGGTATTGGGATACCGACGATCGAATGTCGGGCAAGTAACGTACCGATTGACAAAGGGAATTGTATACGGGATTGATTGAATCCTCGACATCGTGGTCCATCTGATGAGGTCAACGAGGAGCATGTGGGAGCCAACATGGGTATCCAGATCCCGTTGTTGGTTATTGAACGGAGAGGCGTCTCGGTCATGTGTGCATGTCTCCCGAACCCGTAGGGTCTACACACTTAAGGTTCGGTGACACTAGGGTTGTTGAGATATTAGTATGCAGTAACCCAAAAGTTGTTCGGAGTCCCGGATGAGATCCCGGACGTCACGAGGAGTTTCAGAATGGTCCGGAGGTGAAGATTTATATATAGGAAGTTTAGTTTCAGCCATCGGGGAAGTTTCGGGGGTCACCGGTATTGTACCGGGACCACCGGAAGGGTCCCGGGGGTCCACCGGGTGGGGCCACCTATCCCGGAGGGCCCCATGGGCTGAAGTGGGAGGGGAACCAGCCCCTAGTGGGCTGGTGCGCCCCCCTTGGGCCCCCCTGCGCCTAGGGTTGGAAACCCTAGGGATGGGGGGGGGGGGCGCCTCACTTGCCTTGGGGGGCAAGCCACCGCCTTGGCCGCCGCCCACCTTGGAGATTGGATCTCCTAGGGCCGGCGCCCCCCTAGGGGCCCTATATATAGTGGGGGGAGGGAGGGAAGCCGCACCCTAGCCCCTGGCGCCTCCCTCTCCCTCCCGTGACACCTCTTCCTCTCGCTGTGCTTGGCGAAGCCCTGCCGAGATCGCTGCTGCATCCACCACCACGCCGTCGTGCTGCTGGATCTCCATCAACCTCTCCTTCCCCCTTGCTGGATCAAGAAGGAGGAGACGTCTTCCCAACCGTACGTGTATTGAACGCGGAGGTGCCGTCCGTTCGGCGCTAGGATCTCCGGTGATTTGGATCACGACGAGTACGGCTCCCTCAACCCCGTTCTCTTGAACGCTTCCGCGCGCAATCTACAAGGTATGTAGATGCATTCCTCTCTCTCGTTGCTAGATGACTCCATAGATTGATCTTGGTGAAGCATAGAATTTTTTTATTTTCTGCAACGTTCGCCAATAGTGGCATCATGAGCTAGGTCTATGCGTAGTTACTATGTACGAGTAGAACACAAACTTGTTGTGGGCGTAGATGTTGTCAATTTTCTTGCCACTACTAGTCTTATCTTGCTTCGGCGGCATCGTGGGATGAAGCGGCCCGGACCGACCTTACACGTACGCTTACGTGAGACAGGTTCCACCGACTGACATGCACTAGTTGCATAAGGTGGCCAGCGAGTGTCTGTCTCTCCCACTTTAGTTGGAGCGGATTCGATGAAAAGGGTCCTTATGAAGGGTAAATAGAAATTGGCATATCACGTTGTGGTTTTACGTAGGTAAGAAACGTTCTTGCTAGAAACCTATAGAAGCCACGTAAAAACATGCAACAATTAGAGGACGTCTAACTTGTTTTTGCAGCATGTGTCGTGTGATGTGATATGGCCAAAAGGATGTGATGAATGATATATGTGATGTATGAGATTGATCATGTTCTTGTAATAGGAATCACGACTTGCATGTCGATGAGTATGACAACCGGCAGGAGCCATAGGAGTTGTCTTTAGTTTTGTATGACCTGCGTGTCATTGAATAACGCCATGTAAATTACTTTACTTTATTGCTAAACGCGTTAGCCATAGAAGTAGAAGTAATCGTTGGCGTGACAACTTCATGAAGACATGATGATGGAGATCATGATGATGGAGATCATGGTGTCATGCCGGTGACGAAGATGGTCATGGCGCCCCGAAGATGGAGATCAAAGGAGCAATATGATATTGGCCATATCATGTCACTATTTGATTGCATGTGATGTTTATCATGTTTTACATCTTATTTGCTTAGAACGACGGTAGCTTAAATAAGATGATCCCTCGCAATAATTTCAAGAAAGTGTTCTCCCTAACTGTGCACCATTGCGAAGGTTCGTTGTTTCGAAGCACCACGTGATGATCGGGTGTGATAGATCCTAACGTTAGAATACAACGGGTGTAAGCTAGATTTAAACACGCAATACACTTAGGTTGACTTGACGAGCCTAGCATGTACAGACATGGCCTCGGAACACGGAAGACCGAAAGGTCGAGCATGAGTCGTATAGAAGATACGATCAACATGAAGATGTTCACCGATGATGACTAGTCCGTCTCACGTGATGATCGGACACGACCTAGTTGACTCGGATCATGTTTCACTTAGATGACTAGAGGGATGTTTGTCTGAGTGGGAGTTCATTGAATAATTTGATTAGATGAACTTAAGTATCATGAACTTAGTCTAAAATCTTTACAATATGTCTTGTAGATCAAATGGCCCATGCTAATGTTGCCCTCAACTTCAGCGCGTTCCTAGAGAAAACCAAGCTGAAAGATGATGGCAGCAACTATACGGACAGGGTTCGGAACCTGAGGATCATCCTCATAGCTGCAAAGAAATATTATGTCCTAGAAGCACCGCTAGGTGAAGCACCCATCCCAGAGAACCAAGACGTTATGAACGCTTGGCAGTCTCGTGCTGATGATTACTCCCTCGTTCAGTGCGGCATGCTTTACAGCTTAGAACCATGGCTCCAAAAGCGTTTTGAGCAATACGGAGCATATGAGATGTTCGAAGAGCTGAAAATGGTTTTCCAAGCTCATGCCCGGGTCGAGAGATATGAAGTCTCCGACAAGTTCTTCAGTTGTAGGATGGAGGAAAATAGTTCTGTCAGTGAGCATATACTCAAATTGTCTGGGTTGCACAATCGCTTGACTCAGCTGGGAGTTAATCTCCCGGATGACGCGGTTATTGGCAGAATCCTTCAGTTGCTTCCACTGAGCTACAAGAGCTTTGTGATGAACTTCAATATGCAGGGGATGGAAAAGACCATTCCTGAGGTATATTCAATGCTGAAATCAACGGAGGTAGAGATAAAAAAAGGAACATCAAGTGTTGATGGTGAATAAAACCACTAAGTTCAAGAAAGGCAAGGGTAAGAAGAACTTCAAGAAGGAAGGCAAGGGAGTTGCCACGCCCGGTAAGCCAGTTGCCGGGAAGAAGTCAAAGAATGGACCCAAGCCTGAGACTGAGTGCTTTTATTGCAAGGGAAGTGGTCACTGGAAGCGGAACTGCCCCAAGTACTTAGCGGACAAGAAGGCCAGCAACACCAAAGGTATATGTGATATACATGTTATTGATGTGTACCTTACCAGCACTCGTAGTAGCTCCTGGGTATTTGATACCGGTGTGGTTGCTCATATTTGTAACTCAAAGCAGGAGCTGCGGAATAAGCGGAGACTAGCGATGGACGAGGTGACGATGCGCGTTGGGAATGGTTCCAAGGTCGACGTGATCGCAGTCGGCACGTTACCTCTACATTTATCTACGGGATTAGTTTTAAACCTCAACAATTGTTATTTAGTGCCAGCTTTGAGCATGAACATTGTATCTGGATCTCGTTTAATACGAGATGGCTACTCATTTAAATCCGAGAATAATGGTTGTTCTATTTATATGAGAGATATGTTTTATGGTCATGCCCCGCTGGTCAATGGTTTATTCTTAATGAATCTCGAACGTGATGTTACACATATTCATAGTGTGAATACCAAAAGATGTAAGGTTGATAACGATAGTCCCACATACTTGTGGCACTGCCGCCTTGGTCACATTGGTGTCAAGCGCATGAAGAAGCTCCATGCTGATGGACTTTTAGAGTCTCTTGATTATGAATCGTTTGACACATGCGAACCATGCCTCATGGGCAAAATGACCAAGACTCCGTTCTCCGGAACAATGGAGCGAGCAACTAACTTATTGGAAATCATACATACTGATGTGTGCGGTCCAATGAGCGTTGAGGCTCGCGGAGGATGTCGTTATGTTCTCACTCTCACTGATGACTTGAGTAGATATGGGTATGTCTACTTGATGAAACACAAGTCTGAGACCTTTGAAAAGTTCAAGGAACTTTAGAATGAGGTAGAGAATCAACGTGACCGAAAGATAAAGTTCTTACGACCAGATCGTGGGGGAGAATATTTAAGTCACGAATTTGGTACGCACTTAAGGAAATGTGGAATCATTTCACAACTCACGCCGCCTGGAGCACCTCAGCGTAACGATGTGTCTGAACGTCGTAATCGCACTCTATTGGATATGGTGCAATCTATGATGTCACTTACCGATTTACCGCTATCATTTTGGGGATACGCTCTAGAGACAGCTACATTCACTTTAAATAGGGCACCGTCTAAATCCGTTGAGACGATACCGTATGAATTATGGTTTGGGAAGAAACCTAAGCTGTCGTTTCTAAAAGTTTGGGGATGCGATGCTTATGTCAAGAAACTTCAACCTGAAAAGCTCGAACCCAAGTCGGAAAAATGCGTCTTCATAGGATACCCTAAGGAAACCATTGGGTATACCTTCTACCTAAGATCCGAGGGCAAGATCTTTGTTGCCAAGAACGGGTCCTTTCTGGAGAAAGAGTTTCTCTCGAAAGAAGTAAGTGGGAGGAAAGTGGAACTTGATGAAGTACTACCTCTTGAACCGGTGAGTAGCGCAGCTCACGAAGATGTTCCTATGGTGCCTGCACCGACTAGAGAGGAAATTAATGATGATGATCAAGGTACTTCAGATCAAGTCACTACTGAACTTTGTAGGTCCATGAGGACACGTTCCACACCAGAGTGGTATGGCAACCCTGTCCTCGAAATCATGTTGTTAGACAACGGTGAACCTTCGAACTATGAAGAAGCAATGGCAGGCCCAGATTCCAACAAATGGCTTGAAGCCATGAAATCTGAGATAGGATCCATGTATGAAAACAAAGTATGGACTTTGACAGACTTGCCCGATGATCGGCGAGCAATAGAAAACAAATGGATCTTTAAGAAGAAGACGGACTCGGATGGTAAAGTCACCATCTATAAAGCTCGACTTGTCGCTAAGGGTTATCGACAAGTTCAAGGGGTTGGCTACGATGAGACTTTCTCTCCCGTAGCGAAGCTGAAGTCCGTCTGAATCATGTTAGCAATTGCCGCATACTATGATTATGAGATATGGCAAATGGACGTCAAAACGGCATTCCTTAACGGCCATCTTAAGGAAGAACTGTATATGATGCAGCCGGAAGGTTTTGTCGATCCTAAGAATGCTAACAAGGTATGCAAGCTCCAGCGCTCCATCTATGGGCTGGTGCAAGCATCTCGGAGTTGGAACATTCGCTTTAATGAAATGATCAAAGCGTTTGGGTTTATGCAGACTTATGGAGAAGCCTGCGTTTACAAGAAAGTGAGTGGGAGCTTTGTAGCATTTCTCATATTATATGTGGATGACATACTTTTGATGGGAAATGATATAGAACTTTTGGACAACATTAAGGCCTACTTGAATAAGTGTTTTTCAATGAAGGACCTTGGAGAAGCTGCTTACATATTAGGCATCAAGATCTATAGAGATAGATCGAGACGCCTCATAGGTCTTTCACAAAGCACAACCTTGATAAGATATTGAAGAAGTTCAATATGGATCAGTCCAAGAAGGGGCTCTTGCCTGTGTTGCAAGGTGTGAAATTGAGCTCGGCTCAATGTCCGACCACGGCAGAAGATAGAGAAAAGATGAGTGTCGTCCCCTATGCCTCAGCCATAGTGTCTATCATGTATGCCATGACGTGTACCAGACCTGATATAAACCTTGCCGTAAGTTTGGTAGGAAGGTACCAAAGTAATCCCGGCATGGAACACTAGACAACGGTCAAGAACACCCTAAAGATCCTGAAAAGGACTAAGGATATGTTTCTCGTATATGGAGGTGAAGAAGAGCTCGTCGTAAAGGGTTACGTCGATGCTAGATTCGACACAGATCTGGATGACTCTAAGTCACAAACCGGATACATGTATATTTTGAATGGTGGGTGTCGGTGTCAAAACCGGCGGATCTCGGGTAGGGGGTCCCGAACTGTGTGTCTAGGCGGATGGTAACAGGAGACGAGGGACACGATGTTTTACCTAGGTTCGGGCCCTCTCGATGGAGGTAAAACCCTATGTCCTGCTTGATTAATATTGATGATATGGGTAGTACAAGAGTGGATCTACCACGCGATCAAGGAGGCTAAACCCTAAAGCTAGCCTATGGTATGATTGTTGTAATGTATGTTATGTCCTACGGACTAAGGCCCTCCGGTTTATATAGACACCAGAGGAGGCTAGGGTTACACAGAGTCGGTTACAATGGTAGGAGATCTACATATCCGTATCGCCAAGCTTGCCTTCCACGCCAAGGAAACTCCCATCCGGACACGGGACGGAGTCTTCAATCTTGTATCTTCGTAGTCTTGGAGTCCGGCGGACGATGATAGTCCGGCTGTCCGGACACCCCCTAGTCCAGGACTCCCTCAGTAGCCCCTGAACCAGGCTTCAATGACGATAAGTCCGGCGCGCATAATGTTCGGCATTGCAAGGCGGGTTCCTCCCTTGAATAATCCAGAGAAGATCATGAACACCAGGATAGTGTCCGGCTCTGCAAAATAAAGTCCACATTCCACCGTAGAGAGAATAAAATGTACACCAGTCCAATCTGCTGACGTATTATGCGGCGTGACATCACACCGCTACCAAGCCTTTGTTTGAATCGTTTTTTACTATACCACCTCAGCACGTTTAGCGAAGCGGTTTCCTTGGCACGTCTTGTCGAAGCAGAGATCGTGTTCCCCTTATTCCGGGATTCACATCAATACGGACGTGGGTAACCCAACCGCGCCATAGATGGTGGCGCTTGGGAGATAAGCGAGTTTTATCAGGCCAGTGGGGACGCATAGCTTTCATCCGCCTATATATAAGGGATAAGGATTTACCTTCTCACCTACGCCTTCTTCCTCCTTTGCTTATCCATCTCCACGTACTCAAGCTCCAACGCCCAAGCTCGCGCATCTCGCCCCAACCTTCTCCGAATATGTCCGGAGCGGGAGGCAAATGGTTGGCCTCCACCGTTAAGGAGGAGCATATCACCAAACTGCGCAGCGCCGGATATCTTTCGGCGATATCGTGCATCGGCTGCCCGACGAGGGGCAGCTCATCCCTACCCCTGGGCCCCATGAGAGGGTCGTCTTCCTCCCCCACTTCCTCCGCGGACTGGGCTTTCCACTACACCCATTTGTCCGGGGGATCATGTTTTACTACGGCCTGGATTTCCACGATCTGGCGCCGAACTTCATCCTCAACATCTCGGCATTTATCGTCGTGTGCGAGGCCTTCCTCTACATCCGGCCCCACTTCGGCCTGTGGCTCAAGACCTTCAACGTCAAGCCGAAGGTTGTGAAGGGCACGCAAGCGGAATGCGGAGGCGCCATGTTGGGTAAGTTGCCCAACGTCCTTTGGCTCGAAGGGGCCTTCGTGGACTCCGTCAAGGGGTGGCAATCGGGGTGGTTCTACATCACCGAGCCGCGCAAGCCCACGTGGGCGGCGGCCCCCGAGTTTAGATCTGGCGTCCCCACGCAGCTCACCTCCTGGAAAGAGAAGGGCTTGTCGTGGGGCAATCCGAAGGAGCTGACGGGACTCCGAGCCTGCATCCAGAAGCTGGTGAGCGGTAAGCTCAGGCTCGTCGACGTGGTCCAAGTCATGCTCATCCACCGGATTCTCCCATGCCAAGAATGGGCATTCAATCTATGGGAGTTCAATCCGGAACAGCACCAGGCGCTGAGCGGGCTCTTCGATACGACATACGAAGGTGCCTGGAGGGTGCTGTTCAAGGGCGCCGAAGCCCCCGTATCCGCGACGGAAGATCGCGGATTTCGCTCGCAGCATCCAGCTGACGAGGTAAGTGATTCAACCCCGTTACGGGACACTTGTGGTAATTAAACCGATTCTAAGAGGGTTTCAATCTCTATTTTCCTTTGACAGGAATGGATGGAGAAGGCCAAGCAGGTCATCAGCCCGGCTCCCATGCCAGAGCACCCAGAGAACGCCCGTTTAGCAGGTCTGCTGGTTCCGGCACCGCACGTGGTGCCGGAGAAGAAGGCCAAGAAGGTGGCCGCGTGGACTCGAAAGAGTTCCCGCAATCAGGCGTCTGACGACGAGGCTACTCCTCCCCCGAAGACGAGGAGGAGGAGGAGTACTCTCTCCCGGAGGAGGGAGAGAAGAAGAGGAAGGCTTCCCCAATAGGGGAGGCCGAAGGGTCCAAGAGGGGGAGGACTATCCCCCCGGACAGTTTCGCCAACACCAGTGTTGGCGAGGATAAGTGGCCTCCAAGGGCCAGGCGTCCGGCAAGATCGTAAGTATCCGGATCCTTGATGTGCAATTTCTTTCGTGTCGCGTAGTGTCCTTAATGCCGCATTCTGTCCGTAGTCCGGCCGATGACGATCTCCCCGACTCATCGAGCGGGTCGTTGGCCCCGTCGGATGTGGATTCACTTCCGACTGCCTCTACCCCACGCGCCAACGAGGATGCCGAGGTGGGATCCCAGAGAGGGACCCATCAGGAGGAGGCTACGGAGGCGCCGTCAGGCAGCCTCCCGGACTTTGCGCCGGACTCTACATCGGAACCTGCAGTGGTTCCAGAGTCCGGCAAGCGGCCCCTTTGAAAGAAGGGCAAGACCGTGACAAGGGAGACCTCCGTCCAACCGGAGGCGCCAGATAACTTGCTGGAAGCGCTTAAAGGCGCTTCCATCGAGGAAGAACACCGCACTATCATGAGTGCGGTGATTCAAAAGGTTCAGCTCACCAAAAGCGGGCTGACCGAAGCCTGCAGCAGCCTTCTAACAGGCTTTGAGGCAAGAAGTTAAAATTCTGTAATGTAATACCGCATAGACAGTAGCCCCTGATGCTCAGTTCGATGTTCGGAAAGAAAAGCCGGACTGAGGATCTAACAAGATATACGCAGGGTTGCTTAAAATATGTCAATATGGGTTTGCAGGCTGCGCTGCTGACCTCTGCCGCACTATCAGCGGAGGTCAATGTGTTGAAGAAGGATCTCGAGCGGTCCGAGCAAGAGCTCGGCCATGCCAAGAAGCAGCTCGAGGACAAAGAAGGTGAGTCACACCACTTTGAATAGGTACCTTACAGAAAAGTATTTAGGTTGCAATAAAATTAACAAGGATAATATGGGTATTGCAGGTGCCACGAACGAGGTGGCAGCCCTGAAGGAGGCTGTGTCCGCGGCCGAACACAGTGCGGCCGCGGAGCGGGAAGAGAGAGAGAAGCAGGAGGCACGGGTGGCGGAAGTACGGCAAGAGCTCCAGGCTCTCATGGAGAAGCATGAGAGTTTGGAGCGTGACTCCAAGACTCGAGAGTCCGAGCTTGCCTCGGCTCTCGAAAGTGCCAAGTCCGCCAAGCCCGAGGCCCATAAGGCCCTTCAGGAGGTTGAAGATGTAAAGAGGATAGCGGCGGGTAAGGCATTTTTCATGCAAAGCAAGAATGTTAATGTAAAATACCTGACACTTACCCGCATTCGGAGCTCTCCAGGGGCGTTTGCAGATCTACCGCGTAGTGCGTCCGATGCCGCCGCATTCTATCGTGGCGAGGAGGGGAGCTCGACGGAAAAAGTCTTCTGGTCTCAGTACGCTGAGGCCGGACACCCGGTGCCCCCAAGCGACCAGCTGAAGCAGCTGGTCGAACTCCACAAGGTAGCTGAGGAGGCCATGAAGGGCCTTATAGTCCGGCTGTGGCCTGGACAGGCCATGCCTGGGAGCTACTTTGGCCTCGTGCGGTGGCTGGTGGATGCATGCCCCTGGGTGGAGGTCATCAAGCGCTCCGCCTGTATTGAAGGTGCTCGTCGGGCCCTTGCCCGCACAAAGGTGCATTGGGGCAAGTTGGATGCGGAGAAGCTTCTCACGGACCCACTGCCACCGGGCAAGGAGTATCGCACGCCTGAAATGTATTATAAAATTGTCCTGAAGGGAGCCCGCGATATTGCGGATGAGTGCCCCCGAAATGTAATCTTTGAGTAGACTCGTTATGTATTATCCTTTGCGCTGAAACTTTATTCATGTGCGCATTAAGCAACGCTTGTTTACTTTAAAATATTACCTTCTGTGCGGCCGTGTATAAAATCTGAGAGATGGCAAGTCGTTGGCTTCATCCCCCAAGCCACGAGTGCTGGGGTGTTCGGGATAACCTTGAGCGCTCTTGTTCCCATTTTTGGGTCCATCTAGGGAGGCGCTCAACACAGCGAACAAGGCAACCAGACTTATAATGCTTGAACACTCTCACTTAGCCATAGAATTCTATAATTTTAAATTTCGGCGAAGCCCCTGGTATTCGGAAGGCCGAATCCGGGGCGCTATCCACGCCTTCGTCGGACATTGTCCGGAACTTCGCTCGAAGCGACATGAGTCTTTAAGGACCCGAAAAAACCTCTCGAACAGCGACCAGTCTCTCGCCTTATCATGCCAGTCAGTTTTAGCTTTCTCCACTGAGGCGCTCGCCCGGCTCAACCGGGGCGCAATCGCAGTGGTTCTCCCAGTGCCACCTTAGCCGACAGAACGGAACGTAAGGCACCAAAACGTGGGAGCCGGGCAAACCCAACTATTGACCCAAGACATGATTCGGAGCCGATTCATATAATGCTATAAGTTCGGGGTGCCGCACTTGTGAAAGTGTTCGGACTTATCACACCATAATGTGGGGAACACAAGCCCCTGGTGTATTCGGCCATACCAAAATATACGGGTGCGAGATGTCATGTAATGAACATATATATATATACATAAGGTAATGTAATTGCAGTCGAAAAGTGCTGCATTATTTATTAAAGGAAGTCTGCTATAAGTGCGGACTGATACAAATAGTGCGGTAAGCAAGGGATTTGGACTAAGTAAACATGTCCCCCTCCAGGGGTGAGCCGCGGATTTGGTGTATATAATCGAATTTAATGCTCGAAATTGAGACCACCTGAGTGTTCGTCGCAGCCTTCTTTCGTCCCTGACTGTTGCATCGCGAGTTCGGCAGGTTCGCCGCCGGACAGGGCCTCTGGTTACCGGAGTCCTGTGTACACAAAGAAGGAAAATAATAAATAAAAAAGGGGGCACACTTGCGAGCCCCTGGTGTGGTCGAACCGCACTCTGGGTCCATTGCGATCGTGCCCCTTCCCCTGCGCCCATGGTATCTCCAAAGCGTAATGATGTACGCAGAGTGTTATTCTTGCGATCATGCGCGGGCGGGGGTTGGGGCCGCATTGCTACGCGTGCTCTGATCACGCTAGGTGGTCTTGGTTGGTATTGCTTCGGGCGCATTTTGCTATATTCGGCCGTTTAATGGCCGGACTCGAGAATTGCCTTAAGAGGCTGCTCTGTACTTCTGCCGCGAGAGCCGCTGTATGTTCCTCCGTTCGGAGGGAGCGTTCCGTATTCCCGTTGACCGTGATGACTCCGCGAGGGCCTGGCATCTTGAGCTTGAGGTATGCATAATGCGGCACCGTGTTGAATTTGGCAAACGCGGTTCGTCCGAGCAGAGCGTGATAGCCGATGCAAAACGGGACTATGTCGAAGATTAACTCCTCGCTCCGGAAATTGTCCGGGGATCCGAAGACCACTTCCAGTGTTACTGAGCCTGTACAGTTGGCTTCCACACCTGGTATGACACCTTTAAAGGTTGTCTTTGTAGGTTTAATCCTTGAGGGGTCTATGCCCATTTTGTGCACTGTATCCTGATAAAGCAGGTTCAGGCTACTACCGCCGTCCATCAGGACTCTCGTGAGGTGAAATCCATCGACAATTGGGTCTAAAACCAATGCGGCGAATCCGCCATGGCGTATGCTGGTCGGATGGTCTCTTCGATTGAAAGTGATCGGACAAGAGGACCATGGATTGAACTTCGGGGCGACTGGCTCCATCGCATATACGTCCCTTAGTGCGCGCTTCCTCTCCCTCTTGGGTATATGGGTTGTGTAAATCATGTTCACCGTCCGCACTTGTGGGGGAAAACCCTTCTGTCCTCTACTGTTCGGCGGTCGGGTCTCCTCCTCGTCATCGCTGTTTAGCCCCTTGTCATTGTTTTCGGCGATTAACTTGCCTGCCTGTTTGAACACCCAGCAATCTCTATTAGTGTGATTGGCTGGTTTTTCAGGGGTGCCATGTATCTGGCATAAGCGGTCGAGTATTCGGTCCAAATTGGACGGACCCGGAGTGGTTCTTTTGAATGGCTTCTTCCGTTGACCGGGTTTAGAGCCTCGGAATCCGGCGTTGACTGCCGTATCCTCCTTGTCGTCGCCGTTAATGCGGTGTTTGTTTTTGTTTCGACGTGACCTGCCATTGTTGTCCTTAGTATCCGGACTGCCAGAATTTTTACGGAGATTGTTGCTGCGAGCTAGCCAGCTATCCTCTCCCGCGCAGAAGCGGGTCATTAATGATGTGAGGGCTGCCATAGATTTCGGCTTTTCCTGTCCTAGGTGCCGGGCTAGCCATTCGTCGCGGATGTTATGCTTGAAGGCTGCTAGGGCCTCTGCATCCGGACAATCGACGACTTGATTTTTCTTCGTCAAGAACCGTGTCCAGAATTGTCTGGCCGATTCGTCTGGCTGCTGAATGATGTGGCTTAGGTCATCGGCGTCTGGTGGTCGCACATACGTGCCTTGGAAGTTATCAAGGAATGCGGCCTCCAGGTCTTCCCAACACCCAATCGACTCTGCGGGCAAGCTGTTAAGCCAATGCCGAGCTGGTCCTTTAAGCTTGAGTGGGAGATACTTGATGGCATGGAGATCGTCGCCGCGGGCCATATGGATGTGGAGAAGATAATCTTCTATCCAAACCGCGGGGTCTGTTGTGCCATCGTAGGATTCAATGTTTACGGGTTTAAACCCTTCAGGGATTTGATGATCCATTACTTCGTCAGTGAAGCATAGTGGGTGTGCGGCGCCTCTGTATTGAGCAATATCACGATGCAGCTCGAGAGAGCGCTGTCTGCCGTATTCGGCCCGGCCGGGGTTATTGTATCCGGTGTGACGGTATTCGTCATGGGTTGTGGGGCGCCCACATGATCCGTAGATGGATCTGGATTGCCTTGCTTTGTCCTCCAATATATCTCGCAAGTCCGGCGCGTTCCCTCTTGGCTTCGTACTTTTGGAGCGATGCCGGGGTACGGTCTTGGCTAGGGGCCTGGATGCCTCTCTGTCACGACCGCGGGGTGGTCGGTCAGCCGTATCATGCGCTGGTGATGGAGGTATGTATGCTTCCGCCTCTAATCGGGGGAGCAGCTTGCGTCTTGGATAGCTTTTGGAGGGGCGTTCGAGTTGATACTCTTCGGCCGCGAGGACCTCGGTCCATCGATCGGCCAGCAGGTCCTGATCAGCTTGAAGCTGCTGCTGCTTTTTCTTTAGGCTGTTTGCCGTGGCGATAAGCCTGCGTTTAAAATGCTCTTGTTCGACGGGATCCTCGGGCACGACGAATTCGTCATCGTTGAGGCTTGCCTCGTCTTCCGAGGGAGGCATATAATTGTAATCCTCAACCTCTTCGTCTGCCGCCCTCTCGCGAGGGCTTGCTTCTGCGTCCTCTTGTGCTGAGTCTTGCTGGAGGGGGTTGTCTTCGGCACTTTCTGGGGTATTATTGTCTCCTGTGCCGGAGTCTCCATTCTTGCTATGGAGGGATTTAGAGCAGCGCCGCTGACGCCGGCGCTTGGGCTGTTTCTTTAAAGAATCTGCCTCCGCTGTTTCTTCGCCGTCCCCGTCTTTTGGGGTATCCACCATGTATATGTCATATGACGAGGTCGTCTTCCAGTGCCCTGTAGGCGCTGGTTCCTGTTCGTCTCCGGCATCGTCGTCCATAGCGTCGATGTCTTCGGAGTCGTACTCTAGCATGTCGGTTATATCGTCGACAGTGGCTACAAAGTGGGTGATGGGTGGGCTCTGAATTTCTTCGTCGTTCGTATCCCAACCATCCTGGCCAAAGTCCGGCCGGGGCTCTCCCGCTAACGAGAGGTGCTTTAGTGAATTAAGGATGTCGCCAAAAGGCGAGTATTGGAAGATGTCCGCGGCGGTGAATTCCATAACCGGCGCTCAATCCGATTTGATTGGTAGGGGCGTGGGAGGTTCGGAGTCCGGCAAGGAGTCCGGCACCTCGGAATCACGAGTTTTGCGAGGGACAAGATCAGTGTTCGGCTCCATCGCCGTGGAAGTTGAAGCCCCCGAGGCGGTGTCTATCCACCGATTCTCTATCCGGGCAATCGGCTCCGGACTGATGGCCGGAGCGGATTCGTGTGCAGCCACCAAGGTACTGTTCGGCGGCAGAGCTAGATCATGCCCATCGCAACAGTGTGGCGCGCTTGGCTGTGGCTCGGGTCCGTCAAAGATCAAGTCTCCATGGACATCGGCCGTGAAGTTTAGGCTTCCGAATCTGACCTGACGGCCAGGGGCGTAGCTTTCGATTTGCTCCAGATGGCCAAGCGAATTAGCCCGCAGTGCGAAGCCGCCGAATACGAAGGTCTGTCCGGGAAGAAAAGTCTCACCCTAGACAGCGTCGTTGGTTGAAGATGCCATCGGGCCTATCGGTGATGGCACAGAGGAACTCTCGATGAAAGCACCAATGTCGGTGTCAAAACCGGCGGATCTCGGGTAGGGGGTCCCAAACTGTGCGTCTAGGCGGATGGTAACAGGAGACGAGGGACACGATGTTTTACCCAGGTTCGGGCCCTCTCGATGGAGGTAAAACCCTACGTCCTGCTTGATTAATATTGATGATATGGGTAGTACAAGAGTGGATCTACCACGAGATCAAGGAGGCTAAACCCTAAAGCTAGCCTATGGTATGATTGTTGTAATGTATGTTATGTCCTACGGACTAAGGCCCTCCGGTTTATATAGACACCGGAGGAGGCTAGGGTTACACAGAGTCGGTTACAATGGTAGGAGATCTACATATCCGTATCGCCAAGCTTGCCTTCCACGCCAAGGAAAGTCCCATCCGGACACGAGACGGAGTCTTCAATCTTGTATCTTCGTAGTCTTGGAGTCCGGCGCACGATGATAGTCCGGCTGTCCGGACACCCCCTAGTCCAGGACTCCCTCAGTGGGGCAGCAAGCTGGTGCAGTTGCAAGCAAAGCGTCGTGGCGGGATCTACATGTGAAGCGGAGTACATGGCAGCCTCGGAGGCAACGCATGAAGAAATCTGGGTGAAGGAGTTCATCACCGACCTAGGAGTCATACCCAATGCGTCGGGGCCGATCACACTCTTCTGTGAAAACACTGGAGCTATTGCACTTGCCAAGGAGCCCAGGTTTCACAAGAAGACCAGGCACATCAAGTGTCGCTTCAACTCCATTCATGAAAATGTTCAAGATGGAGACATAGATATTTGTAAAGTACATACGGACCTGAATATAGCAGATCCGTTGACTAAACCTCTCCCTAGAGAAAAACATGATCAACACCAGAACGCTATGGGTGTTCGATTCATCACAATGTAACTAGATTATTGAATCTAGTGCAAGTGGGAGACTATTGGAAATATGCCCTAGAGGCAATAATAAAATGGTTATTATTATATTTCCTTGTTCATGATAATTGTCTATTGTTCATGCTATAATTGTGTTATCCGGAAATCGTAATACATGTGTGAATATATAGACAACAACACGTCCCTAGTGAGCCTCTAGTTGACTAGCTCGTTGATCAACAGATAGTCATGGTTTCCTGACTATGGACATTGGATGTCATTGATAACGGGATCACATCATTAGGAGAATGATGTGATGGACAAGACCCAATCCTAAGCATAGCACAAGATCGTGTAGTTCATTTCGCTAGAGCTTTTCCAAATGTCAAGTATCATTTTCTTAGACCATGAGATTGTGCAACTCCCGGATACCGTAGGAGTGCTTTGGGTGTGCCAAACGTCACAACGTAACTGGGTGACTATAAAGGTGCACTACGGGTATCTCCGAAAGTGTCTGTTGGGTTGGCACGAATCGAGACTGGGATTTGTCACTCCGTATGACGGAGAGGTATCTCTGGGCCCACTCGGTAATGCATCATCATAATGAGCTCAATGTGACCAAGTGTCTGGTCACGGGATCATGCATTACGGTACGAGTAAAGTGACTTGCCGGTAACGAGATTAAACGAGGTATTTGGATACCGACGATCGAATCTCGGGCAAGTAACGTACCGATTGACAAAGGGAATTGTATACGGGATTGATTGAATCCTCGACATCGTGGTTCATCCGATGAGATCATCGAGGAGCATGTGGGGGCCAACATGCGTATCCAGATCTCGCTGTTGGTTATTGACCGGAGAGGCGTCACAGTCATGTCTGCATGTCTCCCGAACCCGTAGGGTCTACACACTTCAGGTTCGGTGACGCTAGGGTTGTTGAGATATTAGTATGCAGTAACCTGAAAGTTTTTCAGAGTCCCGTATGAGATCCCGGATGTCACGAGGAGTTCCGGAATGGTCCGGAGGTGAAGATTTATATATAGGAAGTTCAGTTTCGGCCATCGGGAAAGTTTTGGAGGTCACCGGTATTGTACCGGGACCATCAGAAGGGTCCCGGGGGTCCACTGGGTGGGGCCACCTATCCCGGAGGGCCCCATGGGCTGAAGTGGAAGCGGAACCAGCCCCTGGTGGGCTGGTGCGCCCACCTTGGGCCCCTCCTAAGCCTAGGGTTGGAAACCCTAGGGGTGGGGGGCACCTCACTTGCCTTGGGGGGCAAGCCACCCCCTTGGCCGCCGCCCCCCTTGGAGATTGGATCTCCTAGGGCCGGCGCCCCCCTAGGGGCCCTATATATAGTGGGGGGGAGGGAGGGCAGCCGCACCCTAGCCCCTGGCGCCTCCCTCTCCCTCCCGTGACACCTCTCCCTCTCGCTGTGCTTGGCGAAGCCCTGCCGAGATCGCTGCTGCATCCACCACCACGCCGTCGTGCTGCTGGATCTCCATCAACCTCTCCTTCCCCCTTGCTGGATCAAGAAGGAGGAGACGCCTTCCCAACTGTACGTGTGTTGAACGCGGAGGTGCCGTCCATTCGGCGCTAGGATCTCCGGTGATTTGGATCACGACGAGTACGACTCCCTCAACCCCGTTCTCTTGAACGCTTCCGTGCGCGATCTACAAGGGTATGTAGATGCACTCCTCTCTCTCGTTGCTAGATGACTCCATAGATTGATCTTGGTGAAGCGTAGAAATTTTTTATTTTCTGCAACGTTCCCCAAAACTTGCGAGCGGTGCCGTCACACCGCGGAGGCGCGAGGCGAGACGACGGCTCCCCATCGACTAGGCGAATCTCGTCACGCACTTCCGCCGAGAAGCGATGTCGCCGGTGGCGCTAAACAGCAACCACGCTATCCAGGAGTGATCGGCTGCACGGACGCCAAACTTCTCTCTAAGAAAGACCAGAGGAATTGATCATGATGGATCAATAGATGTCTCATTCGATTGTTCTCGTTTTAATTAAATAAATATGCTTATCAATTCTGCTGTGTCTTCAATGCATTGGGAACAAGACCAACGGACGAACGGAAGCCAACAACTACGACCACTATGTCGCTCCGGTGCTCGGCAACATCAAACCGGTTGTGGCCTCGTCGAGGACGCATGAACAGCCACAGCGTAGTTCTTCCTCGACGATGCTTGACGCCGTCCACAGTGGTACTCTGGTAAGTCCAACCGACTATGACCCAAGATCGGTGTTGCGGCAGACGACGACACCCTCCATGGTAGCCGGCCTGCCGTGTAGCAACGCGGTGGCGTCTTCATCGCCGGTGTCACACTCACAGCGACCGTGAATCCTGGCACGGAGGCAGTGCCGGATGCGCACGCAACCCTTGTTTCTGGCTTGGCCTCGATCCCGTGGCAGCCAGTTCGCCGTGAGATAAAGCGCTCCGGCGCGCCTGAGCCATAACGATGGCGGGCGGTTATTTTCCCCATGGAATTGGTAACCGCACGGGATAGTCGGAGAAGCCTATCTCATTGGCTATTTTACAATTAGCCCTCGGATTATTCTATAATCCTGTATAAGTCCTTGCAGTTTCTGTTTCTGTCCTCAGGCTTATAAGACCGTGAGGGTTAGCCCTCGGTCTTATTGAAAATAGCAAATGAGCTATCAGGATTGTTGGACTTAAAAACTTAGCCCAGAGGCTTACTATTATGCACAGAGCCAAAGGGCATCACTACGTAAAGCTTCCCAAAGCTAAGTATCCATCTTGGTTTGTTTTCGGTACTACTAGTAGTACTTTCTCCGGTACGAGGAATCGAGACCAATTCAATTTTAGTACTAGTTTTGTTATTTGCTAGTCGGCCTAATCAAGTGCCATCAATATAATCTGATAGTTTTCAGATTAGATTTGTTTTATGTAAATCATTTTTTCCTCTCGTTGCTGCATCATGCTTCTTTGTTTATAGTAGGATCAGGACGAGAAAGTTTTAACAACAGGGCCGCCCATCCTCTGGTGGTGCGGACTCTGCAATCTGGCCGACGAGCAGTCCAGCCGAGGAGACATTGCGGAGCAGTGTGCCCGCAGGAGTTCGGCTCGGTAGACCACACATCAGGGAGATTTTCGTTTCCTTTTTAAATTCTGCTCCTAGTCAGCTTCTAGACCTTCACTGCTTTTTTCAAAAAAGCGTGCAGAGCAAAAGTAGTATACTAACCCTTTTGAGTACGCACTAATTTTGCAGCACGTTACTCAAAATCAAGTCAGCTGTTAGTATTAGTACTCCACGTATCGGTGAATTCTCATGGTTAAGCGGATCTGGTTCTTGTTACCAATTCAGCATGATACAGTTCATCTGTTTACCTTGATCCGCTACTGCCATCGCCGTCCAGGTTTTATTTTTCTTAGCTATTTGTTTAGCACATAAATTATTATACAGAAAATATTTTCTGTCCATTTGTACTGCATTTTTTTTGCAGAGATATTTTGTTGACGCACGTACATGCGTTTTCCGTTCAAAGAGTATTCTCTGCTGGTCAGCCTTTTTGTGCTACAAGTTTTGCAATCAGGTCTACACTTCGGCGCCGTTTCAGGGCGATCTGATATGCTGTCGCTGCCCTGTGCGTATTGCGTTCGTAACTCGGGCGCCCGTGCGAATTCGGATTTTGTCCCCCGCCACGCCAACGCCCAGTGTCGACAATGGCCTCGCGCCACGCCACATCTCTTTTAATAATTTATTTTACATAAAGAACTTTGTAAAGAATTTTTATTTATTTATTTTTGCTATCTGCTTTGTGCTACTTCATGCATGTAGATAATTGGCCTCCACTACGCCACGCCACTGGTGAGCCGACGTCGCTGTCCTACATCCGTCAACCGAGTCGTGGCGTCGCCTCAGCACAATTGACTTAGACCGGGCCGCACTGTCACCTCGGCAGGGTGACGTCGTCGCCCACCTCCATCGACCAAATTGTGTCATTGCCTTGGAGCGCGGCCCTGTGTTGGCAACCCCACATCATCACTTCATCAACCTACTCGGTCGGAGATTCCAGTGTCACCCGGCTACCTGCTCCATCACCTCGGCTAGACTGGGGGCTTCACCTCTTTGGAGTGCCGAGCTCTTCGCTTGGCCACATCGGGCTTGGGGGCTGAGACCTCGTCCCGCATCAATGCCGAACACATTAACCAGCTAAGTCGCTTTCATGCTCAAAGTTTTAAAATTTTAAATTTTGTTCGGTCCGACCAAGCATTATACTTTTTTGGCAAAGTTGTTCGTGAAAAGCTTCCTTGTCCAAACTTTGTTTGTGACACACAAATTCAAATACCACGTTTACTTGGGGGCTTTCTTTATGAAGCCTTTCCTCTTGCAAATGATTATACTTGTACGGCTTCGTTCCTTGTTCATGTATTACGCCACAATATGCACCATGTTGACTTAAGCGATTTGCAAGCTGGGTTGCCTTGCTCCTGTGTTTACCCATACGTTCCCGATTGTTTGGCTAGGGAGTAAAGGGAGAACCTCTACAGTTGTCACGATCGGGTCATCCGAGCTCGGACCTCAGACCGGGTGAAGCCGAAAGCTAGCGCTCTTATTGTTTTCAACGATGGTCGGCACACAACGGAACTCATGAGTACAAAAAATCTATTGCACAAGTCTCATAGTAACAATGAGCAACCGAAGGAAGGTATCGGTGGAGATACTATTTTCTTCGAAGATGCTTCTTACACTTTGTCAGTAATATAGCATAAGTTCCCTGAGCGCGCTTTGTCTGTTACAGTCTTATGGCTTGATTGCCTGGTTATCGGAAACACCGTCGATATTCTCGACAGGTGGAGTACATAACACTTTTTGGCCCTTGGCCGAAGAGGGAGAAGCCGATGGTCGGTTAAGACGCATTTAAAGTTCAGGTGAAGACATATATGATATAAGTACTTCGGTACATACAATCATTATACATAAAATTCTTTTACCCAAGTCACTCGGGGGCTCTTAAATTTATGTGAGCTGTTTTATATTAAGTGTTCTTCTTCTTAGTCGTTGCAAAGTCTTTTTTCTATCACTCCTTTTTTCGACGCGAGTGTGTGGTCAACAGCCGGGGAGCCTAATTTCTCTCTCAAAGCCGCTAAAGTTTGCTAAACTGGCCTAACGAGAAGTACTCCGCCTTCGGGATAGGAGGTTGAAGCCATAGGCTGACCCGCTTGAAGTCTTGAGATAGGATGTGTCATCTTAAATAACGACAGAAGCACAATTTTCTTTTCTTTTCTAAGACCAATTTTCTGATTGGCACCGAACAATTGATCTAGTTCGGACGTCGAGTTTTTACTGACGTTTTTCTGGTTTTCCAATCCTATGGCACTTTTCAACTATTTGTGTGTTTTCCGCATAAGTCTCACAGTGCAACACCGGACACCTTTAGAGATTCGGCAAAAATTCTCGGATATTGCTATATATGCATCAGTTTCGAATTGTGTCTTCGGTCAATAGTTGGGTTGCCCGGATCCTATGCTTGCCTCCTATGTTCCGCTTTGTTCGGCTAGGTGTGCAAAGGGAGAACCACTGCGATTGTGCTTCCAGCTCGCATGGTTAAGAACCTCAGTGGAGAAAGCCAAAAACTGACTGTCACAATAAGCGTAAACTGGTCAGTGGTCCGATGACTGTATTAAATGATGGGCCATTCATAACACTGGCCGAAGTGTTTACGGCTTGACCTCGGCTGTCGCCGAACACTAACCGGGGGGCTACTTGTTGGCCTCCCAACTTTAAGCTCATATGACTAAGTGAAAGTTATAAAGCCCGCATATCCGATTGCCTTGTTTCCGCTAACACAACAGCCTTCGGGCACCGAGACGTCGGCTAAGGGTTGTTTTGTCATTGCGGAAACACCCTGTGTAGCATCTACAAGGGGGTAGAAGCCGACGATGGGCCACTTTCAGATTATAATCGGTCGCAACGGAAGTGAAAAATTTGGGTTCATTTAGACCACAGAGTTGGAAGCTTTCCCCGAACTAAATCCTCAGTATTTTCCTCCCACATTGATCGGAGCTGAGGTTTCATGATCATGCTTAGCATGACAACCCAAAGAAAGGAACCGATAGCGGGATTATTTTCTTTGAAAGATGTTTCTTATGTTAAACAATAATATAACATGTCTCTCTGCGTACCTTTGTTTATAAAAACCGTATGGCCGGATTGCCTCGTTTTCCATAAATCTTTGCCCTTATAAGGGCTTTATAAATTAGGAAAACACTCCTCGGCTACTGGCCGAAGAGGTTGAAGCCGATGGTCGGTCAACAAAGTTTTGTACAATACAGATTCGAGCATTAATGATGTAAAGTACTTGGATACATAGAATCATTACACATAATTTATGATTTTACTCTGGATATCGATCCTTAATTCGGCCATCCATGCCTACATTAAGGCTCGGGGGCTACTGGTCTTCGTGCTTATCATTTACAAATATTAAAGGGGTACATAGATCCCCTGATCTGGTGTTGCCACCCGACCAGTGGCTCGGGGGCTACTGCATTGACAATCAAATGCAGAAAATTTAAAGTGCAATGTAGTTTTTAAGGAGATTATTATCCTCAGGTTGGTCGGCCGCACCCAACCTAAGTCTCGAGGACTTTGCACACCGCGTTTCTATTCCTAAGTATGTTGCCGAGCTGGGAATTAATCCTCGGGCTGATTTTATGAATCGACCTGAGTCTCAGGTGCTACTAGGGTCGGCGGTTTGATTTTTTCCTTCAGGTGCATCCCGGATATTAGGCCAACACGCACCTTGAGGGCTACTAGCTATACATCTCGGGTGAGATTACATTGCACAATTCCGAATTAAATTCATAAAAATCAGCCCATGGCCAAGGTGGTGCACCACCTCGGATACAGTCCGGCGTTGGTGCTCGACTACAATAGACAACCCGGAAGCAGTCCGGCATAAAGCTCGGACGCTAGTGGCTGGCTCCATAGAGGGAATTTCCGGCATTAAGCTCGGCTAAACTCCTTCAACTTTTTTGAACCAAGGTGATCTATGACACCTTGGACATAGTCCGGCATTGGAGCTCGGATGCAGTTCGGTGTTGGAGCTCGGATGTAACAATACTCCTCAGATGCAGTTCGGCGGTGGAGCTCGGATACATTCCGGCGGTGGAGCTCGGATACATTCCGGCGTTGGAGCTGGGAAGCGGTCCGACGCTGGTTCTCGGCTGCAAAAGATACCTCGAATGCATTCCGGCGTTGGAACTCGGACGCAAGAGGACACTGCTGCCCGGGAACAACTCCAAACCCGAGGTGTGGCGTAAAAATAACAAGGCATTGATAAAGGCCGAAAACTTAAAGGGGCTCCTCGGATACCTGACGTGTAAACTCTTCGGATGCATTTCGGTGATCCTCAAGATCGAAGATGAGAAGATTTGTTGAACCAATTTTCAAGACCGATGATCGAAGATGAAGAACAATTCGGAAGAATCAAGGAGCGTCCCTCTCGGTGTCAAAACCGGCGGATCTCGGGTAGGGGGTCCCGAACTGTGCGTCTAGGCGGATGGTAACAGGAGACGAGGGACATGATGTTTTACCCAGGTTCGGGCCCTCTCGATGGAGGTAAAACCCTACGTCCTGCTTGATTAATATTGATGATATGGGTAGTACAAGAGTGGATCTACCACGAGATCAAGGAGGCTAAACCCTAAAGCTAGCCTATGTTATGATTGTTGTAATGTATGTTGTCCTACGGACTAAAGCCCTCCGGTTTATATAGACACCGGAGGAGGCTAGGGTTACACAGAGTCGGTTACAATGGTAGGAGATCTACATATCCATATCGCCAAGCTTGCCTTCCACGCCAAGGAAAGTCCCATCCGGACACAGGACGGAGTCTTCAATCTTGTATCTTCGTAGTCTTGGAGTCCGGCGGACGATGATAGTCCGGCTGTCCGGACACCCCCTAGTCCAGGACTCCCTCAGTAGCCCCCGAACCAGGCTTCAATGACGATAAGTCCAGCGCGTATATAGTCTTCGGCGTTGCAAGGCGGGTTCTCCCTTCAAGTTCCACGTACCTGCCGAACAGTGTCCGGCTTCATCATAAATACTGTGTTTCTCGGGTTCTACGCCCAATAATGGTCTTTTTCCACGCGTCGCACGAATGCAAAAAGCCAGGGCATCTTTTTACATTTCACCCCCAGTCGTGCGAGTCATCCGCCTGCAAAAGAGGCAAAAATCCAGATCCAAACCACACCATCTTCCTCCCGCGAATACTTCATTGGAGCGCCTTTGACCTAAAAATCCATTCCATCATGGACCGTCGACGCGGCTCTTCTTCACGCGCTCCCAGCCCACCGCCGGGGGATTGGAGGAGGTGCTCTGTTCCGCACAACGAGCTAGTGAAGCTCCAAGCGGGGGGATATCTCCCTCCGGCCTTCATGGTCCCGGTTCGAGCCGGGCTGGTCACTTATCAAGGTGGGAGGCAAGCGGAGGCTACCTCAAGCCCCAATGAAGGGGAGCGAGTATGCTTCGTCCCTTATTTGATAAGGGGACTCGGATTCCCGATACATCCGTTCCTCCGCGGGCTCCTGGAGTTCTACGGACTCCAGCTCCACCACCTCACGCCCGCCTCTGTCCTGCATATCGCGGGCTACGTAGCTCTTTGTGAGCTATTCCTGGGCATTGAGCCCCATTTTGCATTGTGGAAGAGGATGTTCTGCCTCGTACCCCGTTCTCACGAGGGGTCCATATATCAAGTGGGCGGTGCCGAAATATGGCGCATCGCCAGGACCGGATACCCATCCGGTACTCCCAAGAAGGCGTCCGAAGACTGGCCCTCAGAGTGGTTTTACATAGGAGACGCTCCGCTGTCGGACCCAGTCCGGATTGGCCTCCCGGAGTTTAGTGCTGCTCCCCTGAAGAAACGCCTCAGCTGGCGCCCACGGAGCCCCCGATTGGAGGAAGACAAGAGCGTCCATTACTTGATGGGCCGAATAAGATTACTGGCCCATTCCGGGTTGACCATGATTGGAGTCATGACGACATGCATCATGCGGGGGGTACAGCCATTGCAATACAGAGGCCACCCCATGTGGGATTTCAACGGGGAGGACGATGCCACCCGTCATGGCCGCAAAGGGCCGGATTCGACCGAGGATCTGGTAGAGATCCTTTTCAGCCTGTACAAGGGGGAAAAGGAGGACTTCCTTTGAACGAACCCTTTGAATGGGTTTTCCATGATCAACCCTAGAGGATGGGTAAGCGAACACCTTTAAAGGCTCAACCCAGGCTCTCGAAGTTTAAGCTTCTTTACATTATGTCTTCGGCGCAGGGTCTACGCCGGACTGTGGAGGACATGGTAAGTCCTGCTCCGCAACTCGAGGATCCAGAAAGATCCTTGGATCCGGCCTCCGAAGAGGATCCGGACATCAAGGTGGAGCTGATCGACGGGGTATTTCACCAGCTCAGCATGGATAATGCTTTGGTTGCCATTACGGCGGACTACCCCGGACTGTATCCGGCTTCCCAGGTGACCGTGACCGAGGTCCGAACACCATTATCACTTCCTTGCCCATTTCTAACCTTCGCAAACGATGGTATGTTACAGGAAGTGCCTTTACGGCAGGAAGCCGAGCCCGCGGCGGCTGACCAACAGAGGTCAGTCCGGACCAGCAGGCGGAAAAGGAGCGCGGTGCGGACGGAAACGTCGCCGCAAAGGTATAGCTCGTATTTGAATTTTCAGAGCAACGTTCCTAGGAAGCGCCTGAGTGCTCATGATCTTTATAGGAGAAAAAGCGCTCGCCGGACTGCGGGCGCAGAAGTTGCTGATCCAACCTACACCGGCCAGGCTCCAGCGCCCGGCCTGGAGGGGGAGGCAAGCGCAAGACGCGGGCCGGATCCTTCTCCAACGGAGGACACCGACAAACTGTCCGCCACCAAGTCTGAGGTGGAGAGCGCCATGAACCATAGGCGCCGCCGGACAGTATTTCGTGAAGCGTGCTTCTCCCCTGAGGCCTTGGACGCCTTTAACGCAGGGGACGCACATCTCCGTGCCGCTCAAGATGGTTTTACCGGAGCCACGGAGCAGTATGTGAAAGACATATGGGTAAGGAATTTTAGCGGTTATATATACCAGTAGCCCCCGAGACTTAAAGTAGTGATTTAAGGATCATGTGAAACGCAGGCTCTTACCGAGAAGAATGCCCAGCTGTCTCGGGAGCTGCAAGAATGCAAGGCCCAACTTGAGGCCGCACTTGCTGCCGCAGGAGGAGACACAGAGACCCCTCCTGGTAACACATTTTTAATAAATATAAGCGCTGTGTGGCGTGCGCGCAAGTCTAATAGTGACATTGCAGGTGCCGCCGGACAAGATCCGGACAGGCAAGAATTACTGCGCCAGCTAAAGGCCAGCGAGAGGGTGCTGAATAGGGTGCAGCAAGAAAGGAACATGCTCGAAGATGCCAACACCAAGCTCGGAGAAGAGCTAAAAGGCGCTCAAGCCGGGCTGTCCAACTCCGTTAAGGAGAACCAGCGACTTCGTCGCGGCGTTTATAGTAAGTGCTTGAGCGGACTCTTTTGGAAAGAAGAGTTCGGCGAGGAAGTAAATTGACATATTATGTCTTGTAGGTATACTCACAGGTCGCCCTGCGGAGGAGATGCCCGTGTCAACGGGTGATCAACTTCCCGTGCTGTTGCAATTGTTCGAACGAGTTCGGCAGGCAATGAGCGGCGTCGTCCAGGCTTTATGGCCAGCCCTCTCCCTACCCGATGGCCTTGGGGAGCTTGCGGAGAAGCTCTAGGGAGTGCGGCAGCGCTTCCGTTTGTGGAAGATTTCGGCTTGCCGTCAAGGTGCCAGGGAGGCTTGGGCCATGGTGAAGACGCGTTACAAGAAGGCGGATCCCAACCACATGGCCGAAGTTGGACCAGTGGGGCCCGATGGGAAGGAGATCCCTGTGAGTTTAGTATACAGCCAAGTAGAGTTGGCTGCTAAATTTTCCCAACGGGACTGTAAGTTAGACAGCCTGTTAGACGGGATTGAGGAGGAATACAATCAGTAAATTTGACAATGTATGTTTTCCTTTAAAGTGACATGTGAAATGCCTTCTAGCCGGATTGTAGATCGTTTGTCTTTGCCGACCTTTTCGCTTCAACCTCGGGACCCTAGAGTCCGGAGTGTGTCCGAATACCTTTTTGGTTACGAAACAACCGTGGTATGCATGGAGACCAGGCGTAGGGGTCATTAGTGCTTTATCAGACAAGTGCCCAACTAGTTATGTTATATTACATGGTTAGTAAGAAACATCTTCCAGGGAGAATAGTTCCATTAAGGGTTCCTTTCCCTGGAGGCATGCCCTAAAGTGCATGTCGGACTGCGAAAAAAGCAGAAAAACATCTGGGGGCAGATAAATGAGTAGGTAAAGAAAATCATCTTTTAAGTCACCGACCGAGTATTCCCTTAAGAACGCTAGCTTTCGGCTTCACCCAGTCTGAGGTACACATCCGCCTGACCCGGCAGTAGCAATCGCAGAGGTGCTCCCTTTACCTCCTAGCCGAACAATCAGGAACGTAGGGGTAAGCACAGGAGCCAGGCAACCCAGCTTGGCCAAAACTTAAGTCATATCGATGCATATAATGGTGAGTAAAAGGTACATGTGGAAGCTTGACACATGTGCTGGACATGAAACCCTTATAATTGAGCTTCTGTAAAAGAAGCCCCCAGGTATAATGAGTGCGGATGACACATCAAGCGTATGCGAAAAATGCAAAAGTAAGCCCTCAGGGGCTTTTTAATAAAAAGGTTATGAAAAGAGAAACAAAAGACAGCTAAAGTATAAAAATTTGGACGGAGGGAGGGGACGAACTCTTACTCCGGCGCTAGGCATAGAATCTTCGGAGGCGGGCTGCGTTCCATGGGTTCGGCTCGAGTCGGTTATCCGACGCAGTTCGTAGACGGTATGCTCCGCCGGTCAGGACTTGATCGATAATGAAAGGGCCCTCCCATTTGGGCTTGAGCTTGTCCTTTTTCTTGTCCGGCAGGCGTAGAACTAGTTCACCAACGTTGTAAGTCTTGGCCCATACTTCTCTGCTTTGATATCTTCGGGCCTGCTGCTGATAAAATGCGGAACAAGCCTTGGCGACGTCGCGTTCTTCCTCCAATGTGTCCAAGCTGTCCTGCCGATCCAGCTCGGCCTCTCTTTCCTCGTACATGCGCACTCGAGGTGATTCATGAATAATGTCGCAGGGTAAGACTGCCTCTGCACCGTATACCATAAAAAATGGTGTGAATCCGGTAGTACGGTTAGGCGTTGTCCGCAGCCCCCAGAGTACGGAGTCGAGCTCCTCGACCCAGTGCATGTCGGATTTAGTAAGTGACCGCACTAGTCTGGGTTTAATGCCGCTCATTATTAGACCATTTGCTCGTTCCACTTGACCGTTGGTTTGAGGGTGATAGACTGAAGCGTAGTCGAGCTTGATGCCCATATTCTTGCACCATGACTTAACCTCATCGGCTGTGAAGTTCGTGCCGTTGTCGGTGATGATGCTGTGGGGGACTCCGTAACGGTATACTACCCCGGATATAAAGTCTATCACTGGTCCGGACTCTGCCGTTTTGACCGGCTTGGCCTCTATCCATTTGGTGAATTTATCCACCATGACCAATAGGTACCTTTGCTTGTGGGTTCCCCCTTTAAGGGGTCCAACCATATCAAGCCCCCAGACCGCGAACGGCCAGGTAATGGGTATAGTTTTGAGGGCGGTGGGCGGCATATGGCTCTGATTAGCAAAGAGCTGACAACCAACGCATCTCTGGACTAAGTCCTGGGCATCTGTCCGGGCCGTCGGCCAATAAAATCCTGTACGGAATGCCTTTCCTACAAGGGCCTGGGCTGCTGCGTGGTGTCCGCCTAATCCGGCATGAATTTCAGCCAGGAGGTTTCGCCCTTCCTCTTCGGAGATACACCTTTGGAGGACTCCGGTTGTGCTTTTCTTATAAAGTTCTCCCTCATGGACCTTGTAGGCTTTCGATCGCCGGACTATGCAGTGGGCCTCGTTTTGGTCTTTGGGAAGTTCCTGCCTAAGCAAGTAGGCTAGGAATGGTTCTGTCCACGGGGCGATTACTGCCATTATGTCGTGGGCTGAAGGTGTTATGTCATCGGCTGAATTGCCAATTGGCGCGGTTTTTTCCGGTTTGTCACTTCCGGGCCCCTCTTCCCATAGTACGGATGGCTTGAAGAGCCATTCCAGGAAGATATTTGGAGGGACAACATCACGTTTCGCACCGATGCGCGCCAGTACGTCGGCCGCTTGGTTATTATCTCGGGCTATGTGATGGAATTCGAGTCCTTCAAACCGAGCTGACATTTTTAGGACAGCATTGCGATATGCTGCCATTTTCGGATCCTTGGCGTCAAAGTCTCCATTTATTTGGGATATTGCAAGGTTTGAATTCCCGCGCACCTCTAGGCGTTGAATACCCATGGAGACTGCCATCCGGAGACCATGTAACAGGGCCTCGTATTCGGCTGCGTTGTTGGAGTCCGTGTACATTATTTGAAGTACGTACTAGACTGTGTCCCTGGTTGGGGACGTCAATACGACGCCAGCCCCCAGTCCGGCCAACATTTTAGAGCCGTCGAAATGCATAACCCAATTGGAGTATGCTCCGTACTCTTTAGGGAGTTCGGCTTCGGTCCATTCAGCGACGAAGTCAGCCAAAACTTGTGACTTTATAGCTCGCCGAGGTTTGTAAGTTATATCGAATGGTAAGAGCTCGATGGCCCATTTTGCAATCCTGCCCGTTGCGTCGCGGTTATTTATAATGTCATTGAGTGGTACTTCAGAGGCCACTGTTATTGAACACTCTTGAAAGTAGTGTCGGAGCTTCCGGGATGCCATGAACACCGCATATGCTATCTTCTGATAGTGTGGGTAACGGGATTTGCAAGGGGTTAACATAGTGGATACATAATACACTGGTTTTTGAAGAGCGAATTTATGCCCTTCTGTCTCTCGTTTGACGACGAGTACCGCGCTTACGACTTGATGCGTTGCTGCGATGTATAACAACATTGGTTCGCCTAGATTGGGCGCGGCCAGGACCGGATTTGTTGCCAATATGGCCTTTATTTCTTCGAGTCCGGCAGTGGCAGCATTCGTCCACTCGAAGTGTTCGGTGCGTCTGAGGAGGCGATAGAGGGGCAGTGCCTTTTCTCCTAGACGGGAGATAAAGCGGCTTAAAGCTGCCATGCATCCTGTTAATTTTTGTATCTATTTAAGGTCTTTTGGAATATCCAACTGTGACAGAGCTCGGATTTTAGCCGGGTTTGCTTCAATTCCTCTACCGGATACAATGAAGCCCAGCAGCTTTCCGGCTGGTACGCCGAAAACGCATTTTTCCGGATTCAGCTTGATGTCATATGCTCTGAGGTTGTCGAATGTGAGCCTCAAATCGTCTACTAGAGTTTCGATGTGTTTTGTTTTGAGACTACATCGTCTACGTATGCCTCGACTGTTTTGCCGATCTGGGTGGCCAGACATGTTTGAATCATGCGCTGATATGTTGCGCCGGCATTTTTAAGTCCGAAGGGCATCGTGTTGAAGCAGAATGGTCCGTATGGAGTGATGAATGCCGTTGCGGCTTGGTCTGCTTCTGCCATCTTGATTTGATGATAGCCAGAGTATGCGTCAAGGAAGCACAATGAATCGTGCCCTGCGGTAGCATCGATAATTTGGTCGATGCGGGGGAGAGGGAAGGGATCCTTTGAGCAAGCCTTATTGAGGTCTTTAAAATCGACACAGAGGCGCCAGTATTTATCCTTCTTTGGTACCATTACCAGATTTGCTAGCCAGTCGGGATGTTTGATATCTCTAATGAATCCGGCTTCCAATAGTTTGGCTAGCTCTTCTCCCATTGCCTGTCTTTTGGGTTCGGAAAATCGTCGAAGAGCCTGTTTGACTGGATTAAATCCTTTTAGGATGTTTAGGCTGTGTTCTGCCAACCTGCGTGGGATTCCGGGCATATCAGAAGGATGCCAGGCGAAGATGTCCCAATTTTCCCGGAGGAATTCATGCAGTGCGGCGTCTACTTCGGGGTTCAATTGTGCCCCAATGGAGGCCATCTTTGTTGGGTCCGTTGGATGGACCTGGAATTTTATTATTTCATCTGCTGGTTTGAAGGAGGTGGACTTGGATCTTTTATCGAGTATCACATCGTCCCTGTTCACCATAGAGCGCAGCGTGGTGAGTTCTTCTGCTGCTAAGGCTTCGGATAGTGCCTCCAGGGCTAGTGCAGCTGTCTTATTTTCGGCGCGGAGTGCTATGTCCGGATCACTAGCGAGGGTGATTACTCCGCCGGGCCCAGGCATTTTGAGCTTCATGTACCCGTAATGAGGTACTGCTTGAAAAATTGTGAATGCCTCTCGTCCTAATATAGCGTGATATCCGCTGTTGAACGGGGCCACTTGGAACGTGACTTCTTCGGATCTATAATTGTCCGGCGAGCCGAACACCACGTCAAGTGTGATTTTTCCGGTGCAGCGTGCTTCCCGGCTTGGGATTATTCCTCTGAAGGTTGTGCTGCTTCGCTCAATATGGCTCTAGTCTATTTCCATTTTTTGAAGAGTTTCCTCGTATATGAGGTTTAGTCCGCTGCCGCCATCCATGAGGACCTTTGTAAGCCGAAATCCGTCCACTATGGGACTAAGCACCAGTGCGGCTGGTGCTCGAGCTGTTCGGAATTTAGGTTCGTCGCTAGCGTTGAAGGTGATGGTTGTGTCACTCCATGGATTTGCTGTTGCTACTTGGTAGACTTCGGCGAGTCCGCGGATTGTTCGTTTTCGCATATTTTTTGATGCGAAGGTCTCGAAGACTGTTGATACCGTACAGGTATTATTGGAGTGGTTTTCCGGGGCTAGAAGCTCCTCGCCACTTTTGGCCACCTGCCGTAGTATCCAACATGCTCGAAGGCTATGTGTTGGGACGGCTCCCTCTGTACTATGAAGCTTACAGGGTCCATTGAGCCATCCCTCCAGTACGGTTCCGTTTCCCTTATTGGGTTTTTGTTTTTTCATTTTTGCATCTGGGGCCTGAGTGTACGGAGCCCTTTTGCTGCGGACTGGGTTTGGGGCTGGATTATCCCAAAATTGATTTTCGGTTTTCCGGAAACTCTCCATCACGCAGTACTTTCGTACTATGGACGCCAGATCGGTGAAGCGCGTAATTTCCCGACGATCAATGGTGTTTAGTATTCCCTTGTCCGTGCAATTATTGCAGAAGATTGAGATTGCGTTTTCCTCTCGGCAGTCCTTTATCCTGTCCATAACCAGGAGGAATCTGGCCCAATAGTGATGTACTGTTTCAGCGGGCTCTTGCCGTATTAGAGATAGATCGCATATGTCTGGGCGGGTGGGTGGACTAAAATCCGGATCCCTGCCCATCTTGGGGCTTAAAGGCCGAGGAGTTTCCGAATTCGGAAGCTTAGGTTGCTGGACACGATCCAGCGAGTCCGGAGCGATGCATGGTTTTAAGTTCAATGCTCGATCGAAGCCCGTCCCTCCGCGGAAATCCGGCATGGAGGGTTCGGGAATCCGGACGTGACTAGTTTTTAATATAGGCGAGGAGTCGCCGCATTGCTCCTCTACCACTGCGACGTGGTGGGTGGCCTGGGGAGAGTTAATCTCTCTCAGATCGGTTTTAAGCCCAATCTGATCGTAGTCTGTAGCGTCTCCCAGGGCGGCGATGCAATCCAAGAGCTCATTAACAGACGAGAGCTCTATGGGATCCAACTGCTCGGCGGATTCCGAGCTGACGCAAAGATTGCTTTTGACGACTTGAGAAGTCATTGTCGAAGCAGTGGCCGGACGGGCGGTCATAAGAAAACCACCTAGCCGGATAGTTTGGCCGACGGCCAAGGCCCCTTCGGCGAAAATACCGTCTTTGAAGACGGGTGGAGGCATCCTTCCTATCGGTGACGACACAGAGGAACTCTCAATGAAAGCACCAATGTCGGTGTCAAAACCGGCGGATCTCGGGTAGGGGGTCCCGAACTGTGCGTCTAGGCGGATGGTAACAGGAGACGAGGGACACGATGTTTTACCCAGATTTGGGCCCTCTCGATGGAGGTAAAACCCTACGTCCTGCTTGATTAATATTGATGATATGGGTAGTACAAGAGTGGATCTACCACGAGATCAAGGAGGCTAAACCCTAAAGCTAGCCTATGGTATGATTGTTGTAATGTATGTTGTCCTACAGACTAAAGCCCTCCGGTTTATATAGACACCGGAGGAGGCTAGTGTTACACAGAGTCGGTTACAATGGTAGGAGATCTACATATCCGTATCGCCAAGCTTGCCTTCCACGCCAAGGAAAGTCCCATCCGGACACGGGACGGAGTCTTCAATCTTGTATCTTCGTAGTCTTGGAGTCCGGCGGACGATGATAGTCTGGCTGTCCGGACACCCCCTAGTCCAGGACTCCCTCAGTCCCCAACTGGAAGACCGGTTCAGGGGGCTACGGACGGTGTCCTGGACTAGGGGGTACTCACCACATTGTCTCCCGATCAGTTGGATTGGGCCAAGGACCCCCATGACCGTATACTCATGGGCCAGTTCAGACAACCCCTGCCGCATACAAGGAAGACTCCACAAGACTTGGCGCCCAAGACAAGGACTCTCGTAAACCCTAGGCCTCCGGTGTCTTATATAAACCGAGGCCAGGCTAGTCAAGAGACAATCTCATATTCATTACTACAATCTCGTGGTAGACACATGTATTCTGTACTACACCCATATGAATACAATCAAAAGCAGCATGTAGGGTATTATCTCTTCGAGAGAGCCCGAAGCTGGGTAAAACCCCGTGTCCATGTTACCATCGCTCCAAGACGCCTAGCTTAGGACCCCTTCGATGAGATCCGCCGGTTTTGACACCGACAGGGAGTGTTGAGTAATAAAACATGTGATCAGTTGTGGGATGGATGCCTCCTAGAAGGTGTCTGTTGGGGGAAGAGGTGTCTCCCCAACACACCCCTTCACCATGTACATAAGAATCATTTGTGTCTCTTCTTTGTCTCCTTTACTTTGGCTTCACAATAGAAACGTTCGCATAAGGCTGGCTGCGAGCTGACTGCAGCCAGATATTAGGGTGCTTTACATAAAAGAGATGTTCGATACATATACAGGTATCATAGTAGCGACCGCCTGGATCTCACTTGATTGAGAAATAACTACGACATGTATGGGTAATCTGGCAGCCGCCTATGCAAACCTTCTTGGGTTTATGTTTTCCTTAGGAACCTTCTTGGTCTCATTTTTGTACTGGTCATGGACACTTTTTTCACGAGTAATGGACTCTTTGTATGGATAACGGGTCAACGGTTCATACATTATAGATGCCAAAACAATACCACACAAGTATGGATTTTCTTCTAAACACAGTGCATTCCTCTTTCCATATTTTAAAAGGTTCCTCTCAAATTGATTTCCATTCTTCTACAAGCCCTACCACATGAAGACATCATGTATCATCATCTACTCTCTCAAATCTTAGGAAAATCCTATGAGACAATATACGCAACAAAACAGAAAAAATTCTCCTCTTAAGCCTACCTCATGCACACATCATCTACTACCTACCAATCTAACATGGCAAAAAAATTCTAAAATGAAATGAACATCTATTCTTCTATCATCACCCACTATTGAATAATGCCACACAAAATCGTGACTTCAACCGGAATAAACTGGAAGAAACGGTGGAGATTACCTCAAGGAACCTCAAATCCAATTTTGGGCTGGCAAGAGGAGATCTAGAGGGGATTTGGTGGGTGGGGTGAGGAGAAACCTCTCTATTGTCTAGAACCAATATCCGACAGAGAGAGTGAGAGAGAGGAAATGGGCGAGGGGGTGGGCTGGGCCCGTGCAGCCAGTTAGCTAATTTGACGGAAACACCATGGTGCTTGGCATCTCGGGTGGGGGAGGAAATGCCATGGACCCGGTGTTTCCCCCTTTGCACGTCAAACAATCAACATGCAGGAGCAGATGGTGGGCGAGGGCCAAACACCATTGACCATGACCTCTCCTGCACAACCAAAATGACATGGTTGCTGGCATTACCGAAAAAGATCAAATTCGAAAACAAAATGAACGTAGGTTCAAATCGTGTTAATCTTTAGTTAAAGGGTAGAAAATGGTGATCTTGGCCCATCCTGGGTCTGAACCCAGAAAACATGTGTCCTCATGCTTGACAATGACACCATGAAACGCTTCTCACAAGGCGTGGTAAGAGCATCTACAGCCGGGCGCCCCAAACCTGTCAAACGCCCAGGTGGGTGAACTAGTCACTGACCGGTCACAAAAAATCGACTCACCCGGGCGCCTCAAACCGGTCTCAAACGCCCGGGCTGTCCGGCTCCCCTCATATCTAGCCCAAATGTAGGGCCAATATAGGGCGGTCCGGGTGCATCCACCACGCCGGAGCTAACAGGCCCTGACTACCATCGACCCCATGACTGTCCCACAAAAAACCCCAATTCGGCTCCTCGCCCAGAACCCTAGCTCACTCACTCTTCTCTCTCGCTTCGTCCTCTCCTCTCCCATCTATGATTTGGATCCAATCTGACGCAATGTCAAGTCCGGCATCCACTCCGGTTCCGACCTCTATGTCAACGAGGAGCTGGCAGCCTGCATTGCCTTTGAGCGGTTCAAGGTGGACGCCGGGGCAGCTCTGGATCTGCAGCGTTGCTGCAGCTCCCGCGCTGGTGCAGCGCGGATGTCGGAGTTTTCCCTCCCCGTCCCGCACACAACTCGGCCAGGGCATCGTAGTCCGCTCCACCCCTGCGCCGTCCCCTTCCCCTGCCATCCGCTGCTCTGTGCAGGCAGCGGTGAGTGCTAGTGCCCTTGTCGCCGGCCGGAGCACGCACTCCCGATTCGGAGGTGCATGCCCCCACCGCGAGAGGCAGCAGGCAAGGGAGATGGATGCAACAGAACAGTCCATGTGTTGCTGTTGGGGGATGCCGATGGAGCCCGATGAGGACGAGCGAATCATCACTTGGTCTACGGCTGGTCGCTCACAACGGCAGAGTTGGAAGCTTGCTGCTTACGGCGGAACAACGCGAAGGTGCTCCAACTTGCCTGAAGGAAATATGCCCTAGAGGCAATGATAAAGTTTTTATTTATATTTCCTTATATCATGATAAATGTTTATTATTCATGCTAGAATTGTATTAATCAGAAACTTGATACATGTGTGGATACAAAGACAAAACACTGTGTCCCTAGTAAGCCTCTACTAGACTAGCTCGTTAATCAAAGATGGTTAAGTTTCCTAACCATGGACATGTGTTGTCATTTGATAAGTGGGATCACATCGTTAGGAGAATGATGTGATGGACAAGACCCATCTGTTAGCTTAGCATATTGATCGTTTAGTTTTATTGCTATTGCTTTCTTCATGTCAAATACATATTCATTCGACTATGAGATTATGCAACTCTTGGATACCGGAGGAATACCTTATGTTCTATCAAACATCACAACGTAACTGGGTGATTACAAATATGCTCTACAGGTATCCCCGAAGGTGTTTCTTGGGTTGGCATAGATCGAGATTTGGATTTGTCACTCCGAGTATCGGAGAGGTATCTCTGGGCCCTCTCGGTAATACACATCATGATAAGCCTTGCAAGCAATGTGACTAATGAGTTTGTTACAGGATGATGTATTACGGAACGAGTAAAGAGACTTGCCAGTAACGATATTGAACTAGGTATGAATGTACCGACGATCAAATATCGGGCAAGTAACATACCGATGACAAAGGGAATAACGTATGTTGTCATTACAGTACGAACGATAAAGATCTTCGTAGAATATGTGAGAACCAATATGAGCATCCAGGTTCCGTTGTTGGTTATTGACCGGAGAGGTGTCTCGGTCATGTCTACATAGTTCTCGAACCCGTAGGGTCCGCACGCTTAACGTTCGATGACGATTTTGTATTATATGAGTTATGTGATTTGGTAACCGAATGTTGTTCAGAGTCCCGAACGAGATCACAGACATGACGAGGAGTCTCCAAATGGTCGAGAGGTAAATATTCATATATTGGACGATGACATTTGGACACCGGAGGTGTTCCGGGTACATATCGGGTCACCGGAAGGGGTTCCGGGCATCCCCCCGGTGGCTACATGGGCATAATGGGCCAAGAAGGGGACAGACTAGCCCCTAGGGGGCTGGTGCGCCCCATGTAGGCCGAAATAGGAGGGGAAGAAAAGAGGGGAAGAGAGAAAGAAAGGGGAGTAAGTCGGCCTCCCCCTTCCTTCTCTCCTCCTTCCTTCCCCCTCCGGATGAATATGGAAGGGGGGAGGCCAAATTGGGAGGTGCCCAAGTAGGATTCTTCCTACTTGGGGCGCTCCCTTGGCTGCCTCTCCTCCCCTCAAACCTATTTATATATATGAGGTGGGGCACCGTTAGAACATACATCAACAATTGTTAGCCATGTGGGCACCCCCCTCCACAGTTTACGCCTCAAGTCATATTCACGTAGTGCTTAGGCAAAGCCTTGGGCGGATCACTTCACCATCACCATCACCATACCATCATGCTGACGGAACTCTCCCTCGACACTTTGCTGGATCAAGAGTTCAAGGGACGTCATCGAGTTGAACGTGTGCAGAACTCGGAGGTGCCGTACGGTCGGTGCTTGATTAGTCGGAACGAGCAGAAGTTCGACAACATCAACCGCGTTGTCAAACGCTTCCGCTTTCGGTCTACGACGGTACGTGGACACACTCTCCCCCTCTCATTGCTACGCATCTCCTAGATAGATCTTGCGTGAGCATAGGAATTTTTTTGAAATTGCATGCTACGTTTCCCAACATTGCCATAGAGCAGTCAGAGCGTGAGACGAAGGAGGCAGCGGAGGAGGCGTCTCGGCTTGCCAAGTTGAAGCGGCGGCAGGACAGGGCCGTCCGCCGGATGAAGGGGTTGATCGTCCTCTCCGACTTCGATTCGGACGACGACCACAACTCCACCTCCTCCTCTGACGACCAAGATCCTCCACCAGCCGCAGACTCCTACAACTACGCCGGCGACCGGAAGGGGAAAGGCCCGACAAGGAAGTGGTGAAGACGCTCCTCCTCCTATGTTTATTATTGTTTTTAAGTTGTTGAAGTTAAGAACTTGTCCGGCCATGAACTCCAATGATCTTTTGGATAATGTACAATTCGTTTATGTGCAATTGGTTGACCTTTGATGCCAATTTTGTTGCGCGTTGTTTGATCACGTAGAGTAGCTCACGTTGCATACGTAATATGATATAGGGTGCCGGTTATGAGGTATGCGGATGTGAAGAGAGAAATTTAAGACGTGACTGGTCAGTGTCCGTGGACATTCAAGAGGTCGAATTTACTGTTCGCGGTTGTAGATGTTCTAACACTAGGCATGAGTGAAGTACCTTGCAGCCACCAACGACTCACGTCTGTCGTCCATCTTCTGCGGCCCCATGAGAAGACACTAGGGAGGTGTTTGTTTCGGATAATTTTACCCGTCATGCCTTTACGCTGTAAAGCGAAAACGTTAGTCGCATTTGTTTGATCAACACCGTAAACACGTCCCTCCGTAAACGGGTCCGGCCCAGTTATCGATTGATACCGCCCACCCTCCACCGGTAATCGCGGTACCGCTCCTTCCTCCTCTCCCCGAGCCCACTCGTCCCCGCACGATCCCTTCTTCCTCCCCTCCCGAGCGCACTTCTCCCCGAACGACCCCATCCTCGCCCCCTCCCCCGAGTGCCCTCCTCCCCGTCATGACCCCTCCTTGTCGTCCTTCGCCGCCTCCTCTCCGCCGAGATCGGAGCAGCCGGCGACGCTTGTGATTGGGAAGGGCTGGATGCGCTTGACATCGTAGACGGCCCGCAGCGCACATGCTTGGGGATGGCCGGCGGCGCTTGATCTCGAGGACAGCCGGCGGTGCTTGATCTCGAGGACGGCCGGCGCCGTTTGATTTCGCGGATGGCCAGCAGTGCACAAGATTCGAGCGGCTGGCGGCGCTCGATCTCGGTGACGGCCGGCGGCACTTGATTTCGGGGATGGCCGGCGGCGTTTGAGATCCTACTTGGCTGGGTTCGAGCAAGAGCAGGCCACCTACGGAAAGGATGGCGGCCGGCGAGCAGCAGGGCCGAGCAGGAAGAGCAGAGCAATGGTAATCAATTCCTTTACATGAACGTGAACCAAACAGACTTGAAAAAAACTCATTACACCTTCTTAAACACTGTGATCTGATTACGTTAACATTGCCGTTACCATTTCTGTAGCCAAACACCTCCTAGGAGTTTCTGGGGTATTAGTTGTTGTTTTTTCATTCTTAATTTCAATGTAAGTTTCATAAAAGAATCAAGTAAACTGCATAAGAACTTTAGTTACTTGCTTATACTTAACCGACATAAGTGCTCTGATTTAAACCTTCAATATTATAAAGCCCATTGTCAGATCAAGCTGGCAAGAGTAAACTCTTACGTGACAAAAAAAATGGAGAGAGAAGGCAACTGTGTCTAGTAATTAACTTACACCTATGAAATAAAGATGCTATTAATGATAGTAAATTTTCAAGTAAAAGCTTCCAGCTGCTGCCTTCTGATATGTCATTTCGGATATTGATCATACAGCCTGTACTTTTCTCTGAAGTGCAAGGACGAAGGTTGCACTTGTGAGACGTGAAACGAGCTAGGGAAGTAAATGTACTGGGAGGGCATTCATGGTTGCCAAGACATGTGGTAGTACGATCAAGCCGGTCAATGAAAGCAATGCACGTAGTATTTACCTAAAAGTGGACTGTGCATCCAAATTAAGGGAGTAGTCCCTCCGTTTTTATTTACTCTACATATTAGACTTGACAGAAGTTAAAATTATTAAAGTAGAAAATAATATAAATATTTATCATAATAAATCTATATGATGTGAAAGTGTTGGTGCAGCGGGCTCGAGCACTCGACAGCGATCACCGGAGTCACGATCAGAGAGGAGGAGGAGGAACACAGAGGATATGCCGGCGCACGAACGCCCTCCGCACGAACGGGTTTTCAGTGTATTACTCCACGAGCTCAAACTCGTTTTCCTCAGCAATTACACAGGGGAAGAGTGGGTTTTATGCCCGCGAGCTCCGACATGCCGGGCCACGCTCGAACGTGCCCTCTTGCCACTCGCCACGTCCCGCTGCGCACTGGCTCGCGCGCTCCGATCGCGCCCGTACGCGATCGCCGCGGCCATGCTGCGCGCCCGACGCGGTCCACTCCCCCTAAACCTCGCCAACACACTCACGTGGCCCCGCGCACACACACGCTGGCTCACGCACGCACACACGCACACCTACACGCACACACTCGCCACGGACCCGACGCGCCCGACGCAGGCACCACGCGCACGCACGCGCGCTCGCTGCGTCCTTGTCTTTGCCACGGCTTATTTGCGCCCAACACTCCCCCCTAAGCCGTGGCCTAGAGGACGCCGTTGTCCTCGACGTCGACGTCCGCCAGCAACGCGCGCTCCGCCGCCGGCCCCTTCCGCATCTCCGGGTAATCGCGCTTGAAATGGCCGCGCTCGCCGCACTTGTAGCAGCGGCCACGCCTGTTGCCGCCGTCCCGCGTCGCCACGCTGCGCGCGTCGTCGTCGTCGTCCCGAGCACCCCCTTGGCGCCGCTCCCGCGCCCGCTGCGCCGCCGTGTACAACAGTTGGCCGTCCGCCCGCTCGCCGCTGCTCTGCCCGCGACGCCGCACCCGCTCATCGAATGCATGTAGCCGCCCGAGCGCCTCGTCGTACGTCAACTCCTCCAGAGTGCAGAACTGTTCGATGCCGGCAACGGCGGGGAAGAGACGGTCCGGCACGGTGTCCAGGAGCTTGTTCACCAGCTCCGTCTCGCCAAGCATCTCCCCCAGGCCCGCGAACCTCGCCGCCATGCCCGCAAGCCGTCCGACGTATGCGTCCAGGGACTCGCCGTCGTCCATCTTGAGCCGATCCAGCTCGCCGCGCAGCGTCGCCCTCCTCGCCACGCGCACCCGCTCGGCGCCGACGAAGCGCACCTTCAGAGAGTCCCATACCTCTCTGGCGGTGGCTTTCGTCGCCACCGAGAGAAGCACGTCCTCCGGCAGCCCCGACAGGAGCATCGCCCTCGCCGTCTTGCACTTTTTGGCGTTCACCGCCGCGTCGCCCGCCGGCGCCACCGCCTCCCATAGCGTGTGGGCATCAAGGATCGCCTGTGCCTTGATCGCCCACACGGTGTAGCCGTCCGGCGCGAGCACCGGCATCCCCATGGACACCGATCCGCCCGCGCTGCCTCCGCCGTGTGGAACCAGAGCCATCGCCGGCGATCTCCGTCAGCTCGCTCAGTCACCTCGCTCCCCAACCTTGCTCTGATACCAAATGTTGGCGTAGCGGGCTCGAGCACTCGACGGCGATCACCGGAGAAACGATCAGAGAGGAGGAGGAGGAACACAGAGGATATGCCGACGCACGAACGCCCCCCGCACGAACGGGTTTTTAGTGTATTACTCCATGAGCTCGAACTCGTTTTCCTCAGCAATTACACAGGGGAGGAGTGGGTTTTATGCCCGCGAGCTCCGACATGCCGGGCCACGCTCGAACGTGCCCACTTGCCACTCGCCACGTCCCGCTGCGCACTGGCTCGCGCGCCCCGATCGCGCTCGTACACGATCGCCGCGGCCATGCTGCGCGCCCGACGCGGTCCACTCCCCCTAAACCTCGCCAACACACTCACGTGGCCCCGCGCACACACACGCTGGCTCACACACGCACACACGCACACCTACACGCACACACTCGCCGCGGACCCGACGCGCCCGACGCAGGCACCACGCGCACGCACGCGCGCTCGCTGCGTCCTCGTCTTCACCACGGCTTAGTTGCGCCCAACAGAAAGTACATTCAATAATAAATCTAATGGTGTTGATTTGTTATTGTATAGGTTAATATTTTTGTTTATGAACATTGTCAAATTTTACAAAACTTGAATTTGACCAAAGCTAATACGCAGACTAAATAAAAACGGAGGGAGTACGTATTTATTAAGTAAAACCAGTGAACAATTTATGCACATTTGCGTTGCCAGATAGAATCCTTTGAGCTGTCTGCTGTAAATGCTGAGGCTTTCAAGGTGCTAAAGTCATCCACAACTGATGCATTACAATAGTACATGCAAAACATTTACCATTTTCATTGATTGAGGAGAAGAGAGTTATCCAGTTAATTGAAGAAAAAATGGGCAAAAACCTAGATTACAAACACCCCAAAGGGCACCTACAAACGTCATGGCCACTAACACGACCATGACACAACCATCAACACAATCGAATCATCAGCGCCAACCGAGAGCGTCATCGGCGTCATCAGTCACACTTGATCGGAGGGCTTCGATTTCCCCTTGGACAAGCACAAGCTTACCAACTGCCAAGAGGTTGCACCGAGAAACAAAACATCGCCAGATAGTCAACCAAAGCGTCGAGGACATGGCAACTCCGATATTGGTGAAGGGTGAGCCAACATGGTGCCCTCATACTCTATTGAGTCACACATCCGTAAATTCATGATGCTCTGCACATGAAGTATCAATGGTTTTTGTTTTTTTTCAAATGAGTGAAAAATCTTGGCCCCAGTTAAACTCAATGCATGAATTATGGTACTATTTTGTTATTTTCAAATGAATTGCTTTATGAGAAGTTTTGCGAGATCACGTATAATGTGAGAAAAGGTAATTTTGCTAAAAAAATAGTGTGGCCCTTTAGTTCCAAAGTTTTAAAAAACGAGGTTAAAGGGGTAAGTTCCCTCCCTTAACTTTCGTTATTAGGTAGGTGAGGGAATGTGAACCCAAGTGGCTTAGAGGAAACATGACGCAGTTGTCATTGCGCTAGGAGGCCCTTCCCATGTTCCGAAATTTTTAGCCTATGTGATCACATCTCTTTAAGTTATCAAAAAAAATGTTAGTTTGGGCAGTAGAGACCTGAAGTCAAGGTTTGTGAAGACCTTTGATTACGTGCACACTAGATTTTCCAAAATATGAGAAGAATGCTAAACAAGGTGTAGGTGCAACAAACCCTGGGTCTGTTGCCCGGACTGTGCACAGGCCTGGAGACAAGATTACAACACCATGATCAACCCAAGCATGATGGATCAATTCCCTTGAAGGATCCAAGTACAGATCAGGAAGACCAAGAAGAGCCAGAGGAGCAAGATATCGCTAAGGAAAGAACCTCCCTTGCCAGGCATGCGAACTTGGCAAGGTTGGGTTTGCCCCGAAAGCAAGCTTCCAGATCGTCCCGACAGGCCTTCCGGGGCTAGCGGAGGCAAGCCACGCCCCCGCTCCATCTCACAAGTGACCGAAGTCATCGATCAACACGGTGTCAAGCCCCTAAGTGACTAAGTGGCTGCTTCTTGCCACATGGCAGCCACTTCCTATAGCAAACACCTCCATATGACACCTGTCCTGAGATGTGTCAAGCAAGCAGGTGCAAAGCTGGCAAAACAGCCCGGCAAGGGTTGCCTGGCGCGCTGTGATGTGACACTAGACATTGTATTTAATGCGCTCCGTCAGCCTGCAGAGTTAGGTATGATAGCACTGTTTGCTATCTAATCAGTGTGTAATGACTGATTTTCCACTGTGGTGACCCCTTGATCTATAAAAGGAGGCCCATGGCGACCGTAGAAAGGGTTGGCTGGTTCTGACCCTCACACATTCATACGAGCGTAGCCACTCTCACCCCGAGGCGACCTTGCCGGGCAAGTGCGCTACGTTCATCACCATATTTCCACTATCAATCCACCAAAGTAGGAGTAGGGTTTTACGCCTCACGGCGTCCTGAACCTGGGTAAAACTGCCCGTGCGATCTCTGTCGTACTGTGTTACGCTTCTCCGCTCTTTGTGCAATGTGCCTATCCCCCCGCCAAACCAAAAAGGGGCTCATGGCCCCATTGGTGGCCGTGGTTTCCCATGACATATTTGACGCGCCTGGTAGGGGGATCACTTGCGCAAACCTCTGAACGTCAGTAGCGCGTCATCTTCATCGCCTTTTTTGTCATCGACTATGGCGCCCAAAAAGAAGCCAGGAGCCGCAAACCACCCGTCCACCTAAAAGGCTCTACCGCCCGGGACCATCAATGTTTCGGGGAATGCGGGGATGCGTGAGGATGCAGACGGTACGGGGGACAAGGTCGGCGCAGGCAACGTTGTTACCACCTCCCCCATGGCCGACGCAGGAGCGGGAGGCACCGGGAAAGGACAGCATCAGCAACATCCCAGCGGCCATGCTCCACGAGGTACGGATGGAGGGATTATTCCATCTAAACCACATATCCTCGCCGAAGGGCACAACCACAGTGGTGGCGCTCGTTCTGTGGCCAATCGCAACCCTCTAGCTGCCCCTGCTGTGGGCATGACCGCAGGGCACGGGCCATCCTCGGAACGGGCTGACCCAGCTACTGTGCCCAATGGAGCCACCGGTCCTCAAGCGCCTCCACTGCGTCACCACTCCCTCCAAGCGGCTGGTTCGCTACAACGAGGGCACGATGCGGTCGCCACCGGCACCATCAGGAGCCGAGTGACACTGTGATCCACATTGTCATCACCCATGCCAAGCACTGCCTCAGAGGCTATGGCGCGAGCCCAACTGCTGTTGAGATTTCCGCCGGCAGCCGATCAGATGGATGAGTGGCGGGCCATAATCCAAAGTATGATTGGTTTCGCCGAGGAGGAAGGACCATAACGAGCTGGCCCGTCGCAGCCTTCCCAGGTAACGACAACGGCTCATGTGGCTGACCGTACGGCGGGAGCCACCCCACGGTGCATTCCCTGCCATGACAACGGCCCGATGACGTCTTGATGGTTCCGACCCTTGAGTGCGTCAAGCCGAACGGCGAGCCCCGTAGAACAGGCGGAGGGAAGCCGCACGCGTCGTCGTCAAGCGGCGCCGCGACGACCACCGCCGGTCCAATGGGTGCGATGGCCTTGGCATCGACGAGCATGTGCTCAAAGATGGCGGGTGCCTTCCTTTCGAGGTTGGGTGCCCTGCCTTCACCTGTGAGGTGCGGCAAGTCCATTGGCCATCCGCTCGCACGTTCAAGCCAGAGATACCCAAAAAGTATGATGGGAAACTGAACCCGGCAGAGTTCTTGAGCACCTACACCATCACTGTTCAAGCTGCCGGAGGAAGAGATGAGAAGGTGTTCGCCAATTACTTCCCTTTGGCACTCAAGTCAAATGTGAGGTCTTGGCTGATGCACCTGCCGGAGAACTCCATTTCAACTTGGGCTGACCTAGGCCATGAGTTCATTGGCGCCTTCACAGGCGGCCACCAAGAACCAGGGCGGCCAAGCGACTTGTAGTTTCTCCAGCAGAAGGAAGGATAGACTCTACGGAAGTACTTGCAGAGATTCAGCCGAGTCCACAGAAACATCCCAGACATCCACTCGATAGCTGTGATATATGCCTTCTAGTCCAACATGCGCAACCACATGATACATTCCAAGATGAAAGTTCGGTTGCCCAAGAATGTGGCAGAGCTTTACACTTTGGTTGACAAGTGTGCTCGCGTGGAGGAGGGGAGGAAACTTCCTGGAGAGGAAGATTGCATCGACATCGACTCAGAAGATGACGACGAGACCACTAGTTAGAAGAACAAGAACAAGAAGCGCAACAAAAAGCGCAAAGATAATGCAGTGATGACCGTTGAGGGGTCAGGCACGCCTAGTACCGGCAAGAAGGTTAAGGCAGAAGCCCCCGGCAAGGAGGCTGCCGCGTGCGCTGACTGCCGGGAGGCTGCGGCTGCTGAGAAAGCCGGGAAACATGATGAACCACACTTTAAGATTCATCAGACCAAAGGCCACGATCTCCAGGAGTGTCATCAAGTTGAGCAGCTCGTCAAGAGGCAGAAGGCTGAGTATGAGAAGCGTGATAAAGAAAAGGGTCAGAATGGTACTGGCATGAAGGGCCCGGGCGGTGAAGCAAATCGCCCCGACAAGGCTCCTCAGAACCAAGGGAAACCCGCCAGGGGCCTAAAGAAAGAGGATTGCAATGATGAAAGTGATGGAGGGAATGAAGAGGAAACCAGCGAGCAGGGATTCCAGAAGGCCACTGACACCCTGTGTATTGACGGGGGTGCATCTATGCACTCCTCTCACTGCCAACTTAAACAGTGGGCACGTGAGGTCAATGCCATGGAGCCAGTGGCAGATTCTCGGAAGCCACTCAAGTAGTCATGCACGCCCATCATCCTTGATGAAGAGGATCACCCCGACCGCATCACTGCGGTGGGGTGCTCGCCATTGTTGGTATCACCAACAATCCGCAACCTCAAAGTCACAAAGTTGTTGGTTGACGGTGGGGCTGCATTGAATCCGATTTCCCCAAAGGTTATCAGCAAACTCTAGATAGCAGAGGAAGAGCTTAAGGCCACTGGCATGTTTCAAGGAGTCAATCCCGGTAGGAGTCATCCTAAGGGAAAGATCACGTTGCCAGTGACGTTCGGAGGAGAGTTGAACTACATGACTGAGAAGGTTGTGTTTGATGTGGTCGACCTCCCCCTTCCGTACAACAGAATCCTTGGGCATCCAGCCCTGGCCAAGTTCATGGTGGCATCTCACTATGGCTATAACACTTTGAAGATGACGGGGCCGATGGGCGTCATTTCCATTCCGTCAGACACGAAAGACGCAATTATTTGCGTGGATAAGATGTACCGGGATGCGGTCGCGGCAGAGATCGCTGAGGCAACGGTTCCTGCCAAGGAAAGTGAAGGAAAGAACAAGGATAGTAGGGTCATCGGCAAGGAATCCGGGAAGCATACCTCTTCAGAGTGCGCCACACTTGTTGATGACGTGCCGGAGAGTTCCAACAGCAAGAAATCCAAGGCTGCTGCACCCCAAGTTAAAAAGGTCCTGACAGGGCTGGCTGGTGCTGATGGTACTTTCACTATCAGTGCCAACATTGATGACAAATAGGAAAGCGTGCTTGTTGCCTTCCTGCAGGCGAATATCGATGTGTTTGCCTGGCAACCAATATCCCCGGTGTTCCCAGGGAGGTTATCGAGCACCACCTTGTTATCTGCCCACATGCCCGACCCGTCAAGCAGAAAGTCTGGAAACAGGCCTTGGAGCGGCAACAGTTCATTGCCGAGGAGATCAAGAAACTTAAGGTAGCTGGTTTGGTCAGAGGAGTGTTACATCCAACATGGTTAGCAAACCGAGTGGTTGTGCGCAAGGCTAATGGGAAATGGATGCTTTGCATAGATTTCATGGATCTGAACAAGGCATGCCTGAAGGACCCATTCCCCTTGCCGCGCATCGACTAGATTGTGGATTCCACTTCCAGGTGTGATTTGCTCTCCTTTATGGATGCATACTCTGGATACCATCAGATCTTTATGTCCAAGGAAGATGAAGAAAATACCTCATTCATCACCCCATGTGGTACTATTGCTTTGTGCGCATGCCTTTCGGGTTGAAGAGTGTCGGGTCCACCTTTGCAAGAGCAGTCCAGGTTGGTTTTGAACCATAGTTGCATTGGAACATTGAGGCTTATATGGATGATATTGTGGTCAAGACCAAGGACAGATCAACCCTTGTCCAGGATTTAGAAGAGACATTTGCTAATCTGCGTAAGATCAACTTGAAGCTGAACCCGGAGAAGTGTGTGTTTTGTGTTCCCTCCGGCAAGCTACTTGTTTTCTTTGTATCCCACCGCGGATAGAGGCCAACCTAGATAAGATCAAGGCCATCGAGCAGATTTAGGCACCCAAGACAGTTTAGGATGTAAGGCGTTGGACAGGATGCGTTGCCGCACTTAGCAGGTTCATCTCCAAGTCTATCGAGCGCGCCTTGCCATTCTTTAAGACTCTGAATAAGGCAGGACCCATGAAGTGGACCCCTAGAGCAGACACGGCGCTGCAAGGTTTGAAGACCTACTTATCCTATGTACCCACTTTGGCTGCACCCAAACCACAAGAGCCGTTGCTGCTATATCTAGTAGAGACCAATCAAGTGGTTAGCGCAGCTTTAGTGGCGCAGCATGAAGTGGAGGAGACAGCAGCCTCAGCAAGTGTTTCACCCAGAGAAGAGAGAGAGAACAGCTTGACAAGGCCATATGTGGATCAGGACAAAGAGGATCACGATAGCAGAGGCGACCCCAAGGACGCGGCAAGGAAGAAGGTAGTGCAGCGCCCAGTATACTTCGTCAGCTCCCTATTGCAGGTGGCTAGATACAGGTATTCTGGCATGCAAAAGTTGATTTTTGGCCTTCTCATGGCCTCAAGGAAACTGCGCCACTACTTCCAAGCCCATGAGATCACGGTTATTACCTGCTTGTTGCAAACGATACTCCGAAACCCAGAGGCTACTGGCAGGATAGTGGAATGGGCATTGGAGTTATCCATCTTTGGCCTGAAGTTTGAAAGCACATCGGCGATTTAGAGCAGGGCGTTGGCAGAGTTTATTGCAGAATGGACGCCAACCCCCGATGAAGAAGTGCTGGAAACAGTTATCCTCGGCAAGGAAGCACCCCAAGAATGGATTGAAGGAAATATGCCCTAGAGGCAATAATACAGTTGTTATTTATATTTCCTTATATCATGATAAATGTTTATTATTCATGCTAGAATTGTATTAACCGGAAACTAAGTACATGTGTGAATACATCGACAAAACAAAGTGTCCATAGTATGCCTCTACTTGACTAACTCGTTAATCAAAGATGGTTATGTTTCCTGACCATAGACATGTGTTGTCATTTGATGAATGGGATCACATCATTAGGAGAATGATGTGATGGACATGACCCATCTGTTAGCTTAGCATCATGATCGTTACAGTTTCATTGCTACTGCTTTCTTCATCACTCATACATGTTCCCCATACTATGAGATTATGCAACTCCCGAATACCAAAGGAACACCTTGTGTGCTATCAAACGTCACAACGTAAATGGGTGATTATAAAGATGCTCTACAGGTGTCTCCGAAGGTGTTTGTTGGGTTGGCATAGACCGAGATTAGGATTTGTCACTCCGTGTTTCGGAGAGGTATCTCTGGGCCCTCTTGGTAATGCTCATCACTATAAGCCTTGCAAGCAATGTGACTAATGAGTTAGTTGCGGGATGAAGCATTAAAGAATGAGTAAAGAGACTTGCTGGTAATGAGATTGAACTAGGTATGATGATACCGACGATCGAATCTCGGGCAAATAACATACCGATGACAAAGGGAACAACATATGTTGTTATGCAGTTTGACCGATAAAGATCTTCGTAGAATATGTAGGAGCCAATATGAGCATCCAGGTTCCGCTATTGGTTATTGACCGGAGATGTGTCTCGGTCATGTCTACATAGTTCTCGAACCCGTAGGGTCTGCACACTTAACGTGCGGTGATGATTGGTAGTATGAGTTTATGTGATATGATGTACCGAAGGTTGTTCAGAGTCCCGGATGTGATCACAAACATGACGTGGAGTCTCGAAATGGTCGAGACATAAAGATTGATATATTGGGCGGCTATGTTCAGACACCGGAAGTGTTCCGGAGAAGTTTCAGATAAAACCAAAGTACCGAGGGGTTACCGGAACCCCCCGGAGGGTTAATGGGCCTACATGGGCTTTAGTGGAAGAGAGGAGGCGGCGGACAGGTGTGGCACACGCCCCTCCAAGCCCAGTCCGAATTGGGAAGGGGGTGGCCCCCCTTTTCCTTCTCTCCCTCTTCCTCCTTCCTTCCCCTCCTAGTTGGACTAGGAAAGGGGGAACCTACTCCTAGTAGGAGTAGGATTCCTCCCTTGGGGCGCGCCCCATGAGGCCGGCCGACCCCCCTCCTCTCCTCCTTTATATACGAGGGAGGGGGGCACCCCATAGACACACAAGTTGATCTTTAGCCATGTGCGGTGTTGGAAATATGCCCTAGAGGCAATAATAAAAGTATTATTATATTTCCTTGTTCATGATAATTGTCTTTTATTCATGCTATAACTGTATTATCCGGAAATCGTAATACACGTGTGAATACATAGACCACAATATGTCCCTAGTGAGCCTCTAGTTGACTAGCTCGTTGTGATCAACAGATAGTCATGGTTTCCTGGCTATGGACATTGGATGTCGTTGATAACGGGATCACATCATTAGGAGAATGATGTGATGGACAAGACCCAATCCTAAGCCTAGCACTAAGATCGTGTAGTTCGTTTGCTAGAGCTTTTCCAATGTCAAGTATCTCTTCCTTAGACCATGAGATTGTGCAACTCCCGGATACCGTAGGAATGCTTTGGGTGTACCAAACGTCACAACGTAACTGGGTGGCTATAAAGGTGCATTACAGGTATCTCCGAAAGTATCTGTTGGGTTGGCACGAATCGAGACTGGGATTTGTCACTCCGTGTAAACAGAGAGGTATCTCTGGGCCCACTCGGTAGGACATCATCATATGCGCAATGTGACCAAGGAGTTGATCACGGGATGATGTGTTACGGAACGAGTAAAGAGACTTGCCGGTAACGAGATTGAACAAGGTATAAGGATACCGACGATCGAATCTCGGGCAAGTATAATACCGCTAGACGAAGGGAATTGTATACGGGATCGATTGAGTCCTTGACATCGTGGTTCATCCGATGAGATCATCGTGGAACATGTGGGAGCCAACATGGGTATCCAGATCCCGCTGTTGGTTATTGACCGGAGAACGTCTCGGTCATGTCTACATGTCTCCCGAACCCGTAGGGTCTACACACTTAAGGTTCGATGACGCTAGGGTTATAAAGGAAGTTTGCATGTGGTTACCGAATGTTGTTTGGAGTCCCGGATGAGATCCCGGACGTCACGAGGAGTTCCGGAATGGTCCGGAGGTAAAGATTTATATATGGGAAGTCCTATTTTGGCCAATGGAAAATGTTCGGGATTTTTCGGTATTGTACCGGGAAGGTTCTAGAAGGTTCTGGAGTGGGGCCCACCTGCATGGGGGGACCCACATGAACGTGGGTAGTGGGGGAAAGGCCCCACACCCCTGGTCAAGGCGCACCAAGATCCCCCCTTAGAAGGAATAAGATCATATCCCAAAGGGATAAGATCAAGATCCCTAAAAAGGGGGGATAGCAATCAGTGGGGAAGGAAATGATGGGATTTCTTTCCTCCCACCTTTGCCAACGCCCCAATGGACTTGGAGGGCAAGAAACCAGCCCCCTCCACCCCTATATATAGAGGGGAGGCGCATGGGAGCTTCACCCTTGCCCCTGGCGCAGCCCTCCCTCTCCCAAGTGCTCCTCCTCTCTCGCGGTGCTTGGCGAAGCCCTGCAGGATTGCCACGCTCCTCCATCACCACCACGCCGTTGTGCTGCTGCTGGATGGAGTCTTCCTCAACCTCTCCCTCTCTCCTTGCTGGATCAAGGCTTGGGATACGTCACCGGGCTGTACGTGTGTTGAACGCGGAGGTGCCGTGCGTTCGGCACTTGATCATCGGTGATTTGAATCACGACGAGTACGACTCCATCAACCCCGTTCACTTGAACGCTTCCGCTTAGCGATCTACAAGGGTATGTAGATGCACTCTCCTTTCTACTCGTTGCTGGTCTCTCCATAGATAGATCTTGGTGATACGTAGGAATTTTTTTGAATTTCTGCTACGTTCCCCAACAGTGGAATCATGAGCTAGGTCTATTGCGTAGATTCTTTGCACGAGTAGAACACAAAGTAGTTGTGGGCGTTGATTTTGTTCAATATGCTTACCGTTACTAGTCCAATCTTGTTTCGACGGTATTGTGGGATGAAGCGGCCCGGACCGACCTTACACGTACTCTTACGTGAGACAGGTTCCACCAATTGACATGCACTTGGTGCATAAGGTGGCTAGCGGGTGCCAGTCTCTCCCACTTTAGTCGGAACGGATTCGATGAAAAGGGTCCTTATGAAGGGTAAATAGCAATTGGCATATCACGTTGTGGTCTTGCATAGGTAAGAAACGTTCTTGCTAGAAACCCATAGCAGCCACGTAAAACATGCAAACAACAATTAGAGGACGTCTAACTTGTTTTTGCAGGGTATGCTATGTGATGTGATATGGCCAACAAGAATGTGATGAATGATATGTGATGTACGAGATTGATCATGTTCTTGTAATAGGAATCACGACTTGCATGTCGATGAGTATGACAACCGGCAGGAGCCATAGGAGTTGTCTTAAATTTATTGTATGACCTGCGTGTCATTAAACGACGCCATGTAATTACTTTACTTTATTGCTAACCGGTAGCCATAGTAGTAGAAGTAATAAGTTGGCGAGACGACTTCATGGAGACACGATGATGGAGATCATGATGATGGAGATCATGGTGTCATGCCGGTGACGATGATGATCATGGAGCCCCGAAGATGCAGATCAATGGAGCTATATGATATTGGCCATATCATGTCACTACTATATAATTGCATGTGATGTTTATTATGTTTATGCATCTTGTTTACTTAGGACGACGGTAGTAAATAAGATGATCCCTTACAACAATTTCAAGAAGTGTTCTCCCCTAACTGTGCACCGTTGCTACAGTTCGTCGCTTCTAAGCACCACGTGATGATCGGGTGTGATGGATTCTTACGTTCACATACAACGGATGTAAGACAGATTTACACAGCAATACACTTAGGGTTAACTTGACGAGCCTAGCATGTACAGACATGGCCTCGGAACGCGGAGACCGAAAGGTCGAGCATGAGTCGTATAGTAGATACGATCAACATGAAGATGTTCACCGACGTTGGCTAGTCCGTCTCACGTGATGATCGGACACGGCCTAGTTGACTCGGATCATGTGATCACTTAGATGACCAGAGGGATGTCTATCTGAGTGGGAGTTCATAAGATGAACTTAATTATCTTGAACATAGTCAAAAGACCTTTTGCAAATCATGTCGTAGCTCGCACTTTAGTTCTACTATTTAGTTATGTTCCTAGAGAAAATATAGTTGAAAGTTGACAGTAGAGATTATGCAATCAGTAGAAAGCTTATGTCCTTAATGCACCGCTCGGTGTGCCGAACCCCAAATGTCGTTTGTGGATGTTGTGAACATCAGACATACACGTTTTGATAACTACGTGATAATTCAGTGAAACGGTTTAGAGTTGAGGCATCAAAGACGTTTTTCGAAATGTCGCGGAACATATGAGATGTTTCGAGGGCTGAAATTGGGATTTCAGGCTAGTGCCCACGTCAAGAGGTATGAGACCTCCGATGATTTTCTTAACCTGCAAACTAACGGAGAAAAGCTCAATTGTTGTGCTTGTGCTTAGATTGTCTGAGTATAACAATCGATTGAATCGAGTGGGAGTTGATCTTCCATATGAGATAGTGATGTTTCTCCAAAGTCATTGCCACCAAGCTGCTAGAGCTTTGTGATGAACTATAACATATCAGGGATAGATATGATGATCCTTGAGGTATTCACGATGTTTGACACCGCGAAAGTAGAAATCAAGAAGGAGCATCAATTGTTGATGGTTGGTGAAACCACTAGTTTCAAGAAGGGCAAGGGCTAGAATGGATACTTCATGAAACGGCAAATCAGCTGCTGCTCTAGTGAAGAAACCCAAGGTTGAACCCAAACCCGAGACTAAGTGCTTCTGTAATAAGGGGAACAACCACTGGAGCAGAATCACCCTAGATACTTGGTAGATGAGAAGGCTGGCAAGGTCGATAGAAGTATATTGGATATACATTATGTTAATGTGTACTTTACTAGTATTCCTAGTAGCACCAGGGTATTAGATACCGGTTCGGTTGCTAAGTGTTAGTAACTCCAAATAAAGGCTACGGAATAAACGGAGACTAGCTAAAGGTGAGCTGACGATATGTGTTGGAAGTGTTTCCAATGTTGATATGATCAAGCATCGCACGCTCCCTCTACCATCGAGATTGGTGTTTGCGTTGAGCATAGACATGATTGGATTATGTCTATCGCAATACGGTTATTCATTTAAGGAGAATAATGTTTACTCTGTTTATTTGAATAATACCTTGAATGGTCTTGCACCTAAAATGAATGGTTTATTGAATCTCGATCGTAGTGATACACATGTTCATGCCAAAAGATAGTAATGATAGTACCACCTACTTGTGGCACTGCCACGAAAGTCATATCGGTATAAAACGCATGAAGAAGCTCCATGTTGATGGATCTTTGGGCTCACTCGTTTTTGAAAAGTTTGAGACATGAGAACCATGTCTATTGGTGTATATGCATGAAGAAACTCCATGCAAATGGACCGTTTGAACTCACTTGATCTTGAATCACTTGAGACATGCAAATCATACCACATGGGCAAGATGACTGAAATCCTCGGTTTCAGTAAAATGGAACAAGATAGAAACTTGTTGGAAGTAACACATTTTGATGTGTGCAGTCCAATGAGTGCTGAGGAATGCAGTGAATATCGTTATGTTCTTACTTCACAGATGATTCGAGTAGATGTTGAGAATATTTACTTGATGAAACACAAGTCTGAATTATTGAATGGTTCAAGTAATTTCAGAGTGAAGTAGAAGATCATCGTGACAAGAGGATGAAATGTCTATGATATGATCATAGAGATGAGTATCTGAGTTACAAGCTTTGGCACACAATTATGACATTGTGGAAATTGTTTCACAATTAATACCGCCTGGAACACCATAGTTTGATGGTGTGTCCGAACATCATAACTGCACCCTATTGGATATGATGCATACCATGATGTCTCTTATCGAGTTACCACTATCGTTCATGGGTTAGGCATTAGAGACAACCACATTCACTTTAAATAGGGCACCACGTAATTCCGATGAGATGACACTGTATGAACTATGGTTTAGAGAAACCTAAGCTGTCATTCCTTAAAGGTTTGAGGTTGCGACGCTTATGTGAAAAAGTTTCAGGCTGATAAGCTCGAACCCAAAGCGGATAAATGCATCTTCATAGGACACCCAAAACAGTTGGGTATACCTCCTAATTCAGATCCGAAAGCAATATGGATTGTTTCTTGAATCGGGTCCTTTCTCGAGGAAAGGTTTCTCTCGAAAGAGTTGAGTGGGAGGATGGTGGAGACTTGATATGGTTATTGAACCGTCACTTCAACAAGTGTAGCAGGGCACAGGAAGTTGTTCCTGTGGCACCTATACCAATTGAAGTGGAAGCTTATGATAGTGATCATGAAGCTTTGGATCAAGTCACTACCGAACCTCGTAGGACGACAAGGATGCGTACTACTTCAGAGTGGTACGGTGATCTTGTCTTGAAGGTCATGTTGCTAGACAACAATGAACCTACGAGCTATGGAGAAGCGATGGTGGGCCCAAATTCCGACAAATGGTTAGAAGCCATAAAATCCGAGATAGGATCCATGTATCAGAACAAAGCATGGACTTTGGTGGACTTGCCCGATGATCGGCAAGCCATTGAGATAAATGGATCTTTAAGAAGAAGACGGACGTGGACGGTAATGTCACCATCCATGAAGCTCGACTTGTGGCGAAGAATTTTTCACAAGTTCAAGGAGTTGACTACGATGAGATTTTCTCATCCGTAGCGATGCTTAAAGTCCGTCGGAATCATGTTAGCATTAGCTCCATTTATGAAATCTGGCAGATGGATGTCAAAACAAGTTTCCTTACCAGTTTTCGTAAGGAAAGGTTGTATGTAATACAATCCAAAAGTTTTTGTCGATCCTAAGGATGCTAAAAGGTATGCTGGCTCCAGCGATCCTTCTAAGGACTGGAGTAAGCATCTCGGAGTTGGAATGTGCGCTTTGATAAGATGATCAAAGATTTTGGGTTTATACAAAGTTTATGAGAAACTTGTATTTCCAAAGAAGTGAGTGGGAGCACTATAGAATTTCTGATGAGTATATGTTGTTGACATATTGATGATCAGAAATGATGTAGAATTTCTAGAAAGCATATAGGGTTATTTGAAAGGTGTTTTTCAAATAGAAAACCTGGATTAAGTTACTTGAGCATTGAGCATCAAGATCTATAAGGATAGATCAAGACGCTTAATGGTGCTTTCAAGTGAGCACATTCCTTGACATGATCTTGAAGGTGTTCAAGATGGATCAGTCAAAGAAGGAGTTCTTGCCTGAGTTGTAAGGTATGAAGTTAAGACTTAAAAGCTCGACCACGGCAGAATAGAGAGAAAGGACGAAGGTCGTCCCCTATGCTTAAGACGTAGGCTCTACAGTATGCTATGCTGTGTACCGCACCTGAAGTGTGCCTTGCCATGAGTCAGTCAAGGGGTACAAGAGTGATCCAAGAATGGATCACAGGACAGCGGTCAAAGTTATCCTTAGTAACTAGTGGACTAAGGAATTTTCTCGATTATGGAGGTGATAAAGAGTTCGACGTAAAGAGTTATGTCGATGCAAGCTTAACACCTATCCGGATAGCTCTGAGTATAAATACCGGATACGTATAATGGGGCAACTTTTAGTATAGCTCCAAGTAGAACAGTTATTTGGAATAGCTCCAAATAGAGCGTGGTAGCTACATCTAGGAGATGACATAGAGATTTGTAAAGCACACACGGATCTAAAAGGTTCAGACCCGTTGACTATAACCTCTCTCACAAGCATAACATGATCAAACCCAGAACTCATCGAGTGTTAATCACATGGTAAATGTGAACTAGATTATTGACTCTAGTAAACTCTTTGGGTGTAAGTCACATGGGGATGTGACCTTGAGTGTTAATCACATATCGATGTGAACTAGATTACTGACTCTAGTGCAAGTGGGAGACTGTTGGAAATATGCCCTAGAGGCAATAATAAAAGTATTATTATATTTCCTTGTTCATGATAATTGTCTTTTATTCATGCTATAACTGTATTATTCGGAAATCGTAATACACGTGTGAATACATAGACCACAATATGTCCCTAGTGAGCCTCTAGTTGACTAGCTCGTTGTGATCAACAGATAGTCATGGTTTCCTGGCTATGGACATTGGATGTCGTTGATAACGGGATCACATCATTAGGAGAATGATGTGATGGACAAGACCCAATCCTAAGCCTAGCACTAAGATCGTGTAGTTCGTTTGCTAGAGCTTTTCCAATGTCAAGTATCTCTTCCTTAGACCATGAGATTGTGCAACTCCCGGATACCATAGGAATGCTTTGGGTGTAGCAAACGTCACAACGTAACTGGGTGGCCATAAAGGTGCATTACAGGTATCTCCGAAAGTATCTGTTGGGTTGGCACGAATCGAGATTGGGATTTGTCACTCCGTGTAAACAGAGAGGTATCTCTGGGCCCACTCGGTAGGACATCATCATATGCGCAATGTGACCAAGGAGTTGATCACGGGATGATGTGTTACGGAACGAGTAAAGAGACTTGCCGGTAACGAGATTGAACAAGGTATAAGGATACCGACGATCGAATCTCGGGCAAGTATAATACCGCTAGACGAAGGGAATTGTATACGGGATCGATTGAGTCCTTGACATCGTGGTTCATCCGATGAGATCATCGTGGAACATGTGGGAGCCAACATGGGTATCCAGATCCCGCTGTTGGTTATTGACCGGAGAACGTCTCGGTCATGTCTACATGTCTCCCGAACCCGTAGGGTCTACACACTTAAGGTTCGATGACGCTAGGGTTATAAAGGAAGTTTGCATGTGGTTACCGAATGTTGTTTGGAGTCCCGGATGAGATCCCGGACGTCACGAGGAGTTCCGGAATGGTCCGGAGGTAAAGATTTATATATGGGAAGTCCTATTTTGGCCACTGGAAAATGTTCGGGATTTTTCGGTATTGTACCGGGAAGGTTCTAGAAGGTTCTGGAGTGGGGCCCACCTGCATGGGGGGACCCACATGAACGTGGGTAGTGGGGGAAAGGCCCCACACCCCTGGTCAAGGCGCACCAAGATCCCCCCTTAGAAGGAATAAGATCATATCCCAAAGGGATAAGATCAAGATCCCTAAAAAGGGGGGATAGCAATCAGTGGGGAAGGAAATGATGGGATTTCTTTCCTCCCACCTTTGCCAACGCCCCAATGGACTTGGAGGGCAAGAAACCAGCCCCCTCCACCCCTATATATAGAGGGGAGGCGCATGGGAGCTTCACCCTTGCCCCTGGCGCAGCCCTCCCTCTCCCAAGTGCTCCTCCTCTCTCGCGGTGCTTGGCGAAGCCCTGCAGGATTGCCACACTCCTCCACCACCACCACGCCGTTGTGCTGCTGCTGGATGGAGTCTTCCTCAACCTCTCCCTCTCTCCTTGCTGGATCAAGGCTTGGGAGACGTCACCGGGCTGTACGTGTGTTGAACGCGGAGGTGCCGTGCGTTCGGCACTTGATCATCGGTGATTTGAATCACGACGAGTACGACTCCATCAACCCCGTTCACTTGAACGCTTCCGCTTAGCGATCTACAAGGGTATGTAGATGCACTCTCCTTTCTACTCGTTGCTGGTCTCTCCATAGATAGATCTTGGTGATACGTAGGAAATTTTTTGAATTTCTGCTACGTTCCCCAACATGCGGTGCCCCCCTCCACAGTTTTCCACCTCGGTCATATCGTCGTAGTGATTAGGCGAAGCCCTGCGCCGGTAACTTCATCATCACCGTCACCATGCCGTTGTGCTGATGGAACCCTCGGCCTCAGTTGGATCTAGTGTTCGAGGGACGTCACCGAGCTGAACGTGTGGAGATCACGGAGGTGCCGTGCGTTCGGCACTTGATCGGTTGGATCGCGAAGACGTTTGACTACATCAACCGCGTTAACTAACGCTTCCTCTTTCTGTCTACGAGGGTATGTGGACACACTCTCCACTCTCGTTGCTATGCATCACCTAGATAGATCTTGCATGATCGTATTTTTTTTTGAAATTACTGTGTTCCCCAACAGTGGCATTCGAGCCAGGTCTATGCGTAGATGTTATATGCATGAGTAGAACACAAAGAGTTGTGGGCGATAATAGTCATACTGCTTACCAGCATGTCATACTTTGATTCGGCGGTATTGTTGGATGAAGCGGCTCGGACCGACATTACATGACCGCGTTCATGAGACTGGTTCTACCGACGTGCTAATGCATAAAGGTGGCTGGCGGGTGTCTGTTTCTCCAACTTTAGTTGAATCATGTGTGGCTACGCCCGGTCCTTGTTGAAGGTTAAAACAACACACTTGATGAAAATCGTTGTGGATTTGATGCGTAGGGAAGAACGGTTCATGCTAGAAGCCCATAGCAGCCACGTAAAACTTGCAACAACAAAGTAGAGGACGTCTAACTTGTTTTTGTAGGGCTTGCTGTGATGTGATATGGTCAAGGCATGATGTGATATAAATTGTTGTATGAGATGATCATGTTTTGTAACAAAGTTATCGGCAACCGGCAGGAGCCATATGGTTGTCGCTTTATTGTATGCAATGCAATCGCCATGTAATTGTTTTACTTTATCACTAAGCAGTAGCGATAGTCGTAGTAACAATAGTTGGCGAGATGACAACGATGCTACGATGGAGATAAAGGTGTCGCGCTGGTGACGATGGAGATCATGACGATGCTTCGGTGATGGAGATCATGAGCACAAGATGATGATGGCCATATCATGTCACATATTTTGATTGCATGCAATGTTTATCTTTTATGCATCTTATTTTGCTTAGTACAGCGGTAGCATTATAAGATGATCACTTACTAAATTTAAAGGTACAAGTGTTCTCCCTGAGTATGCACCATTGCTACAGTTCGTCGTGCCGAGACACCACGTGATGATCGGGTGTGATAAGCTCTACGTTCACATACAACGGGTGCAAGCCAGTTTTGCACACGTAGAATACTCGGGTTAAACTTGACGAGCCTAGCATATGCAGATATGGCTGATACGTCTCCAATGTATCTATAATTTATGAAGCATTCATGCTATTTTATTATCTATTTTGAATGATTACGGGCTTTATTATACACTTTATATTACTTTTGGGACTAACCTATTAACCGGAGGCCCAACCCATATTGCTGTTTTATTGCCTGTTTCAGTATTTCGAAGAAAAGGAATATCAAACGGAGTCCAAATGGAATGAAACCTTCGGCAGCGTGATTTTTTTGGAAGAATATGATCCTGGAGACTTGCAGTTCACGTTAGAGGATCCTCGAGGAGGCCAGGAGATAGAGGGGCACGCCCCCCCACTGGGCATGCCCCCTGTCTCGTGGGCCCCTCGAGCACCCCCCGACCGACTTCTTTCGCCTATATAAGCCTACGTACCATAAAAACATCGAAAATCAAGATAGATCGGGAGTTCCGCCGCCGCAAGCCTCTGTAGCCACCAAAAACCTCTCGGGGGCCCGTTTCGGCACCTGCCGGAGGGGGAACCCATCACCGGTGGCCATCTTCATCATCCCGACGCTATCCATGACGAGGAGGGAGTAGTTCACCCTCGGGGCTGAGGGTATGTACCAGTAGCTATGTGTTTGATCTCTCTCTCTCTCTCTCTCTCTCTCTCTCTCTCTCTCGTGTTCTCTCTATGGCACGATCTTGATGTATCGCGAGCTTTGCTATTATAGTTGGATCTTATGATGTTTCTCCCCCCTCTACTCTCTTGTGATGAATTGAGTTTCCCTCTTGAAGTTATCTTATCGGATTGAGTCTTTACTTTGAGAACACTTGATGTATGTCTTGTCGTGTTTATCTGTGGTGACAATGGGATATCACGTGCCACTTGATGTATGTTTCTGTGACCAACTTGCGGGTTCCGCCCATGAACCTATGCATAGGGGTTGGCACACGTTTTCTTGACTCTTCGGTAGAAACTTTGGGGCACTCTTTGAAGTACTTTGTGTTGGTTGGATGAATCTGAGATTGTGTGATGCATATCGTATAATCATGCCCACGGATACTTGAGGTGACAATGGAGTATCTAGGTGACATTAGGGTTTTGGTTGATTTGTGTCTTAAGGTGTTATTCTAGTACGAACTCTTGAATAGATTGATCCGAAAGAATAACTTTGAGGTGGTTTCGTACCCTACCATAATGTCTATGTTTGTTCTCCGCTATTAGTGGCTTTGGAGTGACCCTTTGTTGCATGTTGAGGGATTGTTATATGATCTATCTATGTTATTATTGTTGAGAGAACTTGCACTAGTGAAAGTATGAACCCTATGCCTTGTTTTCTACCATTGCAATATTGTTTACGCTCAGTTTTATCATTAGTTACCTTGCTGTTTTTATATTTTCAGATTACAAAAACCTTTATCTACTATCCATATTGCACTTGTATCACCATCTCTTCGCCGAACTAGTGCACCTATACAATTTGTCATTGTATTGGTTGTGTTGGGGACACAAGAGACTCTTTGTTATTTGGTTGCAGGGTTGTTTGAGAGAGACCATCTTCATCCTACGCCTCCCACGGATTTATAAACCTTAGGTCATCCACTTGAGGGAAATTTGCTACTGTCCTACAAACCTGTGCACTTGCAGGCCCAACAACGTCTACAAGAAGAAGGTTGTGTAGTAGACATCAAGCTCTTTTCTGGCGCCATTGCCGGGGAGGTGAGTGCTTGAATGTATATCTTTAGATCTTGCAATCGAATATTTTTGTTTCTTGTTTTATCACTAGTTTAGTTTATAAAAGAAAATTACAAAAAAATGGAGTTAAGCTTGTCTCATACACTTCGTCTTTTTAATATCTTTCGTGAGTATGATGGAAAGGAAAACTGTGCTCAAGTGCTAGAAGAAGAATGCATTAAAATGCTTGGTACTAAATCTTTGAATGATGAGCATGATTGCAATGTTGTTAGTATGAACTCCTTGAATATCCATAGTACTAATGATGATTGCTCTAGTCATGATGAAAATATCTCTTATAAGCATGTCAACTTTTGTGGAGTGCATGTTTGCATGAACACACCAAGTAGAGAAGATATATATTGCAAGAGGCATAAGCATTTAGAAACTAAACTGTTGCAAGAAAAGTTAAATGGGAGTGCTGAAAATTTATACTTCCTTTGCCGTACTTGTGAACTATGCAATGAACGTGGTCATTTACATCTCCAATGCAAATTGTTTCATGATCGAATCGTGTCCAAAAATTGTGATGATTTGATCTCCCTTGCTCATTACAATGAACTTAGTTTGCTTTTGGGTTATGAAGAATTGAAACATTTAATTAAGGACCTTCCAGAATTTGCCCATAAGAAATTCCTTGATATTGATCTAGAGAAAATTATTTGTATTGTACGGTGAGTTGCATTGAAAATTCTTATATTGCCAATTACATAAAGAAAAGAAAGCAAATAGAAGATGATGAGAATACTAATGAAAGGGAAGAGACTTCCCAATATCCTCCTATTATTTCTTATGATGAATCAGGTAACCAGGAGGAGCTTTCTATTCAACCAATCTCGTCAATAAGGAGCTCAAAGATGAAGATTGAACCCACACATAATGTGAAAAGAAAACGAAAAGAAGGGGCAACAAAGGTAAAAAGGTATCCCTCCCAAATGATGTTGCTCCTACTACTCATTGTGATGATGATAATTGCTATACTATTGGTGCTATCCATACTATTAATGATGAGAGTGATTATGCTTATGATATGAAAAGGCCCAAGATTGGGGAAGCTATGTTTGATGAGGATGAAATATTTGAGAATATATTTGCTGAAACTAATGTTCGTCCCAAGCTTGGGGATGCTATGTTTAATGAAGATGATATTTTTAGCATCCCAAGTTTTGGTATGCAAAGTTTTTATGATGATAGCATGCCTCTTACCTATGATGATTATATTGATGAAAGTGGGTTTGGAAGAGTGTCAACTTTATTTAGTGATTCCACTATCTTGGGAGAGGTTTCAATCGATTATGATGAGAACAAAGTTGCTACTTATGATGATTATTGTGATGAAACTTATGCTATAAAAAGTAGTGATGACTATATTTACAAATCTTGTCATGATTATGATTACCCTTTTTCTGAACATTACTCTTTTAATGTGGAAACAATTTTTAGTGTTCAAGTCTCTTATGATACTCCCACTACTAGTCATGAAAAGAATTTTGCTTATGTGGAGATTAGTAATTTTTTTATGCTTGTAGATCATGAAAGGAATGCTTTAGGTGCTGGTTATATTGTTGAATTCATTCATGATGCTACTGAAACTTATTATGAGGGAGGAACAAATGCTTGTAGGAATTGCAATAATATCAAGTTTCCTTCCTATGTGCTTAAAATTTTGAAGCTATGCTTGTTTAAACTTCCTATGCTAGTTGATTATTGTTCCTATAAGTTGTTTGCTCACAAAATCCCTATGCATAGGAAGTGGGTTACGCTTAAATGTGCTAGTCATATGCTTCATGATGCTCCCGTTATGTTTCAATTCTTATCTCTTTTGCGAGCATCATTGTCATAATCATGCCTAGCTAGAAAGGCATTAAAGAAAAGCGCTTGTTGGGAGACAACCCAATATTTACCCTTACTGTTTTTGTGTGTTCACACGATTATGCTACTGTAGTAATCATGTTTTATAGCTTTTGTATCAATAAAGTGCCAAGTAAGACCTTTAGGATAGCTTACGGTGATAGTTGTGTTGATCCTGCTGAAAATCAGAAACTTTTGCACCCAGTAAATTAGTTTTGTTAATTCACAGAAACGTGGTTCTGATCGGATTCTTTTTGCTACGGATTGGTACACAAATTTCTTAGTACTTTCTAATTTGGTAGTATTTTTGGAGTTCCAGAAGTATACGTTTGATACAGATTACTACAGACTGTTCTGTTTTTGACAGATTCTGTTTTTCGTATGTTGTTTGCTTATTTTGATGCATCTATGGCTAGTATTAAGTGGTATGAACCATAGAGAAGTTGGATTACAGTAGATATTATACCAATATGAATTTAGAATGAGTTCACTACATTACCTAAGTGGTGGTTTTATTTTCTTATACTAAAGGAGCTTACGAGTTCTCTGTTGAGTTTTGTGTTGTGGAGTTTTCAAGTTTTGGGTAAAGATTCGATGGACTATGGAATAAGGAGTGGCAAGAGCCTAATATTGGGGATGCCCAAGTCACCCCAAGGTAATATTCAAGGACAACCAAGAGCCTAAGCTTGGGGATGCCCCGGATGGCATCCCCTCTTTCGTCTTCGTTCATCGGTAACTTTACTTGAAGCTATATTTTTATTCATCACATGATATGTGTTTTGCTTGGAGCATCATTTTCTCTTGTTAGTATTTGCTTGCTGTTATTTAGAGTAATGTTTTGCATCTTTAGTTTCAATAAAAAAGTCAAAGGATAGCCTTTACCATGCTTATTTTGCTAGTATACATGTTGCTGTTTGGAAACAGAAAGTTTACCGCTGTTGCAAACATTCCCTAGAAAAGGCAGAGCATGATATAATGTTGAAACTTTTTGCATAATGAGCTCTGATAAACTTACTACAGTGGGAATCTTATTTCATAATTTTTGGAGTTAGGTAAGTATGATGAATCTTGCATTCTTTACATACTATACTGTTTTGGCAGATTGCTGTTATGGTTGCATTGTTTGCATATGCTTGCTTGTTTAATGATTCTGTTTGAGGATAGGAGTTTTAAATATGCAGAGGCATTTAGTATTCAATGTTGAATAATAATTTTAGTAATTTGTTACAGTAGAAATTGATAAGGTTTTGCATTGGTTTATACTAACCTATCTCATGAGTTCTTGTTGAGTTTGGTGTGGATGAAGCTTTTGATAAAAAGAGAAATCATGATATGAGAGGAATTAAGGAGACACAAAAGTTCAAGCTTGGGGATGCCCATGGCACCCCAAGATAATATTCCAAGAAGTCTCAAGCATCTAAGCTTGGGGATGCCCCGGTAGGCATCCCACCTTTCTTCTTCAACAACTATCGGTTAGTATCGGTTGAGCCTAAGTTTTTGCTTCTTCACATGAGTTGTGTTATCCTTGCAATGTCATTTTATTTTGTTTTGCTTGCTGTTTGAATACAATACCAAGATCTGAAAATCTTAAATGAGAAAGAGTCTTCATATAGTTACATAATTTTTTAGCTACTCATTGATCTTCACTTATATCTTGTTGGAGTAGTTTGTCATTTACCCGTGTGCTTCATTTATATCCTATGAGTAAATGGTTGAATGAGTTGAATGTCATAAATCTGAAATTATATATGTCTCATTTGCTTATCCCATGGGGAGTAATGACTTCACATCTAAGAAGTAGAGGTTGTAAATTGATTGAAGGTTAGCAAGCATTGTATTGGTCATTTGAACAATTCATGAAAGAATATTGAAGAAAGAGAGATTTCACATATAAATACACTATCCTAGACATCTTTTATAACTGGGAGCACTCATTAAGTATTACATGCTAAAGAGTTGATGTTGGACAAGAAAGACAACGTAATGGGTTATGTTTTCTGACATCTCAGTTAAAGTATATTGTCATGGATCATTCAAACATGTTGAGCTTGCCTTTCCCCCTCATGCTAGCCAAATTCTTTGCACCAAGTAGAGATACTACTTGTGCTTCCAAATATCCTTAAACCCAGTTTTGCCATGAGAGTCCACCATACCTACCTATGGATTGAGTAAGATCCTTCAAGTAAGTTGTCATCGGTGCAAGCAATAAAAATTGCTCTCTAAATATGTATGATCTTTTGGTGTGAAGAAAATAGCTTTATACGATCTTGTTATGGAAGCAATAAAAGCGACGGACTGCATAATAAAGGTCCATATACAAGTTGCAATATAAAGTGGCGTTCATTCGCATTAAGATTTTGTGCATCCAACCCTAAAAGCGCATGACAACCTCTGCTTCCCTCTGCGAAGGGCCATCTTTTATTTTATGTCTTTTACTTTATGCAAGAGTCAATGTGATCTTCACCTTTCCCTTTTTCATTTTATCCTTTGGCAAGCACCTCGTGTTGGGAAGATCCTGATATATATATATATATATATATATAGAGGGAAAATGCATCCTACTACCGGGTGTAGTTACACCCATTTCTCATATACTACTATGTGATAGTATATACTCTACTTTACTATTTTTACTATATACATATACTATATCTAAGATACTACAAAGCGAGTTATGTGAAAAAATTGCATGTGAGCCCATGTTTTTATAATATTTGTCAAATACGTACATATTTGTACGTAAAAAGGAGTATGCTCAAAATCTACTACGTACTACCTAAAAAATAGTATATATACTACCTAAACATTCTTACATACTACATACTATGCGTACATACTCTCCGATATGATAGATATTACCTAGAACGTATGAAACAAAAGTGGGAGTAACTACACCCGGTAGTAGGAAAAATTTGTCATATATATATATATATATATATATATATATATATATATATATATATATATACCAATTGGATGTAAGTTAGCATGAACTATTATTGTTGACATCACCCAAAGGTGAATACATTGGGAGGCAACACTATAAGCCCCTATCTTTCTCAGTGCCCGATTGAAACTCCATAACCATTAGTATTGCGTGAGTGTTAGCAATTGTAGAAGACTATATGATAGTTGAGTATGTGGAGTTTAATATTCCTGAAAATAAGATGAATTGCAATTGTTTGAATGACTGAGAATGAAGTTTGCTAGTTTTCCAGAAAGTTTATGGTCTATGCTTGGACATGTGAATTGCTTGTTACTTTATCGTGAGAAGTTTTATGAGATGAACTGCTGTTATGACATATTATCATGCTAGAAAAGGTGATTGAAATTATCATTGATCAAACTTGTGCACCTTCTAGCATTCACACTTCATAAATTCTTTCTTTTATCATTTACCTACTCGATGACGAGTAGGAATTAAGCTTGGGGATGCTGATACGTCTCCAACGTATCTATAATTTATGAAGCATTCATGCTATTTTATTATCTATTTTGAATGATTACGGGCTTTATTATACACTTTTATATTACTTTTGGGACTAGCCTATTAATCGGAGGCCCAGCCCATATTGCTGTTTTATTGCCTGTTTCAGTATTTCGAAGAAAGGAATATCAAACGGAGTCCAAACGGAATGAAACCTTCGGCAGCGTGATTTTTTGGAAGAATATGATCCTGGAGATTTGGAGTTCACGTCAGAAGATCCTCGAGGAGGCCAGGAGATAGGGGGCGCGCCTCCCTGTCTCGTCGGCCCCTCGAGCACCCCTCGACCGACTTCTTTTGCCTATATAAGCCTACGTACCCTAAAAACATCGAAAATCAACATAGATCGGGAGTTCCGCCACCGCAAGCCTCTGTAGCCACCAAAAACCTCTCGGGAGCCCGTTCCGGCACCTGTCGGAGGGGTAACCCATCACCGGTGGCCATCTTCATCATCCCGGCGCTATCCATGACGAGGAGGGAGTAGTTCACCCTCGGGGCTGAGGGTATGTACTAGTAGCTATATGTTTTATCTCTCTCTCTCTCTCTCGTGTTCTCTCTATGGCACGATCTTGATGTATCGCGAGCTTTGCTATTATAGTTGGATCTTATGATGTTTCTCCCCCCTCTACTCTCTTGTGATGAATTGAGTTTCCCTCTTGAAGTTATCTTATCGGATTGAGTCTTTACTTTGAGAACACCTGATGTGTGTCTTGCCGTGTTTATCTGTGGTGACAATGGGATATCACGTGCCACTTGATGTATGTTTTGGTGACCAACTTGCGGGTTCCGCCCATGAACCTATGCATAGGGGTTGGCACATGTTTTCTTGACTCTTCGGTAGAAACTTTGGGGCACTCTTTGAAGTACTTTGTGTTGGTTGGATGAATCTGAGATTGTGTGATGCATATCATATAATCATGCCCACGGATACTTGAGGTGACAATGGAGTATCTAGGTGACATTAGGGTTTTGGTTGATTTGTGTCTTAAGGTGTTATTCTAGTACAAACTCTTGAATAGATTGATCCGAAAGAATAACTTTGAGGTGGTTTCGTACCCTACCATAATGTCTATGTTTGTTCTCCGCTATTAGTGGCTTTGGAGTGACTCTTTGTTGCATGTTGAGGGATTGTTATATGATCTATCTATGTTATTATTGTTGAGAGAACTTGCACTAGTGAAAGTATGAACCCTATGTCTTGTTTCCCACCATTGCAATATTGTTTACGCTCAGTTTTATCATTAGTTACCTTGCTGTTTTTATATTTTCAGATTACAAAAACCTTTATCTACTATCCATATTGCACTTGTATCACCATCTCTTCGCCGAACTAGTGCACCTATACAATTTGCCATTGTATTGGGTGTGTTGGGGACACAAGAGACTCTTTGTTATTTGGTTGCAGGGTTATTTGAGAGAGACCATCTTCATCCTACGCCTCCCACGGATTTATAAACCTTAGGTCATCCACTTGAGGGAAATTTGCTACTGTCCTACAAACCTGTGCACTTGCAGGCCCAACAATGTCTACAAGAAGAAGGTTGTGTAGTAGACATCAAGCTCTTTTCTGGCGCCGTTGCCGGGGAGGTGAGTGCTTTAATGTATATCTTTAGATCTTGCAATCGAATCTTTTTGTTTCTTGTTTTATCACTAGTTTAGTTTATAAAAGAAAACTACAAAAAATGGAGTTAAGCTTGTCTCATACGCTTCGTCTTTTTAAAAGATAACTAGAGGGATGTCTATCTAAGTGGGAGTTCTTAAGTAATATGATTAATTGAACTATAATTTATCATGAACTTAGTCCTGATAGTATTTTGCCAATTATGTTGTAGATCAATAGCTCGCGTTATAGCTTCCCTATGTTTTTTAGATGTTCCTGGAGAAAACTAAGTTTGAAAGATGATAGTAGCAATGATGCGGACTGGGTCCGTGATCTGAGGTTTATCCTCATTGCTACACAGAAGAATTATGTCCTTGATGTACCGCTAGGTGACAGACCTATTGCAGTAGCAGACGCAGACGTTATGAATGTTTGGCTAGCTCAATATGATGACTACTTAATAGTTTAGTGCACCATGCTTTACGGCTTAGAACCGGGACTTCAAAATGTTTTGAACGCCACGAAGCATATGAGATGCTCCAAGCGATGAAATTGGCATTTCAGACTCATGGCCGTGTCGAGAGGTATGAGACCTCCGACAAGTACTTCGCCCAAAAAGATGGAGGAGAATTGCTTAGCTAGTGAGCATGTGCTCAGATTGTCTGGGTACTACAATCGCTTGAATCAAGTGGGAGTTGATCTTCCAGATAAGATAGTGATTGACAGATTTCTCTAGTCACCACCACCAAGTTACTAGAACTTCATGATGAAGTATAGTATGCAAGGGATGACGAAAACGATTCCCAAGTTCTTCGTGATGCTGAAATCGACGAAGGTAGAAATCAAGAAAGAGCATCAAGTGTTGATGACAAGACCACTAGTTTCAAGAAAAGGGCAAAGGGAAAGAAAGGCAACTTCAAGTAGAATGGCAAGCAAGTTGTCACTCCCGTGAAGAAACCCAAAGCTGGACCAAAGCCTGAAACTGAGTGCTTCTACTGCAAAGGAAATGGTCACTGGAAGCGGAATGCCCTAAATATTTGGTGGATAAGAAGGATGGCAAAGTGAACAAAGGTATATTTCATATACAGGTTATTGATGTGTACCTTACTAGTGTTCATAGTAGCCCTTGGGTATCTGATACTTGTTCGGTTGCTAAGATTAGTAACTCGAAACAGGAGTTACAGAATAAACAGAGACTAGTTGAGGGTGAAGTGACGATGTGTGTTGGAAGTGATTCCAAGATTGATATGATCATCATCGCTCACTCCCTCTACTTTCGAGATTAGTGTTGAACCTAAATAAATGTTAATTGGTGTTTGCATTGATCATGAATATAATTAGATCATGTTAATTGCAATACGGCTATTCATTTAAGACAGAGAATAATTGTTATTCTGTTTACATGAATAAAACCTTCTATGGTCATACACCCAATGTTGATGGTTTATTGAATCTCGATCGTGGTAATAGACATATTTATAGTATTGATGCCAAAAGATGCAAAGTTGGTAATGATAGTGCAACTTATTTGTGGCACTGCCATTTGGGTCATATTGGTGTAAAGCGCATAAAGAAACTCCATAAAGATGGACTTTTGGAATCACTTGATTATGAATCAATTGATGCTTGTGAACCGTGCCTTGTGGGCAAGATTACTAAAACTCCGTTCTCTGGAACAATGGAACGAGCTAGTGACTTATTGGAAATAATACATACCGATGTATGCGGTCCAATGAGTGTTGATGCTCGTGGCGGGTATCGTTATTTTTTAACCTTCACAGATGATTTGAGAAGATATGGGTATATCAACTTAATGAAACACAAATCTGAAACATTTGAAAAGTTCAAAGAATTTCAGAGTGAAGTGGAGAATCATCGTCACAAGAAAATAAAGTTTCTACAATCTGATCATGGAGGAGAATATTTGAGTTACGAGTTTGGCCTTCATTTAAAACAATGTGGAATAGTTTCACAACTCACGCCACCTAGAACACCACAGCGTAATGGTGTGTCCGAACATCGTAATCAAACTTTATTGGATATGGTGCGATCTATGATGTCTCTTACCGATTTGCCACTATAATTTTGGGGTTATGCATTAGAGACAACTACATTCAATTTAAATAGGGCACCATCAAAATCCATTGAGATGATGCCTTATGAACTGTGGTTTGTCAAGAAACCAATGTTGTCGTTTCTTAAAATTTGGGGCTGCGATGTTTATGTGAAAAAGCTTCAACCTGATAAGCTCGAACCCAAATCGGAGAAGTGCGTCTTCATAGTTAACCCAAAGGAAACTATTGGGTACACCTTCTATCACAGATCCAAAGGCAAAATCTTTGTTGCTAAGAATGGATCCTCTCTAGAGAAGGAGTTTCTCTCGAAAGAAGTGAGTGGGAGGAAAGTAGAACTTGATGTGGTAATTGTACCTTCTCCCTTACTGGAAAGTAGTTCATCACAGAAATCAGTTCCAGTGATTCCTACACCAATTAGTGAGGAAGCTAATGATGATGATCATGAAACTTCAGATCAAGTTACTACCGAGCCTCGTAGGTTAACTAGAGTACGATCCGCACCAGAGTGGTACGGTAATCCAATTCTGGAAGTCATGTTACTAGACCATGATAAACCTACGAACAATGAGGAAGCGATGATGATCCCGGATTCCGCGAGATGGCTTGAGGCCATGAAATCTGAGATGGGATCCATGTTTGAGGACAAAGTGTGGACTTTGGTGGACTTGCTCGATGATCGGCAAGCCATTAAGAATAAATGGATCTTGACGAGGAAGACGAACACTGATAGTAGTGTTACTATCTACAAAAGCTCGACTTGTCGCAAAAGGTTTTTGACAAGTTCAAGGAGTTGACTATGATGAGACTTTCTCACCCGTAGCGATGCATAAGTCTGTCCGAATCATGTTAGCAATTGCTGCATTTTATGATTATGAAATTTGGCAGATGGATGAAAACTGCATTCTTGAATGAATTTTTGGAAGAAGAGTTGTATATGATGCAACCAGAAGGTTTTGTCGATCCAAAGGGTGCTAACAAAGTGTGCAGGCTCCAGTGATCCATTTATGGACTGGTGCAAGCCTCTTGGAGTTGGAATAAACACTTTGATAGTGTGATCAAAGCATATGGTTTTATGCAGACTTTTGGAGAAGCCTGTATTTACAAGAAAGTGAGTGGGAGCTCTGTAGCATTTCTAATATTATATGTGGATGACATATTGTTGATTGGAAATGATATAGAATTTGTGGATAGCATAAAGGGATACTTGAATAAGAGTTTTTACAATAAAAGACCGTAGTAAAGCTGCTTACATATTGGGCATCAAGATCTATAGAGATAGATCAAGACGCTTGATAAGATTTTACAATGAGTAAATACCTTGACAAGTTTTTGAAAGAGTTGAAAATGGATCAGTCAAATAAGGAGTTCTTGTCTGTATTACAAGGTATAAATTTGAATAAAACTCAAAGCTCAACCACGGCAGAAGATATAAAGAGAATGAAAGTCATTCCCTATGCCACAGTCATGGGTTTTATAAAGTATGTTGTGCTGTGTACCAGACCTATTGTGTACCATGCCATGAGTTTGGCAAGGGGGTACAATAGTGATCTAAGAGTACATCACTAGACATCGGTCAAAATTATCCTTAGTGAGGACTAAGGAAATGTTTCTCGGTGATGAGGGTGATTAACAGTTCATCGTAAAGAGTTACGCCGATGCAAGCTTTTACACCGATCCAGATGACTCTAATACGTCCATTTTGCATCATGCTTTTATATCGATATTTACTGCATTATGGGCTGTTATTTCACGTTATGTCACAATACTTATGCCTATTCTCTCTTATTTTACAAGGTTTACATGAAGAGGGAGAATGCCGGCAGCTGGGATTCTGGGTTGGAAAAGGAGCAAATATTAGAGACCCATTCTGCACAACTCCAAATGTCCTGAAACTCCACGAAAGTTATTCTTATAATTAATAAAAAATACTGTATGGATAAAGTACCAGACGGGGCCCACACCCTGTCCACGAGGGTGGGGGGGCACGCCCTACCCCCCTGGGTGCGGCCCCTGCCTCGTGGGCCCCTTGGCAGTCCTCCGGTGGCCATCTTCTGCTACATGAAATCTTTTACCCTGGAAAAAAAATCATAAGCAAGCTTTTAGGAAGAAACACCGCCGCCACGAGGCGGAATCTTGGCAGAACCAGTTTAGGGCTCAGGCGGAACTGTTCTACCGGGGAAACTTCCCTCCGAGAGGGGTAAAGCATCACCATAGTCATCACCATCAATCCTCTCATTGGGAGGGGGTCAATCTCCGTCAACATCTTCACCAGCACCATCTCCTCTCAAACCCTAATTCATCTCTTGTATCCAATCTTTGTCCCAAAACCTCATATTGGTACTTGTGGGTCACTAGTAGTGTTGATTACTCCTTGTAGTTGATGCTAGTTGGTTTATTCGGTGGAAGATCATATGTTCAGATCCTATATGCAAATTAATACCCCTCTGATTATGAACATGAATATGATTTGTGAGTAGTTATGTTTGTTCCTGAGGACATGGGAGAAGTCTTGCCATAAGTAGTCATGTGAACTTGGTATTCGTTCGGTATTTTGATGAGATGTATGTTGTCTCTCCTCTACTGGTGTTATGTGAACGTCGACTACATGACACTTCACCATTATTTGGGCCTAGAGGAAGGCATTGGGAAGTAATAAGTAGATCATGGGTTGCTAGAGTGACATAAGCTTAAACCCTAGTTTATGCGTTGCTTCGTAAGGGGCTGATTTGGATCCATATGTTTCATGCTATGGTTAGGTTTATCTTAATAGTTCTTTTGTAGTTGCGGATGCTTGGAATAGGGGTTAATCATAAGTGGGATGCTTGTACAAGAAAGGGCAGTACCCAAGCACCGGCCCACCCACATATCAAATTATCAAAGTAACGAACGCGAATCATATGAGCGTGATGAAAACTAGCTTGACGATAATTCCCATGTGTCCTCGGGAGCGCTTTTCTCCATATAAGAATTTTTCCAGGCTTGTCCTTTGCTACAAAAAGGATTGGGCCGCCTTGTTGCACCTTATTTAATTTTGTTACTTGTTACCCGTTACGAATTACCTTATCACAAAACTATCTGTTACCGATAATTTCAGTGCTTGCAGAGAATACCTTACTGAAAACTGCTTGTCATTTTCTTCTGCTCCTCGTTGGGTTCGACACTCTTACTTATCGAAAGGAGTACGATAGATCCCCGACACTTGTGGGTCATCAAGACTCTTTTCTGGTGTCGTTGCCGTGGAGTGAAGCCCCTTTGGTAAGTGGAACTTGGTAAGGAAAAATTTATGTAGTGTGTTGAAATTTACTGTCACTTGTTACTATGGAACATAATCCTTTGAGGGGCTTGTCAACTTACTGAACCTACTAAAAATGTTTAATTTGAAATTCCTTTGGGTATGGTAGAGAAACTGCTAGCTAATCCTTTTTACAGGAGATGGAACATTACATCCCGATTTGCACCTAATCTTTGTGGATGAAGTTTGTGGATTATTTAAGCTTGCAGGTATGCCCGAGGATGTTATCAAGAAGAAGGTCTTCCCTTTATCTTTGAAGGGAAAGGCATTGAAATGGTTTAGGCTATGTGATGATATGGGATCATGGAACTACAACCGATTGAAATTGGAATTTCATCAGAAGTTTTATCCTACACTACTAGGAAAAGGCATGCTAGTGGCGCACCAGTTTTGCCTTCTAATGGCACACTACTGGTGCGCCACTAGCATCACACCATTAGAATTAAATTCTAATGGCGCACCACTGGTGCGCCATTAGTATCTGGTGTTCTAATGGCGCACCACGTAGTGCGCCATTAGTTTAGCCCACAGTGCGCCATTAGAATGCCTCCCAAGGGGCCATATGTACCCATGTGCTTTGGCATACTAATGGCGCACCAGTGGTTGATGCGCCATTAGTGTGATTATCACAGTGCGCCATTAGTGTCTTGTGTGGTGCGCCACTAGTATGAATATTAGGGATTTTTTTCTTTTCTGATATTTTCACAGGTTACAAAATATATTATTGGACAGAATTTAGACAACACCACACAGCAACAGCAGATTCATCGAATACAATAGAAGATTAGTCTCTAAATAGAATTCACCATATTAGTCTCTGAATTCAAAAGACCGAACAAGGATAGAACATTACAAGTCTCCAGACCGCGAGTAGCGAGTTTGTCTTCACATTACAATCCGATATCGATCATCTAAACTACCATCACATAGAAGAGAGTTGCGGTCATCACGATGAGCATCATCGCGATTAAACTGGTCTTCATCCGGTTCCTCCAATGCTCCCTCCTCTCTCCCGCTAGATAGCGGGCGTATCTAAATTCTGCCTCCACCCTAGTGGTGTACCCTTTGTAACTGTTACCGCTGAAACGGTGAACCTGTCTCCGACACTCCTCCCAGTCGTCGTAGACTCCGGGAACCTTACCCTTGTACACGACATACGACGACATCTCTATGCACAAGCCAAACAACAGACAATACATAAGCAATATATAAGTATGCAACAAAAGGATTAGAAGAGAAAAGCAAGACATTAATAGCACGATTCATGGTCCTACTAATAAATAGCATCGACTACATCTAAGTTGAATGACTGTCCAAACCAAAGAGAGATACAAGTTCATTAAAGTTTAATTACAACATGAGCCAATCAATGTTTCAGAACTACACATAGCATCACTACTTTCGACTTGACTCATGGGATCGGAGCATGGATGAAGCCACCGTCTGTCGTGATGGTCATGAAATCGCGGGCGTTGTCAGCCTGCATTTGTAGCGTCGTGTCTATCTCACTATTGGACGGTTGATATCTGAGGTAGAACTGCCCCGAGGTACGAAGGACATCTTGATGGATAATTTCTGCAAACTCCGACTGGATGCGAAAGAATTCTTGTCTAATGTCCGCGTCCTGGATTGCCGACAAGCTCGTGGACCAATCTTTGAGATTATCTGGTAGCAGAAGGTGATGATGGTCCCGTACGAACGCCCGCATGTGATGGAGGGCATAGTAGGCATCCTTCTGACCGCCAGGCGGCTGCTTGACGCAGGAGAACTTTGTATTGTGAGCAAACACGTGCACACCATACCGCCTACGAACTGGCTTGGCAAAGGTGCCTCCAGATTTGGCGTAGACGGGGAGAACATCATCAAGAACTTTCTTGATATTTGTGTAGTCTATCTTGGAGTCACGGTCTGGGTCGAAATACGTGGCCATGGAATATTTCGGGCTTAAGAGGATGAGTGTGCAATGTGTGTCACTGCACAGAACACGGAATGTTAGAAAAAAAAGAATGATCGAAATCTAAGAAATCATATGTTACGGGGCAGTTAGGGGATGACTTACTCGGGAAAGTAAGGCACGAGTAAGTTATCCTTATCTGGGTTTGCCAGAATGACGCCTTCGAGGTAAGAACTCGCGACATGCCGGTCCCCAACGCTGCACACGTTCTTGGCACGCATGTAGAAGGGGTCGACTATCACGATGTCCGGGGTCTTGTCTCTAATGATCCGCATCTCCATACTCAGCGAAAAGAGCCGAACGAAGGTGTAGTGCAGCGGATGAAGGTTAAACAGAGCAAAGATGTCATCAAACCGCAGGACGATCGTACCCCCGATGGGGCCATCCACAAAGCCCTTGCCCTCTGGCACCTTGGCCACAAAAACCGGGTATGCCACATCATTCTCTCTAAGAGCCGCTTCTCCAAAGAAAGAACACTGTCATGCAGACTCTGCATAGCACCGGTTGCAGCATTGAGCATATTTGTCGGTAGCATCGCCCTACCCGCCACATGCACCCTCCTCGAGATATCCTTAGGTGAAGGTGGCCCGTCCTGAGCACGAATCGTACTCGGTGTCAGCTGGCTCGCCCCCTTGTTAATCTTTATTTTTCGTCCCTTTTTCTTCTGTTGTAATGGGACCGAGTTCTGCTCACAGACCGCCTTCTTGAGTGTGTTGGGGCTGATAATATTTGGCACCTCGGCTATCTGATGCTCGGTGAAGTCGGCAGCTGGAGGCGTCTCCTGAGAACTGAACGCCAGACGATGCCTGTTGCAATTGGGTTTCTCCGCCGTACCAGCTAGACCGCGGTCGTCTTTTGTAGGGTTGGGTTCTTGAGAAAGAGGCCCACAGAATTCGTCATCGTACCCATGTTCGGCAAAGTACTTATCCACGTTGCTAAATGTACGGCCGTTGTCGTTGTCGTCGTCGTCCAGATCCTGTGCCATATGCATGTTCGGATCCTGTGCCATAGGGATGTCCGGCATGTCTGGTAGCGGTGCGGCGGTCTTGCCATGGCTATGCGCCGGCACGGCTGGCGGTGTTGTCTTTGGGGTGGTGTCCCCCGCCCCCAAACAAATCTGGCTCTTCGGCCAAAGCAGGGGCCAGCTTAGGCGGGCGCTAAGGGTCATCAAATCATCTTCGTCGGCCCCGGTGGGTCGAGTCGGAGGTAACAACTCATCGCAGCCTGGCAGCACCTGAACCAGTTGAACCCTATACATGGTGGGTGGCATCGGTTTACCGTGGAACACGGGGTTGCCCGGTTGAACGATTTTGCCCTTGGCGACATCGACGAACTCGTCATTCACGAAGTGCAGGAGAGTGCATAGAATGTCGGCGGCGCCCTGCGAAAACATGTAGGGCGTCAGGGATGCCCAGTCAAAGGCAAAAGGAGATGAAGTCCTCGGCCGAGAGGCTTAATTAGTTACCGTGATGATGGCATCGAGCTTGGCTAATGTCGAGGCACCGCCAATGGCGGGCGTGCAACTGACGAAGGGGCCGCTTGCTGCCGAGGTGCCGGCCGGCGTACACCCGGGTGCATTAAGCTCCAATGCCGACCGTGCCGGCGTCGTAGACACCAATACCGCCGCCGCCGGAGACACCAATGGTGCCGCCTGCGCGTTGTGCGAGTTGTTGGCCGTGAAGCTGGGAATCGGGGGCGGCCCCTGTTGGCCACCCGCAATCCACGTCGTCAGCCCATGAATCAAGGTAGGCATAATGCCGGTGAGCGTTGATCCCAGTTGTTGTTGCACTTGCTCTTGGATAATCTCCGAAATCCGCGCCACTTGTGCCTTGAGTTCTTGAACCTCGCGCGACTGGCTTTCCGAGCTGGTCTTTTTCTCCTTTCACCCACCAGCGGTATAGTATGACGACCATTTTGTGGACAAGCCTTTGCCGGCCACACGACCAGCTGACGGCGGCTTACTGAGCTTATCCTTGTTTTTCATTATGTTCAACACCCTATTTAGAGTGTTGTCGCAAGCATGGGTGCTCTGAGACGACCCCGCGCTACTGCTTTCAGTCTCCTTCGCCAGAACAAGCTCAAGCGCCCTAGTCTTCGGATCCGTGGTAAGCTCCTTTGTTATCGGGTCCTCCTTGTACTGGGCCCTGACATAGTTCCTAGTTTGCTTGTCACTGCTGTATTTCTCGAAGCAGGGCAGTTGGCCTTGCTCGGCACGCTCCGCGTCCTCTTTGTCCCATATAGGCTCCGCCACTCTGTAACCGCCGGGACCGAGTTTGTGTTCCCCTAAGTTCAACTCCCGCATTTCTTTCCCCCACTGACTTGATTCGGAGGTTGCACTGCTCTCACACTTGATCTTGAACTCGTTGTAGTCCTCTTCGCTGATCGAAGGATTTTTCGCCTTGATCTTCTCATAACTATCACCTTTCTCAATCATTCTCTTCACCGCACTTCTCCAAGTAGATAGGGCCGTGCTCATCCTCGTGAGGGCAGCACTGTTCACTTTATTCCCTGAGAGGCGTGTGTTTTCAAATTCAGCGGGGAACTTGTATCATTCGTGCAGCTTCGTGAAGAGGAGGTTGCGCAAATTCCCTCGGTCCTTATGCCTAAGGTTCTCGGTGTTGATCGAGACGGTGCTCCCGAGAATGCACCTGAGCTGAACCGAGTACCCCTTGACTATATGTTTGGGCTCCGTTGGATGCCCGTCGGAGTTCACTTGAGTAAATTCCTCCTTGATGGTGCGGAGCGCGTTCGGGCGCCGGTCCTTCCGTTGCCTCTTCGGTTGGCTGCGATCTGTGCGTGCGCCGCCATCATCAGTGGTGGCATCCTCGGCGGCACCATCAGTGGTGGCATCCTCGGCGGCACCATCAGTGGTGTCATCCCCGACGCCACTAGGGATTGTGTAGTCAGGATCGATGTCTTTCGCGGTGTCCTCATAGCGGTGAGGTTGTTCCTCCATCTCCTGGGACAGCTCCCAGAATTGCTTGCCGCCCGAACCACCGGCCTCATCGTTGTGGGCCATGTTTCGCTCTAAATAGGAAAAAAGTTTGGTCAAAAAGTTGGTTATTGTCAAGGAACAAGATCATGGTCTCATCATTTAGGATTTGTCGACACCGAGGCATCCTAAAAGCTAAGCTTTTATAATTTAGGGTTTATCAACGCCGAGGCACCCTAAAAGCCTAAGCGTACATCATTTAGTTTCTCATCGACACCGAGGCACCCTATAGAAGCCAAGGTTTCATCATTTAGGGTTTGTCGACGCCGAGGCACCCTAAATGCTAAGTTAAGTTTTCATCATTTATGGTTTATCGATGCCGAGGCACCCTAGGTTGGGCCTAATCACTTGGCACTAATCACTTGCTTCTATTGCCACCTATGCAGCAAGAATGGCGGGGAAGTTGATCCTACTTAACTAAGTACTAAGATACCCCGACCCATGCATTAGTCGCAAGTACCCCATATGTCCTATTTTTAGCAAAGTCATGCTAAAATTCACGGAAAATTTCAGCATGACCTTTGCTGAAAATAGGACATATGGAGTACCCGAATTTGCCGGAACAGAAGTTAATCGACATTCTGGCAAACTCAAGGGTCTCTCGGGGTACCTACAAAATCATTACCCCACCCCGGCCCAGCTGCAACCCCACAACACCCCACAATATCATCACGATACGATGGTCGGAGACAAAACCCCCCAATATCATCAAAATCCTCCAGTTATGAAGTAAAACTCCTGAAGTGTTCCGGGAGTAGAACCTGAAGTGTAGTCAGTGGTTTCACCTATGCCACAGCATACATAGTACATAGAGTTGACATCTCAGCATCGACCACACCACATGCCACAGCATACATAGTACATAGATGATCCAACAGACTACATAGCAGGACAGTTTAAGCGTGAACCACATCATACAAAATAGAAGAACTTCACTACAGAACTGAAACTCAATTAAGCTAGTTAAATGGAGTTCATCTACTCACTAGCAGTACTACTAACTGGCAGTACTTAAACAAGTTAAGCTACTCACTACAGTACTGGCTACTCACTTAAGCTAGAAGCTACAAGTTAAACACATTTTAAAGCTGAAACTCTAAAAGCTGAAACTCTAAAAAGAATGTACATAAAAGCTGAAACTCTAAAAAGAATGTCATTTTATAAAAAAATAATATCAGAAAGCCCCAATTCATTGGATGCAGAAGTCTGACAAGTGACAAAGTGAAGTCCACGTGGTCATATTCAATATATCAGCTGGATTGGTAAGTCTGGCTGTTACTATGTTAACAAAATAAGTTGTAAATATAAACATCTAAACAGAAGGTGCTAATTTTAGGTTGCACTGGGCATGAGCCTGTGTTGGTCTTTTTTATTTATTTCATGAGGTAGCAAGACAATGCCTCGCAATGTGACTGTGAGAGTAATACAGGTTGATGTGACATGCAGAAAAGGAAAAATTCACATATCGCATATGAACTATGTTATTTAAAAAAAATACCAAGCGAGGTAGAAAAAGTGAAAACCCCAAAAATATATTCCATGCCATCCAATTTGAAGTTGTCTATATAACTACAGAGTGAAGCTGCCTTCCACTCTAAAGTTACTAGAAGATACCTTCTGTCCAGCTGTCAATCTAAAGGGCTGCAACTTGGGCTTTGAAATGAAGATAAGTGGCCAGTTAACACACTGTCAAAAAAATTCAGTGAACACACCGTCAAAAAAATTCAGTTAACACACTGTCAAGAAAATTCAGTTACAAACATACATTCAGTTTGAATTAATCTCCCATATTCCCTTCACATTGCTAACCATATGGCCAAAATATTGTCCCTAGACATCTCCTGGTCCTACCCAAGATAAACGCTAGTTACAAAAATGCAGTGCGAAAATTCAGTTAACACACTGCCAATACATCCAGTTTGAATTATTTCTCATGGTGATCCTCAACAAATTCTTATGATGGAACTACCAACTTTATAAACCCAAGATAAACCCTAGGGATTGGCAGTTATACTCTATTTTCATAATACATCTACAAATATTTTTCAGAATATACACTATTTTCAGAATACATCTACAAATATTTTTACTTAGTTTCAGTATAAAAACTTGAGCAATGCAAGCAAAATAAATTCATCAGTTTTCTGAAATACTTCAGTAAATATAGTTTCAGAACCCCGGGATTGGCAGTAATCACACTCACATTTTGAACCATGCCAGGCAAATAACATATATGAACATGACAAGAACTTGCAACTCAAGCAAGAAATAAAACGATCAGATGACCTACACTCCCACGGTCGAGGGGAGGGAGGGAGGGAATGGGGAATGGTGGAGAGAGGGAGGAAGGAGGAAGGAGGAGAGGTACCTGGTCGCCGGAGGGGCTGGGGTCGGGGTCGGCGAAGGGGTCGTGGTCGGGGTCCGAGCTCGTCCGGGTCCTCGCTCGCCACGGTCGAAGGAGAGCAGGGGCCGGTGGCGGAGGACGGCAGGGGTAGTCGGGGTGGGCGCGTCGGGGCCGCGCTCGCCGGCTGCTGCAGGGGCCGGAGGAGGCCCTCGCTCGTCGGAGGGAGGAGGAGAGGAGAGGAGCGAGCGGCGGGGTGAGGAACCCGAGCGCGCGCGCTCGGCCGATCCTGTTCGGGGGGCGCGGGGGCGGCAGGGGTGGAGTCCCGCGGGGGTCGGGGCGGCGGCGGCAGGGCAGCGCAAGACCACAGCACGGCGGCGTCGCCGACCATGTGCAGGCGCGGCGGACGGAGGGGGCGGAGCAAGGGGGCGGCGGCGTACGGTTGGGGTCGAGTGGGGGATCTAGCGAGGGAGGGAGGGAGGCCACAGTGCGAGGGGAATAGGTAGAGTGGGGGAGGGTTAGCAATGGCGCACCTCCCCCTAGTGCGCCAGAAGTACGACGATAGCGATGGCGCACCTCCCCCTGGTGCGCCATTAGAATTTTCTTTTAGTTACTAGCCCGACTGGTCAGGTTATATTCCACCTAACCCTATCTCCATTAGAATATGCCCACTAGCCCGATTGGTCAGCACGTAGCACACACACTAGGAGGTCCTGGGTTCGATTCCCAGGCTCCCCAATTTTTGTTTTTATGCATTTAAAATGCTGTTTGATATTTATTTGTGTTTAAATATGTTCAAACTTGTTTAAATCATAACAGTAATATTTTTTATAAAAACAGTAATAATTTTTTAAAAAATATCATCAAATTTGTTATTTAAAATATTTATGAATATGAAAAATATCATCAAATTTATTATTTGAAAATATCATTAAATTTGTTATTTGAAAATATAATCAAATTTGTTTTTTTGCAATTTTAGTTGCATTCATTTGTGACGGTGGAGCGGGCCGGGGAGGGTGCGGGGGAGAGGGTGCGTGGGGTCGTCGGCGGCGGTGGAGTGGGGGAGGGTGCGGGGGGTCGGCGGCGGCGGCCGGTGGAGCAGGGGAGATGGTGCGGGGGGTGCTCGGCGGCGAGGGGGGACGGATCTGGCGAGGTGGGATAGCGATCGAGATGGAGGGTGATCGAGATCGAGTGTCCATGAAATTTAAAAAATATTCATGAGTTCAAAATTAAAGTGCCCATGAAATACAATCGAGAAATGAAGACTACGATTTAAATACAATCGATCTTAGCTAGCTATCTGTTCACAATCTTCTTGCCCTTCTTTTTCGCAAATGGAGTTCTTCTGTGGAACGGACGTCCTTTAGGTAGGGTGGTCCTGTTTCTTCTTGTGGTGTATGCTACTACTTCATCGTCGTCGTCATGTTCGATCTTCGGGTCGCCGTACTTGTCGAAGTCTTGCTCATTGGCTACTCCATCCATTCTGATGATCTTCCTTTTGCCTCTCCTCACGACAACACGACTGGGCTTTGACGGGTCAGTAATGAAGAAGCATTGGTCCACTTGGGAAGCCAGTACCCATGGCTCATTTTTCGCAGTGACGTTTGCGCTCGCGGTCTTGGATTTGGCTTCGGGTATAACCATGGTGGTGAAATACCGGTCTTCTTTTAGGACGATCTTGGCCCATCTGACACGGAACATCGGGACCTTCTCTCCAGCGTAGCTCAGCTCCCAGATCTCCTCGATCCTTCCGTAGTATCTGTCCTTGTCGTTATCGGTGTAGGATTCCATCGTTACCCCGGAGTTCTGATAACCATCGCTCTTCATGTTCTTGTCCTCGGTGTAGAATGTGTAGCCGTTGATATCGTACGCCTCATAGGTCATCAGGTTGTGCTCGGCACCCTGTGACAAGGCAAATATGAGTTGTTCTTCCGCGGAAGAATCCTCATGTAAAGGGTACGACAGAAGCTTCTGCTTGAACCAACGCGTGAAACATGAGTTGTGCTCTTTGATTATATCTCCGTTCGTCCTCTGTTGGTCTCGGTCATTGTACGTCTTCTCAATAAAGGTTTTGTGCTCTACCACCCAAGGATCGACCACGTCTATGTGTTGTAGCGCGACTAGGTTTGCTCTTTCAAAGTCGGCGAGTCGACCCTCGAAGTCGACATGCATTTCGCGGCGACCCTCACGGTGACCCCATCCAGCGAGCCTGCCGAGGTGCCTGTTGATGGGCAGACCAACGGGGTCCTCGATGCCTAGATAATTCATGCAGTAGGAGATGCACTCTTCGGTCAGAAAGCCCCTGGCTATGCTTCCCTCTGGACGTGACATGTTGCGAATGTATCCTTTGATGACACCATTCATCCTTTCGAACGGCATCATGTTGTGCAGGAACGTCGGCCCGAGTTGGATGATATCCTCCACGATATGGACCAGCAGATCACCATAACGTCGAAGAATGCGGGCGAGAAGTACATTTCAAGCTCGCATAGTATCACCACGATCCCTTCCTGTTGCCTTCTGAGTTGCCTCACGCCAACCGACTTCCGAGAGATGACGTCGAAAAAGTTGCATAGGCCAAATAGCATTTCACGGACGTGCACGTCCATGATCCCACTGATTTCAATTGGAAATATCTGCGTCATCAGCACGTGACAGTCGTGAGACTTCATCCCACTGAACTTCTGCTTCGCTGGGTCTAGGTATCTGCTTATGTTCCCTGCATAACGTAAGGAAGTTTTACTCCTACGAGGCAGGTTAAACACTGCTCGATCTCCTCCTGACTTAGAGTGAAGCACGCGGGAGGTAGTCATATCCGGTCTTCTTGGCCTTTTTGCCTTTGCGACGACTTTCTGTGTCCTGCTTCGCCTCATCATCATCATCATTAGCGTGAAGCTCCTCCCTGATGCCCATTGATTTCAAGTATGCCCTTGCTTTCGGCCCATCTTTGGTCCTCTCTAGCATGTTGAGCAGGGTACCAAGCAGACTCTCGCACACGTTCTTCATGATATGCGTGACATCAAGGCTGTGAGGCACACGGTGGATATTCCAGTACGGCAAGTCCTAGAAAACAGACCTCGTTTTCCATACGTTCAGCAGCGGCTTTGGTGCCTTTCGCTTCTTTCCCGGCTCTGGCGCCTTTTGCTTCTTTCCCGGCAGTGGGCAATCTTTCCAATTTTTCAACAGCTGGTCTATTTCCTCGCCGCTCCTCGTACGCGGGCGTCTTCGGGGTTCGGTTTCACCATCGAACAGATCCTTGCGTTTCCTCCACGGGTCATCGTCATGAAGCCACCTTCAATGTCCCATGAACACGGTTTTCAAAGACCCGGGATCTCTATCTAGCTGGCGATACGTTGTGTCATCCATGCACCTGACGCATCCATAAAATCCGTGGACCACCTGCTCCGCGAGATATCCATAACCGAGATAGTCGTGCACCGTCGTGAGCAGTGCGGCTATCATAGGGAAATATTCTTTCTCTGCGGCGTCCCACATATTGGCTGGCGTTTTCCACAGCGTGTCTAGCTCCTCTTTCAGCAGCCCTAGATACAGATTGATGTCGTTCCCTGGTTGTTTCGGCCCTTCAATTAGCATACTCATGTGAATGTACTTCCTCTTCATGCACAACTAGGGGGGAAGGTTGTACATCCACACAAACACAGGTCAGGTGCTATGTGTGCTTCTCTGGCTGCCAAACGGATTGACTCCATCGGTGCTGGCGCCCAGCACGATGTTCCTTGGATTCTTCCCAAATTCTGGGTGTTCGAAGTTCAACGCTTGCCACTGGCTCACATCCTTTGGGTGACTCGGCATCTTGTCTTTTTTATTTATCTCCGGATCATTTACGTCATCTTTTCGCTTCTTCTCCTCCCTATCCGCGTGCGAACGCAGGAGCTTTGCTACCTTAGGGTCCGTGTAATACTGCTACAGACGAGGAGTGATCGGAAAGTACCACACCACTTTTCGAGGAGCTTTCTTCCTCTTCTTGTATCCAGTGACGCCGCACACCGGACATATGGTAGACTCCGCGTGCTCGTCCCGATAAATGATGCAATTGTTCATGCACACATGGTATTTCACGTGTAGTAAATCCAGAGGACACACGATTTTCTTCGCCTCCTCGAAACTGGTCGGGCACTTGTTCCCCTTGGGAAGATGTTCATGCCAGAATGATATGTTCTCTTCGAAGCATGCGTCGGTCATTTTGTGTTTTACCTTTATCTCCAGAGCCATGAGCGTTACTTTCAGGCGGGTATCCTCGGGCCTGCATCCTTCATACAATGGAGTAACCGCGTCTATCTCGAGTTGATCCAGCTTGGCTTTCTCTCGGGTGGCAGCTCTTGCATTATCCGTCTGCTTGAGAAGCAGCTCTTGAATATGAGGGTCCTGCACCCAGCCCATCGATGGTCCATCGTCGTCTGCTCTATCGGCATCTTCATCTTCATGATCATGCCCTTCATCTGCTCTGGCATTTTCCTCATCATCATGTCCTGCATCTTCTACATGATGACTGTGTACAGCATCACCGTCGTGATCATGTCCTGGAGATTCTTCGTCTTCTCGCCCGCCCGAGCCGCGGTGGTTGTCTTGCTGCCCTTCCTCATTTCTTGCCCGGCCCCCATGGACGACTTCATAGTCATCTTCATCACCTTGCCACTGATAGCCATCCATGAAACCACGCAAGAGCAGGTGGTCTCGCACCTGCCCGGAATCCGGGTCCGCAAGAAGGCTCTTCAGCTTGCATCTTCGACATGGACATCTTATCTCCGTCTCATTATTTTGAAGCATCTCGGCCTTCACGGAGCTCAAAAACCTATTCACGATGCCTTCGGTCATCGTGCGGACCATGGTCGCCTGCGGGGTAGAGCAAAACGATATTTTAGAACCAAGAAAAAATTTGGCATGACTTTCCCTAAAAATAGGACCAAAAAGAATGCATAGTGCCAAAATTCTCGCCGAAACGGAAATGAATCAACATTCCAGCAAAATATTGGCAACTATGGCATTTCAAATGCCGGTACGTGCAAACACAAACATATATGCAACACCACAAACTATGCAACACCACGAACATACATAGATCTAGCTAGGCCACAAAAAGTGCATGTGCACGTTGTTGGAGAGGGAGAACAACATAAAGATAGCTTCCCCCTTACTTACCTATCAAAAAAGGTAATTTAACCACTTAATTTGGATGAATCTATGGTGCAAATGAGGTGAGGAGGAGGAGGCAGCCGAGACAAGCTTGGAGGAGGAGGTGGAGAGAATGAAGTGGGGAAAGTGAGTGGGTAGGTGGGCTGCCCAAAATATCTTGTTGGTCCCAGGTTACTAATGGCGCACCACCTGCAGATGCGCCATTAGTAACCCTGGTTACTAATGGCGCACCTGCTGCTGGTGCGCCATTAGAAGTTTTGCAAAAAAATAAAAAAGTATATATTTTAATGGCGCACCATGGCACAGTGCGCCATTACTACTATGCTACAGTGCGCCATTAGTAGTTTTGCAAAAAAAAGAATAAAAAAACAACAGTAGTGGCGCACTGTGTGGCCGGTGCGCCATTACTAGTTAGCACTAGCAAATGGAGCACCGTGCCATGATGCGCCATTAGTATGTTTGGAAAAATAAATAAAAAATTGTTACTAGTGGCGCACCATGTGCCTGGTGCGTCATTAGTGTCTTCCACACTAATGGCGCACCTGCACATGGTGCGCCACTGCTATATAGTAGTGGCGCACCACATGACAGGTGCGCCATTAGTGTACATCTCATCTATAGCCCTTTTCCTAGTAGTGCTATGCATCTTGTTCATCATGATCGTAATTATATATATATAATTTTTGGCCTCGCGAACGAGAAAGCATCGCTAAAGCTTGGGGGAGGCTTAAGTCAATGTTATATTCATGCCCCAATCATGAGCTCTCAAGAGAAATTATTATTCAAAAATTTTATGCTCGGCTTTCTCTCAACAATCGCTCCATGCTCGATACTTCTTGTACTGGTTCTTTTATGATGAAGACTATTGAATTCAGATGGGATTTATTGGAAAGAATTAAACACAACTCTGAAGATTTGGATCTCGACGAAGGTAAGGAGTCAGGTATGACACCTAAGTTTGATTGTGTTAAATCTTTTATGGATACCGATGTTTTCTATGAATTTAGCACTAAATATGGACTTGACTCTGAGATAGTAGCTTCATTTTGTGAATCATTTGCTACTCATGTTGATCTCCCTAAGGAGAAGTGGTTTAAATATAATCCTCCCACTGAAGTAAAAGTAGTTGCACCTATTAAAGATGAAGAAAAGACTATCACTTATAATGATCCTATTGTTCCTACTACCTATATTGAGAAACCACCTTTCCCTGTTAGGATAAAGGATCATGCTAAAGCTTCAACTGTGGTTCGTAAGAGTAATACTAGAACACCTACACCACCTGAGCAAATTAAAGTTTAACCTAGTATTGCAATGGTTAAAGATCTCTTGGCTGATAATATTGATGGGCATGTTATTTACTTCTGTGATGAAGCTGCTAGAATTGCTAGACCTGATGCTAAGAGTAAACATAGACCTGTTGTAGGTATGCCTGTTATTTCTGTTAAAATATGAGATCATTGTTATCATGGCTTATGTGATATGGGTGCTAGTGCAAGTGCAATACCTCATTCCTGATACAAAGAAATTATGCATGATATTGCACCTACTGAGATAGAAGAAATAGATGTTACTATTAAGCTTGCCAATAGAGATACCATTTCACCAGTTGGGATTCTTAGAGATGTTGAAGTCTTGTGTGGGAAAGTTAAATATCCTACCGATTTTCTTGTTCTTAGTTCCCCACAAGATGACTTTTGTCCCATTATATTTGGTAGAACTTTCTTGAATACTGTTAAAGCTAAGATAGACTACAAAAAGGATGTTGTTACTATTGGTTTGGGAGATATGTCTCATGAGTTTAATTTTGCTAAATTTCGTAGACAACCCCATAATAAAGAATTGCCTAGTAAGGATGAAATTATTGTTCTTGCTTCTATTGTCGTGCCTCCTAATGATCCTTTAGAACAATATTTGCTAGACCATGAAAATGATATGTTTATGTACGAAAGAAGGGAGATAGATGAAGTATTCTTTAAACAGGGACCTATTTTGAAACACAACTTGCCTATTGAAATCCTAGGGGATCCTCCTCCACCCAACGGTGATCCCGTGTTTGAGCTTAAACCATTACCTTATACTCTTAAATATGCTTATCTTGATGAAAAGAAGATATATCCTGTTATTATTAGTGCTAACCTTTCAGAGCAGGAAGAGGATAAATTATTGAAAACTCTGAAGAAGCACCGTGCTGCTATTGGATATACTCTTGATGATCTTAAGGGCATTAGTCCCACTCTATGCCAACACAAAATAAGATTGGAGAAAGACGCCAAACCAGTTATTGATCACCAACGAAGGTTAAATCCTAAGATGAAAGAAGTGGTAAGAAAAGAAATCTAAAGCTCCTGAAGGCAGGTATAATTTATCCCATTGCTGATAGTCAGTGGGTAAGTCCTGTCCATTGTGTCCCTAAGAAGGGAGGTATTACTGTCGTTCCTAATGATAAAGATGAATTGATCCCGCAAAGAATTGTTATAGGTTATAGGATGGTAATTGATTTCCGCAAATTAAATAAAGCTACTAAAAAGGATAATTACCCTTTACCTTTTATTGATCAAATCCTAGAAATATTATCCAAACATACACATTTTTGCTTTCTAGATGGTTACTCAAGTTTCTCTCAAATACCTGTGTCAAAAGAGGATCAAGAAAAGACCACTTTTACTTGCCCTTTCGGTACTTTTGCTTATAGACGTATGCCTTTTGGTTTATGTAATGCACCTGCTACCTTTCAAAGATGCATGATGGCTATATTCTCTGACTTTTGTGAAAAGATTGTTGAGGTTTTCATGTATGATTTCTCCGTTTATGGATCTTCTTTTGATGATTGCTTGAGCAACCTTGATCGAGTTTTGCAGAGATGTGAAAAAACTAATCTTGTCTTGAATTGGGAAAAATGCCACTTTATGGTTAATGAAGGCATTGTTTTGGGGCATAAAATTTCTGAAAGAGGTATTGAAGTTGATAAAGCTAAATTTGATGCTATTGAAAAGATGTCGTGTCCTAAAGACATTAAAGGTATAAGAAGTTTCCTTGGTCATGCTGGGTTTTATAGGAGGTTTATTAAGGACTTCTCTAAAATTTCTAGGCCTCTGACTAATCTCTTACAAAAAGATACTCATTTTGTCTTTGATGATGATTGTGTAGAAGCATTTGAAATACTTAAGAAAGCTTTGATTTCTGCACCTATTGTTCAGCCACCTGATTGGAATTTACCCTTTGAAATTATGTGCGATGCTAGTGATTATGTTGTAGGGTTTGTTCTAGGACAAAGAGTTGATAAGAAACTAAATGTTATTCAATATGCTAGTAAAACTCTAGACACTTCCCAGAGAAATTATGCTACTACTAAAAAAGAATTTTTAGCAGTTGTATTTGCTTGCGATAAGTTCAGACCTTATATTGTTGATTCTAAAGTAACTGTTCACACTGATCATGCTGCTATTAAATATCTTATGGAAAAGAAAGATGCTAAACCTAGACTTATTAAATGGGTTCTCCTATTACAAGAATTTGATTTGCATATTATTGATAGAAAGGGAGCTGAGAACCCCGTTGCAGACAACTTGTCTAGGTTAGAGAATGTTCTTGATGACCCACTACCTATTGATGATAGCTTCCCTGATGAACAATTAGCTGTCATAAATGCTTCTCGTACTGCTCCATGGTATGTTGATTATGCTAATTACATTGTTGCTAAATTTATAACACCTAGTTTCACATACCAGCAAAAGAAAAAGGTTTTCTATGATTTAAGACATTACTTCTGGGATGACCCACACCTTTATAAAGAAGGAGTAGATGGTGTTATTAGACGTTGTGTACCTGAGCATGAACAGGAACAGATCCTACGCAAGTGTCACTTCGAGCCATATGGAGGACACCACGCTGGAGATAGAACTACACATAAGGTATTGCAATCAGGTTTTTATTGGCCTACTCTCTTCAAAGATGCCCATAAGTTCGTCTTGTCTTGTGATGAATGTCAAAGAATTGGTAATATTAGTAGACGTCAAGAAATGCCTATGAACTATTCTCATGTTATTGAACCATTTAATGTTTGGGGCTTTGATTATATGGGACCGTTTCCTTCCTCTAATGGGTATGCCCATATTTTAGTTGTTGTTGATTACGTTACTAAGTGGGTAGAAGCTATTCCAACTAGTAGTGCTGATGATAACACCTCTATTAAGATGCTTAAAGAAGTTATTTTTCCGAGGTTTGGAGTCCCTAGATACCTAATGACTGATGGTGGTTCACATTTTATTCATGGTGCTTTTCGTAAAATGCTTGCTAAGTATGATGTTAATCATAGAATTGCATCTCCATATCACCCGCAGTCTAGTGGCCAAGTAGAACTGAGTAACAGAGAGCTCAAATTAATTTTGCAAAAGACTGTTAATAGATCTAGAAAGAATTGGTCCAAGAAACTTGATGATGTATTATGGGCTTATAAAAATGCATATAAGAATCCTATGGGTATGTCTCCATATAAAATGGGTTGTGGAAAAGCATGTCACTTACCTCTCGACTAGAACATAAGGCATATTGGGACATTAAAGAGCTCAATTATGATTTCAAACTTGCCGGTGAGAAGAGGTTATTTGACATTAGCTCACTTGATGAATGGAGAACCCAAGCCTATGAGAATGCCAAACTGTTTAAAGAAAAAGTTAAAAGATGGCATGACAAAAGGATACAAAAGCATGAGTTTAATGTAGGTGATTATGTGTTGCTTTTTAACTCTCGTTTAAGATTTTTTGCAGGAAAACTTCTCTCTAAATGGGAAGGGCCTTACGTTATCGAGGAGGTCTATCGTTCCGGTGCCATAAAAATCAACAACTTCGAAGGCACAAACCCGAAGGTGGTGAACGGTCAAAGAATCAAACATTATATCTCAGGTAATCCAATAAATGTTGAAACTAATGTTATTGAAACCGTAACCCCGGAGGAATACATAAGGGACACTTTCCAGAATGTTTCAGACTCCGAAAAGGAATAGGTATGTGGTACGGTAAGGAAACCGACTCCAAAATAGTTCTAATAGCAATTTTTCTCCGTTTTGGAATATTTAAGAAAATAGGAAAATAATAAGTAGTCCGGGAAGGACACGAGGCGTCCATGAGGGTGGAGGGCGCGCCCTACCCCCCTGGGCGCGCCCCCTGCCTTGTGGGCACCTCGTGTGCTCTTTAGACTCCATTTTCTTGCACGATACTTCTTTTGGTCGATAAAAATTCATTATATAATCTCCCGAAGGTTTTGACCATCGTATCACGCAAATATCCTCTGTTTTTGTTTCGAGTTGTTTCTGCAACAGGTTTAGAGCAAGATGTCTTCTCAAGAGTCAGTCGGGGTGAGTCGGATGTCTCATCCGACACCGGGTCCAGGAGCAAACAACGGTGCCTATCACTTTGGGCCATCAAGGAGGAGGAGATGGAGGCGGACTTGAAAAGGATAGATGCCATGGAGGAGGATCAAGAAGTTACCTCTCGTTTCCGAGCCGGATTCACGATGGGGGAACTGCAGAGCTCGGCTATTCCAAACTTGGTCATCCCTTCCAATGTTAGATTTCTTTCTTATGAAAATATGAAAAAGAGTGTCACTTGTTCTCCAGTAGCTATGCAACATCCATGGGTGAAAGGAGCTTTAGCCGTCACGGGTAAGCTCCGCAAGGAAATAATGGACCTCAAGCAGCAAGTCAATAAGCTCGAGGAGGAGAATCGTATCCTGAGGGGCATCATCGCCAAGAATATCACACCACCACCTCCGAAGAAGGAGACATAAACACCTGGGTATGGGCACTCCCCTTGGCAACTGCCATGCTTGGGGAAGGTGCCCCGGTATCGTATCACCATCCCACTCCTATCTTTAGCATTTTTCTTAGTTCGTTCCTTTTAGTAATATCTTTATCTAGTAGAATAAAGTTTTGGTATGATTTAGTTTTGAGTTTTGCCTTATGATTATTCTATGTAGTCGAGTCCGTGAGCTTTATATAATAAAGATTAGTGTTGAGTCAAGGGCTTTGCTATCTTGCTATGATCTTGAGGGAATAAAAATAAAAGAAGTATAAAAAGAAATAAAGAGACCATATTGATCTTTTGGAGAGTAATGACTTCACATATTAAGAGTATGATGAATAAAAGTTGTTGAGAGTTGTCAAACATAGTTTTGGTCATTGTTGCAATTAATAGGAAGTAATAAAGAAAGAGAGGTTCTCACATATAAATATACTATCTTGGACATCTTTTATGATTGTGAGCACTCATTAAAATATGACATGCTAAAAAGTTGACGTTGGACAAGGAAGAAAACGTAATGGGTTATGTTTTCTTATATTCGAAATAAAGTATATTGTCATGGATCATCCAACATGTTGAGCTTGCCTTCCCCTCTCATGCTAGCCAAATTCCTTGCACCAAGTAGAGATACTACTTGTGCTTCCAAATATCCTTAAATCCAGTTTTGCCATGAGCCTATGGATTGAGTAAGATCCTTCAAGTAAGTTGTCATGTTGCACGCAATAAAAATTGCTTTCTAAATATGTGTGACTTATTAGTGTGGAGAAAATAAGCTTTATACGATATTGTGATATGGAAGCAATAAAAGCAACGGACTTCATAATAAAGGTCCGTATCACAAGTGGAAATATAAAGTGACGTTCTTTTGCATTAAGATTTCGTGCATCCAACCATAAAAGCACATGACAACCTCTACTCCCCTCTGCGAAGGGCCTATCTTTTACTTTTTGTCTTATTCATTATACTAGAGTCATGGTGATCTTCACCTTTCCTTTTTACATTTTATCCTTTGGCAAGCACCTCGTGTTAGAAAGATCCTGATATATATATCCAATTGGATGTAAGTTAGCATGAACTATTATAGTTGACATTACCCATGAGGTAAAAGGTTGGGAGGCAGCACTATAAGCCCCTATCTTTCTCTGTGTCCGATCAAAACTCCATAACCATAAGTATTGCGTGAGTGTTAGCAATTGTGAAAGACTAAATGATAGTCGAGTATGTGGACTTGCTGAAAAGCTCTTATATTGACTCTTTACGATGTTATGATAAATTGCAATTGCTTCAATGACCGAGATCATAGTTTGTTGGTTTTCAATGAAATTTCTGATTCATACTTGACATTGTGAATAGATTGTTACTTTAGCATAAGAAATCATATGACAATATATATATATATATATATATATATATATATATATATATATATATATATTGCTGCTATAAGAATAATCATGATGCCCTCATGTCCGTACTTTATTTTATCGACACCTCTATCTCTAAACATGTGGACATATTTTTCGATATCGGCTTCCGCTTGAGGACAAGCGGGGTCTAAGCTTGGGGGAGTTGATACGTCCATTTTGTATCATGCTTTTATATCGATATTTATGGTATTATGGGTTTTTATTTCACGTTATGTCACAATACTTAAAGTCTTTGTAATACAAAATAGTGGGCATATCACTAGTTAAAGTCTTGACCCCTTCAAACCCACTTTTATCAATTTTTTCAACAAGATTTTCACCCTCCGAATCATAGGGACGCCTTCTAACTAAAGTTGACTCTTCTTTAGTCCCTTTTTCATCAATCTTAAATTTACTAAACAAATAATCAATAGAAGAAACACCAATCATTTTAAGATCTTCATCACTTTGATCTTCTAACGAGATTGGTTTAGCTGCCATTTGTTTCACTAAAGTGGCTTGTGCATCGGATATTTTTCCCAACAAACTTTCAGCAAAAACATACTTAGATTGAAGATTGCAAACTTCTCTACTTATATCATCAAGTTGTTTCGTTATAGCCTCCAACACAATGGAGTGTTCCTTAAGTTCTTCAGTAAAATATTTATTATGCTCAAACTGTGTAGTCATATATTCCTTAGTACTTTTCTCAATTTCAAGCAAAATATTTGGGTAAGGAACATCATAATATTTTCTTTGTGACATATTGACTACGCAAACCAGATTGCACTCAAAAACACATCTGACAAAAAAACGACGAACGAAAAAGAGGGCGAATAAAACGGCAAATTTTTGTGAAGTGGAGGAGAGGAAAACGAGAGGCAAATGTCAAATAATTTAAATTGCGAGGAGATGAGATTTGTGATTAGGAACCTGGTTGATGTTGAAGATCATCCCTGGCAACGGCGCCAAAAAATCCTTTTGATGTCTTCTAGAAGTACGTCGGTATTTCCCCAAAGAGGAAGGGATGATGCAGTATAGCGACGGTAGGTATTTCCCTCAGTGATGAGACCAAGGTTATCGAACCAGTAGGAGAACCTCCTCACACCATGTAAACATCACCTGCACACAAATAACAAATACTTGCAACCTGACGTGTTAAAGGGGTTGTCAATCCCTTCCGGGTACGGCACCTCAAGATACGCAAATAATGTGAGGTAAAAGTGGTAGATAGGATAAATAGATGCGGAACAAATAAATTGTAGCAAGGTATTTTTGTATTTTTTGGTTTAATAGACCGGAAAATAAATGCAAGGGCAAATAGATCGCAAAGGCAAATATGATGAAAAGAGACCCGGGGGCCGTAGGTTTCACTAGTGGCTTCTCTCGAGAAAAATAGCAAACGGTGGGAAAACAATTACTGTTGGGCAATTGATAGAACTTCAAATAATCATGACAATATCCATGTGTGATCATTATATAGGCATCACGTCCAAGATTAGTAGACCAACTCCTGCCTACATCTACTACTATTACTCCACACATCGACCGCTATCCAGCATGCATCAAGTGTATTGAGTTCATGGGAAAACGGAGTAATGCAATAAGAACGATGACATGATGTAGACGAGATCCATTTATCTATTGTGGAGATATAGATCTCATCTTGTTATCCTTATTAGCAATGATACATACGTGTCGGTTCCTCTTCCATCACTGGGATCAAGCACCGTAAGATCGAACCCACTACAAAGCACCTCTTCCCATTGCAAGATAAATAGATCAAGTTGTCCAAACAAAACCCAAATATCGGAGAAGAAATAGGAGGCTATAAGCAATCATGCATATAAGAGATCAAAGAAGACTCAAATAACTTTCCTGGATAAAAACATATATTTGATCATACTCAAAGTTCATCGGATCCCAGCAAACACACCGCAAAAAGACTTACAATATGGATCTCCAAGAGACCATTGTATTGAATATCGAGAGAGAGAGAGAGAGGAAGCCATCTAGCTACTAACCACGGACCCGAAGGTCTACAAAGAACTACTCACGCATCATCGGAGAGGCACCAATGGAAGTGGTGAACCCCTCCATTACGGTGTCTAGATTGGATCTGGTGGTTCTGGACTCTGCGGCGGCTGGAATTGATTTTTGTCGACTCCCCTAGGGTTTCTGGAATATTGGGGTATTTATAGAGCAAAGAGGCGGTTCAAGGGGCACCCGACGTGGGCACAACCCACCAGGGTGCGCTTGGGCCTCCTGGCGCGCCCTAGTGGGTGCTGCTCCCCTCGAGCCACCCCCAGGTGCTTTCTTGGCCCACTGGATGTCTTCTGGCCCAAAAAAATCCTCCAATAGTTTCGCTCGTTTGGTCACCGCTTGATATTGATTTCCTGCGATGTAAAAAACATGCAGAAAACAGCAACTGGCACTGGGCACTATGTCAATAGGTTAGTACCAAAAAAATGATATAAAATGACTATAAAATGATTGTAAAATATCAAAGAATGATAATATAATAGCATGGAACAATCAAAAATTATAGATATGTTGGAGATGTATCAATGCGCGGACCCCCCAAAGACTTGGTTTGGTCTTGGATGTCCATGTAATGATAAGGGCATCTCCAATGGTGAGCCATAAATTTCCTCCCGCATCCGTTTGCAGACAGGGGGGGCCAGTCCACAGACATGGACGCTACAAGCCGCCATTCAATCGTAGCCGCATACATTTCAATAACTATTTGAACTGACATGATGAAATACATGCAAACACGAGGATTTTATTAGATTTCAAGCATTTATAACAAAAAAAAATGGTTCCAACCCAAGCCTAAACCTATCCTACGGCATCGCCCAAGCCCTTGTCGTACCCCATCCGCCGTCTCCATGAGCTCCGCCGATAAGACCGATGGAGTGAAGCTGCGTCTCCGGTGAGGAAGAGTAGAACATGGGAGACAGACTGGCCCACATGGGACATAAGGCCATGCCTCCTCTCATGCCCTACTCATCCTCGAAGGAGTCCGTGCCTTGTCCGTCACCGGTGGAGGTAAGGTCCATGATAGAAACGGTGGCACCCGTGTTGTCGTTGTCCCACTGGGCTGCTGGATACTTCGTCGACGGCACTGTAGGAGGCGCATCTGGCATTGTTCTCCTTCACAGTCGCCTAGAATCGCGCCTCCGCGGCGGCCGCTTCGTGGCGAGTGGCGGCTTGAGCGCGGACGCCATCGTGGATGGCACGTTGCTTCACTATGAAGTTGGGGTTCGCTGTGGCCATGGCCGCCATAGCCTCCTCGCTCGTGCGCTCGCCATAGATCTGGTCGTCTGTCGGTCGGTGCCGCTCCAGGAGAAACATGTTGTACCACTGTTTCTCCTGCGCCTGCTGGAACACTGACATGGGTGACAGCACATGCTGCACCTCCACCATGACGACATTGTAGTGCGCATGTGTGTGCTAGATGGTGAAGCCGACATGCACAGGCGCAGGCGCCAGGACGGTGTCGTCGGAAACGGTCTTCATCGTGGGGTCATCCTCATCATGGGCGACCTTAGGCGATATGACCGGCAAGCTGGTCTCCATCCGCCTGGCACGGACTCTGCCAGGCGGCGGTAAGGGAGGCCACCTCGTGCTTCATCTCCGTGGAAAGGCTCTCCCACAACACTTCGAAGCTTGTATCATGGCGGATGCAGTGCAACGGAGAGGAGGAAAAAGAGAGGCTTGTGTTGTGGTGTGGATTTAGCCGGATGTGCCCGCCGTTAATTAGCGAATTCTGGTGAGGCCAGGTGTCCGGGTGCGTCAATGCGTGGAGCCGGAGTGGGTTTCTTGGTTGGTGAGCTTTCTTAATGGCAGCATACAAACGAACGGGGCATTGAACGGGCGTGATAGATATCCATCCCGTCCCAGGCGTGTCTCCGGCATTGAACATGCGCGAACACCGGGGACGCGTCGCAGGCGGCGCCCTTGGCCCGCACCCTACTTCAGTGGCGGAGCCTGTGAGTGGTTGCGTCCACTCTGTGGACTGGCATGAATGCGGGCAGCTAGCGTCGGGCGGGAACACACGCGGGCGAGGGAGGAGGGGGTTTGGGTGGGCCAGGATGATCAGAAGCAGGCGTGGCTGCTGTCCGGACACCCGCAAAGCCCCCATGTTTGTCTCAGGTTTGTAGGAGAAAGTACGTCCGGACTGCCCTATGGACCGATACATGCCCGCATTGGATGTCACAACACATCCGGACCGCATGATCCGGACAGTTGCGGGCGGTTTGGGAATCGCCGTTGGAGATGCTCAATGATCATGACATCTTCCCGGTGGCCACCAAGGTTATAGTTGGAGACAAACAAGGATTCTCCTTGGCTGAGGACATTAGGCCGAGAGACATCGCCTCCAAGATCTTTGGGTTCTCTCTCAAGAAGAGTTGCATAGTTAGCAAGGCTCTACCGGATAACTCATGGGTCAGGCAAATTGACACCTACCTTCGCTTCTCCTTGGGACACAATCATGAGTTCTTCACCCTATAGAAGAAGAATGCTAATATTCACATCTTCAAAGGAATTCAGGACATCATCACTTGGAAATTCACTTCGATGGGGAGTATTTTGTGTCCTTGGTGTACATGGTGCAATTTGCTGGGCTGACCTCCATGGCAATGTCCCTAAGGTTGGCGGGTTTGGGCTCCCCCAGATGCAAATTCTTTGCCTAGCTTATCATAAAAGATCGTGTGTGTTTTTCTTTTTTGAAAATGAGGAATACCCCCGCCTCTGCATCAAGCGATGCACACAATCATTTTATTGTATTCTTTCATAGAACCCAACAAAATAAATGCATGGATCAACTCAAAGTCACCTCCCTGACAACTACTCTCGCTACACCCACAATCCCGATGACGTGCCTTCACCGTGCATCAATACAAAACATCTATTCCAGTTGCCTCATCAAGCCGCCCGCTAGCAAGCTGAGAGCACCAGCCGGTCTAGCTAGACCCTCTGCATGCATCGCATGCCACACACTCTAGGATCATCTGCCACCATCTTCTACCATCCCACCTTCAGGAGTGATCAAGACATTCACCTCGCCAGGCCATACTGCCGTTGACGTTAGCACGACGCCAGAAAGTGCCGCCATAAAAGATTGTGTGTGGATGATAGCCGTCGTGCTTGGGCGAATTGTGGGCTGTGCTCACCATGTAAGCATGTCCAGGAGTCCGTGGTGCACCTCCTTTGTCAATATCGATACACGCAACGGGTCTAGACGGAAATCACAACTTGGCTTTGGCTTCATCATACCATGGATTCGGATTTGGGTCTGGTGGCCTCGGTGGAGTGGTGGATCGAGATGGTGAACTTCACGGGCCAAAATAAAAGGCCATCCCCTCCTTGATGATGCTTGTTTTTTTCGACAAAGGGTGGATTTTATTGTCTCAAAATGAAGAATCAAAAGGATACAAACACAATGAGCACACACTAGGCCCCTGCATAGCTAGGGTGTACACCTCCAACATCAACACATCCACACAAAAACAAGCCAACAATAGCAAAGTCATATAAGATTAAATCTATGTGTAAGTGAGCGATCTGCTCTGCAATTTGGAAAGAGCAAAATGTCAGAGTCTTAATCTCAACACCCCGATGATGTTGACTATAATGAAGATCAAGAAGAATCCACTAACTGAATGTCACGTCAAGGCCATACTCGTGTTGTTTGGCTGGGAGGCCTCGCTTTGCCACTTCTAGAGCACAACGGTATGGTGGAGGACCGGCAGTGATGCCATCTTGGGGTGGAATCTATGGGCTACCAAAATGAGTACGACACCATGTAAAACTTTAGTGTGGAATGTGAGGGGCCTTAATAGCCCGGCGCGCCGCAGCGCAATATATCAGGTGATCCAGGTGGCTAAAACAAGTATCCTATGCTTCCGGGAAACTAAAATGGAGGTGATCACACCTCATGTAGTGAACCAGTGTGGGGCAAATAATTTTGAAAATTTCTACTACCTCCCGGCGACAGGAATGAGAGGAGGCATTCTCCTTGCGTGGGATGCCTCATTGGTGTCCATATCTCACCCCCACTACACGACTAATGCTTTAGCTGCTCTAGTAAGCCACGACGAAGGGGTGCAATGGTGGATGATAGTGGTGTATGACCCTCAGCAAAATAATGAGAAAAGTGAATTCATGCAAGAGCTGGTGGAAATTCGTGAGCTTATTGCGAGCCTGTGAACGGTCGTGGGAGACTTTAACCTTTTGGTGAACCCGGAGGATAAGAACAATGCTCTTGTCAAAAGGAGAATGATGGCGAGATTTCGATCAAAGCTAAATGCATTAGAGCTAAAGGAGTTATGCCTAAATGGCCGGAGATATACGTGGTCTAATGAGAGGATGGAGGTCACTTTGGAGAAGATTCATCATGTTTTTGGTACGGCATCATGGGAAGAGTTATATCCAACTTGTCATCTCACAGCTCTTGGATCGGCCATTTCGGACCACTATCCGTTGCTTTTGGATTTGATGGTGGACTTGTGCATGGGGAAGAGATTCAAGTTTGAATCATTTTGGATGAAAGCAGACGGGTTTCAGCAAGTTGTTGAAGAGGCGTGGGCATCTATCCCGCAGGGTGGAAATCCTTACGTGGCCCTTGACCTGAAATTGAGGGCGACCATGAAAAGTCTAAAAAAATGGAGCGACAGGTGGATTGGGAACATCAGAATGCATATTGGCATCGCTATGGAAGTAATATGCCACCTTGAGAAGGCAATGGATGCACGGGCACTTTCCCCACAGGAAATTAGTCTTTGGCGATACTTAAGCAGAAGCTTCTCGGGCTTTGCTCTCTGGGGCGTACGATCACAATACAACGATCAAGGATTCTAGTGCTCTGGGAAGGGGACGCAAATACTAGTTTCTTCCACCAACACGCATGTCATAGGCAAAGGAGGAACATGATCACCGTGATCCGACTTGGCAACACAATTGCCACTACCAAAGATGAGATCGCAGACGAGGTGGATAGCTACTTTTCCAAGGTGTTTGGCATGGCGCCACGACGAGGTCATTCCATTAATCTGGACATATTGCAATTGACAACTAGGGACCTATCACATCTTGAGGCTCCATTCACAAAGGAAGAAGTGGAGCGGCTGGTTAAGACGATGTCGCTTGACAAAGCACCTGGGCTCGACGGGTTCACTGGAAGGTTTTACTCATCATGTTGGTATATAATCAAAGGCGACTTAATGAGAGCTTTGCAAGCCTTCTATGATGGAGATATGAAGAGAATGCCAGCAATAAATAAAGCCATCATAATACTGCCCAAAAGAGACGGTGCAGTGGACGTCACAGATTATCGACCACTTAGCTTGGAACATGGAGTCATTAGAATCTTTGATAAGGTGCTTGCGACGAGGCTTGTGGTGGAATTGCCGCAAATTGTGGGAAAGCACCAAAGTGCATTTGTCAAGGGCAGGTCGATCCATGATAACTTCATGCTAGTACAATGCACTGTGTGGAGGTTACGTGCGCTTAAGGCCCCAGTGGTGATGATTAAATTAGATATCTCAAAGGCTTTCGACTCAGTGCAGTGGCCTTTCCTTCTGGAGGTTCTCCAGGTGCTCGGATTTGGTCATCGGTGGAGAGAATAGATATATGGGATCCTGGCGACATCCTCAACTAGAATCATGGCAAAAGGAACAGCTGGAAGGCCTATTCTGGATTGCATCGGATTAAGACAAGGGGTGTAGGAGATATGCCCTAGAGGCAATAATAAATGCTATTACTTATCTCCATGTTCATAATTATGTTTATGTTCCATGCTATAACTACTATGGTTCTTGAGTCTGCAATAACACGAGGCTCGGAGGAAGACTCATATGCACATGTGTAATAATAAACAGTAAGAAGTATTCCTAGTCTGGCCTCTAAGACTAGCTCAACTGTTGCATGATGATTCTATTTTCCTGGTCATGGTCATGTCTATGCCAGCAATTTTGGGGGCACAATGTTAAGAGAACATTTGTGTTGAATCGACCCCGATTGATGTTATGCTATGAGATTCATTCGTCACAAGTTTAAGATTGATAACACATAGATGGTAAATATTTGCATAATTCCTTAGACCATGAGAGTATCGAGTTTCTTCATACTTGCTTCATGAACTTTCGGGTTTGTTAAACGTCATTCGTAAATGGGTGGCTATTACGGCGGCTTACGGGATCATGGAAAAGTGTGTCAAGTAACTTGATAGCTCAAGATTGGGATTTGCTCCTCCGACGATGGAGAGATATTGTCGGGCCCTCTCGGTGTTACGGTATCTATCGTCGTCTGGCCAGACACAGTGTGATTTGATCACAGGGATGCCGGAACACGGAAACGAGAAAGGAGAACAATACCGGTAACGAGGTAACTAGCATAGTGGACAAGTTGTTGATCCACGGGAATGCCAACATGTCTCACCTCGGGTATTTGTAACATAACGCGAAGCAACAGGAATAGCACATGGCAACTGGAGGTTCACTCGAATATTCATTCGTGTCGGTATAGGGGTCAATATGGGTGTCCACGGCTCCGATGTTGATCATTGATCGGAAAGGGTTCCAGTCACGTCTATACTTCACCGAACCTATAGGGTCACACGCTTAAGGGTCATCTATCTGTTGAATACTAGACAAGGAGTTTGAGAGAAAATCACCGGAAAAGTTTAGGACACCGGAAAAGTTTCGGACACCGGAAAAGGTTCCGTAGAGAGAGGTCATCGGATGAGTTTCGGTGAAACTGAAAAGTTGTTTCAGGGGATACCATTAAGTCAAATTGGTTCTGGAACATGCCTGATAATTCTTGGAGGGTGCCATAATCATTCTGGAAGCTTTCTGGAATTTTCAGGGATAATAACCGGATATGCTCCGGAGCTGCCGGAACCACTTCAGATGCTTTTCGCAGATGAAAATCACTAAACTAGAATTGTTCCAGAATGCATTGAAAATCATTATGGTGGGTACTGGAAATGTTCTAAGCCCACATGAATATTTTCAGTTCGAACGGATGCCGAAAAATATCGTTGTGAATAGTGAAAGTGCTTTTTGGGATATTTTTTGGAAAGCCATTATTTTGGGCTTTGTCCCAAGATCTTTTGGGATGACATGGATGGATAGGAAGGTGGTGGAGCCACCCAAGAGGGCTGCCAATTTCGTTGGTTCCATTGGGGGGCCCCCATGAGGCTTCCTTCCACCATTTGGTGCTCCACTTGCCTCCCCATTTTGCCCTTATGTATGACATAAAGCATGGGCACTTTGGGTATTTGTGGAGGCACACTACCCCTTGGTTTTCCTATAAATAGGAGGTGAGGGGCTGCCCAAACCATCATCCCTTCCCACATACAAGTGCCATGCATTATCTGGCTTCTTCTTTCCCTCCCACGAAAAGATTTTCATAGAGCCGTAAGGCTGTCTGGGTTCCGGCAGGAACTAGTTCTGGATGGTGAAGCCCTGCCGGATAGATGACACCGTATGTGTGCAACTCTGTAGAGAGATCGTGGTTTCGATCTTAGTTCGTGAGTGCCCCCGAAGGTCTGTCGTGTGACTGTCCGAGTTTCGAAGGTCCTCCCGAAGGGTTGTCCGAGTGACCGTTCGAGTTTCGAAGGTCCTCTCGAAGGGCTGTCCGCGACACCATCCGTGGGGGCTGTTCGACCGCCTCCCGGAGGGCTGTCTGAGGGGCAGATGAGGGTATACATCCTCGCAGTTGGGAGGTTGTAAATCCTAGCTGCGGGGATCTGCACCACCGGTCGTCATCGACTCTACTTCCCTTTGCGCTACGAGTCGGTAACGAAAAAGATCAAACCATGTATGCAGTCTCCCTAGTGGTCCTGGGCTGGTGCCTAGGTCAGAAATTTTTTATTGTTTGATGTGTTACCTTACAGTGGCATCAAGAGCCGTGCTATGGGTAGATGCAGGTTACGATCTAGAATACATGGAGATGTATGGGTATTGCATAATATAATTTTGGAGTAGATGAGATCTATTGCTGAAAATTATTTATGCGGGTGACAGGTGAAATCTATTACCCGACGTTCTTGTTGCTTCCCTAGAATTTGCGTTTTCTCAATCTCGAGACAGCATGGTGGAATTTGACAAAGTTCTGGCAATCCGTGATCTTGATTGATCATGGAAGTGCTATCAGTTCTTTGGGTTCTGCCGTAGTCAAAAGAAAGATGAAATTCGCAGATGAAAGGGCATTGCAGATATGATCTACAGGAGGGTCATGCGTATGACGAAGTTTAGTATGGGGCTCGAGATTTAATTATCTCATGTTTCATACACCCCGAGATGTTAATCTAGCAACTTGAATAATCATACTTGATGATAAAATGTTGGTAGCTGCGGTTTAAGTCGAAACCTTAGAAGCCACGAAAAACCAGTTTTTGCATGAACCGATTAGAAACGTCTAACTTGGTTTTGCAGGAAGGTTTGCATGTGCATGTGATGTGGTATAGCAATGCTCATATTCAATTTGATTATGTATGAGAAGACTATATGATGTAATTAACATGACCTGCGTGTCATGATTCGGCATGATGGCTGGAGCCATATGATTGCACTTTAATGACTTGCGTGTCAACCTTAAGTAATGCATTTATTTTATCCGCTATGGAGATAGCAATATTATCTGGTGCATCGACAAGGTGGTGGCAATCTTCACGAAGGTGAACACCGACGCGAATGCCGAAGACGAAGAAATGAAAAACTTCTCCGTCAGAAAGGGATATACCATATCATGCTATTATGAATTGCCTGAGATGTTTATCCCTTATGATGCACCCTTCTTGATTGCACGGTAGTCGCTTTTTATTAGGCGTGATCTCTCACTAAAATATCAAGTAGTTAGTGTTCTCCCAAGTGTAGCACCGTCATGGCACCTATCTTTTCGGGGTGCGCCATGGATGCATGGGTACAAACGATTAGAGAAGTGTGAGGCGGGTGAGGTCAGACCTCACAGCAAGATCACTTGGTTGTCTTGACGTTCATGGTAGGATCGTCCTGAGCTCGGAACACACGCATCGAAAGATGAGCAAGAGTCACATAGAAATGTGATCGGCAAGTTGGCCTACTGATTAAAATTCCCTTTATGAGATGATGATTCTATGGCGATGAATTGAAGTCTGGATCTTGTATCACTCAAAATTAATCATGAGAGATATTGGTTTGAGTGGGAGCGCACTGTTGAATTAACATGTTTAATTCTCAGTGCAATTATTATGAACACTGTCTAAGTGTTTCTAGCAAAATAGTTGTAGAATAATGGCTCGTGTTTCCACCTTCCCTGTTAAAATTGAATAGTTGTTAAATATCTGGTTAAAACTTTACGATTGGTAACGTAATGTGAGGATTGTCCTCAAAAGTGCCGAGAAGGACTTTGTCCTATCGCATGCTTTCCGTATACTCCTGCTAAAAGCAATGGATGATGAGATACTCATCCTTCGATCCAAAAGCTAGAATTCTGTTGCGGCCAAGTGCAATATGTTTGCTTCCATGAAACTTGAGCTTCGAAAGTTTGGGATAGTTATGTGATATTCATGGAACTGAAAATTAATTTTCAGATACAAACAAAGGCTGAAAGATATGAAATATCCAAAGCAATGTTTGATTGCAAATTATTAGTAAAGTGTTTACTATGCATTAGACTAATAAGAGAGGGATCCAGAAGAACACCTGTCATATAATGAAAGGTGAATAAAACAACAACTTAAAGAGAAAGGAAGTGTCCAAAGGGTGTTAGTATGACTTACACGCCTAGGAAGTCCGGGGCTAACGCCACTCTTAAGTTGGGTGCTTCTTTTGCGAGTAGGATAAATACTAAAAGTTAAACTGTTAGAAGTATAAAGGCAGAAAGAAAGATGACTAGAATATCCAGCTTATGTATGAATGTCATACGAGTTATTGATGTATAGAAGGCTAGTCAGAAGAAATAGTTCTTGGGAATTATGATTAAACTTGTCAATCACTAATTCTTGGGTATTGTGAGTTAATCAAAAATATACCCGCTCGATTGCATTATGTTATGAATCAATGTAAGAGCTACTATGGCCTAAAAGGCTAGCCAGAAATGAGGTTAAGGTATACACAGGGAACATAGTAAATGTTACTATACCTTCCATCAGTGTATTGCCGTTTGTATTTATTTTCATAATTCAATTAGAGTTTTACAAACTCTAGCCCATTGCATAAGGTATCTTGCAAGAAGGTTGTTCATAAGAGAACTTTTTATGTTCGATGTTATGAATAACACAGGGGCCATACTTTCATTATGAATGAGATGCATGTTATGAATATTGATAATAATACAATACCTCTGGGTTTACTTTCATAATTCATTTTAGAGTTTCATACACTCCAACCCATTGCACAATGTTTGTTGCAAAAGAGTTGTTCATAAAAACAACAATTGTTGTTAAGTGTTATGAATAACATGAAGGGACATGCCTCCATCCAAGATGGGATGTCTGTTATGAATATTGATGGTAATATGATACATCCATAACACTGACGCTAGATGTCACAAGACTAAAAGAATACCACACAAGTGTGGCACTACATTTGGTCACATTGGAGAAACTTGCATGGAAAATTCCATTATGATGGATTTTGAAGTCTTTTTGATTTTGAATCATCTGACACTTGCAACTTTCCTCCGAAAAGTGAAGTGACTAAAATACCATTCACAGGCCATAAGGAATGAACAACAAACTTATTAGTGACCATACATTTGATGTGTGTAGTCCGATAAGTGTTGTTAGTGGTGGATTTATTTATCTTCAGAAATGACTCAAGTAGATATATGGATATTTACTTGATGAGACGTAAGTCTGGATCTTTTGACATCATTCGAAAGGTTTTCAAAAATGAAGTGGAAGTTATTGTAACAAGAAAATTATGTTTCTGCAATTTGATTGCACAAAGGAATATTTGAGTTACATGTTTAGCGAATGTCTGATGAGTTGTGAAAGGGGTTTCATAACTTGCACCTCCCGGAACACCAATGCAAGTGGAAAGTCCGTGGAGGTGTAATCTAACCATTTATGACATGGTAAGGTCAAAGATGACATAAATAAATTTGCCATTACCCCTTTTAAAGTGATGCTTTAGAGATTGCGGCTTTTACACTGAAAAGAGCTACATCGGGTCTGTTGAAATGAGGCCATGGTATGGTACTCCCAACCATATTATATCTTTTCTTTTGGAATATGGGGCTTGTGTAAAAGGTTACAAACCTATTCTAAATCAGACAAGTGCTACTTTGTAGGTTATACCAAAATGTTGGGTATTCCTCCCTCACTATACCGAGGCAAATAGTTTTGAAACAATGTGCTTTTAAAGAGAGTGGTTCTTTCAAAAAGGTGAGTGGGAGAATAGTGCAACTCGACGAGATAAATAGTATCTTCATCATCAGATCAAAGGAAAGAGACCTTGGAAGTAATTCCAGAGTTTCCTACTACGACTGATACGGAAGTCTAATAAATGTATGAACTTCGGTCGAACTTGCAGCTGAACCACGTAGGCAAGGCTCGTGCAAACCTCTCAGGTGCGCAAACGAGATATTGTTGTTAGACAACATTATACCTATGATACACAAGGAAGCTTTGATGGGCCCTGACTCCGGAATTGGCTAAATGCCAATACAACCCGAGTTAGTTTCCATATAAGTGATTCAAGATTAAAACCTTGATACACCTTTCGGAAGACTTAGAGTCTAATGAATATTTATGGAACTTAAAACTGATACGGATAAAAATGTTTTATCCATAAAGCTCGACTTGTTGAAATAAAAAGTACAAGAGTTGACTATGATGAGGTTGTTTTCATCGTAGCGATGCTTAAAATTGGTTCGGGTTGAACTAGCAATTAATACATATTTCAATCATGAGATATGAAACATGGATGACAATAGGATTTCCATCTGCTGGAAATGAAACCAAGGACTTGCATGTGTTACAGTCCAAGGCATTTTTTCTATCCTGAGGATGCTAGTAAGGGAACAAACTTCAGAGTTCCAGTGATGGACTGAAGAGAGCAAAATGGAGTTGGAATCTTTGTGCTTTGATGAAATGTTCAAAGGGGTTTGACTTCATCAATGGGTAACAAACATGCTTGTAATTCAAGAAAGTAAGTGGGAGCGTAATAATATTTCTAAAAACCTTGTGTGCTTGACACATTGTAATTGGAAATAAATTTCTTGACACAAATTAGGACTTCATTTGAAAATAGTTTTTTGATGAAGTGCTTAGGCTAAATAGCCTCAATATTAGGCATAATGATCTATGGAGATAGATTTACCTAATAGGGCTAAGCAATGAATACATATTGACAAGGTGCTAAAACCTTTTAGCATTTAAAACCTCCAAGGAGTGATTCTTGCCGGAGTCACATGGAAGAGTTTTTTGCAAGACTCGGTGTCCCAAAACACTGATGAGCAAAATACATGAAGCAGATTCCACACACTTTTGTGTTTGGATTAACCATGTATTCCATGGTACGTAAAACAACCAGATATGTCCGATACTCCCAAGGTGTTGCGAGTATGGATAGTAAAGTGATCAAAGTACTGATCGTGGGACAACAGTGAAAGATGTCATTGAGTACTAGAGTAAGTACTGATGATATGTTTTCTCGCAAGCGGAGATCATGAAGAGTTCGTTGTAAAATGTTACATCGATACAGTCTTCATCTTTTCTCCATGCGATTTTTGATTTAAGTTAAGGGTTTTGTGTAATACAAAATATGGTGGCACGGTAGTTGGAAATTGTTCCCAACAGGATACTGTGGCGAATTATTTAAAAATGACTACATATGTTGACGCTTTAGAAGCGACAAAAAAGATGTTGAATCATATAGTTCATTCATGAACTTAGTATGGTTCCAAGATGGCTTTTGTCAATGGGACACTACTTCAGGTAGTTTCTCCATAACTCAGTCTGAGGAATCCAGGTTTGACCTGTGATTCACATACATAAAAGCCAAGTCCACACAAAATATGAATTTTCTGAAATCGTGAAAACGTGAGGATATGAAAGATACACACGGAGCTGAAGTCGTCAGATCCGATGGACATCAGGCTATACCACATGCGAAGCATTTTTTTATACCGGTATGCCATAGGTGTAAAGTGCATTAGCATTAACTAGATTATTGACTCTAGTGCAAGTGGGAGTCTGTAGGAGATATGCCCTAGAGGCAATAATAAATGCTATTACTTATCTCCATGTTCATAATTATGTTTATGTTCCATGCTATAACTTCTATGGTTCTCGAGTCTACAATAACACGAGGCTCGGAGGAAGACTCATATGCACGTGTGGAATAATAAACGGTAAGAAGTATTCCTAGTCTGGCCTCTAAGACTAGCTCAACTGTTGCATGATGATTCTGTTTTCCTGGTCATGGGCATGTCTATGACAGCAATTTTGAGGGCACAATGTTAAGAGAACATTTGTGTTGAATCGACCCGGATTGATGTTATGCCATGAGACTCATCCGTCACAAGTTTATGGTTGATAACACAGAGATGGTTAATGTTTGCATAATTCCTTGGACCATGAGAGTATCGAGTTTCTTCATACTTGCTTCATGAACTTTGGGGTTTCTTAAACATCATCCGTAAATGCGTGGCTATTACGGCGGCTTACGGGTTCATGGAAAAGTGTGTCAAGTAACTTGATAGCTCAAGATTGGGATTTGCTCCTCCGACGATGGAGAGATATTGTCGGGCCCTCTTGGTGTTAAGGTATCCATCATCGTCTGGCCAGACACAGTGTGATTTGATCACAGGGATGCTGAAACACGGAAACGAGAAAAGAGAACAATATCGGCAGCGAGGTAACTAGCATAGTGGACAAGTTGTTGATCCACGGGAATGGCAACATGTCTCACCTCGGTTATTTGTAACATATCGCGAAGCAACAGGAATAGCACACGGCAACTGGAGGTTCACTCGAATATTCATTCGTGTGGGTATAGGGGTCAATATGGGTGTCCACGGCTCCGATGTTGATCATTGATCGGAAAGGGTTCCAGTCATGTCTATACTTCACCGAACCTATAGGGTCACACACTTAAGGGTCATCTATCTGCTGAATACTAGACAAGGAGTCTGAGAGAAAATCATCGGAAAAGTTTCGGACACCCGAAAAGGTTCCGTAGAGAGAGGTCATCGGATGAGTTTCGGTGAAACTGAAAAGTTGTTTCAGGGGATACCATTAAGTCAAATTGGTTTTGGCACATGCCTGATAATTCTTGGAGGGTTCCAGAATCATTCTGGAAGCTTTCTGGAATTTTCCGGGATAATAACTGGATATGCTCCGGAGCTGCCGGAACCACTTCAGATGCTTTTCACAGATGAAAATCACTATACCGGAATTGTTCCAGAATGCGTTGAAAATCATTATGGTGGGTAATGGAAATGTTCTAAGCCCACATGAATATTTTCAGTTTGAACGGACGCCGAAAAATGTCATCGTGAATAGTGAAAGTGCTTTTTGGGATATTTTATGGAAAGCCATTATTTTGGGCTTTGTCCCAAGATCTTTTGGGATGACATGGATGGATAGTGATGAAGTCATGTACCTAGGGTAGAGTCATAGACCTGATCAAAGTACCCTACCCAAGGACACCCTCAGAAGAAACTACCTTCCAGTCGACCAAGAGAGACTTCACTCGACGGACTCGAAGGACTCGACCATGAAGACTCACTCGACCACCAGAAGATCAAGAACCACTCTGCATCGTAACGGTCTGTAATTAAGTAGTCTTTATGGCATTTAGGACACTTTATGTAAGGCGTTACCAGTAACGCTTAGACTTAATGTACTTTAAACCCTGCATTACTGAGGGCCGGAGGGGTCTGGTGGACACTATATAAGCCACCCCCCTCCTCAGTGTAAAGGGTTCACACCCCTGTAATCCATACACACATAATCCAGTCGACCGCCTCCGGGCTCCGAGACGTAGGGCTATTACTTCCTCCGAGAAGGGCCTGAACTCGTACATCCTTGTGTTCACAACTGCTCCATAGCTAGGATCTTGCCTCTCCATACCTACCCCCCATTCTACTGTTAGACTTAGAACCACGACAGATAGGAAGGTGGTGGAGCCACCCAAGAGGGCTGCCAATTTTGTTGGTGCCATTGGGGGGGGGGGCATGAGGCTTCCTTCCACCATTTGGTGCTCCACTTGCCTCCCCATTTTGCCCTTATGTATGACATAAAGCATGGGCACTTTGGGTATTTGTGGAGGCACACTACCCCTTGGTTTTCCTATAAATAGGAGGTGAGGGGCTGCCCAAACCATCATCCCTTCTCACATACAAGTGCCATGCATTATCTGGCTTCTTCTCTCCCTCCCACGAAAAGAGTTTCGTAGAGCCGTAAGGCTATCTGGGTTCCGGCAGGAACTAGTTCTGGACGGTGAAGCCCTGCCGGATAGATGACACCGTATGTGTGCAACTCTGTAGAGATATTGTAGTTTCGGTCTTAGTTCATGAGTGCCTCCCGAAGGGCTGTCCGTGTGACTGTCCGAGTTTCGAAGGTCCTCCCGAAGGGCTGTCCAAGTGACTGTTCGAGTTTCGAAGGTCCTCCCGAAGGGCTGTCCGCGACACCGTCCGTGGGGGCTGTTCGACCGCCTCCCGGAGGGCTGTCTGAGGAGCAGATGAGGGTATACATCCTCGCGGTTGGGAGGTTGTAAATCCTAGCTGCGGGGATCTGCACCGCCGATTGTCATCGACTCTACTTCCCGCTACGCTACGAGTCAGTAACGAAAAAGATCAAACCATGTATGCAGTCTCCCTAGTGGTCCTGGGCTGGTGCGTAGGTTGGAATTTCTTTGTTTTCTGCTGCGTTACCCTACAAGGGGACCTTATCTCCCCCATGCTCTTTATCATGGTTATGGAGCCACTTCAACGCATGTTTGAGATGGAAATGGAGAGGGGGATATTGGCACCGCTGGCAAACGTAGGAATGAAACACCGGCGGAACATGTATGCGGATGATGTCATGGTCTTTGTGAAACCGAACGAAAGGGGTCTACAAGCATGCGTAGCTCTTTTACATACCTTTGGAGACGCATCAGGTATGCACGTCAACCTGGCCAAGAGTGCGGCTTACCCGATCCAATGCACGGTCGAAATCATGGAGGAGGTAGAGAGGATAACTGGTTGCAAGGCTGCCACATTTCCTTGCAAGTATTTGGGGTTGCGACTCACCAGTCGAAAGCAGTCAGCAGCCCAGCTCGTCGGGCTGGTGGATCAACTTGCTGGGGCTTTACCCAAATGGAAGGCAACAAAGATGCCGAAAAGTGGGCGGTTGCTTCTGATTAAGTCAGTTTTATGCGCGATCCTGGTACACACTATGCTTGCAATTGATCTACCGCAAAAAAACATTAAGGCAATGAACAAAATATGTCGAGGATTCCTTTGGTGCGCTGAAGCTCGAGAAAATGGAGGGCACTGTGCCGTTGCATGGGATCAGGTGTGCACGCCTATGTGGGCTGGTGGGATGGGGGTTCCGAACCTCAAGTGGATGAACATCGCGCTGCAAGCTCGCTTGACCTGGCTACAGAAATCGGACGACACTAGGCCCTGGGCCGAATTTAAGATCAACGTCCCGGAGGCCACTTCCTAGATCTGTAGAGCGGCAACCCAATCCATAGTAGGCAGTGGCAATAACACGTTATTTTGGGAGGACAAATGGCTAGATGGAGAGAGAATCAAGGACATTGCCCCATGGTGTATTCCGGGGTTAGGAGCCGGACCCGATCGAGCCGCACTGTTGCCCAGGCCATGCATGACCATTCATGGGCCAGGGACCTTGGATCGGAGGTGTCAACAAATGAGTTAGATGAATACATGAAGTTATGGATAAGGGTGGTGGATGTGGAGCTAGTGCAGGACGAGCAGGACTCCGAGGCTTGGACTTGGGAGAGGAATGGTGAATACTCCGCAAAATCTGCGTATGAGGCAATGTTCTGGGGACGAGAAAGGGCACCAATGGCAGAATTCATCTGGAAAGCCAAGGCACCTTTGCAATGTTGTTTCTTCATCTGGCTTGCAGCACGCAACCGGTGTTGCACCTCTGACCGACTAGCTAGGAGAGGCCTTGACCATCAAGACATATGCCCTCTATGTGATCAAGAGGAAAAGACCATTGACCACATTATGGTACACTGTGTGTTTGCAAAGGAGGTATGGACGGCGGTCCTTCACTCTCCGGGCAAGTTGGAGTGGATGCCAGTGGCCGGCAACAGAATTGAAGACTGGTGCGGGGACAAGGGAGGTACAACAAAATAGAGCATTAAGGCAATGAACAAAATCTGCCGAGGATTCCTTTGGTGCGCTGAAGCTTGGGAAAATGGAGGGCACTGTGCCGTTGCATGGGATCAGGTGTGCATGCCTATGTGGGCTGGTGGGCCGGGGGTTCCGAACCTCAAATGGATGAACATTGCGCTGCAAGCTCGCTTGACCTGGCTACAGAAATCTGGACGGCACTAGGCCCTGGGCCAAATTCAAGATCAACGTCCCGGAGACCACTTCCTAGATCTGTAGAGCGGCAATCCAATCCACAGTAGGCAGTGGCAATAACACGTTATTTTGGGAGGACAAATGGCTAGATGGAGAGAGAATCAAGGACATTGCCCCATGGTGTATTCCGAGGTTAGGAGCCGGACCCGTCGATCCGCACTGTTGCCCAGGCCATGCATGACCATTCATGGGCCAGGGACCTTGGATCGGAGGTGTCACTAGATGAGTTAGATGAATACATGAAGTTATGGATAAGGGTGGTGGATGTGGAGCTAGTGCAGGACGAGCAGGACTCCGAGGCTTGGACTTGGGAGAGGAATGGTGAATACTCCGCAAAATCTGCGTATGAGGCAATGTTCTGGGGACGAGAAAGGGCGCCAATGGCAGAATTCACCTGGAAAGCCAAGGCACCTTTGCAATGTTGTTTCTTCATCTGGCTTGCAGCACGCAACCGGTGTTGGACCTCTGGCCGACTAGCTAGGAGAGGCCTTGACCATCAAGACATATGCCCTCTATGTGATCAAGAGGAAAAGACCATTGACCACATTATGTTACACTGTGTGTTTGCAAAGGAGATATGGACGGCGGTCCTTCACTCTCCGGGCAAGTTGGAGTGGATGCCAGCGGCCGGCAACAGAATTGAAGACTGGTGCAGGGACAAGGGAGGTACAACAAAATAGAGCAGAGATTGAGCGACAGTTTTCATCCTCGTTATGTGGGAGATATAGAAGCATCGTAATGCCCTTATCTTCGATGGAGCTTTGCCATCCAAGAACTATGTTATTCTTTGGATATGCAAGGAAGGAAGAGCGTGAAAGCAGGCGGGATTGTTTAAAGGAGACACGGCCGTGATCTTTCATGAGGTGGAAAGGTGGGTTAGCATGAGGAGTTAGTATTTAAATGAGGTAGGAGTAGAAGTGGTGTCGTGTGCATGTAATATTGTAAGCACTGACGTGGAGGGGCTATTTACCCCATTCTTTATAGTAAAGTACGCACACTCGTGCGTATTTGAGAGGAAAAAAAAAGATCAAGGAGGAGGCCCGTTTGTGGGCTTTAGCAGGGCTACACGTATTGTAATTCCGAGAGAGTAATTCTGTTCTTTCCATATTTCCCACTGAAATTCGTGTGGTACCACTCAAAGGACTGAAATTTTTTGTGCTGGAATGACTGAATTTTCGGTGAAATAAAGTTGCCTCCATAGGCCTGCTTCCGTAATAAAAACGATGTTATTATAGCACATCTATAGCTCTTAAATCTCAGTTAATTGATTGATGAACTTCCAGCCAAGAACCACATGTATGCTGCATGATCGCAGAGTGAACCGGGGGGGCCGGGGGGGGGGGGGGGGGGGGCATTGACGAAGAGAGACTTCAAATTTGTTTGATTTCGCATCAACACTGTGGAGAAAAAAAAAACGCACGGGCCTCTCGTTCCTCCACCTCCCTATATGAAGCCCTTCAGAGCCCTCACAGCCAAATCACACTCCTTCCCTGCCCATCGTCCCACCATTCAGGTTTTCACATCCATCAATTACTATCTTTTATCGTTTGTGTTCCCCTTGCAAATTCTTCTCCATATACGATACTATTTGATCTGTTGATATCTGCTGATTGCATCATCTCCGTGTCCAGAGTGCGATCGAGGTGGCGAGCCATGAGCAGCGGCAACAATGGCGGGACGAACGGGGGGCTGGAACTCAACCTGAACCAATCGCCTCCGCCGCCCCTGGCCGCAGCGGAGAGGATGGAGGTGGACGGCGGTCATGATGAAGACGACGACGACTACAGCAACGGCTCGTCATCGCCTAGCTCTTGTGTGTCGTCGGATGATAGCCATGCCGGCTGGGAGCCGTCGCCTATGGTGATCGGAGCGTGCGAGCGGTGCCTCTTGTACTGCATGGTGACCAAGGAGGAGTACCCCATCTGCATCAACTGCAAGCAGCCCTTCCTTGTGGACGTTCTCCCTGCCGGCGACGACAAGAAGCATGGCAAGCGCCAGTAAAGGAGGCGATCGAACTCAGTCGCTGTGCCCAGTGGATGCTCATAGCGATGGTTTAGCTCAGTTTTGGCGCACGGATCTTGGCGCGGGCTGAGGACTGAAAGCCGTTAGATTGTCCGGTGGCAAGTATAGTAGCTTAGTAATAGTACTAGTTAATTCCCTTCATGATTCATGGCCCAGTCTGTGTTAATCAGTGTCTTCGATAGTTATTTCCTGTCATAAGTCAGCGCTTTTATATGTAAAAGCCCCTTAATAAAGGAAATTTTCCCTTGATAATGCAGTTTGTTTATTCTTTCTTTTTTGTGGGTGATAGTTTGTACTCCCTCCGTTCCAAAATAGATGATCCAACTTGAAGTTAGTACAAAGTTGGATCATCTATTTTGGAACGGCGGGAGTATATTCTAACTAGCCAGCTACGCGCCCCTGCGTTGCTATGGAAACTCTGGTGAACAATTGCAAATGACAAAATAAACAATTATCGTTATTCTTTACTAGCACATATACCCGTGCGTTGCAACGGGAGATAAAATAATATGTATTTAAAGTCAGTGAGAATTATACGTGCAAACAAAACCCTATGTACACACGAAAAAGGAACATTTAGCTTCTCGTTTTTGCCGTGTGTGAAGTAATCAATCCGCTATTTTTTCCATTCATTGATCGAGGGCATTTAAGAGTTTTGTCACGTCATCATACACGGGAGAAGGCCCATGAGTTATTCAATCTACCCTTCCTTTTAATCGTTTCAATTGAGGGCATTTTAAGATATGAAGTTTCTGAATATTCTAGAAACATAAACAATTTTTAAAATCCTGAACAGTTTTTTCAAAATTATGTACAATTTCGAAAAAAGACGAACAAAATATGAAAGGGAACATTTTTTAAAATTCACAAACATTTTTTGAAAACGCTGACTTTCTTATAAAAGCTTGAACATTATTTGAATTTGTGAACATTTTTTTAAAATGAGAGCATGTGTTGAAAATTCAAAAGGTTTTCAAAAATATGTATCTTTTATACACGAACATTATTTTTAATTTTAAAAATTTCACTAAAACATGAATATTTTACAAATTTGGAGCATTTTTTGAACTGCCATTTTCTTTTTAGAAACCTCGAACAATTTTGAAAAGTAATATTTTTTTATAAAAAATTGGTAACCTTTTGCAAGTCTCGAATATTTTTCAAAATAGCAACAAAATTTTGGAATTGTAAACATTTTCCAAATTTTGTTTTTCAAAATTCTAAACATTTTTGATAATTTTTTGTTTACGAAATAAATTCTAAAAGAAAAATAAACTTGGAAGGAAAAAATATATAGGGAAAGGAAAATAAAAATAAAAGTAAAATAAAGAAAATAAGAAAAATGGGCCAGCCCATTATTGGTTGTCCTGTGCGAAACTCTGACTATTTGTCGCTTAGTGCGAAAAATAGAATTTTCCCAGCTACATGAGCAGAAAAATAAGTGGTCTGGCTTCACTGAGCCACAACGCGCGGCCCACATACAAAATTCCTTTTATAGCATACAAACGCATAAGATTTAGTACCTCCTCGGGTAGAAAAAAATTATTTTCGACATTGAACGAATGAAAAAATTAGCGAACGCAACTTGCTTTATTAGTACGTATAGATATAGATTACTAATGATTACATATCTATACCACTAATACTAATAGTAATAAAATGAGAAGTGTTTCTACCACTCTAAATTCATACCCCCTCCCGGCCTTTGCCGGCAGGAGGGATCCATTTTTCATACTCTTTTGAGTTTTGTTAGGATTTGTGTCCTGCTCAGAGAGGCGAGATGGCGGAGGCTCTCTGCAGATGGAATAAAGTCCTTCCCGCTTTGTCCCCATCCCGATGGTGTTTCTAGCATCGTTCGAGCGCGTGTGGAGATTTGTCTCCGGCGGATCTTGCGAGAACCGTTCGGTGTTTGTCTTCGATGGATCCACGTAGATCTTGTCTTCGTTCGTTTGTGTTCGTGTGTCTACATGTTGGATCCTTCTGATCTACGCTTCTCTTCATCGGCGGCGGATGCTTTTCTGATGTGCTGGTCCTATGGGGCCTTAGCATGACGACTTTTCGACTATCTACTACAACAAGGTTTGCCCAGCTCCGATGAGGGAGGGGCGAAGACGGCGGCGCGCCTTCGAATCGCTCCAGTGCTAGTAGTCGTCGCTAGGTGGTCTACGGACCTAGATATATTTTTTACTTCTAGTGTTCTTTGTACTACCTTGACAGTTGATGGATAGATCAGAATTTATTCTCGCAAAAAAATTAGAAGTGTTTCTCCACTCAATTTTCATACCCCCTATGTCCCAAATTACTTGTCTTGAATTTTTCTAAATACGGATGTATCCGACATGTTTTAGTGTTACATACATCCATATCTAGACAAATCTATACAAATATATACCTACTAATAAAGGCAATAGGTATTTTTGGTCCGTCATGTTATTTTGTGGAAAACCCTCGGATGTTTCTAGTAATCATCTCGTAGTCCAGTCTTAAGTTAGATTTTTGCTTTCATGGAAACCGCGTGATGTTTCTGGTAATCAACATGCAACCCAGTTTAAGTCTTTTTTTAGAGAAAAAACCCTGATATTGGGTTAATCAACCTGCATACATAACAAACGTTTTTTTTTAATATTCATATCTTTTTAACCGCAACTTTAAATTTAACATGTTTTATACAGAGTTTGATTAAAAATATGTAGAATTTGAATATGATGTTATTTTTACATGTTAACCATTTAAAAAATATGATTTAGGGTGCAATTAATAGCCCATGACCCGTCTTTTTTTCATACTGGTGCCAGTCCGGATTGGAAATGAACACCACAAAAAATCCAGGATTGGAGACAAAAGAAAACATCTATAACTACGCATGCACGCCTCGTCAAAATCTCATAGAAAAAAAACAAATTTCTCATCCTATGCCAAGAGAGACGGCTTAGGATTGACAACATTCAAACGCATTGTGATTGTGTGAGCACTGAAGCCACCGTCGTTGAGGGGAGGAGGACAAGTGGCAATACAGATGGGATGCCATGTGTTAAAATAAAGGACATGGACCTGTTGTGGTCTTGAATTATGGTTATTGGGCTAGGGGAGTGGTCTTTTTTCTCCCCTTATAACGTACAGGCTCTTTTGCTAGTCTAATAATAAAACAACTAATTTAGGATGAAGTTAATATGTTTTTTGTCTGTCCTTCCTTTTTCGTTCGTCTGCCCCCTCTCGTTGTGCACTTCGACCGATGTTACACCCCTCTACGACCAAAGTTATAGCCTTACAGGCCCAACGCCAAGAGTGGGCTCTCACATGGCCACCCAAGCTCTCGTAACAAAGCCGTCCCACCTACACTGAGAGAGGGCAAAAATATTATCATGTTCTGTCATTATGCCGGATCGATCTCGCTACCTCTCAGTCAATACGTAAAGCTGCGTCCAATTGAACTAAATTCTCTTCGTGTATTAGTCTCACAAGGCTTCTTTTCTAAAATACACACAAGCATGTGTATCATATATTATAGAAGAAGAGTCAAGCCGACTGATACAACGCCTTTAGGCAATGTGCTATATTGAGAGGTTAACACCCACATCCACCATAACAACACCGACAAATAACTCACCTTGCCTGAATTCAGGCCAAACAATGACAAAGAGGATGGACACAGAGCACACATGTCGTGTCCTTGTACCGAACACCTCAAAGCACGACAAAAACCACCTAACCAAACTTGATCGACGCACTCTCCATCCATGGTGCCTAGGAGATCGACAAGTGGACATCAGAAGCTAGCCTGGCTCGAAGAAGGAGTCGTAGATGAGGTGTCATGATGGGATAATAGCGTCCCGGATGTTCATGCCCATGACAACAATCCCCACGTGACACCCTAGCACCCCAAGCCCTACAGCCGAGGCGAGCGAGGAAACCCACTCCAGCTGCTCCTTGGGAAGACACTCCGAACAGCTAGGCAGCGCCTCCAAGAAGGGGACACCGCCGAGACGTCACCGCTGCCTGGTTGGGCAAACCATGCCTGGGGTTTCCCCCAATGCCATAAAAGGGAGATTGACATGGCCATGGCAACATCTCCAGGGAGGAGACGGTGCCCACAGGCGTCAGTGTTGCCCGCAGTCGCGCACAGGTTTCTCCTCAGACATGTCCATCACATCTTCAGAGCACAACAAACCGGAAGGGGCAGTTGTACCCTTGGGACATCACCATGAAGAGGGAGAGCCGGATGCAGCCGTGCAATGGGCGCGTCCACCATAGCCCTTGGTCATCGCATGAGCAACCAACCATGAATCCTCCACGGGGAAATCAGGGGTTGCATCCACCCGCCACAACCCCACCGCCCACACAGTTAGGCAAAGCAGCACAGGTGCCGGGACACCGCAGCTTGACCGGATCTAGCCGCGACACCCGACAAACCACCCCGTCGCACCTCCCCAAGGAGAAGAGGGTGACTCCACCGCAGCTGGGGTCGCCAACCAGTGCACTAGCACAGTCCCAAGCACCGCCGCTGACACAAGGCCTGTGCGGCCAAGATCCGCGCGCCACCGGACTGCACCACCGCGCTGAGCCAAACACGTGCACGCCACCACCAGCACTCCACCTCAAAGCCACAGACGCCATGTTGAGCACCACCTCACCACAAGGCCGCGGTCTCTGCACCCCCCGCAAGAACCTGAGCCCGACGCGTCGGCGCTCCCGCAAGGCGCCCTGTCGCAACCTTCCTTTGGGTAGTGCGAGCTTAACCGGTGGCTCTCTGATGGCGGTGAGATGAGGAGGAAGAGAGTGGGGGTTGGCGGTGGTGGCGGGATTTAAGGTTCCCCCGTGTCGCTAGAGGATGGAGACGCGGGTCCAATCGCGCCAATTAAAATACACTAGTAGAATGCACGTGCGTTGTTATGGGCCATGAATACACTTTTGTAGGCTGCACATATAAAAATAATACATGTCAAATTTTGCATGCATAGAAGTGATAGCCTGTAAAAGTATTTGAAATCCACTTCACTTGTAATGTAAGTTGATAAAAAACATAATAGAACGATGTGTGCACAGAGAGCAGTGATCCAACTAATAGGATCTACTTGATGTGTTTAGGATATTTACATACAACACTAGTAGAAAGAGGGCTTTTAGTCCCGGTTCATAAGGGCCTTTAGTCCCGGTTCTGGAACCGGGACTAAAGGGTCGTTACTCAAGCCTCCCCCTTTAGTCCCGGTTCTTACACGAACCGGGACAAAAGGCTCTCCACGTGGCCGCTGCCTGGAGATCCACCTTTAGTCCCGGTTGGTAACACCAACCGGTACTAAAGGAAATTTTATGATTTTTTTTTGAAATTTTTTTTTGAATTCTTTTCTGAAATTTTTTTTTAAATTTTTTTTATTTTCAAATTTCTGAATTATTTTAACCTCTCATCTCTAATCGCCCCTCATCATCTAACTTCCCGGACGGTCACCCATCCTCTCACTACTCCAGCCTGAGCACGCTTAACTTCCGGGTTCTATTCTCCCTCGTTTCCAAGTCTGCACTTGTTGTTTTCCTAACAATAGTAAGATGTCAATCCTATTAACCTCAGGAATTTAGCTTGAGCATGAAGTCACACATTTCACTGTTTGAGTTTGAAACTATTGTTCTAAAAAATAAGACTAATATTTAGTAACACTAATATTTCTTGAATAATTAGTTTGACCATTGTTTGACCACAGTTTGACCATAGTTTGACCAGATTTGACCAAAATTCAAAAAAACTGAAATAATTATTTAGTAACACTAATATTCTTGAATAATTATTTAGTAACACTAATACTTCTTGAATAATTATTTAGTACTCCCTCCGTAAACTAATATAAGAGCATTTAGATCACTACTTTAGTTATCTAAATGCTCTTATATTAGTTTACAGAGGGAGTAAGTTTGAAATTTTTTAATTTTTTTGCCTCCAGATCTTAAAAGCCCCGTAACTTTTTTTTGTTAGGTTTTTGAGGATTTTAAAAATGTTTAACAAAGTTCCCCCCATTAAATTCGGATGTAACTTTTCGAGTAGATGATTTTTCATATAAAAAACTTTTTCATCCGAGTTAGTATGCAAAAGTTATGCCCATTTTACAAATTCCAGAGAGATTTTGCAAATAAAGTCAAATTTTCCCAACAACTAGACCACATATCACATGGGAAACTTATTTTCTTTTATTTTTTTGACATTTCCATCAGTTTCTTTTATTTTTTTAAACTGAAAAGGCGATCCACAGGAGGGGGTAGAGTTTGAAAATGGGACCTTTAGTACCGGTTCGTGCCATGAACCGGTACTAATGCCTCAAACCCCATTAGTATGCAAAAGTTATGCCCATTTTACAAATTCCAGAGAGATTTTGCAAATAAATTCGAAACTGACATTTGCAAATTTTCCCAACAACTAGACCACATATCACATGGGACACTTATTATCTTTTATTTTTTGACATTTCCATCATTTTTTTTATTTTTTTTAAAACTGAAAAGGCGATCCACGGGGGGGGGGGGGGGAGTAGAGTTTGAAAATGGGACCTTTAGTACCGGTTCGTGCCATGAACCGGTACTAATGCCTCAAACCCCATTAGTACTGGTTTGTGGCTCGAACCGGGACTAAAATTCTAACCTTTAGTACCGGTTGGTGCCACGAACCGGTACTAAAAGGTCCAGACGAACCGGGACAAATCGCCCACGTGGCCCGGCCGGCCCCCTGGGCTCACGAACCGGGACCAATGCCCCCACGGGTCCCGGTTCTGGACTGAACCGGGACTAATGGGCTAACCCGGCCTGGACCAAAGCCCTCTTTTCTACTAGTGCAATATGAGGAATGTTGTTTTTAACTTCATTTGAGTCACATCCTGATTTTGTGAGCTTCAAATTGTAGGCTACCTATAGATCATTTGGTTGGCATTTTCTGATATGTCTCCAAGGTATCTATAATTTTTTGATTATTCCATGCTATTATATTATCTGTTTTGGATGTTTATATGCATTAATATGCAATTTTATATTATTTTTTGGACTAACCTATTAACCGAGAGCTCAGTGACAATTTCTGTTTTTTTACCTGTTTTAGAGTTTTGCAGAAAAGGAATACCAAATGGAGTCCAAACGGAATGAAACTTTCGCGATGATCTTTCTTTGGACCAGAAGCAAACCACGAGACTTTGAGATGAAGTCAGAGACGCAACAAGGCGGCCACGAGGGTGGAGGGCGTGCCCCTACCTCGTCGGCCCCTCGTGGGTCTCCTGACCTAGTTCCTTCACCTATATATACTCTTATACCCTGAAAACATCCAGGGGAGCCATGAAACCACTTTTCCACAGCTGCAACCTTTTGTACCCGTGAGATCCCATCTAGGGGCCTTTTCCGGCATCATGCCGGAGGGGGTTCGATCATGGAGGGCTTCTACATCAACACCATTACCTGTCCAATGAAGCGTGAGTAGTTTACCACAGACCTACGGGTCCATAGCTAGTAGCTAGATGGCTTCTTTTCTCTCTTTGATTCTCAATACCATGTTCTCCTCGATGTTATTGGAGATCTATTCAATGTAATATTCTTTTGCGGTGTGTTTGCCGAGATCTGATGAATTATGGATTTATGATCAGGTTATCTATGATTATTATTTGGTTCTTCTCAGAATTCTTATATGCATGATTTGGTATCTTTGCAAGTCTCTTCGATATATCGGTTTAGTTTGGCCTACTAGATTGGTTTTTCTTGCAACGGGAAAAGTGCTTAGCTTTGGGTTCAATCTTGTGGTGTCCTTTCCCAGTGACAGTAGGGGCAGCAAGGCACGCATTGTATTGTTTTCATCGAGGATAAAAAGATGGGGTTTTCATCATATTGCTTGAGTTAATTCCTCTACATCATGTCATCTTACTTAATGCGTTACTCCATTCCTTATGAACTTAGTAATCTAGATGCATGCTGGATAGCGGTCGATGTGTGGAGTAACAGTAGTAGATGCAGAATCGTTTCGGTCTACTTGACATGGACGTGTTGCCTATGTTCATAATCATTGCCTTAGATATACTCATAATTATGCGCTCTTCTATCAATTGCTCGACAGTAATTTGTTCACCCACCATAATATTTGCTATCTTAAGAGAAGCCACTAGTGAAACCTATGACCCCCGGGTCTCTTTCCATAATATAAGTTCTCTTTTACATCATACTAGTTTCCGATCTACTATTTTGCAATCTTTTACTTTCCGATCTATAAACCAAAAATACCAAAAATATTTACTTTACCGTTTATCTATCTCTATCAGATCTCACTTTTGCAAGTAACCATGAAGGGATTGACAGCCCCTTTATCGTGTTGGGTGCAAGTTTTTGGTTGTTTGTGCAGGTATTCGGTGACTTGTGTGTTATCTCCTACTGGATTGATAGCTTGGTTCTCAAACTGAGGGAAATACTTACTCTACTTTGCTGCATCACCCTTTCCTCTTCAAGGGAAAAACCAACGCAAGCTCAAGGGTAGCAGGAAGAATTTCTAGCACCGTTGCCGGGGAGATCTACGTCAAGTCAAGCCATACCAAGTACCCATCATAAACTTATCTCTCTTGCATTACATTATTCGCCATTCGCCTCTCGTTTTCCTCTCCCCCACTTCTAAAATGATATTCAAAAACCTTTGCCTTTTCTTCACCCCTCTTCCGTTCGTCCTTTTTCGCTTTGTTCTTGTGTGCTTGTGTGTTGGATTGATTGCTTTGTCACGATGGCTCAAGATAATACCAAATTGTGCGACTTTTCCAATGCCAACAACAATGATTTTATTAGCACTCTGATTACTCCCACTACTAATGTTGAATCTTGTGAAATTAATGTCGCTTTGCTGAATCTTGTTATGAAAGATCAATTTTGTGGCTTTCCTAGTGAAGATGTCGCATCCCATTTAAGCAACTTTGTTGATTTGTGTGATATGCAAAAGAAGAAAGATGTGGATAATGATATTGTTAAATTGAAGCTATTTCTGTTTTTTCTTAGAGATCGTGCTAAAACTTGGTTTTCATCTTTGCCTAAAAATAGTATTGATTCATGGAATAAGTGTAAATATGCCTTCATCTCTAAGTATTTTCCTCTCGCTAAGATCATCTCCCTTAGGAACGATATTATGAATTTTAAGCAACTTGATCATGAGCATGTTGCACAATCTTGGGAGAGGATGAAATTGATGATACGTAATTGCCCTACACATGTTTTGAATTTGTGGATGATTATACAAAAAAAGTTATGCCGAATTGAATTTTGCTTCTAGAAATCTCTTAGATTCGGCTGCGGGAGGCACTTTTATGGAAATCACTTTAGGAGAGGCTACTAAGCTCCTAGATAATATCATGGTTAATTATTATCAATGGCACACCAAAAGATCCACTAGTAAAAAAGTTCATGCGATTGAAGAAATTAATGTTTTGAGTGGAAAGATGGATGAACTTATGAAATTGTTTGCTAATAAGAGTATTTCTTCTGATCCTAATGATATGCCTTTGTACACTTTGATTGAGAATAATAATGAATCTATGGATGTGAATTTTGTTGGTAGGAACAATTTTGATAACAACGCGTATAGAGGTAATTTTAATCCTAGGCCGTTTCCTAGTAATTCCTCTAATAATTATGGTAATTCCTACAACAATTCCGAAGGAAATTTTAATTATATGCCCTCTGATTTTGAGAATAGTGTTAAAGAATTTATGTGTTCGCAAAAGAATTGTAATGCTTTGATTGAAGAAAATTTTCTCAAGATTGATGATTTGGCTAGGAACGTGGATAGGATTTCTCTTGATGTTGAATCTTTGAAACTTAGATCTATCCCACCTAAGCATGATATCAATGAGTCTCTCAAAGCCATGAGAATTTACATTGATGAGTGCAAAGAAAGAACCGCTAAGATGTGTGGGAAAAAAAAGATTGGTTTATAAAAGCATGTTCTTCTAGTTTTCATGATAATAATGATGAAGATCTAAAAGTGATTGATGTGACTCCTCTTAAATCTTTGTTTTCCAATATTAAGCTTGATAAAGATGGGACTGGAGATGAGTCAACCTTAGTTAAAAGGCGTCCCAATGATTCAGAGTTTTTGGATCTAGATGCAAAAATTGATAAAAGTGGGATTGGAGAGGTCAAGACTTTAAGTAGCAATGAACCCACTCTTTTGGATTTAAAGGAATTTAATTATGATAATTATTCTTTAATAGATTGTATTTATTTGTTGCAATCCGTGTTAAATTCTCCTCATGCTTATAATCAAAACAAAACTTTTACTAAACATATCGTTGATGCTATGATGCAATCTTTTGAAGGAAAGCTTGAATTAGAAGTTTTTATCCCTAGAAAACTTTATGATGAGTGGGAACCTACTATTAAGATTAAGATTACATATTATTAATGCCATGCTTTGTGTGATTTGGGTGCTAGTGTTTGCACGATTCCAAAAACTTTGTGTGATGTGTTAGGTTTTCGTGAATTTGATGATTGTTTTTTAAATTTCCATCTTGCGGATTCCACAATTAAGAAACCTACAGGAAGGATTAATGATGTTCCTATTGTTGCAAATAGGAATTATGTGCCCGTAGATTTCATTGTTCTTCATATAGGTTGCAATCATACATGTCCTATTATTCTTGGTAGACCTTTTCTTAGAACGATTGGTGCAATTATTGATATGAAAGAAGGAAACATTAGGTTCCAAATTCCGTTAAGGAAAGGTATGGAACACTTTCCTAGGAAGAAAATTAAATTGACATATGAATCTATTATGAGAGCCACTTATGGATTGCATACCAAAGATGGCAATACCTAGATCTATTCGTGTTTTTATCCCTAGCTAAGGGCGTTAAACAATAGCGCTTGTTGGGAGGCAACCCAATTTTATTTTTGTTCCTTGCTTTTTGTTTCTGTTTAGTAATAAATAATTCATCTAGCCTATGGTTAGATGTGTTTTATGTTTTAATTAGTGTTTGTGCCAAGTTGAACCTTTAGGATAGCATATGGTGATAGTTGTGTTGATCCTGCTGAAAATTAGAAACTTTTGCGCCCAGTAAATTAGTTTTGATAATTCACAAAAACGTGATTTTGACTGATTCTTTTTGCTCTGGATTGTTACATAAATTTCTCAGGTTTCCCTAATTGGTAGATTTTTGGAGTTACAGAAGTATTCAAGAGTTAATAATTACTACAGACTATTCTATTTTTGAGAGATTCTGTTTTACGCATGTTGTTTGCTTATTTTGATGAGTCTATGGGTAGTATCGGGGGGTATGAACCATGTAAAAGTTGGAATACAGTATATATTACACCAATATAAATAAAGAATGATTTTGCAACAGTACCTTAAAGTGGTGATTTATTTTCTTATACTAATGGAGCTCATGAGATTTTCTATTGTGTTTTGTGTTGTGAAGTTTTCAAGTTTTGGGTAAGGATTTGATGGACTATGGAATAAGGAGTGGCAAGAGCCTAAGCTTGGGGATGCCCAAGGCACCCCAATGTAATATTCAAGGACAACCAAAAGCCTAAGCTTGGGGATGCCCCGAAAGGCATCCCCTCTTTTGCCTTCGTCTATCGGTAACTTTACTTGAGGCTATATTTTTTATTCACCACATGATATGTGTTTTGCTTGGAGCGTCTTGTATGATTTGAGTCTTTGCTTTTTAGTTTGCCACAATCATCCTTGTTGTAGACCTTTTGGGAGAGACACGCATGAATCGTGATTTATTAGAATACTCTATGTGCTTCACTTATATCTTTTGAGCTAGGCAATATTGCTCTAGTACTTCACTTATATCTTTTTAGAGCATGGCAGTGGCTTTATTTTATAGATATTGATGAACTCTCTTGCTTCACTTATATTATTTTGAGAGTCTTTTAGAACAGCATGGTAATTTCCTTTGGTTATAAAATTAGTCCTAGTATGATGGGCATCCAAGAGGGATATAATAAAAACTTTCATATGAAGTGCATTGAATACTATGAGAAGTTTGATTCTTTATGATTGTTTTTAGATATGAAGATGGTGATATTAGAGTCATGCTAGTAGAGAAGTTGTGAATTTGAGAGATACTTGTGTTAAAGTTTGTGATTCCCGTAGCATGCACGTATGATGAACCGTTATGTGATGAAGTTGGAGCATGATTTATTTATTGATTGTCTTTCTTATGAGTGGTGGTCGGGGACGAGCGATGGTCTTTTCCTACCAATATATCCCCCTAGGAGCATGCGTGTAGTACTTCATTTCGATAACTAACAGATTTTTGCAATAAGTATGTGAGTTCTTTATGACTAATGTTGAGTCCATGGATTATACGCACTCTCACCCTTCCACCATTGCTAGTCTCTCTAGTACCGCGCAACATTTGCCGGTACCATACACCCACAATATACCTTCCTCAAAATAGCCACCATACCTACCTATTATGGCATTTCCATAGCCATTCCGAGATATATTGCCATGCAACTTTCCACCATTCCATTTATTATGACATGCTCCATCGTTGTCATATTGCGTTGCATGATCTTGTAGTTGACATTGTATTTGTGGCAAAGCCACCATTCATATCAGGATCACTTTGGTACCTCCCTACCAAACTTATGGCAAGGTTCACATCAGGTCTGGTACACATCATGGCATACATAATAGAGCCTGCGGCCGAGGCATAGGGGATGGCACTCATATTTTCTCTTTCTGCTACCGAGGTCGGGCGTTGAGCTATGCTCAATCTCACACCTTGCAATACAGGCAAGAACCCCTTCTTGGACTGATCCGTATTGAACTTCCTCAATATCTTGTCAAGGTATTAGCTTTGTGAAAGACCAATGAGGCATCTCGATCTATCTCTATAGATCTTGATGCCCAATATGTAAGCAGCTTCTCCAAGGTCCTTCATAGAAAAACACTTATTCAAGTAGGCCTTTATGCTTTCCAAAATTTCTATATCATTTTCCATCAGTAGTATGTCATCCACATATAGTATGAGAAAAGCTACAGAGCTCGCACTCACTTTCTTGTAAATACAGGCTTCTCCATAAATCTGTATAAACCCAAACGCTTTGATCATTTCATCAACCGTGATGCTTGCACCAACCCATAGATGGAGCGCTGGAGCTTGCATACCTTGTCAGTATTCTTAGGATCAACAAAACCTTCTGGCTACATCATATACAATTCTTCCTTGAGGAAACCATTAAGGAATGTCGTGTTGACGTCCATTTGCTAGATCTCATAATCATTGAATGCGGCAATTGCTAACATGATTGAGACGGACTTCAGCTTCGCTACGGGTGAGAAGGTCTCATCATAGTCCACTCCTTGAACTTGTCGATAACCCTTAGCGACAAGCCGAGCCTTATAGACGGTCACATTACCATCCGTGTCAGTCTTCTTCTTAAAGATCCACTTATTTTCTATGGCTCGCTGATCATCGAGCAAGTCCACCAAAGTCCATACTTTGTTCTCATACATGGATCTTATCTCGGATTTCATGGCTTCAAGCCATTTGTTGGAATCCGGGCCCGCCATCGCTTCTTCATAGTTCGAAGGTTCACCGTTATCTAACAACATGGTTTCCAGGACAGGGTTGCCGTACCACTCTGGTATGGAACGTGTACTCATGGACCTACGAAGTTCAGTAGCAACTTGATCCGAAGTTTCATGATCATCATCAACAACTTCCTCTCTTGTCGATGCAGGCACCACAGAAACATCTTCCTGAGTTGTGCTACTTTTCGGTTCAAGAGGGGGTACCTCATCAAGTTCTACTTTCCTCCCACTTACTTCTTTCGAGAGAAACTCTTTCTCCAGAAAGGATCCATTCTTGGCAACAAAGATCTTGCCCTCAGATCTGAGGTAGAAGGCATACCCAATAGTTTCCTTAGGGTATCCTATGAAGACGCATTTTTTCGATTTGGGTTCGAGCTTTTCAGGTTGAAGTTTCTTGACATAAGCATCGCATCCCCAAACTTTCAGAAACGACAGCTTAGGTTTCTTCCCAAACCATAATTCATACGGTGTCGTCTCAACGGATTTAGATGGTGCCCTATTTAAAGTGAATGCGGCAGTCTCTAAAGCATAACCCCAAAATGATAGCGGTAGACAATAAGAGACATTCATAGATCGCACCATATCCAATAGAGTGCGATTATGACGTTCGGACACACCATTTCGCTGAGGTGTTCCAGGCGAAGTGAGTTGTGAAACAATTCCACATTTCCTTAAGTGTGTGCCAAACTCGTGACTCAAATGTTCTCCTCCACGATCTGATCGTAAGAACTTCATTTTCCTGTCACATTGATTGTCTACCTCGCTCTAAAATTCCTTGAACTTTTCAAAGGTCTCGGACTTGTGTTTCATTAAGTAGACATACCCATATCTACTTAAGTCATCAGTGAGGGTGAGACCATAACGATAGCCGCAAGGATCAACGCTCATTGGACCGCATACATCAGTATGTCTTATTTCCAACAAGTTGGTTGCTCGCTCCATTGTTCCGGAGAACGAAGTCTTGATCATTTTGCCCATGAGGCATTGTTCGCACGTGTCAAATGATTCATAATCAAGAGACTCCAAAAGTCCATCTGCATGGAGTTTCTTCATGCGTTGGACACTAATGTGACCAAGGCGGTAGTGCCACAAGTATGTGGGACTATCATTATCAACCTTACATCTTTTGGCATTCACACTATGAATATGTGTAACATCACGTTCGAGATTCAATAAAAATAAAACATTGACTAGTGGGGCATGACCATAAAACATATCTCTCATATAAATAGAATAACCATTATTCTCGGATTTAAATGAGTAGCCATCTCGCATCAAACGAGATCCAGATACAATGTTCATGCTCAAAGCTGGTACTAAATAACAATTATTGAGGTCTAAAACTAATCACGAAGGTAGATGTAGAGGTAGCGTGCCGACGACGATCACATCGACCATGGAACCATTCCCGACGAGCAACGTCACCTCGTCCTTTGCCAGTCTCTGCTTATTCCGCAGCTCCTATTTTGAGTTACAAATGTGAGCAACCGCACCGGTATCAAATACCCAGGAGCTAGTACGAGCGCTGGTAAGGTACACATCAATAACATGTATATCATATATACCTTTGGCGTTGACGGTCTTCTTATCCACTAAGTACTTGGGTCAGTTCTGCTTCGAGTGACCATTTCCCTTGCAATAAAAGCACTCAGTCTCAGGCTTGCACTACTAGGAAAAGGCCTAGTAGCAGCACGGGTTAAATAGCTAGTAGTAGCGCAGGTGCCCGCGCTACTACTATGACGCTACAACTAACTTGTAGTAGTAGCATGGGTGCACCCGCACTACTACTACGCCTGTTAGTAGTAGCATGGGTGCTACCCGCGCTACTACTATTAATTTCGGAAAGAAAAAATCTCGATCCTGTGTGTGCTGTCAATGGCAGCAATGGTTCGATCCAGCACCGGCAGGGGTCGCCAGAGGTGCGGAAGGGCGGCGGCAGACCAGATACAGTGGTGGCTGCTACAGAGGGCCCAGATCCATGGCCGAGCAAGGCGCGGCATGGGGCTCCTCTTCGCAGCCAAGGCAGTGAGCTCCTGGTCGTCCATGGCGACAACCTGCACGGGCAAGGACATGGGAGGGTGAGTCAATCCAGAGGGAGAGAGAGAGAGAAAGAAAAATGAGGGAGATAGGAAGGGGATGGAGGTAGCAGGGGGGATGGTCGCTGGTGGTGAGGTCCTCCGTCGTGGTAGCATAGAGGCGAGGGGGAAGACGAGCGAGCTCATGGACGCCAGTGACGCAGGGAGGTGAACTCGTTGGGCGCCATGGAGGAGGAGGTGTGCTTGGGCAGGAGCACCATAGGAGAGCCTATGGAGAGGTGGGGGAGAGTGAGGGAGAGAGGAGGGATTCGGCCGAGGATATGGGGACTTCACCTACCTTGTACTTAGTAGTAGCATGGGGTATAAAACCGCGCTACTACTACCAGATTAGTAGTAGCGCGGGTTTATACCCCTCGCTACTACTACGGCATGTCCCCGGGGGCACGGTAGAGACTTCTTAGTAGTAGCGAGGGTTAAAAACCCGCGCTACTACTATCAACTTAGTAGTAGCGAGGGGTAAAAACCCGCGCTACTAGTAAGTAGCAGTAGCGAGGGGTAAAAACCCGCGCTACTAGTAAGTGTCTGCCTATAAGCTTTTCCCTAGTAGTGTCAGGTCCATTCTTTGGCTTCTTCCCGGCAACTGACTTACCGGGCGCGGCAACTCCCTTGTCGTCCTTCTTGAAGTTTTTCTTTCCCTTGCCTTTCTTGAAACTAGTGGTCTTATTCACCATCAACACTTTATGTTCCTTTTTTTGGCAGAAAGACGATAAGGGAACCCCCTATAGTATAATTGGTGCAACAAACCCAAATTGCAAGTATCGTGCCTTTAACCTGGGTGGGTGGGAAGGCATTAGCCCGACACTTGATGTTCCTTTTTGATCTCCACCTCCACTGATTTCAGCATCGAATATAACTCAGGAGTGGACTTCTCCATCCCTTGTATATTGTAGTTCATCACAAAGCTCTTGTAGCTAGGTGGAAGCGACTGGAGGATTCTGTCAATGACCGAGTCATCTGGAAGATCAACTCCCAACTGAGACAAGCGGTTGTGCAACCCAGACATTTTGAGTATATGCTCGCTGACAGAACTGTTTTCCTCCATCTTCCAATTGTAGAACTTGTCGGAGACTTCATATCTCTCGACCCGGGCATGAGCTTGGAAAACCATTTTCAACTCTTGGAACATCTCATATGCTCCGTGTTGCTCAAAACGCTTTTGGAGCCCCAATTCTAAGCTGTAAAGCATGCCGCACTGAACCAGGGAGTAATCATCACTACGCGACTTCCAGGCGTTCATAATGTCTTGAGTTGCTGGGAAAATGGGTGCATCACCTAGCAGTGCTTCAAGGACATATGCTTTCCTGGCAGCTATGAGGATGATCCTCAAGTTACGGACCCAGTCCGTATAGTTGCTTCCATCATCTATCAGCTTGGTTTTCTCTAGAAACGCATTGAAGTTGAGGGCAACATTAGCGTGGCCATTGGATCTACATGATAGATTGTAAATACAATTTTGGACTAAGTTCGTGATAATTAAGTTCATCTAATCAAATTATTTAATGAACTCCCACTCAGATAGAAATCCCTCTAGTCATCTAAGTGATACATGATCCGAATCGACTAGGCCGTGTCCGATCATCACGTGAGACGGACTAGTCATCAACGGTGAACATCTCCCTGTTGATCGCATCTACCATACGACTCATGTTCGACCTTTCGGTCTCTCGTGTTCCGAGGCCTTGCCTGTACATGTTAGGCTCGTCAAGTCAACCTAAGTGTTTCGCATGTGTAAATCTGGCTTACACCCGTTGTATGCGAATGTTAGAATCTATCACTACCGATCATCACATGGTGCTTCGAAACAACGGACCTTGACAACGGCGCACAGTTAGGGGGAACACATTTCTTGAAATTTTAGTGAGGGATCATCCTATTTATGCTACCGTCGTTCTAAGCAAATAAGATGTAAGCATGATAAACATCACATGCAAATCATAAAGTGACATGATATGTCCAATATCATCTTGCGCTTTTGATCTCCATCTTCGAGGCGCGGCATGATCACCATTGACACCGGCATGACACCATGATCTCCATCATCGTGTCTTCATGAAGTTGTCTCGCAACTATTACTTCTACTACTATGGCTAACGGTTAGCAATAAATTAAAGTAATTACATGGCGCTTATATTGCCTCGCGGGTCATACAATAAATTAAGACAACTCCTATGGCTCCTGCCGGTTGTCATACTCATCGACATGCAAGTCGTGATTACTATTACAAGAACATGATCAATCTCATACATCACATATATAATTCATCACATCCTTTTGGCCATATCACATCACATAGCATACCCTACAAAAACAAGTTAGACGTCCTCTAATTGTTGTTGCATGTTTTACATAGCTGCTATGGGTTTCTAGCAAGAATGTTTCTTACCTACGCAAAAGCCACAACGGTGATATGCCAATTGCTATTTACCCTTCATAAGGACCCTCTTCATCGAATCCAATCTGACTAAAGTGAGAGAGATAGACACCCACTAGCTACCTTATGCAACAAATGCATGTCAGTCGGTGGAACCTGGCTCACATAAGCGTGTAAGGTCAGTTCGGGACGCTTCATCCCACAATGCCGCCGAATCAAGATAGGACTAGTAAGGACCAAATCATCGCCACAACTACTTGTGTTCTACTCGTGCATAGAATCTACGCATAGACCTAGCTCATGATGCCACTATAGGGTAACGCAGTAATAATTCAAAAAAATTCCTACGTGTCACCAAGATCAATCTAGGAGATGTTAGCACTGAGAGAGAGGGAGTGCATCTTTATACCCTTTTAGATCGCTAAGCGGAAGCGTTACAAGAACGCGGTTGATGGAGTCGTATTCACGGCGATTCAAATCACGGAAGATCCGATCCAAGCGCCGAACGAATGGCACCTCCGTGTTCAAGACACATACAGCCCGGGGATGTCTCCTCCTTCTTGATCCAGCAAGGGGAAAGGAGAAGTTGAGGGAGAACTCCGGCAGTATGACAACATGGTGTTGGAGCTCGTGGTTCTCCGGCAGAGCTTCGCCAAGCTCAACGAAGGAGGAGGGCTACGCCAGGGGCTGAGGTGCGGCTGCCCTCCCACCCCCTCTATTTATAGGGTGAAGGGGAGAGGGGGCCGGGCCCCCTAGATGCATCTAGAGGGGGCGGCAGCCAAGGGGGGAGACTTGCCCCCCAAGCAGGTGGGAGGCGCCCCCTGTCGTGGTTCTAAGACTGACAGTAGAATGGGGGGTAGGTATGGAGAGGCAAGATCCTAGCTATGGAGCAGTTGTACAGACAAGGGATTTACGAGTTCAGGCCCTTCTCGGAGGAAGTAACAGCCCTACGTCTCGGAGCCCAGAGGCGGTCGACTGGATTATGTGTGTATAAGTTACAGGGGTGCGAACCCTTTACACCGAGGAGGGGGATGGCTTATATAGTGTCTGCCAGACCCCTCCCGCCCTTAGTTATGCAGGGTTTAAAGTACATAAAGGATTGGCGTTACTGATAACGTCCTACATAAAGTTTCATCATGGTCATAAAGACTACTTAATTACAGACCGTTTGGATACAGAGTGGCTCTTGATCTCCTGGTGGTCGAGTGGGTCTTCATGGTCGAGTGCCCTCGAGTCTGTCGAGTGGATTCCCTCTTGGTCGACTAGAAGGCAACCTCTTCTGAAGATGTCCTTGGGGAGGGTACTTTGGACAGGTCCATGACCCTACCCTAGGTACATGACTTCATCATTAGCCCCCGAATGGATCGAGGTTTGAGTGAGGAAGGAGTTTATAATCTTTCCGACCTGTTTTTGTGTTCTGAGCATGTCTCATCCTGGATCAATGACCTTTTTTAATGATGGTAGCAACTTTTCTTTCAGTCACCTTGATCCATTCTTTTCTTCTGTCGAGTGAACTTTTGAACTTGGTGAACCTCCGAGCGACGGATCGCAGGAAATCTACCGTCTGACAGGTTGATCTGCTGTTAGCGGATTTTGTGGGATTCGAATTTTGGGAAGCGCGCGAAGCGGGGCGGACCGCGGTACTCGGATGGGATAAGGCGTAGATGCCTCGATTTCTGCGCCGCCTTTTTCGCCACGTATCACGCGTGCGCGGCTGTTTCGGGATTTGACAGGACCGCCCGGGCCTACTTGTCAACCACTCGGAAGCGTCCCTATATAAGGCGCCGGGCGAGCGTTTTTGAACAGTGCCTCCCCATTCTCCTCTCTGCCCTCTTCACCCCCGCCTGTTGCGCCTGCTTTCGCCTCCGCCCATCCACTCCTCACATGCTTCGCCGGCGACAATGGTGAAGGAGAAGACGGCAGCCTTGGAGCGCGCGAAGAAGGCGACGGTGAAAGCGAAGGGAAGAGCGACCAGTCGGGGTGGATCTTCGTCGAGGTCCCGCCTGCCGCAAGGTTGGGTCCAAGGGGATTGGATCCGCTCGACCATCACCGAGGCGGATCTCAACGACCTGGCCAATGAGGGACTGATCCCTCATGGGTCAGCAAGGCTTCTGGGGACCGAGTGGCATCCGCAGCCGCTGGAGGGTGAGTGCGTTCTCCTAGCCACTCATGTAGATCGTGGATTCTCTCTGCCACCAAGTCTTTTCTTCCGAGGGTTTCTGAACTTCTTTGGGGCGCAACTCCACCATTTCACTCCCAATTCCATTGCCTATCTTGCTGCTTTCATGTCTATGTGCGAGAACTTCCTGGGTTGTCGACCGCACTGGGGTCTCTTTAAGCACATATTCACCTATCGCTCACAGATGGTGAAAAAGGCGAGTCCGGATGATGAGAGGACTAAGGTTATCCAGATGTGCGGGGGTCTTGGGATCCAGATGAGGAGTAAGAGTGCTTTTCCGGCCATGACCCTTCCTGAGTCGGTTAGAGGGTGGCAGTCGACCTGGTTCTACTGCCAAGACGAGTCGACGACGGGGCAGTCGACTGGTCTCCCTCCGTTCTCCATGGACCGAGTGAACAAGCCCTCTTCTCTGAAGGTGCTTCCTAAGGAGAAAGCTCAGGTAAAAATGTTGATGGAGCGCGTAATCCAGCTCGTTCGGGACGGAGTGATGGGTATGGACCTTTTGGAGGTCTTCCTTCGACGGCGTATTCAACCACTTCAATACCGAGGCCACCCGATGTGGCTGTACTGCGGCACCGAAGATACCACTCGGGTCCATCCAGAGGCGGTCAGTGACGCCACACTAGAGAGATGGATGGCTGCCATCACAGGGAATAAAGATAATCCTCGAGGGGCTAGGAGGATCCCACCACTTGACCATACTTACACACCGGACACGGTATGACCACTTATCCTCGGTTGCGATCTTGCTTCATTCATTCTGTTTCACTGCGAATTGGTCGATTGACCATTGTCTTGTTTTGTTGTCTTGTCAGGCCACCACTGAGTTGTACTCGATGCCCAATGGAGCGCAAGCGCCGACTGAGGAGGAGGAAGGAAGTGGGGGCGAAAGCCCGGAGGAGTGGGATTCTGATGCTGATGACGATGACGAGGATGATGACTCTGGCGAGGAGGAAGAGGAGGAGGAGGAGGAGGAAGTTGCACCTCCTCGCTCAGAAAGACGCTCGAAGCTTGTCCATGATCCCGCGGCTGAGCGTGGTAAGGGGGTCGCGACCATCGCGCAGTCGACCAAGCGTCCTCGGACGACTTCTCCGGCGCCGACTGAGAAAGCTCCGAAGCAATCTCGAGTGGCGCCGTCGAAGCCGGCGAAGGTCTTGCCGAAGATGAAGATGGTGATCCCCACTATCTCAGGGTAATGGTGTAACTTGAGTTTTCCTGTTTCACATGAACTTATTCTTGGTCGACTCATGAGCTAATCGAATGACTTCTGGAACTGCAGTGCTGCTACTTCTGATACCTCGGCCAGGGCTGAAGATCACAAGATGGAAGATGCTGTCACTTCAAAACCTGGTATGACTCTTGTAGTTCCGTCTTCAGTCGATTGGCTCCTTGTCTCTAATTTTGATTCTTTTCTGCAGCTTCATCTAACGTCGTTATTGACCTTCCTGACGACGACGACGAGGAACCACTGAGGCAGAGGAGGAACAGGAAAGCGTCTGCTGGCAAGGCGACTCAGGACGTGCCAGCACCCGATACGTTGGTTGTGGAGGGAGACAACGTCACTCGGCCTACCGTATCCTTTGCGGTGCCGTTGACGAGTGCTCGCCCTTCGTCGTCGAGTGCTGCTCAGCCTTCACTTTTCTTGACCCACCACATCCCAGAGGACCAAGCCAGTGCTGCTAAAGAAGCAATACGTCAGGCAGGAGTCATGATGGAGCAAGTGAAGGCAATCCGAGACGCTAGTCAAGCAGCTTATGACGCCAGTTCAGCTCTTCAGAGTAATGTTCAGGTCAGTCGGTCACCGCCTGTTCTGTTAGGATATGATATCTGAAAATCCTTCTTTCTGAAAATCCTAGTATCTGTCGTACACCCACTGGGTGCGTCGATTGAAATTCCGGATTAGTGGGGGGCACGCTGAGTGCACCCACTGGGTGTAGTCCCCAAGGCTATGGTGGACTGCTGGCAGTCAACCATAGTCTTTATGTCTTAAGCTTTTTCTTTACTCGATCAGGTCGAATGGATTCATAGACCGGTGGGGGCACGCTGAGTGCACCCACTGGGTGTAGTCTCCGAGACTGTGGTCGACTGCTGGCAGTCGACTACAGTCTGAAGATTACCTCCCGTTTTTGTTTTTGTTTTTTTGTTGTTGTTGTTGGTCGACTGACCGATTCTAACTGATAAAACTAGTGGGGGCACGCTGAGTGCACCCACTGGGTGTAGTCCCCGAGACTATGGTCGAATGTTTATATTCGGCTGTAGTCTTAGAAACGCTATGGTTTTTCCTTAGTCACTCGGAAGTGAACTGTCTTTGACATCTGTCGATTGGTTCTTTGCAGAAATCTTGTGAGCTTGCAGCTCGTTACACTGAGTTGGAGGACAAGCAAATCCAGCTCGAGCTTGATCTGAAACTGGTCCAGGAGAACTTCACGAAGGCGAAGGAGGAAGCAAAAGGTATGTTTGGTGAGAACCTCGACGACTGCTTTTGCCTCTCATCCGTTTCAGAGTCTGATTTTACTGTGACTTTGCAGACAAACTGAGGGATGCTCTGAAGGAGAAAGACCTTGACTTGGCTGAGATGCAGAAAGCGGCTTTAGAGAAGACCAAGCTTGCCGATGAGAAGCTGGCTTCAATCACCAAGCTTGAAGAGGAAAATACCAATCTGAAAGCTGCTCTTGATGCAGCCAACAAGGAGGTCAGTCGACTAAAGAGTGACAAGATTGCCCTGAGTGACAAGGCCAGTGAGTTGGTGGGAAAGAAGAACGATCTGGAGGCTTATCTGGGAGGACTCGCCAAGAAGTTATTCCTCATGCTTGAAGGTAATCTTTTGTATCAAATTGACATTTTAACTATGATTTCTCCATCAGACTGTTGTCTTAACTCTGGGGTTGTGTTTGCAGAGTTCTGCCAGAACTTTGAAGAGGAGACTAGTCGATTGGAAATAAACCTGGATCCCATCAACTCCCCTATGAAAGATGAAATCGCCATGAATGTGCTCAGTCTTGAATCTTGCGTTGCTACTGTTGTCGACTATCTCGCAAGGCTGAAGGTCGCAACTTCCCGCATCGACACAACACTCTGGCCAAGAGAGACGCTTCAGAACGACCTCGAGTCTCTGATGACTCGACTGAACGAGGTTCCAAGTCGAGTGCAAGAATGGAAGAAGTCTTCTGCTAGGTGCGGCGCGGATGTTGCTCTGTCTCTGGCCCGTGTTCACTGCAAGGAGGCGCGAGAGGACAAGCTGGCAGCCCTTAGGGTGGCTAATACCAAGAAGCATGATTTCCGATCTTTCATGGAGACCTTCATCGCTGCTGCCACTCGGATTGCAGATGGAATCGACCTGGACGAATTTGTTGCGCCTTCCAGCCCTCCGCGGGAGGGGTAAAAAACTTCTGTGCTTGATACTTTAAATTTGCCTCGGTATGCCGAGTGGTTTTTGTAACCGATAAACCACGGACTTAGCGCCCGGGCACTTTCGGTTCCTTTAGATGTTATCTGAACTTGGATTCGATGTTGAATATGTTTGCATTTGGTTTGAGGTGTCTTTTGCAGGCTAGGGCGAAGCGCTTATTGCAATCGACTTGTTCCCTAACACACTTAGGCGAGCACTGGGCTGCAGCTAAGCCTCCGAGTGGGAGGTCTGCTCCTCACTCGGTAGGATTTTCAAAAACTTAGGCGAGCACTGGGCTGCAGCTAAGCCTCCGAGTGGGAGGTCTGCTCCTCACTCGGTAGGATTTTCAAAAACTTAGGCGAGCACTGGGCTGCAGCTAAGCCTCCGAGTGGGAGGTCTGCTCCTCACTCTGTAGGATTTTCAAAAACTTAGGCGAGCACTGGGCTGCAGCTAAGCCCCAGAGTGGGAGGTCTGCTCCTCACTCGGTAGGATTTTCAAAAACATAGGCGAGCACTAGGCTGCAGCTAAGCCCCCGAGTGGGAGGTCTGCTCTCCACTCGGTAGGATTTTCAAAAACTTAGGCGAGCGCTGGGCTGCAACTAAGCCCCCGAGTGGGAGGTCTGCTCTCCACTCGGTAGGATTTTCAAAAACTTAGGCGAGCGCTGGGCTGCAGCTAAGCCTCCGAGTGGGAGGTCTGCTCTCCACTCGGTAGGATTTTTGCGGTGTGCCTCCGAAGAAGAGGGCATCAATCGACCTATACCTCGTCTTCCTTGCGGAGCACACATTATACTTGTGGCGTAGCTCGAAAGGAGGAGTAGCAGTCAACCTGTGCCTCGTCCTCCTTGCGGAGAGCACATTGTACTTGTGGTGTAGCTCGGAAGAGGAGGGTAGCAGTCGACCTGCACCTCGTCTACCTTGCAGAGCGCATTGTACTTGTGGCGTAGCTCGGAAGAGGAGGGTAGCAGTCGACCTGCACCTCGTCTACCTTGCAGAGTGCACGTTATACTTGTGGCGTAGCTCAGAAGAGGAGGGTAGCAGTCGACCTGCACCTCGTCTACCTTGCAGAGCGCATGTTATACTTGTACTTAGGCGAGCGCTATGTTGCAGCTAAGCCCCCGAGTGGGAGGCTGGCTCACCACTCGGTAGGATTTTATTGAAACTTAGGCGAGTACTTGGACTGCAGCTAAGCCTCCGAGTGGGAGGCTGGCTCACCACTCGGTAGGATTTCATTGAAACTTAGGCGAGTACTTGGACTGCAGCTAAGCCTCCGAGTGGGAGGCTGGCTCACCACTCGGTAGGATTTTATTAAAACTTAGGCGAAACGGATTCGTAGCTAAGCCCCCGAGTGGGAGGCTGGCTCACCACTCGGCAAGGATTTTTTTTACAAACTTAGGCGAAACGGATTCGTAGCTAAGCAACCCACTGGGGGGAAATTTTATTGAGCGAACAAAAAGTGACAACAATCACTGGGAAAATTATAACACTATTGTCTTTTGAAAAATGAACTACAGAAGTGCTTTTATTACATTTCCGAGTGGCTACTTAAGTGTAAAAGGGGCGGATCAGCTCCGCGTTCCAAGCTCGAGGCTCGTCGATCTTGTGCTCGACGTTGTAAAGACGGTACGCTCCGTTGTGGAGAACCTTGGTGACGATGAAGGCACCTTCCCAAGAAGGAGAGAGCTTGTGTGGTTTCTGCTGATCCACTCGGAGAACCAAATCTCCTTCCTGGAAGGCTCAACTCTTCACGTTTTTGGCGTGGAAGCGATGCAAGTCTTGCTGGTAAATGGTCGATCGGATCAGAGCCATCTCCCTTTCTTCCTCTAGAAGGTCGACTGCATCCTGTCGTGCTTGTTCTGCTTCAGCTTCGGTGTAGAGCTCGACTCGAGGAGCGTTGTGAAGCAGGTCACTCGGCAAGACCGCTTCAGCTCCGTAGACCAAGAAGAACGGAGTTCTCCCAGTCGACCGGTTAGGCGTGGTCCTTAACCCCCAAAGCACCGAGGGAAGTTCGTCGACCCATGCTCCAGCCGCATGCTTGAGATCATGCATCAGTCGGGGTTTCAACCCTTTGAGAATCAAGCCATTGGCCCGCTCTGCTTGTCCATTCGACTGAGGATGAGCGACTGAAGCATAGTCGACTCGTGTGCCCTGAGATGTGCAGAACACCTTGAATTCCTCCGAATCGAAGTTTGACCCGTTGTCAGTGATGATGCTGTGCGGGACTCCATATCTGAATATCAATTCTCTAATGAAGCTGACAGCAGTACCGGCATCAAGGTTCTTGATGGGTTTAGCCTCAATCCACTTGGTGAACTTGTCGACTACTACCAGCACATGGGTGAAACCGCTTCTGCCTGTTCTCAAGGGGCCAACCATATCTAACCCCCATACTGCGAAGGGCCAGACGAGTGGTATGGTCTTTAAAGCTGAGGCGGGCTTGTGTGACATATTGGAGTAAAATTGACATCCCTCACACTTGTCGACTATCTCCTTTGCCATTTCGTTCGCTCTTGGCCAGTAAAATCCGGCTCGGTATGCTTTGGCCACGATGGTCCGAGAGGACGCATGATGGCCACAGGTCCCCGAGTGGATGTCGTCAAGGATTATTCGACCTTCTTCTGGCGTTATGCATTTCTAACCAACTCCAGTCGCGCTTTCTCTGTATAGCTGTCCCCTTATCACGGTAAAGGCTTTAGATCGGCGAACGATCTGTCGAGCCTCTTCTTCGTCCTCCGGGAGCTCTTTCCTTAAGATATACGTGATATACAGTACTGTCCAATCGGGAGTGATCACTAAAGCTTCCATGATCAGGTCGACCACTGCTGGAACTTCAACCTCAATCGGATCTGTGATACTCTTGGGCTGCGGAGCTTCTTCGGTAAAAGGATCTTCTTTGACTGATGGAGTATGGATATGCTCCAAGAACACATCACTGGGAATGGCTTCTCTCTTGGAACCTATCTTCGCCAAATCATCAGCCGCTTGATTCTTCAGTCGGGGTATATGGTGGAGCTCTAACCCTTCGAATTTCTTTTCAAGCTTCCTTACTGCATTGCAGTATCCAGTCATGGCTGGGCTTCTAACGTCCCACTCCTTCATCACCTGATTGACCACCAAATCTGGGTCGCCATAAACCATAAGGCGACGAACGCCGAGTGAAATGGCCATGCGCAACCCATATAAAAGTGCTTCATATTCTGCTTCATTATTGGAAGAATCAAAGCGGATCTGGAGCACATATCTGAGCTTATCTCCTCGGGGGGGAACCAAAACTACCCCAGCACCGGAACCATTTAACATCTTAGAGCCATCAAAGAACATGGTCCAATGCTCCGAGTGAACTTGAGTCGGCTGTTGTTGTTCAATCCACTCGGCAAGGAAATCTGCTATCGCTTGGGACTTAATGGCTTTCTTTGCCTCAAACTTGATATCAAGGGGAAGGAGTTCAATCGCCCATTTTGCCACTCGATCAGTTGCATCTCTGTTGTGCAGAATCTCTGAAAGTGGGGCGTCGCTGACGACTGTAATGGAATGATCAAAGAAATAATGAGCAACCTTCTTCGTGGTCAAGTAGATCCCATACACAAGCTTCTGATAATGAGGATATATTTGCTTCGATGGAGTCAAAACTTCAGAGAGATAATACACTGGGCGCTGAACTTTGAAGGCTTTCCCTTCTTCTTCCCGCTCGACCGTAAGCACTATACTGACGACTTGTCCTGTGGCTGCAATGTAAAGCAACAGAGGCTCTTTGCTGATTGAAACAGCAAGCACCGGCTGGGTGGAGAGCAGAGCTTTTAGCTCAGCAAACGCTGCATCAGCTTCTGGAGTCCACTCGAACTTGTCTGCCTTCTTCATCAGTCGGTAAAGAGGCAATGCCTTTTCACCGAGGCGAGAGATGAATCGACTTAACGCGGCCAAGCATCCAGTAAGCTTCTGGACATCATGCACACGCACAAGGCGTTTCATTCGGAGTATGGTGCCAACTTTTTCTGGGTTAGCATCGATTCCTCGTTCTGAAACGAGAAAACCGAGTAACTTTCCACCAGGAACTCCGAATGTGCACTTTGATGGATTAAGCTTGATATCATACCTCCGGAGATTGGCAAATGTTTCAGCGAGGTCAGTCAACAGGTCGGAACCCTTTCGTGACTTGACTACAATATCATCCATGTACGCTTCCACATTCTGACTGATTTGAGTGAGTAAACACTTTTGAATCATCCTCATGAACGTGGCTCCGGCATTCTTGAGACCGAATGGCATGGTGACATAGCAGAAGCACCCGCATGGAGTGATGAAAGCTGTTTTGATCTCATCGGGTCCATACAGACGGATCTGATGGTACCCGAAATAGGCGTCTAAAAAAGACAATCTCTCACATCCCGCAGTCGAGTCGACAATTTGGTCGATGCGAGGGAGAGGAAAATGATCTTTCGGGCAGGCCCGATTGATATGTTTGAAATCAATGCACATGCGAAGTGACTTGTCCTTCTTGGGGACCATGACGACATTGGCGAGCCACTCGGAGTGGTATATCTCTCGGATAAACTCTGCTGCTAGGAGTCGAGCCACCTCCTCGCCAATGGCTTTTCTCTTCTGGACGGCGGACCGTCGAAGATGTTCTTTGACAGGTTTTGCTTTTGAGTCGACTCTTAGGCGATGCTCAGCCAGCCCCCTGGGAACACCCGGCATGTCAGGAGGCTTCCATGCAAAGATGTCCCAGTTCTCACGGAGGAACTGGATGAGCTCTTCTTCCTATTTAGAGTCAAGTGTTGTGGAAATATGAGTCAGAGCTACGCTGGGGTCGGTCGGGTGAATGTGAACGGGCTTCGTCTCACCAGACGACTGAAACGCTGATTCTGTGGCAGGCTTCTTGGCCCGCAACAAACCACTCGGATCTGCATTTTTCTTGTATTCCTCTAGCTCTACCACTCTTATCTGGGAATCAGCAATCTTCGAGCCTTTCTGAAAACACTCTTCTGCCTTCTTCCGATTGCCAGTGATAGTGATCACGCCTTTGGGGCCGGGCATCTTCAGTTTGAGGTACACGTAACATGGTCGAGCCATGAACCGTGCATAAGCTGGTCTCCCTAAAATAGCGTGGTAAGCGCTCTGAAAATCCACGACTTCAAATGTCAGCCTCTCTTTGCGGAAATGCTTCGAGTCGCCGAACACCACGTCTAGAGCTATTTGGCCGAGTGACTCAGCCTTCTTTCCATCCATGAAAACTCATGTTGCTGGCGCTGAGTCTGGATATCGGAATGCCCATTCCTTTTAGCATCTCCGCATACAATATGTTCATCCCACTACCACCATCCATCAGCACCTTCGTCAGTCGAGTGCCTTCGACGACTGGGTCGACCACCAAAGCTTGCCTCCCAGGGGTGGCTATATGAGTCGGATGATCGGACTGGTCAAATGTAATGGGAGTTTGGGACCATCTCAGATAGCTTGGTGTCGCCGGGGCGACCATATTTACCTCACGGTTGATAACCTTCAATCGACTTTTACTCTCCACATTAGCAAAAATCATCAGGGTGGAATTGACATGAGGATATCCTCCATCACTGTCCTCCTTGTCCTCAGCCTTGTCTGATTCCTTTTCCTTGTCCTGGGGCTGTTTTTCTTGAAACTGTTGGATTAAGAGCCGGCACTGGCGAGTGGTATGTTTCGGGTAGATGAAGTTACCCTCTTCGTCTTTCTTCGTGTGGATGTGACACGGCAGATCCATCACGTCATTTCCTTCCTTATATTTCACCTTCTTGGGGTTCCAGGATCCTTTGGGCTTCCCTTTGAATTTGCCCTGAGTCACGGCCAGAGCCTCTCCAGGAGCCGCTGGCTCGGCTTTCCGCTTCTGCTTCTGACTGGAGTTTCCTTTTTCCGACTGACTCGGCTTGTACTTGCCACTCCGGAGTCGATCCTCTTCTTCACCATTGGCGTACTTGGTGGTGATTTCCATCATTCAACTCAAGGTCATATCTCCGGTCCGACCAAACTTCAAACTTAACTCTCTGTTCTTAACGCCATCCTTGAAGGCGCAGACTGCTTGATGATCAGACACGTTCTCCACTGTATGATGCAAAGTGATCCATCTCTGTATGGAATCTCTCAGGGTTTCATTCGACTTCTGCACGCAGACTTGCAGCTCTGTCAATCCAGCTGGTCGCTTGCAAGTTCCCTCGAATGTCCTAACGAACACTCGGGAAAGATCTTCCCAAGTGTAAAGGCTGCTAGGAGCTAACTGATTCAACCACGCCCTGGCCGAACCTTCCAACATGAGCGGTAAGTGTTTCATGGACACCTCATCATTACCGCCGCCTATCTGTACCGCCACTCGGTAGTCTTCAAGCCAGGTTTCAGGCTTGGACTCACCGGTGAACTTACTTACCCCAGTCGCCAACCTGAAGTTGGGGGGTATTACTGTGGCTCTGATGGCTCTGCTAAAACATTCTGGACCTAAAACATGAACTCGGCTGCTAGTGGGCACATCTCTGTCATGGCCACCTCGATGAGCTCTGCTCCGATCGACCAAACCTTGCACGATGATGGATCTCGCGTCAAAGCCTGGTTCCCTGGGGTCGACCAAAACTCGCCGCCCAGCACTGCGCTGGTGTCTATCATCTTGCTGCCGATGAGCGTAAGACCCACCCCTTGGGGGAGGAGTGGTCACTCGACGCCGATCATCACGGTCGAATCGGTCATCATATTGGTCACGTCGACCCTAGCATCCCTCACGCCACGGAGGCGATCTTGGGCTATGAGCCGACTGAACTGTATTCGCAGCGACGGATCGGCTGTGAATCCTGTTGCGTGACTGTGACACAGCTGAATTCTGATCTCCTGCTGCTCGGAGCAAATCTCTGATCTGCATCAAGCCTCTGCCAGCCTCCGACTGAGAGGGCTGAATTGACTCTGCTATACGGGCTGCAGCTGCTAGATTCTGAATCGGGGTTCGATATACCTGAGTTGGTTGCGGAAAGAGTTGACGTCGACTGGAGTCGGGTACTCGTTGCCGCACGCGTTCGTCGAGTGCTCGCTGGAGGTTCTCCAGTCGAGTGCGTTCAGCCAAGTTGGCCAAATGTGCCTCCTCCAAGGCGCGAGCCTCGGGAGTTTCTCCTGCGATGGGAGTATGCAGGGCATCCATGTTCCGGCGACGAAGATCTTCCCTCTGCAGGGAAGTGAGCGGCTCGGGCTGATACTCCTCGTGGGCCTGAGTGGGGTCGCCTCTGCCGTCTATCCCGTCGGTGCGGGGGAAGCCAGGAGGGCTACGAGGCCCGTTGACCATCAGAACCTCCACCGCTGGATCATTGTTGTCGCACTCGGATGCAGTCTCTACAGAGCCAGTCGACAGATCAAACAGGCCGTAGAGAGATTCGTCGGGCTCGATTGCCGCGACTTCGGTGGTGGCCGATTGGCGAGCCACTGCGTGTCTCACCCACCGGTGAAGCCTCGACCGACCAGAGCGCTTGCGCTGACAGGAGACAGGGAGGGAGGACGACACGGGAGTCGACTGAAACGGAGTCGATGGTTGCTGCAGCAGGACGCCGCGGACACACGCCCGAAAATGCGTCGCACCGCGGACGAGGAGCGCATCGATGTCGAGTGGAGCCTCCTGGAGCCAAGCGGAGTCGTCGGCGATGAAAGTGAGCGCGCCGAGACGGATCTCGGGGCCCTCGACCAGAACTCCGCCAGAAACCATGACGAAGGCAATCAGAACAATTGCAACTTCTCCAAAAGTCGCTAAGACACCGGCCCCACGGTGGGCGCCAACTGTCGTGGTTCTAAGACTGACAGTAGAATGGGGGGTAGGTATAGAGAGGCAAGATCCTAGCTATGGAGCAGTTGTACAGACAAGGGATTTACGAGTTCAGGCCCTTCTCGGAGAAAGTAACAGCCCTACGTCTCGGAGCCCAGAGGCGGTCGACTGGATTATGTGTGTATAAGTTACAGGGGTGCGAACCCTTTACACCGAGGAGGGGGATGGCTTATATAGTGTCTGTCAGACCCCTCCCGCCCTCAGTTATGCAGGGTTTAAAGTACATAAAGGATTGGCGTTACTGATGACATTCTACATAAAGTGTCATCATGGTCATAAAGACTACTTAATTACAGACCGTTTGGATACAGAGTGGCTCTTGATCTCCTGGTGGTCGAGTGGGTCTTCATGGTCAAGTGCCCTCGAGTCTGTCGAGTGGATTCCCTCTTGGTCGACTAGAAGGCAACCTCTTCTGAAGATGTCCTTGGGGAGGGTACTTTTGACAGGTCCATGACCCTACCCTAGGTACATGACTTCATCACCCCCACCCCTTAGGGTTTCCAACCCTAGGCTCCTTTGGCCCTTGGGGGCCGCACCAGCCCACTAAGGGGCTGGTTCCCACCCATATTCAGCCCACTTGGCCCCCTGGGATAGGTGGCCCCACCCGGTGGACCGCAGGACACCTTTCGGTGGTCCCGGTACAATACCGATAACCCCGAAACCTTCCAATGACTGAAACTGGACTTCCCATATATAAATCTTCACCTCTGGACCATTCCGGAACTCCTCGTGACGTCCGGGATCTCATCTGGGACTCCGAACAACTTTCGGTAACCACATACAATTTCCCATTACAACTCTAGCGTCAATGAACCTTAAGTGTGTAGACCCTACGGGTTCGGGAACCATGCAGACATGACCGAGACATCTCTCCGGCCAATAACTAATAGCGGGATCTGGGTACCCATATTGGCTCCCACATGTTCCACGATGATCGCATCGGATGAACCACGATGTCAGGGATTCAATCAATCCCGTATACAATTCACTTTGTCCATTGGTATGTTACTTGCCCGAGATTCGATCGTCGGTATCCTCGTACCTCATTCAATCTCGTTACCGGCAAGTCTCTTTACTCGTTTCGTAACACATGATCCCGTGGATAACTCCTTAATTACATTGAGCTCATTATGATGATGCATTACCGAGTGGGCCCAGAGATACCTCTCCGTCATACAGAGTGACAAATCCCAATCTTGATTCGTGCCAACCCAACAACACTTTCGGAGATACCTGTAGTGCACATTTATGGTCACCCAGTTACGTTGTGACGTTTGATACACCCAAAGCATTCCTACGGCATCCGGGAGTTGCACAATCTCATGGTCTAAGGAAATATACTTGACATTAGAAAAGCTCTAGCAAACGAACTACACGATCTTGTGCTATGCTTAGGATTGGGTCTTGTCCATCACATCATTCTCCTAATGATATGATCTCGTTATCAATGACATTCAATGTCCATTGTCAGGAAACCATAACCATATATTGATCAACGAGCTTGTCAAATAGAAGCTCACTAGGGACATGTTGTGGTCTATGTATCCACACATGTATTATGGTTTCCAATTAATAAAATTATAGCATGAACAATAGACAATTATCATGAACAAGGAAATATAATAATAACCATTTTATTATTGCCTCTAGGGCATATTTCCAACACCGTTTCCTTTTCTTCATTGGTCTTATTAGACATGCAGAAGCAATGTTTCCCTTCACGACATCAAGGAGGCCCATAAATTGCCTGCATATAAGATTATGATCGTGGAAGCTAAGCATACTCTATATTAGTACACACAAGAGCAGTGTGCTTAAGCTTTCTATTATGGACAATAATTCTTACAACTCTACAAAACCTCAGATAAAAAATAAATACTTCTATAATTAGACACAAAATAAAGAGGAGCCTTACTGCCTTAGGATTTTTATTTCGTATAAATTAATGCCATAACAGATCCTCCAATTTACCCCGCAACAACATTTTCCGAGACTGGTCATAGAATGGGAACTCCCAAATATCTAATAATCTCAACATTTACCACAATAAATCGACCAACAAGCATCAACGACCCCCAAATCATACCTATCGAATTAGAGCTCAGCGATGGTCTGTGGCCGTGTTCATGGCCATGGGTAGAGGAAGAGCATCCGCCCTTGCCGCATTGGTACCCTCGCCGCAGTCCCTTGGGCGGATTCCCGCGGCCCGCTTCCGCCTAGTCGTCGATGCAGTCCTCTTCGAAGGGCATCATGCAGCACTTTACACGTGCTCTTGTGGCTAAGGAACTAGTTGTCGACGGTCCCCTCCTTCCAGGACACTTCTTTTTCGCCGCGCTTCAGCTACAGAACCACCATCTCTGGTGGTGGCAGAGCAGTCATGGGGGCGGAGGAGGAAGGAGAGGGGTCGGTCGTCATGGTCATGGATCCAGATGAAGACGACGGAGACAACCCATGGTCGGCGTGGGGAGGCCCGCGGAGGAGGTCGTCGGCGCGGCGTACAAGGGCTGAAGCGGCTGTTGGACGAGAATGCGTGGGTGAGCGCGGCGGCGAGGTGGTGCCAAGGATGGCGAGCGGCGGCTGATGAGCCGAGGGGCGGGATGGAATTAGAGCCGACACTAACCCTACGAGTTCAAGGTAAAGGGATGTGTTGCGTGTGTGTTATGGGCTTTGCGGGGCTTGGCCCATGTGCGGCTCCGCGGGACGAGCGACGAGGGAGGGAACCAAACGAAACGAAACTACAACCAAACGGACCATCGCGATCGCGGGGTGGCGTTGGTGCGGCGTCTAGGGTTTGCAAGGGACAAGGTGATGAGGTGTGAGTAGCGTCAGTTGGGTTAGAGAAAAGGAGACGCCAAATAAGTGCGCCTAGTGCGGGATCGAAGGAGCTAAGTATGGAAGGAGATCAGTAGGAAAAATAAATCAGAAAGAGAGGTGATCTGATTGGAAGGTGATCTCATGTATATGGTATTATTTCTGAGTTCTTAATTATCAAATATTTACATGATTGAATTCAATCGACAGCAGCCAAAGCAAGCACGATAAATGGAAAGAGGATCGGACGCGATTCGGTTTTAATTGCGAAGAAGAAGAAAGTTAACGTATGAGAGATGGTGGGAGGGGGGCGAAAAAACCAGACGAAAAAAAACTGGACGAAAGTGGTGGGGTGAAAAAAAAACGTGGACATGATCCTACCAACTCAAACATTAAGAGTAGAGATGTGTAAAACTTGCAGCTACGTGGAAGCTACCTGCTGGATGGATCCCGCATGGGGCGTTAGAGAACAAACGCACGTTAATCAGCCAAGGACTTCGTATTTCAGAAAATTGGAATTCATGTGATTAGAGGGCACACGACCACCACCGGCTAATTGGTACAGTGTTGGGTTGTGGGCAAAGTTGGCGGTGGAGTTTCAGAGTTGGCCGGAGTCAGTATTATTATTTACTTTTTGTTTTTCTTCTCTTTTCGGGCCTTTGCACGATTGTCCCTTTTCAAATCGTGTGGTTTTCGACCTTGTTTCCCACATAAATAGGGTCATTTAGTATTTTTGTTTTCTTCTTAAAGAATTGGGTAGAGCTCGTGCCTTTCTCCCATAAAAAAATCCCCAAATAGTATGAAGCCGACTTATGGCCGTGATTTCATTGTCTTTTTCCGGAAGCATGTGGATTCCACTTTTGGGCTGGTCTAATGGCTACAAAAAAGTATTTCTTATGCTATGGATCCTTCTCAATCAAGGACAGCTCGAAAATTAGATTCTGGGAGGACAAGTGGCTAGAAAATGCCACACTCCAGGGACAATATCCAGCTCTGTACAATATTGCGCGTCACAAGGTTATACTATCGCCACGGTAATGAAATCATTTCCGCCAAATGTGACGTTCAGAAGATACTTAATTGGACCCAAACTCCAATCGTGGAACATCCTGCTCCATCAGCTATCTATGGTGCAATTTGTCACATGGGTCTGATGTATTTCGTTGGAACCTACATGAGATGGTCAATTCTCAGTGGAGTCCATGTACAAAGCTTTGCTCCAATCTGATGTGCCAGTTGATAATAACAAGAAGATCTAAAAGACGAAGATACCTCTTAAGAATAAAATCTTTGCATAGTATCTTCGTCGCGGAGTCATTCTTACTAAAGATAACCTTATTAAGAGAAATTGGCATGGAAGTCCGTATTGTGTTTTTGTCACCATGATGAGACAATAAAACATTTATTCTCCCAATGCAAATTGGCTCGTTCTATATGGCCAGTCATCCAAATAGCTTTTGGCTTGTATCCTCCTTGTAGTGTTGCTAATGTATTTGGCAACTGATTACATGGGATTGATCATAGGTTTAGAACTTTTCTCAGGATGGAAGCGCTGGTCGTTATTTGGTCGCTTTGGCTATGTAGAAATGATAAAGTTTTTTACGGTAAAAGTACTTCTCTGATGCAGGTTATCTACAAATGTACCGGGACTCTTTGTTTATGGTCCTCTCTATAACGCGTGAAGAATCGTGACCTATTTACAAAGGTGTGTACATGATTGGAGGCTACGGCGAGAGGGATATTTTTACCCAACATGGGTGATAGCATGATCTTAGGATCCCCCCCCCCCCCTCCCTCCTCCGCTTTAGGCGTTATACAGATATTTTTGTATTTCGTTTTTTTTATTTGTATTAGAGGACCTTATTTGACTGTGTGCATCTTAATTACGCAGAGGCCGGATGTAACATTTAAATCTTTCAAGTAATAAAGCGTCCTTTCTAAAAAACACTTAAGTAAATTACAACTCGTAAGAAAAGGGGGGATGAGCTTCAAACAGATGCTCCGGTTGCCATTTTTGTATTGTATAAACCATACGTCGGTTTTCTAAATTACACCCGTACATGGCCAGTATATGAAACACTTTTCATCAGTGTTTGCCCGCAATTATATGTAACAGTTCTTATTCCGTGCCTTAAGGACCGGTTGCAGTACAATTCGCTAACCGGCATCAATGCACTATGTATGCACATGGGCCAACCCAATTAATTTTTTTCCACCGGATTTTTGGAAACATTTGCAATGAATGTATTAACGGTTTTTGGAGCCTTTTTTTTCTTCTGCTTTTCTCCCATAATGGTTTTTGCTTGTTTTCTCATTTTGTTTTCCTTTTTTGTCTTTCTTACTTTTTTGGGTTTTAGTTTCTTTTCGTTTTCATAAAATTTGTGACCCTTTTTCACATATCTGTGGATTTTTTTCAAATTTATTTCCACTTTCCAAGTTCCTGTGATTTGTTTTCCAAATTTCATAATCTTTTTTAAAATTAAGATTTTTCTTTCAAATCTCTAATTCTTTCCAAAACCTATGGTTTTCTTTTGCAAAATTCATGAACGATTTTCTAATTTGTGAACTTTCAAAATCGCGACCTTTTTGTGAATTCATAAACTTTTTTGAATTTCATTATATTTTTAAAATCATGATCTTTTTTCAAATTCTTAAGCTTTTCTAAGTTTTGTGACAAAAATCAAATTCATGAACTTCGTTCATTCTTTTTCTCTTTTGGATTTTATTTTTTCCTATGTTAAAAGTCAACAGTTGACCATCTATCTGGTCAACCATCGACCGGAGAACAGTTGACCGACCAAATCAAGTGCGCCCTGGCGAAGAATCCCGTGTCGCGTGTGTGAATGAGCCGTGAGGGCGCGTGGGTGCCATAACCCCTAACCGGCGTGTAACGCAAAGATTAGGAGGTCTCATTATAAGGACCTCCTATTGCGCGCCTTCAACGCCGCGCAAGCGAACTAGCGCCCGCAGCAGCTGCTCGACGGGCCACCCCACGATGGGCTAACGCGAAAAATGAACGGCAAAAATACTTCGCCACTAGGATTCGATCTCGCGTGCTTGCGCTTGTACAGGGAGAGGCTAGCCACCAGACTAGCTAATTGTTAATTAGTATTTATAGCGTGAACGGTTTAAAAAATAGAAACGTAGCCGTGCTATTTATTACCCATTACACTGTAGCGTTTATATTTTCCCATTATTTGAAAACATGTTCGAATATTACAGATGAAGTTCAAGAGCATGAAAAAAATGTTCGCATATTAAAAAATTAATTCACCAAAATGAAAAAGTTCATGTATAAAAAAAAAGATCAGGAATTCAAAAGAAGTTCATTGATTTTCAAAAAACATTCATCGAATTTGAAAAAAGTTCATCAAATATGGGAAAAGTTCATCAATTTCTAAAAAAGTTCATCGATTTTGAAAAAAAGTTCATCAATTTCCAAAAAAAGTTCATCGATTTCGAGAAAAAGTTCAAAAAATTGTAAAAAGTTCATCAAATTTGAAAATAAGTTCCTCGATTATAAAAAAGGTTCATCAATTTGAAAAAAAAGTTCATGAGTTTCAAAAAATTCTGTTCATGGATTTAGAAAATAAGTTCATCTATTTGAAGAAAAACAATTAGGAATTAGGAAAAAGAAGGTAGAAAAGATAGAGAAAAAAGAAAGAAGAAAAAAGAGGAATAAAGAAATAGGTGAAAACAAGTATTTGATGACAGCAAGTGATGTGGTCGAGTTCGTTGCACGTCATTCACTGTTAACCCGTGACGCGGGTCCGAATCCTACTTGGCGCAGCTTTTTTTTTTTGCTGTTTATCTACAGTTTACAAAAGAGGAAAAGAATCAACTATGGGCCGGCCCGACTGAGACGCGGGAGTGGCTGCTGCAGGCGCCGGTTAGCGAAAATATTACAAACCGGCGCCTGCAGCGCCAAATAGGAAATGCCCTCATTATATGTGGCACCCTAATACGAGCACTAGCGCACACGCAAGTTTGCCGGCCCATCATACATTTTCTCGGCCATTTTAGGAAGGATTGGTAAGCTTCTTAGCCCTTTTTTAGTGTAAATATTGCCGCTTTATTTAATCAATGAAGTTTGGAACCTCATCCGAAATAACATCCAGAATGCAATTTCGAGGAACACCTAACCAGACCTTACAAAGTTCTTCCCCTATCCCTACCTTAGCTAGTTTATGCGCGGCAACATTAGCAGAACGCCTAACCCAAGACACTTTGAAATCAGAAAAAGAGTGAACACAGCCTTTCTTTCTGCTGGTTTTCATGCATTCTTTTTTTTTTGTGGTTTGTCTATTATTCTTTTTCCTTATGAACAGTTTTTATTTTTATGAATGCCTTTTTACAATTTTGATTCTTTCTAAATTCTTGAACATTTTAAATTCTTTTTTAAAATTCTGTATGTGGCTGTTAATTACTGAATACCTTTTTAAAATTCCTTTTTGAACCCACCTATATTTTTGGAATCTCATGAGACTTTTTAAAACTTTGTGAACATATTTGCAATTAATGAACATTTTTGGAATCCAAAAACAATTTTTTATTCGTGAACATTTTTCAAAAACAATTTCTGAATTTGTGAACATTATTTAAATTTGTGAACATTATTTATTTTTTTGTATTCATGATTTTTTTTCAAATTAAAAATAAGATAAATGTATATAAAAACAAAAAAGACTTGAGTTGTGTTTTTATCAGGTTATCAACTCTAACAATAAGTTTTTGCCCGGTATCCCCCTCCTTTTTTATCTATCTCGACCTACGCAAGTGCATGCACCCCACCAGGCGGATTACTAGAGGCGGACCATTGGAGTCATAGGGGATGGGGCGAAGCATAGACGTCAGAGCATCTCCAGCCGTGCCCCCAGGCCCCATTTTTGGCGCCGGCGCCTAAAAAACGGCCTAGTCGCGTCCCAGGAGCACATTTTTCGCCAGTTAGACCCGAAACTGGAGCCGGCGGACCCAGGGCGAAACTGGTTCGCTGGGGGGCACCGGGGGGAACGATTTCGGCGCGAAATGGAGTGGGTCCGCCGAGTCAGCGACTCCCGCCTTCGTCGTCCTCATCGCCTTGGTTCCCGCGGGAATCAATGCCAAGGCTGCTGCGCCGGTCAGCCTTCCATTGATGCCTCTGGGCGGCGCAGTGAAGGCGCCACGACGCGCGTCCTGCCCGCTCCCACCATGCGGCACCCGGCAGGCAGCTTCTCATCGCCAATCTTCGGCTATAAAAGCCGACCTCCCCGCCGGTGAACACCACAACTCGCCACCTCTCGCTCTAGCCCCTCTCATCACCGTAGCCCCTCTCTCCCACTTCCCCCCACCTGCCGAGTGTTACCCAGGCGACGCCGCGGCGGCGAACGGCTTCAGCCGACGCCATTTTGCGCGAGGATGAGGCTCGCCTCCTCTACGAGGCCAACTACCCGGCGCCCCCAGACATGCGGGTGTCGGGCTAGTGGAGGCCGAGCGTCGGCGACATCCCGGTGCCCCCGGCGCCCATCGGTGCTGAATGGCGCGCCGAGATAGCGCGCATTCGTTCGTTGCTGTCGGAGGAGCAGCAGAACGAGCCGAGGTACGTCGCCGACAACCACAATCTGTGGACGATGTACTTCGACCGCCGCCGCGCTGACCAGGTCACCTCCGTAAACGGCGTCACCTCCCACCCCCCCCCCCCCCCCCCGCTGCCGCCTCAACTCCGACGGGTGGTGCGAATGGTGGGGCATGCCCGGCCGCACCCTCGAAGCCCTCCTCGACCACATCGAGGCCGGCAAGACGCCGCACCTCGAGTACCCTGCGCCCCTGTCCTTCTTTTGCCGCCACGGTAGTTCCTAGACGCTGCGATGAATGGAGACGACGACCTCCTCGTCATCGGGCTCCGGGTCTCCGGCGCTCCGCCCCATCAAGCCGGAGCCGCAGGACACGCCGCTTAGGCGCCACACCAGCAGCGGCGCCCTCGTCATCAACAAGGGCGGCCACCTCTCCCCTCATTCCCTCCACCTCGTCCGGCCGAAGACCGAGCCAGGGTTGCTCCCCGTGAAGGAGCATGAGAAGATGGCCGCCGCCGATGAGACCGCCCTCAAGTAGGCGAAGGCGGACTACGTCCGCGAGCAGGTGGAGCGCCAGCGCCGGCCTACAAGAAGATCAAAGCTCGGCGCCGCGGACACGATGAAGGCGGCATCGTCGTCCTCGACAGCGACGACGAGGACACGCCCGGCCTGTCCAACCCCCCGCGCATCGGCAACCCTGGTCAGGGGTGCAGTCGGGACGGCGCTGGCGGGACGCAGGGCGGAGGCGACGACGACGGCGGCGACTACACCCGATGCTACAGGCTCCTCGGCATGTTGAAGGCGGGCGGCTGCAGTGGCATAATAGGGGCTAGGCGTAGTGTTTTATGTTTATGTACATTGAATGAAATTGCCGAGTTTGCGCCATGTTTGTGTCGTATTTGTGTCGATTGAGGGTGACCTGGGGGCGGCGACTGGGAACACGTTCGCTCCCACGCCGAAATTAACGCCGGTTCGGCCTCAGACGGCATTTTTCGGGCGTCCTGGGAGGGCCGAACGTTTGGAGATGCTCTCAGGACCGCAGGTCTAGCGTGTCATTTAGTTTCCTTCTGGGTCCTTGTGCGGGCGTTGCCGCCGTTGAAGCTCCAATGGGCCGTCAAGGTTAGGCGGCGACGAGAGGCGAGGGGAGAACTGGGGATTCGGCACATGGTGCGAAATCACTAATTAAGGAGTACTCCTTGCGGAGATCACACCAACTTCCCCAGTTTGCGACAAGTGGCGCGCTGCATGTGCGTCACTTGTCGCAACCTGGGAGTTTTCCCTTTTTTCGTAGATCCGTTTATTCAAAACGTTTTATCTCTTAAACCGTGCGTCCAAATCTCGAACCGCTTTCGCCATTGGATTCCTCGCGTCGAGATCTTCAAAACTAGATCCCATGTTGATAGGTTTTGACGAAATTTTTTTTCACGAAAAAACCGGACGAAAAAAAACCGACGAAAAAACCGAACTGGAAACACGGGTTTTTTTCCTTTCCGAAAGAGGCACGCCCGTGCCTCTGACGAAATCACAACCGTGCCTCTCACGGAAGCAAAGTCATGCCTCTCGCGAAAGAAAAAAAATAATAGAAAACGCGTTTTTTCCTTTTCCTAAAAAGGCACGCCCGTGCCTCTCGCGAAAGCACAACCGTGCCTCTGGCGGAAGCAAAATCGTGCGTCTCGCGAAAGAAAAAAAACAGAAAACGCGTTTTTTTTCCATTTCCGAAAGAGGCACGCCCGTGCCTATCGCGAAAGCACAACCGTGCCTCTCGCAGAAGCAAAACCGTGCCTCTCGCGAAAGAAGAAAAAAACAAAAAACGTGTATTTCCCTTTCCGAAAGAGGCACGCCCGTGCCTCTTGCGAAAGCACAACCGTGCCTCTCGCGGAAGCAAAACCATGCCTCTCGCAAAAAAAAACAGAAAACATATTTATTTTTTCCGTTTCCAAGAGGCACGGCCGTGCCTCTCGCGAAAGCACAACCGTGCCTCTCGTGAAAACAAAATCGTGACTCTCGCAAAAAAAAAATTACATTTTTTTGCGCAAAAAAATTTTTTTTGGTCGAAAAGCTAGGAAAGACCGGTAGAAAACCAAAACGTAAAAAAAACTGGAAAAAAACCCGTTTAAAAAGCCGAAAATGCGTGCATAAAAATAAAAAAATAAAATTCGGAGGGAGCGCCCAGAACGCGACACGTGGCGAATTGCTGTAAGCGCGCCAAGTGGCGCTGATCGCTGCGAGGCTCCCGAAGGAGCGCTCGTTAATTAGTTGCTCCCGCACATGGTGTGGGTAAATCTGGAAATAGTTTGGATTCATACTACTGTTTCAGTTTGGCTTTCCTATTGGGCTGCATTACATTGGACGAAATGTGCTGAGACACTAGTTTAACTTGGATCGGTCTGCTTTACTTATTTCTGGCCTGGATTGGTTTGCAGTGCAGAGAGACCGATTGGTCTCAATCAGTTTCGACCCACGGTCTGAAACTAAATCGAGCGAGCAATGGCACGAGCAGCCAGGGCCCTCGAGACTTCATCGGCGGAGCTTTGGCCACCGCCTTCGATGCTCTCTCTCTCTGACCCCACTCGCCTCTGCAGGTGAGACGCCGCCGCCGACCAGGACGCCATAGCCGGTGACCAAGCTCGTCAAGACACACCTGGCCAAGGACACATGCGTACGAGACGGCTGGCGAGGTCCTGCCGGAGGCAGCCGCGAAGATCGGCATGTATCTGGTTCTCCTGTCCACGGCGGCGAGCCGGCCGTGAAAAAACGGCTCATTCGTGGCCCCAGATCGTTGTTTATCGTCAGTTTGGGCTCAAGCCGAACCCAACGCCTCGGGGGGGCGCCGGCTGAAGCGAATAGGCACGTGGGCCTGATCTGTCGGCGACACCGGACGATTTCCCGTCGTTTTTGTTCCCCTTTCCCTCCATTTCCCCCTTTCTTCCCCTTTCTCCCTCCATTCTGCCCGCCATGCCGCCGAAGAAATATGCGGCCCCTCGCTCTGCCACTGATAGCGCCATCCAGCCAAAGCAGAGGAAGCCGAGGGCGCCGTTGGCAAGCCCCCCCCCCCCCCCCCCCCCGGCATGTCGAACGCCGAGTGGAAGGCCGATGTCGATCGCCGGGAGGCGGTCACCGCCGACAGGCGGAACTGGCTCATCATGAAGAGGGCCAGGGACGTGGCGGCTCTTGGCGGGGAGCAATGACACCAGCCCGACGTCTACGCCAATGCCCAGCCCGAGCAATGACACCACGCTGACGGCGAGCACGAGCATTGAGGCCACGCCGACGCCCACCCCGGCCGACGGCGAGCCCGGGCACTGAAGTTGCGCCCCCTGATTCCTTTCCTTTTGATCGCCGAACTTTTGATGTGTTTTGATCGCCAACATGTGGCATGATGGTCGCCGGTCTATGGCATGATCGCCGAACATGTGTCGTTTTCTTTAGCGGGAAAGACATATTCGAATTTTTTGGGCGTCTGGGGGTCGAAACCTGGGGCGGCTGGAAACTCGATCGCCCCCAAGGCGGAAAAAACACCGGCGCAAACGTCAAAAGGCATTTACCGGGTGCGCTGTGGGGCCACACGGCTGAAGATGCTCTTATTCTTGGCATGGCAGGAATGCAAGGTGGACGAGGTGCTGAGTCCCATCCATGGACTGATTTGTATCAAGGAGAGCAGGAAGCAAGGAGGCTGAGATCACGAGTTGGTCTAGGGCCAACACGTACCTAACGTACGTACGGTGACTAATTCATGAGCAAAGCCTGGCAATAGTTTGTAATCCAGATTAAATCCAGCCCAACCCATACAGATATAAGGGCATCAACCAATCAAACCAGACTAAATAGTGAATGCTACAATCCAAACCAATCCAAACTGTACGTATTTTCAAGCCAAACCAATACAATTATTCACCCGCATACAGTCTGAAACTGAAGTTTCAAACCAAGGGTGTGTCCCATTACTACGGGAAGAGAAGAGAGGAGTTGGAAGGGCAATTAGCTGATGCTGCATGTGCATGTTACTTCAGTTACTCACCACAATGTACGTGCATCGCACATTGAACATCCTATAATGCTAGATATAAGCACTGTAGTTGACTATAGCTGAACTCCATCCATCACGGGTTAAGGAAATTCTGTTTGCACTGTTCGACCTCGTCGGCCAACTCGCCGGCGCCGTTGAGCGGGAAGAAGTAGCGGTACACCTCATAGACCGCCATGCAACTGTTGTATATCATGCGGGCTGACAGTAGTTGGGCAGCTCGGCCACCGTGTGCGCCACGCACAGCCTGCAGTCCGCCGCCGTGATGTCCCTGGCGCAATACCCAAGCATGTAGATGGTCGCCTTGGTTCCGCTGCCGTCGCCGCATCTGAGATGCACCGTATCCGTTACCAGCTCATTGTTCGCGCCGTTGCCGGCGTTGCCGGACATGAACTTTCCCTGCGCTCGGTCGAAAGTGACCAGGTCCATGCCGGTGGTGCCCTGGGTGTTGAGAAGAAGGCTTAGCTTGTGGCCCGTGCATGCACGCCGCGGCCACGCAGAGCGCGCAGTCCTGCCAGGGGACATTGCCGCAGCACTGCACAAGGCTCCAGATTGCCAAGGAGGAGGAGCAGACGATGGCCGTGCCGTAGTAGGCCGAGGCTCGCGAGACGAGCGCCCAAAGAACTTGGTCGATGCTGGTCTGCGTCTCCGTGTTGGCGCAGTACACGACGATCGGGTACATGCCAGAGCACGAACATGTCATTGAGAGAGCAGGAGCATGGTTGACACCGGCAGTGAAGAAGACGAGGAGGATGTTGCCAATGCATGCTTTCTTTGATCCGGAAGGGAAGTTGGTCGCTAATTTAGTTCTCAATCCATGGGATGGAACGGTTTAGTTCTCAATCCACCGCTGACCAGACCAAACCAGACCAAGCCGATAATAGGAAAACCAAAACCAAACCAGTCTACATTAGGAGGTCAACCCATTTAATCCAAACCAAAGGAGACCAATAGGAAAACCGATCTGAAACTACAGTTTCAGTCCAAACCATTACCAGGTTTCAGCAAAGATCGAATCGGTTGTTAGCGTGTAAAGTAGCATATGGTCAACTGTGTCCATGTGAACATGTGCAACGGCACCGTCATGACTCCCTGCTGCGTGCTGGGTGTTAGGGAGACGCGCATCTCAGGATTAGTATTATGATGTTCGATGAGCATCTACGTACACGTACGTAACCGATCGATCATGTACGAAAACGGAGCAGCGTGATTAGGAAGCGGTCGCGACCGTATGGAGAATCAATTCTGAATTTTCTGGTACAAACAAAGCAAGGGATCGTAGAAGTGGGGATGTCCTGAATCGGTCAGTTAATTCAGAGATTGCATGTTGTATCTTACCCTCTAGCTGTTTCAAAACAAAACCAAAAAGGAAAATTAACCACCTCTAGCGATAGCCGACTAGCCGTTGCACGCCTGCCGACTGCCCCGTTTGTCACGCGAGCACGGAGGGGACGCGCCGTCTAAAGATGAACCGTGAATGAGCTCATCATGGCCTCTGGAGATGTTTGAAGGTAGCATGGCGAGAGTTGAGGCCAGGGCGAAAGGGAATATATCGGAGTTAATTAACTAAGCATCTCAAGTCAAACCCAATATACGGTCTAAAATATGCGGGCACGTAAACATCGCACGCGCGCGCGTACGCATGGTGTGCGATGGTGCAGTGCAGCGTCGCAGACCCTGCACTGAAACAGGGGATTTCCTTTTTCAGTCAGCGGTGCACGTCGCTGTTTCATTCACCCGTTGTTTTACATTTTTACAGTAGTCAGCAGCGCGCTCTCGGCGCCCATACATCGATAGATCCGCTGTCTGTAGAGTCAGCTCGGGATGATTGGCGGGCGGGCTTCTGCACAAGTGCAAAACTACTACATGTTGTGGGGGCAAATATTTACTGCTCTCACCAACCGGTCGATGCGATGTCGTCAACCACTTTTGTTGTTCTCACAGTGCAGCGCATACAGATCCAGCTGCATGTGGCGATCGGAAAAGGTGCATACCCAAACATTGTAATTCATCGGTTTCCATGTCGCAGAAATTCTGAATTCACGGGACTTTTTCAGGAAGCAAGCAATCCGAATACGAATAGAACCTGGGTAGAATAGCTCGTTTAGGACAACACCAGTAGAGTAGTCTTATTTTTTATTTTTTATTTTTCTGAAAAGGAGGATGAACCCTCTCATCTGGACGATGCATGCAATCATATGAATTATTCACAAATGCTCTCTCTGTAAAATAATATAAAAGCGTTTAGATCACTACTTTAGTATTCTAAACGCTCTTATATTAGTTTACGGAGGGAGTACCTTACAAAGTAATACATCAGTAAGTCTGAAGTCATCATTCTGTCAACATTTGTCGGTACTCACTATCCACTTGATAAAGGGGTGCCGGTTGTCCTAGCTGAGTAGTTGTATGAGATCACCATTCGCCATATGAAGCGCTTCGTTTGTCTGAATATGATGACTGCGACGATGTCCTTAAACATAAAACCATAATGTGGCTTTCATATCTTTTTTTTGTCATTGTCTTTAAAACAAAGCTGGGTATTCTAAGCTCAAATTAGTCATATCAAACGCATATTTTAACAAATTAAATTAATAGAAACTACAATGGTGGCCAAAATCCGTCGCATTACATATAATTAGAGATAGCAAATATCGTTTAATGACATTTTCAACCTAACCAATTTCGTTATTCGAGTGACATTGCTACATGTACTACAAACTACTGGGTGGTGGGCGTCATCTAGTCCTTGCATCGTCAGCAACATCAGCGTCGCCGTCCTCCTCCTCCACAGACGCGATATCCTCCATCTAGCCGTAGGGGTAGGACTCAGCAGTAGATGCCGCTTCTCCTCCTCCTCGGTGCGTGTGGGGCCATACTTACGGATGATCTATGCCTTGTTGCAGACTTGGAGGGTGGTGAACTCGAGCACAGTGTAGATCGGGTCCTCGGGCTCCACCTCCGGCTTCGACTGGGCCGCGACGGGGATGGTGTCATGCACCTGAACAAGAGTGTGGCTGGTCCGACGGGATGGAGTCACTGGTACAGCGAGGTGCTATACAAACGGTTTTTAATGTTGGGGAACGTAGTAATTTCAAAAAATTTCCTACGCACACGCAAGATCATGGTGATGATATAGCAACGAGAGGGGAGAGTGTATGTCCACGTACCCTCGTAGACCGTAAGCGGAAGCGTTAGCACAACGCGGTTGATGTAGTCGTACGTCTTCACGATCAACCGATCCAAGCACCGAACGTACGGAGCCTCCGAGTTCAGCACACGTTCAGCTCGATGACGTCCCTCGAACTCCGATCCAACCGAGTGTCGAGGGAGAGTTCCGTCAGCACGACGGCGTGGTGACGATCTTGATGTTCTACCGACGCAGGGCTTCGCCTAAGCTTCGCGACGATATGACCGAGGTGGAATATGGTGGAAGGGGGCACCGCACACGGCTAAGGAACGATCCGTAGATCAACTTGTGTGTCTTTGGGGTGCCCCCTTGCCCCAGTATATAAAGGAGCAAGGGGGGAGGCCGGCCGGCCCTTGCGGCGCGCCAAGGAGGGGGAAGTCCTCCTCCTACTGGGAGTAGGACTCCCCTTTCCTAGTCCAACTAGGAAGGAGGAAGGGGGAAGGAAAGAGGGGGAGAGGGAGAGGGAAAGAGGGGCCGCGCCCCCCTCCCCTAGTCCAATTCGGACTCCCCTTGGGAGGGGGCGCGCCACCTCCTGGGCTGCTGCCCTCTCTCTCCCCTCAAGCCCACTAAGGCCCAATACTTCACCGGGGGGTTCCGGTAACCCCTCCGGCACTCCGGTTTTCTCCGAAATCACCCGGAACACTTCCGGTGTCCGAATATAGTCGTCCAATATATCAATCTTTATGTCTCGACCATTCCGAGACTCCGCGTCATGTCCGTGATCACATCCGGGACTCCGAACAAACTTCAGTACATCAAAACTTATAAACTCATAATAAAACTGTCATCAAAACGTTAAGCGTGCGGACCCTACGGGTTCGAGAACTATGTAGACATGACCTAAAACCATTCTCGGTCAATAACCAATAGCGGGACCTAGATGCCCATATTGGTTCCTACATATTCTACGAAGATCTTTATCGGTCAAACCGCATAACATCATACTTTGTTCCCTTTGTCATCGGTATGTTACTTGCCCGAGATTTGATCGTCGGTATCCAATACCTAGTTCAATCTTGTTACCGGCAAGTCTCTTTACTCGTTCCATAATACGTCATCTCATAACTAACTCATTAGTTACATGCTTGCAAGGCTTAGGTGATGAGCATTACCGAGAGGGCCCAGAGATACCTCCCCGACGATCGGAGTGACAAATCCTAATCTCGAATTATGCCAACTCAACATGTACCTTCGGAAACACCTGTAGAGCACCTTTATAATCACCCAGTTACGTTGTGACGTTTGGTAGCACACAAAGTGTTCTTCCGGTAAACGGGAGTTGCACAATCTCATAGTTGTAGGAACTTTGTATAAGTCATGAAGAAAGCAATAGCAGTATACTAAACGATCAAGTGCTAGGCTAACAGAACAGGTCATGTCAATCACATCATTCTCCTAATGATGTGATCCCATTAATCAAATGACAACACATGTCTATGGTCAGGAAACATAACCATCTTTGATTAATGAGCTAGTCAAGTAGAGGCATACTAGTGACTATGTGTTTGTCTATGTATTGACACATGTATCATGTTTCCGGTTAATACAATTCTAGCATGAATAATAAACATTTATCATGATATGAGGAAATAAATAATAACTTTATTATTGCCTCTAGGGCATATTTCCTTCAGTCTCCCACTTGCACTAGAGTCAATAATCTAGATTACATAGTAATGATTCTAACACCCATGGAGTCTTGGTGCTGATCATGTTTTGCTCATGAGAGAGGCTTAGTCAATGGGTCTGCAACATTCAGATCCGTATGTATCTTGCAAATCTCTATGTCTCCCACTTGGACTTGGTCCCGAATGGAATTGAAGCGTCTCTTGATGTGCTTGGTCCTCTTGTGAAATCTGGATTCCATTGCCAAGGCAATTGCACCAGTATTGTCACAGAAGATCTTCATTGGTCCCGATGCACTAGGTATGACACCTAGATCGGAAATGAACTCCTTCATCCAGACTCCTTCATTTGCTGCTTTAGAAGCAGCTATATACTCCGCTTCACATGTAGATCCCGCCACGACGCTTTGTTTAGAATTGCACCAACTTACAGCTCCACCGTTTAATAAAAACACGTATCCGGTTTGCGATTTAGAATCGTCCGGATCAGTGTCAAAGCTTGCATCGACGTAACCATTTACGACTAGCTCTTTGTCACCTCCATATACGAGAAACATATCCTTAGTCCTTTTTAGGTATTTCAGGATGTTCTTGACTGCTGTCCAGTGATCCACTCCTGGATTACTTTGATACCTTCCTGCCAAACTTATTGCTAAGCATACGTCAGGTCTGGTACACAACATTGCATACATGATAGAGCCTATGGCTGAAGCATAGGGAACATTTTTCATTTTCTCTCTATCTTCTGCTGTGGTCGGGCATTGAGTTTTACTCAACTTCACACCTTGTAGTACAGGCAAGAATCCTTTCTTTGCCTGGTCCATTTTGAACTTTTTCAAAATTTTGTCAAGGTATGTGCTTTGTGAAAGTCCTATTAAGCGTCTTGATCTATCTCTATAGATCTTGATGCCCAATATGTAAGCAGCTTCCCCGAGGTCTTTCATTGAAAAACTTTTATTCAAGTATCCTTTTATGCTATCCAGAAATTCTATATCATTTCCAATTAATAATATGTCATCGACATATAAAACTAGAAATGCTACAGAGCTCCCACTCACTTTCTTGTAAATACAGGCTTCTCCAAAAGTCTGTATAAAACCATATGCTTTGATCACACTATCAAAGCATTTATTCCAACTCCGAGATGCTTGCACCAGTCCATAAATGGAAAGCTGGAGCTTGCACACTTTGTCAGCACCTTTTGGATCAACAAAACCTTCCGGCTGCATCATATACAACTCTTCTTCTAGAAATCCATTCAAGAATGCAGTCTTGACATCCATTTGCCAAATTTCATAATCATGAAATGCAGCAATAGCCAACATTATTCGGACAGACTTAAGCATCGCTACGGGTGAGAAAGTCTCATCGTAGTCAACCCCTTGAACTTGTCGAAAACCTTTCGCAACAATTCGAGCTTTATAGACAGTAACATTACCATCAGCGTCAGTCTTCTTTTTAAAAATCCATTTATTCTCAATGGCTTGTCGATCATAGGGCAAGTCAACCAAAGTCCATACTTTGTTTTCATACATGGATCCCATCTCAGATTTCATGGCCTCTAGCCATTTTTCGGAATCTGGGCTCATCATCGCTTCCTCATAGTTCGTAGGTTCATCATGGTCAAGTAACATGACTTCCAGAATAGGATTACCGTACCACTCTGGTGCGGATCTTACTCTGGTAGACCTACGAGGTTCAGTAGAAACTCGATCTGAAGTTTCATGATCAATATCATTAGCTTCCTCACTAATTGGTGTAGTCGTCACAGGAACTGGTTCTCGTGATGAACTACTTTCCAATAAGGGAGTAGATACAGTTATCTCATCAAGTTCTACTTTCCTCCCACTCACTTCTTTCGAGAGAAACTCCTTCTCTAGAAAGGATCCATTCTTAGCAACGAATGTCTTGCCTTCGGATCTGTGATAGAAGGTGTACCCAACAGTCTCTTTTGGGTATCCTATGAAGACACATTTCTCCGATTTGGGTTCGAGCTTATCTGGTTGAAGTTTCTTCACATAAGCATCGCAGCCCCAAACTTTAAGAAACGACAACTTTGGTTTCTTGCCAAACCACAGTTCATAAGGCGTCATTTCAACGGATTTAGATGGTGCCCTATTTAACGTGAATGCGGCCGTCTCTAAAGCATAACCCCAAAACGATAGCGGTAAATCGGTAAAGAGACATCATAGATCGCACCATATCAAGTAAAGTACGATTACGACGTTCGGACACACCATTTCGTTGTGGTGTTCCAGGTGGTGTGAGTTGCGAAACTATTCCGCATTGTTTCAAATGTAAACCAAACTCGTAACACAAATATTCTCCTCCACGATCAGATCGTAGAAACTTTATTTTCTTGTTACGATGATTTTCCACTTCACTCTGAAATTCTTTGAACTTTTCAAATGTTTCAGATTTGTGCTTCATTAAGTAGATATACCCATATCTGCTCAAATCATCTGTGAAGGTGAGAAAATAACGATATCCGCCACGAGCCTCAACATTCATCGGTCCACATACATCTGTATGTATGATTTCCAACAAATCTGTTGCTCTCTCCATAGTTCCGGAGAACGGTGTTTTAGTCATCTTGCCCATGAGGCACGGTTCGCAAGTACCAAGTGATTCATAATCAAGTGATTCCAGAAGTCCATCAGTATGGAGTTTCTTCGTGTGTTTTACACCGATATGACCTAAACGGCAGTGCCACAAATAAGTTGCACTATCATTATCAACTCTACATCTTTTGGCTTCAACATTATGAATATGTGTATCACTACTATCGAGATTTAATAAAAACAGACCACTCTTCAAGGGTGCATGACCATAAAAGATATTACTCATATAAATAAAACAACCATTATTCTCTGATTTAAATGAATAACCGTCTCGCATCAAACAAGATCCAGATATAATGTTCATGCTCAACGCTGGCACCAAATAACAATTATTCAGGTCTAAAACTAATCCCGAAGGTAGATGTAGAGGTAGCGTGCCGACCGCGATCACATCGACTTTGGAACCGTTTCCCACGCGCATCGTCACCTCGTCCTTGGCCAGTGCTCGCTTATTCCGTAGTCCCTGTTTCGAGTTGCAAATATTAGCAACAGAACCAGTATCAAATACCCAGGTGCTACTACGAGCTCTAGTTAGGTACACATCAATAACATGTATATCACATATACCTTTGCTCACTTTGCCATCCTTCTTATCCGCCAAATACTTGGGGCAGTTCCGCTTCCAGTGTCCAGTCTGCTTGCAGTAGAAGCACTCAGTTTCAGGCTTAGGTCCAGACTTGGGTTTCTTCTCTTGAGCAGCAACTTGCTTGCCGTTCTTCTTGAAGTTCCCCTTCTTCTTCCCTTTGCCCTTCTTCTTGAAACTAGTGGTCTTATTGACCATAAACACTTGATGTTCCTTCTTGATTTCTACCTCCGCGGTTTTCAGCATCGCGAAGAGCTCGGGAATAGTCTTGTTCATCCCTTGCATATTATAGTTCATCACAAAGCTCTTGTAGCTTGGTGGCAGTGATTGGAGAATTCTGTCAATGACACTATCATCAGGAAGATTAACTCCCAGTTGAATCAAGTGATTGTTATACCCAGACATTCTGAGTATGTGTTCACTGACAGAACTATTCTCCTCCATCTTGCAGCTGTAGAACTTATTGGAGACTTCATATCTCTCAATCCGAGCATTTGCTTGAAATATTAACTTCAACTCCTGGAACATCTCATATGCTCCATGACGTTCAAAACGTCGTTGAAGACCCGGTTCCAAGCCGTAAAGCATGGCACACTGAACTATAGAGTAGTCATCAGCTTTGCTCTGCCAGACGTTCTTAACGTTGTCAGTTGCATCAGCAGCAGGCCTGGCACCCAGCGGTGCTTCCAGGATGTAACTCTTCTGTGCAGCAATGAGGATAATCCTTAGGTTACGGACCCAGTCCGTGTAATTGCTACCATCATCTTTCAACTTTGCATTCTCAAGGAACGCATTAAAATTCAACGGAACAACAGCACGAGCCATCTATCTACAAACAAACATAAACAAGCAAGATACTATTAGGTACTAAGTTCATGATAAATTTAAGTTCAATTAATCATATTACTTAAGAACTCCCACTTAGACAGACATCTCTCTAGTCATCTAAGTGATCACGTGATCCAAATCAACTAAACCATAACCGATCATCACGTTAGATGGAGTAGTTTTCAATGGTGAACATCACTATGTTGATCATATCTACTATATGATTCACGCTCGACCTTTCGGTCTCTGTGTTCCGAGGCCATATCTGCATATGCTAGGCTCGTCAAGTTTAACCTGAGTATTCTGTGTGTGCAAAACTGGCTTGCACCCGTTGTAGATGGACGTAGAGCTTATCACACCCGATCATCACGTGGTGTCTCGGCACGACGAACTTTGGCAACGGTGCATACTCAGGGAGAACACTTATTGATAATTTTAGTGAGAGATCATCTTAAAATGCTACCGTCAAACAAAGCAAGATAAGATGCATAAAGGATAAACATCACATGCAATCAATATAAGTGATATGATATGGCCATCATCATCTTGTGCTTGTGATCTCCATCTTCAAAGCACCGTCGTGATCACCATCGTCACCGGCGCGACACCTTGATCTCCATCGTAGCATCGTTGTCGTTACGCCATCTATTGCTTCTACGACTATCGCTACCGCTTAGTGATAAAGTAAAGCAATTACAGGGCGTTTGCATTTCATACAATAAAGCGACAACCATATGGCTCCTGCCAGTTGCCGATAACTTCGGTTACAAAACATGATCATCTCATACAATAAAATATAGCATCACGTCTTGACCATATCACATCACAACATGCCCTGCAAAAACAAGTTAGACGTCCTCTACTTTGTTGTTGCAAATTTTACGTGGCTGCTACGGGCTTAGCAAGAACCGTTCTTACCTACGCATCAAAACCACAACGATAGTTTGTCAAATAGACTCCATTTTAACCTTCACAAGGACCGGGCGTAGCCACACTCGGTTCAACTAAAGTGAGAGAGACAGACACCCGCCAGCCACCTTTAAGCACGAGTGCTCATAACGGTGAAACCAGTCTCGCGTAAGCATACGCGTAATGTCGGTCCGGGCCGCTTCATCTCACAATACCGCTGAACCAAAGTATGACATGCTGGTAGGCAGTATGACTTATATCGTCCACTACTCACTTGTGTTCTACTCGTGCATATAACATCAACGCATAAAACCTAGGCTCGGATGCCACTGTTGGGGAATGTAGTAATTTCAAAAAATTTCCTACGCACACGCAAGATCATGGTGATGATATAGCAACGAGAGGGGAGAGTGTATGTCCACGTACCCTCGTAGACCGTAAGCGGAAGCGTTAGCACAACGCGGTTGATGTAGTCGTACGTCTTCACGATCAACCGATCCAAGCACCGAACGTACGGAGCCTCCGAGTTCAGCACACGTTCAGCTCGATGACGTCCCTTGAACTCCGATCCAGCCGAGTGTCGAGGGAGAGTTCCGTCAGCACGACGGCGTGGTGACGATCTTGATGTTCTACCGGCGCAGGGCTTCGCCTAAGCTTCGCGACGATATGACCGAGGTGGAATATGGTGGAAGGGGGCACCGCACACGGCTAAGGAACGATCCGTAGATCAACTTGTGTGTCTTTGGGGTGCCCCCTTGCCCCAGTATATAAAGGAGCAAGGGGGGAGGCCGGCCGGCCCTTGGGGCGCGCCAAGGAGGGGGAAGTCCTCCTCCTACTGGGAGTAGGACTCCCCTTTCCTAGTCCAACTAGGAAGGAGGAAGGGGGAAGGAAAGAGGGGGAGACGGAGAGGGAAAGAGGGGCCGCGCCCCCCTCCCCTAGTCAAATTCGGACTCCCCTTGGGAGGGGGCGCGCCACCTCCTGGGCTGCTGCCCTCTCTCTCCCCTCAGGCCCACTAAGGCCCAATACTTCCCCGGGGGGTTCCGGTAACCCCTCCGGCACTCCGGTTTTCTCCGAAATCACCCGGAACACTTCCGGTGTCCGAATATAGTCGTCCAATATATCAATCTTTATGTCTCGACCATTCCGAGACTCCTCGTCATGTCCGTGATCGCATCCGGGACTCCGAACAAACTTCGGTACATCAAAACTTATAAACTCATAATAAAACTGTCATCGAAACGTTAAGCGTGCGGACCCTACGGGTTCGAGAACTATGTAGACATGACCTAAAACCATTCTCGGTCAATAACCAATAGCGGGACCTGGATGCCCATATTGGTTCCTACATATTCTACGAAGATCTTTATCGGTCAAACCGCATAACATCATACTTTGTTCCCTTTGTCATCGGTATGTTACTTGCCCGAGATTTGATCGTCGGTATCCAATACCTAGTTCAATCTTGTTACCGGCAAGTCTCTTTACTCGTTCCGTAATACGTCATCTCATAACTAACTCATTAGTTACATGCTTGCAAGGCTTAGGTGATGAGTATTACCGAGAGGGCCCAGAGATACCTCTCCGACGATCGGAGTGACAAATTCTAATCTCGAATTATGCCAACTCAACATGTACCTTCGTAAACACCTGTAGAGCACCTTTATAATCACCCAGTTACGTTGTGACATTTGGTAGCACACAAAGTGTTCTTCCGGTAAACGGGAGTTGCACAATCTCATAGTTGTAGGAACTTTGTATAAGTCATGAAGAAAGCAATAGCAGTATACTAAACGATCAAGTGCTAGGCTAACGGAATGGGTCATGTCAATCACATCATTCTCCTAATGATGTGATCCCATTAATCAAATGACAACACATGTCTATGGTCAGGAAACATAACCATCTTTGATTAATGAGCTAGTCAAGTAGAGGCATACTAGTGACTATGTGTTTGTCTATGTATTCACACATGTATCATGTTTCCAGTTAATACAATTCTAGCATGAATAATAAACATTTATCATGATATGAGGAAATAAATAATAACTTTATTATTGCCTCTAGGGCATATTTCCTTCATTTAACCCCTTTCCGCGACGGCATGCTGAACCATCACCTAATGAGTGACTGCGATAGGGGGGGTCCTTCCCACATGACCCAGAAACCGTCGGGGATATGCCCTCCTCGCACACACGCTCTAAAAAAATAAGGTGTGTGCGACCGACGAGCGATCAAATACGGTTATACGTACAATAGTGCTAAAAATACAATTATACAGGCAAAATCGTTTCCGGTCGTAAGTATATCTCACACAGTCAGTCACTGTTAAATGTTTCCGTTCATATATACATCCCGCACAGTCGCTCCAAGGAAAACATTTCCGTTCGTATGTACATTGCACACAATTTTTTTCTGCTAAATCGTTTGTGATAGCGTTGCCATTACACATGATATTAACAATTTTATCATTTGCGTTATGGAATGCATCACACACGGTGCGTAAACGAAACTATGTGGCAAATGTTGTCCATCACACAGAGTTTTTATGTTGTAAACATTTGCACAAGGTGGCCTAATGCAAACAGTTTTCAAGAGAATGTCGTGTGTGATTGTTCATTGATCCAACACGGTTTATCCCTAGAAACTGTGTGCATTGCCTAAGAATGTCGTGTGTGATTGTTCATTGATCAAACACGGTTTATTCCTAGAAACTGTGTGCGTTGCCTAAGGTCATCGCCCACGGTATTTTCTCAATAACCGTTTGCAATAGCAAAACCCAATAAGCAGGTTAATTTGCCATTAGCAGGATAATTGCCCTATTATTAGTAATCCATTTATTAATCTCATTGATATTCATATTAAGCACATAATATATTTCATTCCCATATTAAGGAAGCATGATTTCATAATTGAAATACATTAGAGTATAATATGATATAGCTTCAGCACTCAGCTACCCCATTACATAACTGCACCAGCACCAAGTTTCACATGCAACATCTAGAACCTTTAGAAATTAGTATCATAGACGGTACATAGACAGATGCATCTCATCGGGAAAACTGCTGAAGCGGAAGGCGAATATTAAGCCTTCATTCATGTTGAAGGTCTTTTCAACTTTAGGCCAGTGCCTGTGGATGATTGACCGTCCATCCTTCGTCCTCTTGTGGAACACTTCAATATTGAACCGTGGGTGTTGTATGAAAACCTTCCTCGCCTCCTGACCATAGAGGTGGTTTGAGAGGTAATCATCAGTGAACTGCTTTGGAAAAGCCTGAAAATAAGGATGTGCGTAAATATCTTCTCTATATTAAAAATAAGGCAAAGGAGTAAATAAAGTCAAGGTATAATAGTTAGTACCATCTTGTAGTGAACTGATGTCTTCTTCATTGTACATACAAAGATCTTGTTATTTTTTGTCGCTAATTTCTTTATCCTAACAATCTTTCTAAGTTTCTTTACTTGATTGATATTCATGGACAACTCATTTCCCCATATGCAAAAAGGGTCGAATAGTGGGTCAAAACCTCTGACAGCAGGACCTACATGTGCAAGACCAAATTGTTAAAAACCTAAATATTAGAATGGTTCCTGCAATTGCACAATAATATGCTATTAGACAACGGACCATGCATGTGCTAACCTTGATTGTAAACCTCAATCCTTCTCATTGTTTCCCTACAACACATATAAGATAGTTAGTCATCAGGTCAAGTAAGGGTTCGCATGCTATCAGTAAAATATGTTGATGAAAAATAAGCACATTGCAGATTCATCAGATTAATTCAAGCTACATGGAAAACCCATTTATCCAAGCATGATTAAGAATTAAAAAATATAGCACTTATATATGTTTCTCATGTATTAAGTGCAGCCTAATTTGATTTATTCCTCACATGCACAACAATACAAAATTCTACCCGCAAAAATTGAATATCGCATTGCAGAATTGAACCAAGCAGTTAACTAAACACCACAACAAATGAACCAAACATTAACCAAGCACCACATTGCACAATATAACATGCTCCTAATAGAAGATCAGACAGTTCACCGAACCAAGCATGCTTAACAACTTGGAAATATAGCAATTATATTTGTTTCTCATGTATTTAGTACAATCAAATTCGATTTACTTCTCACATGGTATATAATAACATAATGCACCCACAATTATTGAACATCGCATTGCAGAATTGAACCAAATAGTTAACTAAACACCACAACACAAATGAACCAAACGTTAATTGAGCACCACATTACACAATGTATAACCAAACCAAGCATGCTTGACAACTTGGGAAGATAGCAATTGTATCCGTTTCTCATGTATTTTGTAAAGATAAATTCGATTTATTTCTCACATGGAAGACAATACAAAATTGCAGCCTGAACAATTGAACATCACATTTGTAGAATTGAACCAAATAATTAACTGAAGACGACAACTAATTAACCAAACAGTTAATAAGTGAGCACCACACTACACGACATATAGAACATATACACAAGAGCAATAGATTGCTTGGTAAAATTAGACAGCACAATTCACTAGAATTTCTTAAGGAAAGGCAGGAGCAGCACACGCAACGGGTAAACTGAGCATGCTTAACCGGCATAGCTAGCAAATGGCAAGGTGCTCCTCCAAGATCTGGGGGTCGGTATGAATGGTAGCCATCGCGACCTCATCCACGCATGCGGCCGCGATTTGCTTCTCCGCTGCCATATGCTCCTTGAGCTCCTGGCTATACTGCGTGCACCATGGCTTAGGGCGGCGCTTATTTGGTGGACGGGACGGTGATATGGGTGGAAGGTGTCGCGCCAGCGGTCGGGACATGTGGGACGTGGAAGAAGGAGGATGTGGGTCCGGTGTGGATTACCTGCCTAGATAGACGAGGCCGAGCAGAGTGAAGGAGGGTCGCCGATGAGGAGGCGGCGCTGCAAGCAAGGAGCGAAGGTTTCAACTTGGAAATGAAGGCAGAAACAGGGGAAATGTGGCTTTTGGTAAGGGGGAGGGGCGGGGAGGTAGATATTTTCGCGGAAGCCGAAATTTTTGAATCGGTTCAGCAAAAAAACTGGCGTGCAAAGTGTCATTAGATACGGCCCCTTATTCAGAATTGTGTATGATATGTGAACATCACAAACGATTCAGATAGCTTAACTCGTGTGAGATGAGTTTGAACGTCAAAAATTTTGGTTCCAATTTCCCTGGTTATAGTGGTCATCCATGTTATTGCATAATTTGGGTACACAAAGGAGACTACAACACACCCATACTTCTTAATCGAGCAAGTTCAACAATTAAACAGAGCTAGCTAGCCTAAACATTACTCTAACAAATTAAAGACCGACACTCTTAATTAAACAAAACAAAGAGTACTACTACGGCTGGTGGACCTCGATCTCCGATGCCTCCTCCATGTCCAGCTCGCGCCCAATGGTCTCTTGGGGAAGGGGCTCCATGGCATCCATCTCACCATACTCGGCAAGCATCTCGCCATCCACGTCCGCCATCTCTTTGGAAAAGGCCGCCACGAGCTGGGCGTAGGCAGCCGCAATCTGGGCTTGGACGGGCTCCGTCGTCGCAGCGGCGGAGGAACGTATGGCTGCTCGAGCGCTCTCGGTGATTGCCAACTCTTCGACCGTGGCTTGCTGACCGTTGTTGGAGAAGCTTCGTTTGATTTGTGCGGTGACCGCCACGAGCTGGGCATGGGCGGCCTCGACATGGTCGTGAGTGGCCTCCATCAGGGCTAAGGTCGCCGCTGTGGAACGGATAGCTGTTGTGCCGCTCTCGCCAGTTGCTATCCCCGAGGCAGATGTTGTTGCCGCCACCTGAGAAGCAACAGTGGACGTTTGGGCTGCCTTGGCTGCCCGGTCGTAGATTGCGGCCGTGTTCATGCACCTTGTTAGCACGCGCATGGCGGCTGTGGTCGCGCTCTCGCCGGAGTGGGCAGCCGAAGTTGCCCTCACGATGTGGGTCCACGTCCCCATCTTTCACCAGCGACGATTGAACAGTGAAATAATATCTGGGGAGCGAGCTAGTGTGCTTGACACGCCGGCTGTGGACTGTAGCCGACGCACCTTCTCGAATAAGCCATAGGCATACTATACCTCGACGGTGCTCCATGATATTCTGTAGTGCACCTCACACGGTTGGTGATAATAAACTGTGTGGATGTACTTGATTTTTATCTTTATTTGAATTACATAATGTGGTCACAGCGGCAATGGACGGTGTTTGAATTGCTAGACCTTTTATCCGCAGTGAACATGCAACTATATGTGTGTCATAAAAAATGGAATTATTCAGGGTTCGTTTGGAAAATTTATACATTAAATTGGTTTTCTAGCCATTTCAGGTGCACAATTTAAAATTAAAGCACATGCACATGCTTCGGTGCACCAACATGGGTTGTAAAATAATATATGTCTCCATGGGTTTATGCTTATGTCCCATGCAAGAAATGGGGATGAATTTCGAACACCACGACACTGTGGCTCTCCGGCAAATGTTGAGGTACTTGCTTTTGTAATTCTAGTAAATCCAAACCTTTCTGAAATTCATGAACCTTGGCATGCTATCATGGAATGACATCAACATGCTGGGGTAAAAAATATTGTCCCATTTGGGACAGATTAAGGTATGAGCTTCTCACAAACCAGAGCTTCTCACAAGAAGCCTCATGGTTCCGTTAGGGAAACGAGTCACCTTTGTGGACAAAACGATATTCGTCGCCTCTTCTTTCTTTCAATTTTTTTCCAGGTTTCAACATAGAGCAACAGGAGTGTCGTGTTAAATTTTGGATTTTTGGGGATCGTTTGGACATTTTTATATGTTAATTGAGTTTTCTAGGCATTTATGTGCATAATTCAAAATTGAACTACATGCACATGCTCCAATCCATGAAACGGTTTGCAAAATCAAATCTTTGTCCTTGGTTGCAAGCTTAGGTCACTTGCAAGAAATGAGAATGAATGTCAAACACCTTGACACTGTCGCTCGGCCGCTAACATTGAGATACATGGTTTTAAAATTCTAGTAAATCAAAAACTCGTCTGAAATTCATGAAACTTGACATGATATCATGGAACAGCGGCGACATGGCGTGGTAAACATATTGTCCCATTTGGGGCAGGTGTGGGTATAAGCTTCTTGCAAACCAGAGCTTCTCTCACAACAAGCCTAATGGTTTTGGTAGGTACGTGCCACCTTGGGGGGATGAAACGATATCTATTGCCTCTTCTTACTTTCAAAATGTTTCTCATGTCAACATAGAACAACACGAGTGTGTTGTGTCAATTTTTGAGATTTTTTGGGGTTCGTATACATTAACTAAGTTTTCTATGCATTCATGTGCATAATTCAAATTTGAACTACAGGCACATGCTCTAATGCATATAAATTAGTTGAAAATTCAAATATATGTCCTTGGTTGCATGCTTTGGTCCCATGCAAGAAATGGGAATAAATGTCAAAGACCCTGCCACCATCACTCGGGCGCAAACATTGAGATACATGGTTTTTAAATTCTAGTAAATCCAAAACTCGTCTGAAATTCATGAAACTTGGCGTGCTATCTTGGAGCAGCATCAACATGCCGTGGTAAATTTTTTGTCCCATTTGGGGCAGGTTTGGGAATATGCTTCTCACAAACCAGAGGTTGTCACAACAAGCCTTGCTTTCAAAAAAATTCTCGTGTCAAGATAGAAAAATAGGAGTGTTGTGTCAATTTTTGGGATTTTTCGGGGTTCGTTTGGACATTTTTATGCATTAATTGAGTTTTTAATGCATTTATGTAGATAACTCAAATTTGAACTACATGCACATGCTCTAATGCATATAAAAAATTGGTTATTAAAATTCAAATCGGCTTGGTTGCATGCTTAGGTCCGATGCAAGAAATGGGAATGAATGTCAAACACCCTGCCACCGTCACTAGGCCGCAAACATTGAGATACCTGATTTTTAAATTCTGGTAAACCCAAAACTCGTCTGAAATTCATGAAACTTGGCATGCTATCATGGAGCGGCATCCACATGTCGTGTTAAATTTTTTGTCCCATTTGGGGCAGGTTTGAGGAAATGCTTCTCACAAACCAGAGCTTCTCAAAATAAGTCTGATGATTTCGGTAGGGAACGTCTCACCTTTGGGGACGAAACGATATCCATTGCCTCTTACTGTTTTCAAAAAAAAAAATCCCGACTCAAGATAGAACAACAGGAGTGTTGTGTCAATTTTTGGGATTTTTCGGGGTTCGTTTGGACATTTTATGCATTAATTGAGTTTTCAATGCATTTATGTGCATAATTCAAATTTGAACTACATGCGCATGCTTTAATGCATATAAATTGGTTGAAAATTCAAATTTTTGTCCTTGGTTGCATGCTTAGGTCCCATGCAAGAAATAGGAATGAATGTCAAATACCCTGCCACCGTCACTCGGCCACAAACATTGAGATTCCTGGTTTTTAAATTCTAGTAAATCCAAAACTCGTCTGAAATTCATGAAACTTTGCATGCTATCATGGAGCGGCATCAACATGCTGTGGTAAATTTTTTTCCCATTTGGGGCAGGTTTGGGGATATGCTTCTCACAAACCAGAGCTTCTCACAACAAGCCTGATGGTTTCGGTAGGGAACGTCCAACCTTTGGTGACAAAACGATATGCGCTGCCTCTTATTGCTTTCAAAAAAAAATCTAGTGTCAACATAGAACAATAGGAGTGTTGTGTCAATTTTTGGGATTTTTTGGGGTTCTGTTGGACATTTTTATGCATTAATTTAGTTTTCATTGCATTCATGTGCATAATTCAAATTTGAACTACATGCACATGCTCTAATGCATATAAATTGGTTGAAAATTCAAATCTGTGTCCTTGGTTGCATGCTTAGGTCCCATGCAAGAAATGGGAATGAATGTCAAACACCCTGCCACCATCACTCGGCCGCAAACATTGAGATTCCTGGTTTTTAAATTCTAGTAAATCCAAAACTCGTCTGGAATTCATGAAACTTGGCATGCTATCATGGAGCGGCATCAACATGCCGTGGTAAATTTTTGTCCCATTTAGGGCAGGTTTGGGTATAAGCTTCTCACGAACCAGAGCTTCTCACAACAAGCCTGATGGTTTCGGTAGGGAATGTGCCACCTTTGGGGACGAAACGATATCCGCTGCCTTTTATTGCTTTCAAAAAAATTCTAGTGTCAACATAGAACAACAACAGTGTTGTGTTGGTGAGAACGACACCTATGGGATCAACGGAATCCCTACTGTGGTCGGCGAGCGCGGGGTTGTGAGAAGAGTGGGTCTAAGAGCCAGCACAAAGGTCGTTTACCCAGGTTCGTGCCGCGGAGATCGCGTAATACCCTAGTCCTGCTTTAGTGTGTATATGAATGTTTTTGAGCTAGCTATCAAGCGTGACTTGCTCAAAGAGCCGAATCCCCTTCCAGTACGCCCTCGGCCTCCTTTTATGGTCCAAGGAGGCTCCACAGTGGCACACAGGAGGTGGAAAGGGTACGGTGTACAAGCTTATCGCTTGTTATTACGGGACAAGACGCATTAAATGCGCCCCTGAGGTGTCCCCTCGCTTTATTGCCGCCTCGCCATGCTTCGACACGCGTCCAGGCCAGCGAGGCGGGCAGTGCCATGTAGGCTGGCAGGCTGCTAAGCTGGCGCGGTGGCGTCATCTTCACGAAAATCTGCATGCCACCACGCAGGTGCTTGCTGAGTCGGCCTTGGGACCGCACGTCACCACGCAAGTGCTCGCCTGGCTGGCTGGGCTGGCAGCTGCATGGGAACGGTGGTGGGGTCTTGGTGCGTGTGGGCCTGGTCACATCCCCGCCGATGTCCTCGGCAATGGTCTTGCCGTGGCACTGCGGTTATTGTCGGTGGGAAGCGACACCTATGGGATCACAAGAATCCCTACTACGGTTGCGGGGCACGAGATCGTGAGAAGAGCGGGATCAACAGTCAGCACAAGCACACCGGTCGTTTACCCAGGTTTGGGCCGCGTGGATGCGTAATACCCCTAGTCCTGCTTTGATGTGTATATCTGTGTTCTTGGAGTTCTTGAGCTAGCTACAATGAGCGTAACTTGTCCAAGGGTCCGAATCCTTCTCCTAGATGCCTCATGCCTCCTTTTATAGTCAAGGGGATCGCCACAGTGGCACACAGGAGGTGGCATTGGTGTACAATGGCTAAGTTTATCGCTTGCCATTATGGGACAAGACGCATTTAATGTGCCCCTTAGGTGTCCCCATCACTTTACCGCCACCTCGCCTGCTTCGACATGCACCCGGGACAGTGAGGCGGCCAGCACCATGTAGGCTGGCAGGCTGCTGAGGTGGCATGGTGGTAGGGCCTTCACGAAGATTTGCATGCCACCACGTAGGCATGCGCCGAGTTGGCTTGGAAGCCGCACGTCGACACGCAGGTGCCTGCCTAGCTGGTGGGCTGGCAACTGCATGGGAGCGGCGGTGGAAACTTGGCGGGCATGGGCCTGGCTGTGGCCCCGTGGATGTCCTCGGCAAGGGCCTTGCCGGGGCCCCGGCAAGGGTCTTGCCGTGGCGTTGAGGTCGTCCCCAGCAAGGATCTTGCCGGAGGTCTTATGGGTTTCCTCGGCAAGGATCTCGCCGAGGCTCGTCGTCTTCTAATCCTCATCTGATTTGGAGTGTTTCTTGTCTTCACGAAGATCTGCATGCCATCATGGAGGCGCCTTGCGAGCCTTGGTCCCAACAAGGTTGTCGGGAACCTTGGGCTCGAGGGTGGCGTGCTTCGCTGGCGCTGGGCAAGCCGCCCCGGCAAGGGTCTTGCCGGGGCCGTGGAGGCCGCCCCGGCAAGGGTCTTGTGAGGGAGCCCACCTCGCCCTTTTGCTCTTCGTGTCTTTGTCTTGGCGTCGCTTTGACCGCCTTGTGGCTTTGACTCCTCCCTCTGCCCTGCTAAGCATGGCCGCAGGCGCGGCTTTGACTGCCCGTGCACAAGTAAAGGGGTACAAAGGAGTGACCCTACTTTAGTACACCGACAGGAGCCCCCGGGCCTGGGCTACACATAAGCGTAACGCGTTGTTGGGCTAGGCCCAAAACGGTGCGCGGGCAGGCGGAGCGGTTTTTACCACGGTAACTTTTTTCGTCGTCCGCTGCGCTTCCCCACGACCAGCGTTGAATGCGCGACATGGGGGTCGCGCGTGACGTGGGGGGCATGCGTGGGACGGTTGCTACAAGCATGCGTCACGTCGCGGTAAATGGTAAAGAGGTGGCCCGCGCCTTCCCCATAAAAAGGAATAACCGCGGGCGTGCGACTCATTTACCCTCTACGCTTTCCCCAATCTCGGCATCACCGTCCCCATCTTCTTCCTCCTCAAGCTTTCGCTCCTGCTCGCTGCTGCTGCGCTCCCCACTGCCCTCGACCCCTAGCCCTCTTCCCAGCTGCCATGGCACCTAAATCTGGCAAGGGCAAGGGCGTGGCCAAGGACACAAGGGAGAAGGAGATGCCGGGGAGTGAGGCGGTGGCGCGGCGGGTGCAGTTCGCCTATTTCATCCCGTCGTCAATCAACGTCTTCAACCGCAGGGAATACTTCAAGCCTTTGTGGGGTGGGGGGCGGAGACGCTGGCGCACCCTGCCACGCGCACCCTCCCTGCGGATTGCAACAAGGGCGGCTCAAAATAGTACCATTCTTCGTTGACTTCTTCTTCTGCGAGCTCTGCCCCCCCTTTTCTTATTTCTTCAACGATGTCATGCACACTTTTGGCTTTCATCTGTTGGATCTCATGCCGAATGCCGTGGTGAGCTTGGCGTGCTTTGCCCTCCTCTGTGAGGGCTTTGCCGGGGTGGTTCCCAGCATGGCGCTTTTCTGCCACTACTTCTCCCCCCGCGTCCAACCCGGGGGTGCCCTTTCTGGGAGCGTCGCCTAGATCTCGAGGGCCCAGGAGAAAGGCGCCTACCCAGAGGGTTCCACAAAGGAAAGGTGGGAGGAGTGGCGGGGCCGATGGTGCTGGATCGTGGAGGAGAACCCACCGGAGTTCTACCGGGGTGTTCGTCGGGAGCCGCTGCTCCGTGGCACAGACTAGAGCAACCTCGACTCCGATGACAAGAAGTTTTCGATCGCCAACACTAGGATTCGCCACCTCACCGAGGCGGGCTCACCCTCGAGATGATTGCAGCAGATTTCATCTGTCGCCGAATCGCTCCGCTGCACAAGAAGGGGAGGCCGACCTGGGATTTCAAGAATGCGGCCGACATCATGAGGTTCCGCACCGGCCTGAAGCACAACCTCACGGTGATGGGGCACTCCTGGTATTGCCGGAGGCTCTTCCAGCTCGACGTGTTCGCCGACGGCAAGGTGGAGAGGACCGGCAAGGCCGCGAAGTCCGGCAAGGTCATCAAGGGGCCCTTGTTTGGGCTACCGCCGGGAGTGGTCCCGCTGAGCAACAACACCCGGCAGGCCGATATCATCGCTATAATGCTGGTCTTCAACGCGCACGGTCTTAACCCAGCCTGGGTCGAGCCCCCGACATGCGAGGTGGAGGAGTTCTTCGACAACTTAGTCGAAGAACTCGGTCACGACGAGCCGCTGCTCATCCAGGACACCACCTAGGAGGAGCTGGACTACATCGCCGCCAGAGTGGTGGAGGCGGAGCTTGCCAGGGCGGCCAGCGACACCGACGGCATGGAGAACGAGGCCGATGTGGCCGCAGAAGAGAAGGAGCTCGCTGAGTGGGTGAAGTCTGCGAGGGAGGTGGGCGGCTCAGCACCGAGGCTCCCTCTGCCGAGGACGTGGCCGAGGAGGAGGCCGGGGCCGACGACCCCTCGGCTATGAAGAAGAGATGCGTCCTGCGTCGGGCCAGCTCTGGCGAGCCGGTCCGATCTGGCAGGGCTGAGCCACGACAAGGGGTTCAGGGGGAAGCCACGCGTGTGACGAGGGCTGCGGCGGCGAAGAAGAAAGCCATGGTGGTGAAGAAGAAGGCGACCGCCTCTTCTTCATCCAAATGCTACCGGACTCCATCGCCTTCCCCTCCTCCCGCAAATGCTGGCACGGAGGATGCCTTCGACTTTTCGTCCCTCAGCCCGAGGAGGAAGAGGAAGGCAACAGAAGAGGAGGTGGAGGACGAGTAAGCATTCTGCCCCTCGCTGTTTCCATCCTCTCTAATTGTGCCGCCTTCCTTGATTCATTTTTGTCTTTGCAGGGAAATGGAGACACTGGCCGAGCGGGCAGCAAAGAGGGCCAGGGCCTCAATGGCCAGCCAGCGCCCGGCAGGTACCTCAAAGGCGTCACTGGTGGTAGAGAGCAACCCTAACAGCAGCCCGCGGTGCAGCCCCCAGCGTGCTTTCACCACCTACTCCCCATCAACTTGCGCCGGGGTGTGATTTTCTGGTACTAACCTTGTCATGGCTGCAGGAGGAGAACAACAACAGGAGGAGACACCAAGGGCCACCCCCACCACGCCACCCCCATCGACCACACCGCCCCGAGGGGTGTCCCCAGCAAGGGCGCCAGACACTAAGTCCATGCGCACGGAGGAGGAGGAGGTAGACTTGGTCACTGGTGGCCCTGTCCCGGCAACAGATGTTGGCGGGGAAGGGGCCACTTCTTCTAAGCCCAGCACGGGTGGGTTACTTGTTTTTTCTTACTCCTTTTTGAATCTTGATCTTGGCCCTGTCTCATTTCCTCTTTAGGCATCCAGATCCCCCCCCCCCCCGGCGGACCAGGAGGACACCGACACCATTGTCACGGAGGTTGCCGCGGACGTCGTGGCCGAGGCTGACAAGGTCGCCGCTGAGGAGGCCACCGAGACCGCGACCAAGGATGCCGCCAAGGGGCTTGCCGGAGAGACCAGCGAGGGCGCTGCCAAGGAGGCCGGCAAGGGCGCTGCCGAGGAGGAGGTGGTTGACGACCAACCCTCCTCATCCGCTGCCTTCGCCTCAGGCAAATATCTGAAGGTGAGCAATGACTTCTTCGTCCACCTCCCAGGGATGGCGAGCACCAGGGCACCGTCGAGGGGAAGGTGTTCGATGACGAAGTGCTCGCTGCTGCTGGGCTCGAGGTCGTCGAGGAATCGAGCACCGGTGGCAGTGGCACCCAGGAGGAGCAGCTTCTTTGGGCCATGGGTGCCAGCTTCTGGAAGCTGCAGGCACTCCATCGCGCCCGCCTGGACAAGGCGAAGTCCAGGGAGGCGGTGGCGGGCAAGGCGGAGGCAGATTTTGGGAAGCGTGCCGCCGAGGCGCAGGCCTGGTTCCACCAGGCCCACGAGGAGCTGAAGGCCGCCCAAGGCCAGCTGACGAAGCGCGATCTGGAACTTCTCCTGAAGCAGGCCGACATCGAGAAAGCCCAGGACAGTAGGGTTCAATCTTGCAATGAGAGAAGTGCTTAGCTTTGGGTTCAATCTTGCGGTGTCCTTTCCCAGTGACAGTAGGGGCAGCAAGGCACGTATTATATTGTTGCCATCGAGGATAAAAAGATGGGGTTTTCATCATATTGCTTGAGTTAATTCCTCTACATCATGTCATCTTAGTTAATGCGTTAATCCATTCTTTATGAACTTAATACTCTAGATGCATGCTGGATAGCGGTTGATGTGTGGAGTAATAGTAGTAGATGCAGAATCATTTCGGTTCACTTGACATGGACGTGATGTCTATATTCATGATCATTGCCTTAGATGTCGTCATAATCATGCGCTCTTCTATCAATTGCTCGGCAGTAATTTGTTCACCCACCGTAATATTTACTGTCTTGAGAGAAGCCACTAGTGAAACCTATGGGCCCCCGAGTCTCTTTTCCATTATATTGAATCACTTTTACGCCATACTAGTTTCCGATCTACTATTTTGCAATCTTTACTTTCCAATCTATAAACCAAAAATACCAAAAATATTTACTTTACTATTTATCTATCTCTATCATATCTCACTTTTACAAATATCCATGAAGGGATTGACAACCCCTTACCGCGTTGGGTACAAGTTTGTTGATCGTTTGTGCAGGTATTCGGTGACTTGTGTGTAATATCCTACTCGATTGATATCTTGGTTCTCAAACTAAGGGAAATACTTACTCTACTTTGTTGCATCACCCTTTCCTATTCAAGGGAAAAACCAATGCAAGCTCAAGAGGTAGCAGCACGGCGCGATAATGCAGTTACCCGCTGCAAAAACTGTCATGCGAATGCGCCGAGAATCCAGGCCACCCGGCCCCCATATGTTCCTGTGGCCATTTACCTTCATCTCTTGCTTCACACGACACAATAAGCACACCCACGACGACACATACAGAGAGGACATCCAGCGGTTCCAATGGTGATCCTCGTGGGTTCATTGGCGCTCCCAGCGGCCGACGGTGGGCAGTTCACCATTCATCACGTAGTGGACACCCACGTGAGGGGGAAGGCCCTCTCGGTTGTGTATACGAACGATCCAGTGTCGGTGGAGAGCTCCATCCAAATTATGGAGCAGTTCCTTGCCGAGGACAAGTACCAAGTGGTCGGCTTTGATGACCCACAAGTATAGGGGATCTATTGTAGTCCTTTCGATAAGTAAGAGTGTCGGACCCAACGAGGAGCAGAAGGAAATGACAAGCGGTTTTCAGTAAGGTATTCTCTATAAGCACTAAAATTATCTGTAATAGATAGTTTTGTGATAAGGTAATTCGTAATGGGTAACAAGTAACAAAAGTAAACAAGGTGAAGCAAGGTGGCCCAATCCTTTTTGTAGCAAAGGACAAGCCTGGACAAACTCTTATATAAAGGAAAAAACTCCCGAGGACACATGCGAATTATCGTCAAGCTAGTTTTCATCATGCTCATATGATTCGCGTTCGTTACTTTGATAATTTGATATGTGGGTGGACCGGTGCTTGGGTACTTTCCTTCCTTGGACAAACATCCCACTTTTGATTAACCCCTCTTGCAAGCATCCAAAACTAAGAAAGAAGAATTAAGGTAAACCTAACCATAGCATGAAACATATGGATCCAAATCAGCCCCTTACGAAGCAACGCATAAACTAGGGTTTAAGCTTTTGTCACTCTAGCAATCCATCATCTACTTATTACTTCCCAGTGCCTTCCCCTAGGACCAAACAATGGTGAAGTGTCATGTAGTCAACTTTCACATAACACCACTAGAGGAAAGACAACATACATCTCATCAAAATATCGAACTAATACCAAATTCACATGACTACTTATAACAAGACTTCTCCCATGTCCTCAGGAACAAACGTAACTACTCACAAGTCATATTCATGTTCATAATCAGAGGGGTATTAATATGCATAAAGGATCTGAACATATGATCTTCCACCGAATAAACCAACTAGCATCAACTACAAAGAGTAATCAATACTACTAGCAACCCACAGGTACCAATCTAAGGTTTTGAGACAAAGATTGGATATAAGAGATGAACTAGGGTTTGAGAGGAGATGGTGTTGGTGAAGATGTTGATGGAGATTGACCCCCTCCCGATGAGAGGATCGATGGTGACGATGATGGTGACGATTTCTCCCTCCCGGAGGGATGTTTCCCCGGCAGAACGGCTCCGCCGGAGCCCTAGATTGGTTCCGCCTCGAGACGGCGGTGCTTCGTCCCGAAAGATTCCTTATGATTTTTTCCAGGGCAAAAGACACCTTATACCAGAAGATGGGCATCGGGGGGCTTCCAGGTGGCCCACGAGGCAGGGGGCGCGACTAGGGGGTAGGGCGTGCCCCCACCCTCGTGGACAGTGGGTGAACCTCCTGTGGTGCTTTCTTCGCCCAATATTTTTAATATATTTCAAAACTGACTTTCGTGGAGTTTCAGGACTTTTGGAGTTGTGCAGAATTGGTCTCTAATATTTTGCTCCTTTTCCAGCCCAGAATCCAACTGTCGGCATTCCCCCTCTTCATGTAAACCTTGTAAAATAAGAGAGAAAAGGCATAAGTATTGTGACATAATGTGTAGTAATAGCCCATATTGCAATAAATATCGATATAAAAGCATGATGCAAAATGGACGTATCAGGCTTCGACCTCGAGTACACCATCGGTCGTGCCGGGCATGATCAGAAGGTTGCCGTCACCCAGTTGTGCGTGCGACATGACGTCCTCATCTACCACTACCACCTGGCCACAAGACCTTGCGAGCATTTCTCCAGCTTTATCAAGAGCTCCGACTAAAATTTCACTATGGTAGACACCACCAACGATCTAAAAGCGCTCAAGGTTTCGGGCTTGAAATGTTGAAATCTTGTCAACATCCAGGACCATTACAAGGTCTGGGGCAGTGACAACAACAAACTGGACTCCCTGGTTGACCTCGCCCCGGCCATCATCGACCCCTACTACATGAAGATGAAGGATGAGAGCAAGAAGGACAAGAAATCATGTCATAGTGTTTGGCATGAGAGACTGGATGAACAACCCGTCAAGTACGCGGCCAAGGACGCGTACACAAGCTACGAGATGTACAGGCATATCGTTGACATGAGAAAGTGTCTTCTTCATGCTCCATACGAGGGATCAAGCCACAGAGCAGTGACGGGAGCGTCACAAGAAGTAGATGACTAGACGATCGTTTCTCCTACTTTAGAATGTGTGCAATTATTTATTAAGGTGTGTGCAAATGATCTGTATAGTCACTTATGTAATTGGATATTTATTTTAGTTATATATATATAAATATATATATATATATATATATATATATATATATATCTGTGTGTGTGTACATGTTATTCTTCTGTAGACAGAGCAAATCACATGGCTTATTAGCAACAATCGTTTGTGTTATTATTGGTCTTCGCACACATTTCTGATCACGGACATGTTTACCGCGTATCACACACATCTTGTTCTGTTGAACCGTTTCCATTGTGTTGCACAATAAAGGATGCAAAGAGGGATCCTACAATAGCAAGGACCAGCTTCCCTACCGATAGCTCATCTAAGAGAACTCCCAAGTTAACTGTGCTGAGGCTGGAGTAGTCATGAGATGGGTGATCGGATGGGAAGTGACCTCGATATTACTTTGATGGATGGGTAACTACAAAGGTTTATTATAAACCTTTGCAGTGACCCATCCATCTAGTTAATATCGAGGACTTTGTTTTGTAATTTTTGTAATTTTTTGTTTTTTGAACAGATGTTGATTGGCTTGAAGATCTATCTCGTTACTTTTTGATAATTTTTGTTTTTTGAACACATGTTGATTTTCTTGAATGATGGTCTATCCCATTACTTTATGACATGTTTCCAAAACATGGACCTCGAGGTTAATTCAACTAATAGGACGGAGCACTATATACATTAAACGCAATTAAATGTTTTCCAAAAAAGTGATATGATTTCTGTGAAACTTATAAGTCATGTATGTCAAATTAACCTCTATGTACTTGTTCTCAAATTAACCTCCCGGCCTGTTTGCCGCATATCACACACATCTTGTTAAGTTGAACCGTTGATGTTCTCTTCCCTAATCCAAATAGTTCATTCGAGTGAACCGTATGCCGCATATCACTCACACCTTGATTTGGCTAACCGTTTCTGTTGCTTTCCCTAATAGCAAACAGTTCATTGGAGCGAACTGTATGCCCTATATCCTACCCACATTGATATGGCTGCCCGTTCCTGCTGTTCTATCTAATCGCAAACAGTTCATCTGGATCAACCGTATGCCCATCATCGCACACGCAAGTAAAATCTGAACCGTGTTTGATGTACCCGCCATCGCAAAAGTTTTGCACTTTTTTGACGGTTATTTTACATCACCGTTTGCGTTTAATGCATCGCACATAGTTTCGTCGAAGGGTCTCTGATCGTAGTGTCGTGTTAGCAGCATCCTGGAGTAGTGAGTCCTCAAACTCCTCCATCACTCCGATAAAGGGGATAGCTCCCCTTGGTGGCCACCAGCACCACAAGATTCCATGCTCATGGTCAGCACACCATCCAATCTTTGCTTTTGGTCATATTTTCATATTGTGAAGCAACTATATTTTATATTACTGCATAATTTCTGAAAATTTACCAGGACCTTCTCCTACCAGTGTAACCTCACTCCACCAAATTTGGGCTTATTTCCTCCAGTCCTTATTTCTCTATAATTTTCTTGAGTTTCTATCCACACAGAAGCACTGTGAAGCAAGCACCATTTTCGCATGTCCAAATGATATGAAATTTTTACAGTGCCTTCATATGCCCAAACAACTCCTCTCTATAAAATTTCAACTCAATCCAACACTCCTTGTGAGTGCAACATCTAATTCCATTTTCTGGACCAAATTTGTAGTTGTGAAGCAACTGTGATCAAACTTGGTCCAAATCCTTTTAAATTTCACAGGATTGTAGTCCTTCCTACCCTAATCATCTGTGACATCTTTTTACTCCATGTTACTATCTCATTTTACCACAACATCTAGCCCAAGTTTGCTACAAAAAACTTTCTCTAAGATATCCAATCAACACATATCTCATTTTGTCAAGCCATCACTTTAGAGGGGACCTATCTTGGATGGACTACACTCTGGGCACGGTCGACCGAGCTTAGTCACCGTGCACGCGTCGATGCATGCGGTGACCGCATTGCTGGCATGCCAGTGCGCGTGCTCTGCTTGTTTAGCCGCATCCAGAATGTTGTTTTGCTTCGGGTCCCTCCTCTGTTCGTCGTTCTCGCACGCCCTAGCATGTCCCAAAGCTCCATGGAATCCATGCATTTGCCCTGGACCCCTCGCCCCTCCCCTTTCCTCCCCGGCGCGCCACGACGACCCTGCCTGCGACATTGTGGCCGATCGGACTTCGCCCGCACCACGTCTGCCCCTCCCTGTTCCTCTGGCACTCCTCTGGCTTTCTCACGTTGCCGTCCGAGCTTGGCCGCGAGTGCACGCATACGCGGTCATGCCAGAGCAGCGGCCACGTGTCCGCGACACCCTCGCCCTGGCTATTTAAGCCATCCCCTAGGCCTCTCGACCTCACAAACCTCCTCACCACACTCCTAGCAGCATCCCCGACCACTCACTCAAGCTCAAAGAGCTCTCATTCCCTCCAATGGCCGTCGTGTCTGCCGCCAGCCTACTCTTAAATTCGGGCAGTGCAGAGCCCCATCCTCTCAACAAACCTCGCCCGAGCCCCCTCCAGGCCTCTTCTAGCCTCCCCAGTATCCCGCAGCTCCTTCCCCACGACCGGAGCGCCTTGCCCGACTCCGGTTGAAGCCGCTGTCCACCACAGCCGAGGCTCGGCCCACTCCCGCGTTTCCCGTCGAGCTTGACACACCCCGGTGGGTCCACCTTGTTGCCACGAGTCTGCCGCCGGCTGGAGCCTAGCCGGAGATGGTCCGAGCCACTGGCGAGCACGCGCCCCTCTACATCACGAGCGAGCGGGAGGTTGAAGAAGAAGAACCAGCCGACATGCCGCACCTCCATGCGGACCCCACCAGTCAGCAACACGGGGAGTTGACCCTGGTCCGCTAACGTGGATAAGTGGAGGCGTCTTTGCCGTGAATGTGTTTTCTTCTTTTGAAAGCGTACTTTGTTGTGTCTTCAGCCGAGAATATGTTTTCTCTGCTCTGAAGGTGTATTTCACGAAGATACACTTTCTGTTTCCAGCCACCGTCCGAACCCTTTATATTGTGAACTTTCGTCCATTTAGAGCAAAAATGAACACATTCTGTTTATTTTCCTGCCTAACAACGAACAGCCGTATCTTTTCATCCGTGACTCCAATTCAGGTGATTGAAAAGCTCACATTCTCTATTCATCGAGCCCGTTCCGTTGGTACCATTTTCACTATGTTTTAACATCCTGAAAATGACCATTTTGCCCTTGCCCCTAATCAGCTCCCTTAGAGAGAAACTTTTTCAGCAAGTCTTTCCGTGAGTTCATGGCAGTTCTTCCCGATGGATCCTTCATCCCCAGGCAAGCCACAATAGCCACTTGCATGATGGCCTTGCAATACCTTTGGTTTCCACTTGAATGGATTAATAAATATTTGTTATTTCATTTTTGAATGCTATGCTTGTGAACCCATGCTCATTTCTTATCTCATGTTCATATGCTCCTAGGAAGTTAAATAATTATTTGTTAGTTTTATTATTGTCCGATTTCATTCTTGTTATCATTTCATTTGCTAGTGATAATGATATGCTCACATGAATAGTTATCGTCCGTATGAAAATACTTGTGATATTCATGATGATCTCTATGCCATGCTTATACGCATCCAGTAAATTAAATGATTTATTGTTGTTGATGTTATGATTCATATGCTAAATGATTATGTTGCCCATCCATGTTCATGTGGATATCATGCTCATATGCATTGTTATTTCATCATGTTATTATGACTCAACTCATCACCATTCAAGTTTAACCGGACATTAATTGAACTTGAACAAACCTGTTGGCTGAGTCATAATGTCATAGAATCGAGCTAACCAGTGCAACCACACTTTCCTAGATGGGGAGGCCCTAATTCAGTCTATTGTCATGCCTCTCGCTGGTTCCTCCAACTAGGGAAGGTTATGTGTGCGCGCTACCCTGGCCCGGTAGGCGGCGATAACCTTGTGTGCCCGAGTTGTATGGATCCATTGTCCTTGTTTGGGACCGTTTGTTTTGTTTTGCCATGATGGTGGCTGACCATGAAGGTGGTGGATGTCACGCGGTGACATCGTGGCCACACATGACTTAGCCCAAAGGAGAGTTTGTTGGAGTGGCTGGGAGATTGTCATGGAATAGATTGGTTTTGTCGAAATGTCGTTAGTCCACCTGAATGGGAGCACGAGGCCATGTGTTCCATGGTGTGGGTACAATGTACTAACCTGAGTTTATAATCTATCGATAGCCGCACCCTTGGTTATGGGCCAAGTTCGTAGTAGGTCACACTATGGGTCAACGGTAATAATAACCTGACTAGTAAACAACCCCTGGTTCGATGAAGAGAGAAGTTGGTTGATCTTTAAGTGATCGAGTGAGGATCACTATGTTTGGTTGGCATGAAGTCATGCGATGATCACGGGTAAAGATCAAGCTCCTTGTGGTCATGTGATGAACACTATGTTATTGTTAATACCAAGCTTGGATAATCTTGAGGTGACCGTGTGATGTTCCTGATGGTAAGTGGATATCTATGGTGGTTACGAGGTAACCTCCGAGTAGCGTAAGTTGGTCCATGGACCTAAAACATCGACCCCCCCCCTGCATAATAGTTCTAGTATCATCATGTTCATATCTTGAGTAACATGTTCATGCCATGCTCATCTCATATTGTTATAGTTGTACCATGATCATCCTTGGTTACCCTGTAAATGCCATGTTGTTGTTTGTCTTGATTGCTTTGGTTGTTGTGAGCCTGTGAGTACATTTAAAGTACTCACCTATCGTGTCACGCCAGATTGCAGGTAATGTCGTGATTGATTGCTTGACGAGGATCCCGAGTTTGTGAGCTAGGATTGCGTCCCAGCCAGAGTCCCTGCAGAGTGGAGTTCATCACTATCATTGCTGTTCCGCTGCTATATCTTATTCCGCTTCAACGATTTGTTCCACTGCTAGCATAGAGCTATCTTAGCAGGCGTAGCGTCACCGTGCCGACGATCCTTTGGATTATCAGAACCCTCGTATCTACATCATTTGTAATAAAGAGCTAATTTGTTCTATGCCAAGAAGTGTCATATTCCAGAATACTTGATCTCTGGGCTGGAATACGGGGTGTTCCGGTTCCTCTAAGCCGGGGTACCACACGTAATTGGGGACGATGTGAAGCGAGGAGGCTATGGGAGGCAGAGAGGCAGCTCCGGATCAACGAGGGCTCCCTTTGGCTCAAGGGCCTATCGTAGTGGTGATTGGCGCCTGACCGTTGGATTAGGTGACGACGCCCATCTTGAGGTGGGGTTGGATCTAAGGTGGACCTAGAGGGGATTAGGGCTAGGATTTTGGTTCCAAAAAGATAGGGAATGTTTTCCTTGTACATAAGGGCTACGGGTTGGATATGGGCACTGAGGTGGGCTGACTCATTTCACAAATTTTAATTATAAATAATTTATTAATTATAGGTTGCAACCAAATATAATTTAGTTGGAGCATCAAACAAACTTCGAATTGAATGAAAATATGAATGTGATTTCTCTAAACCATATCAAGGCCGTTCAAAAAAAATCAAACTATTTGGACTTCGTTTAATATGTATTTAGAAAATAAATACATTTAATGTAATAAATGGGTTTAAACTATGGGTGATAACTAGGCTTGGGCAAAATAGTGAAATAATTGAGATAGCTCCCAAATATCACAAAAAGACCATTTGCAAAGTGTGAAGGTGGGCCTCAGACTTAAGCACCAAAATGTATAAGGGTTTACTCATTCACCATTTAGCAAAATAGCAATATAAAATATCTAAAGAGTAATACAAATAGTGTCCAATTTGTATCCGCCCACAAGTGATGCTAATATACATGATCACTGGCTTGATGAAATACCAAATAGGTTAAGTATGCTAGTAAGGGTGGGAGCGTCTGCATTATTATGGTTGCATTGTCTATGTATAAATCACATTATTCTAATGGCAGAACCCTTTCTTGTTTGTGGGTCGCTTTCCATTGTACGCACCTACTTTGTATATGATCTACGATGCATCGAACATAGTACCAACTGATACGTCTCGAACATATCTATAATTTTTTATTGTTCTATTCTATTCTAGTATCAATATTGGATGTTTTATATGCATTTGCAAGCAGTTATATATCTATTTTTTGGGACTAACCTATTAACTTAGTGCCCAACGCCAATTGATGTTTTATGCCTGTTTTTGGTTTTTCAAAATATCAGTACCAAACGAAGTCCAAGAGCCATGAAACTTTTTGGAGATCTTTTTCTGGACAAAAGAGATACTAGAAGCTTTGGGTGAGGGCCATAAGACAATGGAGGTGGTCACGAGCCACCAGGGCGTGCCCTAGTGCCTCGTGGGCCCACATTTGCTTCGTTTGACCTAATTCCGGCTCCATAAATTCTCTAAAATCTGGAAACCAACAGAGAGCCACCCAAAATACTTTTTCCGCCACCGCAAGTACCTCTTCTTGCGAGATCCCATCTGGAGGCCTTTTCCGGCACTCTGTCGGATGAGGAATCAATCATGGAGGGGTTGTACATCAACCTTGCTGCCCTTCCGATGATGTGTGAGTAGTTTAGCACAGACCGACGAGTCCATAGTTAGTAGCTGGACGACTTTCTCTCTCTCTCTCTATCTTTGATCTTCAATACAATGTTCTCCTCGATGTTCTTGGAGTTCTATTCGATGTAATCACTTTTTGTGGTGTGGTTGTTGGGATCCGATGAATTGTGAGTTCATGATCAGATTATCCATGAATATTATTTGAGTCTTCTATAAACTCTTTTATTCTTGGTTATTATAGATTTGTATTTCTCTTCGATCTATTGATTTGGTTTGGCCAACTAGATTGATTTTTCTTGCAATGGGAGAGGTGCTTTGTGATGGGTTCGATCTTACGGTGCTCAATCCCAGTGACAGAAACGGACATGACACGTATTTGTATCATTGCCATTAAGTATAAAAGATGCGGTTTATTCATGCTTGAGTTTACTGTGTCTACATCATGTCATCTTGCTTAAGGCGTTACTCCATTCTTTATGAACTTAATACTCTAGATGCATGCTGGATAGCGCTCGATGTGTGGAGTAATAGTAGTAGATGAAGGCAGGAGTCGGTCTACTTGTCTCGGTCATGATGCCTATATACATGATCATTGCCTTGGATATTGTCATGATTATTCGCTTTTCTATCAATTGCCTAACAGTAATTTTTTACCCACCATATCCTATTTTCAAGAGAGAAGCCTCTAGTGAAAACTATGCCCCCCGGGTCTACCTTTTATTATATTTTGTGTTTTATCTATCACTACAAAAATTAATCTTGCAAGTAATCGTCAAGGGATTGACAACCCCTTGTTCGCGTTGGGTGCAAGTATTTGTTATTTTGTGTGCAGGTACTACTAACAAGGTGTTGCGTGATTCTCCTACTGGATTGATAACCTTGGTTCTAACTGAGGGAAATACTTATCTCTATAGTAGTGCATCATCTCATCCTGTTCGAGAAAATCTCAACGCAGCTCACAAGTAACAGGAAGAATTTCTCGCGACATCATCAACATCTATCCAGTTCCTATGCATAAACATTCATCTCCTTGCATTCACATTATTTGCTATTGCCTCTAGTTTTCATCTCCCCCACTTCTAAAAAGTTTTTTAAAAAATAAAATAAAAATTCCATTTGCCTTTTTTGTGTTTGCTTCTTTGTTTTCGAATTATCTTGTTTGCCCAGTCACGATGTCTCAAGAAAATACAAAATTGTGTGATTTTTCCAATACTAATAATGATGATTTTAATAGTACTCAGATTGCTCCTCCCACCGCTAGTGCGCCCCTTTGTTAAATCTTGTTATGAAAGTACAATTTTCTGGTGGTCCTAATCCTGTTATATGCAAATGAAAAAAGATGTGGATAATGATATTGTCAAATTAAAATTATTCAAGTTCTCACTGCGAGATCGCACTAAAATTTGGTTATCATCTTTGCCACGAAATAGTATTGATTCTTGGGATAGGTGTAAAGATGCTTTTATTACCAAGTATTTTCCTCCCGCGAGAATTATTTCTCTTGGAAATCAAAATATGAATTTCAAGCAACTTGAGCATGAACTAGTTTCCCAATCTTGGGAGAGGATGAAATTAGTGATTAGAAATTGCCCTACCCATGGTTTAAATTTATGGATGATCATATAAATTTTTATGCGGGATTGAACTTTGTTTCTAGAAATCTTTTAGATTCCATCGTGGGTGGTACATTTATGGAAATTACGCTAGGAGAGTCTACCAAACTGCTTGATAATATTATGGCAAATTATTCACAATGGCATACTTAAAGAATTTCTACTAGTAAAAAAGTGAATTCGGTTGAAGAAATTAGTATTTTAGTGATAAAGTTGATGCGTTATGAAATTAGTTGCTAGTAAAAATATTCCTATTGATCCTAATGTCCTAATGATGTGCCATTGTCCACTTTGATTGAGCAAAATAATGATCTCGTAGATGTGAATTTTGTCTCATGAAACAATTTTAATAGCAATGCTTATAGAGGTAATTTTAATCCTAGGTCGTTCCCGCAAAATTCCTCTAATAATCATGGTAATTCCTATGGAAATTCTTATAATAATAATAGGATGCCCTCTAATCTTGAAAGTAATATCAAAGAATTTATTAATGCTCAAAAAGATTTCAACACTAGATAGAAGAAAAGTTGAGTAAACTTGATGATATGCCTGGAAGTATGGATAGAGTCGTTGATGATGTGGAAAATCTTAAATGTAAAATTTTGCCACCCAAGCTTGATATTAATGAATCAATTAAATCTCTTTATGTCTCCGTGGATGAGAGTAAATAAAGAACCGCTAGGTTGAGGGTTAAGCGAGAATTCTTAGAAAAAGCGATTCCGCCCGTTTTTTATCGTAGTAATGATGAATATATTGAAATGATTGGTGTTACACCCATTGAATATTTATTTAGCAATGTAAAACTTGATGAAAAGGGGACTGAAGAAGAGTCAACTTTAGCTAGAAGGCAGCCCATCGTTTGGAGGGTGAAAATCTTAATGAAAAAATCGATAAAAGTGGGTTTGGAGATGTAAAAACTTTAAATAGTGATGTGCCCACTCTTTTGAATTACAAAGACTTTAGTTATGATAGTTGTTCTGTGATTGAATGTATTTATTTGTTGTAATCCATGTAAAATTCACCCAATGCTTTTGAACAAAATAAGGCTTTTACTAAACATATTGTAAAAGCGATGATGAAAGCTTTAGAAGAAAAGTTAGAATTGGAGGTTTCAATACCTAGGAAATTATATGATGAGTGGGAACCCACCATTAATGCTAAAACTGAAAATTATGAGTGCAATGCTTTGTGCGATTTGGGTGCTAGCGTCTCCACAATACCAAAATTTCAATGCGATGTGCTAGTTTTTTTACCAATTTGGATGACTGTTCCCTTAATTTGCACATGGCAGATTCTACTATTAAGAAATGTTTGGATAGAATAAATGATATTCTTATCCTTGCAAATAGAAATTATGTACCCGTTTGGAGCCTTCTGCTATGTATCTATGCCATTTGGGCTCAAGAGTGCCCAGGCGACTTATCAGCGGTGTGTGCAGAACTGTTTGCACGACCAAATTGGGCGTAATGTCCATGCCTATGTGGATGACATTGTGGTGAAGTCCAGAGAAAAGGAAACCCTGATATCCGACTTAATGGAGACCTTTGATAATCTCCGGGTCTACAAGATGATGCTTAACCCGGCCAAATGTGTGTTTGGTGTTCCTGCAGGCAAGCTTTTGGGCTTTTTGGTGTCCAACAGAGGCATCGAGGCTAACCCGGAGAAGATTAAGGCGATTACCTCTCTGGCTAAACCGGCGTGCATCAATGATGTTCAGCGACTGGCGGGTCACGTCGCCGCCTTAAGTCGGTTCATAAGTCGGCTCGGTGAGAAAGCCCTCCCATTATATCAGATGATGAAGAAAACTGACACTTTTGTTTGGAGCGAGGCCGCTGATGCTGCTTTTGAAGACTTAAAGAGACAATTGTCCGAGCCGCCGGTCCTCGCGGCTCCAATTGACAAGGAGCCTTTGTTGTTATATGTGGCTGCCAATTCACGAGCCGTCAGTGTGGCCATTGTGGTGGAGCGTAAGGAAGCCGGTAAGGAACATCCGGTTCAACGGCCGGTTTACTATATCAGTGAGGTGCTCATTGAATCCAAGCAAAGGTACCCGCATTGGCAAAAGCTTGTTTATGGGGTATTCATGGAAAACCGGAAGTTGAAGAAGTATTTTCAAAGCCATCCTATAACTGTGGTAAGTTCTGCCCCCTTGGGAGACATCATTCAGAACAGAGAGGCCACAGGACGAGTCGCCAAGTGGGCTATTGAGCTTGGGCCTCATGGCTTGAAATACATGCCTCGGACAGCTATTAAATCTCAGGCCTTGGTGGACTTCATCAACGATTGGACAGAGCTGCAGGCACCTGAGGAGAAGCCGGATAACACATACTAGACTATTCATTTTGACAGGTCCAGGCAGCTAGAAGGCTCGGGGGCTGGAGTGGTGTTAACTTCCCCTCGAGGTGACAAATTTTGTTATGTACTCCGGCTTATGTTTCCATGTACTAACAATGCAGTTGAATATGAGGCATTACTTCATGGTCTCCGGATGGCTAAGGAGATGAACTTAAGCCGGGTATGATGCTTGGGCGACTCAGATTTGGTGGCTCAACAAGTGTCAGGCAAGTGGGATTCCAAAGACCCCCTCATGGCGGCTTATCATCGTGAAGTAGATGCTGTGGCTGGTCACTTCACGGGTTATCAAGTGGAGCACATTGATCGAAGGAAGAACGAGGTGGCTGATGCTTTAAGCCGGTTGGGATCCCAACGTAAGCCGGTGCCGCCCAACACCTTTCTTGATGTGTTACATAACCCTTCTGTCAAGGTACCTACCGAGGAAGACTTAGCAGTGCCAGACCCGGAGGCACAGCTGGTGGCGGCTCTTCATGTTATCCCGGATTGGACGGTGCCTTATCTGGCTTATATGACCCGGGGTGAATTACCGGAGGATGAGACATTGGCGAGACAAATCGTTAGGCGCTCCAAATCCATGACGATTGTTAACGGCGAATTACATCATCTCAGCGTCACCGAGGCGTGTCAACGCTGTGTTTCACCTGCAGAAGGCCAAGAAATACTCCGTGAGATCCATGAAGGAGATTGTGGCCATCATGCCGGGTCAAAGTCCCTCGTGGCCAAGGCTTTTCTTCATGGTTTCTATTGGTTGACGGCTCACGCTGATGCGGAAGATCTGGTCAGTAAATGTAATGGGTGTCAAAAGTTCTCGCGACGAGCTCATGTGCCGGCTCAAGAGTTGAGGATGATCCCAATTACTTGGCCGTTTGCAGTCTGAGGGCTTGACATGGGTGGACCTTTCAAAAGGTCTAAAGACAAAAAGACACATCTACTGGTGGCAGTGGATAAGTTTACCAAGTGGGTTGAGGCAGAGCCGGTCAGTAAATGTGATGCAACCACGGCGGTTCAGTTCATGAAAAAGGTGATCTTTCGTTTTGGTTTTCCACATAGCATCATAACTGATAATGGCACTAATCTCTCTAAGGGTGCCATGGAAGAGTTCTGTCAAAGAGAACATATCCGGCTTGATGTTTCGGCCGTTGCTCATCCTCAATCCAATGGTCAAGTCGAGAGAGCTAATCAAGAGATCCTGAAAGGTATCAAGCCCCGGCTCTTGGTCCCTTTACAACGGACTCCGGGTTGTTGGGTGGAGGAGTTACCCTCCGTGTTATGGAGCATCAACACTACGCCTAACAGATCTACGGGATACACACCTTTCTTCATGGTTTATGGAGCAGAGGCGGTCCTGCCAAGTGATATCTGGCACGACTCACCCCGTGTGGCGGCTTACGTTGAGGCGGATAATGAAAAGGCTCGTCAGGATGCACTTGACTTGTTGGACGAAGAGCGAGACTGGGCAATAGCCCGTTCGGCGATTTACCAACAAGACCTGCGCCGCTATCATAGCCGCCGGGTTAGAAGCAGAACCTTTCAGGAAGGCGACTTGGTGCTCCGGCTCATCCAGGATCAGTCTGATATGCACAAGCTATCCCCGCCTTGGGAAGGACCCTTTGTGGTCAGCAAGAATCTGCACAACGGGTCATATTATCTCATTGATATTCGAGAGCGCAAGGACTCATTTAAATCGGAGGAAGAGACCCGCCGGCCGTGGAACATAGCTCATCTCCGACCTTACTATACTTAAGTTACTTTTTTAAGATACTTTTTATAATGTACATATTATATAAAGCAATAAAGCAGGACCTCTGTCCTTTTTTCCCATAAAGAATGTTTCATGTTTTCTTTATCAGGTGATGGACATTGCCAACAGGGGACGGATCATATCTGAATCTGGCTTTCCCTTTGGTCCGGCTTATGATCATATCTGAATCTAGCCTTGGTCACTTGGGGGCTTCCTGTTCAAACATAGGTCGTATTCGAACCAAAGAGAACATAGCTGTCGATACCCACTTGATCGGCATATTGCCAAACCCACTTGGGGGCTTCCTGATCAAATTTGAATCATAGCTTAACCCCTTTGGGTCTGACGTGGATCGTATTCGAATCAGCGTCATTAAACAACTCTTATGTTCACTTGGGGGCTTCCTGTTCAAACATAGGTCGTATTCGAACCAAAGAGAACATAGTTGTCGATACCACTTGATCGGCATCTCCAAAGCCACTGGGGGCTATATGATCGTATCCGAATCTTAGCTTAACCCCTTTGGAACGGTTTTCTGATCGTATTCAAATTAGGAGCCTGTGAACATTTGCAAGTATGATTATTTTCACTATCATTGAAACCTTCTTGAGGAGATGGTTCTTGATCTTTCTGGTTTTATGTTAGTTACTTCAGGTTTTGACAAGTGCCAGGTAAAAACATATATGAGCCGGAGAGGTTATGAAAAAGGGGTCGCAGGTATGCTGTTATGATTATGTTTTAACTAATCATGAACCGGCTTATACATATGATTTTTGATCATGTCCGGGTTATCAATATTCTATAACCCGCTGGTAAAGTGAATCGTCCAGGAAAGCCTTGCCTGTTTTACGTGCAGGTTAAAACGGAGCAAGGTGAAGGATCAAGGAAACACTTGATTAACATAAGCAAGATGAATTTGGTACTGGCGGCTTAACAAAAGCAATAAGTACCATAAGGCATGCCAGGCATTAAGGAGTTTTTCTATCCTATTACAAGACTCCCCGAGTCTGAATAAGTGAAGCATTGTTCTTTGCCAAGTTATAACCCGGCTGGCGGCTCATTCCTCCGGCTGGCTTGATGACTCCGGGTTATCCTTCCCCGCCTCTCCTTTGGTTGTTTTGTCCTGGAAGGTGGACGAGGCCCAGTCAATGCCGCTCAAGGCTTCAAATTCAGCTTCATCATCTATTAAACTGGTCGGGTCCACTTCAGGGGCAAAGGTATGCTTACGCGTTGGAGGGAGCAGGCTAACTTGGTCATATGGGACATTTGGGATTCTCCGGTTCTCGCTATCATAACCCGGCGAATACTTGGTGAGATCGGTGTCCTCCCCAATGAGAGTCGCCAGTGGGCATATGACTTTAACACAGGCAGTGAAGTCCTGTTCGCCAAAAGCAGTGCCATCCTCCTTAAGACTTGGATATCCAAGAGAGAGGTCAGCAAGGTCAAGCTCTGGCACCCATGCTTTTGCCCGACTCAAAGCAGCCACGGCTCCGGCTCTCGGGATGCCCGCCTTAAGTCTTGAATGCGTTGAGGTAGCACCGACAGATGTCTCAACACGTCTTGCAGGAGCCGGGGAGAGGTATTTGACAAAGCCACAGCGGTCAACGCACGCTGTGACCCGGAGTACAACTGCTCTACCAAGGTGTACACTGCTTTAAGCTTGACAAGCATATTTTCTTTCAGATTGGTACTCCTGGGGCCTGCATATTCACAGGTATAACAGTAAGCCGGAGGCAACTATTACGATAACTCTTGAAGGATTGCAATATTTATGAGCGGCTTACCAAAGATAGCTGAGACCATTTGGGATATGTGCCGCTTTAAGTTGGACAGCTCATTTGTTGCCTCGGCAAGAGATGCCTCCGCTGTTTCAACCCGGGTCACCAGTGAAGCCCTCTCATCAACCCAAGCCTTCTTTTCCGATTCAAAATTTTTCTTCAGCTTCTCTTGTTCAGAGACACTGAATTCAAACTTGGAATTGGCTTTCTGAGCTTCGAGCTCTTGGGTTCTCAATTAGCTCTTCAAATCAGCAATCTCCGCCTCAAATTGACTTACGGTGGCCTGCATTGACATCAGGTTATGGTAAGAATCTTGGTAAGATAACATTTAAGTCCCAAGTATTTTACAAGTAAAGATACTTGGCACTTGGGGGCTAATGTATGTTTAAAGAATTTTTAGTCTATTTTACCAAGTCACACATATTAAGTCTCAAGCACTTTACAAGTAAAAGTACTTGACACTTGGGGGCTAATGTAACCCAAATTTAAAGTTTCATGTTATCTCTGGGTTAAACATATTCAATTTAAACCGGACAAAACTAATAGCTAGCAGATTATTAAGTCTACAACATATTCATTCATAAGCAATAAACTTGGGGGCTGGTACAGTAAGTAAGATTCAGAGTGAAAGCTTAAATTTTACCTCAGATTTATGCTGTATTTGCTTCACCATGTCAATTTCCAGGTCACGACTACTATGTACTTGGTTCAGATAGCCAGAGACTATATCACCAATACTTAGGTGAGAGTAATCAGTGATGTCTTGTTTGGACTTCTGGCGCTGGGCAAACTCTTCCTTGGCAGTGCATTGGGCAAGGGCAGTAGGCCGGCCCGGTTCAACATACTGGCTCTTCACAATTTCAACTTCCGGGTCAGCCGTCTTGGCCGGGATAGGGATTTCCGGGTCATCCGAGTTGTGAATCACGTCCTCTGCAGGCGGGTCAGAAGTTGGCTCCGGAATGTCAAAAGCCGGTTCAGGCGGTGGCTGATGAGTGGAGCTGTCTGGAACGGATGAGTCAAGCACCGGTTCAGTAACCATCGGGTCTTGGGACGGTTATTCTTCTTTGCCCTCTTGTTGGGCTTTACTTCCAAGCTGTCAAACAAAGTGGAAGGATAAGTATCAAAGCATAAGTATGGATAAACTCAAAGTAAGAAAGGTTATATTACCTGGGAGCCGTTTTGAAAGCCGGCATGTTCGATTGCATCGACTCATCAGAAGAAGGAGAGGTATCCTGATAGTTGGAGTCAGATGAATTGAGAGGTTGGCGAATCAAACCCATCAAGGGTAAAACAAAACGTAATTCGGAGATAACCTCGGTCCGACGCTTCCTGGTTACATCGGGTAAGCCGGAGGAAAGCTCTGCGTCCTGGTTGGCCCGAGTCTGCCGCCGGTTCTCAAGCTGCTGTTGCTTCAAAAGAAATTGAGGATCTTGGTAAGAGAGAGGGTGTGAAAACCTTACTTTCCGGGTCACCCTTCGGATTCTTTGTGTTGGCAAAGGCTTTGAGTCGGAGGAAATTATAGTTACCTCTTCACCAGCTGCTTGACTGTTCCCAGTATCCTCCTGAAAGGTTCAAATGTCAGTAAGATAACGGTAAAGGAGTTAAAGAAAATAAAAAAGATTACCTCTTCCTCATCTGAAGAAGAGTCTTCCAACTTAAGCATATCAGAGGCGCTGGGTTTCTTCTTTTTAGAGGTACCCGTCCTGGCGGCTTTCCTTTCGGTCTTCTTGGCCGCCCGGGCCAGTTTTGCAGCCTCATGGTCATACTTGACCTTCCAGAAGTTGTCATCGGCCCGTGGAAAAAGACAAAGAATCATAAGTACCAGAAGGTAACATATTAAAGAGTATTTGTGAAGAGTAGTAACTTACTGCAGGAGCCGGATTCTTCTTGCAGAAGGGAAGCAAACTGTAAGTATTACTGGTTACAGTTCCCTCCCTCAATAGCGATTGGACTGTAGCATCTACCACATCATCTGGTAAGTCCTCAGGACTATGACGCATTGAGTCGTCCTTTTCGCCTGTGTAAGTACACATTAAGCCGGAGCGGCGGCTTAATGGTAGTATCCGCCAGGTGACCCAGACCCGGACCAAATCAATGCTAGTTAACCCGTTGCCTAAAAGGGCCTTGATATTTCTGATGGTAGGGTTAAGAGGCAGGCGCTCAACAGCAGTTAACTTGTCCGCCAGATGATGATTGGACTCAAGACGCAGGGCGCGAAAGCCGGGCAGAGGCTTCTCGTTAGCCGGAGAGGTGTCTTGACAGTAGAACCACGTCTGGTTCCAGTCTTTTGGGTGACTCGGCAGCTCAGCATAAGGAAAAAGGCAGTCTCTCTGCCGCTGGATTGAGATGCCGCCAAGTTCAAGACTAGGCCCGTTGGCGCGCTCATTCTGCCAGTTCAAGTAAAAAAGCTCTCTGAACAGCAGCAGACTTGGTTCCTCTCCTAAATATACCTTGCAGAAGACTTGGAAATTACACAGATTGGACACGGAATTGGGTCCAATGTCTTGAGGCCTCAAGTCAAAGAAATCTAGAACTTCCCTGAAGAATTTTGAGCCGGGAGGGGCAAATCCCCGGTTCATATGGTCTGTGAAAACGACTACCTCCCCGCCTTTGGGTTGAGGTATCTCCTCAGACGGGTGAGGGGCACGATAGGACATGACCTCCTTCTTTGGCAGATGGCCAGATGCCACAAACTCAACAAGTTTGCTTTTGGTGACTGTGGATGGAACCCAGTTGCAAGTCATAGGGGCCTTGGCTGCCTTAGGAGCCATAACAGCAGTGGCCTACGACAAATAAAGTTTAAGACGCTATTAGGATCAACAGTCATTCAAGGATTTTTAAACCGGACACCTAGACAGTGGTGATAAAGTAAGTTTTCCAGAAGAAGCTTTCCGAGTGATAGAAACAAGTTTCATGGATAACAGTTATTATTATGGATCAAACTATTGCTCTAAAGGAGAAATTTTCTAGACCTAAAAACAGGGCAGAGAAGTTCATACATTCAAAGGAGGTTTCCAAAAAAGAAAAATGGGATCTATTTCTATGCAAGATCAACACAAACAACTACCGCAGCGGTTCTGCATGGTTTTTACAATCTAAACAAGCTGTGGAAGTGCAACTAGCAAGGATTTGCATCGGGCGATGGTGAACCCGATGAACTTGGCAGAACTTCAAGATAGATCTAAGAAAGGGGAAGAAAAAGGAACTCACGGATGAGGATGAACTGCGGAGGCTCGCCGTCGATCTCTGGTGGCAGTCAGGTCGATGCAGCGGCCTGAGTTGATGAAGACGGAGGAGTTGATGGTAACGGCGGCGGAGCTTGAGAGGCAGAGAGGAGAGGAAGAAGACGACTGGAAGGGTAAAAAGGAAAAGACCTAAGTCGTGGCTATTTATAGGGAGAAGATGACTGGGACGACGCGGGAAACGAGGAGATAACAATTATTATCCAGCGGCCCCGATGCCTCGATTTTCGGAGTAGTCAGTAAAGAAGAGATCCGTTGAAGGATTCGGTGGAATAAAAAATGAGTTAAAGGAAAGAATGACGCCACGCCGAGTTAAGACGGATCCAGGAGATGACGTCATGGCAGGTTAACAAAAACCCTCTATATAGTCAGAAGACTGAAGATTTAATTCTTTAAAAATATTTTTTAGATTGACATAAACAGGTCCAAATCAATCTGGGGCCTAATGTTGGGGATATGACTATTTGTTTAAGCCGCCCAGGAGGGGCCGGGTTACGCAAAGAGTATTCATCAGAGGAAGCCCAAGACCAAGCATGAAGATGGCGGTTCATTAAAGAGTTTAAGGCCCACGGGCGGCTTAAGCCCATTGTAGTAAACTGCCATGATGGCATGACTTGTAACGTAAGGTAGATTTAACTGGTCGCCGAGCCGGACTCTGTTTATAAGCCGGCTGGGACTCTGTAAGCCACATGTGTCAACCCGTGTATATAAGGGGACGACCTGCGGGCGACTTAGGGTAAGAAACAACTCATTGAGAGCCAGGCATAGCGTATCTCGCTCCCTGGTCATCGAAACATCAATACCAACCCAACTAGACGTAGGCCTTACCTTCACCGTAAGGGGCCGAACTAGTATAAACCCTCTCGTGTCTCTTGTCTCGATTTAAGCCCTTCAAGCTTCCTAGTTGCGATGGCTCCACAACTAAGTCCTTTCACGAGGACATCTGACGTGACTATTCCACGACACCGTTGATTTTATTGTGCTTGATATTGAATGCAATCCGTCTTGCCTCATAATACTTGGTCGACCGTTCTTACGAACCATAGATGTTGTTATTGATATGAAAGAAGGGAAAATATAAATTTTTAGTTTTAGTTAAAGAAGGGTATGGAACAATTCCCTAGAAAAATAAATAAGCCACCATGTGAATCTATTATGGGGGCAACCTATGGAGTTAATTTGAAAGATGACAACACTTGAAACTGCGCATTATGCCTAGCTAGGGGCGTAAAACGATAGCGCTAGTTGGGAGGCAACCCAATAGTTATCTTAATTTTCTTATTTATTTTTCTGTTTTCTTGTGTGCACAAAATTATGCTACTGTTATGGTTGTGTTTTTGTGCTTAAATTAGTGTTTGTGCCAAGTAAAGCCTTTGGGGTGATTTGGATGATAGTTGCATTGATTCTGTGCAAAAACAAGAACTTTTATGTCCAGTAGCATAATTTTTTAGAATGCTAGAGCGTGATAAAATTCTCAATTTTTTACACATGATTTATATACAAATTGCCCATGTTTTCTTATTTTTCAGAATTTTTGGAGTTATATAAGTATGATCATTGTTCAGATTTCTATAGACTGTTCTGTTTTTGATAGATTCTTTTTTTGTTTCATTGTTTGCTTGCTTTGATGAATTTATAGATTATATCTGGGGGTATAAGCCATGGTGAAGTTAGAATACAGTAGGTATAATGCAATAATAAAATATGAATGGGTTTGCAACAGTACCTAAAGACCAAAGTAGTGATTTGCTTTATTATACTACCGGACCTCACGAAGGTTTTGTTGAGTTTTGTGTGCTAAAGTTTTCAAGTTTTGAGTGAGATCATGATGGATGAAGGAATAAGGAGTGTCAAGAGCCTAAGCTTGGGGATGCCTGAGACACTCCCAAGGCAATATTCAAGGACTCCCAAGCAATTAAGCTTGGGGATGCCCCGGAAGGCATCCCCTCTTTCTTCTACCGACCATTGGTAATATTACTTGGAGGTATATTTTTATTCATCACATGGTATGAGTTTTGCTTGGAGCGTCGTGTATTATATGTTGGGGAACATAGCATGCAATTTCAAAAAAAATCCTACGCTCACGCAAGATCTATCTAGGAGATGCATAGAAACGAGAGGGGGGAGTGTGTCTACGTACCCTGATAGACCAAAAGCGGAAGCGTTTGACAACGCGGTTGATGTAGTCGAACTTCTTCTCGTTCCGACCGATCAAGCACTGAACGTACGCCACCTTAGAGTTCTTCACACGTTCAGCTCGATGACGTCCCTCGAACTCTTGATCCAGCAGAGTGTCAAGGAAGTATATGAGTTCCATCAGCACGACGGCGTGGTGACGGTGATGGTGAATTTATCCGCGCAGGGCTTCACCTAAGCACTATGAGAATATGACCAGAGGCGTAAACTGTGGAGGGGAGCGGCACACACGGCTAACAATTGTTGGTGTGTGTTCTAGGCACCCCCTCCCCATGTATATATAGGTGGGCGGAGGGGAGCAGCCTTGGGGCGCCCCAAGTAGGAGGAATCCTACTTGGTGCCCTAGTCCAATTTCCCCCCCCCCCCCTGTTTCCTTATTACCGGAAGGGGGGAAAGGGAAGAGGGAAGGGAGAAAGGAAAGGTGGGGCCGAACCCCCTCTTCCTTCTCCTATTCGGCCTCCTACCTTAGGGAGGGGGTGCGCCACCCCTTGTGGGCTGGTGTGCTCCCCTCTTATAGCCCATAAGGGCCATTATTCCCCCCCGGGGGGGGGGGGGGTCCGGTAACCCCCCCCCCCCCCCGGTAGTCCGATAATACCCGATACACTTCGGAACACTTCCGGTGTCCGAATACTATCATCCTATATATCAATCTTTATCTCTCAACCATTTCGAGACTCCTCGTCATGTCCATGATCTCATCCGGGACTCTGAACAACATTCGATCACCAAATCACATAACTCATATAATACAAAATCGTCATCGAACATTAAGCGTGTGGACCCTACGGGTTCGAGAACTATGTAGACATGACCGAGACACCTCTCCGGTCAATAACCAATAGCGGAACCTGGATGCTCATATTGCGTCCCACATATTCTACGAAGATCTTTATTGGTCGAACCGTTATGACAACATACGTTATTCCCTTTGTCATCGGTATGTTACTTGCCTGAGATTCGATCGTCGGTATCTTCATACCTAGTTCAATCTCGTTACCGGCAAGTCTCTCTACTCGTTCCGTAATGCACCATCCTGCAACTAACTCATTAGTCACTTTGCTTGCAAGGCTTCTTATGATGTGCATTACCGAGTGGGCCCAGAGATACCTCTCCGATACTCAGAGTGACAAATCCTAATCTCGATCTATGCCAACCCAACAAACACCTTCAGAAATACCTGTAGAGCATCTTTATAATCACCTAGTTACGTTGTGATGTTTTATAACACGAAAGGCATTCCTACGGTATCCAGGAGTTGCATAATCTCATAGTCGGAGGAATATGTATTTGACATGAAGAAAGCAATAGCAATAAAACTGAACGATCGTAATGCTAAGCTAACGAATGGGTCTTGTCCATCACATCATTCTACTAACAATGTGATCCCATTCATCAAATGACAACACATGTCTATTGTTAGGAAACTTAACCATCTTTGATTAACGAGCTAGTCTAGTAGAGGCTTATTAGGGACACCGTATTTTGTCTATGTATTCCACATGTATCAAGTTTCCGATTAATACAATTCTAGCATGAATAATAAACATTTATCATGAAATAAGAAAATATAAAATAACAACTTTATTATTGCCTCTAGGGCATATTTCCTTCAATCACCCACTTGCACTAGAGTCAATAATCTAGATTACTTGTAATGATTCTAACACCCATGGAGTCTTGGTGCTTATCATGTTTTGCTCGTGGAAGAGGCTTAGTCAATGGGTCTGCTACATTCAAATCCGTATGTATTTTGCAAATCTCTATGTCTCCCTCCTTGACTAGATCACAGATGGAGTTGAAGCGTCTCTTGATGTGTTTGGTCTTTTTGTGAAATCTGGATTCCTTCGCTAAGGCAATTGCTGTAGTATTGTCACAAAAGATTTTCATTGGACCTGATGCACTAGGTATTACACCTAGATCGGATATGAACTCCTTTATCCAGACTCCTTCATTTGCTGCTTCTGAAGCAGCTATGTACTTCGCTACACATGTAGATCCTGCCACGATGCTCTGCTTGGAACTGCACCAACTGACAGCCCCACCATTCAATATAAATACGTTCCAGTTTGTGACTTAGAGTCATCCGGATCAGTGTCAAAGGTAGCATCGACATAACCATTTACGACGAGCTCTTTGTCACCTCCCATAAATGAGAAACATATCCTTAGTCCTTTTTAGGTACTTCAGGATGTCCTTGACCATTGTCTAGTGATCCACTCCTGGATTACTTTGGTACCTCCCTGCTAAACTTATAGCAAGGCACACATCAGGTCTGGTACATAGCATAGCATACATGATAGAACCTATGGCTGAGGCATAGGGAATGACTTTCATTTTCTCTCTATCTTCTACAGTGGTCAGGCATTGAGTCTGACTCAACTTCACACCTTGTAACACAGGCAAGAACCCTTTCTTTGATTGGTCCATTTTGAACTTCTTCAAAACTTTATCAAGGTATGTGCTTTGTGAAAGTCCTATTAAGCGTCTTGATATATCTCTATAGATTTTGATGCCTAATATATAAGCATCTTCACCGAGGTCTTTCATTGAAAACTTTTATTCAAGTATCCTTTTATGCTATCCAGAAAGTCTGTATCATTTCCAATCAACAATATGTCATCCACATATAATATTAGAAATGCTACAGAGCTCCCACTTACTTTCTTGTAAATAAAGGCTTGACCGAAAGTCTGTATAAAACCATATGCTTTGATCACCTCATCAAAGCGTATATTCCAACTCCGAGATGCTTGCACCAGTCCATAAATGGATCGCTGGAGCTTGCACACTTTGTTAGCACCTTTAGGATCGACAAAACCTTCTAGTTGCATCATATACAACTCTTCTTTAAGAAACCCATTAAGGAATGCAGTTTTCACGTCCATTTGCCAGATTTCATAATCATAAAATGCGGCAAATTGCTAACATGATTCGGATAGACTTAAGCATTGCTACGAGTGAGAAAGTCTCATCGTAGTCAACTCCTTGAACTTGTCGAAAACCTTTTGCGACAAGTTGAGCTTTATAGACAGTGACATTACCATCAGCGTCAGTCTTTTTCTTGAAGATCCATTTATTTTCTATGGGTCGCCGATCATCGGGCAAATCCACCAAAGTGCACACTTTGTTCTCATACATGGATCCTATCTCAGATTTCATGGCCTCAAGCCATTTATCGGAATTTGGGCTCATCATAGCTTCCTCATAGTTCATAGGTTCGTCATGGTCAAGTAACATGACTTTCAGAATAGGATTTCTGTACCACTCTGGCGCGGATCGTACTCTGCTTGACCTACAAGGTTCAGTAGTAACTTGATCTGAAGTTTCATGATCATCATCATTATCTTCCTCTCTAGTTGGTGTAGGCATCACGGGAACAGATTTCTCTGATGAGCTACTTTCCAAATTGAGAGAAGGTACAATTACCTCATAAAGTTCTACTTTCCTCCCACTCACTTATTTCAAAAGAAACTCCTTCTCTAGAAAGGTTCCTTTCTTGGCAACAAAGATCTTGCCTTCGGATCTGTGGTAGAAGGTGTACCCAATTGTTTCCTTAGGGTATCCTATGAAGACACACTTCTCCGATTTGGGTTCGAGCTTATCAGGTTGAAGCCTTGATGACCCGCAAGTATACGGGATAGTTGTAGCCTCTTTCGATAAGTAAGAGTGTCGAACCCAACGAGGAGCTAAAGGTAGAACAAATACTCTCTCAAGTCCTATCAGCCACAGATATGACTCTACGCACGCTTGACGTTCGCTTTACCTAGAACAAGTATGAAACTAGAAGTGCTTTGTAGGTGTGATAGGATAGGTTTGCAAGATAATAAAGAGCACGTAAACATAAACTAGGGGCTGTTTAGATAAAGATGCAATAAAGTAAATATAGCGAGGGTGGAAAAGTGGTGGTAGGAGTTGTGAAATTGTCCCTAAGCAACTGACTACGTTACTAGACCGGTAATCACTATTGCAATTCTATTTGAGGGAGAGGCATAAGCTAACATATCTTCCCTTACTTGGAATTCTATGCACTTATGATTGGAACTCTAGCAAGCATCCGCAAATACTAAAGATTCATTAAGGTAAAACTCAACCATAGCATTAAAGTATCAAGTCCCCTTTTATCCCATACACAAACAACCTACTTACTCGGGTTTGTGTTTCCGTCACTCACGCAACCCACCATAAGCAAATCATAAACATATTGCAAACCCTACAGCGGGAATCCCTCACGCTTACGTGACACGGAGGGAACCATAGGAAAGCACCAATAATAAAATATACAACTCAAACCAATCATAGCAATTCATCAATCACCGATAGGACAACGAAAATCTACTCAGACATCATAGGATGGCAACACATCATTGGATAATAATATGAAGCATAAAGCACCATGTTCAAGTAGAGGGTACAGCAGGTTGCGGGAGAGTGGACCGCTGGATATAGATGGGGGAAGGTGATGGAGATGTTGGTGAAGATGATGGAGGTGTTGGTGAAGATCGCGGTGATGATGATGGCCCCCGGCGGCGTTCCGGCGCCACCGGAAGCAAGGGGGAGAGAGCCCCCTTCTTCTTCTTCTTCCTTGACCTTCTCCCTAGATGGGAGAAGGGTTTCCCCTCTGGTCCTTGGCTCCCATGGCTTGGGAGGGGCGAGAGCCTCTCCGAGATTGGATCTATCTCTCTGTTTCTGAGTTCTCAGATTCTACCCCTTCACCGTTTCTTAAATATCCGGAGATCCGTAACTCCGATTGGGGTGAATCTTTCTCCCAGATCTTTCTCATAAAATTAGCTTTCTTGTGCCAAAAGAAGAGCATCAACCACCTTACGGGTGGCCCACTAGAGTCCAGGGCGCGCCCAGGGGGGAGGGCGCGCCCCCCTGTCTCGTGGCCACCCCGGACACTATTTCGCGTTGATTTTACTTCCCAAAAATCATAAATATTCCAAAAAAATCTCCGTCGTTTTTATCCCGTTTGGACTCCGTTTGATATTGGGTTTCTGCGAAACAAAAAACATGCAACAGACAGGAACTGGCACTGGGCACTGGATCAATATGATAGTCCCAAAAATAGTATAAAAAGTTGCCAAAAGTATATGAAAGTTGAAGAATATTGGCATGGAACAATCAAAAATTATAGATACGACGGAGATGTATCAGCATCCCCAAGCTTAATTCCTGCTCGTCCTCGAGTAGGTAAATGATAAAAAAGATAACTTTTAAGTGGAATGCTACCTAGCATAATCTTGATCATATGACTAATCATGGCATGAATATTAAGACACGAGTGATTCAAAGAAATAGTCTATCATTTGACATAAAAACAATAATACTTCGAGCGTACCAATAAAGCAATCATGTCTTTTCAAAACAACATGGCCAAAGAAAGTTATCCTACAAAATCATATAGTCTGGCTGTTGCTCTATCTTCATCACACAAAGTATTTAATCATGCACAACCCCGATGACAAGCCAAGCAATTGTTTCATACTTTAATAATCTCAAACTTTTTCAACTTTCACGCAATACATGAGCGTGAGCCATGGATATAGCACTATAGGTGGAATAGAATATGATGGTGGGGGTTATGTGGAGAAGACAAAAAAGGAGAAAGTCTCACATCGACTAGGCGTATCAACGGGCTATGGAGATGCCCATCAATAGATATCAATGTGAGTGAGTAGGGATTGCCATGCAACGGATGCACTAGAGCTATAAGTGTATGAAAGCTCAAACTGAAACTAAGTGGGTGTGCATCCAACTTGCTTGCTCATGAAGACCTCGGGCATTTGAGGAAGCCCATCATCGGAATATACAAGCCAAGTTCTATAATGAAAATTCCCACTAGTGTTTGAAAGTGAAAGCATAGGAGGCTCTCTCTATGAAGAACATGGTGCTACTCTGAAGCACAAGTGTGGTAAAAGGATAGTAACATTGCCCCTTCTCTCTTTTTCTCTCATTTTTTTCTTTTTTTTCTTCTTTTTTTATTATTTTTTTCTTTGTTTTTGGTGGGCTTCTTTGGCCTCTTTTTTTTATTTGGGCTTCTTTGGCCTCTTTTATTTTTCATAAAGTCCGGAGTCTCATCCCGACTTGTGGGGGAATCATAGTCTCCATCATCCTTTCCTCACTGGGGCAATGCTCTAATAATGATGATCATCACACTTTTATTTACTTACAACTCAATATCTAGAACAAAGATATGACTCTATATGAATGCTTCCGGCGGTGTACCGGGATGTGCAATGATCTAGCATAGCAATGACATCAAAAAACGGACAAGCCATGAAAACATCATGCTAGCTATCTTACGATCATGCAAAGCAATATGACAATGAATGCTCAAGTCATGTATATGATGATGATGGAAGTTGCATGGCAATATATCTCGGAATGGCTATGGAAATGCCATGATAGGTAGGTATGGTGACTGTTTTGAGGAAGATATAAGGATGCTTATGTTTGACAGAGCGTATCATATCATGGGGTGTGGATGCACCGGCGAAGTTTGCACCAACTCTCGAGGTGAGAAAGGGCAATGCACGGTATCGAAGAGGCTAGCAATGATGGAAGGGTGAGAGTGCGTATAATCCATGGACTCAAAATTAGTCATAAAGAACTCATATACTTATTGCAAAAATCTACAAGCCATTGAAAACAAAGTACTACGTGCATGCTCCTAGGGGGATAGATTGGTAGGAAAAGACCATCGCTCGTCCCTGACCGCCACTCATAAGAAAGACAATCAATAAATAAAATTGTGCTCCAACTTCATCACAAAGCGGTTCACCATACGTGCATGCTACGGGAATCACAAACCTCAACACAAGTGTCTCTACAATCCACAACCACCCACTAGCATGACTCTAATATCCCCATCTTTATATCGCAAAACTATTGCAAGGAATCAAACATATCATATTCAGCGATCTATGACCAATTCCTGTCATCTCTCTAAATAGATATAAGTGAAGCAAGAGAGTTTAATTCTTTCTACAAAAGATATGCCCATGCTCTAACAAATATACGTGAAGCAAAAGAGCATTCTACAAATGGTGGTTGTCTATATGAGGAGAAACAGGCAATCCAAACTTCAAACTTTAAGAAATCCCAAACTTTAAGTGTCGCAACCCCAAACTTTAAGAAACGACAGCTTAGGTTTATTGCCAAACCACAGTTCATACTGTGTCGTCTCAACGGATTTATATGGTGCCCTACTTAACGTGAATGCAGATGTATCTAATGCATAACCCCAAAACGATAGTGGTAAATCAGTAAGGGACATCATAGATTGCACCATATATAATAAATTATGGTTACGACGTTCGGACACACCATTATGTTGTGGTGTTCCAGGTGACGTGAGTTGTGAAACTATTCCACATTATTTTAAATGAAGGCCAAACTCGTAACTCAAATATTCGCCTCCGCGATCAGATCGTAGAAACTTTATTTTCTGGTTACAATGATTCTCCAATTCACTCTGAAATTCTTTGAAATTTTCAAATGTTTCAGACTTGTGTTTCATTAAGTAGATATACCCATATTTGCTCAAATCATCTGCGAAGGTCAGAAAATAACGATACCTGACGTGAGCCTCAACACTCATCGGACCGCATGCATCAGTATGTATTATTTTCAATAAGTCATTGGCTCGCTCCATTGTTCCAGAGAACGGAGTTTTAGTCATCTTGCCCATGAGGCATGGTTCGCAAGTATCAAATGGTTCATAATCAAGTGATTCCAAAAGTCCATTTGCATGGAGTTTCTTCATGCGCTTTACACCAATATGACCTAAACGGCAGTGCAAAAAATATGTTGCACTATCATTATCAACTTTGCATCTTTTGGCATAAATATTATGCATATGTGTATCACCACAATCGAGATTCAAAAGAAATAGACCACTCTTCAAGGGTGCATGACCATAAAAGATATTACTCATATAAATAGAACAACCATTATTCTCTGATTTAAATGAATAACCGTCTCGCACTAAACATGATCCAGATATAATGTTCATGCTCAACGCTGGCACCAAATAACAATTATTCAGGTCTAAAACTAATCCCAAAGGTAAATGTAGAGGTAGCGTGCCGACGGCGATCACGTTGACCTTGGAACCATTCCCAATGCGCATCGTCACCTCATCCTTAGCCAATCTTCATTTAATCCGTACTCCATGTTTCGAGTTAGAAATATGAGCAACCAAACCGGTATCGAATACCCAGGCACTACTATGAGCATTAGTAAGGTACACACCAATAACATATATATCAAATGTACCTTTGTTCACTTTGCCACCCTTCTTATCCGCCAAATACTTGGGGCAGTTCCGCTTCCAGTGACCAGTCCCTTTGAAGGAGAAGCACTCAGTTTCAAGCTTGGGTCCAGCTTTGGGCTTCTTCCCGAGAGTGGCAACTTGCTTGCCATTCTCTTGAAGCTCCCCTTCTTTCCCTTGCCCTTTTTCTTGAAACTAGTGGCTTTGTTAACCATCAACATTTGATGCTCCTTCTTGATTTCTACCTCCACAACTTTGAGCATTGCAAAGAGCTCGGGAATAGTCTTTTCCATCCCTTGCATATTATAGTTCATCACGAATCCTTTGTAGCTTGGTGGTAGTGATTTGTGAACTCTGTAAATGACACAATCATCTGGAAGATTAACTCCCAGCTGAGTCAAGTCATTATGATATCCGGACATTCCGAGTATGTGTTCACTGACAGAACTGTTCTCCTCCATCTTGCAGCTATATAGAACTTGTTGGAGACTTCATATCTCTCAACTCGGGCATTTGCTTGAAATATTAACTTCAACTCCTGGAACATCTCATATGGTCCATGACGTTCAAAACGTCTTTGAAGTCCCGATTCTAAGCCATAAAGCATGGCACACTGAACTATCGAGTTGTCATCAGTTCAAGCTTGCCAGACGTTCATAACATCAGCATCTGCTCTTGCAGCAGGCCTTTCACCTAGCTGTGCATCAAGAACATAATTCTTCTGTGCAGCAATGAGGATAATCCTCAAGTTAAGGACCTAGTCCGTGTAGTTGCTACCATCATCTTTCAACTTAGATTTCTCTAGGAACACATTAAAATTCAAGGGAACGGTAGCACAGGCCATTGATCTACAACATAGATATGTGAAAACTATCAGGACTAAGTTCATGATAAATTAAGTTCAATTCATCATATTACTTAAGGACTCCCACTTAGATAGACATCCCTCAAGTCATCTAAATGATACGTGATCCAAATCAACTAAACCATGTCCGACCATCACGTGAGATGGAGTAGTCATCAATGGTGAACATCTCTATGTTGATCATATCTACTATATGATTCATGTGTGACCTTTCGGTCTCTAGTGTTCCGAGGCCATGTCTGTACATACTAGGCTCGTCAAGTTTAACCTGAGTATTATGCATGTGCAAAACTGTCTTGCACCCATTGTATGTGAACATAGAGCCTATCACATCCAATCATCACGTGGTGTCTCAGCACGAAGAACTATCGCAATGGTGCATACTCAGGGAGAACACTTATACCTTGAAATTTAGTTAAGGGATCATCTTATAATGTTACTGCCGTACTAGGCAAAATAAGATGCATAAAGATAAACATCACATACAATCAAAATATGTGACATGACATGGCCACCATCATCTTGTGCTTTTGATCTCCATCTCCAAAGCATCGTCATGATCTCCATTGTCACCGACTTGACACCTTGATCTCCATCGTAGCGTCGTGGTCATATCGCCAACTATTGCTTCTACAACTATCGCTACCGCTTAGTGATAAAGTAAAGCAATTACATGGCGTTTGCATTTCATACAATAGAACGACAACCATAAGGCTCCTGCCAATTGTCGATAACTTTTACAAAACATGATCATCTCATACAATAACGTATATCACATCATGTCTTGACCATATCACATCACAACATGCCCTGCAAAAACAAGTTATACGTCGTCTACTTTGTTGTTGCAAGTTTTACGTGGCTGCTACGGGCTTCTAAGAAGAACCGTTCTTACCTATGACACATAAACTACATCAGTGATTTATCAAGTTTGCTGTTTTAACCTTCAACAAGGACCGGACATAGTGAAAATCAATTCAACTATAGTAGGAGAAACAGACACCCGCCAGCCACCTTTATGCAAAACTAGTTGCATGTCTGTCGGTGGAACCAGTCTCATGAACATGGTCATGTAAGGTTGGTACAGGCCGCTTCACCCAACAATACCGCCGAATCAAAATAAGACATTGTTGTTAAGCATTATGATGATCACCGCCCACAACTCTTTGTGTTCTACTCGTGCATATCATCTACGCATAGACCTGGCTCGGATGCCACTGTTGGGGAACGTAGCATGAAATTTCAAAAAAATCCAATGCTCATGCAAGATCTATCTAGGAGATGCATAGCAATGAGAGGGGGAGGGTGTGTCTACGTACCCTCGTAGAATGAAAGCTGAAGCGTTTGACAATGCGGTTGATGTAGTCGAACTTCTTCTCGTTCCGACCAATCAAGCACCGAACGTACGACACCTCTGAGTTCTGCACACGTTCATCTCGATGACGTCCCTCGAACTGTTGATCCAGCAGAGTGTCGAGGAAGTAGATGAGTTCCGTCAGCACGACGGCGTGGTGATGGTGATGGTGAAGTTATCCGCGCAGGGCATCGCCTAAGCACTACAAGAATATGACCGGAGGTGTAAATTGTGGAGGGGGACGCCGCACACGGCTAACAATTCTTGGTGTGTGTTCTAGGCGGCCCCTCCCCATGTATATATAGGTGGGAGGGGGAGAGGAGCAGCCCTGGGGTGCCCCAAGTAGGAGGAATCCTACTTGAGGCTCTAGTCCAATTCGCCCCCCTTTCCTTATTACCGGAAGGGGGAAAAGGGAAGAGGGAAGGGAGAAAGGAAAGGCGGGCCGAACCCCATCTTCCTTCTCCTATTCGGCCTCCTGCCTTAAGGGGGGCGCGCCACCCCTTGTGGGCTGGTGTGCTCCCCTATTATGGCCCATAAGGCCTACCATTCCCCCCGGGGGGTCCAGTAACACCCCCCTGGTAGTCCGATAAATACCCGATACACTTTGGAACACTTCCGGTGTCCGAATACTATCATCCTATATATCAATCTTTATCTCTCGACCATTTCAAGACTCCTCATAATGCCAGTGATCTCATCCGGGACTCCGAACAACATTCGGTCACCAAATCACATAACTCATATAATACAAAATAGCCATCGAAAGTTAAGCATGTGGACCCTATAGGTTCAAGAACTCTGTAGACATATCTCCGGTCAATAACCAATAGCTAAACCTGGATGATCATATTGGCTCCCACATATTCTACGAAGATCTTTATCGGTCGAACCGCTATGACAACATACGTTATTCCCTTTGTCATCGGTATGTTACTTGCCTGAGATTTGATCATCGGTATCTTCATACCTAGTTCAATCTCGTTACCGGCAAGTCTCTTTGCTCATTTCGTAGTGCATCATCCTGCAACTAACTCATTAGTCACTTTGCTTGCAAGTCTTCTTATGATGTGCATTACCGAGAGGGCCCAGAGATACCTCTCCGATACTCTGAGTGACAAATCTTAATCTCGATCTATGCCAACCCAACAAACACCTTCGGAGATACATGTATAGCATCTTTATAATCACCCAGTTACATTTTGACGTTTGATAGCACACAAGGCATTCCTCTGGTATCCGGGAGTTGCATAATCTCATAGTCGGAGGAATATGTATTTGACATGAAGAAAGCAATAGCAATAAAACTGAATGATCATAATGCTAAGAAAACGAATGGGTCTTGTCCATCACATCATTCTACTAATGATGTGATCCCGTTCATCAAATGACCACACATGTCAATGGTTAGGAAACTTAACCATCTTTGATTAAGAGCTACTCTAGTAGAGGCTTACTAGGGACACCGTATTTTGTCTATGTATTCACACATGTATCAACTTTCTGGTTAATACAATTCTAGCATGAATAATAAACATTTATCATGAAATAAGGAAATATAAAATAAGAACTTTATTATTGCCTCTAGGGCATATTTCCTTCATTATATGAGTCTTTGCTTTGTTTGCTTTTTAGTTTGTCACAATCATCTTTTCTGGACACACCTATTTGAGAGGGACACACATTTTTCATGATTTGTTAAATACTCTATGTGCTTCACTTATATCTTTTGAGCTAGGTAGTTGCTCTAGTGATTCAAGTATACCTTTTTGAGCACGGCAATGATTATACTTTGAAGAAATAGATAAATTCTCATGCTTCACTTATATATTTTTGAGAGTTCATAATAGTAATGGTAATTTGCACAGGATATGAATTTGGTACCAGTGTGACGAATATTTAAGAAGGATATAATAAAAACGTTCATGTATATCATTGGATATGATAGGTTTGATTCCTTGCAATAGTTTTGCAATCTGAAGATGATAATATGTGAGTTATGCTAGTGAGTAATTGTGATTTAATAAGAATATTGTTGTTAAGGTTTGTGATTCCCTATGCATGCACGTAAAGTCAATAGTTATACAACGAAGTTATATCCTACTTATGGTGCATTATTCAGTGTTAGTTATTCTCAATGCATGTTTATGACCGTTTTGATTTTCTGGTTCGTTGCTTCTCAATCTATTTGCTAGCCTCCATTTGTACTAAGCAGGAATACTGCTTGTGCATCCAATTCCTTAAACCCAAAGTTGTGCCAAATGAGTCTACTATATCTACATATATACATTATTTACATGCCGTTCCAAGTAAATTTTCACGTGCCAACTCTAATCATTGAAAAATAATCTGTTTTGTATGCCCGTACCGCTCATGAAGATACAAGGGGTGGTCAATATCTTTCATGCTAGATGAGTTATTATCAAGATGAGTGTTTATTCACTTGTCATTGCATGAGAAAATGGCTGGTAATAGGGATGCCAAGTCCCGAAATGAAAAAGAATCCTTGGAAAGTTGAAAGTTTGGAAGGCACCCGTGGATATGGCTAGCCATGAATTGTGAAAGAATGGTGGAAAGGAAATAACTTTATTTTCTGTATGGGATCAATTGAAAACTTCTGGTCGTGATGTTGACAGGAAAAGCATGCCTCTCAAAAATAATATTGTCTCTGTTTTAAACTTTGAAGTCTGGCACCTCTGCAAATCTCTGCTTCCCTCTGTGAAGGGCCTATCTATTTTACTATTATGCATTTTTATTTTTATTTTGAGTCTCCATCTTCTCCTAAAAAACACCAACTGGAGAGCACTATTGTCATACTTGTGCATTGGGTGTAGTTAATATTGAGTGTGTTTCATGAATGGATCAATGCCTGAGTATGATGAGCTAGGGATAACTTACTTTAGCGTTGATATTTTGAAAGACATGGTTGCTTGTTAGTATGCTTGAGTATTTATATCTTCATGTGAAACTATATACTATGTCTTTGAATCACTCGAGTCCAAATATCCATTCCATAAAAGAAAAAATTATATGATCAATGAATATGATAGGTAGCATTCCACATCAAAAATTCTAGTTTATCATTTACCCACTCGAGGACAAGCAGGAATTAAACTTGGGGATGCTTGATACATCTCCAATGTATCTATAATTTTTTATTATTCCATGCTATTATAGTATCAATATTGGATGTTTTATATGCATTTACAAGCAATTATATATCATTTTTGGGACTAACCTATTAACTTAGTGCTCAGTGCCAGTTGTTGTTTTTTTCGCCTGTTTTTGGTTTTTCAGAATATAAGTACCTAACGAAGTCCAAAGCCACGAAACAGACAATTTTTTTTCTGGACAAAGGAGACACTAGAAGCTTTGGGAGAGGCCCAGAAGACCAAGGAACTGGCCACGAGCCACCAGGGCGCGCTAAGGGGGGTGGGCACGCCCTGGTGCCTCGTGGCCCACCTTTGCTTCGTTTGACCTCATTCCGCCTCTATAAATTCTCTAAAATCTGGAAACCAACAGAGAGCCACCCAAAATACTTTTTCCGCCACCACAAGTTCTCGTTCTCGCGAGATCCTATCTGGAGGCCTTTTCCGACACTCTGCCGGAGAGGGAATCAATCATGGAGGAGCTCTACATCAACCTTGCCGCCCTTCCGATGATGTGTGACTAGTTTACCACAGACCTACGGGTCCATAGTTAGTAGCTAGATGTCTTTCTCTCTCTCTCTTTGATCTTCAATGCAATGTTCTCCTCGATGTTCTTGGAGTTCTATTCAATGTAATCGCTTTTTGCATTGTGTTTGTTGGTATTCGATGAATTGAGAGCTTATTATTAGATTATCCATGAATATTATTTGAGTCTTCTATGAACTCTTTTATGCATGATAGTTATAGCTTTGTATTTCTCTCCGATCTATTGATTTGGTTTGGCCAACTAGATTGATTTTTCTTGCAATTGAAGAGGTGCTTTGTGATGGGTTCGATTTTGCGGTGCTCAATCCCAGTGACTGAAAGGGAAATGACACGTATTTGTATCCTTGCCATTAAGGATAAAAAGATCGGGTTTATTCGTGCGCGAGTTTACTTTGTCTACATCATGTCATCTTGCCTAAGGTGTTACTCCGTCTTTATGAACTTAATACTCTAGATGCATGCTGGATAGCGGTTGATGTGTGGAGTAATAATAGTAGATGCAGGCAGGAGTCGGTTTACTCATCTCGGACGTGATACCTATGTACATGATTATTGCCTTGGATATTGTCATGATTATTCGCTTTTCAATCAATTGCCTAATAGTAATTTGTTTACTCACCGTATGCTATTTTCAAGATAGAAGTCTCTAGTGAAAACTATGGCCCCCCGGGTCTACTTTTTATCATATAATAAAATCAAAGATACCTTGCTGCATTTTTCTTTACTTATTTTATTTTTTGTTTTATCTATCTATCTATCACTACAAAACTTTAATCTTGTAAGTAATCGTCAAGGGATTGACAACCCCTTGTTCGCGTTGGGTGCAAGTATTTGTTATTTGGTATGCAGATACTGCTAATGAGGTGTTGCGTGATTCTCCTAATGGATTGATAGCGTTGGTTCTTAACTTAGGGAAATACTTATCTCTACTATACTGCATCATCCCCTCCTCTTTGGGAAAATTCCAACGCAGCACACAAGTAGCAGGAAGAATTTCTTGCGCCGTTGCCCAGCACACATCATCAACATCTATCAATTACCAACGCATAAACTTTCTTCTCCTTGCATTTACATTATTTGCTATTTGCCTCTCGATTTCATCTCCCCACTTCTAAAAAGTTTTACAAAAATACATGTTTGTTTTTTGTGTTTACTTGTTATCTTGTTTTCCTAGTCATGATGTCTTCAGAAAATACAAAATTATGTGATTTTTCCAACACTAATAATAATAATTTTATTAGTACTTCAATTGCTCCTCCCGCGACTAGTGCGGAGACTTGGGATACTAATACCGCTTTGTTAAATCTTCTTATGAAACAATTTTCTGGTAGTCCTAATGAAGATGTTGCATCCCATCTTAACACTTTTGTAGAATTGTGTCATATGCAAAAGAAAAAATATGTGGATAATGATATTGTCAAATTAAAATTATTCCCCTTCTCATTGCGAGATCGCACTAAAATTTGGTTCTCATCTTTGCCACGAAATAGTATTGATTCTTGGGATAAGTGTAAAGATGCTTTTATTATCCAGTTTTTTTCTCCCGTGAAAATTATTTCTCTCAGAAATCAAATTATGAATTTCAAGCAACTTGATCATGAACATGTTGCCCAATCTTGGGAGAGGGTGGAATTAATGATTAGAAATTTCCCTACTCATGGTTTAAATTTATGGATGATCATACAAAAAATTTATGTGGGATTGAACTTTGTTTCTAGAAATGTTTTAGATTCCACCGTGGGTGATACTTTTATGGAAATTATGCTAGGAGAGGCTACCAAATTTCTTGATAATATTATGGCAAATTGTTCACAATGGTATACCGAAAGAACTCCTACTAGTAAAAAAGTGAATTCGATTGAAGAAATTAGTACTTTGAGTGATAAATTTGATGCGCCTATGAAATAGGTTGCTAGTAAAAATGCTCCTATTGATCCTAATGATTTGCCATTGTCCACTTTGATTGAGCAGAATAATGACCCCGTAGATGTGAATTTTGTCTCGTGAAACAATTTTAATAGCAATACTTATAGAGGTAATTTTAATCTTACGTTGTTTCCTGGAAATTCTCTAATAATTATGGCCATTTCTATGGTAATTCTTATAATAACAATAATTCTTATAATAACAATAATTCTTATAATGATAATAATAATAATAATAATAATAATAATAATAATAATAATAATAATAATAATAATAATAATAATAATAATAATAATAATAATAATAATAATAATAAGAAGAAGAAGAAGAAGAAGAAGAAGGGATAATTGGTTTATGCCCTTAGTTGTGTCCCACTCGATAGGATTGCCCCTAATTTCCAAAAGTCGGCGGTTCTGTCCAACCCACTTTGGTCGCCTTGTGCTTTTGCCCTTTGACCGTTTGACTGTCACTTTGAAAACTTCATAACTAATTCATACTAAATCAAAAAAATGCATATAAGATACCAAAATGTTCGAAAAAACATCACCTGTATGTCAATGTCACTTGCATTCATGACAAAAGTGTTGGTAAGTGGCCATCCGAGTTTTAGCTCTTATCACACCACCATGAACAGTAAAATCTTAAAAAGTTCAAAAAAATCCAAAAAAAATTGGTGTCAAAGAATGACAAATGTTTTATGTGGTTGCCAAGTTTCAATAAGGAATGACATTTCTGGAATTTTGCCATGACTTCCAGAAATGTCATTACCTGATGAAACTTGGCAAGCACTTAAAATATTTGTCATTCTTTGACACCAATTTTTTTTGGATTTTTTTTACTTTTTAAGATTTTACTGTTCATGGTGGTGTGATAAGAGCTAAAACTCGGATACGCACTTACCAACACTTTTTTCATGAATGCAAGTGACATTGACATACATGTGATGTTTTTCCGAACATTTTGGTATCTTATTTGCATTTTTCTGATTTAGCATGACTTAGTTATGAAGTTTTCAAAGTGACGGTCAAATGGTCAAAGGGCAAAAGCACAAGACGACTAAAGTGGGTTGGACAGAACCACTGGCTTTTGGAAATTAGGGGCAATCCTGTCGAGTGGGACACAACTAGGGGCATAAAACCAATTATCCCATAATAATAATAATAATAATAATAATAATAATAATAATAATAATAATAATAATAATAATAATAATAATAATAGGATGCCCTTTGATCTTGAAAGTAATGTTAAAGAATTTATTAATGCTCAAAAAGTTTTCAACACTAGATAGAAGAAAAATGAGTAAACTTGATTATATGTCTAGAAGTATGGATAGAATCGTTCGTGATGTGGAAAATCTCCAGTCTAAAATTTTGCCACCCAAGCTTGATATTAATGAATCAATTAAAAATCTTTATGTCTCCATAGATGAGAGTAAAGAAAGAACCAATAGGTTGAGGGCTAAGCGAGAATTCTTAGAAAAAGTGACTCCACCCGGTTTTTATCGTAGTAATGATGGAGTTATTAAAATGATTCGTGTTAGACTCATTGACTCTTTATTTAGCAATGTAAGACTTGGTGAAAAGGAGACCGAAGAAGAGTCAACTTTAGCTAGAATGCATTCCCATAGTTCGGAGGGTGAAAATCTAAAAGAAAAAAAAATCGATAAAAGTGGGTTTCGAGAGGTAAACAATGATGTGCCCAATCTTTTGGATTACAAAGACTTTAATTATGATAGTTGTTCTTTGATTGAATGTATTTGTTTGTTGCAATCCATGTTAAATTCATCCTATGCTTATGAACAAGATAAAGATTTTACTAAACATATTGTAGAAGCGATGGTGAAAGCTTCAGAAGAAAAGATAGAATTGGAGGTTTCAACGTGGAAATCGCAATACAGCTCACAAGTAGTGCCAACCGTTGCTTAAGGTGGTGCGTACACGTTTGAAGGGGGGGAGGCCAGGGAGGTTTTTACCCAACATTAATGGCAACATGATCTTCAAATTGATCCACCTTCTCCCGTGACATAGACTTAGTGTCGGTCCCATAGGATTCCACTGCTGTCATTATGTCATTATACCTTTTTATTTTTGTTGAACTTGTTTCTGTAGGCCACGTGCATAGCTATCCAGAGGCCGGATATCGCGTCATATGTATGTTTTGCTTAATGCTAGTACATTTTAAGTTAATAAAAGCGTCCTTTGTTGAAAACATTTTTTTGGATTTAAAATTGCACTACGTAGGTATAGGATAAAATGCAATGAACGAAACAGTCCTATAGTCTTGATAGGACATATATTTGAAAAACTACAAGCCTATGAACTCCTACGAAATTCCTCAATTCAAAAGGGCACAGGATTTTCAAAAACAAATTCCGCATTCCAAATTGGGAAGAGCTGACCTGCGTAACCACCGGTAGGATAAATAAGCTGAAGCTAGCTGACACGGTATCAAGTACTATCAACTGTTGCATTGGCTTCCCGCTAAAAATAATATTTGTTGCATTAGCATCACACACTCTACAACTCTACGCAGAGAGTGAGACAGAGTAGATAAATACGGGCACATGATCCGCGGTCCCATCCCCATGTGTCGTCTCTCCCTCTCTTAATTGCAGCAGGTCTACTCTCTACCTCACGCTGCCCCCGTTTCCCTCCATTACCACGGCAGCTCTACTTTCCCTCTCTCTACAGTACAGCTCGCTCGAGCTCATCTCCTTCCTCAGTTCGTTCGTCTCCCGGTAATCCGTTCGCTCGAACCGTGTGGGGTTCCAATGGGGAAGAAAGGCCTCACCTCCATCTTTTCCAAGCTCCCCGCCGGCGCCGACGAGCCTTCTCCGCCGTGGCCGTGGCCGTCGTGCCGGAATCCCCAGACGGCCTCCTTCCGTGAGGAAGACCGCCGCCGGCCCTGCAGAACCGCCGCCGCCGTCAGCAGGAGCCCCGCGGATGCGGCGAGGCTCATCCACGGCGGCGCCGGGGAAATGTACAAGACGGTCAACTCCGTCTACCAGCTTGACTACATCTCCGCCGACGGCTCCTGCTTCGACGACGACGAGGAGGAGGGGCAGGGCGTGCTGGAGCTGGATGACGATGATGGTTTCTCTACGACGACCGCGTCGGAGGAGTGGTCTGAGGCGGTGATCCGCAGCCTCGGCCGCACGTCCACCGACCGCTTCTTCGTCGACCCTCCGGGCCCGGCGTCCAACTCCATCTTGGCGCTGTCGCCGGCCAAGCAGTCGGCGGCACAAGCGGATGAGGCCGAGGAGAAGCCGCAATCGGAGCCGTTGGCGTCGACGTCGCTGGTGGAGGAGAGCGTGGCGGTGGCGGTGGACTCGGAGGACCCGTACGGGGACTTCCGGGCGTCCATGGAGGAGATGGTGGCCGCGCACGGGCTGCGCGGCTGGGAAGCGCTCGAGGAGCTCCTCGTGTGGTACCTCCGTATCAACGGCAAGCACAACCACGCACTCATCGTCGGCGCCTTCGTCGACCTCCTGGTCGGCCTCGCGGCCCCGCCGGCGTCGTCCTCTTCCGCCGCGCCAACCACCACCACCACAGCGACGACGATGACGACCACCAGCGCCAGCGGGAGCACCGCCAGCACCAGCACGTCCAGCAGCACATGTGGCTGCGAGGGCGACGTCACTCCCGCCACCGCAACGACAGAGGAGCAATGCGGCGGCCGGAACGCCGACGCCTCGCGTTCGCCTGCTTCATCAAGCCACAGCCTGCAGTGCAAGGAGGAGGAGGACCTCGCCGGCGACAAGGCAGGTGACGATCTTAGCATCATGAGGAGTGCACATTAGCTTCTTGGTTAGTTAACCGGCAAAATGTCATCGGTTATTCGAGATCTCGAAAGCGCTACTGCGGCCCTGTTTGATTAGCGGCCCACTTGGAACGCCGGAATTTCCCAAGAATTTGTGCTAGTTTCCACGAAATTCTCGTGAAATTTTCGCTTTCCAAACAATCGCACCAATTCATGTTTATTTGTTCAGATGTCCTTCATTTTTTTTGAATGTTGATTGATGATACATAATCATACGGAGTGTTTACAAACGGTTTCGGGGGCAACATTGGAGCCTGGAGGGATAGGCTCCTCCAAACAGGAGTACTTCCACTGAAATCAATACTGTCGCAAGCTTAGTATTCATCCATCCATCCATCAATTACTGCGAGTTACTACTACTGATGAGGCACCGACCGCTGGTTAACGTGAATCAGAAATAAAGCTGCAGATTTCGGCGGTGCAAATACGCGCACAGCGACGTGCTGCTGGTGGGCAGGGCAGGTCGATGCAGAGACATATTTAATGTGTACAGCACCATAAGCCAATCAATTTGATCAATGTACACACATGCATGTGCCTGCGTACACATGCACGCTTGGCAGTAGGGCTAACCACCACTACGTCTACGTGGTGATGTGATTAGACGAAGTACGTGTACCTAATTTCGGTGTTCCCTGTGGAACAAAAAAAAACACAGAGTACGTGAACAGCAGAAAGCCGGTGCTAGTGGTACACGTAGTATTGATTAGCAGGCGAGACGAGAAGCCGGCGTTGCGTCGATGACAGGTCGCCGTCGATCGTGGTGGTAGCGTGTGACTGATCGCACTGGGCTGGGCGGCGAGTTTGAATGCGGTCCATCTCTTCGGTGCCCCTCCCTGTATTCCGTGCACCCCCATGCTTTCCTCCTCAAGATATAAATGAAGTGCTGGTATTCTGATGGTCAGGATCTCAAAGTGCGTCCGGCTGCGAATTTCCGACAATTTCCTCTCTCTTACTTGTAGTACCATTATCCGAGGATCCTTACCGCCGTGCAGTTAAAACCGCATTCAGTTTGGAGATCACATTATTATCTGCCTCAGCACGTCGTCGTCCTGAAAATGCACAGATCGTTTTTGAATCGAACTCAGTTGAATAGTGCTACGTACTCCGAAACCCGCGCATGTTGGGGACGCCGAAACGGTCAAACAATAAGCCGCTCTTTGCTTTGCAATCGATCGATCCCCGTGCGGTCGACGGAAAAAGAGAGATTCTTCCCTGGATAACGCACGCTTCCACTGCACCGCAGGGCTTGTCACTACGTGGTCGAACCTTCTAAACCGTCTGTATCTGTGTATACACTTGTTAATCTTGGGTGATGCGTGCCCGCTTTTCTCTCATTTTAAGGTACCCGCCTAGCGCTTATTTTACCTTGTCCTAGACTGACCGAAATTTTCGTACTGGCGCTATTAGTACTACTAGTTCACTAGGCACTATCTATGCAGGAATCAAGATTCATAGTAGTACTCCGTGGAGTACCACACTCCATTTCATCGAGACAGAATGCAATCAAAACAATCGGCCGTGCTAGTGGTATTTCCGACTTGGCCATCGACCCTTTCCGTTCGAAAATATACCGGGCAGTAAAACTGTAATATTCGTCTAGGTCAAATCAAAACAGATTATGGTTGGAGAAACTTTTTTGAAACAAGATGGATAGAGAAACTTAAGGCATTTTGTTCACATGAAATATAAAACCGAAGCTGCAGTCGTGGTGGGGTAAAACGGCGGTTAAAAACCGGGGAGCTGAATTAATAGGCTTGCGATAGAGTGCGCGCGCGAGAGGTCAGAGGAGGATTTGCCTGGCCTGCATGCCTAGCCTACAACAGCATCGGGTTCAGGGCATTTTTTTTTTGAAACAAGGCAAAAAGCTTGCCATTTTCATTGAATAAGAAGAAGGTTTAATAGTCTTGGCCAAAAGACCAGGTTACAAGCATCACTCTCGCGGCATTATATTACACAAATATTTCGCCCCCGCGAGGCACCACAGCGAAGTTTCCGCTTTGACGCGAGTCACAAGCACCCCGACCGGAATTGCCGTGCTGCGGAACACACGTGCATTTCGCTCTTTCCAAATTTCCTAAAAGATAAGAAGCATAAGGGAAAGAAGCGCCCTTCGAGATTCTGACCTCCCGGAAGCTATGTTGCGCCACCACTCCTTGACAGACACCATGCCTCCCCAATCTGTAGGATGGACATCATGTAAACCGAGCCATGTTTTGATCATTCCCCAAACTCTAACCGTGTAACGGCACTGGAAGAGAAGGTGAGCTGCTGATTCTTGTGTTTGTTTGCATAGCGGGCAAAGGTTACAGTTGGGCCAGCCCCTGCGCTGAAGCCGGTCTGCCATCCAAATCCTATTGTTGATGGCCAACCAAGCAAAAAATTTGCATTTGGGAGGAGCCCAATTCTTCCACACCAAAAGAGGCATATCTGAGTCGATAAGGCCAAGAAATTGTGCACGGTATGCCGTTGCCGCCGAATATTGGCCATCATTGGTGAGCTTCCAGGAGATTGAATCAGCCACGCCGGGGTTGAGTTGAATGCGTGATAGCTCACTCCAAAGGTTGACGAACTCTGCTATGTGGTTCACATCAAGGTTCCCGCCAATGTCCACTCTGGAGACCCATGAGTTATTATGTAAGGCCTTCTGGACAGTGCAGTTTTTTCTTGCAGAGATCGCAAAAATATTTGGCGCGATGTCTTTGGGTCTCATACCGTTCAGCCAAGCAGACTCCCAGAACAAGGCCCTCATCCCATCTCCAATCAGAACCTTGGTGGCAGCAGCAAATATGTCTTTATCTTTGTCATCACACGCGTTCCCCAAGATTACCCAAGGCTTGCTTGGATCCGTCCAAGCTCCCCACAACCACCGGAGGCGAAGGGCAGTAGCAAATTTTTCCAAGTTGAGAATACCTAGGCCACCATGCAGTTTAGATTTGCACACTTGCTCCCAGTTGATTTTGCATTTTCCACCAGAAACCTTGTCACAACCAGCCCAGAGGTATGCACGCCGCAGGGAGTCAATCTTTTTCAGTACCTCCACAGGGAGGTTTAGCACCGTCAGGTAATATATAGCAATCGCCGTTACAACCGACTTGACAAGAACAACCCTTCCAGGCGATGCAACGTGCTTGCCCATCCAAGGCGTAAGTTGTGCCGCAATCTTATCCTCGAGGGGTTGGAAGTGGATTCTATTTAATCTTTTGATCGACAACGGCAGACCCAGATATTTCATAGGGAATGATGAGCGGTTGGCCAGGAAGAAGAGGAGGATATCATTCAGATCCAAGTTGTCACATCGGATTGGGGCAACAAGGCTTTTCGAGCAGTTGGTATGCAGGCCCGTAACCTCTCCAAAGTGGGCCAGCGTGTCCACAAAGAACTTGACTTCGGTTTTGATGGGAGCAAGAAAAACAGCCGCGTCATCCGTGTAGAGGGACGCCCTAATCGTCATGGCGTTACCAAGAGGGTGCAGCTTTCCTTGGGCAGTAGCCTTCTTGAGAATATGGTGTAGAGGATCGATCGCCAGAACAAAAAGAAGGGGGGATAGAGGATCTCCTTGCCTCAAGCCCTTCCCAAGCTTGATAGGGTTGCCCGGAATACCGTTGAGCAAGACTCGCGAAGATGCCGAAGCTAAAAGAGTCGAGACCCAACCACGAAAGCGCGGAGGAAGTCCAAGGTGTTTGAGAAGGTCGAGGAGATAGTCCCAGCGAACAGAGTCGAAGGCTTTCTTGATATCCAACTTGAAAAGCAACGCCGGTGTTTTGTTTCGGTGGAGACGCCTCGCAAGATTGCGCACATACATGAAGTTATCATGTATACATCGTCGTTTGATGAAAGCACTTTGCGCCTGTGAAACAAGGCCGTTCATGTGTGGGGCGAGCCGGTTGGACATCACTTTGGCAATAATTTTCGCGATGGCATGGATAAGACTGATGGGTCGAAAGTTCGATATATCTTCAGCCCCATCTTTCTTAGGAATGAGGGCGATATCCGCGGAATTGAGCCAATGGAAATGGGTGGCATGCAAGTCAGAGAAGCGACAAATGGCCGACATGAGATCTTCCTTGATAATGTTCCAGCATGCTTTAAAGAAAGCACCGGTGAAGCCATCCGGGCCCGGGGCTTTGTCAGAAGGTAAGGCAAAAACAACAGTTTTGACCTCCTCCTCAGTGATGGCTGCATCCAACTCCTGAAGGTCGCAATTTGGAGTTGGAATGATCCCCCAATTAATGTCAATGTTGCGTGTGGACCTTTTTTAGCGATGTTCTTGAAATGGCTATGAATCACTTGCTCCTTCTGGTTGTGTTCTGTGATCCAACCAAAATTGTTCTTGAGACGATGAATGAAGTTTTTTCTCCTCCGATGGTTCACCCGGAGATGGAAGTAACGGGTGTTAGCATCACCCTCCTTCAGATTGGTGATTCTGGAGTTTTGCCTCTTCCTAGATTTCTCAAGCACAGCCCACGCGATGATCTTTCTCTTTAGTCTTTTCCGAAGATCATATTCCTGCTGGGAAACCTCTCTTTGATCCATAGCCAGGTCAAGATGCAGAATAACTTCAAGCGCCATATGTAATTGGATCTTGGCTTTGGCGAAAAGGGACTTGCTCCAGGAGCGTAATCTTTGGCTAGTAGTTTTGAGCTTATGAAACAGCCTCTGGTATGGCTCGGTGTGCATTAATTCTTCATCCCAAGCATCCTTGACCGTCTTTTGGAAACCCGGCATCTTGGTCCAATGGTTCTCGAACCGGAAGGACTTCGGTCGCTTGGGCCCATCCTCATTAGCGAGTAAAAGTGGGCAGTGGTCTGAAAGTGAGGAGGAGAGGGCATGAAGAATGTGATTGGCGAATTCGATATCCCAGTCCTCATTGCAAAAAAAGCTGTCCAGTTTACACAGCGTTGGGTTGTTTCTTTCATTGCTCCATGTGAATCTTCGATTTTGTAGATGGATCTCCTTGAGCTCGCAAGAGTTTAAGGTGTTGCGAAACCTAACTAGGCGGCTGCGATCCACATTTGTGCGGTTTTTATCTCGAGTCCGGTATATTTGGTTGAAGTCGCCGTTAACCAGCCACTTTGTTCCTGATAATGGCTTCTGAGATGATAGCTCAAGGAAAAAAAGCATCTTTGTGAATGCTTCTAGTTGGCCCGTAGACAGTGGTAAGCTTGAAAGATTTGTTATCCGAAGAATTCTTGATTGCAACAAACGCCGAGAGAAAATATGATCCGAGCTGGACGTTGGATATATCGATCACAGCTTCATCCCACAACAGCAAGATTCCACCCTTAGTACCATCAGCAGGCTTGTAGGCGAAATTCTTCAGACGTTGGCCACCAAGATAAGCAGCAGTAAAAGGATCAATCACTTGAAGCTTAGTTTCCTGTAGGCAGACCAGATGACAGGAAGATGTAGCAATTGTTTCGTGGACGGTGGCTGTACGCTCAGGGCAGTTTAAGCCACGGACGTTCCAGCACAGAATAGAGATGTTTTGTTCTAACATTGGTTCACCAAAGATACATCAGGATTACAAATGGGGAGCAAACATAACAGCATCCACATAATCATAGGTCTCGCCAGGACCAGGGGCAGCGGCATGTCACAGCAGCTACAAACAGGCGTACAACTAACAAGGATTTGGTGTACTATCATCAGGAACTGAACTACAACAGTGAGTAAGCTGCAGGATCAGACGCCCGTGGAGGAAGCCTCGTCCAGCTCTGGACCTCCTTCTCCACCATGCTGCACCAGCGCCTCCTCCACTGCTGAAGAGAGGTCACAGTCCAGCTGGAAGAGCGCGCGGAGGGCCGCAACGGCAATATCTGGCAGTTGGCCTTGGAACATCTGTGCGAATTTTGCAATCGCCGCTTCTGTGACCTGCTCGCCCTCAGCCACAATGTTCATGCGGCAGCAAAGTAGTTGTTCAGCAAGCTTTGCTATGGGTATCTTCCTTTTCTTTGCTCGGAGACGAGGGCTCTGTCGTGGCAACTGGAAGCCGGTCACCCCGGCCAGCGTCTTCCGTCGAGCTGCTGGAGGTCTGGGCGGCGTCGAACGTGGGGACGGGAGCAGCACCGGCATGTACGGGATGAAGATGGGAGTTGCAGACTCTGGAGAGGCATTGGTAGCAGCTGCAGCAGTCAAGGCTTCATCGGTGTGGTCTTCATTCCCCTCATCCCGAGTAGGAGTTGCAGTGGCGAGGACAAGCTCCGGAGTGAGGATGGCAGGGTCTTCTGGTTCTGATCCCAGGCGTGGTGGGGTGGGGGTAGCCAAAACGAACTCTGGCGTGGAGATCCCTGCATATGGAGCCATCTCTGGCAGCCATCTCTGGCAGAGCCGCACCACAAAGCCAGCCCAAGGCTGAACCAGCCGGAGCAAGCTCGATGATGTCGCTCGAAGTGGTGCGAGGAGAAGGCGGCAGCGAGCGTCCACGAGCCGCATGATCCCGTGAGCCGCCACCGGAGCGGCGCCGTCCATCGCGGCCACGGTCACCGCCACGCTCCTCGCGACGTGAACCGTGGCGATCATCTTCAGTCCGGCGTTCCGGGGCGCGGGAGCGGCTCCGGAAGATACGGTCGCGCCAGAAGGAACATGGCCGGTCGTTGTCGCGGCCTCGCCGGTCGTCGTCCCTGTCGTGGTCGTCGTCGCGGCGGTGTCGGTCGTCGTCATCCCGATGTCGAGGCGGAGGTTCACGCCTGTCTCGAACCCTCGACTCGCCGTCCACCACACCATATCTCCAGGTGAAGGGGTCAGTGTGCGGGCGACGCGGAATGTTGCCAGCCACGTCTGGTGTGTAGTCCTCCAGCTTGTCCAGATGAACGATAGCTCGACGCCGGATGCCCCGATGCCCAACAGCCGTGGACGGAGCACCACCAACACCCATGGTCACGCGGGGGGCAATGGTAACTTGCAACACCTTGGGGATGGCCAAGGGGTTCGCCGACCACGCCCAAAGCATGAAGCTTGATGCATCTTCGCGGCGGAGAGTGGCGATGTCGAAATAATGAACAAATGTGTTCGGACCGAGGACCTGCGCTGCCACGGAGTCGCACCAAGCGTTGAGGGGGATTCCTTCGATGCAGAGGTGGACGTGGTAATCCGCACGCACCACATCAGAGTGCGCATCGAAGCGCCAGTTGGCAGAATGGATGTCGAGGCCGTTGTGCCGGAATCTGCCTGCCGCCGTGACCTTGTTGGGTTGGTGCTGATAGTCGAAGAGAGTGAAGAAATCTTCTGGATAGTGTGGCACCACCTTGACATCTCGCACGCCAAACTCCACGTCGAGGGCCTCCTTGATCTCAGCAGCGCTCACCACCGGCCTGCTCCCACCAAGCCACAGGAAGGCACCCAGGGAAGCAAGGCTGGCGGTGTTGGCCTCCATCTCCGGCGTGGAGACGATGACCACGGTCCCCTCCTCAGGGCACAGCGAAGGGTCACCAACGCGGGGTGTCTGACGCGGCATGACGCACAGCACAGCCAATGCCGAGGGCGGGGCCTGGGAAGCTGCAGCAGGGGTCGATGCAGAGGACGCAGGTGGGGAGGAAGGAGTAGCAGCAGCAGCTTGATACAGCGACGGGGGTGGCCGAGGGGAGGGGAATGGAGAGTTGGTGCAGCCCCTCGCCCTGTGTCCAACCTGACGGTAGCGCCGACAGGTAAATGGATTCCTGCAGCTCGCCTTGCAATGGCCTCTGAGAAAACAGCGGTGGCACTCTCTGTCTTGGATCTTGACGAACTCGCTCTGTCTCTTTGGTGGGGAGTAAGAAGTTGCAGCCCGACGCCTTGAATGAGGGTGGTTAGGCCGCTCTTTACGCCACCAGTGAGCCGGCCGCACCAAATGCCATTGATGATCCTGAGCATCCGCGGCGGGGGCAGGATGTCTTGATTCCCGAGCAGCCGGCGCTGGGCTCGAGGGAGAGCTCGTCGAGTCCCATCGAGCCTTTGCCTTGAATGAGGTCGCAGACACGGACTTGAGGCATGGGCGGTGAGCTCCTTGAATGGGAGGAGGTGGCGTGCCTTGCAGAAGATTCGCATTGAAGGCGAAGCAGACTCTGCGCTGCACACCGGCGGCGGCCGCAGCAGCCGTAGGCGGGGAGTGAGTGGCTTGGGGATCCAGATCTGGAGAGCTCGACGCCAGCTGCGGAAAGAGCTCGGCCACCAGATCCAGCCTTCTGAACTGCGGAGAAGGGAACCCCGGAGGGAACCGCGGCGACAATGAGGAGGCGCCCGGGGGCGAGATGTGGGCAGCGGCGGCCTGAATGATGGCTGCGGGCGCCGGAGCAGCGCGCGGCAGGAGCGTGGGCGTGAGCATTGGGTCACCTACCTTCAGGGCATTTGAGCCTTCCAAGGGCGGACATCATCGATCCACCACCATTTGTCCTTGTTGTTGGTGCATCCGTCCATGAATTTCCTAGCACCGCACCCGGGCCGGGCGGCCGGCCCCTATTCCGGTGCCGCATTTAAGACCGCCAAGCTCAAAACGGAGGCTGCTGTTACTAGTACAAGGCCTCAGCCATGTGAGCCTGAAGCTCTACTCCTGGTACGTACCGTGGATCTTGCGAGAAGGACATGCACACCAACGATTCAAAACTTGTGAGCAGAGAGAGTGAGTTCCACGATTGAGCTGGAAGTCAATGCAACGATCTTGTCCAGTTAATGCGCTGATGGAATGGGGATTCGTAATTTATTACCATGATTAATTATTGGGGCCCGGCCGAGACGGTGGGCTGAACATGAATACTCTTTCTGTTTTTTCAGGAAAGCTGAACAGAACTCAAGTACTTTTATTTTAGGGTTACCACTACTCGTACTCTACAGTCCACACTAAACTACACTCTGGATGGGCCGAGAGCTAACGGGCCTAAATGGACAAACCTTATCCGGCCCACGAAATCAATCCAAACACGGAAGCAAAGAGAGCACCCCAGTTTAAGAAACCGGTGCTTTTTTTTAGGGAAAAAACCGGTGGTGCTTCTTGTGCAGCGTCCATGCGCTGCTCGCTCTGGAAAACTAGCTATTCCCTGTTTTGATCAAGGATCAAATGGAAGCTACTGTGCAATCACTAGGGAGATCAATGGTCGGAGGACTACGCTTCATAGCTCTAGTTTTGCTCATGAATGTATAAAGGAGGCTACATCTTTGGGCATAGGTCGCCATGTCTGGCTTGGTCTCCCCTATGACCCTATCACTATACCTGTAAACATGGTGATTTCTAACTAATAAAGAGCATGTGCTTGCCTAAAGAAAACTCTCCAGCAAGCGCTCCTTTAACCGGACCGGCCAATGTAGACATCCCTTCAACCGATTTAGTGAAGCTTCCAGAAGCATCCTCATAGGTTTTCCCTACAATGCTATTCCTCGCTTTTCACTAGAGTTTCCTTCCTTTGATGTTTTATTCCTTTTTTGTTTTCATAATTTTATGTAAAAAATATGAAATTTTTCTGTTTTCTTTTCAAATTGTGCACATTTTAATAAAATTAGATAACTTTTTAGAATTCATGTATGCTTTCAGAATTTTTTTAAATTTTTATTAAATTGCGAATAATTTAAAATCTGGATTTTTTTATAAATTCATGAATATTCATTTAAATACATAAACATTTTTTAAATTCATTACCATTTCTAATTTCATGAAGAGGCTTCAAATTTATGAATATGTTTTAATTTGTGAACATTTTTTGAAATATATATATATTTATTTTGCAAAACAAATTGGTAGTTGGCTTTTCTCATAAATAGGGGGTGGCTGTTTTTTTCACTAGAGCGCGCAAAAGGAAGAAAAAGAGAGCAAATCGTACAAGTATAGTTTCAGGCGCTACCACCACATGGGCCAGCCCATAAAGGCGCCAACATGTGCTATAGTGGCGTACTGGCGCTGAAGCGCTATATAGGAGTTCTCGAGAAAATGATACACAAACAATCTGCAGTGTTATTATCCATGCCTGTTGGTCTGGGTGAGCCTTATCAGAACCTTTGTATTTACGTTTCACTGCGTTGGATGTTGTTGTATCGCTCACTCAGTGATTGTTGGCTTTATTTACATACTTATAAGCATATGTCCTTCCTTTATAAAAATGATCCACCAAGATTAATATGGTGAACCACGGACGTACCTACGACCTTAAGTTACTTGTGATTGTGCGTTTACCACGATTCCACGAGAATTTCACTTGTTATCAAATTTATATGTGTTCTTTTTCATCTGCACTTTATACAGTTAGAAATACAAGGCCCCACTTCCGCATCTTAAACCCCCGATAACCTTTGACATAGTTTTATGAGCGCTGCTATGCGGCCGATGTTTTCAGGCCAATTCACGACTGATAGGCTGCCACCGCCATCAGATCAGCTGGCCAGCACTCCTACCCCGTTTGATTCCAGTGTTGTGTGGACATTGGCTAGGAAATGTCGTGTGCATGGCAGTTTCGTACCTTTACCAACCCCATCACCTAGCATGGCGCCATATTTTTGAACAATCAAGGAGAGGGGAGGGGGAGGATCCCACGCGAATGCATTACTCAAAGAACAGTTGGCTCCGCTTCAAACCGAGGATGTTGGGCCGAGGACGGTCACCACCACTCCGAGCACCGCTCGCATCTGGCTGATCACCCCTCTGTGACGTTCCCACTAATGGATAGATATCGTGGCTTGGACTAGCTGGCAATGTTGAGGTCGCATCATGCTTTGCTTCTTTTTCCCGTCACCTCTTAACATTTCGATCCTAACACTGCACTGAACCGCGTCGCTCGCCCCATTCCGCTCCGTTCTTCGGCTCAAGCCCCACCGCCCCCTCACCAATGACCTTATGCTCAATCATTACTTCTTCATCCCACGTCTCGAGAAAAGGTCTCGAGGTAGAGCTCGAGATTTGGGATTCTTGCACCATCGAGCCCAAGAAAGATGAGAGACCGGGCGAAATTGGCTCGTGCGCATCCGATCTTGGCCCGACGGGGCTTTGACGAGCCTAAATCAGCGAGTTTGATCAAATTGTTTCACGGAGATAATGAGTTTTGGTACGTTTTTAATGTTATGTACGTCCTTTCGACATGTTAAACGCCCAATTTTGATTTGGGACACATCACAACTCATTCTATAATTGGTATGTTCATGCTGCGAAGAGTTGCAACCGTTGATTTTTATGCAGCTACGTGTGATGATTTCTCAGACGATTTTAAAATAGGAAAAATACTCGTAAACATAATCCCCACGTAGACACGTACAGTTCATAGCTAGTAGTACGTATATATGTCAGAAGAGCGTAAATACCGAGCGATCGAGATCCCATCCGTGGTCCAATAGTATTATACATCCAACTGTTGAAGGACGCCCGTGATCCAAGCAAAGCAAGTACTCGATCGATTCGCACAGCGAAACTTTGGCAGTCAGTCACAGGCACAACAGGACACGCACCAACATAAATGAGGGATGGATCAGAGCCCAAACAGTGGCGTACGTACGTACATAAATGTTCATGAACAGAAGCAACTTGCGGGCGGGCGCGCGCGCGCGCGCACACACAGAAAGCTAGGCATGTATGGGGAGCTCTGCCTCTGGTGGTCATGAGATCTGCATGACCTGTATGCTTGTTCTTTGCGTTTCCCAGCAACCCGATCTAGCCCAGATGCACCCTGGTGTGATCTACTTCGACTTCCCTGCAGTACCAAGTTTGGTAACTTGGGCCTGTTTTTGTTGTGTAAAGGAATTAAGCCAGAAAAACCTGAAAAGATCGCATGCACTGCTTCTGTTTCAGAGAGGGCCGGTAATGTTAATTTCTTCACAATAGTTATTATATGTAAGTTAACTGAATTTATAATTTAGGCAAGTCGATTTTATGGAAGGAGGAATGGTTGGAGGAAGAAGGATCCGGCTTGCCTACTCCTTCCCCATGCTCCCATCCGTGTTCCCACCTCATCCTACGGCTGTCTTTTTTCTTTTTGCTTTCTAATTTAATCTAATCATCTCCCCCCTGATTTTAATGGGATTGGCCCAGGCCTTATTTGTTCCAATCAAATCAAGCCATATACGCGGGAAGTCTCGTCCTGAGGAAGAAAGCTCGAGGAAAAAGGGAAAAGGAAGGCGTTGGATTTTAGTCTAATGGTCTAGAAAATTGACTTATCCAAAAAAAAAAAACTCAGACGGCTTTCATATCGCAGGTCGCTATTTTCACTTGAATCTAAAACACAGTCTCATTCAGTAGCAAAGTTACAAGGAATTCATATAACACAAAACGCTACACTCAGACTTGACGTGCGTACATAGTTTAGTTACCCACTCTGATTAGCAAACCCTACCAATTGTTGTAGTAGCACCTGTCCATGCATGGACCTTCACACAAAACCAAAGGCCATGCACTAACTAGGCACACACTAGTACAAACTCCTCGCAATACATGCTAAGCACTAATAATAGTAGCACTAGAATAACTTGCAAAGCAAACTAAACATTTAAGAAACTAATTACCCACCAACAAGAACAGACTCCAGAAATCAAACACCTGGTACTGCTACATTTTTTAATGAGCTTTTGTCCTAGTGCTCGTACTAGCGGTACTAGCGACCTTTGTTTCTTCTACGAGATCCTATCACCACCCGGCAGCCTGGCCGGGAATGCGCGACGCCGGCGCTCGCACGCCGGGTGGTACCAGGATCTCGAGACCTCAGCTGGCTGGCTAGCTTGCTTGCTTGCTAGATGGACTAGAGCTGGTAGTGGTACGACGATGCCGCCGGCGGGGGCGGCGAGGCGAGCTGGGCGCAGAGCTCGGCGAAGGCGGTGAGGATGGCGGCGTGGTGGCGCGGTGAGTTGAGGGCGAGCAGGCGGCGGAGCATGCTGCGGAGGTCGTCCCAGCTGCACAGCCCCGTCTCCACCACCATCTGCACCATGCTCTCCCGGAAGTCGGCGCGCGGGTCCGACGAGTCCTTCTCCACTGCCAGCCCCACGTCCTCCTCCGGCGCCGCTTCTGCCGTAGCTGCTTTGTTCTCCACGTAATACCTCTTCTTCTGCTTCTTCTTCATGCTAGCCGGCTGCCTCCTGACCGGCGAGGCCGGCGTCACAGCCGGCGCCTCCTTGGCGGAGGGAAGGTGCTCTTGCTGCTGATGCAGCTTGGGAACGGCGCCGAAGCCATGGTAGGAGGAGTAGTAGTTGGAGCAGTTGGAGGAGGCGTAGCTGGTGGAGAAGGAAGCGGTGGAGGAGGACGACGGGAAGAGGCTGGACGAGCTGGTGCTCCTCGCCGGCGCCGCCGGTGTCTTGCTCGCGGAGGAAGGCTTGAGGAAGGACGGCAGGCTGAGCAGCATCCTGGGGCGGCGCGGGCGGCAGCTGCACCCGGTGTCGACCACCGCCACGTGGCGGCGCCGGCCCACCGGGAAGTGCCCGCCGCCGCCGCCGCCGCCGCTGCCAACGCCCCTGCGCGCCCCCGTCGACGACATCGCCGGTACGCTAGCTAAGATATACAGTTCAGCTTAGCTCTGCGAGGCTACGTCGGTGTGTACGTTGGAAGGGGTGTATAAAGCTTGGTTCCGGTGCCCGGAGGCGCGCAGGCAAGCTGGGAATGGGATTGATTGCGTGCACGGTGGTGTGTGCAAATGCGACTATGCGAGTGTGCTGTTGGTATATTGTGTCGTGTGGGATGGTGATACGCCGCGTGCAGTTTATATATGCTGTAATTTGACTAAGAGAGGTGATGGTATAGTTAATTGAAGGGAGGGGCGGGGTTTAGCTGGGCCATGTGTGGCATAGCTTGCTCATCATTCCTCCCCTGCCGTTTCCATTGACCTTGACCGTCCTCTCTAGCTAGGCTGTGATGCTCTAGTAGTAAATTTTGTAAACGGGAAACCCGTTTGTCCGTGTACCAACAGCCGAGGCCGAAGAGGTTGCTAGGCATGCCATGCCATCGACCCATCGTGTAGTGTCTCTCGTTTTGTTTTTGCATTCGTGTTTGCTCGTGTGTTTCACGGGCGCATCGGCATATGCATGCCAAGTGTGCGTGACATGGCATGCGCATCGTCTTCCCTCTTCCGTGTTGATGGCTTTACATGGCTGGTCAGGCACGCCGCACGCATAACTCGCCGAGTTCCACAGACGTCTCTCGTCATGAGCATGGCGCACGCACATCCGGTGTGAATACTAGCTTCCATCTTGTTGATTCTGAGGAGTAGACTCGTACAGTGCAGCGAGAAAATCGCGTGCCTTTCATTGTCCTGAGGAAGTAAATTAAATTTCTCTCTCGATCGTTGATTAACTAGATTTACACTCTTATAATATTTCTAAAACTTCGAGCATGCATGTTATTGCATTGTTCACCTTGCAAAATAGCCAGCCATGCTGATCGATGAGATCACAACGACGGATAAACTAAAGCTAGGGCCGGCGGGGATCGAACATAAGAAATTATATCTGTGTTTATTGATGTGAACACGTACTAGCTCATCGGCGTGTTCAAAGACTTATCCATGCGACGCGTCTGAATATGATCGATGGACAATTAATCCTTAGTTGAGCGCGACAATGTATCCCACGTACTACGCAGCAAGTACGTGCCGGAGAGATAGAGTTTTGGTTGGCGATCCATCGATAGCGACAACTAATCGTTTGCTAATATCTACTCCCTCTTTCCATAATTCTTGTCGTTGTCTTAATTCAACTTTAAACTAATACGACGACAAGAAATTTATGGAAACTCTGCTCGACGGTGTCGTTGCCAGTGACGATGACGCTCTCGAGCGCCCCTCACCTCCTTGAAGTTGTGAATGTGGGTTGTCCTCCTCCACCTTGTGCTCTAGGTGAAAACCCTTGTTCCGTCTCGTCGGACTAGGCGGTGGCGGTACTTGCAGGGAAACATTGCATGAAAAACAATTATTTTTCTACACACACGCAAGATCTATCCATGGAGATGCATAGCTACGAGAGGGGGAGAACATCTACATACCATTGCAGATCGCTAAGCGGAAGCGTTTATCAACGTAGTTGATGTAGTCGTACACCTTCACAATCCGTTCCCATCAAGCACCGAACGTATGACTCCTCCATGTTCAGCACACGTCCAACTCGATCACGTCTTCGCCTTCTTGATACAGCAAGAGGGGCGAAGTAGTAGATGAGTTCCGGCAGCACAATGGCGTGGTGACGGTGGTGGTGAAACTATTTCCGCAGGGCTTCGCCAAGCACAACAGATTTAGAGCAGATGAAGAACCAGAGGGAGAGAGGGCGCCGGCACACGGCTTGGTGAATCGTGGTGTGTTCTAGGGGCTAGCCCTGCCCCTCTATTTATATGATGAGCTCTGGAGTCGTTACTTGGAGAGAGGGCCTCCTCAAAGTCGGTTTGGAACGCAAGAAAGAGTCCTTCTCGGATTCCAGCACCAGACGCCACGGTCCTCGGTGTCTGGCCCAGGGCCAGACGCCAGGGTCCCTACCGCCTGGTCCCTGACCTCCGTAAAACTTCCTTTTGCACCGACCTAAAGCCCCGAGGGCCTTACCCCTTGGCCCAACCAAAGTGTCCTCGCACCAGAACATTTATGGAAACATCTGAAACCCTTCCGGTGAATTCCGAAACCCATTTGGAGACCAAACACTATCATCCTATATATCAATATTTACCTCCGGATCATTCTGGAGTTCCTTGTCATGTCTGTGATCTCATTCGGGATTTCAAACGACATTCGGTCACCAACATACATAACTCATATAATACTATACCGTCAATGAACGTTAAGTGTGTGGACCCTACGGGTTCAAGAATGATGTAGACATGACCGAGACGCTTCTTCGGTCAATAACCAATAGCGGGATCTGGATGCCCATATTGGTTCCTACATATTCTACGAAGATCTTTATTGGTCGAACCTTTATGCCAACATATGTAGTTCTCTTTGTCTTTCGGTATGTTACTTGCCCGAGATTCGATCGTCGGTATCTCCATACCTAGTTCAATCTCGTTACCGGCAAGTCTCTTTACTCGTTCTGTAATACATCATCTTGTAACTAACTCCTTATTCACTTTGCTTGCAAGCTTCTTCTGATGCCGTATTACCGAGAGGGCCCAGAGATACCTCTCCGTTATACGGAGTGACAAATCCCAATCTTGATTCACGCCAGCTCAGCGGACATCTTTCAGATATACCTGTAGAACACCTTTATGATCACCCATTTACGAAGTGACGTTTTATAGCACACAAGGTATTCCTACGGAGTCCAGGAGTTGCATGATCTCATAGTTGAAGGAACATGTATTTGACATTAAGAAAGTGATACGTCTCCGTCGTATCTATAATTTTTGATTATTCCATGCCAATATTCTACAACTTCCATATACTTTTGGCAACGTTTTATATTATTTTTGGGACTAACATATTGATCTAGTGCCCAGTGCCAATTCCTGTTTGTTGCATGTTTTATGTTTCGCAGAAACCCAATATCGAACGGAGTCCAAACGGGATAAAAACGGACGGAGATTATTTTTGGAATATTTATGATTTCTGGGAGGAAAAATCAACGCGAGACGGTGCCCGGGGGGGCGACGAGGCAGGGGGCATGCCTCAGGGGGGCAGGCGCACCCCTGACCCTCGTGGGCACCCCGTAAGGCGGTTGATGCTCTTCTTTTGCCGCAAGAAAGCTAATTCTCGGAGAAAAATCTGGGCGAAAGTTTTAACCCAATCGGAGTTACGGATCTTCAGATATAAAAGAAATGGTGAAAGGGCAGAATCTGGGAGCGCAGAAACAGAGAAAGACAGAGAGACGGATCCAATCTCGGCGGGGCTCTCACCCCTCCCACACCATGGAGACCATGGACCAGAGGGAAAACCCTTCTCCCATCTAGGGAGAAGGTCAAGGAAGAATAAGAAGAAGAAGAAGGGGGGCTCTCTCCCCCTTGCTTCTAGTGGCGCCGGAGCGCTGTCGGGGGCCATCATCATCACCGCGATCTTCACCAACACCTCCGCCATCTTCACCAACATCTCCATCACCTTCCTCCCTTCTATATTCAGCGGTCCACTCTCCCGCAACCCGATGTACCCTCTACTTGAACATGGTGCTTTATGCTTCATATTATTATCCAATGATGTGTTGCATCCTACGATGTCTGAATAGATTTTCATTGTCCTACCGGTGATTGATGAATTTTTATGATTGGTTTAATTTGCTTGTGGTTATGTTGCTGTCCTGTTGTGCCATCTGTGTCGTGCAAGCGTGAGGGATTCCCGCTGTAGGGTGTTGCAATACGTTCATGATTCGCTTATAGTGGGTTGCTCGAGTGACAGAAGCATAAATCCGAGTAAGGGGGTTGTGGCGTATGGGATAAAAGGGACTTGATGCTTTAATGCTATGGTTGGGTTTTACCTTAATGATCTTTAGTAGTTGCAGATGCTTGTTAGAGTTCCAATCATAAGTGCATATGATCCAAGCAGAGAAAGTATGTTAGCTTATGATTCTCCCACATAAAACTTGCTATCGGTCTAGTAAAGTAGTCAATTGCTTAGGGACAATTACACAACTCCTACCACCACTTTTCCACACTCGCTATATTTACTTTATTGCTTCTTTATCTAAACAGCCCCTATTTTTATTTACGTGCTCTTTATTATCTTGCAAACCTATCCAACAACACCTACAAAGTCTTTCTAGTTTCATACTTGTTTTAGGTAAAGTGAACGCTAAGCGTGCGTAGAGTTGTATTGGTGGTCGATAGAACTTTAGGGAATATTTGTTCTACGTTTAGCTCCTCGTTGGGTTCGACACTCTCAGTTATCGAAAGAGGCTACAACTGATCCCGTACACTTGTGGGTTATCAAGACCTTTTTCTGGCGCCGTTGCCGAGGAGTCATAGCATGGGGTGAATATTCTTGTGTGTGCTTGTTTGCTTTATCACTAAGTAATTTTTATTTGCTGTTCTAAGTTGTTTTCTATCTTTAGTTATGGGTAGGAAACGCAAAATTCCAAAAAAAATAGTTGTACCTACTCAACCAATGGTTGAAGAACCACTTAAAATCTATCACACTTCTGAAGCTTTTTACTTGGATCATCTTCGATCCCTTTGTGCTCGCGCTGAAACCCCAACTAGCTTAGTTGAGGGCAAATCTTTAGATGAGCATGCTTGTTATGTGCGACACTGTATATCTGAAAAAGGAAAACTTTTACTGGATCAAATTCATTGTTTGCAATGCTATGCTTGGAATTTATGTGAAATATATGATGTTACTTGTTGTTCTGAAAACCCTAAGAAACACCTTCCCTACTAATGTGAGTTTATTGATAATGGAATCGTATCTTCGTATGCTAAGGGTGTTTATAATTACTATGATGTTCAACAAACTGAAGAATTTGTTGCTTTTAAGGGTGCTTATGAAATTGCTTCTTTGATTGAAATGTATGATTATACTCTTTACAAATCTAAAATTTTTGCCATACTTAAATATTGTTATGATAATTATGCTTCTAATGCCTATGTTAAACCATATATGGAGAACTTCTCCGCTGTACAAGAAGAGACTAATATTTTGCAGGAGTCTATGGAAGAAGAAATTGATGAAACTGTGAGCTCATTGGATGAAAAAGATGATGAGGAGAGCGAAGAACAAAAGGAGGAAGAGCGGATTAGCTACCCGTGTCGGGCCCGGATCCTCTTCAAAAACAACGGGGCTGTCACAGCCCCTCAAACCGGCACACGCTTGGCCGGGTCGCTCGACCTGGCCAAGCCCCGCAACCCGGCCAGGCTCTTCGACCCGGCAAGACGCGTCGACTCGGCCTCAACAACTAGTGCAAGACAGCCGAACCCGACACAACCGAAGCTTTCATCGACAAGCCAGCTTCACCCGTGGCGCGCTCCGCAATCCAACCACGGGTCAGCTCCCATCCCATCTAGGCCGTACGATGGGACGAGTCTTCAATCAATGATGACCAAGGCAACAGTGCCCCACCCATGCCTCTGGTCAGCCGAAGCGTGGCAACAGTGCCCCTCACCTACCCGCTGACCAGGACCGGCGTGGCTACAGTGCCCTCACCCTCACCGCTGACGACAACAAGCAGCAACCTGACGGAGGGACCTGTACACGACTCGACTCGGCCAAGCCCTGACGATCGACAAGACGGCGCACAGTCCCCCTAGGCACACGGGGCCCGCACCTAGGGGAACCCGATGAACCACGAGCCCTCAGCGGGACCCAGCCCGGGTTCCCGGACACCGACAATACGGACCCACCGACTTGTAACATTACCATTGTACCCCCGGGGGGTTGGTCTATAAAACCCCCCAGGAGCCCACGGGCAAGCAGGCAGGCAAGCGAGAGACACATAGAGGAGTAACAAGAGAAAGGCAAGTAAGCATAGAACAAGCCACCGAAGCAACACCCGAGAGAGGGAGCAGCCCGAGCCTTGGCCAGCTTCCTTCCTCCCCCATGCAGCTCTAGGAGCAGCATTGTACTATCGAACATCCAACTACACTCGGCAGGACTAGGGGTATTATCTCTCCGGAGAGCCCCGAACCTGGGTATGTCCGGCGTCCCGCGCCCGCTCATGCCAACCTCGCCTCTGGAGTCCACCAGCGCCCTCGAGTCTCCTCCTCTCTTTTGCCATCCCTTGGCATCTGCCGTGCGCCCACCACGACAGTTGGCGCCCACCATGGGGCAGCTCGAGGAGCTGGCAGAGAGCATGCTTCAGACGGGGCCCTTCTCCTACACCGACGAGTCCGTCGCGCTGGCGGACGATGTCATCGGTGTGCTCGCCGCCTCCTTCGCCGCGTTGCGCATCTCCGATGAGTTCGCGGCTGACGAGTACCCCAGCGAGGTGCTCAGCTAGGTCCGACTCCCCCATCTCCCTCGGCGGCGGCGTTTGCGCCGGGGCAATGGACGCCCATGTGAAGCTCTTCGTCACCGGCGATGGCGCCTCCTCCTTGTCGAGTAAGACGAGGAAGGGTGCCGAAGCCAGGGCCGCAGCGGAACGATCCGAGCCGTCCGATCAGTTGCGCGCCGCGATGCAGAGCCTCCGCATCGCCATCGGCACCGACGTCGACGCCACGTCGCTGAGGCCCGAACCCAGCTTGAGGAAAGGCGCCATTAGATGCTGGACCTGTCTGAGACACTCGCCGCCACTCAGCGTCGCATGGGCGCCGCTCAGCTGGAGCGCGACGCCGCCTACGGATTCACGCCCGCCGCGGCCGAGCCAAGAAGGGTCGCCAATGTGTGTGCCCGGCGAGGAGCTATCGGCCGGGCCCTCGGCGCCGTCCCGACCGTCTACGAGACTCCAACGAAGAACATGCGCGCTGCCCAGGCAGCCGTAGTCGGCCTGGACCAGCTCGCGGGTGAGGAGCTGAAGGAGCGCATCGGGCGGATGCGCGAACTCCTCCATGCGGCCAACACCCAGCAGGACCGCCTCAACAAGCTCGCCAAGCCGGCGGGATCCGGCTCCGCCCGTCTTGGCGGACCCGGTGAACTTCTACACACCGCTTCCTCGCCACCCAGTGAGGCGCACTCTGACCGAGCCCGGACTCGGCGCGACCCGGCCGCTACAGCCGCCGGCGGATTGGGCGATGAGCCCGTCCCAAAGATCCAGCGCGGATCCGGCCAGCTTGGCCGGCGTCCGGCTCCAACTGACCCGGCCCCCCGTGGCCTGGCCGCAAGCTGACTCGGCCCGCGCGCCATCGACGACGTCGATGCCCGCCACCACCTCGATCATCTCGCTCGCTCCTTGGAGGTGGAGGAGAGCGGCGCTATCGGGCCGGCGTGCTTTGGCCCACGCATCCGGGAGGAGCCCTTCGCCAAAGGATTCATGCTCCCCCGCGACACCCCCAAGTACAATGGAACTGTGAAGCCAGAAGACTGGCTCACCGACTACACCATGGCCATTGGCATTACCGGTGCCAATCATCGTCTCGCCGTGCGCTACGCACTGCTCATGCTCCAAGGGTCGGCCCGCACGTGGTTGAACAGCCTGCCGATGGGCAGCATCAACACGTGGGTCGATTTCGAGGCAGCCTTCGTCCGCAACTTCACGGGACCTACAAGCGACCCGGACGCCCTAGCCAGCTCGCCATGTGCGTGCAAGGGCCTACGGAGACCGGTCACGAGTACCTCGCGTGCTGGACCAAGCTCCGGAATAGCTGCGAGGGCATCCATGAAGTCCAGGTGATCCAGTACTTCGTCAGCGGGTGCCGAGATGACACCCTCCTCAAGCACAAGCTCTTACGCTCCGACCCGGCCACCATGGCCGCACTCATGGTGACGGCGGACAAATACGCCAACGCCGACTCCGCCATGAAGATCCAGGTGGCGCTGGATGAAGCCGGCAAGGCGAAGCCGGTTCCCCCTCCGAAGCTGGCTGGCGAAAGCAGCTGGTAGCAGCATCACCAGAATAACAAGCACAAGGCCGACCAGCCGGCGCAGCATCACGACAACAGGCTCGTCGCGGCCACCGAGCCCGCGGCGGACCCGGCGGCAAAGCGCCGGCAAACCGGCAAGACGGCATGGCAACCCGCCATGAGTTTCGAAGAGATGCTCGATGCCCCCTGCAAGCACCACAGTGGCGCAAGACCCTCCACGCACACGCTTCGGTAGTGCGCCATCACCAAGCGCATCATGAGGGGCAACGTCCCGCCTCCTCCGGCTCCGGCTCCAGCTCTAGGTGCGGGACAGCTGCCTCTGCCTCCACCACCGCCTCCCGCCGGCGGCGCGATGCGCGATGACGCCTACCCGAACCAGAACGCAGCCTACATCGTCTTCACCAGCCTCGACGACGACAAGCACAGCGAGCACCTCCTTCGACAGGAGGTGAACACCGTCGTCCCGGCCAAGCCGGAGTTCATGCATTGGTCGGATCGCCCGATCACCTGGACCCGGGAGGATCACCCGGCGGTCATGCCGAGTCCGGGTGGTTATGCCCTCGTCCTCAACCCTACCATCGTCGCGCGGTGCACATGCAAGTTCTCCCGAGTCCTCACCGACGGCGGCAGTAGTATCAACATCCTCTACCGTGACATGATGACCAAGCTCGGTCTCAAGGCCGAGGACCTGGAGCCGACCCGGACAATCTTCCACGGCATCGTGCCCGGCCTCTCCTGCTCTCTCATTGGCTGGGTCCGGCTCGATGTCCTGTTCAGTGACATCAGCCACTTTCGACGCGAACCAATCTGGTTCGAGGTGGTGGACCTGTCCAGCGCGTATCACGCATTGCTGGGCCGGCCCGTGCTCGCCAAGTTCATGGCGGTTCCCCACTACGCGTATCTGAAGATGAAGATGCTGGGTCCCAAGGGCCTCATCACCATCACCGGCGATTACCGCAAGTCCCTGGAGTGCGCCCGAGACGTCGCCAAGTTGGCTGAGTCGCTGGTCATTGCTGAGGAGCGGCACCAGCTCGACCGGATCGTCGCCCTGACAGGCGAGGCCTCCGCTGCGTCGATCCCGACCTCGGACCCGGCCGACGAGGCCGCCTTCAAACCCTCCAAGGAGACCAAGAAGGTGAAGCTGAACCCGGAAGACCCCAGCTGCATCAAGTACATTGTCGTAGGCGCCCGCCTCGACAGCAAATAGGAAGGCGAGCTCATCGACTTCCTTCGTGAGAATCGGGACATCTTCGCATGGACCCCCAAGGACATGCCGGGTATCCCGAGGAAGTACGCCAAGGACAAACTTCACGTCCGCAAGGACGCCAAGCCTATCTGTCAACCCCTACGACGATATTCCGAAGAGAAGAGAAGAACCATTGGTGAAGAGGTCGCCAAGCTCTTGGCGGCCGGCTTCATAATGGAAGTGTTTCACCCCGAGTGGCTGGCCAATCCAGTCCTTGTCCTGAAGAAGAACAAGACCTGGTGCATGTGTATCGATTACACCAGCCTCAACAAGGCCTGTCCCAAGGATATGTTTGCTCTCCCGTGGATCGACCAAGTCAACAACTCAACCGCCGGGTGTGAGCTCCTGTCCTTCCTAGACGCTTACTCCGGCTACCACCAGATCAAGCTGGACCCAGCCGATGCCCTAAAGACGTCCTTCATCACGCCCTTTGGGGCGTATTGCAACATCACCATGTCATTCAGCTTGAAGAACGCCGGTGCCACCTTCCAACGTTGCATGCAGAAATGCCTGCTACCGCAACTCGGCCACAATATCCACGTGTACGTGGACGACATCGTGGTGAAGACCAAGCAGCACCTCACGCTCCTCGACGATTTGAAGGAAACATTCGCCAATCTCCACGAATACAAGGTCAAGCTTAACCCGGAGAAATGCGTCTTCGGCGTCCCGGCCGGAAAGCTACTCGGCTTCCTCGTCTCGGAATGCGGCATTGAGGCGAACCCGGAGAAGATCAAGGCCATCGAGCGCATGCGCAAGCCGGCTCGGCTGCGCGATGTCCAGAAGTTCACCGAATGCTTGGCCTCGGTCAGCCGGTTTCTAAGCCGGCTGGGCGAGAGGGCGCTACCCCTGTGACGCCCCCGATTCAATCGTACACTAATCATGCACGCAAACGTGTACGATCAAGATCAGGGACTCACGGGAAGATATCACAACACAACTCTAAAAACATAAATAAGTCATACAATCATCATAATACAAGCCAGGGGCCTCGAGGGCTCGAATACAAGTGCTCGATCATAGACGAGTCAGCGGAAGCAACAATATCTGAGTACAGACATAAGTTAAACAAGTTTGCCTTAAGAAGGCTAGCACAAACTGGGATACAGATCGATAGAGGCGCAGGCCTCCTGCCTGGGATCCTCCTAAACTACTCCTGGTCGTCGTCAGCGGGCTGCACGTAGTAGTAGGCACCTCCAGTGTAGTAATCGTCATCGACGGTGGCGTCTGGCTCCTGGGCTCCAGCATCTGGTTGTGACAACCAGAAAGAAAGGAAAGGGGGGAAAAGGGGGGAGAAAGCAACCGTGAGTACTCATCCAAAGTACTCGCAAGCAAGGATCTACACTACATATGCATGGGTATATGTGTAAAGGGCCATATCGGTGGACTGAACTGCAGAATGCCAGAATAAGAGGGGGATAGCTAATCCTGTCGAAGACTACGCTTCTGGCAGCCTCCGTCTTGCAGCATGTAGAAGAGAGTAGACTGAAGTCCTCCAAGTAGCATCTCCAAGTAGCATCTCCAAGTAGCATCTCCAGTAGCATCGCATAGCATAATCCTACCCGGCGATCCCCTCCTCGTATCCCTGAGAGAGAGCGACCACCGGTTGTATCTGGCACTTGGAAGGGTGTGTTTTATTAAGTATCCGGTTCTAGTTGTCATAAGGTCAAGGTACAACTCCAAGTCGTCCTGTTACCGAATATCATGGCTACTCGAATAGATTAACTTCCCTACAGGGGTGCACCAACTTACCCAACACGCTTGATCCCATTTGGCCGGACACACTTTCCTGGGTCATGCCCGGCCTCGGAAGATCAACACGTCGCAGCCCCACCTAGGCAAAACAGAGAGGCCAGCACGCCGGTCTAAACCTAAGCGCACAGGGGTCTGGGCCCATCGCCCATAGCACACCTGCACGTTGCGAGGGCGGTCAGAAGCAGACCTAGCCTAGTGGCGTTCCAGTCCAATCCGGCGCGCGCCGCTCCGTCGCTGACGTCTGAAGTGCTTCGGCTGATACCACGACGTTGGGATACCCATAACTACTCCCGCGTAGATGGTTAGTGCGTATAGGCTCGTAGCCAACTCAGATCAAATACCAAGATCTCGTTAAGCGTGTTAAATAACCGCGAACGCCAAACCGGGCCAGGCCCACCTCTCTCCTAGGCGGTCTCAACCTGCCCTGTCGCTCCGCCACAAAGATCCACACAGAGGGCCGTCGGGACAAAGGTCCTTTCAGCCCCCAATCCGTGAATCACTCGCGGGTACTCTTCGAGCGGACCCGACTTTAGTCACCATCTGTAGTATGTATATATGCATAGTATATACCCGTGATCACCTCCCGAGTGATCACGGCCCAATAGTATAGCAAGGCAGACTGACAAGAATGTAGGGCCAATGATGATAAACTAGCATCTTATACTAAGCATTTAGGATTGCGGGTAAGGTATCAACAGATGTAGCAACAATGTCAGGCTATGCATCAGAATAGGATTAACGGAAAGCAGTAACATGCTACACTACTCTAATGCAAGCAGTATAGAGGAGAATAGGCGATATCTGGTGATCAAGGGGGGGGGGGCTTGCCTGGTTGCTCTGGCAAGAGAGAGGGGTCGTCAACTCCGTAGTCGAACTGGGCAGCAGCAGCGTCGGTCTCGTAGTCTACCGGAGAGAAAAGGGGGGAAAGAAACAATGAATACCATGTAAACAGATGCATATCGATGCATGACAAGACAAGTAACGGTGCTAGGGGTGCCCTAACGCGGTATGAGGTGATACCGGTGAAGGGGGAAAACATCCGGGAAAGTATTCCCGGTGTTTCGCGTTTTCGGACAGATGAACCGGAGGGGGAAAGTTGCGTGTTTGATATGTTAGGGGTGTGTGGCGGACGAACGGGCTGCGTAACCGGATTCGTCCCGTCGTTCTGAGCAACTTTCATGTTGAAAATATTTTAATCCGAGTTACGAATTAAAAGATATGATTTTCTAAAGATTTTATTAATTTCTGGAATTTAATTAATTATTTAATTAATTCGGAAAACAGATTAATGACATCAGCATGATGTCATGCTGACATCAGCAGTCAACAGAGTTGACTTGGTCAACCTGACATGTGGGTCCAGGGGGGACCCACCTGTCATCCTCTAATTAGGTTAATTAGGGTTTAGGTTAATCTAATTACAGTTTAATTAAACTTAACTAGTTAATTAAACCGGATTAATTAACTTAATTAATTACTTACTTAATTAATTAATAATTAATTTTATTAAATCATTTTTGTTTTTATTAATTATATTTATTTTATTTTATTTATTTTTCTTTTTAAATCCCTTTTTTTAAACGTTTTGGGGCGGGGCCCCACGTGTCTGTGGCCCAGAGGGCATCGGACCCCACCCGGCAGTGGCCCAGGAGGCCGACCGGGCGCGGGTGCGGGCGCTCGCCCGAACGGGCGTGGGCGATGCGGGCGCAGCCCAGCAAGGCGTCGCGGGGCGCCGGTGGCGACGGCGAGGTCATGGCCGGAGCAGGGCGCGCCGGCCGTGGTCTGTGGAGAGGCGGCTGCACGGAGGAGCGCTGGGGGCCGGAGGCGAGGGGATGGGGTTCTGGGGCCGGCGTCGCCGGAGGGAGAAGAGGCCGGGGGGGCGATTCGGTGGAGGACCGGCGACGACGTGCAGGGGACGGCGCAGGGGCTCGGGAGGCGGGACGAGGCCCGCGCGTGAGGGAGGGGAGGCGCGGCTGTGCGGGGCCGGTGCACGTGGCTGAGGCGACCAGGGGGGGGGGGGAAGGGCGCGGCGGCCGCGGCAGGGGAGCCGCACGGGGAAGCGGGGAGGGGCCGGGGGCGGGACGGCCCGGCGCGGCACGGGCGACGGTGGCGCCGGAGCACGTCGAGCGGCGACGACCGAGGCGACCTAGGGGGAGAGGGGGAGTGAAGGGGGGAGCTCACGGGGGGGGGGGGGGGGGGGGTGGGGGGCGCGTAGGGTCTAGGCAGCGTGCTCGGGGGCGGCCAGAGAAGACCGGCGAGGAGGAGGGCGAGGAGGCGGCGCTCGACGGCGATGTGGTCCCGGCGAGGTGGGAGACGGGGACGGATCCGAGGCGACGAGGGGGCGTCGGGCGTGTGGCGAGGGGGGGCGCCGGCGTCCTGAGTGGCCGATCGGGGAGGGGGGGGGGGGAGGACGGGGCGGCGTCGGGTGGGGGTGGGGCGCCGGCGTCGGGGTCGACGGGATCGGGGCCGATCTCGATCCGGATCGGTGGGGGGGGAGAAGGGGATCGAGGGGGAGTGGGGGGGGGGGGGCGTCGGCTAGGGTTTCGCCGTCCGCGGGGTTATGGGAGTGAGGGGGGGGGGGGGCGGATGGGCCATGGGCGGGTCGGCTGGGCCGGTTGGCCCAGTTGGCCAGGGGGTTTTCCCCCCCGTAGTTATTAGGTTTATTTTTCTTTTCTTATTTTTCCTTTTCTGTTTTAATTCATTTTAAAATATTCAGACACTTTATAAAAATGTGTGCACCCCACCATAATTAACTTTGTAATATTTGACAACCCCCGAACATTTTAGTTTTGATTTTTTTTTGAAAACTTTTATTGCCATCAAAATTTTGATTTGAATTTCGAAACCGTTTTGATTTAACCCGCGGTTAACTACAGTGACAGAGGTGACGTGGCACCATCAACGTGAGATTACTGCAGCATGATTATCCGGGCGTTACAAATCTCCTCCACTACAAGAAATCTCGTCCCGAGATTTAGGAGGTAGAAGGAAAGAGTGCGGGGTATTCATCACGAAGACGATCCTCGCGTTCCCAGGTGGCTTCGTCTTCAGAGTGATTTGACCAGTGGACTTTGAGGAACTTGATCGCCTTCTGACGTGTGCGGCGTTCGGCTTGGTCGAGAATGCGGACCGGATGCTCTTTATAGGAGAGGTCCTGTTGCAATTCGAGCACTTCATGGTCCATTGCTCGGATTGGGTCCTTGAAGCAACGGCGGAGCTGTGATACATGGAACACATCGTGAACCTGAGAAAGGTTCGGCGGAAGCTCCAGTTGATATGCCACTTTTCCACGCCTTTCGAGAATAGTGAATGGGCCAATATAGCGAGGAGCTAACTTGCCCTTGATCCCGAAGCGGTGAGCACCCTTCATTGGTGTGACTCGAAGATAAGCCTTTTCGCCAGGTTGATAGACCATGTCCTTATGTTTACGGTCATAATTACTCTTTTGGCGTGACTGAGCAGTCTTGAGATTCTCGCGAATAATGCGGACTTGTTCTTCGGCATGTTGGATAATATCCGGACCGAAGAGTGGACGTTCCCCAGTTTCTGACCAGTTCAGAGGGGTTCGGCACTTTCGTCCATATAACACTTCGAAGGGGGCCATCTTCAGACTAGCTTGATAGCTATTATTATAAGAGAACTCAGCATACGGGAGGGATTCCTCCCATTTCTTGCCGAAGGAAATGACACAAGCTCGAAGCATGTCTTCGAGAACTTGGTTGACACGTTCAACTTGCCCTTGCGACTGAGGATGAAAAGCAGTGCTGAAAGACAGATGAGTGCCCATAGCTTCTTGGAAACTTGCCCAGAATCTTGAAGTGAATAAGCTGCCACGGTCTGAACTGATTACCAATGGAATACCGTGAAGCGAGACAATTCTGGACATGTAGAGGTTTGCCAGCTGACTAGCAGTGATCGTTTCCTTGACAGCCAGAAAATGTGCAACTTTAGAAAGCCGGTCAATGACGACAAGAATAGCATCATTACCTTTCTGCGATTTGGGGAATCCAGTGACGAAGTCCATTTCAACATGGTCCCATTTCCATTCAGGAATAGAGATAGGTTGCAGAGTTCCAGCAGGCCTTTGATGCTCTGCTTTGATACAACGACAAACGTCACACTCAGCAACATAACGAGCAATATCTTGCTTCATATTAGACCACCAGAATCTCTGACGAATGTCTTGGTACATCTTTGTACTACCAGGATGGATACATAGAGGCGTATCATGAGCTTCTTTCATAACCTTTTGAGTCATATCCAGGTTTTCCCTCTTACTCGGAACTACTAGGCGACCTTTGAAGAATAAGGTGCCATCATCAGCAACAGTGAAGAATGAGGGCTTTCCTTCTTTGAGGTCGCGCTTAATCTTGTGGACTTCATCGTCACACTTCTGTATCCATTTGATGGTGTCCACAAGATCTGGTTTCGCAACCAGGGTATTGAGAGAACCCCTGGGAACAACATGGAGGTTCATCTTGCGAAACTCCTTAGGAGGGGGAGCGAGCGCACCCGAAGGAACAATATGGAGGTTCAGCTTTCGAAATTCTTCAACAAGTGAGGGCTGAACCTTGTGAATCAGAAGGTGGTTGCAGTAAGACTTGCGGCTCAAGGCATCAGCCATTACATTAGCCTTGCCTGGCGTATAGGAAATACCCAAGTCAAAGTCTGCAACAATCTCCATCCATCTTTGCTGACGGAGGTTCAGGTCTGGCTGAGTAAACAGATACTTCAGACTTTGGTGGTCAGTGAAGATCTCGCAACGATTACCGAGAAGGTAATGTCGCCACTGCTTCAGTGCATGAATGACAGCAGCAAGCTCGAGGTCGTGAACTGGGTAGTTCTCTTCGTGAGGACGCAATTGCCGAGAGGCATAAGCAATAACTTTGCGGTCTTGCATTAGGACACAGCCTAATCCTTGACGGGAAGCGTCGCAGTAAATGACGAAGTCCTTCTTAGTATCAGGAGGAGCTAGTACTGGGGCAATAGTCAACTTGTCTTTGAGTGCCTGGAAACTTTCCTGACATTTATCTGTCCATTGGAACTTGACGCCCTTATGCAACAGGTTAGTCAGGGGCCTGGCAATCTTGGAGAAGTTCTCGACGAATCGACGGCAATAGCTGGCGAGACCGAGAAAATTTCTGACTTGCTTGACATTCTTCGGAGGAGTCCAATCGAGAATAGCCTGGACTCGTTCAGGGTTAACGGCAATACCATCCTTAGAGATGACATGTCCAAGATAGGTTACTTCGGGAAGCCAGAATTCACATTTAGAGAACTTGGCGTATAGCTGATGCTCTCGTAACTTTTCCAGCACAAGACGAAGATGTTCAGCATGTTCTTCTTCATTCTTGGAATATACAAGGATATCATCCAAATAAACCACGACGAACTTGTCGAGGTAATCCATGAATATATAGTTCATCAGACGAGAGAAGGTGGCTGGGGCATTGGTTAATCCAAAAGACATAACAGTGTACTCGTATGATCCATAACGAGTCACAAAGGCGGTCTTGGGGACATCCTCCTCACGAACACGGATCTGGTGGTAACCCAACCTCAAGTCGAGTTTAGAGAACACTGATGAACCAGCCAGTTGATCATACAGATCATTGATCCGAGGAAGAGGATACTTATTCTGAATGGTAGCTTGATTTATAGGACGGTAGTCTTGGACCAATCGGTTTGTCCCATCCTTCTTCTTGACAAAGAGAGAAGGTGCTCCCCAAGGAGAGCAACTTGGGCGAATGAAACCACTTCGAAGAGATTTATCGATTTCCTCCTTAAGCTCAAGGAGTTCATGCGGCGGCATCTTGTAAGGTCGTTTGGCTATAGGAGTGGTGCCTGGTTTCAAGTCGATGACGAACTCGACAGCTCTAGCAGGGGGAATCCCTGGGAGTTCTTCAGGAAAGACGTCGAGGAAGTTACGCACGACGGGAATGTTTTCAATGCCCTCGAGGGGTGCGGCGTTCAATGCATTCAATGCATAGAGCCTTGCCTCGGCATTCTTAACCAGATGAGCTCGGTAAGTGACTATTTCATCGGAAGGGTGTAGCAGATGGACGGTCTTAGTGGCGCAAACTATAGAAGCAGTATGCGCCTTTAACCAATTCATTCCCAGAATGAGGTCAATGCTACAAGACTTCAGTACGATGGGTGAGACAAGGAATTCCAGTCCTTCGATTTCAACGGGGACGTCGTTGCAAATCATGGAGGTTCGACATTGGCCCGCAGGGGTGTGTACTAATAGTGAAGCATTCATGTCTTCACTTTTAATGCCATGCATGAATGCGAAATCTTCAGACATGAATGAATGCGATGCACCTGTATCAAATAGAACACATGCTGGTACTGAATTTACGAGGAGTGTACCCATCACAGTAGCAGTTTGGTCTTGAGCTTCGTTCAGATCAACGTGGTTGGCATGAACTCGACCATAAGGCTTGGCATTGTTGTTGCGGGGTTGGCTGCTTCCACGGCCAGTTGCTGGAAGGGCCAGTTGATTCTGTTTCTGGTTGCATTCCCTAGCACGGTGCCCTGGTTGTCCGCACCTGAAGCACAAACCATTCTCGGGAGTAGGAACAGGAGCTCGGGGTGGTTGAGCTGGAAGCCTCGGCTGCCTAGTTGGAGCAGTAGGCAGACGAGGTGCAGCATAGGACTGCCTTGGGGCAGGTGCATCCGGATGGTACATGCTGTTGGGAATCCATACCTTGCGCTTCTGTGAGGACGGGCCCGAAGATGAGCCCGTGTCACGGCTGCGCCTGTGAGAGCTCTGGTATTCCTGCAGACCAGTCTCGACATTGATGGCCTTGTTCACCAAGGTGGCAAAATTGGCAAAGTCGTGCACTAGAAGTGCGAGCTTGATGTCAGCTTGAAGGCCGTCATGGAACTTCTCCTGTCTGCGTGCATCAGTGGCAATGTCCTCTTCAGCGTAGCGAGACAAGTCCAGAAACTCTCGCTGATAAGCTTCAACAGTCTTGTTGCCTTGGGTGAGGTTGCGGAACTCACGCTTCTTCCGGTCCATGACTCCTTGAGGGATGAAGCGGGCACGGAAAGCAGCCTGGAAGTCTGGCCAGGTGATGATTGTCCCAACGGGCAGAGTACGCATGTGGCTGTCCCACCATTGAGCTGCGGGTCCCTTCAGGAAGAAGGAAGCAAAAGTGACATAGCTGGCAGGGGCTACATCAGTAGACTCCATCTCATAGGTGATGTCACGGAGCCAGTCATCAGCATCCAGCGGCTGGGTTGAGCTGCGGTACACACTTGGGTTGAGGCGCATGAAATCCTGCAGAGTTTTTGTGTTTGGCTGCTGGTTCATATTGGGGCGAGGAAACTGAGCCATCATGTTCTCCATGAACTGGCGATTCATCTCAAGCTGTTGGATCATACCAGCCATGTACTCAGGCGGTGGTGGAAAGTTGCCACCACGACCACGACCGGCTGGTCTAACCATCCTGCTAATATATAACAGGGGTAGTTCAGCATTTGAGAAATTATGCAAAGGACAAGAATCATTCATGGTCAAATATGCATAATGAAAGCAGCACGATAGAAACTACAAAGTAGTCGGCACATCTTACAAAAGGGATCATACATAGAGTTCGGTACACAGAGTTCAGTACATAGACTAAGACATCATAGGCGGCACGCAGGCTCGCGACGAATGCATCTATCACTAACAAGCAAGCCTACATCAGTCCCATGCGGTACTGCGAAGGTAGCTGTAGCCTGAAAGCTGGTAGTGCGGCAGCGGATAGTCCTCCACGTCAGTGACCTGGGGGCCGCGGATACTCTGGTGCAGAACCCGACGCCCGAGTGGCAGAAGAGGACCGAGCGCGGGAGAGTAGCCTCCCACCTCTGGCCAACCGACACCCTGGGGCATCACGGTCCTGGTTGGGTAGATCGCAGATCGCGGCAGCTCTCTGGATCGGACAAAGGGGTGCCACAGCGTCAGAGCACGGTAAAGGTGCTGACTGGTGAGGTACAACTCGTGGCGAAGAGCTCGGTTAGCTCGATCCAGCCCATCAGCACGCAGAACAAAGTTCTGATGGTAGAAGGGCTCTCTGGTTAAAGTCCTGGTACTCCTCAAAGACGGTGTACTCAGGGTGCCAGGGATAACCCAGATAGATCATCATCTCAGCTAGCACGGCAGGTGATCCCGAGGCGCCAATGGCCGTCGTGTGGCGGACGACCTGCCTCGTGGGTTCCATCTGAAAACAAAGATGTTTCAAGGGAGTCAATGATAGTGTGGAAATCGTCCAAAATACTATTCCAAAGAATACTATGGCTTTATCCAACTTTGGGGTGAATGGGGTCACGGGATCCTAGTGATAGTTAGTAAATTCGTTTAACCCGAGTAGAAAAGAGTTCAGAGTCCCGGAGTAAAGGTCGAGGAGTAAAAGATCCTAGTACCACCCGATGGCGACGTGGGCCCGTAAGGCACACAGCCAAGTTAGTAAAAGTTTTTGTAATGTCTAGACTCAACTTCGGCCCAGGAGTGTGGAAGGGGGATTCCTATAGGCAGTCGGCTCTGATACCAACTTGTGACGCCCCCGATTCAATCGTACACTAATCATGCACGCAAACGTGTACGATCAAGATCAGGGACTCACGGGAAGATATCACAACACAACTCTAAAAACATAAATAAGTCATACAAGCATCATAATACAAGCCAGGGGCCTCGAGGGCTCGAATACAAGTGCTCGATCATAGACGAGTCAGCGGAAGCAACAATATCTGAGTACAGACATAAGTTAAACAAGTTTGCCTTAAGAAGGCTAGCACAAACTGGGATACAGATCGATAGAGGCGCAGGCCTCCTGCCTGGGATCCTCCTAAACTACTCCTGGTCGTCGTCAGCGGGCTGCACGTAGTAGTAGGCACCTCCAGTGTAGTAATCGTCATCGACGGTGGCGTCTGGCTCCTGGGCTCCAGCATCTGGTTGTGACAACCAGAAAGAAAGGAAAGGGGGGAAAAGGGGGGAGAAAGCAACCGTGAGTACTCATCCAAAGTACTCGCAAGCAAGGATCTACACTACATATGCATGGGTATATGTGTAAAGGGCCATATCGGTGGACTGAACTGCAGAATGCCAGAATAAGAGGGGGATAGCTAATCCTGTCGAAGACTACGCTTCTGGCAGCCTCCGTCTTGCAGCATGTAGAAGAGAGTAGACTGAAGTCCTCCAAGTAGCATCTCCAAGTAGCATCTCCAAGTAGCATCTCCAGTAGCATCGCATAGCATAATCCTACCCGGCGATCCCCTCCTCGTATCCCTGAGAGAGAGCGACCACCGGTTGTATCTGGCACTTGGAAGGGTGTGTTTTATTAAGTATCCGGTTCTAGTTGTCATAAGGTCAAGGTACAACTCCAAGTCGTCCTGTTACCGAAGATCACGGCTACTCGAATAGATTAACTTCCCTGCAGGGGTGCACCAACTTACCCAACACGCTTGATCCCATTTGGCCGGACACACTTTCCTGGGTCATGACCGGCCTCGGAAGATCAACACGTCGCAGCCCCACCTAGGCAAAACAGAGAGGCCAGCACGCCGGTCTAAACCTAAGCGCACAGGGGTCTGGGCCCATCGCCCATAGCACACCTGCACGTTGCGAGGGCGGCCGGAAGCAGACCTAGCCTAGTGGCGTTCCAGTCCAATCCGGCGCGCGCCGCTCCGTCGCTGACGTCTGAAGTGCTTCGGCTGATACCACGATGTCGGGATACCCATAACTACTCCCGCATAGCTGGTTAGTGCGTATAGGCTCGTAGCCAACTCAGATCAAATACCAAGATCTCGTTAAGCGTGTTAAATAACCGCGAACGCCGAACCGGGCCAGGCCCACCTCTCTCCTAGGCGGTCTCAACCTGCCCTGTCGCTCTGCCACAAAGATCCACACAGAGGGCCGTCGGGACAAAGGTCCTTTCAGCCCCCAATCCGTGAATCACTCGCGGGTACTCTTCGAGCGGACCCGACTTTAGTCACCATCTGTAGTATGTATATATGCATAGTATATACCCGTGATCACCTCCCGAGTGATCACGGCCCAATAGTATAGCAAGGCAGACTGACAAGAATGTAGGGCCAATGATGATAAACTAGCATCTTATACTAAGCATTTAGGATTGCGGGTAAGGTATCAACAGATGTAGCAACAATGTCAGGCTATGCATCAGAATAGGATTAACGGAAAGCAGTAACATGCTACACTACTCTAATGGAAGCAGTATAGAGGAGAATAGGCGATATCTGGTGATCAAGGGGGGGGGGGGGCTTGCCTGGTTGCTCTGGCAAGAGAGAGGGGTCGTCAACTCCGTAGTCGAACTAGGCAGCAGCAGCGTCGGTCTCGTAGTCTACCGGAGAGAAAAGGGGGGAAAGAAACAATGAATACCATGTAAACAGATGCATATCGATGCATGACAAGACAAGTAACGGTGCTAGGGGTGCCCTAACGCGGTATGAGGTGATACCGGTGAAGGGGGAAAACATCCGGGAAAGTATTCCCGGTGTTTCGCGTTTTCGGACAGATGAACCGGAGGGGGAAAGTTGCGTGTTTGATATGTTAGGGGTATGTGGCGGACGAACGGGCTGCGTAACCGGATTCGTCCCGTCGTTCTGAGCAACTTTCATGTTGAAAATATTTTAATCCGAGTTACGGATTAAAAGATATGATTTTCTAAAGATTTTATTAATTTCTGGAATTTAATTAATTTTTTAATTAATTCGGAAAACAAATTAATGACATCAGCATGATGTCATGCTGACATCAGCAGTCAACAGAGTTGACTTGGTCAACCTGACATGTGGGTCCAGGGGGGACCCACCTGTCATCCTCTAATTAGGTTAATTAGGGTTTAGGTTAATCTAATTACAGTTTAATTAAACTTAACTAGTTAATTAAACCGGATTAATTAACTTAATTAATTACTTACTTAATTAATTAATTAATAATTAATTTTATTAAATCATTTTTGTTTTTATTAATTATATTTATTTTATTTTATTTATTTTTCTTTTTAAATCCCTTTTTTTAAACGTTTTGGGGCGGGGCCCCACGTGTCTGTGGCCCAGAGGGCATCGGACCCCACCCGGCAGTGGCCCAGGAGGCCGACCGGGCGCGGGTGCGGGCGCTCGCCCGAACGGGCGTGGGCGCTGCGGGCGCAACCCAGCAAGGCGTCGCGGGGCGCCGGTGGCGACGGCGAGGTCATGGCCGGAGCGGGGCGCGCCGGCCGTGGTCTGTGGAGAGGCAGCTGCGCGGAGGAGCGCTGGGGGCCGGAGGCGAGGGGATGGGGTTCAGGGGCCGGCGTCGCCGGAGGGAGAAGAGGCCGGGGGGCGATTCGGTGGAGGACCGGCGACGACGTGCAGGGGACGGCGCAGGGGCTCGGGAGGCGGGACGAGGCCCGTGCGTGAGGGAGGGGAGGCGCGGCTGTGCGGGGCCGGTGCACGTGGCCGAGGCGACCAGGGGGGGGGGGGGGAAGGGCGCGGCGGCCGCGGCAGGGGAGCCGCACGGGGAAGCGGGGAGGGGCCGGGGGCGGGACGGCCCGGCGCGGCACGGGCGACGGTGGCGCCGGAGCACGTCGAGCGGCGACGGCCGAGGCGACCTAGGGGGAGAGGGGGAGCGAAGGGGGGAGCTCACGGGGGGGGGGGGGGGCGCGTAGGGTCTAGGCAGCGTGCTCGGGGGCGGCCGGAGAAGACCGGCGAGGAGGAGGGCGAGGAGGCGGCGCTCGACGGCGATGTGGTCCCGGCGAGGTGGGAGACGGGGACGGATCCGAGGCGACGAGGGGGCGTCGGGCGTGCGGCGAGGGGGGGCGCCGGCGTCCTAAGTGGCCGGTCGGGGAGGGGGGGGGGAGGACGGGGCGGCGTCGGGTGGGGGTGGGGCGCCGGCGTCGGGGTCGACGGGATCGGGGCCGATCCCGATCCGGATCGGTGGGGGGGGGGGAGAAGGGGATCGAGGGGGAGTGGGGGGGGCGTCGGCTAGGGTTTCGCCGTCCGTGGGGTTATGGGAGTGAGGGGGGGGGGGGGGCGGCGGATGGGCCATGGGCCGGTCGGCTGGGCCGGTTGGCCCAGTTGGCCAGGGGGTTTTCCCCCCCTGTAGTTATTAGGTTTATTTTTCTTTTCTTATTTTTCCTTTTCTGTTTTAATTCATTTTAAAATATTCAGACACTTTATAAAAATGTGTGCACCCCACCATAATTAACTTTGTAATATTTGACAACCCCCGAACATTTTAGTTTTGATTTTTTTTTGAAAACTTTTATTGCCATCAAAATTTTGATTTGAATTTCGAAACCATTTTGATTTAACCCGCGGTTAACTACAGTGACAGAGGTGACGTGGCACCATCAACGTGAGATTACTGTAGCATGATTATCCGGGCGGTACAACCCCTGTACCAGCTGATGAAGAAGACGAGCCCGTTCGAATGGAACGACAAGGCAGACGAGGCCATCCAAGACCTCAAGCGCATGCTCTTCACCGCACCAGTCCTGGCTGCGCCGACCGACAAGGAGCCGCTGTTGCTCTACATAGCCGCGACCTTGCGGGCGGTCAGCACGGTGCTGGTGGTCAAGCGACCAGATAAGGGCAAGGTCCAAGCCGTCCAGCGCCCAGTCTACTACCTGAGCGAGGTGCTCTCCATCTCCAAGCAGAACTACCTGCATTACCAGAAGATGTGTTACGGCGTGTACTTCACCACCAAGAAGCTGAAGCAGTATTTCCAAGGGCACGTTGTCACCATGGTCAGCACGGCGCCTATCGGAGAAATCATCGGGTGCCGGGATGCCTCTGGCCGGGCCGCCAAGTGGGCGATCCAGCTAGCCGGCCACACCATCCTCTACGAGCCCCGCACCACGATCAAGTATCAAGCCCTGGCTGACTTCCTCGTCGACTGGACCGAGACCCAGTACTTGCCGCCGCCTCCCGACTCGACGCACTAGCGCATGCATTTCGACGGATCCAAGATGCGACTCGGCCTGGGGGCCGGCGTCGTACTGTCGTCCCCGAAGGGCGAGCGACTCCGCTACGTGCTCCAGATCCACTTCGCCGCCTCCAACAACGTCGCCGAGTACGAAGCCCTTGTGCATGGCCTCCGGCTTGCCAAGGAACTCGGCATCCGACGCATCCTGTGATATGGCGAATCGGACCTGGTGGTGCAGCAATGCTCCGGCGAATGGGACGCCCGCGACTCCAACATGGCAAGCTACCGCTTCCTCGTCCAAAAGCTGTTCGGATCCTTCGAGGGCTACGAGTTCCTCCACGTCCGCGCGGAGAACGAAGCAACCGACATGCTCGCCAAGATCGCCTCGTCCCGACAAGCCATCCCGTCCGGCGGATCCCTCGAGCACCAGCGCAAGCTGTCCGTCAAGCCATCGCCGAACTCCGAGTCCATACTGTCGGATTTTGGGTTCCGGCAGACCCTTGAGGTTCGAACACTGGGGTGCGCACGAAGATTTCTTCCCTACCAGCTCACGTCTCGAAGTCTCGCAAAGATCTAAGCAAGAAAGATGAACACACAAGGGACATGAGATTTATACTGGTTCAGGCCACCATTGTGGTGTAATACCCTACTCCAGTGTGTGGTGTGGTGGATTGACTCAGGGGCTGATGATGAACAGTACAAAGGGAGAACAGCCTCGCGAGGGGGCTGTTCTTGAGCTGGAGCGATGAACTACTTGGGTGAGTTCAGTCGCTTCTCTCTTCCCAAATAATGAGTGGGAAGGGCGCCAACAATTGGCCATTTTGAAGGGGAACATCTGGTACACTTAACCTGACTAAAGTTGGTCTTCGGCTGCCAAAGGTCCTGATGGTGACGCCGCCCTGGGCTCCACGATGACCTCCATCCTGCTGTTCTGCTGGTCTTGGTCTTGTTGCACCGAAACGGTAACCTTTGCCCGATGCCTTGGCCTGTGCTTGCCCCCTTAGCACCGAAAGGGAAACAAGGACACTGCGCAGGCCGGCGCCCGCCTGGCACCCGCCTGGCCTCCGATCGTCATGGCTTGCGTCACGGGCCCCTCGGGAGGTGCCCCGCCTTGATCTCTCCGCCTCCTCGTGAGCCTGCCTGAGGAGGCTGCTCGTCAGGAAGTTCCCTGTCGTCCGCCCCGCGAGGCTTGGACCCTCACGAGGGTCTTGAGCTTGAGCTGATGGAGCTGGGCTGCATTGGGCCCCCACTTGAGCCACGCTGCAGGCCGCAGGCAGGCAAGTCTGGGGACCCCCGTTCCCAGAACGCTGACAGTAGCCCCCGGGCCCAAGGTGCGCCCGGACTTGGCTTAGCAGAGAAGCGAAGGGGCAAGTGCGAAGCGCCGCGGGCCCCAACAGTATGCGGCCTTGGGCGCCACATGGCGGTTGACTGGACGTGGGCGTCTCCACTTCTCCACGATGCCTCGGCAACCGCACGACTTGACAAGTCCCTGCATGCAAAAACGGGTCATGATTACCTGCGATCGTGGAGGCTGACGGTTGGCCTCCTCTGGCTATAAATACAGAACGGCGCGAGCCGCTCCAGTTCATCTCCCTCTATTACTCCTCCTCTTCTTTGCTCCGACTGCTTGCTATCTCCATGACTCCACCGAAGAGGTTCTTGGCCGCGGAGAAGGGAAAGGCTCGCCAGGAAGGGCCTGACTCTCCTTTGACCAAGCGTGGTCGGGGCCGCCCCCGCAAGCACCCTGCGTCCCCCGCGGTGGCTTCCCGCGGTCGCGGAGGCGGCTCCCTGCATGGCGATGAGCGCCCGGTCATCGACGGGAGGCACGCCATGGCTGCGCGACCCCCCAGACCACGCTTCCGCTCGGCGGAAGTGCTGCCAGAGTTCGTCGTGTTGTCGGCGGACCCGACCAGCACTTGGTTCCAGCTTCCTCGCTTCTTCATAGGTGAGCTTCCGGCCAGCACTCCGGGTGGCCTCTGGCTTTAGGCGGATGGCTACTGCAGCAGGGCCTCCTGGGCTTCACTGGAGGTTTCCGCCGCCGGTGGTTTTGCCCTGACCCGCGGCTGGCAAACTTTTGCCCACGCGCGTGGCCTGGGCTGGCGGTGCACCCTGCACTTCAGGTTCAACGGCGACGCCACCCTCTACGTGAGGGTGTTTGGGGAAGACGGTCGCCCTGCTGGGTGCTGCCCTGAAGACGATGACTGTGGCAGGGCGCCCAGCCTCGGTGTTGATCGGGACAAAGAGGACGGCAGGCACGTGGGTTGCAGCGCCCGGGGCTCGCCAAGCTTCGGCGACTCTCCTTCAAGCAGCAGCTCCTCCAGCGTGGGTCGCGACCAGCCTCCACTTCGCCGTGCCCGCCTGGGGGAAGGTAGCGGGCCGGTCCGCCATCGCGCCCCGGTGAAGCTAGAAGAGGGAGTCTAACCGAGCTCCGGAGGCAGCACGGGCCCTCGTCGTGGGCTGGTGCCGAGCTAGTCATACCTGTTTTGCTTTTCTTCTTTTCCTGCAAAGAGAAGAAGTAGTGTAGGGCCATGCGGGGGCATGTCGAACTGTCATTGCTAATTATCGTGCTGTTTCTGCTATTTCCTTGCTACGTTTCCGTGCCGTGTACCTGTGTCCGGGAGTTACTTAACCCGCGGAGGCTTGCAGTGGTCCTTGCCTCCCGAGGTCGAGGCCTTGCTGTGCACTTTATGTCCTGCAAGGATTAGTCAAGAGGAGTGGCTTTTGGTTCGGTTGCGGGGGCGACCAACCCAGGTCCCGTGCTTGCATCGCAATGCCCGTGGGGCAAGGACTGGGAGTGGTGCTCCCTTAGCGGACCTGGATAGGGGAGCTTTAGGCGACCGAGGCAGAAAACACTCGCGAGGGCACCCGCGTACCTCCCTCGCGAGACTTGCGCGAGGAAAAACCGAAGCAAGCGAGCAAAAAGGAGAAAGGGGGCTCGAGCCAGAGGCAGGGACAACTTCGATAAAACTCCAAATAGGAAAGAAAAAGCCAACTGCAGAAAGCAAATGAAAAAGCCGCATCCGGCACCTAATCTAGTCTTCGACATCTTCTCACCAGCGCGGAGCTAAGTGCTGCCACTGTGTGTGGGCGGGAGCCCCTGACGCCCAAGGGCGGCACTCCGGAGACTCCGGGGCGTGTACAACCCCACTCATTATTATGTGAGAGTGTCACGGGCGGCGAGCTTCACAGGCATTGGCCTTCTTCACAGGCACCGGGCCTTCTCCAAAACGCGGTAGCTTCACAGGCGTTGGCCTTCTTCACAGGCACCGGGCCTTCTCCAAAACGTGGTAGCTCCACAGGCGTTGGCCTTCTTCACAGGCACCGGGCCTTCTCCAAAACGCGGTAGCTTCACAGGCGTTCGCATTCTTCACTGGCACCGGGCCTTTTCCACAGGCACTAGGCCTCGCTCAGGGGTAGAATCTCCGGAGATGTTGAATGTTCCACGCGTTCTGGATGGGTACTCCCTCTTGAGTCTCTAAGCGCGCGGAGCCGGGCCTGGAAACATGAACAACCTTGAACGGGCCCTCCCACATGGGAGAGAGCTTGTGCAACCCCTCCCTAGAAAGGACCCGCCTGAGCACGAGGTCCCCTACCTCAAGAGTCCTGGGGCGGATGTTGCGGCAGTGGTACCGCCGCAGCGCCTGTTGATACCTTGCCGCTCACAGTGCGGCCTCTCGACGGCGTTCCTCCCCCAGCACGAGATCCGTCCCCCGCATGGCGTCCTGCTGCGCCTCATCAAACCCCAGGACCCGCGCGGAACGACGCCTGACCTCATGAGGGAGGACCGCTGTAATGCCTCGGATTTGATGCACCAGGTGTCTGCCAGTTATTCGCCGTTGTTGCCATGTCATTTGCTTGCGTGTTGCATTTTATAATGTCTTCATGTGCATCGCATTTGCATACATGTTCGTCTCATGCATCCGAGCATTTTCCCCGTTGTCCGTTTTGCAATCCGGCGCTCCTATGTCATCCGGCGTCCCCCTTTTGTCTTTCATTGTGAGCGGGTATTAAACTTTCTCGGAATGGCCCTGAGGTTTGCCAAGTGGCCTTGGTATAGCACCGGTAGACCGCCTGTCAAGTTTCGTGCCATTTGGAGGTCGTTTGGTACTCCAACGGTTAACCGGGTAACCATAAAAGCCCCCTTTGTGTTGCAGCCCAACACCCCTTCCAAAGTGGCCCAAAACCCAGCAAACTCCCCTCCATGCTCTCGGTCGTTCGATCACGATCATGTGACCGAAAACCGCTCCCCATTGGGACTCTCCTAGCTCCCTCTACCTATAAATATGTGCAACCCTCTCCAAATTCGCGGATGATTTCCCCCTAACCCTAGCCTCCACCTACCTCCGCCGCCGGACATGTCCATTTCCCGCCGGACACACCCGCGCCGCCGCCCGCAGCCACTCCCGCTCCGCCACGTGCCCACCCCGGGCGCCCCGCCGCCGAGGCCCGCGGAGCCCATCCGGGGCCCGCGCGGGCCTAGATCCGCCGCCGCCGGCCCGACCGCGCCCCTCCGCGCCCCCGCGCGCCCGCGCCGGGCCCGCCCCCGCCGCCGGCGACCTCCGCCCCCGGCCGTGCCTCGTCGCCGTGTTCACCGCCGCCAGCCTCCCTGCCGCCGGCGCCCGAGCCGCCGCCGGACCCGCCCGACCGCGGCCTCGCCTCCCTGCCCCGAGCCGCCTCGGCTCCCTCGCCGGAGCGCGCCGCCAGGCCTCGCCCCGCCGCCATCTGCAGCTCGCCGCCCCGTGAGCTTCCTCCGCCGCGCCTCCCGCCGCCCCCTCGCCGCCCCGCGCCGGATCCGGCCGGATCCGGTCGGAGGAGACCCTCCCCGCCCAACTCCGGCCACCACCACGTCCGAATCCGGCGAGATCCGCCTCCGCCTCGTTTTGCGTGCTGGGTCAACCCCAGATCCGGAGGTATAATTTTTGCTAAGTCCCCGTGCTTGCAGTAATAATCATGCCATGTTCATCATGCCGCATCTCTGCATCCATAGCTCCGTTTCGTGCATGTAATATGTCAAATTGTTCGTCTCAATGATTACTTAATTTCATTCCATTGTATCATTTTCATTTGAGCTCATCTTGATGCCCGAAATGCCGTTGGAAGAGTGCATGTTGATGTTAATCTGCTGAAACTGTTATAAGTTGCTGTTTTGTCATTTTTGCCATGTTTGATGTGTGCATCCTATGAGGTTGATGTCTATATGTGTTTTGAACTATGCTAAGCCATCTTTCCAGAGGTGCTATCCATGTATTTTTGTGAGTTGTGTGCTGAGTGCATCGAGCTTGTTAAGTGGGGTACTTGCTGTTGCTGTTTTCCTGACAGATTCTGTTATATTTTGTTGCTATGTTAACCTGCTGCTACTAGTCATTTCGTGCATAATCTGGAGATTGTTCACTAAGGATGAATTGTTATACATGTCTTTATCTATCCATTCATGCCCTTGGTTGCAATTATAGCCTACTGTAGCTTGTTGTAATCTTGCTCCAAAGTTGCTATATGATGTTGCTGTCAGCCTGTTAACATTAAGTTCAATGTTTCCATGATTGTTTGCTAGTGATCCATGCATCCTATGAACTTGCTCTTGCCATTCTTAGCTTCATAAACATGTCTTCTTACTGTTGGTTGCATTTCCATGCCATGTATTGCTCTGTGGTGAGTGGTTCAAGCTCACCAACATGCCTACTTATCGTTGTTCCTGCCATGTTTGAATCTGTAATATAACTTGCCGTGTTTACATGGGTGCCATCATATTTTCCGTGCCCTTTTGGCTTATGGTCAGTAAGGTACTTTTGTTCTATGCATTTAGTAGTATCAATCCATGCCTTTGTTTGCCATGATAGCTTCCTGTAACATGTTGTTTCATAGCTCTAAACATTGCAACTTGATGTTATTCCTGCCAAGTCTGAAACTGTTATTATTTGCAATCTTACCATGTCCTTTTGAGGATGTTCTAGTTGTTTCTGGAGATAGCTCAGTGTTCATGTTTTGTTATGCTTTACATGTACTTCATGCTCATGCCTTTTGTTCTTATGTTGGGGTGCTGTAGCTTGTTGTTTTGATGCTTGCAATATGCCTAGTTGCTGTTTTGGACAGATTGTTGTTATGACTTGTATGGAGTGTGTGTGTTGAACCGTTGCTCCGTTTTGAGTGTGCTCTATATGAAACTTGCTTGATTTTGCATGTAGCTTCATATTACCATGTTGCATCCATGTTTTGAGGTGTTTGCTTGATGTTTGTATGCATTTTGCATCAATGCCATGTTTAACTTGATTTGCTCATATCTTCTAGGCCGTAGCTCCGAATCTAATGAACTTTATATGTAACTTGACTAGAATTTCGTGTAGATCATCTTGGTGCATCTTAACTTGCTGTTTAACAAATTCAACATAAGGTTTATTCATATCTGGACCAATTTCGAAATATGCATATGAGGACTTACCGGAATTGTTTTATGTTGTTCCCGGCCTCATTTAAACTTGCCTTGATGTGTTGTTCTTGTTTGCATCATCTCTTGCCATGAGTAGCTTCATGTAGACTTTGTCATGCATCATGCTTTTTGTGCATCATGTATTGTTCATGTGTGGTGTGTTTACCATGTTGTGTGCTTCTTCTCGATAGTTCCCGTTTCGTTGCGATCGTGAGGATGCGTTCGTCTACGTGTGGTTCGTCTTCGTGGCTCCATCTTCTTCATGGACTCGTTCTTCTTCCTTGAGGGATTTCAGGCAAGATGACCGCTACCCTGGATCTCACTAGTATCATTGCTATGCTAGTTGCTTCGTTCTATCGCTATGCTGCGTTACCTATCATTTGCTCTTCAAGCCTCCCAAATTGCCATGAACCTCTAACCTTTGACACCCTTCCTAGCAAAACGCTGTTTGGCTATGTTACCGCTTTTGCTCAGCCTCTCTTATAGCGTTGCTAGTTGCAGGTGAAGTTGAAGATTGCTCCATGGTGGACAGGGTTATGTTGGGATATCACAATATCTCTTATATTATTAATGCATCTATATATTTGGTAAAGGGTGGAAGGCTCGGCCTTATGGCTGGTGTTTTGTTTCACTCTTGCCGCCCTAGTTTCCGTCATACGAGTGTTATGTTCCCGGATTTTGCGTTCCTAACGCGGTCGGGTGATTTATGGGACCCCCTGACAGTTCGCTTTGAATAAAACTCCTCCAGCAAGGCCCAACCTTGGTTTTACCATTTGCCTCACCACCACCTACTTTTCCCTTGGGAGTAATTAACCCAAGGGTCATCTTTATTATAGCCCCCCGGGCCAGTGCTTGTCTAAGTGTTCGTCCGAACTGAGCAGCCTGCGGGGCCACCTCGGGGAAACTCGAAGTCTGGTTTTACTCGTAGCTTGACTTATCCGGTGTTGCCCTGAGAACGAGATATGTGCAGCTCCTATCGGGATGTCGGCGCATCGGGCGGCTTTGCTTGTTTTGTTTTACCATTGTCGAAATGTCTTGTAAACCGGGATTCCGAGACTGATCGGGTCTTCCTGGGAGAAGGAATATCCTTCGTTGATCGCGAGAGCTTATCATGGGCTAAGTTGGGACACCCCTGCAGGGTATAAACTTTTGAGAGCCGTGCCCGCGGTTATGTGGCAGATGGGAATTTGTTAATGTCCGGTTGTAGATAACTTGACACCAGATCCGAATTAAAATGCATCAATCGCGTGTGTAGCCGTGATGGTCTCTTCTCGGCGGAGTCCGGGAAGTGAACACGGTTTCTGTGTTACGATTGACGTAAGTAGGAGTTCAGGATCACCTCTTGATCATTACTAGTTGACGGCCGTTCCTTTGCTTCTCTTCTTGCTCTTATTTGCGTATGTTAGCCACCATATCATGCTTAGTCGCTGCTGCAACCTCACCGCTTTACCCCTTCCTTTCCCTTTAAGCTTTGCTAGTCTTGATACCCATGGTAATGGGATTGCTGAGTCCTCGTGGCTCACAGATTACTACAACAACAGTTGCAGGTACAGGTTGTGCGATGATCCTGACGCGAGAGCGATGCTTGCTTGTTTGGAGTTCTTCTTCTGCTTCTTCGATCAGGGGATAGGTTCCAGGTCGGCAGCCTGGGCTAGCAGGGTGGATGTCGTTTGAGTTTCTGTTTGTGTTGCACCCATAGTCAGATGTTGATCTTATGTAAGATGATGTTGTATTCGTGTGGCATTGTATGCCTCTTGTATGTATCCCCATCTATTATGTAATGTTGATGTAATGATATCCACCTTGCAAAAGCGTTTCAATATGCGGTTCTATCCTTGGTGGGACCTTCGAGTCTCTTTAGGTTCACGCGGTTAGTTTCGTGAGTTGTCCATCCTCTTTTATCCGGTGCATTTCTCGTCAAGTTGACTCGAGTCTCTTCTTCCTTGCCAAGTTCAATCCTCAGTTGTTTTCTTTTCCCACCCGCCCACCCCTTTTCTTCTCGGACCCGGAGTCCGTAATCAAGTATCCTTCCTACTCGAGCAACGTGTTTGTTTTCTTTCTTCAATGTTTTCAACCGGTGCTTTCTTTTCAAGTTATTCGTCGGTTTCCCCTTCCAAGTTGTCTTTGTTTTCCCGCCCTCCCACCCTTTCTTCTTCCTGGAGTCTGAGTCTGTTTCGAGTATCAATTTCATTCGTGCGGAACCTCTTCAGTCTTTCGTAAATTATTTCAACCGGTGAATTCTCGTCTCGTTCGTCATTCTTCACCTCTTTTCTTTTCCGGTGGACTCAATTCAAGTTTTTTCGGGTTGATCACATTCTTTTTCCTTGGTTAAAGTGTTCTCCTTGCTCGTTCGCCTCTCGCCAGTTTATCCTTCCGGAGTGTTCAAGACATCTCAGAAGATTCGTCTGTATTCCAATTAATTCGAGGTTGTCACCTCATTCAAATATTTCAATTATTCCGGTGCATCATCTATATCTTCAACAATCGTTTCCAATGGTGTTTTCTTTTAGTGGGCCCTAACCCACAGCTCTTTTCCCAGGATCTCAGCTGACTCTTCTAATTCCTCGGAGTTATTCTCAATTCTTCTCAAGTGTGACGTAAAAATGGATTTCATCAGTCAGATGCCATCTCCAAGATCGCTTTCAAATTCTTTTCATCTTTGGTTCAACTCTTCCTCTTTTTCATTCGCCCGGAGTATCTCAGTAATTTTAGTGGTGTTTCTCGTCATCATTTGAAGACCGAAGAAGAGTTTTTCCTCTAAATCTTGTTCGTTCTCCCGGAGATTCACGGTGCTAGCTCGATGTTATCCTATCAAATTGTTTCAAGTCATGCAAATTCTTTTCATTCATCCGGAGCATTTCAGGAGTTGCTTTCTCTCTCGATCATCCGGAGGCCATCTTTTCGGAAGATTTCTTCGCGCTTGGCAAACCTCGGGCCATTCCGAGAAAGTTTAACACCCGCTCACAATAGAAGACAAAAGGGGAATGCCGGATGACATAGGAGTGCCGGATTTCAAAACGGACAACGGGGAAAAGGCTCGGATGCATGAGATGAACACGTATGCAAATGCAATGCACATGATGACATGATAAAATGCAACACACAAGCAAATGACATGGCAATGATGGCGAATAACTGGCGGACACCTGGCGCATCGAATCCGGGGCGTTACAACACTCCTCCACTAACAAGAGATCTCGTCCCGAGATCTTAGGACCGAGACGGAAGGGAAAAGGGGATGAGGTGAAACAAGAACTCATGAGAAGAAGCAAAGAATCGAGAGCACTCAAGAAGAAGAGAGGAATGACGAGAATGACGAGAATCGCAAACTCACGGAATCAGATAGACTATGAAACCACTCGTTCTAACCGGAGTGGTTAGAATGAGAAAAGAAACGAATAAGTCTGAAAGGATTTAGGCAGCACTCCTGCTGAAAATGGAAGGATTAGAACACGAGCTTGAGAGGATGGAATGATACTTGTTGAAGACATGACACAAAACCTCCGGAAAGAATTGAAAGAGTTGAATGAAAAGAACGGAGAAGAAAATGACAACTTGTGCCACGAATGAAATAGAAAGCAACCTCAGAAGAAAGGATTGAATGGAGTTGTTGAGAAAATCAACAACGAAAAGAATAGGCTTGTTGTGGACTTATGGGTAACATCTCAAGACCATGAGGTGATAAGCGGCTACAAACGGAAATGATTGGATAGCTGAGCACAACGAAGAAATGCAAAACTCCACTTCAAAAGAATATGGAGAATTAATTGCACTTCTAGATGCGAGAAGAAAAGATACTTGAACTCCACCGACAAGAATATTGATGAACACTAGAAGAATGAATTAAAGCATGAAGAACCACCATGAAGAACGGAGTCTCGCCAGTTGGTTTGGCCGCGGTCGTGCGGATAGACCACAGCACGGGCTGGAGCTCGTCGTACCAGCCCCTGCCGCAGGCCTCCAGCTTCTTCTTGAAAGTCCTGGTTTTGAGGCCCCTCAGGACCTCTGCGTTGGCTCGCTCGGCCGAACCGTTGCTCCCGGGGTGTGCTACCGAAGCGTAGCATATCTGTGTTCCAATGTTAGCACAGTATGTTTTGAAGAGGTTACTGGTGAATTGCGAACCGTTGTCGGTGATGATGCGGTTAGGCACTCCGAATCGGCTCACGAGGCCCTTGATGAACTTGACCGCGGAGCCTGCGGGGATGGTGCGGACAGCTTCCACCTCAGCCCACTTGGTGAACTTGTCCACGACGACGTAGAGATAGCGATAGCCCCCCGCGCCCGAGGGAACGGGCCCAGGATGTCCAGCCCCTAGATTGCGAACGGCCATGAAAGTGGTATAGTTTGCAGACCCCCCGCCGGATGATGGATCTGCTTGGCATGGAATTGGCAGGCCTCACAAGCCTTCACCAGTTCCACGTCATCACTGGCCATGGGCCAATAGAACCCGCTTCGGAATGCCTTGCCAACGAGGGTCCGTGATGATGAGTGGTGCCCACAGTCTCCATCATGTATGTCTGCCAGCAGCTCCATCCCTTGATCTCTGGAAATGCAATGTAGGGACACATCATTTGGACGCCTCCGGTAGAGCTCTCCTTCCTTGATGTAGTAGGCCGTGGCCTGCCGCGCCACGTGCTCCGCTTCCTCCTCCTTCTCCGGCAAGGTCCCTTGTGTCAGGTAGTTCCTGAGATCTGCGATCCAGCATCCTTCCTGAGGCTCCAATGCCAGGAGCAGGCGTGCCCCTGAGGCCAGGCCGCAGACCAGGGCTCCTGAGGCAGGCGGTTGAGGGAGCTCTTCCGGAGGTTGCGCCATGCTTGATAGTGATGGCGCCACCGAGGGCTTGAAGAGTCCCTCCTCGAAGACGCTAGGCTCCTGAGGCAGCTCCCTGGATGCCCTCTTGGCGATGTCATCAGCCTCTTGATTGGTGCCGCGAGACACATGCTGCAACTCCAGCCCCCAGAACTGATTCTCCATCCTGCGGACCTCCACGAGGTAGGCTTCCATGTGCTCGTCCTTCGGCTAGTATACTTTGTTGGAGAAGTTGGCGAGGAGCTGTGAATCGCCCTTGATGGTGAGGCGCTTTACTCCCAAGGCGACTGCAGCTTTCAGGCCTGCTATCAGGCCTTCGTACTCTGCTATGTTGTTGGAGACCTTTTCTCCGTGCTGGAAACAGAGTTGTACGGCGTAGTAGAGCTTGTCTTGAGTGGGAGATATGAGCACCGCGCCAGCCTTCGCGTCGTGTCGGGAGAACGCCCCGTCGAAGTACATGACCCAGCCGTCTGGTGCCTCGCTTCCCGGGGAAAGCAATCGATTTCACCAGCCTCGAGGCTTGGCGCCTCTGCCCATTCCGCCACGAAGTCCGCAAGTGCAGCCCCCTTGATGACTCTGGTCGTGCTAAACTCTAGCTGAATCGCTTGCAGCTCGATGTTCCACTCAGCGACTCTCCCAGCTGAGTTGGGGCTCTTGAGTACCCTTTCCAAGGGGTATGCTGAGACGACCTTGATGGGATGGCCTTGGAAGTAGTGCCACAGCTTGCATGAGGCCACCAGCAGTGCGAGGAGGAGTTTTTGAGGCATGGGGTACCGCGCCCTTGCGTCTCGTAGCACCATGCTGACAAAGTAGACAGGGTGCTCGACGAGGTTGAGAGTGCTGGCGCTGCTTGCATCCTCCGGAGGTCGGGGTGCCTCCTGAGACGATGGAGCCCCCAGCGATTGATCGCTTGGAGGGGCCTCTTCTGCTCCGGGTGTGCTCCCCTGCTACTGCTGATCCTTTTTGGCTGTGGTCGCGGTCTCCGTGAAGCCTTCTTGGCTCTGCTTTGCTTCGACCCGGACGGTTGCTGCGGCCTTGGTCCGACGCTCCTCTCTAACCGCCACCAGAGCTGCGCTGGCGGAGTAGGGGGTGGCTGCAAGGTGGAGCACCAGGGGCTCTCGAGGACACGGGGCTACCATCACCGGAGGGCTGGTTAAGTACCTCTTGAGATCCTGGAACGCCTTGTCGGCCTCTTCAGTCCATTCAAAGGGGCCTTTCTTCTTCATCAGCTTGAAGAAGGGCAGTGCTCGTTCCCCTAGCTTGGAGATGAAGCGTCCTAGCGCGGTCACACGCCCGGTGAGCTTCTACATCTCTCTGAGGGTCTTCGGCGGGCTCATGTCCTCGACTGCTTTGACCTTCTCCGAGTTGGCCTCGATGCCCCTGTGAGATACGAGGAAACCCAGGAGCTTGCCCGAGGGGACTCCAAACATGAACTTCTCTGGGTTGAGCCGTAGGTCCACCTCATTGAGGCTCGCGAAGGTTTCCTCCAAGTCCTGTATCAGGGTTTTTGCCTCCTGAGACTTCACCACAATGTCATCGACGTAAGCCTCAGCATTCCTCCTGAGCTGCCGACCCAAGGCGATGTGCATCAGCCGCTGAAAGGTCGCACCTGCGTTGCGCAGCCCAAACGACATGCATGTATAGCAGTACACTCCACACGGGGTCTGGAAAGCCGTTTTTTCCACGTCTTCTACCGCCATCTTGATCTGGTGATAGCCTGAGAAGGCATCCAGGAAGCATAACAGGTCACACTCAGCGATGGAGTCGATGATCTGGTCGATGCGAGGAAGCGGAAATGGATCCAGCGGGCAGGCCTTGTTGAGGTTGGTGAAGTCGACACACATGCGTTCCTTTCCTCCCTTCTTTGGCACGACAACCGGGTTAGCCAACCAATCTGGGTAGCGGACCTCGCGAATAACCCCTGCCACCTCTAGCTTACAGGTCTCTTGGATGATGAAAGCTTGCTTCTCAGTGGACTGCCGCCTTGCTTTCTGCTTCACGGGGCGCACGTTGGGGCACACATTGAGATGATGCTCAATCACGCCCCTTGGGACCCCTGCTAGCTAATCAGGTTCCCACGCGAACACCTTCTTGTTCGCGCGCAGGAACTGCACCAGGGCCTCCTCCTGTTCGGGTTCGAGGTTGGCGCCTATGGTGAAGGTGGCATTAGTGGACCCGTCCTCGTCGATCGGTACCTGTTTGGTTTCCGCCTTGTCTTGGGTGAATAGTTGCCTCTTCTTGGCCGGTGCGCCCCACTTGGGCTCAGGGGCGTCGGAGCTGGCAGGCTATGCCGCCGCGGCTATCTTGAAGGCAAGCTTGAGTGCCTGCAGCGCATCTCTTGTGTCTCCTGACACGGTGAGGGCGCCGCTACTCCCGGGCATCTTCATGAGGTTGTAACCGGGTGAGTCGCTGCCATGAATCGGGCCAAGGCCGGGTAGCCGAGGATGGCGTTGTAGGGGAGGCCGATGGGGGAGATGTCGAAGTCGATCAGCTCTGTGCGGAAGTTGTCATAGGTGCCGAAGGTCACCGGGAGGCGGATTTCCCCTAAGGAGACAGTGGAACCGGCTCCGACACCCGAGAAGGGCCTGCTGGGCTGAAGCCGCTCGAGTGGCACGTGGAGGAGGCTAAAGGCCTCCGCTGAGAGCACGTTGAGGCCAGCTCCGCCGTCGATGAGGGTCCTGGTGATGGCCACTTGGCAGATGGTGGGGGTGCACAGCATTGGGAGCACACCCGAACTGGCGGGGTTGGAGGGGTGATCGTCCGAGTTGAAGGTCAGATCGGCCTCGGGCGCCACCCAACCTGGGGGAGCTCCCCGGCGCTTGGAGGCGACACCGATCTGGCGGGTGAATGGATTGACGTGGCGGCTCGTGGGCGGCGCCTGCGAGCCGCCCAGGAGATCTACGACGACCGGGGGCGCTGGCGCAGCGTAACGGGCGAGGAAGAGACTGCGCAGCTCCTCCCAGGGGGTCACAGAAGCCGTCGGTAGGTGGAGCAGCCACATGCGCGGGACGCCGATGAGGGCCATGGGAAACCAGTTGGCCATCACCCTGTCATCGCCCCCAGCCTTGAGGACAACCTCCTCGTATGCCAGTAGGAAAACCAGCGGGTCCGCCGCGCCGTCGTAGCGCGGCGGCATCTCGGGCTTGAACTTGGGCGGCCACTGCACCTGCCGCAAGGCGGGGGCCAAGGCTCGAAGCCCCCTGGCCCCAACACCGGCGTCGGTTGTTGGAGCGGGCGACGCTTCCGTGGGGGCACGACGGGCGCGAGATGACGATCCGGGCGGAGTCGTTGACGGGGTGGCGGTGCGGCCATCACGTCGCATCGGAGGGTGCAGGGATGAGGGCTGCTGCTCGTTCCCCGCCGGTCTGGTTGCGGCGTTGGCGGCAGGCGACGGGGAATGACAGGGGCGTCCGCCGACGGGCGCCATCTGGGCGACGCGGGTGGGGAGAGCAGCCCGACGCTCGGCGCGAGCTCGGTGAGCGTCAGCCATGGTCATGGCGGAAGATCACTGTGGCTAGTGGAAGAAAAGATTCCGGCGCACCCCTACTTGGCGCTCTAAATGTCGGATTTCAGGTTTCGGCAGACCCTTGAGGTTCGAACACTGGGGTGCACTTGAAGATCTCTCCCCTACCAGCTCACGTCTCGAAGTCTCGCAAAGATCTAAGCAAGAAAGTTGAACACACAAGGGACAAGAGATTTATACTGGTTCAGGCCACCATTGTGGTGTAATACCCTACTCCAGTGTGTGGTGTGGTGGATTGACTCAGGGGCTGATGATGAATAATACAAAGGGAGAATAGCCTCGCGAGGGGGCTGTTCTTGAGCTGGAGCGATGAACTGCTTGGGTGAGTTCAGTCGCTTCTCTCTCTCTCTGGTCGATCTCTCGATGCTCTCCAGATGCCTCTACCATGTGGGTGGCTAGTCCTATTTATAGGCCGAGGCCCTGGGCCTCTTCCCAAATAATGAGCGGGAAGGGCGCCAACAATTGGCCATTTTGAAGGGGAACATCTGGTACACTTATCCTGACTAAAGTTGGTCTTCGGCTGCCAAAGATCCTGACGGTGACGCCGCCCTAGGCTCCACGATGACCTCCATCCTGCCGTTCTGCTAGTCTTGGTCTTGTTGCATCAAAACGGTAACTTTTGCCTGATGCCTTGGCCTGTGCTTGTCCCCTTAGCACCGAAAGGGAAACAAGGACACAGCGCAGGCCGGCGCCCACCTGGCACCCACCTCGCCTCCGACCGACATGGCTTGCGTCATGGGCCCCTCGAGAGGTGCCCCACCTTGATCTCTCCGCCTCCTCGCGAGCCTGCCTGAGGAGGCTGCTCCTGAGGAAGTTCCCTGTCGTCCTCCCCGCGAGGCTTGGCCCCTTGCGAGGGTCTTGAGCTTGAGCTGATGGAGCTGGGATGCATTGGGCCCCCACTTGAGACACGCTGCAGGCCGCAGGCAGGCAAGTCTGGGGACCCCCGTTCCTAGAACGCTGACACATCCACGTGCCAGAAAACCCGGCCGCACCTCAACCCGGCCCGAGGGCTGCCGAACCCGGCCCGGGGACTCCTGAACCCGGCCCGGGGGCTGCTCAGCTCAACCCGGCCACCATCGCCCTAGACCCGGCCGTCGCCATCCCCGGCCCGGGGGCTGCTCAACCCGGCTCGGGGGCTGCCGACTCGAAACCCACCCTAGTGGCCATCTTCGCCGTGGTTACAGCTCCATCTTGGGCCCTCCCAATATCAGAATTCTTGGAGAACGGGGTTCTCCCCATGGACGAGACCGAAGCTCGGGAAGTGCAGCGCCGGGCGTCCACCTACAACATCATCAACAACGAGCTCATCAAGCGCAGCTCCACTAGCGTGTTCCAGCGCTGCGTCGAGCAGGAACAGGGCATCGACATCCTCCTTGACATACATCAGGACGAGTGCGTGCACCACGCCGCATCGCGATCCCTGGTGGCCAAGGCGTTCCGCCACGGTTTCTACTGGCCCACGGCCCTCCAAGACGCGAAGTCGCTCGTCCTCAAGTGTGAGGGATGCCAGCGCTTCAGCAAATGCAGCCACCAGCCGGCGTCAGCACTCCGCACCATACCGATCGCCTGCCCTTCACGGTCTGGGGACTCGACATGGTGGGACCCTTCAAAACCACTCTAGGCGGCATGACGCACCTGCTGGTGGCAGTGGACAAGTTTACCAAGTGGATCGAGGGAAGACCAATCAAGAAACTGGACGGGCCAATAGCCGTCCGGTTCATCAAGGACATAGCGGTGCGCTACGGCATGCCGAACAACATCATCACCGACAACGGCACCAAATTTGCCAAGGGCGCGCTCGAGCAATACTGCCCTGTCTCTGGCATCCGCCTCGACCTGGCCTCTGTTGCGCATCCGCAGTCCAACGGGCAGGTCGAACGGGCCAACGGACTCATCCTGTCTGGCGTCAAGCCGCGACTCGTCGAGCCACTCATCCGCTCACCCGGCAGCTGGCTTGATGAGTTGCCGGCCGTTCTCTGGAGTCTACGCACCACGCCGAATCGGTTGACCGGGTTCACCCCGTTCTTCCTTGTCTATGATGCCGAAGCCGTCATCCCGACCGACGTCGAGTTCGACTCGCCGCGCGTCGCGATGTACACCGAAGTCGAAGCCAGAGAAGCCCGCGAAGATGGCGTCGACCTGCTCGAAAAAGCACGCCTCCTAGCGCTCAGTCATTCGGCCATCTACCAGCAAGGCCTGAGGCACTACCACAGCAAGAAGATCAAGCCCCTCGTGTTCCGCGAGGGCGACCTCATCCTTCGACTCGTCCAAGAGCAAGCAGGCCAGCACAAGCTGTCCCCTCCATGGGAGGGCCCATTCATTGTGAGTAGGGCCTTGCGCAACCGCAACGCCTACTACCTCATCGATGCACGCAAGTCAAGGAAGCGCAAGAAGGACACCGCCGGTGAAGAAACGACCCGGCCGTGGAACGAGGAACTCCTCTACCCGTTTTACAGTTAGCCGCACGAGTGTATGTATCGTTGCCTTTTGTAAACACATGAAACTATGGGGTCCCCAAACGAGACTCGGGGGCTGCCTTTTGTCGACCAATTTATTGTGTCCCTATTTTCCTGCATCACTATGCCATGGAACCCGGCCACCGGTCCGACTCGCTCGACCCGGGGGCTCGGGGGCTGGCCGGCTCGGTCGCCACCTTGCAGCCTTACTTGGTGATTCCTGATACTGTTAGGATGCCGCGGTCCCCCACTTCGCCCTAAAGCCATAGATCCAGCTTTGGCTGTCGGCTGGCAAGCACAATGGGCCAGAGCTCCTCTACGCTTCATACACTAAGTCAAAGGTTGCCGGGTCGATCAACCCGGCCTGCCACTCATCAAATAAACAGCCGCACGATCGGCTGCTCGCCAACCGGCTTCGCCGGATTGCCGCCAGCCGACCTAGTGGGTGTTTCGCTCGCACAAAACATTTCGAAGGGCCCAAGTCCTGCGCACTCCTCTCGAAGAACCGAACTCCTTGTCATGGACCGGTGCCTCGGCCGTCTGACTCGCGGGGGGGGGGGGGGAGGTTTGAAAAAGGGAAAGCGCATGAAATCGGTCCAAAAAACGGAAGGCAAAAGCAAAAGCACTCACGACATTTAAACAAATATTTAAAGGCCCGCGGCCCGAGTTCATTACACCCTAAAACCCCCAGTGGGTGGGTGGACCTGCTACTTAATAAATTTTACATAAAGTGTCTCAGGCATCTCCAGCGCCGCGTCGCGACGTCGACGGCTCTCACCTGGCAGCCTCCGGATCCAGCGAAGCGCCAGTGTCCTCCTCGGCACCCGCGTCGTGGTAGACGCCCGTCTCCTCCGAGCTCCCCTCCGGATCCTGGAGAAGCAAGCCGTAGTCCTCACCGTCCATGGCCCTGCCGTCTTCCGTCCGCTCTGGATGGAACTCATCGTGGAAGGCGAACTGGGCAATGCAGCTGGCCTGGGAGGCGATCCGGCCGGCCTGCTCCTGCAAAAGCTGCTCCGAGCCGGCCCGCTGGCCCATCAACGCGTCCAGCTGCAGGTCCGGATGCCAAGACATCACGAACCGGAGCGCCATCTCATTGCCGGCATGAGCGGCGGAGACGCGCCACTCGTGGAGCCGGTCCGGCCCCATCTCCAACCAACGCGCCAGGCGCGTGAAGCTACTCGGCACGACGGAGTCTGGCCAAAGGGCCGCCGTCATCGCGGTGCTGGCCTGGGACAGCTGCCCCATCTGCGTTCCCAAGACCCGCAGGCGAGCCTCAGCGGCGGCAATCTTATCCGGGAAGGTCCAGGCCACCCCCGGATCCGTCCCGGACCCAGCGACTCCGGTCGGGTCGCGCTGATAGTGGACAGCTTCCTCCGCCAGCCGCTGCTTCTCCGGGAAGGCCCCTGCCACAAAAGAAGAAGCATGTCAGAAGAAGAACAACAAGGAAGAAAGGCCGGATCCCGACCCGGCAAACTACAAGAAAAAGCACTTACTGGAGAAGGACTCTTCCAGGTGCTGCGCCTCAAGCAACGTACCACGCCGCTCCCGTTTGATGGCGCGTTCGCGCTCCTTGAGCGCCTTCTCCAGATCGGCCGCCTTGGCAAGGGCCGCCTTCAGCTCGGCGTCCTTGTCGACGGCCGCCTTCTCGGCCGCCTCGCGGTGACGGGCCTCGTCCTAACGGGCCCCCTCAGCCGTGGTGACCTGCTCCGTAGGCGATCCACCTTGGCCTGGAGCCGGCCCTTGTCGTCGGCCAGCTGGCCGCGCTGCTAGTCTGCCTCCACTAGGGCCTGCTGTGCCTCCGCCACCTTGGCGGCTTCCGCCTTAAGGAACTCCACCTCGCCCTCAAGGTGGTTCTTATGACCCGCCAGCTGCTCATGCAGCCGGTTGGCCTCATCGAGAGACCGCCGGGCCGCGGTCGCCTCCGCCCTCGCCTGCGCCGCCTCGACGCCAAGACGAACGGTGTCGGCAATGAGCCGGTCATAGTGATGATTGGCCCGGAGCAGACGAGTCCGCCAGGACAGCACCTCGGCTACGAAAAAGAAGGATTCAGCAAAAGAAAAAAGCAAGACTTAAGATTTGGCCCAACTGTTACAGTTGGCCCGAATCTCGGGGGCTACACCCAGTGGGTGCACTAGTGCGCCCCACTAGAAAAGAGCACAAGAATACCTGCGGCGACACGGAGCTCCTCCTCCTTGGCGGCGAGCTGCTCCATGAGCTCCCGGTGCTTACCCAGGAGACGGTTGTAGGCGGCGATCCGGAAGGCGTCGAGATGCTGAAGAAAGCAGAAGTCAGAACAAGGCAAACGCTATAAAGATTCGACCCAACTACTACGTAGTTGGACCGAACCTCGGGGGCTACACCCAGTGGGTGCGCTGGCGCGCCCCCACGAAGAAGAAATTGCAAGAAACAGAAGGCTTACTAGAACGGCGCGCTCCAGGTCGCGCGTCTGCTCCACCTCGGCCTGGGCGAAGGCCCCGAGCCGTTCCATCCGGCCTCACAGGCGGCGACTGACGGCGTCCAGCACCGCCTCCTCCTTGGTCTGGGGCCCAAAGACAACGGCGCCCCCGCTCCGCGCCGGCTGCGGCGCAGCAGCTCGTCGCCCTCCCTACCGGGGCACCAAGGCGTGCTCCCTGCTGGCCGCTCGCGATGCGGCCAGCACCTCCTCCGACGCCCCTCCCGGCGCTGACGGTGACCCGGACGCCGGGATGCCCTGCGTCGCCACCTCCGGACCAGATGCTAGGACGGCCTGCTGCGCCACCACCGGCCCAGCTGCCGGGGTGGCCTCTGGCACCGCCATCCGCGGTGCCTCCTCCAACACCGGCGGTGCCTCCGGCGCCGCCGCCCGCAGCGCCTCTTCCAAGACGGGAGCGCCTCCACCACCATCGGCCCCCGCTCGCTCGACTACGTCAGCCCGCGGCGAGGTATCATCCCGCACCTCCACGACCTCCCGGTCGAGGATCACCACCTCAGCCCGGCCTCCACGGCCGCGCTCCCTCACCGACGACGGCTCAAAGACCGTCGCCGCCACCACCGTGCCCTCCGACATCTCGTGCCAGGCCGGCTCTGCGCCGTCTCGCGCCGATGCCACCGCCACATCGGTCCAAGCACGGACCGACGCCGCCTCCAGCTCCGCCTCGGCCCTGTTCCTGTCCCGCCAGGCCAAGGCTTCGGCATCGTTCGGGTCCAAGCCGAGGTCCGAGTCAGCCCGTCCCTCCACCTCGGCCTGGACGGCGAGGTCGGACCGGCTCCTGCAGAATGCGGTCCCTTCAGTGGCCGCGGCTTCCGCTTCCGCCCTCGCCAACACGATTGGCGACCTGAAGAAGAAGACAGAATGAGCAAAAAAGAAACAAGACTAGCTCAACACACCGGATGCAAACGAGAGACGAAGCTTACCCTGATAAGACCGAGACCGGGGTTGGCCTCCCGTGCCTGCCGCCGCGCTTCCTCTTGGACGGTCTCCCGACCCCGGTCTGGTCCGCCGTGCGCTTCGGGGCCCGGGGTCGCAGTGCGACGCTGTCTTTCTCATGCGGGCGGCTCGGCGCCGCCCCATGCAAGGACCCGGCTCCGCCCGTGTCGTCGCCTCCCCCGCCCAACGCCACTGCACCAACAACTGGCGTCAGCACCGACCGTTCCGTTCCGCGGTGAGCAATTCAAGACACATGAAGCAAAATACAATACTTAGCCGCACGACGCCCAGCACCGGCGTTGGACTCGGCCTCCTCCTCCCCGCCGTGGGCCGCGGGCTCCTCTAGCGCCTCCGACGCCACCTGCGACGGAGCCCGAGCGTAAGGATGCCGAATCGCTTTCAGAAGCACCTCCCGCGTCACGTCAGGACGGATGAGAAGGTGCGCAGCAGCAAAGTAAGAAGACCAGACACTCACCTGCGGCGCCGGGTTCGACTCGCTGTACGGCGCCTTGCCGAACCGCCAGTCCTCTCCAAGGTTGGCCTCGGAGATGTCATTCACGCCATGCGCGATCTACTCCGCAGACAGCCGCGTCGACCCCATGCAGTTGGGGTCTTGAAGGCCGGCCATTTCGCCGATGAGGCAGGAGCGCCTCTGAAGCGGAAGGACCCGACGCATGATGAACTCAACGAGGAGGTCGGTGCCGGTGAGCCCCTCCCGCGTCCTCATCACCGTCACCCGCTCGTAGAGATTGACGATCTCCTGCGACGGGCGCCTGGGCGAGTAGCCCCAGTTCGTCTTCGCCCGCGGCGGCGCGATGGCGAAGGCCGGAAGGTTGATGCGATCCGCACCAAGGTTGCGGACGTAGAAGAAGGAGTTCTGCCGCTTCTTGGCAGAATCCTCCAGCGGGATCTTGAGGAAATCCACCCCGACCGCTTCGAGATGACGGTGGCGCCATAGTCGGCAAACTCCCCGGCCGACGAGCCCTGCTGCTTCAAGGAGAAGAAGCGTGCCCAGAGGTCGATCGTGGGCTCGACCCCCAGGTACCCCTCGCAGAGGGTGACGAAGCCAGAGAGCCGGACAATGGCATCAGCGCCAAGATGATGTGGCTGGAGCTCGAAGAACTCCAGGAATGCGTGGAAGAAGGTGCTCGCCGGCAGCCCGAATCCGCGCTCGAAGTGCATGAGGAAGACCACGTGCTCCTGCTCCTCGGGCCAAGGCCTCTGCTCGCCGCGCGGCAGACGGATGCCGACGTCCGTCTCCCGCGGCAAGCGCCGTGACGCTCGAAGTTGGGTGATGTCCTCGGTGGTGACATTCGAACCCATCCAGGAGCCCGACGGCAGCGCCATGGACGGAAGAAGGGGAAGGAGAAAAAAGATGGACAATGGAGGAGTTCTGCTCGGAGCAGCGGGTGCAGCTGAGCATCGGTTGCATAGAGCAGAGCAAGAGCAAGGGGACAGGAGGATGCAAGTGAGAATGATGTCCGCCGCCCCCTTGCCCCCTCAATTTATAACCCTCGGTTCGAACGTGGGGAAGTGGGATTGTCTGCACGCACCCGTTCCACTACCCCGCAATAAGTGCGCACGTACACGCGCAATAACTGCCCGGGGAAGAGCAACCGGCCCCCGGAGGCCGCAATAAATCTGCGTGCGTGCGCCAAGGGCGCGAGGCGGCGGGCCCCAGCCCGTCGCCCAGTCCCGTCACGCGCGTGGCCTGTCAGGCGCCTCTGACTTCTGGGCACCACGTGGCGCCCACGCGAAGCCCGAGGGATTGCCCCAAGATTCGACGGACTCTCGCTTCCCGCCACGGTCATGGTGCCGCGATCCGGTTTCCGAAAAAACCGGCACACAGTGGGTGTTGCCGGACCCGGCGCTCGCAGAATCCGCCTTGCTTAAGGGGGAAACTGTGAAGGCCCACTCATCCGAAGAAGGCGGACCTTCACAGCTTCGGGGACTACTATCGGGGGGATGAACCCCGGGCAGGCAACAGAACCCGGATCCTCTTAAAAAACAACAGGGCTGGCACCGCCCCTCAAACCAGCACGCGCTTGGCCGGGTCGCTCGACCCGGCCAAGCCCCGCAACCCGGCCAGGCTCTTCGACCCGGCAAGACGCGTCGACTCGGCCTCAATAACTAGCGCAAGAGAGCCGAACCCGGCACAACCGAAGCTTCATCGACAAGCCAGCTTCACCCATGGTGCGCTCCGCATTCCAACCACGGGTCAGCTCCCGTCCCATCCAGGCTGTACGATGGTACGAGTCTTCAATCAACGATGACCAAGGCAACAATACCCCACCCATGCCTCTGGTCAGCCGAAGCATGGCAACAGTGCCCCTCACCTACCCGCTGACCAGGGCCGGTGTGGCTACAGTTCCCTCACCCTCACCGCTGACGACAACAAACGGCAACCTGACGGAGGGCGCTGTACACGACTCGACTCGGCCACGCCCTGACAATCGACAAGACGGCGCACAGTCCCCCTAGGCACGCGGGGCCCGCACCTAGGGGAACCCGGCGAACCACGAGCCCTCAGCGGGACCCAGCCCGGGTTCTCGGACACCGACAATACGGACCCACCGACTTGTAACATTAGCATTGTACCCCCGGGGGGTTGGTCTATAAAAACCCCAGGAGCCCACGGGCAAGCAGGCAGGCAAGCGAGAGACACATAGAGAAGTAACAAGAGAAAGGCAAGTAAGCATAGAACTAGCCACCGAAGCAACACCCGAGAGAGGGGGCAGCCCGAGCCTTGGCCAGCTTCCTTCCTCCCCCATAGAACTCTAGGAGCAGCATTGTACTATCAAACATCCAACTACAATCGGCAGGACTAGGGGTATTATCTCTCCGGAGAGTCCCGAACCTGGGTATGTCCGGCGTCCCGCACCCGCTCATGCCAACCTCGCCTCTGGAGTCCACCAGCGCCATCGAGCCTCCTCCTCTCTTTAGTCATCCCTTGGCATCTGCCGTGCGCCCACCACGACAACCCGTGCCCACCTTCTAATGAGAGTAACTCTTCAACTCATACATTGTTTAATTCCCCTTCGTGCTTACCGAAGGATGATTGCTATGATGATTGTTATGATCCCGTTGATCTCTTGAAATATCCCTTTTTGATGATGCTTGCTCTGCTTGTGGCCAAGATGCCAATATGAATGATGCTTATGGAGATGAACTTGCTATAGTTCCTTATGTTAAACATGAAATTGTTGCTATTGCACCCACGCATGATATTCCTATTATCTTTTTGAATTCTCCAAACTACACTATATCGGAGAAGTTTGTGCTTATTAAGGATTATATTGATGGGTTGCCTTTTTCCATTGCACATGATAATTTTGATGAATTTGATATGCATGTTCTTACTGCTCCTACTTGCAATTATTATGAGAGAGGAACTATATCTCCACCTCTCTATGTTTCCAATATGATAAAATTGCAAGAAACTGCTTATACTATGCATTGGCCTTTACTATGTGTGCATGAATTGTTCTTTTATGACATGCCGATTCATAGGAAGAGAGTTAGACTTCGTTGTTGCATGATATATGTTACCTTGTGCTCACTACTAAATTACAAATCATTGTTAATTAAAATTGGCTTTGATATACCTTGGGATCCGGGTGGATTCATTACTTGAGCACTATATGCCTAGCTTAATGGCTTTAAAGAAAGCGATGCCAGGGAGACAACCCGGCAGTTTTAGAGAGTCATTTATTTCTGTTGAGCGCTTTTATATAGTCTAAAAACAAAAAAATAAAGAGGGGAACCCAAAACTTTTCAAAAAGAAAAGTGTAAGTGAGAGAGACAAATATTGTTGAAGTGGGAGAGCTCCTTGAACTTTGTTCATGCTTACGGAAACTTTGTTCATGCTCATGGAAACTTTGTGAATCTTAATTACAGAAACTTTTCAACAAAAATAATTATCCCCTTGTACAATTCCATTGTATTATAAAAATAATGTGCTAAGGTTTGCTTTTAGGATGTTTACAATGCTTGTTGGTTTGTACGGTGCAGGACATAAACTTTGGCTGTAGTGCATGATTTTACATTTTTTACTAGAACAGCAAACGGTTCTGATTCTTTTTGCACTGTCTTTCTATATAATTTTTTTAGTTTTTCCTAATTTTGGTAGAATTTTTGGGGTACCATAAGTATGGTGAATGTTCAGATTGCTATAGACTGTTCTGTTTTTGATGCATAGTTTGCTTGTTTCGATGAAACTATCAATCTCTGTCAGTGGATTAAGCCATGGAAAAGTTATATTACAGTAGACACAATGCAAAAACAAAATATGAATTGGCTTGCAACAGTACCTAGAGTAGTGATTTGCTTTATTATACTAACGGACCTTACCGAGTTTTCTATTGAAGTTTTGTGTGGATGAAGTGTTTGATCGAGGAGGTCTCGATATGAGGAAAAGGAAGAGAGGCAAGAGCTCAAGCTTGGGGATGCACAAGACACCCCAAGTAAATATTCAAGGAGACTCAAGCGTCTAAGCTTGGGGATGCCCCGGAAGGCATCCCCTCTTTCTTCAACGACTATCGGTATGTTTTTGGATTCGTTTCGTTCATGCGATATGTGGAAGTCTTGGAGCGTCTTTTGCATTTAGTTTTCACTTTTCTTTTATGCACCATGCTGGTATGAGATAGTCCTTGGTTGATTTATAGAATGCTCATTGCACTTCACTTATATCTTTTGAGTATGGCTTTATAGAATGCTTCACGTGCTTCACTTATATCTTTTGAAGTTTGGATTGTCTGTTTCTCTTCACATAGAAAACTGCCATTTGTAGAATGCTCTTTTGCCTCACTTATATTTGTTAGAGCGTGGGCATATCTTTTGTAGAAAGAATTAAACTCTCTTGCTTCACTTATATCTATTTAGAGATATGACAGGAATTGTCATTTACATGGTTAGTCATAAAATCCTATATAAAACTTGTGGATCACTGAATATGATATGTTTGATTCCTTGCAATAGTTTTGCGATATAGAGGTGATAATATGTGGGAGGTTCTAGTAGATGGTTGTGTTTAGTAAGGATACTGGTGTTAAGGTTTGTAATTCCCGAAGCATGCACGTATGGTCTACTAACTATGTAACCAAATTGGCGCACATTGTATTTTGATTGTTTATCTTTGCGTGAAGGTTGGGGGCGTGCGATGGTTAACTCTTTGCGTGTAGTACTTTGTTTTGATGGCTAATAAATTTTTGCAATAAGTATGTGAGTTCTTTATGACTAATCTTGAGTCCATGGATTATACGCACTCTCAACCTTCCATCATTGCTAGCCTCTTCGGTACCGTGCATTGCCCTTTCTCACCTCGAGAGTTGGTGCAAACTTCACCGGTGCATCCAAACCCCGTGATATGATACGCTCTATCACACATAAACCTCCATATATCTTCCTCAAAACAGCCACCATACCTACCTATCATGGCACTTCCATAGCCATTCCGAGATATATTGCCATGCAACTTCCATCATCATCATATACATGACTTGAGCATTCATTGTCATATTGCTTTGCAAGATCGTAAGATAGCTAGCATGATGTTTTCATGGCTTGTCCGTTTTTTGATGTCATTGCTATGCTAGATCATTGCACATCCTGGTACATCGCCGGAAGCATTCATATAGAGTCATATCTTTGTTCTAGTATCAAGTTGTAATATTGAGTTGTAAGTAAATAAAAGTGTGATAATGGTCATCATTATAGAGCATTGCCCCATAAAAAAGAGAGGCCAAAGAAGCCTAAATAAAAAAAGGGGGCCAAAGAAGCCCGCCAAAAAAGGGGCAATGTTACTATCCTTTTACCACACTTGTGCTTCAGAGTAGCACCATGTTCTTCTTATAGAGAGTCTCTTATATTGCCACTTTCATATACTAGTGGGAATTTTCATTATAGAACTTGGCTTGTATATTCCAATGATGGGCTTCCTCAAATGCCCTAGGTCTTCATGTGCAAGCAAGTTGGATGCACACCAACTTAGTTTCCAGTTGAGCTTTCATACACTTATAGCTCTAGTGCATCCGTTGCATGGCAATCCCTACTCCTCGCATTGACATCAATTGATGGGCATCTCCATAGCCCGTTGATTAGCCGCATCGATGTGAGACTTTCTCCATTTTTGTCTTCTCCACATAACCGCCACCATCATATTCTATTCCACCCATAGTGCTATATCCATGGCTCACGCTCATGTATTGCGTGAAAGTTGAAAAAGTTTGACAATACTAAAGTATGAAACAATTGCTTGGCTGACACCAGGATAGGCATGAGGGGTACCTTGTGTTAAGAAAAGGGAGCATACAAGACTATATGATTTTATAGGGATAACGTTCCGAAGCATTGATATTTTGAAAGACATGATTGTTTGTTGGGATGCCCTAAGTATTATCGGTTTTATGTCAAATGATAGACTATTGCTTTGAATCACTCATGTCTTAATATTCATGCCATGATTAGATATATGATCAAGATTATGCTAGGTTGCATCCCACAACAATTTTTTTTATCATTTACCAACTCGAGGACGAGCAGGAATTAATCTTGGGGATGCTGATACGTCTCCGTCGTATCTATAATTTTTGATTGTTCCATGCCAATATTCTACAACTTCCATATTCTTTTGGCAACTTTTTATATTATTTTTGGGACTAACATATTGATCAAGTGCCCAGTGCCAGTTCCTGTTTGTTGCCTGTTTTATGTTTCGTAGAAACCCAATATCAAACGGAGTCCAAACGGGATAAAAACGGACGAAGATTATTTTAGGAATGTTTATGATTTTTGGGAGGAAAAATCAACGCGAGACGGTGCCCGAGGGGGGCCACGAGACAGGGGGGCACGCCCCAGGGGGCAGGCGCGCCCCTGACCCACGTGGGCACCCCGTAAGGCGGTTAACGCTCTTCTTTTGCCCTAAGAAAGCTAATTTTTGGAGAAAAATGTGGGCAAAAGTTTCAACCCAATTAGAGTTATGGATCTCCGGATATAAAAGAAACGGTGAAAGGGCAGAATCTGGGAGCGCAGAAACAGAGAAAGACAGAGAGATGGATCCAATCTCGGAGGGGCTCTCGCCCCTCCCACGCCATGGAGAGCATGGACTAGAGGGGAAACCCTTCTCCCATCTAGGGAGAAGGTCAAGGAAGAAGAAGAAGAAGGGCGGCTCTCTCCCCCTTGCTTCCGGTGGCGTCGGAACACCGCCGGGGGCCATCATCATCACCGCGATCTACACCAACACCTACGCCATCTTCACCAACATCTCCATCACCTTCCTCCCTTCTATATTCAGCGGTCCACTCTCCCGCAACCCGCTGTACCCTCTACTTGAACATGGTGCTTTATGCTTCATATTATTATCCAATGATGTGTTGCCATCCTATGATGTCTGAGTAGATTTTCGTTGTCCTACCGGTGATTGATGAATTGCTATGATTGGTTTAATTTGCTTGTGGTTATATTGCTGTCCTATTGTGCCCTCCGTGACGCGCAAGCGTGAGGGATTCCCACTGTAGGGTGTTGCAATATGTTCATGATTCGCTTATAGTGGGTTGCTTGAGTGACAGAAGCATGAACCCGAGTAAGGGGGTTGTGGCGTATGGGATAAAGGGGACTTGATGCTTTAATGCTATGGTTGGGTTTTACCTTAGTGATCTTTAGTAGTTGCGGATGCTTGCTAGAGTTCCAATCATAAGTGCATATGATCCAAGAAGAGAAAGTATGTTAGCTTATGCCTCTCCCACATAAACTTGATATCGGTCTAGTAAAGTAGTCAATTGCTTAGGGACAATTCCACAACTCCTACCACCACTTTTCCACACTCACTATATTTACTTTATTGCTTATTTATCTAAACAGACCCTACTTTTTATTTTTGTGCTATTTATTATCTTGCAAACCTATCCAATAACACCTACAAAGTCCTTCTAGTTTCATACTTGTTTTACGTAAAGCGAACACTAAGCGTGCGTAGAGTTGTATCGGTGGTCGATAGAACTTCAGGGAATATTTGTTCTACCTTTAGCTCCTCGTTGGGTTCGACACTCTTACTTATCGAAAGAGGCTACAACTGATCCCCTACACTTGTGGGTTATCAGAAAGCAGTAGCAAAAAATGAACGATCATATGCTATGGTAATGGATGGGTCTTGTCCATCACATCATTCTCCTAATGATGTGATCCCGTTATCAAGCGACAACTCATGTCTATAGTCAGGAAACTTTAACCATGTTTTGATCAACGAGCTAGTCTAGTAGAGGCTTACCAAGGACTTAGTATTTGTTTATGTATTCACATATGTATTTAAGTTTCCGGTCAATACAATTATAGCATGAATAATAAACCTTTATCATGATTAAGGAAATATAATAATAACCACTTTATTATTGCCTCTAGGGCATATTTTCAATAGTACTGTCATGTCTTTCCCTTCTTGGAGGCTCCATCTCATGAGCAAAGTTCTTATTGCTGGTGGCCGAAGGTGTGGTAATGGATAGTCGTGTCCTCTTTGCTTCGTCGGTTCTGCGACCTCGACGATGGTGACCTCAAGGGGTGTTAGTTTGCATTGTGGTTGTGCCCGAATTCCTCTTGTGTGGTCTCGGCGTTTGTGTCCATACGGAAGCTAGGGTGAGCGTCCTCATTATTCGACGGGACGGCGCCCTTCAAGCCAGGGCGAGGGGGTAGGTGGGCTCCTTTTGACGATGTAGCTGGATGGCACTGTTGCCGGTTGCCTAGGTGATGGCAGTGGCATTGCTTCATGTAAACCAGTACCTTTCTCAAGTTAGCCTTGTTCTTGCTTTGGTTGGCTTGACTGCGGATGAGGGACTCATTGACTTCAGGTGGTGCTTCATTATCGCACCTTATGCTTGCTTGTAGTCTTGTGAGTTTTGTTGTTTGTTCTCAGCACCTATGTATCTTACGGTTTTTGTTTTTCATTCTTGTTGTCTGTGGTGTGGTGTTGTATCGATCATTGTAAGGGCTTCATTACTTTGAAGCCGGGCGATGGCCTCCTTTCTACAAAAATAAATTTATGGAATGGAGGGAGTACTTGTTAGTGTTTTTTTACCACCTAGTTAGTATGTGTAATGATTTAATCCTTCTATCTGAATACTTATTCATAAATTTTGACAAACTATATTTTGGAGAAAAATATACCCAACATCTAGAATACCAAATCAAAACCATTAGAATCATCAAAAAATATATTTTTGTATGGTATATATTTTTGCATTCGTATTGAAAAAATGATGTTTCTCGACGGTTTTCAGGCCACAAAATTTGACACCTCATGAAGCGGGAGAAGGGATTGACAAAATCCATTTGGCATCAATTGGCCAGAACGTTTGATTCACTAATTGTTCATCCCAGTTCCTTGTAACCGGATCAACGAGGTCACAAACCTTTGAGATAATGTTACTCCCACGGATTGTCAGAACTTTCCTGAATGGTAAAGGTATCCATATGGGTCTTCCCAAATGTTGTCATTAATTAACTCCATTTCCAACTTTCCATATAAAACCTTTTCTTAGTTTATCAACTCCCGACATTATGATTTGCCACATGTATGATGCTCTCCTCTTTATGGTTGCATTCATAAAATCCTCATTGGGGAAATATTTTGCCTTAAGTATAACAGCACATAAAGAGTTGGCATTGTCAATCATCCGCCAAGCCTGTCTCTGAAGCCCATACCCCCTCCCTTGTTTGGTATGCACATCTTCCACCATGAGAACCATTGTATCTTCTTTTGTGTAGCATCATCGCCCCAACAAAAACTTGATATCACACCCATGATTCATTTGCAATTTTTAGGAAGTTTAAAGATCGAAACATATGTTTAGCTTGTGCTACAGATTTCAGTAGTCATTGGATAAGGCAATCAATTAAATACTGGAAGCTATCGCTTTTATCTAGACCTAGTGTTGCCGGCATCCCCAAGTATTTATCATTCAACGTTGTAGTCATTATATCTAGAGTAGAGAAAACCTTGGCTTTCATATTCACTTTAAGCTTGAGCTGAAGAATATACTTAATTTCTCAACACTCACAAGTTGGCCACATGCGCACAGTAGCTACCCAGTACATACTTTAAATTGATAGCGTTAGTAACATTTGCCTTCATTAAGATCAGTGAGTCATCAGAACTTTAAGTTGGTAGCATTAGTTGTTGGAAATATTCCCTAGGGGCAATAATATTGTATTATTATATTTCCATGTTTATAATTACGGGTTTATATTATATGCTATAACTGCTATGATCCTGGAGAATGTGATTCTATGGAAAATTCATATGCACGTGTAGAATGATAAATTGATTAAAAATATGGTTCCTAGTCATGCATCTAAGACTAGCCCAAGTGTTGTTGGTTATCATGTTTTCTAGATCCTAGGATATCATTAAGTGTAATGATAGTCCTAAAACAACTTTGAGAATATGACGTTGGAAGAATGATGATATTCAATCGACTCAAACTTGTTTTTTATACTTTAAGATCCAATCGGCACAAGTCAATTGTTATAACATGGAGAGTTAACATGTGTTTTAGTTTCTTAGACCATAAGGGTATCGTAGTCACTTCTTACTGTACGGTAAACTTTGGGGTTTCTCAAATGTCATCTGTATCACGGTGATCATAATGACAACTAACAGGTTCATCAAAAAGTTTGAAGGGACTAGATAGCTCAAGAGTGGGATTTGCTACGCCGATGATCGAGAGATATTCCTATGGACCTCTCGATGTGACGACATTCATCATCGTCTGGACAGACATATGTGACTACGTTATGGGGATGCTGGAACATGTCAACAAGAAAGAAGAACAAAACCGATAACAAGGAGACCGGTATAGTGAGCATGTGTATGACTCAAGAGGATATCGATATATCTCACCTCGGGTTTTTTAAAGTATCGCGAAGCAAAGGGAATAACACATGATAACCAAAGGTTCACTCGCATGTCATTCGTGTGCTCATAGGGATCGATATGGATGTTCACGGTTCCACTATTGGTCATTGAACAAAACAGTTTTTGTTCATGTCTATGTTTTACCAAACCTAAAGGGTCACAAGCTTAAGGCAATCATGATTTGCTGAGTGTTAGTAGGACAGGAGTAATGAGGAAATACTTATGAAATAGTTTCATTAATATTTGAAATAGTTTCGAGAGGAACCGAAAGCGTTTCGGGTTCACCTAAAGGATTTTGGAGTTTACCGGGTAATACCAATAAATAATATATAGGTGAGAAATATTTTTGGAGATGTTAAATTAATAATAAAAGGCTCTAATAATAGTTAGAAGGCTTCTATATTTAATTGAATATCAACGGGACTTAAAAGGCCAATTGGGCCCAATAGGTGAGGCGCTCCCTTAGCTTCTTGGAGAAGCAAAGGGGAGCTGAATTGGAGGGGAACTCCCACCCCTCGGCCGGCCCTTCCCCCCTTGTGGAGCCCCCTCTCGCTTCCTCCAACCTACATATATTGGAGTTTTGGGCACTTTTGATACACATGTTTTTGGAGCCTCCTCTGGTTCTCTAGTTCTAGTTGATCCTAGTTAATCTAATTAGAGCTAGACCTAGATCCTCTAATCCTTATATTTAGAAGCCCGGTGTGGTTCTAATATCCTCCCTCGAATTCTTCGGCGATGATTAGCTCTGGATGGTGAAGCGTTGCCGAATCGTGAAGAAGCGTAGTCTGTAGAGAGGTCGTGCTTTCAGTCTTTCGTTCGAGGTATCGTTCATTGATTGTTCAAGGGACTCCAAGTAAGATCTACACCATCTCGTCTTATTCCGCTGAAACTTGGAGTTGGTAACAATCTGATCCAAACCATTATTGCATCTTCATAGTGTTCCTGATTTATTGTAGGGCGATATTTTTCTACTACATTTCCTAACATTAGTAGCATTTTCCTTCATTAAGATCAGAGAGTCATCAAGAAATAACAAATTTGTAATGGTCGGCACATCACGACAAACCTTTACCCCCGCCAATTCACCACCCTATTCTGCATGTGACAACAGTTCCGTGAGTCCCTTCGTGCACAAAAGGAAGAGATAAGGAGATAAAGGATCCCCCTGCCGCAGCCCCCTCGAAGGTCTGATCATCTCGGTTTCAATTTAATTGAATCTCACTTTGCATTCCACGTAAGAGACACATGTCATGATTAAACTCACCCATCCAGCATGAAAACCCAGCTTCAGTAATATTGCTTCCAAGAACACCCATTCAGCTCTATCATGCGCTTTCTGCATGTCCAATTTCACCGCACACCAACCATCTTTCACCTACTTCTTTAGTTTGATTGTATGTAGACTTTCATATGCTATTAGAACATTATCTATAATCATTCTACCCGAGGTAGGGCTAATGTCTTTGGGAGCAATATTTTCTGTCTGGCAAATCATTTTAGAGATGACCTTATAAACCACGTCACATAAATTGGCGGGCCTAAATTGTGTAGCTCGTTCCCGGTTGTTTACCTCAGGGACCATGACAATGGTTGTGTTGTTCCAACTGTGAGATGTAACCTGAGAGTGTACTGCTTGCAAAACCGCCCCAACCAGATCCTCTCCAAGTATAGGCCAAAACCCCTCTATAAAAAAGTGTACAACCCATCTAGACCCGAGGCTTTTAAGTCTCCAATTGAAAACCAAGCCTTTTTGACATCCTCGGTTATGTAAGGCTTCATTAACGCAATGTTCATAGCAGTTGTAACCCTGCCATGCACACGGTCTAGAACCTCCATGTTGATTACTTGAACTTTTGAGGAAAATAGCCAAGTGAAATACCCATATAATATAGACTTGAGATCCACAAGATCCTCTTTCCATACCTGTTGGGGACATAACTACTACGTATGACCCGCCGAGGAGGGGCCGGGTTATACCTACGGCGATTCATCATATGAAGCCTGAGACGACATTTGAAGATGGCGGTTCAGTTAAAGGCCCAAGGCCCAAAGGCGACTTAAGGCCCGTAGAGATAAACCGCCATATGTACATAACTTGTATTGTAAGGCAGGAATAGATAGACACCGAGCCAGACACTGTTTATGAGCTGGCCGGGACTCTGTGAGCTACTGGGCGTCGACCTTTGTATATAAAGGGACGACCCATCGGCGGTTCAAGACAAGGGACACCAGATCGAGAACTAGGTCAAGCGGATTCGCTCCCTGGTAATCGAGACATAAGCAATCCTACCTCAAACTGGATTAAGCCATTACCTTCACTGCAAGGGGCCAAACCAATATAAACTCCCTTGTCCTTTGTCCCGTTTTAACCCCTTTAAGCTTCCTAGTTGTGATGGCTCCACGACTAAGTCCTTTTGCTAGGACATCTGCCGTGACATTTCCACGATAGTTGGCGCCCACCGTGGGGCCAGCGCACGGTGGATTTGAGTTCTTGAAGGGCAGCTTCGAAGGGCTCAAGGGGGCCGGATGACTAAGAGTTGTCGCGGCAAGCTCTACATCGACGATGCAGGCTGGGGCCCCGACGCTGGCTCAATTGAGTACCGATACCGGGTCCCCTTCGGCGGAATCCACGTCTTCATCGGCAAGATCGGCGAGCCGGGCTCTGAGCCGGACATCTGCACAGACATCGTCGAGACGGCTCAGTGTGCGAGACCCGCCCGAGCTCAGCCCACCATGAAGCATGCCTTCGTGGGATGCATCCATGGAGGGGAATTTTCTGAAGGATCTGTGTCTGGCAGTGAGACGGACATCTACTCTGATGGTGAATCGTCCACAGGTAAGACGGATTCGTTGTATCAACTACAAGATGGCGGGCTTTGGGGCTGTTCCGATGACAACAGTATTCCGGACCCCTTTGAGACATCGAGCAGAGTTGGGATCTTCATGGTTGGCACGCAACCCGGGCAAAACTCTACGGCTGTGGCAGCAATGACTTCCGGGTCAGCAGCGGTGACGACAGCCGGGCAGGAGGTCCTGCGCGCCCACCGGCTCAGGTCCTGATGGGTTTAATGGATAAGATGACAGCTCTGTTAACCGCCGTGGTCAATCCGGCGGATCAAGCTCAACATGATGCGGAAGTGACACAATTACGTGAGGAGGTAGTGCAAGCCAAGGAAAACCTGGTGGCAGAAGACGTCAGGATGGCCATAGAGTGGGCGTCTTTGGATGCTCGAGCCCAGCAGATTCAATCAGAGGCTCTCCAGCTTACGACGGATCTGAACGCGTCAAATGAGATCATGAGGAGAAGGCACCAGAAGGCTCAATCCCGTCTGCCTCCGGTTTATGATCCTAGGAACCTCTTCCTCACACCTGGTGTAGGACTCAGTAACCCGCCGGAGGTAAACCGGGTTGCAACGCCCGGGGCTGGGACGCCGGTTCAGCCACGGATGACGGAACCCCCTCGTCTGAATGCTGCTCCACCTCATTATGTACAAACACCATCGGGTCATTATTCTAACCCTTTGGAGAAAATGATTGCTGCGACAGCACGATTGGCGGCTCTCCCGGTTGATGGCGACTCTCCGACGGCGGTTGAAACACGAAGGGTCAGAGAACTTCTTCAGACAACTTTGGTGCAGCAGGAGGCATATTCTTATAGTCGAGACATGATTCATTCGACCTCTCGCCCAAGCCGGAGCCCGAGCTATAGAAGGACACGTGGATTCAGCAGCCGTTTCAAGCAATGCCCGACGCCGTGACCAGCCGTGCGGGCATGACCCGGCTCGTGATGGAGTTCCTAATTTGGTTGATCAGGACATGATACGTCAAGAGGCTGAGCGGGCGGCTCAGCGGGCGGCTTACCAGTCTTTTCCGGTTTATCCGACGACTTCAATTGAAGCAGGCATGACCACTAGGACTGGGGGCGTACCTTGTTTGGTGCCGGCTCTGCGTAATGAGCGTTTGCCCAAGGATTTCAAGGGACCTCGAAAGGTGCCTAATTACACGGCCGACTTACAACCGGGGGCATGGATCAAAAGCTACAAGATGACCATGGAACTACTGGAAGTCAGTAACGCTGCGATGGCCAAGTACTTCACCATGATGCTGGATGGAATGGCCCGCACTTGGTTGAAGGGGCTGCCACCCAATTCCATCAGTTCATGGGCAGAGTTAAAGGCTCAGTTTATTCAGAACTTTAAAGACGCATGCAAGAAGCCCATGTCGATTGTGGACTTGACTAATTGCAAGCAAGAGGAGGGAGAATCCACGACCCATTGGATGTGCCGGGTCAAGGCCATAATACATTCATCTAATAAGATGGACTCCAGCTCTGCAGTCTTAATGTTGGAGAAAAATTGCCGTTTTGAGCCACTGAAATAGAAGATGGGGCGGCTCAAGCGCGATTGTAATTACATGGGCCAGCTGATGGCGGCTCTAGTCAAATATGCCGACTCTGATAGTACCAAGGATCCCGAGTCTGACGATGAAAAGACAGGGAAGGGAAAGAAGAACGACAACGCTAAGGGCCCTCAGCATAACCCGGCGAATCAAGGGGGCAATAATAAATGTAAGGCTGATGGTAGCTCGGAGTTTATGGCTAACACCAATGCGCAGGGCAACAACAAATGACGTAAGGGGAGGCTGCCTCCTCGATCCGGCGGGGTCAGGTCCCACTCTTGAGCAGTTGCTAAATAAGCCCTGTCCAAAGCATGGCACTCAGCGGAAGCCGGCCACTCACCTGTGGAAGGATTGTACGATCATGAAGGCTTTCAAGAATTCTAACATGTTTGACAACAATCATGGACTGGGCGGCGGCTTAGGCGGTGGTGGTTCTCATGGCCTAGGTTATGGAGGTGGCGGTTCTACTTCCAATTTTCAAGGCCCTCATGGTAATCAGGGCGGTTATAATCCGCAATCTGGCCAGGAGGGTCAGCAGCAGCAGCAATCTGGGTATCAGAGTAATCCAAAGCAGATGAATAGTGGGCAGTATCATGTGTTTACCACCAGTTTATGCAAGTGGGACCATAAGCTTCATAAGAGGGATGTGAACGTTGTTGAGCCGGCAGTTCCTTGTTACTTGAGATGGTATGAGCAGCCTATTCTGTGGAGTAGAGAGGATCACCCTCCCTGGGTTGACAATCCGGGTCTTAGCCTTGGTGGTGGCGCCTCAAGTTGGTGGATGTAAATTCACTAAAGTGCTCATGGATGGAGGCAATAGCATCAACATCCTTTATTATGAGACTTTCCGTCGCATGGGGTTGACTGATAAAAATCTTAAGACACCCAACACTTTTTTCCATGGAGTGGTGCCTGGTAAGTCGGTATACCTAGTGGGGAAGATTGAGCTGGAAGTGGCCTTTGGAGATGAGCATGATTCCAGGGCTAAGAAGTTAACTTTCGAGGTGGTCAAAATCAAAAGCCTGTATCACGCTCTGTTTGGACGGGCAGCTTATGAAAAGTTCATGGCACGACCGTGTTATGTTTATCTATCGCTCAAGATGTCGGGTCATAAGGGAACCATCACAGTGCATGGGAGTCGGAAGATAGCCCAAGAATGTGAGGAAGGCGATGCTGCTTACGCTGAGTCTGTCTGTGCAATAGAGGAGTTGAAGTTTTACAAGGACAACGTTGACCCAGCGGACATGACGGCTTTGAAAAGCCAACCACAGAGCATGAACTGGTGATGAAGTTTAAATCGGCCGACGACACCAAGCTAGTTGATTTTGTTCCTGGCGACTCATCTAGGCAGTTCAGTATTAGTGCTAACCTAGATCCCAAATAGGAAAGCGCGCTCATCGAGTTCATCCGTGTGAACCAGGACATCTTTGCATGGAAACCTTTTGACATGCCAGGTGTACTGAGAGAACTTGCTGAGCACACTCTCAATATTGATCCAAAATTAAGCCGGTCAAGCAGTTTCTTCGGTGGTTCAATGAGGAGAGGTGTAAGGCCATTGGTGAAGAGGTGGTCCGGCTCTTGGCAGTCGGGTTCATTGTTGAAGTTTTTCATCCAGAGTGGTTGGCTAACCCGGTGCTATTGCTTAAGAAGAACGGCACGTGGCGTATGTGTGTGGATTACACGGACTTAAACAAGGCTTGTCCGGCTGATCCTTTTGCTCTCCCTCGTATGGATCAGATCATTGATGCTACGACAGGTTGTGAGTGTTTGAGCTTTTTCAATGCGTACTCTGGTTATCATCAGATCAAGATGGCAGTTAAAGACCAGGAGAAGATGGCTTTTATTAATCCTTTTGGAGTCTTCTGCTATATGTTTATGCCTTTTGGGCTCAAGAGTGCCCAGGCAACTTATCAGCGATGTATGCAGAACTGTCTTCACAATCAGATTGGGCATAATGTTCATGCTTATGTGGACGACATTGTGGTGAAGTCCAGAGAGAAGGAGACCTTGATAGATGATTTGAAGGAAACCTTTGATAATCTCCGGGTCTACAAGATGGTGCTTAACCCGGCCAAGTGCGTTTTTGGTGTGCCAGCAGGCAAGCTTTTGGGTTTTCTGGTTTCTAACTGAGGCATTGAGGCTAACCCGGAGAAGATCAAGGCCATCACCTCCTTGGCTAAGCCGGCGTGTATCAATGATGTTCAACATTTGTTGGGTTGTATTGGTGCCTTAAGTTGGTTCATAAGCTGGTTAGGTGAGAAGGTCATGCTGCTGTATCAGATGATGAAGAAAACAGACAACTTTGTCTAGAGTGATGCTGCTAATGATGCATTTGAAGATTTGAAGAGGCAGCTAGCTGAGCCACCGGTTCTTGCTGGTCCCATTGATAAGGAGCCATTATTGTTATATGTGGCTGCTAACATGCGTGTTGTTAGTGTGGCCATTGTGGTGGAGCGCAAGGAGGCTGGCAAAGAATATCCGGTTCAACGACCCGTTTACTACATCAGTGAGGTGCTTATTGAGTCCAAGAAGAGATATCCACATTAGCAGAAACTTGTTTATGGGGTGTTCATGGCCAGCCGGAAGCTTAAACAATATTTTCTGGGTCATCCCATCACTGTGGTCAGTTCTGCTCCTTTGGGAGATATCATTCAAAACAGAGGCCACGGGACGAGTCGCCAAGTGGGCTATTGAGCTTGGGCCTCATGGTTTAAAGTATGTGCCGCGCACTGCTATCAAGTCTCAAGCACTGATGGATTTCATCAACAATTGGACAGAGCTGTAGATGCCTGAAGAGAAGCCGGACAACACATATTGGACTATTCACTTTGATGGATCCAGGCAATTGGAGGGCTCAGGGGCTGGAGTTGTTTTAGCTTCCCCTCGAGGTGACAATTTTTGTTATGTGCTAAGGTTGATGTTTCCTTGTAGTAACAATGCATCTGAGTATGAGACCTTACTCCATGGTCTTCGGATGGCTAAGGAGATGAGCTTAATACGCGTGAGATGCTTTGGCGACTCAAATTTGGTGGCTCAGCAAGTCTCAGGCAAATGGGATTCCAAGGATCCCCTCATGGCGGCTTATCGCCGCGAGGTTGATGCTATTGCTGGACACTTCAAGGGCTATCAAGTAGAACACATTGATTGCAGAAAGAATGAGGCAGCTGATGCTTTAAGCCAGCTGGGATCTCAGTGTAAACTAGTACCACCAAACACTTTCTTGGATATTATGCATAACCCTTCTGTCAAGTTGCCTACAGAGGAAGATCTGGCTGTTCCTGACCCGGAAGCACAATTGGTGGCGGCTCTTCATGTCATCCCAGATTGGACAATGTCGTATTTGGCTTACATGACCTGGGGCGAGTTGCCTAAGGATGAAACCTTGGCTAGGCAGATAACCCGGCGATCTAAGTCAATGACAATTGCTAATGGCGAGTTGCATCATCGCAGTGTCACTGGGGTGTTTCAGCGTTGTGTATCTCCTGAGGAAGGTCAAGAAATTCTTCGTGAGATTCATGAAGGAGATTGTGGCCATCATGCCGGCTCAAAGTCCCTTGTGGCCAAAGCTTTTCGTCATGGATTTTATTGGCTGACGGCTCACGCTGATGCAGAGGATCTGGTCAGTAAATGTGATGGTTGTCAGAAATTCTCACGGCAAGCTCACGTGTCGGCTCAAGAATTAGGATGATTCCAATTACTTGGCCGTTTGTAGTCTGGGGACTTGACATGGTTGGGCCTTTCAAAAGGTCCAAAGATAAAAACACCCACCTTTTGGTGGCAGTTGACAAATTCACAAAGTGGTTGAGGCAGAGCCAGTTAGTAACTGTGACGCAGCCACGGCGGTTCAATTCATGAAAAAGGTGATCTTTCGTTTTGGCTTTCCACACAGCATTATAACTGACAATGGCACTAATTTGTCCAAGGGCGCCATGGAGGAGTTTTGTCAACGTGAGCATATTTGACTTGATGTCTCATCAGTAGCTCACTCCCAATCCAATGGTCAAGCTGAAAGAGCCAATCAGGAAATCTTGAAAGGCATTAAGCCCCGGCTTATGGTTCCTTTGCAATGGAACGGACGTGGGTTGTTGGGTGGAGGAGTTACCTTCTGTGATATGGAGCATCAATACTACCCCCAACAGGTCTATGGGTTACACGCCTCTCTTCATGGTTTACAGAGCAGAGGCGGTTCTCCCTAGTGACATTCGTCATGACTCACCCTGCGTGGCGGCTTATGTTGGATCTGATAATGAACAAGCTCGTCAGGATGCACTCGACCTATTAGATGAAAAGCGTGACTTGGCAGCAGCCCGCTCGGCGATTTACCAGCAGGACCTGTGCCATTATCACATCCGCCGGGTTAAGTCCAGAACCTTTCAAGAAGGTGATTTGGTGCTCCGTCTCATCCAGGATCAAACTGATGTACACAAGTTATCCCCATCTTGGGAAGGGCCCTTTGTGGTCAGCAAGAACTTGAACAATGGGTCATACTACCTTATCGATGTTCGAGAGAACAAAGACTCACGTAAGTCAGAGGAGGACACCCGCCGGCCATGGAATATCGCTCTCTTCAGCCTTATTACACTTGAGCCACCGGCTCTCATGATGTATATATTTTTGACGATGTACATATTATGATAAGTAATAAAGCAGGACCGCTGTCCTTTTTCATCTTCAATGACCATATGTCATCATCATCAAAATTCCAAAGACCAATTGGGGGCTGATCATATTTGAATCACAGCTTTAACCCCTCTTGGTCCGGCTCATGATCGTATTCGAATCATAGCCGTTAAAACTCATGATCACTTGGGGGCTTTGTCGGTGTCAAAACCGGCAGATCTCAGGTAGGGGGTTCCGATCTGTGCGTCTTAGGCTGATGGTAACAGGAAGCAAGGGACGCAATGTTTACCCAGGTTCGGGCCCTCTCAATGGAGGTAAAACCCTACTTCCTGCTTGATTAATATTGATGATATGAGTAGTACAATAGTAGATCTACCACGAGATCGTAGAGGCTAAACCCTAGAAGCTAGCCTATGATGATTATGATTGTAATTGTGATCGGCCTTCTAAGGACCTACCTCTTCGGTTTATATAGACACCGGAGAGGGCTAGTGTTTACACGGAGTCGGTTAAAAGGAAGGAAATACAATATCCGGATCGCCAAGCTTGTCTTCCACGCTAAGGAGAGTCCCATCCAGACACGGGATAGAGTCTTGAGTCTTGTATCTTCATGCTCCAATAGTCCGGACGATGTATATAGTCCGGCTGTCCAGATACCCCCTAATCCAGGACTCCCTCAGTAGCCCCTGAACCAGGCTTCAATGACGATGAGTCCGGCGCGCAGTCTTGTCTTCGGCATTGTAAGGCGGGTTCCTTCTCCGAATACTCCAAAGTAATCATCGAACACGTAAACCGTGTCCGGATCTGCAAAATGGTCTTCACATACCACCGTAGAGAGAATGATATTTCAGCTGACAACTTTTTAGACGACGTGATATGTCATTACGGTTGGGTCATTATTCAAACCGTTTTCCCAAAACCAGCCACAGCGCATATTGCGAGGCGGTTTCCTTGACACGTCTTGTCAAAGCGCATATCGCGTCCCCTTATCACGGGATTCTCATCAATACGGGTATGGGCAATCCCACCACGCCATCAATCATGGCGCTTGGGAAGTAAGCGATTCTCAGTGGGCAAGTGAGGAGGCGCACCGCTTTCGTCGCCTTTATAAAGGGATAAGGGCTCCCCATTTTCACCCACGCCTTCCTCCTCCTTTGCTCATCCTTACATCCTCGAGCTCCAGCGCCCTAGTCCAAGACTTCTCCGCACAGATAAATATGTCCGAAGCAGGAGGCAAGTGGGTGGCTTCCATTGTGAAGGAGAAGCATATCACGAATCTTCGGGCGGCCGGATACTTGGCCGCAGACATAGCGCACTGGCTACCAGACGATGGGCAGGTCATTCCAACCCCAGGACCCCACGAGAGGGTTGTGTTTCTCGCCCACTTCGTCTGTGGACTGGGGTTTCCACTTCATCCCTTCGTCCGCGGGCTCATGTTCTACTACGGGCTAGATTTCCATGATCTAGCCCCAAACTTCGTCCTCAACATCTCGGTGTTTATCGTCATGTGCGAGGCCTTCCTCCGCATGAAGCCTCACTTTGGCTTGTGGCTACAAATCTTCTGCGTGAAGCCGAAGATCGTGAGCATCCAGCAGGCGGAGTGCAGAGGGGCCATGGTGGGGAAGATGCCTAACGTCACCTGGCTTGACGGCTCCTTTGCGGAGACCGTGAAAGGGTGGCAGTCAGGGTGGTTCTACATCACTAAGTCACACGGCGCCAACTGGGCGGCGGCCCCCGAATTCCGATCCGGAACCCCCATGCGGCTCACCTCCTGGGAAAGGAAGGGCCTAGCCTGGGGTGAACCTACAGAGCTGACCGGACTCCAAAACTGCATCAAGAGTATGAAGGACAAGAACATCAAGCTTGTCAACGTGATCCAGATCATGCTCGTTCGCCAGATTCTTCCGTGCCAAAGGCGGGTATTTAATTTGTGGGAATTCATCCCGGCCAAACACTAGACGCTTCGGAGGCTCTACGGCATGACGCATAAAGACGCATGGAAGGTGCTGTTCAAGGCCTCCGAAGTACCTCCTCCCGCATCGAAGGACCGTGTACTTCATGTCGCGTGGCCTCCTCGTCCGGTGAGTTTTCTGACTACCAATGGATTCAGTTCTTCCCAATATATTCGTGGGGGAGTCTTAAGTAATTGTGCATATTTGATCAGGATTATGTGGAGACAGCGGAGCGGATTGACTGTCCGGCTCTGCTGCCAGAAGGCCCAGCTGATGCTCTCTTGTCGGAGATGCTAGTCCCGGCGCCCTACAAGGCACCGGAGAAGAAGGCCGAAAAGAAGGCCCCGGGGACCAGGAAGGGTCTCCGGCGTAAAGTTGTACCGGAGGACTCGTCCGAAGACGACGAGGCACACTCCTCCCCCGAAGGGGAGGAAGAAGAAGAAGAGGCCGCCCCATCCGGAGAGGATGGGGGGCCTGAGAAGGGGGGCCAGGGGGCCAGGACAGGCTCCCGGCGCTAGGACGTCGTACCCTCGTCGTCCGACGACGACGAGGCAGATTCCTCCTGCGGAGGCGGGAGGAAACAAGAAGAAACTTTGCCTCCCCGCACTGGGGGGCGAAAAAGAGGAAAGCCACCCCGGAGGGGGAGGCTGGGACGTCCAAGAAGGGAAAGGCGTCCCTTCCGGACTACTCCACCACCACCGTCGATAGCAAGGAGGGGTGGCTGCCCAGGGGGAAGCCCCTAGCACGATCGTAAGTATCCGCACTCTATTGTGATTGTGCTTCATAGTCTTGTTATAACGCCGAACTTGTATACAGTCCGGCCAGGGTCCATCCCAAGGTGTCATCTTCGGATGGGTCCTTGAGCGATTCAGCGATGAACTCGCACCCGACGGCCACTACTCCTCAGCCTGTGGATGACACAGAGGTGTTGTCCCAAAGGCTCCCAGAGCGGGGGGAGGTGACTCTCGAGGCGCCCCAAGGCGGAATTCCAGACAACAGACACACGGGGTTCAAGATCCACGCGGATCGTGTTGATGAGAGCCGCAGTAAGCCGGGCTCTCAGTCGAATACTGTTCCGGAACCTCCAGTGGTTCCGGACTCAGGCGGGCAGCCCCTCGTTAGGGAGGGCGAGCCGTCTGTGCGAGGACTTCCGCTACGCCCGAGGCGTCGGATTGTCTGCTGGAAGCGCTTTGCGGCGCTTCCATGGATGAAGAGCGCCATACTCTTATGAGTGCGGTGATTTAGAAGGTTTTGTCCGCCAAGAGCGGAGTAACAGAAGCTTGCACCAGCCTCCTGACAGGCTTTGAGGTAAGTAATAAAAATGTGTGAAATTACCACCCGATAGGTAGTAGCCCCTGATACTCTGTTTGGCGTTCGGAAAGAAAAACCAAACGGAGGGTCAATTATAATCCACAGGAGTCTAATAATAAGTGTACATGTGAATAAGCAGGCTGTGTTGCTTACCGCTGCTGTCCACACAGCCGAGATCGCTGGACTAAAATGGGACCTAGAGCAGGCGCAGGGAGAGCTCAACCTCACGAAGAGGCAGCTCGAAGAGAACGAAGGTGAGTGATTCCCCGCTCTCATATAATGAAGGATAGATAAAATTGGTTATTCTAACGACGAAGCGTCGTGATTTTGTAACAGGGGCCACCACCAAAGTGGCGTCTCTGAAGAAAGCGTTGTCTGAGGCCGAAGACAAGGCGGCCTTGGAACGCAAGGAGCACGAAAAGCAAGATGCTAGAGTGGGCGAGGTATAGCAAGAGCTCCAGGAGCTCGGCAAGAAGTTCGAGTCCGTGGAGCATGATCTTAAGATGAAAGAGGCCGAGCTTGCGAAGTCCCTTGCGAGTATGAAAGACGCCAAGGCCGAAGCCGAAATGGCACAGTAGGAAATCCAGGCGGCCAAGAAGATAGTGGCGTGTAAGACATTCTTTATGCAAAGCAAGCATGTGGAGGAGGTGTTTCTTTTACTTACTCGAATTCAAAGCTCTCCAGGGGCATTCGCAGATCTTCCACCCAGCTTATCAGATGCCGCGGAATTCTACCGTGCCAAGGAGGGGAGCTCAATGGAGAAGTTGTTCTGGTCCCAGTATGCTGGGGCCGAACATCCAATGCCTCTGAGTGACCAACTGAAGCGGTTGGTCGAACTCCATAGGGCGGCCGAAGTGGCTATGAAAGATTTCATAGTCCGGATGAGGCCTGGTGAGCCCCTACCCACTAGCTACTTCGGCCTGATCAAGCGGATGGTGAATGCCTGTCCGCGGCTTGAAGTTATCAAGCGATCCGTTTGCATTGAGGGTGCCCGCCGGGCCTTTGCCCGCGCGAAGGTGCATTGGGGCAAGCTGGATGCGGAGAAGCTGGTGAAGGATGGGCCGCCGGAGGGCAAGGCGCATCGCTATCCCGAGAAGTATTAAGATGGCGTTATGAAGGGCGCTCGTCTCGTGGCCGATGAATGTACCAAGGACACAATCCTTGAGTAAATGTACCTCTGTCATTGTTGTAATATAAAGACGAAGTTACTTGCGCTATGTAGCACTGTTTGATTTAAAATATTACCTTATGTGCGGCTGTTTATAAAATTCTGAAAGTAGGCCAGTCGTCGGCTTCCACCCCCACGTAACTAGTACCGGGGTGTTCCTGGAAAAACCCGGATACTCTTTATCCAAATTTTTGGTCCCTTAAGGAGGTATCCGGCGCAGCGAACAAGGCAATTGGACTATGCGGCTTTATAACTTTCACTTAGTCATAGAAGTCTACAATTTTAAATTTCGGCGAAGCCCCTAGAATTCGGAAGGCAAATTGGGGCGCTATATACGCCTAAATCGGACAAAGCCGATTCCTCGCCTAAATAGGAAAAATCTTTAAGGATTTTAAGACCTCTCGAACAGCGACCAGCTCTCGCTGCATCATGCCGGTCAGTTTTCGGCTTTCTCTACTGAGGTGCTCGTCCAGAAGAACCGGGTCACAATCGCAGTAGTTCTCCCTGCGCTACCTTAGCCGATATAACGGAACATAAGGTACCAAAACAAGGGAGCCGGGCAAACCCAACTATTGACCCAAGACGTGATTCGGAGCTGATGCATATAGTGCTATAAGTTCGGGGTGCCGCACTGTTGAAAGTGTTCGGACTTGTTTTGCCATATTATGAGGCGCCATAAGAAGCCCCTGGCAAACTGACCGTACCAAGGTGTACGGATGCAATATTAAATAAACATTTGTAAGAAAAAATGCTCAAATAAGTATAATAAGCTGACGCTATATATGATCTCCCATTGATGAATAATACACTTAAGCGTATGTTTACAATGGGTGCGTTTAAGCAGAAGTAAATAGGACTATTTAACATGTCCTATCCAAGGGCAGGCTGCATGTAGGTATACAAAACAGGTATAACGATCGTGAACAGATTCCACCTGGGTATTTCCTTTTGTGTGCAAAGCCTGTTGCCTCCTTGGTTTTCTCTCCTATGTAAGTCTGACAATCCGGCTCTTCTGAAGAGGCTGCCCTAAAGCAATGTCCTGAAAGATAAAAAGGGAAGGTTATGAATGTATGTTGCGGTGATACTGCACTGTTGACTGAGTCACTGCTGCGCCTCCGCCTGTGCCCATGGTATTTTGAGTGCGTAATTGTGTACGCGTGGCACGAATGCTGCTTTGATGGGGCTTGAGTGGAGGCCGGACTGCTAGTCGCGCTCTTGGCATGCCTGGTGATCCTATTGCGGGGTGCTCCGGACTCGCTTGACGGTGCTCGAGGTTATCGTTGCCGGATTGGTGGTTTGTCGGAGGAGGCCGCATTGTACTTCCGCCACGAGGGCTACAGTATGCTCTTCTGTACGGAGAGAGCGGTCCATGTTTCCGTTGACTGTTATGACCCCGCGCGGGCCTGGCATCTTGAGCTTGAGGTATGCATAGAGTGGTACCGCATTGAATCTAGCGAATGCGGTTCGTCCAAGCAGTGCGTGGTAACCACTACGGAACGGGACAATATCGAAGATTAACTCTTCGCTTCGGAAGTTATCCGGGGATCCGAAGACCACTTCCAATGTTATAGAGCCCGTGCAACGGGCCTCTACTCCAGGAATTACACCTTTGAAGGTGGTTTTGGTGGGCTTGATCCTTGAAGGGTCGATGCCCATTTTTCGCATTGTGTCCTGATAAAGCAGGTTCAGGCTGCTGCCGCCGTCCATAAGGACTCGCGTGAGTTGGAATCCGTCGATGATTGGGTCGAGGACCAATGCGGCTGAGCCGCCGTGACGGATGCTGGTAGGGTGATCCCTACGATCAAAGGTGATCGGACAAGATGACCATGGGTTGAATTTGGGGGTGACTGGCTCCATCGCATAGACGTCCTGTAGTGCTCGATTCCGTTCCCGCTTGGGAATGCGGGTGGCATAGATCATGTTGACCATTTTCACCTGCGGAGGAAATTTCTTCTGTCCCCCCGTGTTTGGACGCCGGAGCTCCTCGTCATCGTCGCTGTGCAGCCCCTTGTCCTTGTTTTCGGCATTTATTTTGCCGGCATGTTTGAACACCCAGCAGTCTCTATTGGTGTGATTGGCTGGCTTGTCTGGGGTGCCTTGAATTTGGCACGAGCGATCAAGTATGCGGTCCAGACTGGATGGTCCCTGATTGTTTCTTTTGAATGGCTTCTTCTGCTGACCGAATTTAGATCCGCTGAATCCGACGTTGACTGCCGTGTCTTTGGTGTTGTCATTGTTGTTCCGTCGCTTGTGTCTGTTGCGCCGTGGCTTGCCGTTATTGTCACGGACGTCCGAAGTGCCCGTATGTGGCGTAGTGCTGCTGCGAGCCAACCAGCTGTGCTCGCCCGTGCAAAAGTGGGTCATTAGTGTCGTGAGAGCTGCCATGGACTTGGGTTTCTCCTGGCCGAGGTGTCGGGCGAGCCACTCGTCGCGGATATTATACTTAAAGGCCGCCAGGGCTTCGGCGTCTGGACAGTCAACTATTTGGTTCTTTTTAGTTAGGAACCGAGTCCAAAATTTCTTGGCTGACTCTCCGGGCTATTGAGTAATGTGGCTCAAGTCATCGGCGTCCGGTGGTCGCACATATGTGCCTTGGAAGTTGTCGAGGAATGCGTCTTCTAGGTTTTCCCAACTGCCAATGGAATTTGTGGGCAGGCTATTTAGCTAGTGCCGGGCGGGTCCTTTGAGCTTGAGGGGAAGATATTTGATGGCGTGTAGATCGTCTCCGCGGGCCATGTGAATGTGGAGAAGGAAAACTTCGATCCATACTGCGGGGTCTGTTGTGCCATCGTATGATTCGATGTTTATGGGTTTGAACCCTTCTGGGAATTCATGATCCATCACTTTGTCGGTGAAGCAGAGGGGGTGTGCAGCGCCTCTGTGCCAGGCTATGTGGCTACGCAGTTTGAATTGGTCTGCGTGGCTGTGTTCGGCCCGGCCGGACTTGTTTATGGTGTATCCGTCGCGACGGTCATCGTCGCGTGCTGGGGCGTGCCCCCGCGATCCGTAGATCGATCTTGGTTGTCCTGCTTTGTTTTTCAGTATATCTTGCAGGTCTTGCCTATTGCCCCTGGCCGTAGTGTATTGGCGTGGGGGTGCGGGCTGGTATTCAGGCTGATATGCCGTTTTATCCCGGCCACGGGGTGGCCGGTCAGCCGTGTGGCGCTCGAGTCCGTATTCCTCGGCTGCGAGGACCTCAGTCCATCTATCTCTGAGCAGGTCTTGATCAGCTTGGAGTTGTTGCTGCGTCTTTTTCAGGCTCCTCGCAATGGCCATAAGCCGACACTTGAAGCGGTCCTGCTCCACGAGATCCTCAGGCACGCCGAACTCGTCGTCGCCGAGGCTAATATCGTCTTCGGAGGGGAGCATGTAGTTGTCCTCCTCCGGATATCCGTCCATCGCCTGTTCGTTTGGGATGACCTGCTCATCTTCCTGCTCGGCCTGCTCAAAGGCAGGCTGATCAGGGTTGTATTCCTCTTCGGCACCATCCGGATTGTTTTCATCTCCTGGGCCGGTATTGCTGTGGCGGGGCTTGGAGCAGCGCGGACGATGCTCATGCTTTGCTTTCCTCCCTGAGGGGTTATCCTCCGTTGCCTCATTGCCATTGGCTTCCTTCGGAGTGTCCACCATATATATATATCGTATGAGGAGGTGGCTGTCCACCGCCCTGTGAGTGGTGGTTCCTGTACTTCTCTTGCATCGTCGTCCATACCGTCGATGTCTTCGGAGTCGAAGTCAACCACATCGGTTAGATCATCGATCGTGGCAATGAAGTGGGTGTCACATCCCCAGTTTAGTCCTTGCCTGACTCTGCATAAGCATCCATGCATCATGTTTAAATTTAAAGAAACTTGAAATGGGGATTGTTTAAACCCTAGCACAAAATGAATTCAACTAGGGTCAAAATAAAATCTTTTTCATTGAACTGAAAATGCCCTCTAAAAATGTTCAACATTTCTGGTTTGAGGTGAAAGCATGTACCAAAAATGGTTTATATTTTTGCAGGACATATTGGGCTCTGGTTTAAATCATATGCTATTTGCAATTGGGCATTTAAATGCTATATAATATTTTAAATGCTCAATTAATTCTGAACTTAAATGAGGGCTGTTGGGAATATTCCAAACAGAGCCCACAGTTATTTTCAGGATTTTTGAAAATGTTTTGCTATTTTAAATAAAGACCAGAAGTTACAGAAAAAAAGAAAACAGAAAACAATTTAGAAAAGAGAGAGAGAGAGAGAGAGCCTACCTAGGCCACTTACCTGGTGCAGCCCACCTGGCAGCCCACTGGACGGCCCGACACTGTGTTGGCCCATGGCCAGTTAGCTGCTTCCTCTCGCCAGGCAGGCAAAGAGGTGAGCGCCGGCGTCCCCGAGCTCGCCACGCCGTCACCTGCTTGCCGCCGAGCCGCTGGACGCGTGGATGAGTTCCTCCTCATCGCCACGCACCCCCTGGAACACCTCGCTCACTGCCTCGTCCCCATCCCCTCCTCTGGTTCTCTCCCCTGCACCGCCCGACCGCAGTCGTCGCCACCGCCCGTCGTTGCCGCGACCACCGGTCACCCCACGCCTCCCCTATGCATCCCAAAGCTCCGCCTCGACCTACTCTTCCTCCTCACCGCGCCAAGCGACGTCGGGAGCCATGCAGTGACGCCGGCACCGTCGTCTCCAACCTTTGGCTCCGAGATCGCCGGAGATGCTCCGACGCCGTCCAGCCTCCCCCGAGCACGCTGAGCTACTCATCGACCTCGCCGTGAGCTCTTCTGCCGAACCCCTCTCTCCCCATGCTCTATTTCCCTCTCTAGCCGCCGTTCCCATCGAGCCCGAGAGCTCGGCTCCGCCGGCCATGTCGCTGCTATGGCCATGATCACTTAGAGCTGCAACCGAGCACATAGCCGTGCTCAGCGCATCGCCAGGAACCCAACCCGCACCCCAACTCGCTCTCTCGAGCGCTGCAGCCGCGTCCCCGCACCCGGCCAAACTCCCGCCGCCGTGGAAATGCTCGTCGCCGTCAACTCCGGCCACCCCCGCTCCAGCCGCCTCCACCACTGGATGTGCCACTCCGCCAGCTCCCTGTAGATGCTCCCCGCGCCCCAAACCGTGGCCTGTAGCGCACTCCCGACGCGGACGCCGCCGCGATCTGAGGTCGCCGGCGGTTAAACGCCGGCAGCTGACGTGGCGTCATTAGTTTAGGAGCTAAACATAGTTAGCTAAAGCTGGTGCCACTGACGGATGGACCCCACGCCCTAATTAACCGCGGGTTTTATTTTTTGTTTAGTTTAGATTAACCCAGCGGGACCCACACGTCAGGGTTGACCCTGCTGACATGGCCGTTGACCTGGCCCACCTGTCAGCGAGCTAAACAACCCTGGGTCACTGACCAGTGGACCCCACTGGTCAGGTTTGACCTGGAGGCGCCCAGTTGACCTGCTAACATCAGGGTGATGTCATGCTGACGCAATATGTAATTTCTGGATTTAATTTTATACAGAAAATTCCAGGAAATATCTAAAACTTCAAAAATTCATATAAATTCAACTGTAACTCAGAATGAAATAAATTATATATGAAAAATGATCAGAAAAATCTAATCTATCCATCTGTACCATTTTCATGCATGCTTGAACAACTTAAAGTTGCTGTATAAGACAATTTGAATAAATGGCATTTAAAATGCCTTACATGGAGTTTGAATTTGAACCTAGTGTTCAAACCAACTCCATTTAACTTGTTGCTAGTTGCATTAGGCCAATCATCAGCATATTGCCATGTCATGATCATGCATCATATTGTGCATTGCATTGATTGTGTTTCCTTCTGTGTTGCCGGTATTTGTCCCCTCTCGATAGACGTGGTTTTGACGATGAGTTCGATGACACCGATGAAGAACTATAATATCTTCAGAAGTGCCAGGCAAGCAAAACCCCCTTGTTCATTCCGATACAATCCTATTCTCTCGCTCCTGCTCTCTTTTACTGCATTAGGACAACAACGATTCATTTGTTATTTGCTGCGGTAGCTGAATCCCTTTATCCTCTGCATGACCTGTCATTGCCACAGTAGATAGATGAAACCCACTAGCATGAGTAGGAGTTGTTTGAGCCCTGATGTGCCTACTCATTCATGCTTGTTTGTCATGCCTGCTATTGCTTAGAGTTGTGTCAGGTCTGATTCATCCGGGATGAATCAGAGGTATGTGAACATGTCCTACTGTGTGTGAGCTAAGTGTGTGAATACGATTTGGTAAAGGTATCGGTGAGAGGCCATGTAGGAGTACATGGTGGGTTGTCTCATTGAAGCCGTCCTTAGGAACTGAGTTCTGTGTTTGTGATCCATGATTCAGCTACTACCATGCACTGGGCCCTGAAATATGACCCCGCTCGACTTCTTAATCACCCTTGTCCTCTGTCCAGGAGTTGCAAGTAGTTTCTGGTGTTTGTAGTATGCTGGAGGCCGTGCGCAGCGCTGACCGAAGGGGTGGGCTGTGATGCGGTAGGCATGTGGCATGATGTACCGGGCGCCCGTTTGGTGTCTCGGGAACCTTGCACACATTGTTTGGGGCTGTGAGCGAAACTCCGGCCGGATCTCCTCGCGGATGGAACCCGAATAGGCGATAAATCTAGACTAGAGACTTGAGTGTTTAGGTAGGTCGTGGTCTACACCCACGTCGGCTTTCGCTTGAAGTCTGCCGAGCACATGTCGTGTGCAGACGCTAAGTGGTGGAAACATGTATGAAGAAGTACACCCCTGCAGGGTTAACATCATCTATTCGAATAGCCGTGTCCGCGGTAAAGGACTTCTGGGTTGCCTATAACAGTTCATAGACAAGTGAAAGTGGATACTCTAAAATACGCAAGATAAGCGTGAGTGCTATGGATGGCGTTCTCGTAGGGAGACGGGAGCGGATCCGTAGTGGTGTATTGATGTGGTGAATATGTGGACTCATGTGCGCCACCTCAAAAGAGTTACTTGCAGTCGTAGTTCAGGATAGCCACCGATCCAAAGCTGGCTTGCTGCAGTTAAACCCCACCATCCCTTTGTTGATAATGATGCATATGTAGCTAGATCTGATGTAAGTCTTGCTGGGTACATTTGTACTCACGTTTGCCTATTTTACGTGTTGCAGAGAGACGTCAGTCTCGTTAGTAGTTCCGCGTGGACTTCGACGTTTAGCTTGTTACCTCAGCTACGATCTCGTGCCCTCGGCAGGATCTAGTAGATAGTCAGGCTTCTCAGCCTTTTTCATTTGTAGATGTACTCAGACATGTTAAGCTTCCGCATGTGCTTTGATTTGTATGCTCTGAATGTTGGGTCATGAGACCTATGTTTGTAATATCTCGCTCCTCGGAGCCTATTGAATAAAATACTTGAGTCGTAGAGTCATGTTGTGATGCCATGTTGTATTTGCACATATCAAGCATATTGTGTGTATGTTATTGAAATGCTTGGTATGTGTGGGATCTGACTAACTAGTTGTTTATCCTTAGTAGCCTCTCTTACCGGGAAATGTCTCCTAGTGTTTCCACCGAGCCATCGTAGCTTGCTACTGCTCCGGAACACTTAGGCTGGCCGGCATGTGTCCTTCTTCATTCCTGTGTCTGTCCCCTCGGGGAAATGTCACGCGATGAATACCGGAGTCCTGTTAGCCCGCTACAGCCCGGTTCACCGGAGTCCTGCTAGCCTAGTGCTACAGCCTGGATTCACTCGCTGATGACCGACACGTTCGATGCTGGGTCATGGATGCCTGTCCCTGTAAGTTTGTGCCACTTTGGGTTTACGACTAGCCATGTCAGCCCGGGCTCCTTATCATATGGATGCTAGCGACACTATCATATACGTGTGCCAAAAGGCGCAAACGGTCCCGGGCAAAGGTAAGGCGACACCCGTGGGAATACCGTGTGTGAGGCCGCAAAGTGATATGAGGTGTTACATGCTAGATTGATGTGGCATTGAGTCGGGGTCCTGACAGTGGGTGGTGGGTGGGCAGTGAATTCCTTCGTCGCCTGCTTCCCACTCGAACTAGACATAGTTCGGCCAAGAGCCTCCTGACAGAGAGAGACTTTAATGAGTTCAGCATGTTGCCAAAGGGCGAGTGCTGGAAGATATCCGCAGCGGTAAACTCCATTACTGGAGCCCAACCAAGCTTGGCGGGCTCGGGAGCGCGCGGATTGGAACCTACAACCGGATACGAGTCCGGGGGTCCGGAGTCACAGGCTTCCTTAGAAGTGAGGCCTGTGTTCGGCTCTACCGCCAATGAATGTGTGGCCCGCGGGGCGGGGTCCATCCACCCGTCCTTGGGCCATGCAGTCTGCTCCGAATTTAGGTCCGGGGCTGCTGCAACGGTGATATCCCGAGCATTGTCTGACAGCAGGTCTAAGCCGTGCTCATCATGACTGTCCGGCGCTCCTGGAACAGGCCCGATTCCGTTGAAGATCAAGTCTCTGCGGATATCGGTCGTGTAGTTCAGGTTTCCGAACCTGACCTGGTGGCCAGGGGCGTAGCTGTCGATCTGCTCCAGTTGGCCAAGCGAATTGGCCCACAGCGCGAAGCCGCCGAACACGAAAATCTGTCCGAGGAGAAAAGTCTCACCCTGGACCGCGTTGTTGACGATTGAAGGCGCTATCAAGCCTTGCAGCGGCGACACAGAGCAACTCTCAATGAGAGCACCAATGTCGGTGTCAAAACCGGCGGATCTCGGGTAGGGGTCCCGATTTGTGCGTCTTAGGCTGATGGTAACAGGAAGCAAGGGACACAATGTTTACCCAGGTTCGGGCCCTCTCGATGGAGGTAAAACCCTACTTCCTGCTTGATTAATATTGATGATATGAGTAGTACAAGAGTAGATCTACCACGAGATCGTAGAGGCTAAACCCTAGAAGATAGCCTATGATGATTATGATTGTAATTGTGATTGGCCTTCTAAGGACCTACCTCTCCGGTTTATATAGACACCGGAGAGGGCTAGGGTTTACACGGAGTCGGTTACAAGGAAGGAAATACAATATCCGGATCGCCAAGCTTGTATTCCACGCTAAGGAGAGTCCCATCCGGACACAGGACGGAGTCTTGGGTCTTGTATCTTCATGCTCCAATAGTCCGGACGATGTATATAGTCCGGCTGTCCGGATACCCCCTAATCCAGGACTCCCTCAGGCTTCCTGTTCAAACATAGGTCCTATACGAACCAAAGAGAACATAGCTGTCAGTACCCTCTTAATCGGCACAATGCCAATCCCACTAGGGGGCTTCTTGATCGTATTCGAATCATAGCTTAACCCCTTTTGGGTCCAACTTTGATCGTATTCGAATCAGAGTCGTTAAAAAAACTCTCAAGGTCATTTGGGGGCTTCCTATTCAAACATAGGTCGTATTCGAACCAAAGAGAACATAGCTGTCGATACTCTCTTGATCGGCGCAACACCAAAACCATTAGGGGGCTTCATGATCGTATACGAATCTTAGATTAACACCTTTTGGTCCAGTTTACTAATTGTATTCGAATTAGAAGCCTCGATTTTTCTCTGTTTGGCTTAAGTTTTTTGAAAACAATTTTGGTTTTGTCTTGAGACTTTTTTGTTCAGATCTGAGGGATATATATGTGGTTTCTATTTAACCTGGCTTGGCTTTGTACGATAAGTCACCAACATATGACAATCATCAAACATTTGGAAGTATTGGCCTCTAAAGATTGGGTTATTGCCCTTACTGTTCAGATCACATAAACCGCCAGAACAAATACAATATCATAGGTATGATATTATAGTTGTGTTTCAAGGTTATGATACATAACAGACTTATCTGTGACTCCTTTTTTCCATATTAGTGGTTATATGTAAGATATTATGACCCGCCCTGTGGTTCTATTTCTGTGTGCAGGATAGTTTAAGGACTTTCTTATGCATAAGAAAAACAAATGATAAGTATAATACGGGCGAATATAAGACGATGGCTTAATAGTGTTGAGCACCAAAATGTGCATGGTGGCACGATAGAGCAAAGTCATTTCTACCCTATTACATGACTCCCCGAGTCCAAATGATTAAACTGTTTTTTTCAGAAGGCCACAAATATGAGCCGCCCGACAGATCAGTTCTCTTATTGGCCTGAAGCTTCTGGCTCAACCCTCTCCGCTCCTTCGTCCTGTTCCCTGTCCTAGAAGTTTGATGACGACCAGTCAATGCCAGTCAAAGCTTCGAATTCAGCTTCATCATCAATTAGCCTGGACGGGTCAACTTCAGGGGCGAAGGTATGCTTACGGATTGGGGGGACCAGGCTTGTCAGTTTATAACGCGGCGTCGGCATCCTCTGATTTCCTGCATCATAAGCCGGATGGTACTTGGCGAGGTCCGTCTCACCATCAATCAAACTGGCCACAAGGCATATTTCCTTCACACAAGCAGCGACGTCCTCCTATTCAAATGAAGTGCCATCCTCCTTAAGGCTTGGATACCCAGTGGCGATGTCGGCCAGGTCTAATTCCGGTAGCCAGGCCTTGGCCCGGCTTAAGGCAGCCACGGCTCCGGCTCTCATAGATGACCGCTTTAATTCATTGAACCGTTGGGGCAGCACAGAAATATTCTTTAGTACATCAACCAGGAGTGTGGGGGCTTCGTTTGACAGTGCAATTGTGGCTAAGGCACGCTGGGCTCCAGTGTAAAATTGTTCCATCAGCATGGAAACCGCCTTCAGCTTCATCAGCATATCCTGGTTGAGGTTGGTGCTCCTGGGGCCTGCATAGCAATAGCAGATGAGTTAAGCGACAATTCATATAATCACTAGAAAGATTCAACACTTGACACTTGTAGGGTGGCTTACCAAAGATTGCTGAGACCATCTGAGACACATGGCGTTTTAAGCCGGACAATTCAGCGGTCACCTCTTCAAGAGCCGCCTCTGCTTTCTTAGCTCGATGGGTTAAGGCAATCTTTGAAGGAAATATGCCCTAGAGGCAATAATAAAGTTATTATTTATTTCATCATATCATGATAAATGTTTATTATTCATGCTAGAATTGTAATAACCGGAAACATGATACATGTGTGAATATATAGACAAACATATAGTCACTAGTATGCCTCTACTTGACTAGCTCATTAATCAAAGATGGTTATGTTTCCTAACCATAGACATGTGTTGTCATTTGATTAATGGGATCACATCATTAGGAGAATGATGTGATTGACATGACCCATTCCGGTAGCCTAGCGCTTGATCGTTTAGTATACTGCTATTGCTTTCTTCATGACTTATACAAAGTTCCTGCAACTATGAGATTATGCAACTCCCGTTTACCGGAGGAACACTTTGTGTGCTACCAAACGTCACAACGTAACTGGGTGATTATAAAGGTGCTCTACAGGTGTCTCCGAAGGTACATGTTGGGTTGGCATAATTCGAGATTAGGTTTTGTCACTCCGATTGTCGGAGAGGTATCTCTGGACCCTCTCGGTAATACTCATCACCTAAGCCTTGCAAGCATTGTAACTAATGAGTTAGTTATGAGATGATGTATTACGGAACGAGTAAAGAGACTTGCCGGTAACGAGATTGAACTAGGTATTAGATACCGACGATCAAATCTTGGGCAAGTAACATACCGATGACAAAGGGAACAACGTATGTTGTTATGCGGTTTGACCGATAAAGATCTTCGTAGAATATGTAGGAACCAATATGGGCATCCAGGTCCCACTATTGGTTATTGACCGAGAATGGTTCTAAGTCATGTCTACATAGTTCTCGAACCCGTAGGGTTCGCACGCTTAATGTTACGATGACAGTTTTATTATGAGTTTATAAGTTTTGATGTACCGAACTTTGTTTAGAGTCCCGGATGTGATCACGGACATGACGAGGAGTCTTCAAATGGTCGAGACATAAAGATTGATATATTGGAAGCCTATGTTTGGACATCGGAATGGTTACGGGTGAAATTGGCATTTTACCGGAGTACCGGGAGGTTACCGGAACCCCCCGGGGGGTTATTGGGCCTACATGGGCCTCGAGGGAGAAGAGGGAAGGAGCCAGGAGGGGGCCACGCGCCCCTCCCCTTCCTAGTCCGAATAGGACAAGGGAAGGGGGGCGGCACCCCCCCTTTCCTTCCTCTCTTCCTCCTCTTTCCCCCTTCTCCTACTCCTACTTGGAAAGAAGGGAGTCCTACTCCTGGTAGGAGTAGGACTCCCCCCTTGGCGCGCCCTCCTTGGCCGGCTGCCTCCTCCCCCTGGCTCCTTTATATACGGGGGCGGGGGGCCACCCCATAGACACACAAGTTGATCTACGGATCGTTCCTTAGCCGTGTGCGGTGCCCCCTTCCACCATATTCCAGATCGGTCGTATTGTCGCGGAGTTTAGGCGAAGCCCTGCGCCGATAGAACATCATCATCGTCACCACGCCGTCGTGCTGATGGAACTCATCTCCGGAGCTTCGCTGGATCGGAGGCCGGAGATCGTCATCGAGCTGAACGTGTGCTGAACTCGGAGGCCCCGTACGTTCGGTGCTTGGAACGGTCGGATCGTGAAGACGTACGACTACATCAACCGCGTTGTGCTAACGCTTCCGCTTACGGTCTACGAGGGTACGTGGACGAACACTCTCACCTCTCGTTGCTATGCCATCACCATGATCTTGCGTGTGCGTAGGAAATTTTTTGAAATTACTACGTTCCCCAACAGTGGCATCCGAGCCTAGGTTTTATGCGTTGATGTTATATGCACGAGTAGAACACAAGTGAGTTGTGGGCGATACAAGTCATACTGCTTACCAGCATGTCATACTTTGGTTCGGCGGTATTGTTGGATGAAGCGGCCCGGACCGACATTACGCGTACGCTTACGCGAGACTGGTTGGCGGGTGTCAGTTTCTCCAACTTTAGTTGAACTGAGTGTGGCTACGCCCGGTCCTTGCGAAGGTTAAAACAGCACCAACTTGACGAACTATCGTTGTGGTTTTTGATGCGTAGGTAAGAACGGTTCTTGCTCAGCCCGTAGAAGCCACGTAAAACTTGCAACAACAAAGTAGAGGACGTCTAACTTGTTTTTGCAGGGCATGTTGTGATGTGATATGGCCAAGACGTGATGCTATATTTTATTGTATGAGATGATCATGTTTTGTAACCGAAGTTATCGGCAACTGGCAGGAGCCATATGGTTGTCGCTTTATTGTATGAAATGCAAACGCCCTGTAATTGCTTTACTTTATCACTAAGCGGTAGCGATAGTCGTAGAAGCAATAGATGGCGTAAACGATGACGATGCTACGATGGAGATCAAGGTGTCGCGCCGGTGACGATGGTGATCACGACGGTGCTTCGGAGATGGAGATCACAAGCACAAGATGATGATGGCCATGTCATATCACTTATATTGATTGCATGTGATGTTTATCCTTTATGCATCTTATCTTGCTTTGATTGACGGTAGCATTTTAAGATGATCTCTCACTAAAATTATCAAGAAGTGTTCTCCTTGAGTATGCACCGTTGCCAAAGTTCGTCCTGCCCAGACACCACGTGATGATCGGGTGTGATAAGCTCTACATCCATCTACAACGGGTACAAGCCAGTTTTGCACACGCGGAATACTCAGGTTAAACTTGACGAGCCTAGTATATGCAGATATGGCCTCGGAACACGGAGACCAAAAGGTCGAGCGTGAATCATATAGTAGATATGATCAACATAGTGATGTTCACCATTGAAAACTACTCCATCTCACGTGATGATCGGTTATGGTTTAGTTGATTTGGATCACGTAATCACTTAGATGACTAGAGAGATGTCTGTCTAAGTGGGAGTTCTTAAGTAATATGATTAACTGAACTTAAATTTATCATGAACTTAGTACCTGATAGTATTTTGCTTGTCTATGTTTGTTTGTAGATAGATGGCTCATGCTGTTGTTCCGTTGAATTTTAATGCGTTCCTTGAGAAAGTAAAGTTGAAAGATGATGGTAGCAATTACACGGACTGGGTCCGTAACCTGAGGATTATCCTCATTGCTGCACAGAAGAGTTACGTCCTAGAAGCACCGCTGGGTGCCAGGCCTACTGCTGATGCAACTGACGACGTTAAGAACGTCTGGCAGAGCAGAGCATATGAGATGTTCCAGGAGTTGAAGTTAATATTTCAAGCAAATGCCCGGATTGAGAGATATGAAGTCTCCAATAAGTTCTACAGCTGCAAGATGGAGGAGAATAGTTCTGTCAGTGAGCATATACTCAAAATGTCTGGGTATAATAATCACTTGATTCAACTGGGAGTTAATCTTCCGGATGATAGCGTCATTGACAGAATTCTCCAATCACTGCCACCAAGCTACAAGAGCTTTCTGATGAACTATAATATGCAAGGGATGAACAAGACTATTCCCGAGCTCTTCGCAATGCTAAAAGCTGCGGAGGTAGAAATCAAGAAGGAGCATCAAGTGTTGATGGTCAACAAGATCACTAGTTTCAAGAAAAAGGGCAAAGGGAAGAAGAAGGGGAACTTCAAGAAGAACAGCAAGCAAGTTGCTGCTCAAGAGAAGAAACCCAAGTCTGGACCTAAGCCTGAAACTGAGTGCTTCTACTGCAAGCAGACTGGTCACTGGAAGCGGAACTGCCCCAAGTATTTGGCGGATAAGAAGGATGGCAAAGTAAACAAAGGTATATGTGATATACATGTTATTGATGTGTACCTAACTAGAGCTCGTAGTAGCACCTGGGTATTTAATACTGGTTCTGTTGCTAATATTTGCAACTCGAAACAGGGACTACGGAATAAGCGAGTACTGGCCAAGGACGATGTGACGATGCGCGTGGGAAACGGTTCCAAAGTCGATGTGATCGCGGTAGGCATGCTACCTCTACATCTACCTTCGGGATTAGTATTAGACCTAAATAATTGTTATTTGGTGCCAGCGTTGAGCATGAACCTTATATCTGGATCTTGTTTGATGCGAGACGGTTATTCATTTAAATCAGAGAATAATGGTTGTTCTATTTATATGAGTAATATCTTTTATGGTCATGCACCCTTGAAGAGTGGTCTATTTTTATTAAATCTCGATAGTAGTGATACACATATTCATAGTGTTGAAACCAAAAGATGCAGAATTGATAACGATAGTGCAACTTACTTGTAGCACTGCCATTTGGGTCATATCGGTGTAAAGCGCATGAAGAAACTCCATACTGATGGACTTTTGGAATCACTTGATTATGAATCACTTGGTACTTGCGAACTGTGCCTTATGGGCAAGATGACTAAAACGCCGTTCTCCGGAACTATGGAGCGAGCAACTGATTTGTTGGAAATCATACATACTGATGTTTGTGGTCCAATGAATGTTGAGGCTCGCGGCGGGTATCGTTATTTTCTCACCTTCACAGATGATTTGAGCAGATATGGGTATATCTACTTGATGAAACACAAGTCTGAAACATTTGAAAAGTTCAAAGACTTTCAGAGTGAAGTGGAAAATCATCATAACAAGAAAATAAAGTTTCTACGATCTGATCGTGGAGGAGAATATTTGAGTTACGAGTTTGGCCTACACTTGAAACAATGTGGAATAGTTTCGCAACTCACGCCACCTGGAACACCACAACGAAATGGTGTGTCCGAACGTCGTAAGCGTACTTTACTTGATATGGTGCGATCTACTGATTTACCGCTATCGTTTTCGGGTTATGCTTTAGAGACAGCCACATTCACGTTAAATAGGACACCATCAAAATCCATTGAGACGATGCCTTATGAACTGTGGTTTGGCAAGAAACCAAAGTTGTCGTTTCTTAAAGTTTGGGGCTTCGATGCTTATGTGAAGAAACTTCAACCAGATAAGCTCGAACCCAAATCGGAGAAATGTGTCTTCATAGGATACCCGAAGGAGACTGTGGGTACACCTTCTATCACAGATCCGAAGGCAAGACATTCGTTGCTAAGAATGGATCCTTTCTAGAGAAGGAGTTTCTCTCGAAAGAAGTGAGTGGCAGGAAAGTAGAACTTGATGAGATAACTGTATCTACTCCCTTATTGGAAAGTAGTTCATCACAAGAACCGGTTCCTGTGACAACTACACCAATTAGTGAGGAAGCTAATGATAATGATCATGAAACTTCAGATCAAGTTTCTACTGAACCTCGTAGGTCTACCAGAATAAGATCCGCACCAGAGTGGTACGGTAATCCTATTCTGGAAGTCATGTTACTTGACCATGATGAACCTACGAACTATGAGGAAGCGATGATGAGCCCAGATTCCGCAAAATGGCTAGAAGCTATGAAATCTGAGATGGGATCCATGTATGAAAACAAAGTATGGACTTTGGTTGACTTGCCCGATGATCGGCAAGCCATTGAGAATAAATGGATCTTTAAGAAGAAGACTGACGCTGATGGTAATGTAACTGTCTATAAAGCTCGACTTGTTGCAAAAGGTTTTCGACAAGTTCAAGGGGTTGACTACGATGAGACTTTCTCACCCGTAGCGATGCTTAAGTCTGTCCGAATCATGTTAGCTATTGCTGCATTTCATGATTATGAAATTTGGCAAATGGATGTCAAGACTGCATTCTTGAATGGATTTCTAGAAGAAGAGTGGTATATGATGCAGCCGGAAAGTTTTGTCGATCCAAAAGGTGCTGACAAAGTGTGCAAGCTCCAGCGTTCCATTTATGGACTGGTGCAAGCATCTCAGAGTTGGAATAAACGCTTTGATAGTGTGATCAAAGCATATGGTTTTATACAGACTTTTGGAGAAGCCTGTATTTACAAGAAAGTGAGTGGGAGCTCTTTAGCATTTCTAATTTTATATGTAGATGACATATTATTAATTGGAAATGATATATAATTTCTGGATAGCATAAAGGGATACTTGAATAAAAGTTTTTCAATGAAAAACCTCGGTGAAGCTGCTTACATATTGGGCATCAAGATCTATAGAGATAGATGAAGACGCTTAATAGGACTTTCACAAAGCACATACCTTGACAAAATTTTGAAAAAGTTCAAAATGGATCAGGCAAAGAAAGGATTCTTGCCTGTGCTACAAGGTGTGAAGTTGAGTCAAACTCAATGCCCGACCACAGCAGAAGATAGAGAGAAAATGAAAAATGTTCCCTATGCTTCAGCCATAGGCTCTATCATGTATGCAATGCTGTGTACCAGACCTGCCGTATGCTTAGCAATAAGCTTGGCAGGAAGGTACCAAAGTAATCCAGGAGTGGATCACTGGACAGCGGTCAAGAACATCCTGAAATACCTGAAAAGGACTAAGGATATGTTTCTCGTATATGGAGGTGACAAAGAGCTAGTCGTAAATGGTTACATCGATGCAAGCTTTGACACTGATCCGGACGATTCGAAATCGCAAACCGGATACGTGTTTTTATTAAATGGTGGAGCTGTAAGTTGGTGCAGTTCTAAACAAAGCGTCGTGGCGGGATCTACATGTGAAGCGGAGTACATAGCTGCTTCGGAAGCAGCAAATGAAGGAGTCTGGATGAAGGAGTTCATTTCCGATCTAGGTGTCATACCTAATGCATCGGGACCAATGAAGATCTTCTGTGACAATACTGGTGCAATTGCCTTGGCAAAGGAATCCAGATTTCACAAGAGGACCAAGCACATCAAGAGACGCTTCAATTCCATTCGGGACCAAGTCCAAGTGGGAGACATAGAGATTTTCAAGATACATACGGATCTGAATGTTGCAGACCCGTTGACTAAGCCTCTCTCACGAGCAAAACATGATCAACACCAAGACTCCATGGGTGTTAAAATCATTACTATGTAATCTAGATTATTGACTCTAGTGCAAGTGGGAGACTGAAGGAAATATGCCCTAGAGGCAATAATAAAGTTATTATTTATTTCCTCATATCATGATAAATGTTTATTATTCATGCTAGAATTGTATTAACCGGAAACATGATACATGTGTGAATACATAGACAAACATATAGTCACTAGTATGCCTCTACTTGACTAGCTCATTAATCAAAGATGGTTCTGTTTCCTAACCATAGACATGTGTTGTCATTTGATTAATGGGATCACATCATTAGGAGAATGATGTGATTGACATGACCCATTCCGTTAGCCTAGCACTTGATCATTTAGTATACTGCTATTGCTTTCTTCATGACTTATAGAAAGTTCCTGCAACTATGAGATTATGCAAATCCCATTTACCAGAGGAACACTTTGTGTGCTACCAAACATCACAACGTAACTGGGTGATTATAAAGGTGCTCTACAGGTGTCTCCGAAGGTACATGTTGGGTTGGCATAATTCGAGATTAGGTTTTGTCACTCCGATTGTCGGAGAGGTATCTCTGGGCCCTCTCGGTAATACTCATCACCTAAGCCTTGCAAGCATTGTAACTAATGAGTTAGTTATGAGATGATGTATTACGGAACGAGTAAAGAGACTTGCCGGTAACGAGATTGAACTAGGTATTAGATACCGACGATCAAATCTCGGGCAAGTAACATACCGATGACAAAGGGAACAACGTATGTTGTTATGCGGTTTGACCGATAAAGATCTTCGTAGAATATGTAGGAACCAATATGGGCATCCTGGTCCCTCTATTGGTTATTGACTGAGAATGGTTCTAGGTCATGTCTACATAGTTCTCGAACCCGTAGGGTCTGCACGCTTAACGTTACGATGACAATTTTATTATGAGTTTATAAGTTTTGACGTACCGAAGTTTGTTCGGAGTCCCGGATGTGATCACGGACATGACGAGGAGTCTCGAAATGGTCGACACATAAAGATTGATATATTGGAAGCCTATGTTTGGACATCGGAATGGTTCCGTGTGAAATCGGCATTTTACCGGAGTACCGGGAGGTTACCGGAACCCCCCGGGGGGTTATTGGGCCTACATGGGCCTCGAGGGAGAAGAGGGAAGGAGCCAGGAGGGGGCCGCGCGCCCCTCCCCTTCCTAGTCCGAATAGGACAAGGGAAGTGGGGCGGTGCCCCCCCTTTCCTTCCTCTCTTCCTCCTCTTTCCCCCCTTCTCCTACTCCTACTTGGAAAGAAGGGAGTCCTACTCCCGGTGGGAGTAGGACTCCCCCCTTGGCGCGCCCTCCTTGGTCGGCTGCCTCCTCCCCCCTGGCTCCTTTATATACGGAGGCGGGGGGCACCCCATAGACACACAAGTTGATCTACGGATCGTTCCTTAGCCGTGTGCGGTGCCCCCTTCCACCATATTCCACCTTGGTCATATCGTCGCGGAGTTTAGGCGAAGCCCTGCGCCGGTAGAACATCATCATCGTCACCACGCCGTCGTGCTGACGGAACTCATCTCCGGAGCTTCGCTGGATCGGAGGCCGGAGATCATCATCGAGCTGAACGTGTGCTGAACTCGGAGGCCCCGTACGTTCGGTGCTTGGATCGGTCAGATCGTGAAGACGTATGACTACATCAACCGCGTTGTGCTAACGCTTCCGCTTATGGTCTACGAGGGTACGTGGACGAACACTCTCGCCTCTCATTGCTATGCCATCACCATGATCTTGCGTGTGCGTAGAATTTTTTTTTGAAATTACTACGTTCCCCAACAATCTTTTCCTCAGCCCATGCCTTTTTCTCAACTTCAAACTCGGCCTTCTGTTTCTCTTGTTCAAACACACTGAATTCAAATTTGGAGTTGGCCCTCTGGGTTTCAGTCTCCTGCAACTCCAAGCAGTTCTTTGCTTCAGACAGCTCAGATTGAAGTTGAGCAGTGGTGGTCTGTGCAAATACCGGGTCAAAATCATGAATATTAGCATAATATTAAGTCACAAGCCTTTTGCAAGCAACAACACTCGGCACTTGGGGGCTAATGTCTACTGAAAGTTCTATCTAAGTGGCGGTTCATGAGATTAAGTCCCAAGCACCTTGCAAGCAAGAGTACTTGGCACTTGGGGGCTAATACATATTGCTGCTAAAAGCTACACAACTACTATATTCTACACAAGCATGTTAAGGAACGGCTCATTCATGTTGATTAAACCGATCCTTGGGGACTACGGATTAAACCTGATTTTTTACAGGTTTTACCAAAGGATATTACTGATGCTCATAAGTTCGCTCTAAGTCTACATCATATTCATCATAAGCAATAGACTTGGGGGCTGGCATAGTAACGATAATACAACGAAGGGAAGAATTTATACCTCAAATTTCTGGTGCATTTGCTTCACCATGTCAACTTCAAGATCGCGGCTGTTGTGCACTTGGCTAAGATAGCCAGAAAACACTTCGCCAATTCTCATTTGAGTATAGTTAGCAACATCAAATCTGACTTTACGTCGTTCAATGTGCTCCTGCTTGGCAGAACACTTGGCTAGCACAGTAGGTCTCCCCGGCTCAGTATAGCCGGTCTTGGTAATTTCCACATCAACATCTTGTGGGTCAGCTGTCTTAGCCGGGCTTGAGGCTTCAGGATTTACAGAGCCATCGGTGGCTTGATCGACAGACAGGTCAGCAGTCATCGTTGGCGTATCATGAGCCGGTTCAGGTGGCGGCGCTACCTCTTGAGCACTGCGTTGGATTTCCCCGAAGAGTAGAGGATGATGCAGCAAAGTAGCATAAGTATTTCCCTCAGTTTTTGAGAACCAAGGTATCAATCCAGTAGGAGACCACGCACAAGTCCCTCGTACCTACACAAAACGATAGCAACTCGCAACCAACGCTTAGGGGTTGTCAATCCCTTCATGGTCACTTACGAGAGTGAGAACTGATAGAGATAATATTTTTGGTATTTTTGATAGATAGATGCAAAGTAAAAATAAAGGCAAATTAAAAACAAAGCAAGTAAATAAAGTGATATAGATTGATATGATGAGAATAAACCCAGGGCCAAAGGTTTCACTAGAGGCTTCTCTCAAGAGCCTAAGTATTCTACGGTGGGTGAACAAATTACTGTTGAGATATTGACAGAATTGAGCATAGTTATGAGTATATCTAGGCAATGATCATGTGTATAGGCATCACGTCCAAAACAAGTAGATCGAAACGATTCAGCATCTGCTACTATTACTCCACTCATCGACCGCTATCCAGCATGCATCTGGAGTATTAAGTTAAAAATAGAGTAACGCCGTAAGCAAGATGACATGATGTAGAGGGATAAATTCATGCAATATGATAAAAACCCCATCCCGTTATCCTCGATGACAACAATACAATACGTGCCTTGCTGCCCCTTCTGTCACTAGGTAAGGACACCACAAGATTGAACCCAAAGCTAAGCACTTCTCCCATTGCAAGAACTACCAATCTAGTTGGCCAAACCAAAAAGGATAATTCGAAGAGACTTGCAAAGATAACTCAATCATACATAAAAGAATTCAGAGAAGAATCAAATATTTTCCATAGATAATACTGGATCATTCTCAACAAACACACTGCAAAAAGAAGATTACATCGAATAGATCTCCGCGGGAGAGGGGGAGAACATTGTATTGAGATCCAAAAAGAGAGAAGAAGCCATCTAGCTACTAGCTATGGACCCGAAGGTCTGAAGTAAACTACTCACACTTCAACGGAGGGGCTATGGTGATGATGTAGAAGCCCTCCGTGGTGGATTCCCCCTCCGGCGGAGCTCCGGAACAGGCCCCAAGATGGGATCTCGTGGATACAGAAGGTTGCGGCGGTGGAATTAGGTTTTTGGCTCCTGTTCTGATCGTTCGGGGATACGTAGGTATATATAGGAGGAAGGAGTACGTCGGTGGAGCTCTGAGGGGCCCACGAGGTAGGGGGGCGCGCCCTCCACCCTCGTGACCTCCTCGAAGACTTCTTGGAGTAGGGTCCAAGTCTCCTGGATCACGTTCGGTTGGAAAATCACGATCCCGAAGGTTTCATTCCATTTGGACTCTGTTTGATATTCTGTTTCTTCGAAATACTGAAAAAGGCAAGAAACAGCAATGCTGGGCTAGGCCTCCGGTTAATAGGTTAGTCCCAAAAGTAATATAAAGGTGGAAAATAAAGCCCAATATAGTCCAAAACAGTAGATAAAGTAGCATGGATCAATCAAAAATTATAGATACGTTGGAGACGTATCAGGCATCCCCAAGCTTAATTCCTGCTCGTCCTCGAGTAGGTAAATGATAAAAAATTTTGATGCGGAGTGATACTTGGCATAATTTCAATGTAAATATTCTTAATTGTGATATGAATATTCAGATCCGAAAGATTCAAGACAAAAGTTCATATTGACACAAAAATAATAATACTTCAAGCATACTAATCAAAGCAATCATGTCTTCTCAAAATAACATGGCAAAAGAAAGTTCACCCCTGCAAAATCATATAGTTAGGCTATGCTTCATTTTCGTCACACAAAGATGTTCCCAACTTCTATACCCCCGATGACAAGCCAAGCAATTGTGTCATACTTAAATAATCTCAAACTTTTTCAACCTTCACGCAATACATGAGCGTGAGCCATGGATATAGCACAATGGGTGGAATAGAATATGATGATGGGGATTGTGTGGAGAAGACAAAAAGGAAAAAGTCTCACATCAACTAGGCGTATCAACGGGCTATGGAGATGCCCATCAATAGATATCGATGTGAGTGAGTAGGGATTGCCATGCAACGGATGCACTAGAGCTATGAATGCTCAACAAAAGAAATCTAGTGGGTGTGCATCCAACTTGCTTGCTCACGAAGACCTAGGGCATTTGAGGAAGCCCATCGTAGGAATATGCAAGCCAAGTTCTATAATGAAAAATTCCCACTAGTATGAAAAGACAACTTATGAGACTCACTACGTGAGGAACAAGGTGCTACTTTGAAGCACAATATATGAGACTCACTACATGAAGAACAATGTGCTACTTTGAAGCACAAGTGTGGAAAAGGAGATAGTAGCATTGCCCTTTCCTTTTTTTTGGGCCTTTCTTTTTTTCTTTTGGCCTTTCTCTTTTTTTTGGGGCAATGCTCAAATAATGATGATCATCACACTTCTATTGATTACAACACAAGGATTACAACTGGAAACTTAGAACAAGGTATGACTCTATATGAATGCCTCCGGCGGTGTACCGGGATGGTGCAATGAATCAAGAGTGACATGTATGGAAAATAATGCATGGTGGCTTTGCCACAAATATGATGTCAACTACATGATCATGCAATGGCAATATGACAAAAGTAATGTATGTCATGATGATGATGATGGAAGTTGCATGGCAATATATCTCGGAATGGCTATGGAAATGCCATGATAGGTAGGTATGGTGGCTGTTTTGAGGAAGATATAAGGAGGTTTATGTGTGATAGAGTATATTGTATCACGGGGTTTGGATGCACCGGTGAAGTTTGCGCCAACTCTCAAGGTGAGAAAGGACAATGCACGGTACCGAAGAGGCTAGCAAAGGCGGAAAGGTGGGAGTGCGTATAATCCATGGACTCAACATTAGTCAAAAGAACTCATATACTTATTGCAAAAATTTAGAAGTCATCAAAAATTCAAGTACTATGCGCATGCTCCTAGGGGGATAAATTGGTAGGAAAAGACCATCGCTCGTCCCCGACCGCCACTCATAAGGATGCACAAGCCAGGTACACTTCATGTTTCAAATTTGTTACACAACTTTAACCATACGTGCATGCTACGGGGTTTGCAAACTTCAACACAAGTATTTCTCAAATTCATAATCACCCAACTAGCATGACTTTGATATTATCACCTCAATATCTCAAAACAATTATCAAGCATCAAACTTATCTTACTACTCAATTCACTCAAAAGAAAGTTTCACATATCTTGAACACCAAGTATATTAACATTAAGCAAATTACCATGCTATTAAAGACTCTCAAAATAATCTAAGTGAAGCATGAGAGATCAATAGTTTCTTTAAAATAAATCCACTACCGTGCTCTAAAAGATCTAAGTGAAGCACTAGAGCAAAAATTATCGCGGTCAGAAGATATAACTGAAGTACTATGAGCAAAAACTATCAAGCTCAAAAGATATAAGTGAAGCACATAGAGTATTCTAACAAATTCCAGTTCATGTATGGCTCTCTCAAAATATGTGTACAGCAAGGATGATTGTGGTAGAATAACAAGCAAAGACACAAATAATACAAGACGCTCCAAGCAAAACACATATCATGTTGGTGAATAAAAATATAGCTCCAAGTAAATTACCGATGGAAGTGGACGAAAGAGGGGGATGCCTTCTGGGGCATCCCCAAGCTTTGAATTTTTGGTGTCCTTGGATTATCTTGGGGGTGCCTTGGGCATCCCCAAGCTTAGGCTCTTGCCACTCCTTGTTCCATAATCCATCAAAAGAATTCACCCAAAACTTGAAAACTTCACAACACAAAACTCAACAGAAATCTCGTGAGCTCCGTTAGAGAAAGGAAACAAAAGACTACTTCAAGGTACTGTAATGAACTCATTATTTATATATATTGGTGTTAAACCTATTGTATTCCAACTTCTCTATGGATTATAAACTATTTTACTAGCCATAGATTCATCAAAATAAGCAAACAACACGCGAAAAACAGAATCTGTCAAAAACAGAAAAGTCTGTAGCAATCTGTAACTAACGCAAACTTCTGGAACTCTAAAAATTCTACAAAAATAGGAAGTCCTGGAAATTTTGTTTATTGATCAGCAGCAAAACGAATCAATGCGAAAGCACGTTCCTGTGATTTATCATAACTAAATCCGTGCGTGCAAAGTTTCTGTTTTTCAGCAGAATCAAATCAACTATCATCGTAGGTTATCCTATAGGTTCTACTTGGCACAAACACTAAATAAAACATAAAACCACATCCAAACAGAAGGTAGATGGATTATTTATTCCTAAACAGAAGCAAAAACAAAAAACACAAAATAAAATTGGGTTGCCTCCCAACAAGCGCTATCGTTTAAGGCCCCTAGCTAGGCATAAAAGCAAGGATAGATCTAGGTATTGCCATCTTTGGTAGGCAATCCATAAGTGGCTCTCATGATAGATTAATATGGTAATTTTATTTTCTTTCTAGGTAAGTGTTCCATACCCTTCTTTAAGGGAAATTGGAATCTAATATTCCCTTCCTTCATATCAATAATTGCACCAGTCGTTCTAAGGAAAGGTCTACCAAGAATAATAGGACATGAAGGATTGCAATCTATATCAAGAACGATAAAATCTATGGGCACATAATTCCTATTTGGAACAATAAGAACATCATTAATTCTTCCCATAGGTTTTTTAATAGTGGAATCCACAAGATGCAAGTTTAGGGAGCAATCATCAAAATCACAGAAATCTAGCAAATCACATAAAGTTTTGGGAATAGTAGAGACACTAGCACCCAAATCACACAAAGCATGAAATTCAAAATCTTTAATCTTAATTTTAATAGTAGGTTCCCACTCATCATAGAGTTTTCTAGGGATAGAAACTTTCAACCCAAGTTTTTCTTCATAAGATTGCATCAAAGCATCAACAATATGTTCGGTGAAGGCCTTATTTTGACTATAAGCATAAGGAGAATCTAGCACGGATTGCAACAAGGAAATACAACCAATCAAAGAGAAATTTTCATAATTAAATTCCTTGAGATCCAAAATAGTGGGTTTAGCAACATCATGGTTTTTATTTATTACAATCCCACTTTCATCAAGATCTAGAAACTCCGAATTCTTAGAACGCCTTCTAGGTAAAGGAAGATAATCTTCAGATTCATCAAGATTCATATTGCAAAACAAAGATTTAATGGGGGACACATCAATAACTTTTAGATCTTCATCTTGATTTTCATAGGAATTCAGTTTAGCGGCCATCTTATTGACTAAGGTAGCTTGCATATCCGATATTTCAGCGGTCATCTTTTCAAGACTAGCAATTTGGGCCCTTATACCATCAAATTCTTTAGACATATCATCGAGTTCTTTATTCATAAAGCTCATAAAACTTTTTTGTTCCTTAAGTTCGTTTCTAAAGAAATTATTGTGCTCAAATTGAAAAACCATAAACTTTCTAACATTGCTTTCGATCTCCTCTAGCCTTTTAAGGTGAAGGTCACCAAATCTAGGTAAAGCCGTCGCAACAAATAGGCAAACTAACACACGAGCAAGCAGAAAGGCAACGGGAAAAAGGCAAACGGGAAAGAGAGGAGGAGACTAGGAAAGAGCGGGCAAATAAAACGGCAAGGGTGAACTGGGGGAGAGGAAAACGAGAGGCAAATGGCAAATAATGTAATGCGAGAGATAGGGATTGCGATGGGTACTTGGTATAGTTGACTTGCTTGCGTGAGCCTCCCCGACAACGGCGCCAGAAATTCTTCTTGCTACCTCTTGAGCACTGCGTTGGATTTCCCTGAAGAGGAGATGATGATGCAGCAAAGTAGCGTAAGTATTTCCCTCAGTTTTTGAGAACCAAGGTATCAATCCAGTAGGAGACCACGCACAAGTCCCTCGTACCTACACAAAACGATAACAACTCGCAACCAACACTTAGGGGTTGTCAATCCCTTCACGCTCACTTACGAGAGTGAGATCTTATAGAGGTAATATTTTTGGTATTTTTGATAGATAGATGCAAAGTAAAAATAAAGGCAAATTAAAAACAAAGCAAGTAAATAAAGTGATATAGATCGATATGATGAGAATAGACCAGGGGCCATAGGTTTCACTAGAGGCTTCTCTCAAGAGCATAAGTATTCTACGGTGGGTGAACAAATTACTGTTGAGCAATTGACAGAATTGAGCATAGTTATGAGTATATCTAGGCAATGATCATGTATATAGGCATCACGTCCAAAACAAGTAGATCAAAACGATTCTGCATCTACTACTATTACTCCACTCATCGACCGCTATCCAGCATGCATCTAGAGTATTAAGTTAAAAACAGAGTAACACCGTAAGCAAGATGACATGATGTAGAGGGATAAATTCATGCAATATGATAAAACCCCCATCTTGTTATCCTCGATGGCAACAATACAATACGTGCCTTGCTGCCCCTTCTGTCACTGGGTAAGGACACCGCAAGATTGAACCCAAAGCTAAGCACTTCTCCCATTGCAAGAACTACCAATCTAGTTGGCCAAACCAAAAGGGATAATTCGAAGAGACTTGCAAAGATAACTCAATCATACATAAAAGAATTCAGAGAAGAATCAAATATTTTCCATAGATAATACTGGATCATAAACCCACAATTCATCGGTCTCAACAAACACACCGCAAAAAGAAGATTACATTGAATAGATCTCCGCGAGAGAGGGGGAGAACATTGTATTGAGATCCAAAAGAGAGAAGTAGCCATCTAGCTACTAGCTATGGACCCGAAGGTCTGAAGTAAACTACTCACACTTCATCGGAGGGGCTATGGTGATGATGTAGAAGCCCTCCGTGGTGGATGCCCCCTCCGGCGGAGCTCCAGAACAGGCCCCAAGATGGGATCTCGTGGATACAGAAGGTTGCGGTGGTGGAATTAGGTTTTTGGCTCCTGTTCTGATTATTCGGGGATACATAGGTATATATAGGAGGAAGAAGTACATCGGTGGAGCTCCGTGGGGCCCAGGAGGTTGGGGCGTGCCCAGGGGGCCCTCGTGACCTCATCAGAGACTTCTTGGAGTAGGGTCCAAGTCTCCTGGATCACGTTCGGTTGGAAAATCACGATCCCGAAGGTTTCATTCCGTTTGGACTCCGTTTGATATTCTGTTTCTTCGAAATACTGAAAAAGGCAAAAAACAGCAATTCTGGGCTGGGCCTCCGGTTAATAGGTTAGTCCCAAAAGTAATATAAAAGTGGAAAATAAAGCCCAATATAGTCCAAAACAGTAGATAAAGTAGCATGGAGCAATCAAAAATTACAGATACATTGGAGACGTATGAGGCGGCTCAGGAACAGAGGCCTCAGGCGCAGCCGTCTGGAGCTCCGGCTCATTGAAGGTTGACTCTTCGACCGGCTTGTTCTTCTTCACCCTCTTGCTGGGTTTTGCTTTTCCACTGCACAAGGTCAAAAAGGTTAGTACAAGTATAAAGGATTGTAATGAGTACATGATAAATAAACCGTCATTACCCTAGATCGGTCTTAAAAGCCGTCATGTTGGACTGGATGGAGTCGGCGGAAGAATGTGAAGTTTCCTGATAATTTGAATCAGAAGAGTTGAGTGGTTGACGAGTGAGACCCGCCAAAGGATAAAAAGGATTTAAATCGGAGGTGACCTCGTTCCGGTGCTTCCTTGGTGTATTGGGTAAGCTGAAGGAGAGTTTCGCATCCTTGCTGGTCCGAGTCTGCCTCCGGCTCTCATGAATCTCTCGCTTCAAAAGAAATTGAGGATCCTGATAAGCTAAGGGATGAGAAAATCTTACTTTCCGGGTTACTCTTTGGATTTTTTGTCTTGGCAAATCGGAGTCGGAGGAAATAATATTTACCTCTTCTTCCATTCCCTGACTTGTTCCCGTGTTAGCCTGATGATAATCAGTGTCAATAAGGTGATTGAAAAAGGAGCCAAGAGAGTCGAGGGCTACCTCTGACTTAGAGGAGTCCGCCAATTGAAGCAATTCAGAAGCGTTGGGCTTCTTTCCTCTTTTCTTGGCGGCGGCTCTCCTGGCAGCTTTCTTGGCATTCCGGGCTCTCTTTGCAGCCTCATGATCATACTTTTTCTTCCAATTGTCATCAGCCTGTAAAAATCAGCAAAGGTCTGAGTAAAAGACAAAACATCAAGGATGAAGGTAGACATAACTACGTTTTGGCGGCTTATCCCTGGAGTCGGGTTAGCTTTGCAGAAAGAGATTAGGCCCACCTTGCCATAGTCTGCCAGGCTTTCATTCAAAAGCAACTTTGTCATATCATTGACAACATCCTCAAGTAAATCGTCAGGGCTGTGGCGCAGAGGATCCTTTTTATCACCTGTGTAAGTACACATTAACCCGGAGCGGCGACTCAACGGGATGATCTGCCATGCGACCCAGCACCTGACCAGATCAATGCCATTTAAGCCGTTCCCCAATAGAGCTTTGACATTTGCAATGGTAGGGGCAAGCTTCTGGCATTCAGCAGCTGACAACTTGTTGGGGAGCGGGTGATTGGATTCAAGATGCAGGGCGCGGAAGCTGGGCAGAGGGTTGTCATCAGCCGGAGAAGTATCTTGGCAGTAGAACCACGTTTGGTTCCAGTCCTTAGGGTGACTCGGCGGTTGTGCATAAGGAAAAATGGCGTCTCTCCATTGTTGGATTGAGACCCCGCCAAGTTCCAAACTCGGTCCATTGGAGCATTCATTCTGGCGGTTCCAGTAAAACAATTCCCTGAAGAGTTCCAAGCTAGGTTCTTCTTCAAGGTACACCTCACAGAACACTTGAAAATTGCAGATGTTAGACACGGGATTGGGTCCGATGTCTTGAGGACAGAGGTTGAAAAAGTGCAGAACATCTCTGAAGAATTTTGAGCCGGGTGGCGAAAAGCCCCAGTTCATGTGGTCAGTGAAAACGATGACTTCCCCTTCTTTGGGCTGAGGTTTTGCCTCTGTTGGATCAGGAGCACGGTAAGACATGACATCCTTCTTGGGCAGATAGCCGGTTTTCACAAAGTCGTCAAGTGTGCTCTCCGTGACGATGGATTTGACCCAGTTACATGAAGTGACAGTTTTGGGCGGCATTGTGAAGAAGCCTAACAAAAAGAGAAAAATTGTCGGTTCAAATTTAAGCCGGAAGAAAAGTATTACAGCACGTATTCAGAATGGCGGCTTATAAAGGGGCCTAATGGTATATGACTAATTACGTCAGGTTATTTAAACCGATGTGAGCAGTCAAATTATTTAAGCCACCATGAGTAATTGTATGTCATTTATTGATCATTGCAATTTAAGCCGGCGGTTGGAGCCGCCATGGCTACATGGATCTACCATAATACAGTTTTTGGCTAAGTGTTATGCAAACAAGTTCACAGATTGCCATTATTATTTTGGATCAATGGCTGTTCAGGAAAAGGAAATAAATCTAGACCTAAAAAACCAGTACAGATGAGTTCATAAGCTCTAAAAGGATCTTTTCTTCCAGGAAAGGGGATCTGCTGGTATGAAAGGTGAAAGCAAAAAACTACCGCATTGGTTATACGCCATTTTCAGATCAAAGAGGTTCATGGTGCAAGCATTGAAGATGAACTACGATGAACTATGAAGAACACAAAGAAGTTCAGAAACCCTAATGCGGATCTGAGGTGCGGAAAGGCAAAAACTTACAAGTGCATATCTACTATGGAGGGTCGCCGCCGTTCTCTGGTTCGATTCAGGGTGATGCAGCGGCCTGGGACAAAGACGACGGTGCGCTCTGCGGTGGCGGTGGAGCTCGAGCGGCAGAAGGTCGCGAGGCAAGGAAGACGTTGGAAAGGGGAGAATGAGGAAAGACCGGTCGTGCCTATTTATAAGGAAAGACTCTTAAGTGGGTGCGAGAAACAAGGAGACCGAAGACATGGTTATCCAGCTGCTCTGGCGCCTCGATTTTCGGACGATTATTAAAAGATAAAGATCTGTCGAGATATGTTGGAAAAAGTGTGAATTAATGAGAGATGATGTCATGGCGAGTTATCATAGATCTAGAAGATGACATCATGGCGGGTTATAAACTCTCGCGCAATGAAGAGCAGAAGATTTTTTCCTAAGTGTTGAGGATTGACATGAACCAGTTCAAATCAATGTGGGGCCTAATGTTGGGGATATAACTACTAGGTATGACCCGCCCAGGAGGGGCCGGGTTATACCTACGGTGATTTATCATAGGAAGCCCGAGATGACATTTGAAGATGGCCGTTCAGTTGAAGGCCCAATGCCCAAAGGCGACTTAAGGCCCATAGGGATAAACCACCACATGTACATAACTTGTATTGTAAGGCAGGAATAGATAGAAACCGAGCCGGACACTGTTTATGAGCCGGCGAGACTCTGTGAACCGCTGGGCGTCAACCTTTGTATATAAAGGGACGACCCAGCGGCGGTTCAAGACAAGGGACACCAGATCGAGAACTAGGTCAAGCAGATTCGCTCCCTGGTAATCAAGACATAAGCAATCCCACCTCAAACTGGATTAAGCCGTTACCTTCACCGCAAGGGGCCAAACCAGTATAAACTCCCATGTCCTTTGTCCCGTTTAAAACCCTTTAAGCTTCCTAGTTGCGATGGCTCCACGCTAAGTCCTTTTGCTAGGACATCGGTCGTGACGTTTCCACGACAATACACGTGTGTCATCCAACAGTCTCTTGACACAAGTTCTTTTCTCCGTGTTGTGGATGCCCTATAAAAAAAGGGCGTGTTCCTATCCCCATGAAATAGCCAATTTTCTCGCCCCTGCTACAACTAAAAAGTCCCTCCTAGTCAAGCAAATTTCCAATCACAGTAGGTATCTCCTTCATTTCCTTTCTATTATCACATGTGAGCTAACCAGGCTTCAGTTTCTCTAGTTTCTTTTTTAGTTTATTAATCCTTCGATCTTTTCGGCCCTTTCGAGACCTCCTTATCCAACTGGAAGAGATCATCTTTGACCGCCTTTGTATGAGCATCAAGGCTCGGTCCAATACTAGCAACATTAGCACATTGCAATGATGAAGTAACAATCTCTCCAACTGTTCCCTCACGTAACCAGTAAGCCTCAAATTTGCGTTCTCCACTTGATGCTGTGTCATGGCTGTTTTGAAGTAACTTGTATCCAACACCGGTGGCATATGGTCTGAATGTATGTGATGTTCATGAATTACCACAACAAAAGGGTACTTACTATTCCATTCATCATCATTAAAAAAGGCCCGGACCAACTGCTCTCTAATCATACCATGGCTCCAGGTAAATGGATCTCCCAAGAACATGATCTCCTGCAGCTTACATTCCCCTAGGCAATCTCTAAAATTTTGCATGTACTGATGCGGCCTCATGTTACCTCCTTTTTTCTCACTGGACACTATGATCTCATTGAAATCCTCGATAATTATTCGGGGACCCATGGCATCTTTGTTCAGATCACTTATAGCTATCCAAGATTGATGTTTCAATTCCCAGCTTGGCTCTCCATAAAACCCCTTGAACCGTCATGCCACAGAGTTACCATTCATTACAAATCCATCAATGAAGTTTTGCGATGAGAAGTTTAGCAGCACTTCATTAACAAGGTTGTAAAACATGACAATGCCGTCAGATCGGCCATCACTTTCCACTATATGAAGTAAATCAAAATCTAGCTTGCTTTTTAACTCAACTGCCTTTGTTGGGGATATAGCTATTGGGTATGACCCGGCCCCTCCATGGGCCGGGTCATACCACAGGCGGTTCATAATAACAAGGCCCGTGAAGATGTTGAAGATGGCGGTTCACGAGGAAGGTTCACTGAAGGCCCAATACCCAAAGGAGACTTGAGGCCCACGGGTATAAACCGCCATATGTTAACTTGTATGTTAAGGAAAATATAGATTCTATCACCGAGCCGGACACGTTGTGTATGAGCCGGTCGGGACTCCGTAGGCCGCCGGGCATCATCCTATGTATATAAGGGGTGATTCGGCGGTGGTTTAGGGCAAGAAGGAGGAGATCGAGAACTAGGTCAAGCGTATTCGCTCCCTGGAATCGAAGCCCAAGCAATACCACCTACGCTGGATTAGGCTTTTACCTCCACCGCGAGGGGCCAAGCCAGTATAAACTCTCTATGTCCCTTGTCCCATTTAACCCCTTCAAGCTAACTACGTGTGATGGCTCCACACCTAAGTCCTTACACTAGGACATCTAACGTGACAATTCCACGATAGTTGGCGCCCACCGTGGCGTGAGCGCACGGTGGTTTCGAGTTCTTGAAGGGCAGCTTCGCAAGGCTCAAGGGGTACGCTGTGGTCCGGATGACCAAGATTCGTCGCGGTAAGCTCTACATCTACGACGAGGGCTAGGGCCCCGAGACCGACTCAATCGAGTACGGGTACCGGGTCCCCTTTGGTGTAATCCACGTCTTTATCGGCAACATTGGTGGGTCGGAAGCTGAGGCAGACATCTGCACCAATATCGTTGAGTCGGCTCGGCGCGCGCGACCCGCCAAGGTTAAAACCACCCCGAAGCATGTTTTTGTTGGTTTCGTTCATGGAGCGGAGCTAGAAGGAGGATCTCAATCTGGTGGTGAGACGATTGTCTACTCAGGCGACGAGTCCTCTACTGGTAAGACCAACTCCATCTATCAGGTTCGGGATGGCGGGCTTGCGGGCTGTTCCAATGGTGACAGTATTCTGGACCCCTACGATCCGCCACACCGGGTCACGGTCTTCATGGCCGGTACACAGCCAGGGTAGGACTCTATGACTGCAGCAGCAATGATCTCTGGGTCAGCAGCAACAACGGCTTCCGGGGCAGGAGGATCAGTACGCCTGCCGGCTCAAGTCTTGTATGATTTGTTGGATGCTCTGACAACGTTGTCAACGGCGAAGGTTAACCTGGCGAATCAAACTCAGCATAACGCGGAGGTTGCAAAATTGCGTGATGAGATAGCACAAGCCAAGGAGGAGCTAAACACGAAGAACACCCGGATGGCAACAGAACAAGCCGCCTTACAGAGGGAGGCAGAATGGCTTCAGGTAGAGAGCTTTTTCTTAAGCCTGGACCAAGACGCGTCAAACATTGTCTTCAACAGAAGGCATGTGAGCAGGTTGCCCCTGACTTATGATGCGTGGAACCTTTTAAACACGCATGGGGCAGGAACCAATAACTCGCCTTGGGTAGATCGGGCCGTTGAGCCGCCGGCGGCTGGAGAACCGGTTCAGCCATGTGTTGTAGACCCCCCACATTTGAACTCAACCCCTCCTCAGCACATTCCAACACCTCCGGGGCATTTTTCTAACCCCTTGGATAACATGATAGCTGCGGCTACCCGACTGGCGGCTCTCCCAGCTCAGGATGAGTCGCCGGCAGCAATGGAGATACGGCGAGCCTGAGAACTTCTTCAAACAGCTGTGGCCCATTAGGCGGCTTATTCGTACAGTCGTGATCGTATCCATTCAAAACCACGCCCAAGCAGAAGTTATAGCAGGCATATTGATGAACCGGCCGTGTCAAGAAGTGAGCGGCACCGCAATCAGCCTCGTAGGCCTGACCCGCCGTGCACTGGTAATGATGCTCAGGCTTTGGTAGACCAGGGCAGAGCACGGTGTGAGGCAGAGCTGGCGGCTCAGTTGGCGGCTCAACAACAATCTCCAGTTTATCCTTCAGCGTCCATGGAGGCAAGAGTGACCTCTAGAACCTTGGGTGTGCCATGTTTAGTGCCGACTCTACGCAATGAGCGCTTGCCTAAGGATTTCAAGGGCCCCTGTAAGGTGCCTAATTACATGGTGGATCAGCCCCAAGAGGCTTGGATTGAGAGTTATGCGATGGCTATGGAGATGGTGGATGTCGGTGATGCTGCGTGTGCTAAGTATTTCACCATGATGTTGGATGGGCCGGCTCGTACTTGGTTGAAAAGCCTACCCACTAACTCTATTGGATCATGGGTAGAGTTGAAGAGGCATTTTATTCAAAATTTTAAAGATACATGCAAGCAGCCTATGTCGATTCTGGATTTGGATTCTTGTGTTCAAGGTGAAGGTGAGTCAACAACCCATTGGGTGTGCCGGATCTCATCTATCATACACTCGTCGGATAGTATCAATGCCGGTTCTGCAGTCCTGATATATGTTGGAGAAAAATTGCCGTTTCATTCCCCTTAAGCAGAAGCTGGGGCGGCTTAAGCGCCACTACAACGACATGGGGGAGCTAATGGCGGCTCTCATCAAATATGCCGACTCTGATAGTACCAAGGGCCCTGAGTCTGATGATGAGAAGCCGGGTAAGGGAAAGAAGGGCGACAATGTGAAAGGGCAGCAGCATAACCCAGCAGGTCAAGGCGGCAACGATAAGCGCAAGGCTGATGGTAATTTAGATTTTGTGGCTAACACCAATGCATAGAATAATAATCAGCGTCGCAAGGGAAAGCTGGCCTAGTTCAGAGGACCAAGATTTAACCTTGAGGCCATGTTAAACCAGCCTTGCCCAAAGCATGGTACGCGCGAGAAGCCGGCTACTCATCTGTGGAAGGATTGCTTCATCATGAAGGAATATAGGAATGCTAATTTTTTCCAGAACAATCGGCCTGAATGGCGGTTCTGGATCCGGTTCTCACGGACCTGGCTTTGGTGGTGGCGGTTCAAACTTTGGCTTTTAGGGTCAAGGCAATCAAGGTGGTTTTAATCAACAGTCTGGTCAAGGAAATCAGCAGCAGCAGTCTGGTTATCGAAGTAATCCAAAGTAGTTGAATGGTGTTCAGTATCATGTGTTCACCACAAGTCTGTGCAAGCGAGATCAGAAAATCCATAAGCGGGCGGTGAACTCTGTCGAGCCGGCGGTGCCCCGATACTTAAGGTGGTCTGAACAACCTATCGTATGGAGCCGAGAGGATCACCCGCCCCGAGTGGACAATCCAGGTCAATCGGCATTGGTGGTTGCTCCACGGTAGGAGGATATAAGCTCACGAAGGCGCTCATGGATGGAGGCAGCAGTATCAATATCCTTACTATGAGACTTTTTGTCGTATGAATTTGACCGACAAGGATCTTAGGCCGTCTTCTACTGTCTTTCATGGGGTGGTGTCTGGTAAGTCGGCGTATCCTGTGGGAAGGATAACACTAGAGGTGGGTTTTGGAGATGACAATGATTCTAGAGCTTAGAAGTTAACCTTTGAGGTGGTGAAAATCAAGAGTCCATATCATGCTTTGTTTGGGCGGCCGGCTTACGCCAAGTTTATGGCACGGTTGTGTTATGTTTATTTGCAGCTTAAGATACCGGGTCACAAGGGCACCATCATGGTGCATGGCAATAGAAGAATCACTCTGGATTGTGAAGAGGGTGATGCTGCTTATGCTGACTCATCATGTGCCACTGAAGAGTTGAAGTTTTATAAAGATAATGTTGACCCGGCGGATATGACGCCTTTGAAGAAGCCAACCACAGAGAACGAGCCCTTAATGAAGTTTAAGTCGGCAGATGACACTAAAATGGTTGATTTTGTTCCTGGCAATTCATCAAAGCAGTTCAGCATTAGTGCTAATATGGATCCGAACTAGGAAAGTGCGCTCATCGAGTTCATCCGTGAGAACCGAAACATCTTTTCATGGAAGCCTTTTGACATGCCAGGTGTACCGAGGGAACTCGCTGAGCACACTCTGAGCACACTCTTAATGTGGATCCCAAGTTTAAGCCGGTCAAGCAGTTTCTCCGACGGTTTAACGAGGAGAGGCGCAAGGAAATTGGTGAAGATGTAGACCGGCTCTTGGTGGTGGGGTTCATCATTGATGTTTTTCATCCTGAGTAGCTGGCTAACCTGGTGTTAGTACTTAAGAAAAATGGCACCTAGCGTATGTGTGTGGATTATAAGACCTTAACAAGGCCTGTCCGGCTGATCCTTTTGCTCTCCTGCGTATTGATCAGATTATTGATGCTACGGCGGGTTGTGAGTGTTTGAGTTTTTTGCATGCTACTCTGGTTATCATCAGATCAAAATGGCAGTTAATGACTAGGAGAAGACATCTTTCATCACTCCCTTTGGAGCCTTTTGCTATGTGTCTACGCCTTTTGGGCTCAATAGTTCCCAGGCGACTTACCAACGGTGTATTCAGAATTTCCTCCATGGCTAGCTTGGGCGCAATGTTCATGCTTATGTGGATGATATTATTGTGAAATCCAGGAACAAGGAGACATTGATTGAGGATCTGAAGGAGACCTTTAACAATCTCCGGGTCTACAAGATGATGCTTAACCCATCCAAGTGTGTTTTTGGTTTACCAGCAGGCAAGTTATTGTGTTTCTTGGTGTTTGAGAGAGGCATTGAAGCTAACCCGGAAAAGATCAAGGCTATCACCTCTTTGGCTAAACCGGCATGTATCAATGATGTCCAGCGTTTGGCGGGTCGCATCGTGGCTTTGAGCCGGTTTATAAGCCGCCTAGGAGGGAAGGCAAACCCTTTGTATTAGATGATGAAAAACACAGATGACTTTGTCTGGAGCGATGCTGCTAATGAGGCGTTTGAGGCACGTAAAAACAACTGGCCGAGCCGCTGGTTCTTGCAGCTCCTATTGAGAAGGAGCCCTTGCTGTTATATGTGGCTGCAAACAACAGGGATGTCAGTGTGGCGGTTGTGGTTGAAAGGAAGGATTAAGGCAAGGAGTATCCGGTTCAAAGGCCGGTTTATTATGTCAGTGAGGTGCTCATTGAATCTAAGCAGAGATACCCACATTGGCAGCAGATGGTTTATGGCATGTTCATGGCTAGTCGCAAGTTGAAACAATATTTCCTTGGTCATCCTATCACTGTGGTTAGCTCTGCTCCCTTGGGGGATATTATTCAAAATAGAGAAGCCCCAGGTCGGGTAGCTAAGTGGGCCATTGAGCTTGGACCCCATGGTTTGAAGTATGTGCCTCGGACGGCTATAAAATCTCAAGCACTTATGGACTTTATCAAAGATTGGACAGAGCTGCAGATGCCTGAGGACAAGCCGGACAATACAAATTGGACTATTCACTTTGATGGATCCATGCAGTTGGAAGGCTCTGGGGCTGGAGTTATATTGACTTCCCCACGAGGTGATAAATTTTGTTATGTTTTAAGATTGATGTTCCCTTGTACTAACAATGCAGCTGAGTAGGAAGCCTTACTCCATGGTCTTCGGATGGCTAAAGAGATGAATCTAAGTCGAGTAAGATGTTTTGGCGACTTAGATTTGGTGGCTCAGCAAGTGTCAGGGACTTGGGATTCAAAGGATCCACTCATGGCGGCTTATCGACGAGAGGTTGATACTATTGCTGGTCACTTCAAGGGTTATCAAGTGGAGCATGTTGATCGCAGGAAAAATGAAGCTGCTGATGCGTTAAGCCGGCTGGGGTCTCGGCGTAAGCCGGTTCCCCCTAATGTTTTCCTTGACATTTTGCATAACCCATCAGTAAAGTTGCCTACGGAAGAGGACTTGACAGTTCGTGACCCAGAGGCACAATTGGTGGCGGCTCTTCATGCTATCCCTGATTGGACTATTCCATATTTGGCTTATATGACACAGGGCGAGCTACCTGAGGATGAAACTTTGGCCAGGCAGATAACCCAGAGGTCTAAGTCAATGACTATTGTTAATGGTGAGCTTCATAGATGCAGTGTTACAGGGTTTTTTCAACGATGCGTTTCTCCTGAGGAGAGCCATGAAATTTTAAGGGAGATTCATGAAGGAAACTACAGTCATCATGCCGGCTCTAAGTCTCTTGTTGCTAAGGCCTTTCATCATGGGTTTTATTGGCTGACGGCTCATGCTGATGCAGAGGATCTCGTCAGTAAGTGTGATGGTTGTCAGAAATTTTCAAGACGAGCTCATGTGTCGGCTCAAGAGTTGAGGATGATTCCAAGTACTTGGACGTTTGCGGTCTGGAGGCTGGATATGGTTGGGTCTTTCAAAAGGTCCAAGGATAAAAAGACCCACCTCTTGGTGGCGGTTGACAAGTTTACTAAATGGGTTGAGGATAAGCCGGTCAGCAAATGTGATGCAGCCACGGCGGTTCAATTCATTAAAAAAGGTTATCTTTCGTTTTGGATATCGTCATAGTATCATCACTGATAATGGTACTAATCTGTTTGAAGGAGCAATGAAAGAATTCTGTCAACAAGAGCATATCCGGCTTGATGTGTCATCAATGGCTCACCCCCAGTCTAATGGACAAGCTGAACGAGCTAATCAAGAAATCTTGAGAGGTATCAAGCCCCGGCTTATGGTTCCTTTGCAGAGGACACCGGGTTGTTGGGTGGAGGAATTACCCTCAGTGCTTTGGAGAATCAATACCACTTCCAACAGATCTACGGGTTACATGCCTTTCTTCATGGTTTACGGAGCTGAGGCGGTTCTCCCTAGTGACATACGTCATGATTCTCCTCGTGTGGCGGCTTATGTTGAAGCTGATAATGAGAAAGCATGTCAAGATGCTATTGACCTATTAGATGAGGAGCGTGATCTTTCCGCAGCTTGTTTGGCGATTTACCAGCAAGATCTGGATCACTATCACAGCCGTCGGGTTAAAACCAGGACCTTTCAAGAAGGCGATTTGTTGCTCCGGCTCATCCAGGATCAAACTAACATGCACAAGCTATCCCCACCTTGGGAAGGGCCCTTCATGGTCAACAAGAATCTGAACAACAGGTCATACTACCTTATCGATGTTTGAGACCACAAGGACTCACACACGTCGGAGGAGGAGACTTGCCGGCCGTGGAATATTGCTCATCTTCGGCCTTATTACACCTGAGGCACCGGCTCTTGTGATGTAAATATTTTGTCAATGTATATATTATGATGAATATAATAAAGCTGACATCCCCGATAATTCAGGGCCTCTGTCGTTTCATTTCTGTGAATATGAGTCTTTATTGTCACTTCATACGATCACTTGGGGGCTTCCTGCTCATTGAGCATAGCTATGATTACCCTCTTGATCCGGCTTGTACGCCATGATTAAAACATACTTGGGTGCTTCCTGCTCATTGAGCATGGCCATGAATACCTTACTAATCCGGCTTATATGCCTGGAATGAATTATTACTTGGGGCATTTTTGTTCATGAACAGAGCTTTGATGACCCTTGTAATCGGCTTGGACGCCGGGTGTATTCACCAAAAAATCTGGGTTATCCTGCCTTTGTAAGTCTGCCACTCTGCCCAGGTAATCCTAGAATGACTCGCCGTACTCTTGACAGTCAATCTTATATAAAGACCCTGAACTTGTCAACGTTAAAACGGCGATTGGTCATGTGAGGCCCGGCTTACAAGGTTTGAATGAAGGATTAACTCAGTGGCTGTGCAGCCCTTGAAAGCACTTGACTTTGAGGCTTGGCAGCCTATGAAAGCCTTGTTTTATGATTTATATTTGATTTGAACATTTTTTGAGGTTTGTCTCCTGTGACTTGTCAATACATGGTTGAAAAAACAATGAGGGCCTTGCTGCCTTATGGTTCATGTATGATTTTATCCGGAGTATTGTTAACCCGGCATGGTTGTGGACTTTAAGTCACCAGGGATATATGCTTAGAGCGTTGTGCTCAAAGTTTTGGGATATTACCCCTTACTGCATGTGGCGTGGTAAGCTAGCAGTCTGAATATATTGAACAGGGCGTTGTGCTTCTATCTTTGGGCTGTTACCCTTACTACACGACGTATAATAAGTCGCCAGTATGAACAAATATCACATGTAAGATATTTATTTTGTTATATGAGGTTTTGACAAACCGGCCCTGATGGTGGAATATTTAGTCATTAGTGGTGTTTATATGGGGTATTGTGACCCGCCCTGGGGTAAACCGCCAGGGCACTTGTTATCTGTTCATATGTAGGACAAAATGACATATCTGGTCTGTGTAATTGATAATACCTGATAATCCCCAAGTGCAAGGAATCATCGTAGCACTTTCAAAAGATGGAAGTGATAAGTATGGAGTGTCGAACCCACAAGGAGCTAAAGGTAAGATCAATATTCTCTCAAGCCCTATCTGCCACTGATACGACTCTACGTGCACCGAACGTTTGCTTCCAACTAGCAACGAGAAATAAAACTACGTTGTGGGTATGGAGAGGATAACTTTGCATGATATCGGAGAGCTAAAACATAAAAGTAGGTGTTGTTATCATAAAGTTAGAATATAATACTAAATAATATAAATAGCGAGTGTGGAATAATGGTGGATCGGTGCGCGGAATTGTCCTAGGCAATTGTTAAGACCGATAGTCGTCATTGCAATTTCATATGAGGGAGAGGCATAAGCTAACATACTTTCTCTACTTGGATCATATGCACTTATGATTAGAACTCTACAAGCATCCGCAACTACTAAAGATCATTAAGATAAAACCCAACCATAGCATTAAAGCATCAAGTCCTCTTTATTCCCATACGCAACAATCCCTCTTACTCAGGTTTGTGCTTCTGTTCACTCACCAACCCACTATAAGCGAATCATGAACGTATTCCAACACCCTACAGTGGGAACCCTCGCGCTTGCGCGACACGGAGGGCACCATAGGGCATCACCAAGATAAAACATACAACTCGTACGAATCTAGATCATCAATCAACCCAAAGACAAAAGATATCTACTCAAAACATCATAGGATGGCAACACATCATTGGATCATAATATGTGGCATAAAGCACCATGTTCAAGTAGGGGATTACAGCGGGGTGCGGGAGAGTGGACCGCGTAAAAGAGATGAGGATGGTGATGATGATCGTGATGTTGATGAAGACGATCACCATGGTGATGATTCCCCTCCCGATGGCACTCCGGCACCACCGAAAGAGAGGAGGAGAGGTTCTCCCCCTTGTACTTCCTCCTCCATGGCCTCCACCTTCTGGTCCTTGGCCTTCATGGTGATGAAGACCCCTCCGGGATACTCCTCCATGGTCACCGGTGATGATGGCCCCTCCGGCAGGGTGCCGGAGAGGACCCCGATTGGTTTTTTGTGGCTACAGAGGCTTGCAGCGGCGGAACTTCTGATCTAACCTCCGTTCTGGAAGTTTTAGGGTACGTAGGTATATATGGGTGAAGGGGGTACGTCGGAGGAGCTACGGGGGCCCCACGTGGCAGGGGCGTGCCCAGGGGGGTGGGCGCGCCCCCCACCCTCGTGGGCAGCCCGTATCTCCCCTGACGTGCACTCCAAGTTCCCTGGGTTGCTTTCCTTCCAAAAATAACTTCTCCAGTTGATTTCGTTTCGTTTTGACTCCGTCTGATATTCCTTTTCCTCGAAACACTGAAATAGGCATAAAACAACAAATCTGGGCTGGGCCTCCGGTTAATAGGTTAGTCCCAAAAATAATATAAAAGTGGATAATAAAGCCCAATATTGCCCAAAACAGTAGATAAAGTAGCATGGAGCAATCAGAAATTATAGATACGTTGGAGACATATCAAGCATCCCCAAGCTTAATTACTGCTCGTCCTTGAGTAGCTAAATGATAAAAAGATAATTTTTGATGCGGAGTGCTAGTAAGTGCTTAAGTTTGATCGATGATAATTCCAATCACTTTTTCTAGCATCAATATGTGTCATAATAGCAGCTTATCTCATAAAACTTTTCATGAGCAAGTAACAATCTATTCACAATGTCAAGCATGGTTCAGAAATTTCATTGAGAACTAACAAACTATAATCTCAGTCATTGAAGCAATTGCAATTTATCATAACATCAGAAAGAGTCAAGAATAGAGCTTTTCAGCAAGTTCACATACTCAACTATCATATAGTCTTCTACAATTGCTAACACTCACACAATACTTGTGGTTATGGAGTTTCAGACGGACACTGAGAAAGATAGGGGCTTATTGTGTTGCCTCCCAATGTATTCACCTTTAGGTGATGTCAACAATAATAGCCCATGCTAACTTACATCCAATTGGATATATATATCATGATCTTTCAAACACGAGGAGCTTGCGAAAGGATAAAATGAAAAAGGGAATGGTGAGGATCACCTTGACTCAAGCATAAAGTAAAAACATAAAGTAAAATATAGGCCCTTCGGAGAGGGAAGCATAGGTTGTCATGCGCGTTTTGGGTTGATGCACAAAATATTAATGCAAAAGAACGTCACTTTATATTGCCCCTTGCATGTGGACCTTTATTATGCAGTCCGTCGCTTTTATTACTTCCACAACAAGTTCGTACAAAGTTTATTTTCTCTGCACTAATAAGTCATGCATATTTAGAGAGCAATTTTTATTGCTTGCACCGATGACAACTTACTTGAAGGATCTTACTCAATCTATAGGTAGGTATGGTGGACTCTCATGGCAAAACTGGGTTTACGGGTGAGGGAGTCCTGGACTAGGGGGTGTCCGGATAGCCAAACTATCATCGTTGGCCGGACTCCAACACTATGAAGATACAAGATTGAAGACTCCGTCCCGTGTCCGTATGGGACTTTCCTTGGCGTGGAAGGCAAGCTTGGCGATACGGATATGTAGATCTCCTACCATTGTAACCGACTCTGTGTAACCCTAGCCTTCTCCGGTGTCTATATAAACCGGAGGGTTTTAGTCCGTAGGACGAACAACAATCATACCATAGGCTAGCTTCTAGGGTTTAGCCTCATTGATCTCGTGGTAGATCTACTCTTGTACTACCCATATCATCAATATTAATCAAGCAGGAGTAGGGTTTTACCTCCACCGAGAGGGCCCGAACCTGGGTAAAAACATCGTGTCCCTTGTCTCCTGTTACCATCCGCCTAGTTGCACAGTTCGGGACCCCCTACCCGAGATCCGTCGGTTTTGACACCGACATTGGTGCTTTCATTGAGAGTTCCTCTTTGTCATCGCCTTTAGGCCCGATGGCTCCTTCGATCATCAACTACGACGTGGTCCAGGGTGAGACTTTTCTCCCCGGACAGATCTTCGTATTCGGCGGCTTTGCGCTGCGGGCCAACTCACTTGGCCATCTGGAGCAGATTGAAAGCTACGCCCCTGGCCATCAAGTCAGATTTGGAAGTTTGAACTATACGGCTGATGTCCGCGGAGACTTGATCTTCGACGGGTTCGAGCCACAGCCAAGCGCGCCGCACTGTCACGATGGGCATGATCTAGCTCTGCTACCGGACAGTGTCCTGGAGGCCGCACAAGTGTCCGCTCCGACCCTTAGCTCGGAGCCGACTGCGCCGATCGAGGACAGGTGGCTGGACACCACCTCGGGGGCTGCTACCTCTACGGAGATAGGGTCGAATACCGACCCTGTTCTTTGTGAAGCTCGCGACTCCAAGGTGCCGGACTCCTTTCCGGACTCCGAACCTTCCGCTCCCCTGCCAATCAAATCCGATTGGGCGCCGATCGTGGAGTTCACCGCTGCAGACATCTTTCAGCACTCGCCCTTTTGGCGACATCCTGAATTCACTAAAATCTCTCTCTTTATCAAGAGAGCCTTGGCCGGACTATGGTCAGGAAGGTTGGGATGCAGACGGCGAAGAAATTCAAAACCCACCCACCACCCACTTTGTAGCCACTGTCGATGATTTAACCGACATGCTCGACTTTGACTCCGAAGACATCAACGATATGGACGACGATGCCAGAGACGACCAAGAACCAGCGCCTACAGGGCACTGGAAGGCCACCTCAACTCACGATGTATATATGGTGGATACACCTAAAGGAAGCGATAACGAGGAACAACGGGACGCTGCGAAGGACAATTCCCTCGAAAAGCAGTCAAAACGGCGACGTAAGCACCGCTCAAAGTCCCGCCTCGACAAAGACAACAGCCACACAGACCCAGCCATGGAGCAGGGCGGACCGGTGGACGATGAACATGCTCTCGAGCAACCATCCGAACAGGATAACATATATAAACAATCCGTCCCCGGCGAAGATAACAGTCCGGACGATCTCACGCCGGACACATCATTGGAGCAGAAGAACCTCCACAAAAGGCTCGTCACCATGGCAAGTAGCCTGAAGAAGCAGAAGCGGAAGCTCAAAACAGCGGAAGACGCACTCAGAATGAGATGGAGCAAAGTACTCAACACCGCAGACAAATACGGCGATAGTCGCCAAACAAAGAGCTACCCGAAGCGCAAACTACTGTCCGAATTTGACGAGGAGGCCGTAGAGCCCCCACGATCAAAGAACAAAGAGGCCGCCCGGTCGGATAGACGGCCACATGGCAAACATAGAGCGACAAGCGGCGCCGAACACAAGCCGACACGCGATCCGCATAAGGATCCGCACCAAAAGGATGGCCCAGTCAGGTCTATCTATGGGCCAAGAAAGAAAGCTCTAGAAAGCAGCACAACACGTCGACTACTCGAACATCACGGCACACCCAAATACAGGGGCGCCGCACACCCCCTATGTTTCACCGATGAGGTGCTGGATCATGAATTTCTAGCGGGATTCAAGCCCGTAAACATAGAGGCATACGATGGAACAACAGACCCTGGAGTTTGGATTGAGGATTACATCCTACATATACACATGGCTAGAGGAGATGACCTCCACGCCATAAAATACTTACCCCTCAAGCTCAAAGGGCCAGCCCGGCATTGGCTCAAAAGCCTCCCAGAAAATACCATTGGAAGTTGGGAAGAGGTTGAGGATGCGTTTCGGGCAAACTTTCAGGAGACCTGTGTTCGCCCTCCGGATGCAGACGATTTAAGTCACATAACGCAACAGCCCGGAGAGTCAGCCTGCAAATTCTGGAACAAGTTCCTCACTAAAAATAACCAAATAGTCGACTGTCCGGACGCCGAAGCCTTAGCAGCTTTCAAACACAACGTCCGAGACAAATGGCTCGCCAGACACCTCGGCCAAGAAAAGCCGAGAAAAATGGCCGCATTAACAAGCCTCATGACCCACTTTTGCACAGGAGAGGATAGCTGGCTGGCAAGGTGCAGTACCAGCGACCCAAATACGTCCGAAGTCAGGAATGGAAATGGGAAACCACGACGCAGCAAGGACCAGCGCCGGACCAAGGGAAGCAGTCCGAAGAGCACGACAGTCAATGCCAGATTCAAAAGTGCTCTGCAGAACAACAAAAAACTGCCTCTCAAGGACAACAGCGACGAGCTATCCAACCTAAATAAAATCTTGGACAAGATATGCCAAACCCACAGTACTCCCGGGAAGCCTGCAAACCATACCCACAGAGATTGTTGGGTCTTCAAACAGTCCGGCCGACTTAACGCCGAACACAAGGGGCTTGACACACCAAGCGAGGACGATGACGAACCCCACAAGCAGAGCACCGAAAAACATAAGAATTTCCCACAAGAGGTCAAAACAGTAAACTCACTTCAAGTGACAACAGGGAGAAATAGAGCGGCGCCCATTGAAATATGTGCCGCACGGTCTATCCCGATTAAGTCAACACCAGTCACCTTTGATCATCAGGATTACTCCGGAAGTATCCGGAATGCAGGATGGGCTGCCCTGATATTAGACCCTATAATCGACGGACTCCAATTCAGAGAAGTCCTAATGGACGGCGGTAGTGATCTAAACCTGCTATATCAGGACACAATCCGCAAAATGGGGATAGACCCAACCAAAATTCGCCATAGCAACACTTCCTTTAAAGGAGTGATGCCAGGCCAATATGCCCATTGCACGGGCTCCCTACTACTAGAAGTTGTGTTCGGCTCATCCGACAACTTCCGTCGCGAAAAGTTGGTCTTCCACATCGCCCCATTTAAAAGTAGCTATCAAGCACTATTGGGACGCGAAGCTTTCGCCCGCTTTAACGCAATACCGCATTATGCATCTCTTACACTTAAAATGCCCGGTCCACGCGGCATCATCTCATTAAAGGGAAACTTAGAGTGTTCCTCAAATATGGAAGAACGCAAGACTGCCCTGACAGCCACGCACTAATCCGGCTTTGCTGATCAAAGAACCTAAACAGGTTATTCAGACCCCGGGCACGGTTAGGCGAGTCTGGTATAAATAAACAAGGGGCTTACTAGCCGCGTACCCCCTTACAAGGGGCTCCATGCATGTACAACAAGAGACAATAAAGCTCAAATTTTACTCATTTTTTGAATCATACTCTGTTTATTTTAAAATACATTTTTCGCACGATCTTTTCTTTCCAACTAAGTTCTTCTCTTTTACAGATGAACACCGTGCTACACCCGTCCAGGACACGGCACAACGGAGACACAGGCGCAGACATGCAGTAGGGACCCGTTGCAAGGATTCTTTTCAGATTAAGACCCTGCGTAAACCTTTTTTATTGTCTCTTGTTGCTACACATCCCCCGGTTTCTTGCTATAACCGAGGAGGAGGCTGGCGTTTTGGCATCGGCCGCGCCAGAAATTTTTGCGCGTACCTGGACACTAGGGGCTTAGGGCATTGTTCTGCCCGTTTTCATAAAGACCGAATACCTTAGGGAGTGTTCGGCGTCTCGAGTTAGGCCTTATATGCATTAGCTCCGAATCATGTCTTTGGTCAAATGTTGGGTTTGCCCGACTCCTGTGTTTTGCTGCCTTACGTTCCGCTCTATCGGCTAACGCGGCACCAGGAGAACTACTGCGATTGTGCCCCGGTTCGGCCTGGCGAGCACCTCAGTAGAGAAAGCCGAAAACTGACTGTCATGATATAGTGAGAGACTGGTCAACCACTCGATGGACCACCGGAATGTTTAGAATTCCTCCACATTAACAAAGGACCGCTTCCCGGTCAGGCACATACGCGCCCCGAGTTCGGGAGAGCGCGGTGCCCCCAGGGGCTATATAGTAGCCCCACCATCGAACTCCTATGGCTAAGTGAAAGTGATAAAGCATTATAGTCCAGTTGCCTAGTTTGCTACGCTATCACCTCCTTCACAGCACCAAGACGTTGGATTAAGTGTGAAAATGCGCCTTTTTGCAAACACCCCCGCACTATGTGCGTGGGGGCTGAAGCCGAAGACTGCCATCTTTCAGGTTATATACACATATACATCAACGGCCGCACATGAGGTTTTTTTGCTACTTGACCGCACAAGTATAAAAAGCTCTTATATTATATTGGAACATCGTTTCACAAATCATACATGTCATTTGAACATGATATCCTTCGAGCACTGCGTCTCTATTAAACGAGCGCCCGGCAAGACTTCCTCAAAATAGTGCTCGGCAGGTACTCGGCTTCTGTCCGAATCCTGGGATGCAACGGTGGCCTTCATCTCCGCCCAGCATGTCTTGACACGGGCAAGAGCCATCCGCGCACCCTCTATGCACGCCGACCGCTTCATCGCATTGATATGCGGCACCGCATCAAGGAACTGTTGCACCAGGCCAAAATAACTCTTCGGCTCGGGCCTTTTCGGCCACAAATGAGTCACGACATCCTTCATGGCAAGTCCGGACAACCTATTCAGCTCAACCCATTCGGCCAAACGATCGGTCAATGGAAGCGGACGCTCTGGACTATGGACCAAAAAAGCTCTTCCATTCCATGATCCTTTTGGCCTCGGAAGTGTGCGACCACGTCTGTGGCCCTCGCCGCCAAATCCAGATAAGCATCTTCTGCACCCCACAGCTGGCCCAACTGAGCATACTTCGGATCCATGAACTTCCTCCGCAGCAGAAAGAGCTTTCCAGCCGCGATATCCCCGGCTTGATGTAGCTCCTCCTTTATAGCTCTCATCACAGAGCGGGCATCCTTGGCTTCGGCGGTGGCCTTCTTTAGGCTATCTTGCTCCGCTCGACGTTCTCTTTCAAGAAACTCGCAGCGGTCGGTAGCATTCTTCAACTTTCCGGCCATCTCGGCCATTTCTTCCCTGCTTCGGCAGTGGGCAGCCTGTTCGGCTTTTAGCTCTTCAGCTGCCCTCAAGGCAGCCGCATCACTTTTCCTGGCTCGCTCCTTGACTCGGGCTAGCTCCACCCGAAGGTTCTCCATAGTAGCGGCACCATCTGCATAAAGCATGCATGTTGTAAGGCATGGGCGTCAAGCTCCCTTACCAGGTGTCCGCGGAGAAGTTGCATACCTTGTGACTCGTCAAGCCGCTTATTGACAAGCGCGATGTCCGCATCCGCCACATCAAGTTGCCGCTTCAGTTCGGCAAATTGATCAGTCTGGCTGGCTACCGGACGCTCCGCCACCTATATAGGACAAGCGACATCTTACAAACTGAGATTATGATCCTCGGTGCGCTGTCACTTTCGACAACGTACCGAGTCTCAGGGGCTACTATCTACACAGGGCGCATTCTATATGCAAAACTGTCAGAAGGTATATCATTTTCGCGTACCTCAAATCCCGTCAGTAAACTTCTGACGGCTTCATGCAATCCGCTCTCAGCAGATGAAATCCTTTTAATCACCGTACCCATTAACGTACGGTGATCTTCTGAGATATATGCTCGCCCGAGCAGATCCTTCAGCTCCTCCGACCGTACACCAGTTGGTGCCGGACCTCCCGGCCCCGCAGGACTCGGGGAAACCCTCCGCGACGACACCTCAGGGTCGTCCGCCCCGCCTGACGGTGCGGCAGATTGAGGCGTTTCGCTCTCCATCATCTCCGGACGAAGATCCCCCGGAGAAGCGCTGAGATCCGAACTACAAGGTAAAACTTTGGTTATCTTCAGGAATAAAAACAGGGATGTCCCTTATTACAAAACTCCCCTTTCTACTTACGGCTCGCTGGAGGGCTGATTCCCTTGGGGAAATAGTGCGGCCAGGGCTTCTCCTGGCGTAAGACCCTCTGGTGAAAATTTCTTCCCCCGCTTTGGGGCCTTGGCCTCCGGATCTTCAGAAGCGGTCCTCTTCTCCCCCTGGAGGGAGGGATTCTCGATCCCTCTTTTCTTGAAAGCCTCCTTCGCGGAGGCAGTAGCTCCCCTGTTCCCCCCTTCGCCCTCTTTCAAAGGGGAAGCCACCAGCATCTTGGTTAACACAGGATCCGGCATGGCCTCAGGGAGGGGGGCCGGACACCTTATCAGCTTTGCTTTCGCTATCCACTCCTGTTCAAGGGGCAGCTCCTTAAAGGGCTAGTTTATGATAAATGTACGGATAGCGTGTCCGGGTACAGGACTACTTACTTGAGTATCCGGGCGATTGCAGCTCAGACCTGCGTCCTCGGCCAAGTCCGAACACTTCTCTTGTGATCCGAAGAATAGTTTATACATCTCCACGGGTGTCGCACCCATAAAATGTTGGAGAGCTCGTGGTCCCTCTGGATTAAATTCCCACAGGCGGAGGGGGTGACGTTTGCAGGGCAGAAGGCGCCGAATCAGCATGACCTGCGCCACTACGACTAGATTGATCTCTCTCTCTTGGAGGTCTCGAATACGGCCCTGCAGCAGAGGTACGTCCTTGGACGACCCCCAGTCAAGCCCCTTGTTAACCCATGACGCCAGCCGTTGTGGAGGACCCGAGTGGAAGGCAGGTGGCGCCACCCATTTGGTGCCCCTGGGAGCGGTGATGTAAAACCACTCCTGTTGCCACAAACCAAGCTCCTCTTGAAAAGAGCCCTCGGGCCATGGAGCGTCAGCACTCTTGCTTATAACAGCCCCTCCGCACTCTGCCTGCTGCCCCTTGATCATCTTCAGCTCCACTTTGAAGGTCTTGAGCCACAATCCAAAGTGAGGGGTAATGCGGAGGAAGGCTTCGCATACGACAATGAACGATGAGATGTGGAGGATGGACTCTGGATCCAAGTCGTGGAATTCCATCCCGTAATAAAACATGAGCCCCCTCACAAAGGGGTCCATCGGGAAGCCTAAACCCCAAAGGAAGTGAGACACGAACACCATGCTCTCACCAGGGTCGGGAGTGGGAATGACCTGCCCTTGGGCAGGTAGCCTATGCGAAATTTTGCCGGTTAGATACCTGGCATCTCTCAACTTTAGCACGTCTTCTTCCGTGACAGAAGAAGGCATCCACCGGCCTCGCAGGTCGGAGCCGGACATCGTCGAAGGTCCGAAGCGCCTGGATCTGGAGCTTTGGGTGTTGGAACTCGAGGCGAGGGGCGGATTCGATTGAGATTGAAAGAGAGGAGCAGGCCTTGGTCTCATTATAAAGAGGTTGAATACCAAGAGCCCTCCCCGTGGCCGTTTGGGACTCGCCTTCGATGGGGGGGCGTGCCTACGGGCACGGTTGGGTTACCCACGCCCGTATTGATGAGAATCCTAGAATAAAGGGACACGATCTCTGCTTTGACAAGACGTGCCAAGGAAACCTCTTCGCTAAACGCGCTGAGGTGGAACAGTAAAAACGAATAAAGGCTTGGCCATGGTGTGATGTCACGCCACGGAATACGTCAGCAGATTGAACTTGTGTAAATATTATTCTCTCTACGGTGGTATGTGGAACTTATTTTGCAGAGCCGGACACTATCCTTGTGTTCAAAATCTTCTATGAAGTATTCGGTGGAGGAACCCGCCTTGCAATGCCGAAGACAATATGCGCGCCGGACTCGTTGTCATTGAAGCCTGGTTTAGGGGCTACTGAGGGAGTCCTGGACTAGGCGGTGTCCGGATAGCCGAACTATCATCGTTGGCCGGACTCCAAGACTGTGAAGATACAAGATTGAAGACTCCGTCCCGTGTCCGGATGGGACTTTCCTTGGCGTGGAAGGCAAGCTTGGCGATACGGATATGTAGATATACTACCATTGTAACCGACTCTGTGTAACCCTAGCCTTCTCCGGTGTCTATATAAACTGGAGGGTTTTAGTCCGTAGGACGAACAACAATCATACCATAGGCTAGCTTCTAGGGTTTAGCCTCATTGATCTCGTGGTAGATCTACTCTTGTACTACCCATATCATCAATATTAATCAAGCAGGAGTAGGGTTTTACCTCCACCGAGAGGGCCCGAACCTGGGTAAAAACATCGTGTCCCTTGTCTCCTCTTACCATCCGCCTAGACGCACAGTTCGGGACCCCCTACCCGAGATCCGCCGGTTTTGACACCGACAACGGGTATTTGGAAGCACAAGTAGTATCTCTACTTGGTGCAAGGGATTTGGCTAGCATGAGGGAGAAAGGCAAGCTCAACATGTTTGGAAGGTCAATGACAATATACTTTAACTGAGATGTCGAAAAACATAAACCATTAGGTTGTCTTCCTTGTCCAACGTCAACTATTTTAGCATGTCATACTTAATGAGTGCTTCACAATCATAAAAGATGTCCAAAATAATATATTTGTATGTGAACCTCTCTTTCCTTATTACTTCCTATTAATTGCAACGATGACCAAAACTACGTTTGCCAACTCTCAATAACTTTTATGCCTCATACTTTCTATGTGTGAAGTCATCACTAACCATGTTATAAGCATATGAAACATATAAAAATTCAGATTTATGACATTCAATTCATTCCCCCATTTACTCATAGGATATACGTGAAGCACAAGAGTAAATGACAAACTACTCCAAAAGATATGAGTGAAGGGCACTGAGTAGGCAAATAATTATTAACTAGCCATGGGAGGATTCTTTTTCATTCAATATTTCAGATCCAATGATTTTATTCAAACAACAAGCAAAACAAAATAAAATTACATTGCAAGGATAGCACAACTTATGTGAAGAAGCAAAAACTTAGGTTCAACCGATACTAACCGATAGTTGTTGAAGAGAAAAGGTGGGATGCCTACCGGGGCATCCCCAAGCTTAGATGCTTGAGACTTCTTGAAATAATGTCTTGGGGTGCCTTGGGCATACCCAAGCTTGAGCTTTTGTGTCTCCTTAATTCCTTTTATACGTCGGTTTCCTAAATCTCAAAAGCTTCATACACACCAAACTCAACAAGAACTCGTGAGATAGGTTAGTATTAACCAATGCAAAATCTTATCATTTTATACTGTAACAATTTACTAAAATTATTATTCAACATTGCATACTAAATGCCTCTGCATATTTAACACTCCTCTCCTCAAATAGAATCATTTAACAAGCAAACATATGCAAACAATTCAACCATAACAGCAATCTGCCAAAACAGTATATTCTGTAAAGAATGCAAGATTCATCATACTTCCCTAACTCCAAAAATTATGAAAGAAAATTCCCACTGTAGTATATTTATCAGAGCTCATTATTAAAAAAGTTTCAACATTATATCATGCTCTGAGTTTTCTAGGGAATTTTTGCAACAGCAGTAAACTTTCTGTTTTCAAACAGCAACATGTATACTAGCAAAATAAGCATGGTAAAGGCTATCCTTGACATTTTTATAGAAACTAAAGATGAAAAACATTATTCTAAATAACATAAAGCAAATACTAACAAAAGAAAATGACGCTCCAAGTAAAACACATATCATGTGACGAATAAAAATATAGCTCCGATTAAGGTGTACCGATAGTTTTGAAGACGAAAGAGGGGATGCCTTCCGGGGTATCCCCAAGCTTAGGCGCTTGAGTCTTCCTTGAATATTACCTTGGGGTGCCTCGGGAATCCCCAAGCTTAGGGTCCTTCCACTCCTTATTCTCCTCATATCGATATCTTACCCAAAACTTGAAAACTTCAATCACACAAAACTCATCCAAACTTCGTGAGATAGGTTAGTATGATAAAGAGTAAACCATGCACTTGGGTACTGTCAAAGACAAGGTTCATAATTGTTCTCACACAATGCCTACTTTACCATATCATTTATACAATTTATATTGAGAAATATAAGTCATAGAAACTAGCAAACAAGCAAACTATGCAATGAAAACAGAATCTGTCAGAAACAGAACAATCTGTAATAATCTGAACAATAACCATAATTATGCTACTCCAAAAATTATGAAATAAATTGGTGGACGTGGGAATTTGTCTATTAATCTTCTGCAAAAAGAATCAATTCAAAATCACTCTTCTGTAAAAAATGACATCTATTCTCGTGAGCGCAAAGTTTCTGTTTTTTACAGCAAGATCACTTTAACCTTCACCCAAGTCTTCCCAAAGGTCTTACTTGGCACTTTATTGAAACAAAAGCTATAAAACATGATTACTTCAGTAGCTTAATCATGTATACACACAAAGATCAGTAAGGGTAAATGTTGGGCTGTCTCCCAACAAGCGCTTTTCTTTAATGCCTTTTAGCTAGGCATGATGATTTCAATGATGCACACATAAAAGATAGGAATTAAAGCACAATGAGAGCATCTTGAAGAATATGACTAGCACATTTAAATCTAACACACTTCCTATTCCTAGGGAGTACACAATTTATAAGAACAACAATCAACTAGCATAGGAAGGTAAAACAAGCATAACTTTCAAAACTTTAAGCACATAGGGAGGAAACTTAATATTATTGCAACTCCTACAAGCACGTATTCCTCCCTCATAATAATTTTCAGTAGCATCATGGATAACAACTTTGTTCTCATACTCAACTGGAACCTCTTCCGAAATAGTGGAATCATTACTAACTAAAGTTGACACTCTTCCAAATCCACTTTCATAAATATCACACTAAGATTCAATATCTTCCAAAATAGTGGGATCACTAATTCATAAAGTTGACACTCTTCCAAAGCCACTGTAAATGATAGTATTATTCATACTCCAAAAGATATAAGTTAAGTTCATGGAGCATTCTACAACTAACCAATATCCAAGCTCAAAATGTATAAGTGAAGCACATGAAGCATTCTATAAAACTATACTCAAAAGATTTAAGTGAAGCACAAAGAGAAATTCTATAAGATCATACTTAAAAGATTTAAGTGAAGCACATGAATTATTCTATAAATAATTGCAGGGATAACTCATGCTAGCATGGATCTTAAAGGAAAAACAAAAACACAAAGGACACAAATCATGTGAACAAAGCAAAAACCGAGGTATACCGATAATCGTTGAAGAAGAAAGATGGGATGCCAACCGGGGCATCCCCAAGCTTAGATGCTTGAGTATACTGGGAATATTTACTTGGGGTGCCTTGGGCATCCCCAAGCTTGAACTCTTTCCTCTCTTTATTCTTCTCATATTGATAGCTTCTCGACCTTCGGACACTTCATCCACACAAAACTTTAACAAAAACTTGTGAGATCCGTTAGTGCAATAAAACAAATCACTACCTTTGGGTACTGTAATGAACTCATTCTTTATTTTTATTGATGTTAAATCTACTGTATTCCAACTTCTCTATGGTTCACACCATCCGATAACACTCATAGATTCATCGAAATAAGCAAACAACACATGCAAAACAGAATCTGTTAAAAACAGAACAGTCTGTAGTAATCTGGAAGTTTGGCAAACTTCTGTAACTCCTAAAATTATAAACTAAATTTGAAAATTTGAAAATTTTGTACAGAAGTAATGTGCAAAAATAATCAGAACCATTTGAATTTCCAGTTAAAAATGTAAATTCACGCACTACAGCCACAGTTTCTGTTTTTGTCTTGCACATAGCAAACAAGCAATCTAATCATCCTAAAACCAAAGCTTGGCATATTATTTTTATAATACAAGGAATATATACAAGGGGATAATTATTTACAGAGAAACTTCCATGAAAAATTCTACATTGTTTCTGTGAGCATGAGCACAAGTGCTCAAGGTCGACCCTCACTTCTTCAATGCAAAACCTTCCAATCACTTCTCTTTTTGAAAAACTTTTTAGGCATGAGAGGCAAGTAATATATTTTTGTATTTTCATTTTTAATTTTTTTTGTATGTTTCACCCACAACTAAACATAAACAAAAAGGAAAAACAAAATCTACTTAGTGAAGAAAGCAAACAAGCACACACGAGAATATCAACCCCACGCTATTGCTCCCCGGCAACGGCGCCAGAAAAGAGCTTGATAATCCCCAAGTGCAAGGAATCATCGTAGCACTTTCCAAAGATGGAAGTGATAAGTATGGAGTGTCAAACCCACAAGGAGATAAACGTAAGATCAATATTCTCTCAAGCCCTATCTGCCACTGATACGACTCTACGTGCACCGAACGTTTGCTTCCAACTAGCAACGAGAAATAAAACTATGTTGTGGGTATGGAGAGGATAACTTTGCATGATATCGAAGAGCTAAAACATAAAAGTAGGTGCTGTTATCATAAAGTTAGAATATAATACTAAATAATATAAATAGAGAGTGTGTAATAATGGTGGATCGGTGCGCGGAATTGTCCTAGGCAATTGTTAACAAGACCGATAGTCGTCATTGCAATTTCATATGAGGGAGAGGCATAAGTTAACATACTTTCTCTACTTGGATCATATGACTTATGATTAGAACTCTAGCAAGCATCCGCAACTACTAAAGATCATTAAGGTAAAACCCAACCATCGCATTAAAGCATCAAGTCCTCTTTATTCCCATACGCAACAATCCCTCTTACTCGGGTTTGTGCTTCTGTTCACTCACCAACCCACTATAAGCGAATCATGAACGTATTGCAACACCCTACAGCGGGAACCCTCACGCTTGCGCGACACGGAGGGCACCATAGGACAGCACCAAGATAAAACATACAACTCGTACGAATCTAGATCATCAATCAACCCAAAGACAAAAGATATCTACTCAAAACATCATAGGATGGCAACACATCATTGGATCATAATGTGTGGCATAAAGCACCATGTTCAAGTAGGGGATTACAGCGGGGTGCGGGAGAGTGGACCGCGTAAAAGAGATGAGGATGGTGATGATGATGGTTATGTTGATGAAGACGATCACCATGGCGATGATTCCCCTCCCGATGGCACTCCAGCACCACCGGAAGAGAGGAGGAGAGGTTCTCCCCCTTGTACTTCCTCCTCCATGGCCTCCACCTTCTGGTCCTTGGCCTTCATGGTGATGAAGACCCCTCCGGGATACTCCTCCATGGCCACCGGTGATGATGGCCCCCTCCGGCAGGGTGCCGGAGAGGGCCCCGATTGGTTTTTCGTGGCTACAGAGGCTTGCGGCGGTGGAACTTCTAATCTAATCTCTGTTCTGGAAGTTTTAGGGTACGTAGGTATATATGGGTGAAGGGGGTACGCCGGAGGAGCTAGGGGGGCCCCACGAGGCAGGGGGCGCGCCCAGGAGGGCACCCTCGTGGGTAGCCCGTATCTCCCCTGACGTGCACTCCAAGTTCCCTGGGTTGCTTTCCTTCCAAAAATAACTTCTCCAGCTGATTTCGTTCCATTTTGACTCCGTCTGATATTCCTTTTCCTCGAAACACTGAAATAGGCATAAAACAGCAAATCTGGGCTATGCCTCCGGTTAATAGGTTAGTCCCAAAAATAATATAAAAGTGGATAATAAAGCCCAATATTGCCCAAAACAGTAGATAAAGTAGCATGGAGCAATCAAAAATTATAGATACGTTGGAGACGTATCAATACCATAAAGCATAAAGTGGCAGATCTTCAGATGACGGATCAACGGTGTTATGCAAACAAAATGTGCACGATGGCACGGCACATCAGTATTTAGCTAGCCTATTACAAGGCAACTGATGGCCCAAAAGAATAATTGTTTGACAGTTTCACAGAAAGCGGATGTTAAGCTGGCCTGGAGTTCATTGATCTTGGCCCTGACGAGTTGAAGGTTGCGGATCATCAAGCACCGGTTCATCCTGCTCCTCTTCACCCAATGCTGGAAATCAGTGGTTGCCTAGTTGATCCCAGTCAAAGCATTGAATACAGCTTCATCACTTATAAGTGTTGATGGGTCAACATCAGGGGCAAAAGTATGCTTACGGATCGGGGGAGTTAGATCTTGTGAATCGTGAACCGGTGACTTGACCTTCTTGTTCTCGGCGTCGTAAACCAGCTGATAATGTGCAGGATTAGTATCTTCAGCCAGTTTACTAGCCAGAGGAAAAGTTTCCCTTGCAATTGTGGCAAAGTCTTCTACGCTGAAGGGTGACCCGTCTTCTTTTACGCTCGGGCAGCCATTTGCCAAGTCTGCTGGCTCAAGATCAGCCTGCCATGCTTTGTCCCGGGTTAGCGTGGTGAGTGCACCGGCTCTTCCAGCTGATTTCTTCAACTCCTCGATTCGCAGAGGTAGCACAGATATTTTCTCCAAGGTATCCTTGATGAAGGTTGGAGGCTATTTCTTGTGAGCAGCTGTGCAGATGGCTCGTTCTGTGCCAGTATATAGCTGCTCTATGGCTGTATAGGCAGCTTTCAATTTTTTCCGCATGTCTGAGCCAAGATGGGCTACTCTGGAGCCTGCATCATCAAGGAAGGTTTATAAACCGGGAGCACATTGATTAAACATACATTACATGCAAATATTGAGATGAAATTATTTACCAAAGATGGCAGCAGTCATGGCATTAACTTGATGTTTTAAGCCGCGAGCTCTTCAGCTACCGGCTTAAGGGCTGCTTCAGCATCCTCAGCTCTTTTCAATAGGGTTGACTTCTCTGTTTCCCGGCCCATTTTATCAGCTTTGAAGTTTTTCTTTGGACTCTCTATATCTGCTAAAGCAGTGGTCAGCTCATTTTTGGCCTTGGAGGTCTCTGCTTGCTGAGTCTTGATATTTTCTTAAAGATCGGCGACTTGGGAGTCTTTGCCATTAAGCTCGGCCTACAAGAGATAAAAAAGGAGGGGGATTGCAATGAATTTATTTGAAGTCCCAAGCACAATACAAGAATTTTAATTGGCACTTGGGGGATAATGCACCTTTGCTCTTTTTCAAGACAAGTTCATGATGACCTGAATGTTATATGCTGATTATAGCCGAGTCATGGAGGCTATATGATTAAGTTTTCTGGATATGTATGATATTGAAAGTCCCAGCTTATCTTGACAAATTAAGCCGGCCCTTGGGGGCTACCCATGCAAAGTTGAAGTACTGCTATTGAAAGTCCCGGCTTATCTTGACAAATTAAGCCGGCCCTTGGGGGCTACTCATGCAAAGTTGAAGTACTGCTACTGAAAGTCCCGGTTTATCTTCAAGAATAAACTGGCCCTTGGGGGCTACTAGAATTGATCTACGAAGCTATTAAAGATTACATCACATTCTATTCTATCATGTCCAATAAACTTGGCGGCTAATGGAAGGATATTCATATGAAAAGGAAGCTGCGGTGTTTACCTTATAACGCTCCTTCATCAAATTTACTAAGCCGGCTTCATAGTCACAGCTTGTGTAAAGACGGTTCAAATACCCAGAATGAATCTCTTGGGCACTAAAATTGACGTAGCTATCCAGATTGGCTGACCACTTGCCCTTGTCAGCAATGGAAATTTCTTCTTTAGTGTTGTGCTTGGATAGGACAGTGGGTCTGCCTGGCCCTGTATATCCATGCCCAATGATGGTAACATCCTCGTCTTTTCTCCAGCCTGCTTAATAAGGCTTGTCGGCTTAATGGGGTTTGGCGGATTGGAAATGGCTGGGTCGGCGTCCATCTGGTCAATATCAACATTGTGATCAACCAGTGGCGGTTCATCAACTGTGGCTTCAGGAGCTTGATGAGAGGTTTTGGATGATTGCTGCTCCGGCTCAGAAGGATTTTCAGGAGTTTTCGTCACCTTTGCCTTCTTGCTGGGCTTTGCCATGGCCCTGTGAAAGAAGCACATGACAAGATTAGGACAACGGTGGAGAATATAATTGAAAGCAAAAGTTTGATAATCTTACCCTGGCACCGGTTTAAAGGTAGGGACATGAGTCCCCGTTGAATCGCGATAAGAAGAGTGAGATGTTCCCTGATAATTTGAATCGGAGGGATTAAGAGGTTGTCGATAAAGAGCGGCCTTGGGATAAGTTAAATCAGAGTTTGTTGAGACCTCTGGATGGCGTTTGCGAGGGGCTGGGGTGTTCGGTAAGCCAGAAGAAAGGATCCCACTTACGCTGTTCCGGGTCGTCCGGCGAGCTTCTTGTTGTTGCTTCTTCAAAATAAAGTTGGGATCCAAATAAGCCAAAGGATGAGAAAACCTTACTTTCCGACTTGCCTGGCGAGTTTTCTGTTTTGGCACAGACTCTGAGTCGGAGGAAAGAACAATTACCTCATCGTCACCCGCACGGCTGGCCTCGGCTTCCTCCTGATAACAATAATTATCAATGAGATGATTAAAAAAGGAGCAAAGAGAGCCAAGTTCTACCTCCGACTCATCATCGTCACCGTCATCATCCAAGTTTAACTCGGAGGGCTCAGTGGTCTTCTTCTTGGCAGGCTTCTTGGTGACCTTGGTCTTGGTACGAGCCGGTCTGGCCGACTTATCCAGTGGTTTCTTCTTCAAAAATGAAGAGTCGGCCTGTTAAGGTCAAAAGATCATGAGTGGGCAGTATTAATGCAAATGTGATTAAACGGAAGGTGTGCAACACTTACAACTAGCGGCTTGTTTAAGGTACAGAAATGACTAAGTCATGTTTTACTGCAATCTGCCCAAGATTCGTTCAGCAACGCTTTGGTGGCTTCAGTAATTTCTGTGTCAGACAGTTGAATGTCGCAGTGGCGTTGGGGATCTTTTAAATCGCCAGTATATTCACACATTAAGCCGGGGCGACGGCTTAATGGCAAGATCCTCCAGGAGACCCAGCACCAAACAAGGTCGATGTCGGTTAGGCCATTAGCCATGAAGGCTCCGAGCTTTGATAAAGTTGGCACATATTTAGCCCGCTCCTTCATGCTGATCCATGGGGGGTAGTGGATGTGCGTTGCTAAGCCGGTGGTCGCGGTAACCCGGCAGAGGATTTTTGTCTGCTGGAGATGTGTTTTGATAGTAGAACCAAGTTTGATTCCAATATTTGGGATGACTCGGTGGCTTGGCATAGGGAAAGCAGGCTTCTTTCCTCTTATGAATTGAAACCCCACCGAGTTCCAAGTTGGGCCCATCAGTAAACTATGTCTGACGGTCTAAGTAGTAAAATTCTCTAAACAATTCAACTGTGGGCTCCTCTTGAAGATAAGCTTCACAGAATACTTGGAAGTTGCAAATGTTGGACACGGAATTGGGTCCGATATCTTGAGGGTGAAGTTGGAAAAAATGAAGCATGTTGCAGAAAGACTTTGAACCAGGCGGGTTGAACCCTCGGATCAGGTGGTCAGTGAAAACAATCACTTCTCCGTCCTTGAGCTCAGGAGGATTTTCTTAGCCTGGGACCGTCCATTGGATGTCCTCTCTCTTGGCTAGGGTGCTAGTTGCGACAAAATTGTTCAGGTCTTCTTCAGTGACCCGGGATCAGACCGAGTTGCAGGTAGTATATGTCTTAGTCATTTTTTGACGATTTGAAAGGAAGATTATGCCGGTTTAAGATTATATGGTTAAGTCGGCTATTGGTTTGAAGGCAAGTAATGATGAAGCATGCATGCAAAGGTGTTAAACCGGAGGATGATATTGAAGTTATAAAGGTGAGCTATTGGCGGCTTAAGAGGGGACTAATGGTACCTGGCGGGTTATGGTTATGAGTTAAGCCGCCCATATAGTTATTCATTTATAGATCTGAGAGTGAAAAAGTTGCTAAGTGTTGGAAAACAGATTTCACAAATTGATGCTATGATTTTGGATCTACGACACTTCAAATAATGGAAAATATCTAGACCTAAGTTGCAACGGTTGAGCAGTTCATGTGTCCAGATTGGATTTCTTATGCAAAAGATATGCTCTAATAGCAAAAATGAGTACTACAACTACCACCGCATAGGAAGAGTTACCAAGTTTGAATCAAAATCACAAGCTACGATGAAGAAGGAAGAAGGGTGGAGATGAACTCGGACGAACTCGTGGAAACCCTAATGGGATCTACGGGAAAAGGAAAGGGGAAACTCACTGGAGCTGTTGAATAGCGGAGGCGCGCAGATGGACTCTAGTCAATTCATGTTGATGTAGCGGCCGTTGTCGAGGCAGTGGCGAAGGTCGATGGCGGCGGCAAAGCTCGGGCGCTGAGGCATCGTGAGGTAGAAGGCAGAGACGAGGAGGAAAGGGGGAAGTGCAAAGGGACCCCTGGCCCTATTTATAAGGCTGGAAGGATAAGTGGCATGCACGGGAATCGAGAAGTCTAAAAATGGATATGTGACAGCACCGACGCCTCGATTTTTGGAGGCTCGTTAAAAGAGAAGGTATATTAAGATTTGGGCCTTGTGTGACAGTTGTGTCCATCACGGAGAAAACACCTTTCCTATATGGATGCAATATTTCCCTTTTCTTTGCTCTGCCTATAACTGATGACCATTTGGTCACTCTAAGTTGCATGAAAATACATTATGCAATATTTACAACATGTTTTTTTTGCCATTTCAAGTATATATGTATTACCTCAGTAATACTATTTCAAAACAATGTTATGCTTACATTTCAGAACAATGTTTCTCACCAAGTAACACTATTTCAAAACAATGTTTCTCTCAAAAGATACATGGCTAGGGGAGACGCCGTTAGCGTTGCAGTATCTAACACTTCTATAACATTGTACAACGTAAAGATGCTTTCGTAAGTACAATCTTAGGTTATGTTGACTTAAATATTCAATTCAGACGGGTACTTATGGGGAACGGTGGGATAGATGGCTACATCTTGTGTCAATCTCTCTGACGGGTCAGATACACTGCATTGGAAAGTGGAAACTTTCGGTACGGTGTAGGTGTATTCTCAGTAAAATCTATGTATATAGATTTGATTAACACTCGTCCAGTCCCAAAGTCACTCCATATTTGAAAAATTAAGGTGCCTTTAGAATAAAGGTCTTTATGTGGTTTGTGCACAAGGAAGTCATCTTGACTAAGAACAACTTGGCAAAATGTAGTTGGGAGGGTAGTAAATGGTGTTGTTTTTCGATCAAGATGAATCAATCCAACATCTTTTTCTTAAATGGCCACTAGCCAGGTTATTGTGGCGTACAATACATGTGTACTTTAATGTATGTCCTCCTAATAGCATTTCCAGTTTATTTGGGACATGGTAAAATGTGGGTAGAGCCTAAGACAATGGCACATATTAGAGTCAGGGTGTGCGCATTACTCTGCACCATTTGAAATTGTTGGAATAACGCTATATTTAATCAAAACAACATCCCAAATTATTTATAGGTCATCTTCCAGGCATTTGGATGAATCCATACATGGTCATTACTTAGCCGTGCGGAAGTCAGGGGGTATATGGCCTATGGGTGCAACCACTGGGAGAATTTAGAACGTGAATATATAGCTGGTATGAATGATGGTCAAATGATAGATGTTTAGTCATCTAATCCTATTTTTGGCGGTTGCGGCATTATATTCCTTTTCGTTCGAGTTCCTGTGTTGAACTACGTACTTTGTTGCTACTTTGCTTAATAAAATGGTCGTGTGCATGAGTGCATCACTTGATGTAGAGGCCAAGGGTAATCGTCTTTTTTCGAAAGAAATGGTTCTCTTAATATAATGCCGCAGGGCTCCTCCTCCACTGGTCTAGTTTTGTTTTCACTAGAACAATGCCCATGCATTGCTACAGAGCTATAAAAAGGCGAGGGGTTTGACCACCGGCTTATGAGATGGTTAAATGACGTTAGTGTCCTGCGTCTATTGCATGATTCACGATTAAAAAGAGAGCAAAAAATTAGGTAAGAGGGATGCAGTAGGCGTTGAGAAGTTTTTGAAGTGACCGTAGAAGGTCCTTTGTAAGATTTAAAGCGAGACAACATTTCGAATTTTGAAACATAGGAGGACAATTTTTGTCACCGCGTTGAAATTACATTTTGTTCTCTCTCTTATGCTATGATATAGAGCTTGGAGAATTGGTTGAAAAGAGAAACTAAAACCAAGAACACGATTTTGAGTTAGAATCATGGTTTTGCATTTGTTATTTGTGTCTTCTACAAGAATGTTGTTCTCGCATTAGTAGTAGTTCATTTGTTTAATTGTGTTAGGCCCCACATGTGAGTAGTGCACCTTTGTTTATGTCTCTTGGAAGGCTGCTAGACCGTCATGTGGAGAAGAGTGTATTTATTTATTGTGAAGGTTGTCGGGTCCACATGTGAACTGACCATCAACTCTAGTCTTTATAAGTAGGAAAAATATTTAATAATTTAGGAGGTTATGTATGTCTTTACCCATAAGATTACATGCGGTTATGACAACAACAATCTTATTCAATATAAATTATTATTTTTGCAAACATTGATGTAAATTCAAACAAGAACAGTAAAGTGCAATACTTAATATGATCACATCAACTTTTATTACATTTACATTATGTAGATGGCAAATTCAGACATATTTTGAATTCGTGACATGTTCAATAAATTTCCCTATAAGGATAATAGGAAGCACACTTCTAAGATAGAACTATTGTACATGCCGCAGAGTAGAACATGACCCAGAGGGGTCGGTCATATAATGCAATGGGCGCATACGGGAATTCCATTGGGATCCGAGAGGGAAGGGTAATGATGGATTTGGTAAATCAAATCCATGATTTAATAACGAACCGTGTGAACTTACCATAACAACAACTCAATTTCCCATTGAATTCCTATAGTGGAATTCCTATAGGATAGAACATACACATGGTGGAACCGAATCTAGTATTGAACTTCATGCACTGTAGTAGTATTTAACTCCAAAAAATATCGAAACATGCTCACTATTGCAGCTTATCCATGTGGTATACTACTAATTGACTTAGAGCAACTCTAGCAGATATGCCATATATGGTTGATCGTCATAATAACCATCAGTATGACAAACACCATAAAACAAGCTAGTAGAGTCGCCATATGCACCTTGATTCCTATATTTTATGGAACTCGCTCCAAAATGAACCCGTCGCCTCCGTAATGGGAGGGAGGGGAGTCCAGGTTTAGAATGCACTCCAAACCCAACTACCGTGGCGCAAGTGAAGTTTCATCTTCTTCATGTTCGTGCTACAAACAGGTTTTGAAGCAGCGCTGCCGACCATATGCCCACCACCAAAAATGAAGATCATCGACGAGGGGGGGGGAGGGGCGACGTGACTGCCAACCACCCACTGCATGAGTGGTGCACCCGTTCCCTCAGACACCCACCATGGAACCTCATCTTCTGACGAGACACTTGCCCCCCTCGGCTCTAAAATCCCAGTGGTGAGGGCTCCCCATCACACCCTAACCCTAGTCACCTCCTCTTCCTCCCCAATTTGCATGGCCACGACAAAGCCCATCGTGCAGGACAACATAATATTAGCTCAACATCCATGTCGACAATAACCTACCATTGCAAAAGTCGCGCACTACCGAAGCCACCTATCCTTGTGGGTGCATGCCGATGGTGGCTCCTATGTGAAGGAAATATGCCCTAGAGGCAATAATAAAGTTATTATTTATTTCCTTATTTCATGATAAATGTTTATTATTCATGCTAGAATTGTATTAACCGGAAACTTAGTACATGTGTGAACACATAGACAAAACATATTGTCCCTAGTATGCCTCTACTTGACTAGCTCGTTTATCAAAGATGGTTATGTTTCCTAACCATAGACATGTGTTGTCATTTTATGAACGGGATCACGTCATTAGGAGAATGATGTGATGGACATGACCCATCCATGAGCTTAGCATTATGATCATGTCAGTTTCATTGCTATTGCTTTCTTCATGACTTATACAAGTTCCTCAGACTATGAGATTATGCAGCTCCCGAATATCGGAGGAACACTTTGTGTGCTACCAAACGTCACAACGTAAAAGGGTGATTACAAAGGTGCTCTACAGGTTTCTCCGAAGGTGTTTTTTGGGTTGGCATAGATCGAGATTAGGATTTGTCACTCCGGGTTTCGGAGAGGTATCTCTGGGCCCTCTCGGTAATACTCATCACTATAAGCCTTGCAAGCATTGTGACTAATGAGTTAGTTGCGGGATGAAGTATTACAAAACGAGTAAAGAGACTTGCCAATAACGAGATTGAACTAGGTATTGAGATACTGACGATCGAATCTCGGGCAAGTAACATACCGATGAGAAAGGGAACAACGTATGTTGTTATGCTGTTTGACCAATAAAGATCTTCGTAGAATATGTGGGAGCCAATATGAGCATCCAGGTTCCGCTATTGGTTATTGACCGAAGATGTGTCTCAGTCATGTCTACATAGTTCTTGAACCCGTAGGGTCCGCACGCTTAACGTTCGATGACGATTTGTATATGAGTTATGTGATTTGATGTACCGAAGGTAGTTCAGTGTCCCGGATGAGATCATGAACATGACGAGGAGTCTCGAAATGGTTGAGACATAAAGATCAATATTTGGAAGGCTATATTCGGACATTGGAAAAGTTCTGAGTGATTCGGTTATTTTTTGGAGTACCGGAGAGTTACGGGAATTAATATTGGGACTAAATGGGCAATACGGGAAAGGAAAGAAAGGCCTCAAGGGTGGCCGTGCCCCTTCCCCATGGACTGGTCCGAATTGGATTAGGGAAGGGGGCCAGCCCCTTCCTTCCTTCTCCTTCTCCCTTCCCCTTTTCCTATTCCATGTGGGAGGTGGAATCCTACTAGGACTAGGGAGTCCTAGTAGGACTCCACCCTTTGGGCGCGCCCTGTGACGGCCGGCCTCCTCCTCCCTCCATCCTTTGTATACGTGGCCAGGGGGCACCCCATAGACACACAAGTTGACATTGTTTAGCCGTGTGCGGTGCCCCCTCCACAGTTACACAACTCGGTCATATCGTCGTAGTGCTTAGGTGAAGCCCTACGCCGGTAAATTCATCATCACCGTCACCACGCCGTCGTGCTGACAAATTTCTCCCTCGGCCTCAACTGGATCAAGAGTACGAGGGACGTCCCGAGCTGAACGTGTGCTAATCGCGGAGGTGCCATATGTTCGGTGCTAAGATCGGTCGGATCGTGAAGACGTACGACTACATCAACCGCGTTGTCATAATGCTTCCGCTTTCGGTCTATGAGGGTATGTGGACGCACTCTCCCCTCTCGTTGCTATGCATCACCATGATCTTGCGTGTGCATAGGGAAATTTTTGAAATTACCGTGTTCCCCAATAGTGGCATCCGAGCCAGGTCTATCCGTAGAAGTTATATGCACGAGTAGAACACAAAGAGTTGTGGGCGATAATAGTCATACTGCTTACCAGCATGTCATACTTTGTTTCGGCGGTATTGTTGGATGAAGCGGCTCAGACTGACATTACGCGTACGCTTACGCGAGATTGGTTCTACCGACGTGCTTTGCACATAGGTGGCTGGTGAGTGTCTATTTCTCCAACTTTAGTTGAATTGAGTGTGGCTATGCTCGGTCCTTGTTGAAGGTTAAAACAGCACACTTGACAAAAAATCGTTGTGGTTTTGATGCGTAGGTAAGAACGATTCTTGCTAGAAGCCCATAGAAGCCACGTAAAACTTGCAACAACAAAGTAGAGGACATCTAACTTGTTTTTGCAGGGCTTGCTGTGATGTGATATGGTCAAGCATGATGTGATATAAATTGTTGTATGAGATGATCATGTTTTGTAACAAAGTTATCGGCAATTGGCAAGAGCCATATGGTTGTCACTTTATTGTATGCAATGCAATCGCCATGTAATTGTTCTACTTTATCACTAAGCGGTAGCGATAGTCGTAGTAACAATAAGTGGCGAAATGACAACGATGCTACGATGGAGATCAAGGTGTCGCGCCAGTGACATTGGAGACCATGACGATGCTTCGGTGATGGAGATCATGAGCACAAGATGATGATGGCCATATCATGTCACATATTTTGATTGCATGTGATGTTTATCCTTTATGCATCTTATTTTGCTTAGAACGGCGGTAGCATTATAAGATGATCCCTTACTAAATTTCAAAGTATAAGTGTTCTCCTTGAGTATGCACCGTTGCTACAGTTCGTCGTGCCGAGACACCATGTGATGATCAGGTGTGATAAGCTCTACGTTCACATACAACAGGTGCAAGCCAGTTTTGCACACGCAGAATACTCAGGTTAAACTTGACGAGCCTAGCATATGCAGATATGGCCTTGGAACACTGGAGCGTGAATCATATAGTAGATATGATCAACATAGTGATGTTCACCATCGAAAACTACGCAATCTCACGTGATGATCGGACATGGTTTAGTTGATTGGGATCACGTGATCATTTCAATGACTAGAGGGATGTCTATCTAAGTGGGAGTTCTTAAGTAATATGATTAATTGAACTTTAATTTATCATGAACTTAGTCCTGATAGTATTTTGCAAATTATGTTGTAGATCAATAGCTAGCGTTGTTGCTTCCTTATGTTTTTATATGTGTTCCTAGAGAAAACTAAGTTGACAGATGATATTAACAATGATGCGGACTGGGTCCATGATCTGAGGTTTATCCTCATTGCTGCACAGAAGAATTATGTCCTTGATGCACTGCTAGGTGACTGACCTATTGCAGGAGTAGATGCAGACGTTATGAATGTTTGGATAGCCCGATATGATGACTACTTGATAGTTTAGTGCACCATGCTTTACGGCTTAGAACCGGGACTTCAAAAACGTTTTTGAAAACGTCACGAAGCATATGAGATGTTCCAAGAGCTAAAATTGGTATTTCAGACTCATGCGCGTGTCAAGAGGTATAAGACCTCTGACAAGTACTTTGCCTAAAAGATGGAGGAGAATTGCTTAACTAGTGAGCATGTGCTCAGAATGTCTGGGTACTACAATCAGTTGAATCAAGTGGGAGTTAATCTTCCAGATAAGATAGTGATTGACAGAGTTCTCTAGTAACCATCACCAAGTTACTAGAACTTCATGATGAACTATAGTATGCAAGGGATGACGAAAACGATTCCTGAGCTCGTGATGCTGAAATCGACATAGAAATCAAGAAAGAACATCAAGTGTTGATGATTGACAAGACTACTAGTTTCAAGAAAAGGGCAAAGGGAAAGAAAGGGAACTTCAAGTAGAATGGCAAGCAAGTTGTCACTCCCGTGAAGAAGCCCAAAGCTGGACCAAAGCCTAAAACTGAGTGCTTCTACTGCAAAGGAAATGGTCACTGGAAACGGAAATGCCTTCAATATTTGGTGGATAAGAAGGATGGCAAAGTGAACAAGGGTATATTTGATGTACAGGTTATTGGTGTGTACCTTACTAGTGTTTATAGTAGCCCCTGGGTATTTGATACTTATTCGATTGCTAAGATTAGTAACTCGAAACAGGAGTTACAGAATAAACAGAGACTAGTTGAGGGTGAAGTGACGATGTGTGTTGGAAGTGGTTCCAAGATTGATATGATCATCATCGCACACTCCCTATACTTTCGAGATTAGTGTTGAACCTAAATAAATGTTATTTGGTGTTTGCGTTGAGCATAAATATGATTAGATCATGTTTATTGCGACAATTATTCATCTAAGATAGAGAATAAATTGTTATTCTGTTTACATGAATAAAACCTTCTATGGTCATACACCCAATGTTGATGGTTTATTGAATCTTGATCGTGGTAATACACATATTCATAGTATTGATGCCAAAATATGCAAAGTTGATAATGATAGTGCAACTTATTTGTGGCATTGCTGTTTGGGTCATATCGGTGTAAAGCGCATGAAGAAACTCCATAAAGATGGACTTTTGGAATCACTTGATTATGAATCATTTGATGCTTGCGAACCGTGCCTTATGAGCAAGATGACTAAAACTTCGTTCTCCGGAACAATGGAACGAGCTAGTGACTTATTGCAAATAATACATACCGATGTATGCGGTCCAATGAGTGTTGATGCTCGTGGCGGGTATCGTTATTTTCTGACCTTGACAGATGATTTGAGGAGATATGAGTATATCTACTTAATGAAACACAAGTCTAAAACATTTGAAAAGTTCAAAGAATTTCAGAGTGAAGTCGAGAATCTTCGTAACAAGAAAATAAAGTTTCTACGATCTGGTCGTAGAGGAGAATATTTGAGTTACGAGTTTGGCCTTCATTTAAAACAATGTGGAATAGTTTCACAGCTCACATCACCTGGAACACCACAGTGTAATGGTGTGTCCGAACGTCGTAACCGCACTTTATTGAATATGGTGCGATCTATGATGTCTCTTACCAGGTTACCACTATCATTTTGGGGGTATGCATTAGAAACAGCTACATTCATGTTAAATAGGGCACCATCAAAATCCATTGAGACGACGCCTTATGGAACTATGGTTTGGCAAGAAACCAAAGTTGTCATTTTTTAAAGTTTGGGGCTGTGATGCTTATGTGAAAAAGCTTCAACCCGATATGCTCGAACCCAAATCAGAGAACTGCGTCTTCATAGGATACCAAAGGAAACTATTGGGTACACCTTCTATCACATATCCGAAGGCAAGATATTCATTGCTAAGAATGGATCCTTTCTAGAGAAGGAATTTCTCTCGAAAGAAGTGAGTGGGAGGAAAGTAGAGCTTGATGAGGTAATTGTACCGTATCCCGAATTGGAAAGTAGTTCATCACAGAAATCAGTTCCAGTGATTCCTACATGAATTAGTGAGGAAGCTAATGATAATGATCATGAAACTTCAGATCAAGTTACTACAGAACCTCGTAGGTCTTCCAGAGTACGGTCCACACCAAAGTGGTACGGTAATCCTATTCTGGAAATCATGTTACTAGACCATGATAAACCTACGAACTATGAGGAAGCAATGATGAGCCCAGATTCCGTGAAATGGCTTGAGGTCATGAAATCTGAGATGGGATCCATGCATGAGAACAAAGTGTGGACTTTGGTGGACTTGCCCGATGATCGGCAAGCCATAGAAAATAAATTGATCTTCAAGAGGAAGACAGACGCTGATAGTAGTGTTACTATGTAGAAAGCTCGACTTGTCGCAAAAGGTTTTCGACAAGTTCAAGGTGTTGACTACAATGAGATTTTCTCAACTATAGCGATGCTTAAAGTCCGTCCGAATTGTGTTAGCAATTGCCATATTTTATGAAATCTGACAAATGTGTCAAAACTGCATTCCTTAAATGGATATCTCTGAGGAGAGTTATATATGATACAACCAGAAGATTTTGTCAATCCAAAGGGTGCTAACAAAGTGTGCAAGCTCCAGCAATCCATTTATGGACTTGTGCAAGCCTCTCAGAGTTGGAATAAATGTTTTGATAATGTGATCAAAGCATATGGTTTTATACAGACTTTTGGAGAAGTCTGTATTTACAAGAAAGTGAGTGGGAGCTCTGTAGCATTTCTAATATTATATGTGGATGACATATTGTTGATTGGAAATGATATAGAATTTCTGGATAGCATAAACGGGTACTTGAATAAAAAAATTCAATAAAAGACCTCGGTGAAGTTGCCTACATATTGGGAATCAAGATCTATAGAGATAGATCAAGACACTTGATAAGTTTTTTCAATGAGCATATACCTTGACAAGTTTTTGAAAGAGTTCAAAAATGGGTCAATCAAAGAAGGGGTTCTTGCCTGTATTACAAGGTGTAAAGTTGAGTAAGACTCAAAGCCCGACCATGGCAGAAAATAGAAAGAGAATGAAAGTCATTCCCTATGCCACAGTCATAGGTTCTATAAAGTATGCTATGATGTGTACCAGACCTATTGTGTACCTTGCCATGAGTTTTTGCAAGGGGGTACAATAGTGATCTAAGAGTAGATCACTGGACAACGGTCAAAATTATCCTTAGTGAGGACTAAGGAAACATTTCTCGATTTTGGAGGTGATAAAAGAACTCGTCGTAAAGAGTTACGTCGATACAAGCTTTTACACCGATCCTGATGACTCTAAGTCTCAATCTGGATACATATTGAAAGTGGGTGCAATTAGCTAGAGTAGCTCCATGCAGAGCATTGTAGACATAGAATATTTGCAAAATACATACAGCTCTGAATGTGACAGACCCGTTGACTAAACTTCTCTCACGAGAAAAACATGATCACACCTTAGTACTCTTTGGGTGTTAATCACATAGTGATGTGAACTAGATTATTGACTCTAGTAAACCCTTAGGGTGTTGGTCACATGACGATGTGAGCTATGGGTGTTAATCACATACAGATGTGAATATTTGTGTTAAATCACATGGTGATGTTAACTAGATTATTGACTCTAGTGCAAGTGGGAGACTGGAGGAAATATGCCCTAGAGGCAATAATAGAGTTATTATTTATTTACTTATTTCATGATAAATGTTTATTATTCATGCTAGAATTGTATTAACCGGAAACTTAGTACATGTGTGAATACATATACAAAATATATTGTCCTTAGTATGCCTCTACTTGACTAGCTCGTTTATCAAAGATGGTTATGTTTTCTAACCATAGACATGTGTTGTCATTTGATGAATGGGATCACATCATTAGGAGAATGATGTGATGGAAATGACCCATCCGTTAGCTTAGCATTATGATCGTGTCAGTTTCATTGCTACTGCTTTCTTCATGACTTATACAAGTTCCTCAGACTATGAGATTATGCAGCTCCCGAATACCGGAGGAACACTTTGTGTGCTACCAAATGTCACAACGTAAAAGGGTGATTATCAAGGTGCTCTACAGGTGTCTCTGAAGGTGTTTGTTGGGTTGGCATAGATCGAAATTAGGATTTGTCACTCTGTGTTTCGGAGAGGTATCTCTGGTAATACTCATCACTATAAGCCTTGCAAGCATTGTGACTAATGAGTTAGTTGCGGGATGAAGTATTACGGAACGAGTAAAGAGACTTTCCGGTAACAAGATTGAAATAGGTATTGATATACCGACGATCGAATCTCGGGCAAGTAACATACCGATGACAAAGGGAACAACGTATGTTGTTATGCGGTTTGACCGATAAAGATCTCCATAGAATATGTGGGAGCCAATATGAGCATCCAGGTTCCGTTATTGGTTATTGACCGGAGATGAGCCTCGGTCATGTCTACATAGTTCTCGAACTCGTAGGGTCCGCGCGCTTAACATTCGATGACGATTTGTATTATGAGTTATGTGATTTGATGTACCGAAGGTAGTTCAGAGTCCCGGATGAAATCATGGACATGCCGAGGAGTCTCGAAATGGTTGAGACATAAAGATCGATATATTGGAAGGCTATATTCGGATATCGGAAAGGTTTTGAGTGATTCGGGTATTTTTTGAAGTACCGGAGAGTTACGGGAATTCGTATTGGGCCTTAATGGGCCATACGGGAAAGGAGAGAAAGGCCTCAAGGGTGGCCGCGCCCCTTCCTCATGGACTAGTCCGAATTGGACTAGGGAAGGGGGCGGCCCCTTCCTTCCTTCTCCTCCTCCCTTCCCCTTTTCCTATTCCATGTGGGAGGTGGAATCCTACTAGGACTAGGGAGTCCTGGTAGGACTCCACACTTTGGGCACGCCCTATGAGGGCCGGCCTCCTCCTCCCTCCATCCGTTATATACGTGGCCAGGGGCACCCCATAGACACACAAGTTGACATTGTTTAGCCGTGTGAGGTGTCCCCCTTCACAGTTACACATGTCGGTCATATCGTCGTAGTGCCTAGTGAAGCCCTGCGCAGGTAACTTCATCATCACCGTCACCACGCCGTCGTGCTGATGAAACTCTCCCTCGGCCTCAACTGGATCAAGAGTAAGAGGGACGTCCCTGAGCTGAACGTGTGCTGATCGCGGAGGTGCCGTTCCTTCGGTGCTAAGATAGGTCAGATCGTGAAGACGTACGACTACATCAACCGCGTTGTCATAACGCTTCCGCTTTCGGTCTATGAGGGTACGTGGACACACTCTCCCCTCTCGTTGCTATGCATCACCATGATCTTGCGTGTGCGTCGAGAAATTTTTGAAATTACTGTTGGGGAACGTAGTAATTTCAAAAAAATTCCTACGCACACGCAAGATCATGGTGATGGCATAGCAACGAGAGGGGAGAGTGTTCGTCCACGTACCCTCGTAGACCGTAAGCGGAAGCGTTAGCATAACGCGGTTGATGTAGTCGTACGTCTTCACGATCCGACCGATCCAAGCACCGAACGTACGGGGCCTCCGAGTTCAGCACATGTTCAGCTCGATGACGATCTCCGGTCTCCGATCCAGCGAAGCTCCGGAGATGAATTCTGTCAGCACGACGGCGTGGTGACGATGATGATGTTCTACCGGCGCAGGGCTTCGCCTAAACTCCGCGACGATATGACCGAGGTGGAATATGGTGGAGGGGGGCACCGCACACGGCTAAGGAACGATCCGTAGATCAACTTGTGTGTCTATGGGGTGCCCCCCGCCCCCGTATATAAAGGGGGAGAGGAGGAGGGGGCCGGCCTAAGGGGAGGCGCGCCCTAGGAGGGGGAAACCTACTCCAAGTAGGTTTCCCCCCTCCCTTTCCTATTCCAAGAAGGAGGGGGAAGGAAGGAGTGGGAGAGGAGGAAGGCAAGGGGGGCGCCACCCCCCCCCCTTCCTTGTCCTATTCGGACTCAAGGGGAGGGGGTGCGCCACTTGCCCTGGCCAGCCCCTCTCTCTCTCCAATAGGGCCCATCAAGGCCCATTACTTCCCGGGGGGTTCCGGTAACCCTCCGGTACTCCGGTTTTTCTCCGAAAACTCCCGTAACACTTCCGGTGTCCGAATATAGTCGTCTAATATATCAATCTTTATGTCTCGACCATTTCGAGACTCCTTGTCATGTCCTTGGTCACATCCGCGACTCCGAACAAACTTCGGTACATCAAAACTTATAAACTCATAATAAAACTGTCATTGTAACGTTAAGCGTGCAGACCCTACGGGTTCGAGAACTATGTAGACATGACCTAGAACCATTCTCGGTCAATAACCAATAGCGGGACCTGGATGCCCATATTGGTTCCTACATATTCTACGAAGATCTTTATCGGTCAAACCGCATAACAGCATACGTTGTTCCCTTTGTCATTGGTATGTTACTTGCCCGAGATTTGATCGTCGGTATCCAATACCTAGTTCAATCTCGTTACCGGCAAGTCTCTTTACTCGTTCCGTAATGCATCATTCCGTAACTAACTCATTAGCTACATTGCTTGCAAGGCTTATAGTGATGTGCATTACCGAGAGGGCCCAGAGATACCTCTCCGACAATCAGAGTGACAAAACCTAATCTCGAATTACGCCAACCCAACATGTACCTTCGGAGACACCTGTAGAGCACCTTTATAATCACCCAGTTACGTTGTGACGTTTGGTAGCACACAAAGTGTTCTTCCGGTAAACGGGAGTTGCATAATCTCATAGTTGTAGGAACTTTGTATAAGTCATGAAGAAAGCTATAGCAGTATACTAAACGATCAAGTGCTAGGCTAACGGAATGGGTCATGTCAATCACATCATTCTCCTAATGATGTGATCCCATTAATCAAATGACAACACATGTCTATGGTTAGGAAACATAACCATCTTTGATTAATGAGCTAGTCAAGTAGAGGCATACTAGTGACTATATGTTTGTCTATGTATTCACACATGTATCATGTTTCCGGTTAATACAATTCTAGCATGAATAATAAACATTTGTCATGATATGAGGAAATAAATAATAACTTTATTATTGCCTCTAGGGCATATTTCCTTCAGTCTCCCACTTGCATTAGAGTCAATAATCTAGATTACATAGTAATGATTTTAACACCCATGGAGTCTTGGTGTTGATCATGTTTTGCTCGTGAGAGAGGCTTAGTCAACGGGTCTGCAGCATTCAGATCCGTATGTATCTTGCAAATCTCTATGTCTCCCACTTGGACTTGGTCCTGAATGGAATTGAAGCGTCTCTTGATGTGCTTGGTCCTCTTGTGAAATCTGGATTCCTGTGCCAAGGCAATTGCACCAGTATTGTCACAGAAGATCTTCATTGGTCCCGATGCACTAGGTATGACACCTAGATTGGAAATGAACTCCTTCATCCAGACTCCTTCATTTGCCGCTTCCGAAGCAGCTATGTACTCCGCTTCACATGTAGATCCCGCCACGACGCTTTGTTTAGAACTGCACCAACTTACAGCTCCACCGTTTAATAAAAACACGTATCCGGTTTGCGATTTCGAATCGTCCGGATCAGTGTCAAAGCTTGCATCGACGTAACCATTTACGACTAGCTCTTTGTCACCTCCATATACGAGAAACATATCCTTAGTCCTTTTCAGGTATTTCAGGATGTTCTTGACCGCTGTCCAGTGATCCACTCCTGGATTACTTTGGTACCTTCCTGCCAAGCTTATTGCTAAGCATACGTCAGGTCTGGTACACAACATTGCATACATGATAGAGCCTATGGCTGAAGCATAGGGAACATTTTTCATTTTCTCTCTATCTTCTGCTGTGGTCGGGCATTGAGTTTGACTCAACTTCACACCTTGTAGCACAGGCAAGAATCCTTTCTTTGCCTGATCCATTTTGAACTTTTTCAAAATTTTGTCAAGGTATGTGCTTTGTGAAAGTCCTATTAAGCGTCTTGATCTATCTCTATAGATCTTGATGCCCAATATGTAAGTAGCTTCACCGAGGTCTTTCATTGAAAAACTTTTATTCAAGTATCCCTTTATGCTATCCAGAAATTCTATATCATTCCAATTAATAATATGTCATCTACATATAATATTAGAAATGCTACAGAGCTCCCACTCACTTTCTTGTAAATACAGGCTTCTCCAAAAGTCTGTATAAAACCATATGCTTTGATCACACTATCAAAGCGTTTATTCCAACTCCGAGATGCTTGCACCAGTCCATAAATGGAACGCTGGAGCTTGCACACTTTGTCAGCACCTTTTGGATCGACAAAACCTTCCGGCTGCATCATATACAACTCTTCTTCTAGAAATCCATTCAAGAATGCAGTCTTGACATCCATTTGCCAAATTTCGTAATCATGAAATGCAGCAATAGCTAACATGATTCGGACAGACTTAAGCATCGCTACGGGTGAGAAAGTCTCATCGTAGTCAACCCCTTGAACTTGTCGAAAACCTTTTGCAACAAGTCGAGCTTTATAGACAGTTACATTACCATCAGCGTCAGTCTTCTTCTTAAAGATCCATTTATTCTCAATGGCTTGCCGATCATCGGGCAAGTCAACCAAAGTCCATACTTTGTTTTCATACATGGATCCCATCTCAGATTTCATAGCTTCTAGCCATTTTGCGGAATCTGGGCTCATCATCGCTTCCTCATAGTTCGTAGGTTCATCATGGTCAAGTAACATGACTTCCAGAATAGGATTACCGTACCACTCTGGTGCGGATCTTATTCTGGTAGACCTACGAGGTTCGGTAGAAACTTGATCTGAAGTTTCATGATCATTATCATTAGCTTCCTCACTAATTGGTGTAGTTGTCACAGGAACCGGTTCTTGTGATGAACTACTTTTCAATAAGGGAGTAGATACAGTTATCTCATCAAGTTCTACTTTCCTCCCACTCACTTCTTTCGAGAGAAACTCCTTCTCTAGAAAGGATCCATTCTTAGCAACGAATATCTTGCCTTCGGATCTGTGATAGAAGGTGTACCCAACAGTCTCTTTTGGGTATCCTATGAAGACACATTTCTCTGATTTGGGTTCGAGCTTATCTGGTTGAAGTTTCTTCACATAAGCATCGCAGCCCCAAACTTTAAGAAACGACAACTTTGGTTTCTTGCCAAACCACAGTTCATAAGGCGTCGTCTCAACGGATTTTGATGGTGCCCTATTTAACGTGAATGCGGCCGTCTCTAAAGCATAACCCCAAAACGATAGCGGTAAATCAGTAAGAGACATCATAGATCGCACCATATCAAGTAAAGTACGATTACGACGTTCGGACAAACCATTTCTTTGTGGTGTTCCAGGTGGCGTGAGTTGTGAAACTATTCCACATTGTTTCAAGTGTAGGCCAAACTCGTAACTCAAATATTCTCCTCCACAATCAGATCGTAGAAACTTTATTTTCTTGTTACGATGATTTTCCACTTCACTCTGAAATTCTTTGAACTTTTCAAATGTTTCAGACTTGTGTTTCATCAAGTAGATATACCCATATCTACTCAAATCATCTGTGAAGGTGAGAAAATAACGATACCTGCCGCGAGCCTCAACACTCATTGGACCACAAACATCAGTATGTATGATTTCCAATAAATCAGTTGCTCGCTCCATAGTTCCGGAGAACGGCGTTTTAGTCATCTTGCCCATAAGGCATGGTTCGCAAGTACCAAGTGATTCATAATCAAGTGATTCCAAAAGTCCATCAGTATGGAGTTTCTTCATGCGCTTTACACCGATATGACCTAAACGGCAGTGCCACAAGTAAGTTGCACTATCGTTATCAACTCTGCATCTTTTGGTTTCAACACTATGAATATGTGTATCACTACTATCGAGATTTAATAAAAATAGACCACTCTTCAAGGGTGCATGACCATAAAAGATATTACTCATATAAATAGAACAACCATTATTCTCTGATTTAAATGAATAACTGTCTCGCATCAAACAAGATCCAGATATAATGTTCATGCTCAACGCTGGCACCAAATAACAATTATTTAGGTCTAATACTAATCCCGAAGGTAGATGTAGAGGTAGCGTGCCGACCGCGATCACATCGACTTTGGAACCGTTTCCCACGCGCATCGTCACCTTGTCCTTGGCCAGTGCTCGCTTATTCCGTAGTCCCTGTTTCGAGTTGCAAATATTAGCAATAGAACCAGTATCAAATACCCAGGTGCTACTACGAGCTCTAGTTAGGTACACATCAATAACATGTATATCACATATACCTTTGTTTACTTTGCCATCCTTCTTATCCGCCAAATACTTGGGGCAGTTCCGCTTCCAGTGACCAGTCTGCTTGCAGTAGAAGCACTCAGTTTCAGGCTTAGGTCCAGACTTGGGTTTCTTCTCTTGAGCAGCAACCTGCTTGCTGTTCTTCTTGAAGTTCCCCTTCTTCTTCCCTTTGCCCTTTTTCTTGAAACTAGTGGTCTTGTTGACCATCAACACTTGATGCTCCTTCTTGATTTCTACCTCCGCAGCTTTTAGCATTGCGAAGAGCTTGGGAATAGTCTTGTTCATCCCTTGCATATTATAGTTCATCACAAAGCTCTTGTAGCTTGGTGGCAGTGATTGGAGAATTTTGTCAATGACGCTATCATCCGGAAGATTAACTCCCAGTTGAATCAAGTGATTATTATACCCAGACATTTTGAGTATATGCTCACTGACAGAACTATTCTCCTCCATCTTGCAGCTGTAGAACTTATTGGAGACTTCATATCTCTCAATCCGGACATTTGCTTGAAATATTAACTTCAACTCCTGGAACATCTCATATGCTCCATGACGTTCAAAACGTCGTTGAAGGCCCGGTTCTAAGCCATAAAGCATGGCACAGTGGACTATAGAGTAGTCATCAGCTTTGCTCTGCCAGACGTTCTTAACGTTGTCAGTTGCATCAGCAGCAGGCCTGGCACCCAGCGGTGCTTCCAGGACGTAACTCTTCTGTGCAGCAATGAGGATAATCCTCAGGTTACGGACCCAGTCCGTGTAATTGCTACCATCATCTTTCAACTTTGCTTTCTCAAGGAACGCATTAAAATTCAACGGAACAACAGCACGAGCCATCTATCTACAAACAAACATAGACAAGCAAAATACTATCAGGTACTAAGTTCATGATAAATTTAAGTTCAATTAATCATATTACTTAAGAACTCCCACTTAGACAGACATCTCTCTAGTCATCTAAGTGATTACGTGATCCAAATCAACTAAACCATAACCAATCATCACGTGAGATGGAGTAGTTTTCAATGGTGAACATCACTATGTTGATCATATCTACTATATGATTCACGCTCGACCTTTCGGTCTCCGTGTTCCGAGGCCATATTTGCATATGCTAGGCTCGTCAAGTTTAACCTGAGTATTCCGCGTATGCAAAAACTGGCTTGCACCCGTTATAGATGGACGTAGAGCTTATCACACCTGATCATCACGTGGTGTCTGGGCACGACGAACTTTGGCAACGGTGCATACTTAGGGAGAACACTTCTTGGTAATTTTAGTGAGAGATCATCTTAAAATGCTACCGTCAATCAAAGCAAGATAAGATGCATAAAGGATAAACATCACATGCAATCAATATAAGTGATATGATATGGCCATCATCATCTTGTGCTTGTGATCTCCATCTTCGAAGCACCGTCGTGATCACCATCGTCACCGGCGCGACACCTTGATCTCCATCGTAGCATCGTTGTCGTTTACGCCATCTATTGCTTCTACGACTATCGCTACCGCTTAGTGATAAAGTAAAGCAATTACAGGGCGTTTGCATTTCATACAATAAAGCGACAACCATATGGCTCCTGCCAGTTGCCGATAACTTCGGTTACAAAACATGATCATCTCATACAATAAAATATAGCATCACGTCTTGGCCATATCACATCACAACATGCCCTGCAAAAACAAGTTAGACGTCCTCTACTTTGTTGTTGCAAGTTTTACGTGGCTGCTACGGGCTGAGCAAGAACCGTTCTTACCTACGCATCAAAAACAACAATGATAGTTCGTCAAGTTGGTGTTGTTTTAACCTTCACAAGGACCGGGCACAGCCACACTCGATTCAACTAAAGTTGGAGAAACTGACACCCGCCAGCCACCTGTGTGCAAAGCACGTCGGTAGAACCAGTCTCGCGTAAGCGTACGCGTAATGTCGGTCCGGGCCGCTTCATCCAACAATACCACCGAACCAAACTATGACATGCTGGTAAGCAGTATGACATGTATCGCCCACAACTCACTTGTGTTCTACTCGTGCATATAACATCAACGCATAAAACCTAGGCTCGGATAACACTGTTGGGGAATGTAGTAATTTCAAAAAATTTCCTACGCACACGCAAGATCATGGTGATGGCATAGCAACGAGAGGGGAGAGTGTTCGTCCACGTACCCTCGTAGACCGTAAGCGGAAGCGTTAGCACAACACGGTTGATGTAGTCGTACGTCTTCACAATCCGACCGATCCAAGCACCGAACGTACGGGGCCTCCGAGTTCAGCACACGTTCAGCTCGATGACGATCTCCGGTCTCCGATCCAGCGAAGCTCCGGAGATGAATTCCGTCAGCACGACGGCGTGGTGACGATGATGATGTTCTACCAGCGCAGGGCTTCGCCTAAACTCCGCGACGATATGATCGAGGTGGAATATGGTGGAGGGGGGCACTGCACACGGCTAAGGAACGATCCGTAGATCAACTTGTGTGTCTATGGGGTGCCCCCCGCCCCCGTATATAAAGGGGGAGAGGAGGAGGGGGCCGGCCTAAGGGGAGGCGCGCCCTAGGAGGGGGAAACCTACTCCAAGTAGGTTTCCCCCTCCATTTCCTATTCCGAGAAGGAGGGGGGAGGAAGGAGTGGGAGAGGGGGAAGGCAAGGGGGGCGCCGCCCCCCCCCCCCCCTTCCTTGTCCTATTCGGACTCAAGGGAAGGGGGCGCGCCACTTGCCCTGGCCGGCCCCTCTCTCTCTCCAATAGGGCCCATCAAGGCCCATTACTTCCCGGGGGGTTCCGGTAACCCTCCGGTACTCCGGTTTTTCTCCGAAAACTCCCGGAACACTTCCGGTGTCCGAATATAGTCGTCCAATATATCAATCTTTATGTATCGACCATTTCGAGACTCCTCGTCATGTCCGTGATCACATCCGGGACTCCGAACAAACTTCGGTACATCAAAACTTATAAACTCATAATAAAACTGTCATCGTAACGTTAAGCGTGCGGACCCTACGGGTTCGAGAACTATGTAGACATGACCTAGAACCATTGTCGGTCAATAACCAATAGCGGGACCTGGATGCCCATATTGGTTCCTACATATTCTACGAAGATCTTTATCGGTCAAACCGCATAACAACATACGTTGTTCCCTTTGTCATTGGTATGTTACTTGCCCGAGATTTGATCGTCGGTATCCAATACCTAGTTCAATCTCGTTACCGGCAAGTCTCTTTACTCGTTCCGTAATGCATCATTCCGTAACTAACTCATTAGCTACATTGCTTGCAAGGCTTATAGTGATGTGCATTACCGAGAGGGCCCAGAGATACCTCTCCGACAATCAAAGTGACAAAACCTAATCTCGAATTACGCCAACCCAACATGTACCTTCGGAAACACCTGTAGAGCACCTTTATAATCACCCAGTTACGTTGTGACGTTTGGTAGCACACAAAGTGTTCTTCCGGTAAACGGGAGTTGCATAATCTCATAGTTGTAGGAACTTTGTATAAGTCATGAAGAAAGCAATAGCAGTATACTAAACGATCAAGTGCTAGGTTAACAGAATGGGTCATGTCAATCACATCATTCTCCTAATGATGTGATCCCATTAATCAAATGACAACACATGTCTATGGTTAGGAAACATAACCATCTTTAATTAATGAGCTAGTCAAGTAGAGGCATACTAGTGACTATATGTTTGTCTATGTATTCACACATGTATCATGTTTCCGGTTAATACAATTCTAGCATGAATAATAAACATTTATCATGATATGAGGAAATAAATAATAACTTTATTATTGCCTCTAGGGCATATTTCCTTCAATTACCGCTATCCCCAACACTATGGCGGCATGCACACGGGGTCTGGCAACTGCTATGGCGATATTGTCTTCCATCACGGTGGGCTCGATGGATCTGGCGCCTAGGGATCCATTATCTCCATCACAGATGTCGTCCCCGTCGATGGCTCACCCCCCATTCGTAACGTTTGCCTAGTATAACTCCTCTTCCTATGAGGAGGAGGAGGAGGAGGAGGAGGAGGAGTGTGTCGTTCTCCCCATCGCCGTATCCAGTCGAGGCCAAGCCTGAGCTTGAGGACCCAATCGGGGTTGTTCTCAAGCTCTCTGGTCACGAAGCGGAGGAGCACCATCCCGAACACTTTGGCCCCGCAATTGACAACAGGAAGGATCAATGACAGATTGACCTCCCGAGGAGGTCAAGGTCGAGGAAGAGTGGGCCTGTCACTGGAGGGTCGATCTACTGCTCAACAACGATGACTAACGCAACTACCTTGACGACATTGACAAGGGCGAGGAGGAGAAGGACGATGATGAAGAGGAGGACTATATGGCAGCCACGTCGGACTAGCTAGTGCTAGTAGTAGGTAGCAATGTCGAATAGGCACACGGCGTTTTTTTAAACTGCCGCCTAACTACATTTCTAGTCGCAAAATGTATATAACCAAGGAATTTTGGCCACTAATACAAGAACTAAGCTATTTCTGATTAAGTTTTGGTGTTTTATTACGCTTAGTCCGTGTTTGAATGGCTTAAATTGAAACTACAAATTTTTAAGTGAATGCAAAAAATTAGTAATAAAATATGTGTTTTAATGATTTACTCCCTTCGTCCCATAGTATAAGAGCGTTCTTGACACTGCTGTAATGTTAAAAATGCTCTTATATTATGGGGCGGAGGAAGTAATGTTTGTGCATAAGAGCAACTCCAAAGGGGCGACCCATTTCGTCCGCGGCCGTCCGTTTGGGTCGGCGGGGACAGAAAAGGCGGCCCAACGTGCCGACCCAAACGGACGCGCGTCCGTTTTTCGTCCGCGGGCGACCCATTCCCGGCCCAATTTTGAGCCGGATTTGCGTCGGCGCGGACACGAGGCGGACGCGCGCGCGCCTACTCCTGTCCTAGGGCCCGCTGGTCTGTGGCACATTGGCCTCCCCTCTCACCCTCCCGGCCAACAAGCAACCCTTGCCCCGCCTCCTCCGTCACCGACGCGGCCGCCCATTTTTTCCTGTGACTCTTCCAGCTGCCGCCGCCTCCACATCCGCCCAGCAACGCCGCCCCTGCCCCCTCCCCCCGTCGCTCGTCCCCGCCGTTTTGCCGCCGGGGAGCAAACTGGTTCCCACCGCCGCTTCCCCACCTCACAGCCGCCCACAACAAACAAGATTCCTCGCCGCCCATGCCACATCCGACCGGCACGCTCATCGGATGCCGTCACACTCGTCGGACGCCGGCGGGGCAGCTAGCTGGTCTGTGGGCGTCGCGTCTCCGCTCGCCGGCCGTCTCCTTCTTTGACGCCCGCAATCTGTTCGACAACTTGCCAAGGTACGAAAATGGACTCCGCCGACGAGTTCTTTTTCCACAATTTCCTTTGCGACTCCGATGATTCGTCGTCCGACGACGAGGAGGAGATATTGGCTGCCGTGTTGGTCCATCACCACCTCAACAGCCAGTGGCCGTTGTTCCGTGGCTCCATTCCGGGCCACCTTCCGGCGTTGAATCGCAACCGAGAGAGCGGGCATTTCCTTCTCTGGAAGGCCTACTTTGATACAACAAACCCGTTGTTGAAACATCAAAAATTCTGCCGCCGGTTCCGTATGAGTAGGCATGTTTTCAACCGTATTAGAGAGGGAGTGGTCGGCTATGATGACTACTTCGAGTGCAAAGAGGATGCCGTCGGCAAGATTGGTTTCTCCTCTTATCAGAAATGCACTGTCGCCATCCGAATGCTTGCATACGGAGTGCCCGGTGATCTCATTGACGAGTACGTCCGTATGAGCGAGTCTACATGCCTAGAGTCTCTGTATAAGTTCTGCAAGGCTGTGATTGCTATGTTTGGCCCTGAGTACTTGAGAGAGCCTACAGCTCAACCCGTTTGTTGGCGATGAATGCCAGCAGGGGCTTCCCGGGGATGCTTGGCAGCATAGACTGCATGCACTGGGAGTGGAACAACCGCCCTTCTGCTTGGCAAGGGCAGTATAATGGACATCTCAGGGCTTGCACTATCATACTAGAGGCCGTGGCGTCTCAAGATCTCTGGATCTGGCACTCTTTCTTTGGCATGGCTGGATCACACAATGATATCACCGTGCTTCAGCGCTCACCGGTGTTTGCTCGGCTTGCCGAAGGCAACAGCCCACCGGTGAACTTTACTATCAACGGCCACAACTACGACAAAGGGTATTATTTGGGTGACGGTATCAGTGGACCACTATTGTCAAAACAATACCCAACCCTGTCGGAGAGAAAAGGAAAAGATTTGCCCAAGAGCAAGAGAGTGCTAGGAAGGATGTCGAGCATGCCTTTGATGTTTTGCAATCTCGATGGGGCATCGTTCGGCATCCTGCTAATACTTGAAGCACGCAGAAACTGTGGGAGGTGATGACTGCTTGTGTGATCATGCACAATATGATCGTAGAAGACGAGCGTCCGAAACATCTGTACGATCAAGGCTTTCAGTTTCAGGGTGAGAATGTTGTGCCTGAGCATGGAGTAGCGGCAACATTTGAGCAGTTCACTCAGTTTCATGAAGACAAGCATGATTGAGAAACTCACGTGCAACTGCAAAATGATTTGATTGAGCATATGTTGACTCATGTTGGCAACCAATAGATTTATCTTCTTTTACTCGTTTGCAAAACTATGTGAAACATTTTTATTTGTATTTGGCTTGTAAAACTATACTATTTTTTTGCGAAAAAAACTATACTATTTATTTGGGCGGCTAAACTATTTTGCTTGCATTTTCATTTCACAATATGTTTGAATGCAAATCAATGTAAAATTGGGCGGCCAGCCGGCCACGCCTGCACATATGGGTCGACGCGTTGGACGCGCTGCCGACCCATATGAAAAACAAGACGGAGGCCGAGCGGGCAGCCGACCCAAACGGACAAAAAGCGGACGAAATCCCCGTCCGTTTGGATCGGCCTGTTGAAGTTGCTCTAAGCCCGATAGTCTCAAAAAATTGTGAAAAGCGCTGGCTTTTGACGACCCTTTGCTCTGACTACCTCGTTTGAAAATCAGCCCGTTCGTCGCCGGGAAACTCCAGATGTACCAGAAGGCGCCATACAGGGATCGTACACACATAATTCCCCGGTATGTACGTACGTACGGGACGCACTGTGAGGTGCGTAAAGAATGGGACCTTGGACAAGCAGTCAAAACGTTTCAGACTGTCAGTGGGCTGCTGCCGGCATCGCATTCATCTGATTCAGGCAGCGGCAGAGGTGGTTCCGTTTCGCCTTCTTGGCTTCATGCTACTACCTCCTCAACCTCATCATCACATCACTGCTGCAGGCCTGCAGCTCACAGTACCAACTGGGCCAACCAGCCACCGGCCCAGGCCCACCATCATTTCCGACGACCGACGGACGGGTTCTAGTATTTGCTACAGTAATTTTGCTCCAAAAAAGTTTTTGCTACGGTAAAAGCCAAACCAAGACAGAAAAATAAGAGGTAAAAACCTACGAAAATGCTATAGAACCGATGTTTTTTTTTTTTTTTGAAATCTAGAACCGATGTTTTTGGAGCAGTTCCTTGAAGGAACGCCACGTGGTGCATGCCTTCTATGGTACCTCCCCCAGGAAACGTTCCTTCCCAAAGATTTAACCAAAGGAGATTTCAAAGCGAAAGGATCTGGCTCAAAGACATCAGTGAGTACGTTATCTCCGCGGGAGGGCAACCTTTTCCCCGCAGCTATTTCTCTCTGCAGAGACATGCGAGCTACGTGCAAATGGATCTATGAGTAACTCTTTTGGAGCAATCAACATGTCCGGTGTGATGCACATGACAGATCAGTGCGATGATCGCCTGGCTGATGGCTCACAGAAGCAGGCAACCGACCATTGCCGCCAAACCCGACGACACATGCATAATTACCAAATGCAGATCATGGAGTAGTAACCCACAACATCGACCAGCATGCCAGATTAATTATAATGCATGCCCCCTTGACAGTTAATCCGATCGTCATGAAATCACATCAGGTCACGCTTCACTAAAAGTAAGCCAGCTGCAGAGCTTCTCAGCAATGCATGCATGGCCTTGTGGATCATTATCGAAGAATAAGCAATGGCGTGTATTATGAGCCTTTCTGAAGTAAATCATGGATGCTTTTTTTGTGCCTCGCCTCTGTCGGGAGCTGGCCCGGGCTGATGCTAGATGGTGATGATTGCGGTCGGTCTGCGGGCGTGCAGGGTTTGGGTGCGTGCTTATTCCCGGCAAATTTAACAGATTTGACCTATAGACGAAATCAAATCACAGAATGAACTGTCCGTGAAACTATTTCACGCGGCTGACCTTTTTGTGTGACACCCGACACGACGGCGCCACACTATGCTGTGCAACGCTTTAGAGATAGGCGCTACACGGCCAGCATCGCACCCGTGTGTTCAGAAAATTACTAAGCCAGTGTGCAGCGCCTAGCTCCCGGGCGTTGCACAAGTGCAGCGCCTAGCTACCGGGCGTTGCACTAGTGCAGCGCCTGAGAGCTAGGCGCCACGGGTCAGCCGCGTGAAATAGTTTCACGGACAGTTCATTCTGTGATTTGATTTCGTCTATAGGTCAAATCTGTTAAATTTGCCCTTATTCCCTCGAGCGTCCACCCGACTTATCCGTACGTATGCGCAGCGTGCAAACCGGTGGACATTCTCGGAGGGAAAACCGGATCGGAACCGTCATTCGCTCGCTTTGTGCTTCGTGCAAGCAGGACCAGCGGAGGGGATTGTTCCTCGTTCACAACGTGTACGAGTACGTGAAGTTTGGTCCTGTTTTGATGGTTTCTTGGTTGATCGTCTGCATTCTGAAAAAAAATTGACCGAATTACTTCAGTCAGCTCAAGTTTTTACAGCTACTCTGTGTCTATGTGACCATTCAGTGGCAATAAAATGCCCAGCTGCTAGACATGGCGCGAGCTAACTAGCTAGCTAGCCGTCTGGCATCCGCCGGTCTACACGAGCCTGAAACGATGACATGTCCTGACAATATAACTCGCTTCACTCATCGCTCATCATCAGGTCAGCCTGCACCTGCCTCCATTGGACTAGTATGGCTGAATACGTGAGGTGAGCATGAGATCTAAGCCGGACGAGACGACAGAGATAATCGAGCAGACCAGACCAGAGATGCAGAGTTTATTTTTCATTGTTGAGCTGCAGTCAAATTCTGGCCAGAAATGATGGCCCTCTTTCCCTGCCCTGGCCTCTGTCAGCGGAGTATTAAGCTGTCAGTCCAGGGGGGGTGATGGCATGCAACCTTATGTGCAGCGTCTTCAATGCTCAAACTCTTTACCACTCTCAGCTACCACCAATTTGATGCCTCCGGCTTTGCCACGGATCTGCCGTATGAATATTCGCCCAGGATGACGGATTGGATGGTAAAAAGCTCTTGCGTATACTTCGCCGAGGATGTATGCGATTAGGGTTCCTGAACCGATGTAGCTCTTGCTTGTTTTATCTGAAAGTTTATTTTAACCCGCAGCCTGTTTGGAGCGGAAATGGCAGGAGTGGTAGAAGAGAAACGCCCCCCTTAGTTCGACGTCGTGCTGGCCTGAACAATTACACTGGAACTTCAATCTTTACTGAAGGGGAAATTACCACGTCTGCTGAACTGATAAATGCTTAGCAGAAGCAAAGATGGGCAGGAATGCAGGCGGGCGGGTGCATGTGACCTGACAAATGTATTAACTGGTCACTCGCATTGGATGCGGCACCCTATAGATTAGCTGGCTCGCCTGGGTAATTGGTGGATCAGATTGTCCCTGGGCCTGGGCAGCAGGGCCAGGAGTATGAATGCTTCCGTTCAGCTCTGTGAACTGATCGATTACTCTGCAAGGTCTGTTTTTTATAAGTTAACTCGCACAGATCCGGTAGAGTGGTACAGTGGAGTATATTTCGGTCCTGGTTTATTGGTTCCATTGTATTTTATGTCAAATTTTGATCATATATTTAAGAGTCAATTACACCAGCGGTGCTTGAACTTGATGCGAACGGTCATTTTGGTGCTAGAACTCGCGGCATACATCGAACTGGTGTAATAACTTGGCTTCGGCGTGCAAATATAATAGATATCTCGATTGTGTACATCCGAGCAGCTGACTAGACGCGCCAACATGGCATGGGTTCCATCGTCAGCGACCCAATGGCAAAAGAGGGCGTGTGGCCAGTTTTCTTTCGAAAACCCCTCAATTTTTTTCTCACTAAAAAGCCCTGTTGACGTTGGAAAGATGACATTTCATTTTTGTTCGACTTTACGGCCAATGGGTCCCGTTTGTACATACTAAAATTAACAAAAAAAGATGGAGGGCTGCTTGTATCAAACACGCGACCCTTGATTCAGTCAAGGTCGGTCTTGACACCTACACCATTCACGTTTTGTCATCTTGAAGTGGATACCTTTCTTATTGTAGTGGAGTAGTGGCGCTTCTTTTTTCAGAATAATCGAATAGAGGAGCTTATGGGGCTAATGGGCTGCCGTCAGTGCGCCCCATTTGCTCCCGCTAGTTTTATTTAGAAATTTGTAGGTAACGTAAGTTCTAATCTAACTAATAAAAATAATCTTTAAATAGTCGTGAGGTATAAATATTATTATATACATACAAATGTAATAAATTACTTTTCTAAACTGTTCATGTATTATTTTAAAAATATAACTATATATGTAAAATAATACTTGTGAATTATTAAATGTTTGCATAATTTAAAAATGCAACTATATTTAAACATTGCAACTCATAAATATTATTTTAATTCTACAAATATTTCAATAATTATACACACATTTTTATAATTTGATGTTTGTACAATTAAAAATAATCATAATTTAATATTTAAAGTGTCCATATGAATATTCAGACGTGCTGATATTTAAATTGTATATTTTTAATATAAGTCACAAGTGAATATTCATAAGTAGTAAATGTTTATATTCATCAATTTGAATAATTTGAATATAAGATGCAAGTGTATTCTTTTTTATATTCATTAAGCATTTTAAGTGCCCGCATTTACGAAAAACAATTATATAATACAGGTCTGTAAGTTTAAATGTATGTACTCCCTCCGTTCAGAAATACTCGTCGGAGGAATGGATGTATCTAGACGTATTTTAGTTTTAAATACATCCATTTTTATCCATTTCTCCGACAAGTATTTCCAGATGGAGGGAGTATAATATTTATGACACACAAATATTTGAACTTTATTTTTATTACTTATGTTTTACGAATATTTCAAAAGGAACCCGCACGTGCAAAATGGGCCGCATTATCTGCACCCAATTTAAGCCCCACATGCATCATCACTACACTGCATTTTATCATTCGGGGATATCCTTATGCTACATTAATATTTGTTATCCTTGGTGAACATGCGAGAGTAAATGGTGCAGTGGCTGTGAGCGCGTACGTCCAAGGTCTTTTTTGTGAGAAATAAAAATATTCAGGGGTTTTTTGAAGAAAAAAAACAGTCCAGACGCTTCAAGTTGCCGAGAACGGGCCCCATCCCACGTTGGCCCATCATGTCAGCGTTGATTTCGTACCCAAACGCGATTAAGACTGTATTTGCACACCCGAGTCAAGTTATTACACCAGTTCAATGTATGCCACAAGTTCTAACACTAAAATGACCGATTATGTCAAGTTCAAGCACCATCGGTGTAATTGACTCTATATTTAACTAACAAAATGTTCATAAATGTTAATAAAAATTATATCATCAAAACTATGATCAAATACGAATCCAACGAAATAATTTTTGTTGACATGCATTAACATTTTTTAAGTTAAATCTTTAATCAAAATTTAGGGCAAATTACGAAGAAAACCAATAAATCAGGACGGAGGTAATACATCAGCACCTTCTTTTAGCACATCAGTACATAGATGGACCGGGCCGGTTTGAGGAAACTTCTAACTACAAGGTCATGGGCTCAGGGCCCGTAAAGCTATGACCGGGAGTCTGTTACCTACAAATGCCTTGGGCTTCGGAGAATGCAATTACAAATATGGGCTCGTCTTTGTCTTGCTTATAACGAGACAAAGGTACGTGCCTTACGAGATGCACAAATGAGCCAGGCCAGTAGAGTTAGTTCATCAATTCATATTTTCTTTATATTTCATTTTTACTATTTTAGATTCTCTTATATTTTTAGGCATTCTAAATACATATATTTCAAAGAGATATTTTATTAAAAAATAAAAAATGAAAACATGAAAAATGTTAACACAATGAAAATTTCATTAGCATAATTCAAATAAATTCATAGGATTCACGAAAATGTTTGTGACATTTAGAAAACGTTCCTGTGTTTCAAGCAAATGTACATGACATTTTCTGAAAATGTTGATACAAAGTAAAAAAAAAAATCTCTGTGTAATTCAAACAAAATGTATGTTATACTAAAAATAATAATGTTCATGACCTTCAACTATATGTTGGTGACATTTCAAACATGTTTATACCATGTAAAAACATAAGTTAAAAAATAATTTTATCATTTAAAAATATAATCATGTATTTTAAAAGTACTAAGCATGTATAAAAATATATTTCATATGTATAAAAATGTACAACATGTATTAAAAAATAGTTAACCATAAAAATATATTTTTGAAAATGTTAAAATGTATTTGAAAAATGACAAACGTCTATAGAAAATGTTTCTGATGTATACAAAAAGTGTAGACATATGCTAAATAAAAAGTAAAATGTAAAAACTGAAAAAATCATAGAAACCCAGTGAAACCGATTAAAGAAACAAATAAAACCAAGGAGAATAAAAAATAAAAAAGTGGAAAAGCAAAACACTGCAAAACAGTGATAAAACCGGTAAGAAAACAACAGGGACAAAAACTCGCTCCGCTACTATAGTATTGTGTCGGCCTAGTAGCGCCCCACCATAGAGGCAAGAAATAGCTCCTGCATGTGGAAACTAAAAATAATAATCCGCGTGCTTTTATTGACCCGTGGGAGGCAACTTATCGGTTAGGTAGCAAAAATGTTATTGCTATTTAGCGCTTATACCGCCAACTATAGCTCTAATGGTATGTATCGCACACACCCTTTTCTACCTTCGGCGGCCCATATGGCGATCTCCTCTCATAGGTTTTCAGAACTTTCAGAATGTTTCCTCTGATTTTGGTCAGTTTCTCGGGGTTTTGGGCTTGTTTTCGGAAATTTTGTTCTTCTTTCCTCTTTTTATTTTAATTTTCATGTCTTTGTTTTTATTTAATTTTTATTCAAATTTTTTTGTTTCACTGTTTTTAAAATCCATGAACATTCTTCAAATATATCAACTGTTTTCAATTGCATGAAGTTTCACAAAATTCGTTAAAAAAATTAAAATTCTTTATAATTTTTCAAACTTGTGAACTCTTTCCAAATGTGCAGAATTTTTTCAAATCTATGAACTTCTTTTAAATTTTGTCAACTTTAAAAAAATAAGCAAATAATTTTGAAATTAGTTAATTTTTACAATAGATGAACAATTTTGAAAGTCGTGAAAGTTTTTCCAAAGTCTCTCCCTTTTTTGAAAATCCATGAAGATTTTTTGATTTCATCAAAAATTTGAAAGAACTTTTTTAAACAGTGGACCAACACATTTGTAGAGACAATCAAAATAATAACTAGAAAAAAATGATCTACCGTAGGCCAGGGCGATCTAGCGTGGCAAATCATTTGTGCCAAGCCATCTCAAGCGACGCATGTGCGCTATAGTGCTAACTTTGCGCTGAACACACATGAAGAGCTCTCTAGTAAAAATGGGACATAGGTTGGTCATTGTATAGCCGGTGGTTTGAAAGGGAAGATTGAAGAAGCAACTCATGACGCAATTGCGAGAGCAACTAATTAGAGGATACCCTCTAGGTGGGTTTCCAAGCGATCACTTGTGTGAGTGCTAGAGAGCTCCATGAAAAGCGACACGTTGCTGCCTCGCGTCACACTGGATGCTTCGCTCAACGGGGCAGTTTTTTCTAGTTTCTTATATTTTTCAGTATTATCCCGGGTTTTCAATTGTTTCTTGGTTTTTTTTGTTGTTTTTTATTTCCATTTTTCTAGATTTTTTCATGCTCTCGGTTTTCGGTTTTCATCTAACACGAGCGCATGTGTTTTGTGCTCTACGTGGAGCACATGTGAGTTTTGACCCGTGCGGAAACCATAAGTTAGTTTACTTGGAGAGTGCATGTGAGCTTCACTCTCACGGGACCACAAATTCACTTGAGACCACATGGCCACAAATTCACTTGAGACCATGAGTTACTAAAATTTGGAAGCACGTGTAGTTCATTTTGGGAGCACAAATTTTGTCCAAAAAAGGTTCGAAGAAATCTATTAACACGATATCTAGTTTTGAAGACCTTGGTGTTAGCCGTGCAACCAATGATTCATGATTTGGATACGAGGTTCAAAAGATATATCATTTAAAAAGAGCGAATCTATGAAATAAACACAAAGAAACACACCCATTCGTCCTCCGGGTGGGAAGAAATTATAGCAAAACACACCAGTTATAGAAGATGGAAGTGACCTATAACATGGGTTTTTGAGTACTTTTTTTAGAAATGAGTACATTTACGTAGATTGTCCTCAGAGCCAGACATGGGTGTATGCATGTACAACAATTATCAAGCCCAAGTTTGATACATCTCTACATACTTTTTTTGATTGATTCATGCCATCATCTTACAAGTTGCACATACTTTCGATAATAATTTATATTATTTTGGGACTATTATATTAATCTAGTGTCCAACGTCTGTTCCTGTTTTTTTGCATGTTTTTAAAAATTCGCAAAAATTCAATATCAAACAAAGTCCAAACGCGATAAATTTTTACGAAGATTTGTTATGGAATATATGAGAATTTTTGGCACAAGAATCAATGTCGGGGAACCCATGGGCTTTACAAGCTGATGGGGCGCCCCTTAGGGCGCGCCTCATGAGCTTGTGGCTCCCTCGGAGGTCGGTTGGAGGCGTTCTTAGGCCGCAAAGAAGCTAATATCGGGAAAAATGTGTGAAATTTCAGCCCGATTGAAGTTACGGATCTCCAGATATTAAAGAAACGTTGGTCGGCCAAAAAACAGAGTGCGAAACTGAGAAGAGAGAGAGAGAGAGAGAGAGAGAGAGAGAGAGAGAGAGAGAGAGATCCAATCTAGAGGGGCTCCTGCTCCTCGAGGTTCGGGGAGACCAAGGACCAGAGGGGAAATCCTTATTCCATCTAGGGGGGAGTCCAAGGAAGAAGAAGGAGGAGGAGGAATGAGGCTCTCTCCCCTTCTCTCACGGTGGCACCGGAGCACTGTCGGGGGAACCATCATGATGGCAATCCACCTCAACAAATTCGCCATCGTCAACGACAACTTTCTTCCCATCTATGCATCAGTGTAACCTCTATATTCCCGCTGTAATCTCTACTTGAACACGGTGCTTTATGCTATATATTATTTATCAAGTGATGTGTTGCACCTCTATGATGTTTGAGTAGATCCATTTTATCATACGGGTTAATTGAGGTATGGTGTGATTGCTATCAGTTGTGTGCTATTATGATGTTGCCCTATGGTGCCCCCCGTGCTGCGCACACGTGTGGGAATTCCTGTTGTAGGATGTTGCAATATGTTTCCGCTTATACTAGGTTGCAAGAGTGACAGAAGTTTAAACCCGAGTAAGGGGGTCGTTGCGTATGGGGGCAAAGGGGACTTTACACTTAACGCTATGGTTGGGTTTTACCTTAATGATCTTTAGTAGTTGTGGATACTTGTTAGAATTTCAATCATAAGAACATGTGATCCAAGTACGGAAAGTATGTTTGCGTACGCCTCTCCCTCATAGCATATGACAAGTATCACATGTGTCATATTCAATTGTCTATGGACAATCCTTCTCATTGTTCTCCAAAAGCTCTCTACTAAACCAATTAACTTTTTATTATCTTGCAAAGTATTTCTAGTTTTATTCTTTCCACCACTTCAGGATGTTGTTTGCATGTGTGATGCATTAATCGCAAAAGGTGATGTAAAAAAAGTCAAAAAAGATGCAAAAAGTTTGCGATGGCGGATACATCAAACACGGTTCGGATTTCAGTTGCGTGTGCGATGCGGGGCATACGGTTTAGTTCAATGACCTGTTTGCGATGAGGCAGAAGAACATAAATGGGTAGCCAGATGAAGGTGTGTGCGATATACGACATACAGTTCACTCGGATTAACTGATTGAGATTAGGCAACACAGCAGAAACGGTCAGCTAGATCAAGGTGTCTGCGATTGATGGCATACACTTCAGACGGATGAAATGTTTGCGATTAGGCAACACAACAGAAACGGACAGCCAGATCAAAGTGTCTATGATTGACGGCATACACTACACATGGATGAACTGTTTGTGATTAGCCACAATAGACGGAAACAGTTAGATAGATCAACGTGTGTGCGCTAGACAGACACACATTCTAATTAAAAGAAGCGTGCGCGATGGTAATAACGAGCGCACACGGTTGATGGAACAAGATGTGTGCTCACATCGCCTATTGCGGTGCACCCTATGGTGAAAACACCACGTACGTGGCCGAGAACGCATGCCCACTTTACGCCTTCCGGGATTAGAAATATGAACCATCAATAAATTTTGAACTTGCTTCCCTTCACATTCACAATTACTATTCACACCAATCAAGACCTGTTCACACCGACCAAAACCTAAACGGTTTCCCTCTTAGGAGTGTATTAATACTCGATTATAAATACTACCAACTCCAAGATGACTGCATATTCCTCCTTAACTCCTCATCCACAAAAACAAACAAGTCATTCATCATCGTTCCCTTGTGTCTGCTGTCTGGCATGGCCCACATGAGTTCTGGGTCGAGAGATTACTACCAGGAAGAGGCAAGCATGGAAGCAGAAGCACGAGAGATGTCCCGCCTCGCCGCGAAAGCAGCCGACATGTCCCGTCGTGCGGCCATAGCAGCATAGAGGTCCCGTCGTGCCACCGAAGCAGCACAGAGGTCCCGCCGCACCGTCGATGCAACAGACTAGTCCGGTTGCGCTGCAGAAGCAGCAGAGATGTCCTCCCGCACCGTGGCGGCCTGGGAAAATGCCTCGCGGGCAGGCGAGGACTCTCACAGGCGCATGCACGCTATGCTAGATGACCTGATGGGTCGGATCTCCGATTGGATGAAGATGCAGGACGAGATGAATGCCTCGTTTGAAAATGCTACCAGCGTCATCTGAGGACTCGGGGAGGACAAGGCAAAACTCCACACCGAGCACGACCTGCTGAGGCGAAGATCACTGGAACGACAAAGCAGCACGAGGAGACCACTGCCTTGTTGAAGAGGACCGGCGTCATCGTCAAGAAACTTATGGACGAGAATGCCATGCTCCTCATCAAGCGCCAAAGGCTGGTGGAGGAATCCGTGGATGCTCTCAAGCAATGTCTTGAGGACACGAAAGAGCTCATCGCTGCTTGCCGCGAAAACAAGTCTCCGCGCCCTGCAGCAACACATCAAGAAAGTAGAGATCAGCGAGCCATATCGTTGTCTGCGTCTTTCTTCTTATTTTCCCCTTGTGTATTTCGGGCATTGCCGCATGTGGTTTTTTAATTATCTTCCTAAATATGCAAGACAATTATTATCCACTGTCATCATCCTTATATTCATCTTTTTGAGGAAACTGAAGGAAATATGCCCTAGAGGCAATAATAAAGTTGTTATTTATATTTCCTTATATCATTGATAAATACTTTACATTGTAAATAGATTGTTACTTTAGCATAAGAAATCATATGACGATATATATGTTGCTGTTCTAAGAATGATCATGATGCCCTCATGTCCGTATTTTATTTTATCGACACCTCTATCTCTAAACATGTGGACATATTTTCGATATCGGCTTCCGCTTGAGGACAAGCGAGGTCTAAGCTTGGGGGAGTTGATACGTCCATTTTACATCATGCTTTTATACAAATATTTATTGCATTATGGGATGTTATTATACATTATTTCACAATACTTATGCCTTTTCTCTCTTATTTTACAAGGTTTACATGAAGAGGGAGAATGCCGGCAGCTGGAATTCTGGGCTGGAAAAGGAGCAAATATTAGAGACCTATTCTGCACAACTGCAAAGGTCCTGAAACTCCAGGAAAGTCAGTTTTGGAATATACAAAAAATACTGGGCGAAGAAAGCACCAGAGAGGGGCCACCACCTGTCCACGAGGGTGGGGGCGCGCCCTCCCCCTGGGCGCGCCACCCTGCCTCGTGGGTGTCATGCCCAATATGTGACTCTATCCTAAAGGAACTCGAAGGTCCCACCAAGGATAGAAGCGCATATTGGAGACGCTTTTGCAAGGTGGATATCATTACATCGTACCATTACATAATAGTTGGGGATACATACAAGAGGCATACGTACAATGCCACATGAATACAACAACCTCATACAAAAGAGCAACATCCGACTATGGATGAAACACAAACAGAAACTCAAACGACATCCACCCTGCTAGCACAGGCTGCCGACCTGAAACCTATCCCCTGATCGAAGAAGAAGCAGAAGAAGAACCCCAAACCAAGTAAACATTGCTCTCGTGTCATGATCATCGCATTACCTGTACCTGCAATTGTTGTTGTAGTAATCTGTGAGCCACGAGGACTCAGCAATCCCATTACCATGGGTATCAAGACTAGCAAAGCTTAAAGGGGATGGAATGGATAAGTGGTGAGGTTGCAGCATCGACTAAGCATGATATGGTGGCCGACTTACGAATACAAGAATAAGATGAGAAGCTACGCAATCGGTCCCAAACTAGTAATGATCAAGAAGTGATCCTGAAACTACTTACGTCCAAACATAACCCAAACCGTGTTCACTTCCCGGACTCTGCCGAGAAGAGACCATCCCAGCTACAGACGCGATTGATGCGTTTTAATAATGTCAAGTATCAAGTTCTCTACAACCGGATATTAACAAATTCCCATCTGCCACATAACCGCAGGCACGGCTCTCGAAAGTTTAAACCCTATAGGGGTGTCTGAACTTAGCCCATCACTAGCTCTCACAATCAACAAAGGATATTCCTTCTCCCAGAAAGACCCGACCAGTCTCGGAATCCCGGTTACAAGACATTTCGACAATGGTAAAACTAGACCAGCAAGACCGCCCGGATGTGCCGACAAATCCCGATAGGAGCTGCACATATCTCATTCTCAGGGCACACTGGATGAACACTACGTACAGCAACCAAAGACCCTGGGTGAAGGGGTGGCACCGCAAGTGGCTCTAGGTTGGACCAACACTCACAGAAGCACTGGCCCGGGGGGGTGGGGGGTTAAAATAAAGATGACCCTCGGGCTCGCGAAAACCCAAGGGAAAGTTATAGGTTGTTAGGCAAATGTAAAACCAAGGTTGGGCCTTGCTGGAGGAGTTTTATTCAAAGCGAACTGTCAAGGGGTTCCCATAAACCCGGCCGCGTAAAGAACGCAAAATCAAGGAACGTAATACCGGTATGACGGAAACTAAGGCGGCAAGAGTGGAACAAAACACCAGGCATAAGGCTGAGCCTTCCACCCTTTACCAAGTATATAGATGCATTAATTAAATAAGAGATATTGTGATATCCCAAAATAATCATGTTTCAACATGGAGCAATCTTCAACTTCACCAGCAACTAACAACGCTATAAGAGGGGCTGAGCGAAGCGGTAACATAGCCAAACAACGGTTTGCTAGGAAGGGTGAAAAAGTTTAGAGGCTGACTTGGCAATTTGGGAGGCTTGATAAACAAGTGGTAGGAAGCGCGACATAGAGATAGCATCGAGACAACTAGCATAGCAATGATAGTAGTGAGATCTAGGGTAATGGTCATCTTGCCTGAAATCCTGCTAGGAAGAACAACGAGTCCATGAAGAAGACGAACGGGCGAAGACGAACCAAGCGTAGACGAACGAATCCTCACGATCGCAACGAAACAGGAACTATCAAAAAGAAGCACAACCGGAAAGAAGCAAACAACATGGTAAACACACAACACATAAACATGACATGATGCTCAACCAGGTATGATGCATGACAAGGCTATATGATTCTACTCATGGAAAGAGATGATGCATACAAGAACAACACATCAAAGCAAGTTTAAATGAGGCCGGAACAACATGTAACAAATCCGGTAAGTCCCCATATGCAAATTTCGAAATTGGTCCAGATCTGAATAAACCTTATGTTCAAGTAGTTAAACAGCAATTTAAGATGCACCAAGATGATCTACACAAGATTCTAGTCAAGGTACATATAAAGTTCATTTCATTCGGAGCTACGACCTACTCCCTCCGTTCGGAATTACTTGTCTTGGAAATGGATGTATCTAGAACTAAAATACGTCTAGATACATCCATTTCTACGACAAGTAATTCCGACTGAGGGAGTAGAAGATATGAGCAACACAAGTTAAACATGGCATTGATGCAAAATGCATTCAAACATCAAGCAACCACTCTCAAAACATGGATGCAACATGATAATATGAAACTACATGCAAAATCAAGCAAGTTTCATATAGTGCATGCTCAAAACAGAGCAACGGTGCAACATATACACTCCAAACAAGATATAACAACAATCTGCCCAAAACAGCAACTAGGCACTTTGCAATCATCAAAACAACATGCTACAGGAATCATATGAGCATAAACTTGACATACACATCATTTACAGATAACATTCTTCAAATATCATTAAGGTTCAGGTTCATAGGCATCAATATTAAACCAATATGATCAATGCAAAAAGCAACTTTATAACACAGGAGCATATGCATGAGCAGAGTTAATATGATGACAACTTGAGAGCAAGAAAGAGACAAGCTACAACAAGTAAACATAGCAAACAAGGGCATATCATCAAAGTACACATAACAAAGAGAAAAGAACATCATGGCATCATATACATATGACTCATGGATTAGTGGGAACCAATATGACAAGATTGAATGTTGAAACAGTTTCAGCAAGTGTAAAACAGCAACATTAGGATAGCATGTTTGCAAGCATGGAACAGAGGCATATGATATCCAAAATTAACAACCATGGCATGTGAACAAAGTACTTTTAAAACATGTAACTGGAGCATCTCCAAAAGAGGCATGGATCAATCAATAACAAGCTCACAGCATGGCATCATGAAGTTAACAGAAATCTGGAACATTATATAAGCATGTTCATGGCAATGAAGACATATTCTACAGGACATATCTAGGGCACCAAATGGCAAGGCATGATAGAGCATAGCATGTACAACAAAACATGTCAACTAAGAATGTCCAGAATATGCATGGATTAATTGTTAGCATCATGCAAACATGGCAACATGATATGACAGATTCAACATTGACAGAACATTAACAGCGAGTAGCCCACTTCACAAGCTTGATGCACCCACTACAAGGAATACCAAAATACATGGATTGCAGCACAGCAAAGATGGCACAATTATGCTCCTAAAACATGTAGATATGATGCTCAAAAGAAAATCACACAAAAATATATAAAAATGACAAATAGGCAAGTTATAACAGTTTTCAGCAGTTAACAGCAACATGCACTTTTGCAACAGAGATTAAGAAATCATGATGCACCCTAACATGAATGCAAAGCACACCAACATGTATAGCATGAAGAGCAGAACATTTTCATATCAAGATCATCATCATAGGATCAACAGGGACAAAGTTACACCATTCACAAAATGCATACATGATGTTAACAATCAGCAGATTCCAGCAGGTTATACTCCCTCTGTTCATTTATATAAGGTGTATTTGTTTTTTGAAAAGTCAAACAAGTGCAAGTTTGACCGAGTTTTTAAAAAATATATCAACATTCACAATAAGAAATTTATATTATTTAATCCATCATGAAAAGTAGTTTCATATTTTATCTACTAGGTAATGTAGATCTTGTTATTTTATTCTATAATCTTGGTCAAACATTCAAATGGTTGACTTGCATGGAAACCAATACACCTTATATTCTGGAACGGAGGGAGTATCACATAGCAGTTTTGGAACGAAGATTAAGGCATCAATATGAACAGTAACATGAATGCAAATGTAGCCATCATGAATAGCATCAAGAGATGAACATTTTGACATATTATGCATGCAAAACGGAGCTACATGCACCAGGTTATGACCATGCAAACATGCACACATGAGATTGAAAAACCTGGGGACTTCGTGAAAAATTTACCAACGCAGAAAAACCGGGACGGAGTGGATCTGGGACGATGGTCTGCAAGGTTCTATTTGGATCGGGGAATGGGGTCGGCCGAGGACGAGGTCGTCCAGATCGGGGTCAACGGCGGTTGCCGGCAAGGGACGACACGGGGATGGCCAGCGACGGTTCTCTCGCGAACTTGGGCGCCGAGGCAGCGCGCGCGGGGGGGGGGGGGGGGGGGGGGGGATCCGGGCAGCTGATATGTCTCCGTCGTATCTACTTTTCCAAACACTTTTGCCCTTGTTTTGGACTCTAACTTGCATGATTTGAATGGAACTAACCCGGACTGACGCTGTTTTCAGTAGAACTGCCATGGTGTTATTTTTGTGCAGAAATAAAAGTTCTTGGAATGACCTGAAAATCTACGGAGCAACTTTTCAGAATTAATAAAAAATACTGGCGAAATAAATAGCGTCAGGGGGCCCACACCCTGTCCACAAGGGTGGGGGGCGCCCCCCCTCCCCCTAGGCCCCCCTGCCTCGTGGGCCCCCTGGACGTCCACCGACTTCAACTCCAACTCCATATATTTGCTTTCACGGAGAAAAAAATCAGATAGAAAGTTTCATCGCTTTTTACGATACGGAGCCGCTGCCAAGCCCTAATCTCTCTCGGGAGGGCTGATCTGGAGTCCATTCGAGGCTCCGGAGAGGGGGATTTGTCGCCTTCGTCATCATCCACCATCCTCCATCACCAATTTCATGATGCTCACCGCCGTGCGTGAGTAATTCCATCGTAGGCTTGCTGGACGGTGATGGGTTGGATGAGATTTACCATGTAATTAAGTTAGTTTTGTTGGGGTTTGATCCCTAGTATCCACTATGTTCTGAGATTGTGTTGCTATGACTTTGCTATGCTTAATGCTTGTCACTAGGGCCCGAGTGCCATGATTTCAAATCTGAACCTATTATGTTTTCATGAATATATGTGAGTTCTTGATCCTATCTTGCAAGTCTATAGTCACCTATTATGTGTTATGATCCGACAACCCCGAAGTGACAATAATCGGGATACTTCTCGGTGATGACCATAGTTTGAGGAGTTCATGTATTCACTATGTGTTAATGCTTTGGTTCGGTACTCTATTAAAAGGAGGCCTTAATATCCCTTAGTTTCCATTAGGACCCCGCTGCCACGGGAGGGTAGGACAAAAGATGTCATGCAAGTTCTTTTCCATAAGCACGCATCACTATATTCAGAATACATGCCTACATTACATTGATGAACTCGAGCTAGTTCTGTGTCACCCTATGTTATAACTGTTACATGATGAACCACATCCGACATAATTATCCATCATGATCCAATGCCAACGAGCTTTTCACATATTGTGCTTTGCTTATTTACTTTGCCGTTGCTACTATTACAATTGCTACAAAACTGCTACCATTACTTTTGCCACTGTTACCGTTACTTTCATACTACTTTGCTACTAAATACTTTGCTGCAGATACTAAGTTATCCAGGTGTGGTTGAACTGACAACTCAACTTCTAATACTTGAGAATATTCTTTGGCTCCCCTTGTGTCGAATCAATAAATTTGGGTTGAATACTCTACCCTCGAAAACTGTTGCGATCCCCTATACTTGTGGGTTATCAAGACTATTTTCTGGCGTCGTTGCTGGGGAGCATAGCTCTATTCTTTGAGTCACTTGGGATTTATATCTGCTGATCACTATAAGGAACTTGAAAGACGAAAGAACTAAGATTTATCCCTCAACTACGAGGGGAGGTAAGGAACTGCCATCTAGCTCTGCACTAGATTCTCCTTCTGTTATGAGTAAGCTTGCGACACCTAAACCTGCTTCTGCTATTAATTCTGATATGTCACATGTTATTGATGATGGCACTTCTACTATGCATGATACTTATGATGAAACTACTTCCGTGCTTGATACTACTGTGCCATTAGGTGAATTTCTTGATGAACAACTTGCTAGGGTTAGAGAGAATAAAATTATTGAAAATGAAATTATTGAAGATAGTGATGATGAAGGTTCTCCCCCTAAGTATGAATTGCTTGTTGTTCCTGAGGGTTATGTTATGGATGAAGAAACTGCTAGAGATTTTCTTGCTTGTAATGATAGATCTGATCTTAAGAAGCTATTAGCTAAACTGAAACAGAAAACTCTGAATGCTAGAATGAAATATGACCCTACTTTTGCTACTTCACCTATCTTTGTTACTGATAAGGATTATGAATTCTCTGTCGATCCTGAGATTATTACTTTGGTTGAATCAGATCCTTTTTATGGCAATGAATCTAAAACCGTTGTGGCACATCTTACTAAGTTAAATGATATAGCCACCCTGTTCACTAATGATGAGAAATCTCGCTACTATTATATCCTTAAGATATTTCCATTCTCATCAAAGGGTGATGCTAAAACTTGGTTTAATTCTCTTGATCCTGGTTGTGTGCATAGTCCCCGGGATATGATTTATTGCTTCTCTGCTAAATATTTCCTTGCTCATAAGAAACAAGCTGCATTGAGGGAAATATATAATTTGTGCAAATTGAAGAAGAGAGTCTCCCACAAGCTTGGGGGAGGCTTCTCCGGTTACTTGATGCTTTGCCTGATCATCCTCTTAAGAAAAACAAAATACTTGATATCTTTTATAATGGACTAACTGATGCTTCCAAGGACCACTTGGATAGTTGTGCTGGTTGTGTTTTCAGGGAAAGAACAGTCGATCAAGCTGAATTGCTATTGAATAATATGTTGACTAATGAAAATAATTGGACTCTTCCTGAGCCAATTCCTGAGCCAACTCCTGAGCCAACTCCTAAACCAACTCCGAATAAGAGGGGTGTTCTATTTCCGAGTCCTGAAGATATGCAAGAGGCAAAGAAATCTATGAAAGAAAAAGGTATTAAAGCTGAAGATGTTAACAAATTACCTCCTATTGAAGAAATACATGGTCTTGATAATCCGACACAGGTAGTAGAGGTAAATTCTCTCTATAGAGATGATAAAGTTGAAATCCCGTCTACTAAGTTTCCTAGCCAATGTTTGGATAAATTTGATGACTTTATGGCTAGGCAAGAAAACTTCAATGCTTATGTTGGTAGAGAATTAAAGAGTAATTCTTACATGATTGGACATGTGAGTGATTATATGGCTAGAGTTAAAGGTGAACTTAAACTCATTAGTAAATATGCTTCTATGGTTACCACTCAAGCAGAACAAGTACTTAAAGCTCAAAGTGATTTGCCCGATGGATTAAATAATAAACATGATTTTGCTGTTAGAGTGGCTACTAGAACTGGTAAAATGACTCAGGAACCTTTGTATCCTGAAGGCCACCCTAAGAGAATTGAGCAAGATTCTCAGAGAAATAATTTAGATGCACCTAGTCCTTCTAAAATGAAGAAAAAGAAAAATGATAGGACTTTGCATGCTTCTAGTGAACCTGTTGTAGACACACCTGAGAATCCCAATGATATTTCTATCTCTGATGCTGAAACACAATCTAGAGATGAACATGAACCTAGTGATAATGTTAATGATAATGTTCATGTTGATGCTCAACCTAGCAATAATAATGATGTAGAGATTGAACCTGCTGTTGATCTTGATAACCCACAATCAAAGAATCAACATTATGATAAGAGAGATTTTGTTGCTAGGAAGCACGGTAAAGAAAGAAAATCATGGGTTCAGAAACCCATGCCTTTTCCTCCTAAGCCATCCAGGAAAAAGGATGATGAGGATTTTGGGCGCTTTGCTGAAATGATTAGACCTATCTTCTTACGTATGCGCTTAACTGATATGCTTAAAGTGAATCCTTATGCTAAATACATGAAGGATATTATTACTAATAAAAGAAAGATACCGGAAGCTGAAATTTCCACCATGCTTGCTAATTACACTTTTAAGGGTGGAATACCAAAGAAACTTGGAGATCCAGGAGTACCAACTATACCATGCTCCATTAAAAGAAACTATGTTAAAACTGCTTTATGTGATCTTCGAGCCGGTGTTAGTGTTATGTCTCTCTCTTTATATCGCAGACTTGAATTGAATAAGTTGACACCTACTGAAATATCTTTGCAAATGGCTGATATATCAACTGCTATACCTGTCGGTATTTGTGAGGACATGCCTGTTGTGGTTGCAAACGTTACTATTTTAACGGACTTTGTTATTCTGGATATTCCCGAGGACGATTGTATGTCGATTATCCTCGATAGACCCTTTTTGAATACTGCAGGGGCTGTTATTGATTGCAACAAAGGCAATGTCACTTTTCATGTTAATGGTAATGAGCATATGGTACACTTTCCGAGGAAACAACCTCAAGTTCATAGCATCAATTCTATTGGAAAAAGTCCAACTATCATTATTGGAGGTTTTGAATTTCCTCTTCCTACTGTCAAGAAGAAATATGATATTCTTATTATTGGGGATGTTCATATCCCCGTTGAGTTAACCTAGTGTTTTTCGAAATTTCTCCGGTTCCATGTTATTCAGAATGGGTTTGTTAACAAGACTTGATCAACCTTGTTAGTGGATTCCTTTTGATGATCATGAGATGGATGAAATTAGAAGGCACAACCTTCTGTACCCTCCTTTTACTTTTTGTTATTTAGATTAAATAAAGTAAAAGTAGTACTTTTCTGTCTGTTTTCTGAATTATCCATGCAATAAAAAATACCCCGAAAATAAAAGTTCTCCAAATGCCCTACAAATTTGATATGATTTTTTTCTAGAATATTTGAGAATATCTGGCACTGAGAACACAGCAAGGGGAGCTGGCACCTGGCCACGAGGGTCCAGGGCGCGCCCACCCATACAGGGCGCGCCCCCCTTCCTCGTGGGCCCACAGTGGCCCCCCTCCACTTATTCCTGCACCCACACACTTCATCTTCCTCCCAAAAAATCACCATCCAGCTCAAGCACGAGTTCTAGCTCACTTTGCTGCCATTTTCAATCTCCTTGCTCAAAGCTCCATTCACAAAACTGCTTTGGGGGATTGTTCCTTGGTATGTGACTCCTCCAATGGTCCAATTAGTTTTTGTTCTAGTTCTTTATTCATTGCAAATTTTTGCTGCCTAGGTGACCCTGTTCTTGAGCTTGCATGTCAAATTTATGAGGTCCCAAGTAATTCTAATGCATGATATAGGCTCTAGGCACTTGTGAGAGTAGTTGCTATCAATTTTATTGAGTTTGGTTCACTTTTATTTTGAGTTACTAAAAATTTCAGAAATTTTTAGAAAATGATTAAGAGATTTTTGAGGGGCTCTTCTAGCCAAGGCTCCAAGGATAAACAAGCTAAGGAGAAAGAAAAGGCCAAGTATAATCTTCCTCACGTGGCGGAAGTACGGCCGTGTGAATGGCCTTGTGATGATTTCTTGAGAGCAGCCGGGATTTATGATGACTTTTATTCTTTAGCTGATAATGCGGGCCTCACCAGCTTCCTCCACGACTGGATCGAACAATATCTCTTACTCACCAATACTTTCGTGCAAAACTTCTATTATTATCCTAAGAATTCACCTCCTTCAGTAGCTTTCCATTTATATGATGTGGCTAGGGAGGTGTCATTACGTGATTTTTGCGCAGTCTGCAAAATACCCTTCGAGGGCAGCTTAGGGGAACTACATCATAAAGATGTGGATAGTTTCATTGATACTATTACTGTAGGGGAATCGAGGAAGGTTTCCGATGCAAGAATTACTTGCATACATTTTCCTGTTTTATGCTACTTTGCAATATTTGCTAGTCGATGCTTAATTGGTCGCGGAAACTGTGGAAACCTCAGTGTTCCTGATAATATTATTTTGTTCCATGCTTTATTTCATGATAACTCTGTTAGCATGGGTGCCATTATCGCTAAACGTTTAAGCATGAACCATACAAAGGGCCCCATCTTTGGAGGTATCTATGCTGCACGCCATGCTAAACACTTCGAGATACCTATTAGGCATTTTGAGAAAGAAGAAAAACTGCTGCCCCCTACTTTTCTAGATTATAAGAGCATGGTAGCACATGAGTTTATTGTTAACAATGATGATAATATGCTTCTATATAATCTAAGATTTAATAAGAAACACAATGAGATTATTATCTTGCCTGCACCCTCTTTGTTTGATTTAACTGCAGGCCATTACCTCGTCTTGCCGGCGGCCGTTTACGCATACCGAGGCCAGACATCAGCTCCAGAGCCTGAGCCGGAACCACCACTTGACCCTTATCGTCCATCATCTTATCAGTGGGATCTGGAGGAGATCGCCAGCCAGCGGCAGTACGATGACACTCCTCAGTACACCGGGGAGAGTAGCCGCGATCCATGGGCATAGACAAACTTAGGCCAAAAGCCTAAGCTTGGGGGAGTACGTATTTCTCACTAGTATTACATTCATGTTCACACACTCATTCTAGTTGTCAGTTCTCATACTTTTTCATTGTACTATCCATGCTAGTTTATTTTCTTTTTCTAGCTTCCTTCTTGTGTGTTTGATTAACCTTAAGAGAAAAAAATTAGTTAGTTTAATGTCCATACTTATAATAATAATTAAAAGAAAACCCAAAAAGATTTCTTGTTCTTCTTTTGCTTGTTGGGAGCTTTCCCGTGTAAATAGATTTATTTCTTTTCTTTCCTTTGGGGGTCGAGAGGAGAAGACCATAATGAAAATGTTTAGTGGCTCTTGTATGCATGATTGTTGATTTAACCTAGAGCCCATATTACCTTGTCTTCTCCCTTGAATTGAATGCTTGCAGATTCCAGCTTAGTCCAATGCACGTGCACTCTTATTATTATACACGCCGTTCGGTCGTGCAAGTGAAAGGCAATAATGACGATATATGATGGACTGATTGAGATGAGAGAAGCTGGTATGAACTTGACCTCTCTTGTTTTTGTAAATATGATTTGTTCATCATTCCTGATTCAGCCTATTATGAATAAACTTGTTTGCAATGACAATTAGAGATTATAGTTGCTTGTGCCATGCTTAACTAGCTAAGAGCTTATAATGGTTTACCTTGCGTGCCAACATGCTATTAAAATGGTTGTGATGTGGTATGATAGGGTGGTATCCTCCTTTGAATGATTCGAGTGACTCGACTTGGCACATGTTCACACATGTAGTTGAAACAAAATCAACATAGCCTTCACGATATTTATGTTCATCGTGGATTATATCCTACTCATGCTTGCACTCAGTGTTGATTAATTTAAATGCATGTTCATGACTGTTGTCGCTCTCTCAGTTGGTCGCTTCCCAGTCTCTTTCTAGCCTTCACCTGTACTAAGCGGGAATACTGCTTGTGCATCCAAACTCCATAAACCCCAAAGTTATTCCATATGAGTCCACCATACCTTCCTATATGCGGTATCTACCTGCCGTTGCAAGTAAATTTGTATGTGCCAAACTCTAAACCTTCAAATGAAATTCTGTTTTGTATGCTCGAGCAGCTCATGTATCAACTGGGGCTATCTGTATCTTCCATGCTAGGTGGGTTATTCTCAAGGGGAGTGGACTCCGCTCCTCATTCACGAGAAAATGGCTGGTAACCGGGATGCCCAGTCCCATGATCAAAAGATCAAATCAAATCAAAATAATTAAACAAAACTCCCCCAGGATTGTTGCTAGTTGGAGGCACCCGTTGTTTCGGGCAAGCTATGGATTGATGCTTGTTGGTGGCGGGGGAGTATAAACTTTACCATTCTGTTTGGGAACCGCCTATAATGTGTGTAGCATGGAAGATATCAAGATCTCATAGTTGTTGCATTGGCAGTGAAAGTATACCACTCAAAATGTTATTCATCTTTCAAAATCGAGCTCTGTCACCTCTACAAATCCCTGCTTCCCTCTGCGAAGGGCCTATCTATTTACTTTTATGTTGAGTCATCACCCTCTTATTAAAAAGCACCTGCTGGAGAGCACCGTTGTCATTTGCATGCATTACTATTAGTTTATATTGGGTATGACTATGACTGGATCTCTTTTACCATGAATTACAATGTTTAGTCAGTCCTTGATCTTTAAAAGTGCTTTGCATTTATGTTTTGCGGTCTCGGAAAGGGCTAGCAAGATACCATCTTGTTATATCATATTATGATTGTTTTGAGAAACTGTTGTCATCCGAGTTTTATTATTATTGCTCACTAGTTGATTATGCCATTGATATGAGTAAACATGAGACCTAAGTGTTATTGTGAATATGGTTAGTTTATAATCTTTGCTGAAAACTTGAATGCTGGCTTTACATATTTACAACAACAAGAGGTGGAGTTTGTAAAAGTTTTCTTTATCACTTTCAGTTTGTCAACTGAATTGCTTGAGGGCAGGAAAGGTTTAAGCTTGGGGGAGTTGATACGTCTCCGTCGTATCTACTTTTCCAAACACTTTTGCCCTTGTTTTGGAATCTAACTTGCATGATTTGAATGGAACTAACCCGAACTGACGCTGTTTTCAGCAGAACTGCCATGGTGTTATTTTTGTGCAGAAATAAAAGTTCTCGGAATGACCTGAAAATCCAAGCAGCAACTTTTCAGAATAAATAAAAAATACTGGCGAAAGAAATAGCGTCAGGGGGCCCACACCCTGTCCACGAGGGTGGGGGGCGCGCCCCCTGCCTCGTGGCCCCCCTGGACGTCCACCGACCTCAACTCCAACTCCATATATTTGCTTTTGCAGAGAAAAAAATTCAGAGAGAAAGTTTCATCGCGTTCTATGATACGGAGCTGCCGCCAACCCCTAATCTCTCTCGGGAGGGCTGATCTGGAGTCCGTTCGGGGCTCCAGAGAGGGGGATTCATCACCGCCGTCATCATCAACCATCCTCCATCATCAATTTCATGATGCTCACTGCCATGCGTGAGTAATTCCATTGTAGGCTTGCTGGACGGTGATGGGTTGGATGAGATTTACCATGTAATCAAGTTAGTTTTGTTAGGGTTTGATCCTTAGTATCCACTATGTTCTGAGATTGATGTTGCTATGACTTTGCTATGCTTAATGCTTGTCACTAGGGCCCGAGTGCCATGATTTCAGATCTGAACCTATTATGTTTTCATGAATATATGTGAGTTCTTGATCCTATCTTGCAAGTCTATAGTCACCTATTATGTGTTATGATCCGACAACCCCGGAGTGACAATAATCGGGATACTTCTCGGTGATGACTGTAGTTTGAGGAGTTCATGTATTCATTATGTGTCAATGCTTTGGTCCGGTACTCTATTGAAAGGAGGCCTTAATATCACTTAGTTTCCATTACACTACAGGAAATAGGTAATTTGCCGTCTGTGGATCACAGACGGCAAAGACCTAAATCCAGACGGCAAAGATTTTGCCGTCAAGAAGCAGACGGCAAAGATAAGTTGGCAAATAATAATTTGCCGTCAGCTTTTCATCAGACAGATGGCAAAGAATTTGCCGTCAGCCAAATCTGCTTCGCCGTGAGCCTTATAAATCACAGACGGCAAAGAAAAGTACTTTTGCCGTCAGGTAGACTACATCTTTGCCGTCAGCTATTCATGTCTTTGCCGCCAGCCTCATATATCATAGACGGCAAAGAAAGTGGTCAAATTGAAAAAAACAGCAGCGTTCCTCCCGATGGATGCGGTCAACTCACTGAGTGCACTGCCTATGTTTCTTCTTCTTTTAACAGTCAAAGACTCAGCCACGTTTAGTGCTTTCATTCCATGATAGTCCAGTACAAAATGCAAACATGACCCGAAAAAACTAAAGCTACAGAATAGTTCTGGAAATTAACACAAAGAACCCTAAAAAGTAAAACTAAAAATCAATCGGGTCCTTCCTCTCCCCTACAGTGCTCTGTTTGCCCCGCCGCCTGGCCCCAACGCTCGCCGGACTGCTCTTCCATGCTCTGCTCGCTGTGCTGTCACCCAACCCTGCTCAGCCGTGTCGCTCCAGCCTAGCCGCGCTCGGGAGCTGTTTCCAACGCCACGACGAGGCACGTGAGGGAGGTCAGGGATGGGCGGTGCTCGACCGAAGGAGCTCGCGAGGTGGAGCTCCCGGTTGCTCTAGTGGCAGAGCTCGCGAGGCGGAGCGCCCGGCTGCTCTAGCGGCGGAGCTCGCAAAGCGGAGTACACGACCGGCGGGTGAGAAGGAGCTCGGACTGTGGACGGGCTCGGGCGCCCGGCCGGAGGAGCCGTCGTGCGCACAGCCGGCGGGTGAAGACGAGCTCGCGAGGTGGACCTTCACGCAGTGCTGGCGAGGTGGCAGACAGACTGGCGGGAGGGTGTTGGGCGCGGGAGTGGACGGACAGCGGGGCAGCGCTGGGCACGGCCCGCGGCTTCTTGGGGACGGGCGGGCGCTGGGCACAGCGTGCGGCTGCTCGGGGGCGCTTGACGGGCGGGCGGGCGTTGCCCGGTGGCCTGTGGCTGCTTAGTGAAGAAGTAGGGAGGGAGCAGGAGAGAGGAAGGCACTGGCCGGCGGTGTGCTACTGCTCGGGGAGGTGGAGATCCGGTGGAGAGAAGAGGGAGCACGGGAGAGGAGATGGGAGTCGTGGGTGGGGCAGGTAGGCTCGTGGCCTCGTGGGTGGGGGCGTGTGTGGGGTGCGTGTGTCGTGGGGTGGGAAGAGGCAAGCGTCTGACGGGGTGGGATGTGCGTCTGAGATATTGCCACCTCATCGATCCGTGTGGTTGATCCACGTGATGTGCTTCTTCTTCGACGTCTGCGAAAATAAATACAGACGGCAAAGAGCTCACTTTGCCATCTACCAAAAAAAAACAAAGACGGCGAAGGATCTTTGCCGTCTGCCAATAGAAACACAGACGACAAAGATTATTTGTCGTCTGTGATTTTTGTTGCAGAGCAAAGTGAGCTCTTTGCCGTTTGTATTTTTTTCACAGACGGCAAAATTTATTTTACCGTTACCTTTTCTTTGTCGTCTACCGATGACGGCAAACCCACTCATTGCCGTCCGCCCGACGAAAAGCTGACGGCAAAGACCCCTCCTGACGGCAAATTAGTTGTTTCTCGTAGTGTAGGACCCCACTGCCACGGGAGGGTAGGACAAAAGTTGTCATGCAAGTTCTTTTCCATAAGCACGCATGACTATATTCGGAATACATGCCTACATTACATTGATGAACTGGAGCTAGTTCTGTGTCACCCTATGTTATAACTGTTACATGATGAACCGCATTCGACATAATTATCCATCACTGATCCAATGCCTACGAGCTTTTTACATATTGTGCTTTGCTTATTTACTTTGTCGTTGCTACTGTTACAATTGCTACAAAACTGCTACCGTTACTTTTGCCACTATTACCGTTACTTCCATTCTACTTTGCTACTAAATACTTTGCTGCATATACTAAGTTATCCAGGTGTGGTTGAATTGACAACTCAACTGCTAATACTTGAGAATATTCTTTGGCTCCCTTTGTGTCGAATCAATAAATTTGGGTTGAATACTCTATCCTCGAAAAATGTTGTGATCCCCTATACTTGTGGGTTATCAGCGGTGCTGGCCCGGATCTGACTGAAGAAGCCATGGGAGCAGCGGAGGAGCAGAGCTCCAGCAGGCAGTGGCGGCAAGCTCCGGATGCGAGGCGACGGCGGCGCACGGTGGTCCAGCGAGCAAGCGGCGCGCGAGGGCAGCGGAGGCGTGGGCGGCAAGCGCGCGGGGCGGAAACACGGCGCAGGGCGGCGTGGGGGCGACGGTCGCGTGAGGCAGCGGCAGGGCGGCGCTGGCGGCGGCGCGGCAGGGCAGCGATGAGGCGCCAGTGGACGGTGGCGCGTGGGCGCTGGGCCTCGCAAGCGACGGCGGGCGGCTCGGGCGGGCCCGATCCGGGTCTTGCGGGCCACGACGGCGGGGAGAGGCGTGGGTGAGGTGGAGGGCGCAGATTGGCTCGGAGGAGGCGGCGAACATGTCCGGCGGCGGGGGAGGTTTTGTCCGGCGGCGTGAGGAGGAGGGAGACTAGGGTTTGCCCGAAAATTTTGGAGGGGAGGTGTTTATATAGGTAGAGGGAGCTAGGAGAGTCCAAATGAGGTGCGGTTTTCGCCCACACGATCATGAACCAACGATGGAGAGCATGGAGGGGGTTTAGATGGGCTAGCAGGCTATTGTTAAGAGGTGCTGGGCTGCGACAAGAGAGGGGTTTCGGTTAACTCGGTTAACCGTTGGGGCATTAAACAATCTCCAAATGGGACAAAATTTGACAGGCAGTCTACCGGTGATATACCAAGGCCACTCGTCAACTCTCGTCCCATTTCGAGAGTGTTTTTCTTCCGCTCACGAAACAAGGACTGAGCGGTGCAACGGGTGCATGTGAGAGTGTCGGAATTCGAAACGGACAACGGAGATGCAAGTTTTGAAAAACAAGCAGATGAAATGCGCATGATGACATGGCAAAATGCAACATGCAAGCAAATGACATGGCAGCGATGGTGAATAACTGGAAGACACCTAGCCCATCGGTCTCGGGGCATTACAGTGGGCCACCTGGAAGCTACCCGATGCCCATCTTCTGGTATAAGGTGCATTTTGCCCTGGAAAAAATCAGAAGGAAGCTTTAGGGACGAAGCGCCGCCGTCTCGTGGTGGACCCTGGGTGGAACCAATCTAGGGCTCCGGCGGAGCTGTTCTGTCGGGGAAACATCCCTCCGGGAGGGGGAAATCGTCACCATCGTCATAACCATCGATCCTCTCATCGAGAGGGGTTCAATCTCCATCAACATCTTCACCAGCACCATCTCCTCTCAAACCCTAGTTCATCTCTTGTATCCGATCTTTGTCTCAAAACCTCAGATTGGTACCTGTGGGTTGCTAGTAATGTTGATTACTCCTTTTGATGCTAGTTGGTTTATTCGGTGGAAGATCATATGTTCAGATCCTTTATGCATATTAATACCCCTCTGATTATGAACATTAATATGATTTGTGAGTAGTTACATTTGTTCCTAAGGACATGGGAGAAGTCTTGTTATAAGTAGTCATGTGAATTTGGTATTCGTTCGATATTTTGATGAGATTTATGTTGTCTTTTCTCTAGTGGTGTTATGTGAACATCAACTACATGACACTTCACCATTGTTTGGGCCTAGAGGACGGCATTGGGAAGTAATAAGCATATGATAGGTTGCTAGAGTGACAGAAGCTTAAACCCTAGTTTATGCGTTGCTTCGTAATGGGCTGATTTGGATCCACATGTTTCATGCTATGGTTAGGTTTACCTTAATTCTTCTTTCATATTTGCGGATCTTGTGAGAGGGGTTAATCATAAGTGGGATGCCTGTCCAAGGAAGGACAGTACCCAAGCACCGGTCCACCCACATATCAAATTATCAAAGTAACGAACGCGAATCAGATGAGCATGATGAAAACTAACTTGACGATAATTCCCATGTGTCCTTGGGGGCGCTTTCCTTTATATAAGAGTTTGTCCAGGCTTATCCTTTGCTACAAAAAGGATTGGGCCACCTTTCTGCACCTTGTTACTTTTGTTACTTGTTACCCTTTACAATTTACCTTATCACAAAACTATATGTTACCGATAATCTCAGTGCTTGTAGACAATACCTTATTGAAAACCGCTTGTCATTTCCTTCTGCTCCTCGTTGGGTTCGACACTCTTACTTATCAAAAGGACTACGATAGATCCCCTATACTTGTGGGTCATCAAGACTCTTTTCTAGCGCCATTTCCAGGGAGTGAAGCGCCTTTGGTAGGTGGAATTTGGTAAGGAAAAATTTATATAGTGTGCTGAAATTTACTATCACTTGTTATTGTGGAAAATAATCCTTTGAGGGGCTTGTTCGGGGTATCTTCACCCCGACCAGTAGAGCAAAGAGTTTCTCCTCAACCTATTGACCCTACTGAAAATGTTTACTTTGAAATTCCTTCGGGTATGATAGAGAAACTGCTAGCTAATCCTTTTACAGGAGATGGAACATTACATCCCGATATGCACCTAATCTATGTGGATGAAGTTTCTGGATTATTTAAGCTTGCAGGTATGCCCGAGGATGTTATCAAGAAGAAAGTTTTCCCTTTATCTTTGAAGGGAAAGGCATTGACGTGGTTTAGGCTATGTGATGATATTGGATCATGGAACTACAACCGATTGAAATTGGAATTTCATCAGAAGTTCTATCCTATGCATCTGGTTCATCGTGATCGTAATTATATATATAATTTTTGGCCTCGCAAAGCAGAAAGTATCGCTCAAGCTTGGGGGAGGCTTAAGTCAATGTTATATTCATGCCCCAATCATGAGCTCTCAAGAGAAGTTATTATTCAAAAAAATTATGCTCGACTTTCTCTCAATAATCGCTCCATGCTCGATACTTCTTGTACTGGTTCTTTTATGATGAAGACTATTGAATTTAGATGGGATTTATTGGAAAGAATTAAACGCAAATCTGAAAATTGGGAACTCGACGAAGGTAAGGAGTCAGGTATAACACCTAATTTTGATTGTGTTAAATCTTTTATGGATACCGATGCTTTTCGTGAATTTAGCACTAAATATGGACTTGACTCTGAGATATATAGTAGCTTCTTTCTGCGAATCATTTGCTACTCATGTTGATCTCCGTAAAGAGAAGTGGTTTAAGTATCATCCTCCAATTGAAGTGAAAGTAGTAGAACCTATTAAAGTTGAAGAAAAGACTATCACTTATAATGTTGATCCTATTGTTCCTACTGCTTATATTGAGAAACCACCTTTCCCTGTTAGAATAAAGGATCGTGCTAAAGCTTCAGCTGTGGTTCATAAGAGTAATGATAGAACACCTACACCCCCTGAGCAAATTAAAGTTGAACCTAGTATTGCTATGGTTAAGGATCTCTTGGTCGATAATACTGATGGTCATGTTATTTACTTCTGTGATGAAGCTGCTAGAATTGCTAGACCCGATACTAAAAATAAACATAGACCTGTTGTAGGCATGCCTGTTGTTTCTGTTAAAATAGGAGATTACTGTTATCATGGCTTATGCGATATGGGTGCTAGTGTGAGTGCAATACCTCATTCCTTATACAAAGAAATTATGCATGATATCGCACCCGCTGAAATAGAAGGTATTGCTGTTACTATTAAGCTTGCCAATAGAGATACTATTTCACCAATTGGGATTGTTAGAGATGTTGAAGTCTTGTGTGGGAAATTAAATATCCTACTGATTTTCTTGTTCTTGGTTCCCCACAAGATGACTTTTGTCCCATTATATTTGGTAGACCCTTCTTGAATACTGTTAATGCTAAGATAGATTGCAAAAAGGATATTGTTACTGTTGGATTAGGGGATATGTCTCATGATTTTAATTTTGCTAAGTTCCGTAGACAACCCCATGATAAAGAATTTCCTAGTAAAGATGAAATAATCGGTCTTGCTTCTATTACCGTGCCTCCTAATGATCCTTTAGAACAATATTTGCTAGACCATGAAAATGATATGTTCATGAATGAAAGAAGGGAAATAGATGAAGTATTCTTTAAGCAGGGACCTATTTTGAAACACAACTTGCCTGTTGAAATCCTAGGGGATCCTCCTCCACCCAAGGGTGATCCCGTGTTTGAGCTTAAACCGTTACCTGATACTCTTAAATATGCTTATCTTGATGAAAAGAAAATATATCCTATTATTATTAGTGCTATTTCAGAGCAAGAAGAAGAGAAATTATTGAAAAATTTGAAGAAGCACCGTGCTGCTATTGGATATACTCTTGATGATCTTAAGGGCATTAATCCCACTCTATGCCAGCACAAAATAAAACTGGAGAAAGATGCTAAATCATTTGAGATCACCAACGACGGTTAAATCCTAAGATGAAAGAAGTGGTAAGAAATGAAATACTAAAGCTTCTCGAAGCAGGTATAATTTATCATGTTGCTGATAGTCAGTGGGTAAGTCCTGTCCATTGTGTCCCTAAGAATGGAGGTATTACTGTTGTTCCTAATGATAAAGATGAATTGATCCCACAAAGAATTGTTACAAGTTATAGAATGGTAATTGATTTCCTTAAATTAAATAAAGCCACTAGAAAAGATCATTACCCTTTACCTTTTATTGATCAAATACTTGAAAGATTATCCAAACATATACATTTTTGCTTTCTAGATGGTTATTCTGGTTTCTCTCAAATACCTGTGTCAAAAGAGGATCAGGATAAGACCACTTTTACTTGCCCTTTCGGTACCTTTGCTTATAGACGTATGCCTTTTGGTTTATGTAATGCACCTTCTACCTTTCAAAGATGTATGACTGCTATATTCTCAGACTTTTATGACAAGATTGTTGAGGTTTTCATGGATGATTTCTCCGTGTATGGAACTTCTTTAGATGATTGCTTAAGCAACCTTGATCGAGTTTTGCAGAGATGTGAAGAAACTAATCTTGTCTTGAATTGGGAGAAGTGCCAGTTTATGGTTAATGAAGGTATTGTCTTGGGGCATAAAATTTCTGAAATAGGTATTGAAGTTGATAAAGCTAAAGTTGATGCTATTGAAAAGATGCCGTGTCCTAAGGACATCAAAGGTATAAGAAGTTTCCTTGGTCATGCCGGTTTTTATAGGAGGTTCATTAAAGACTTCTCAAAAATTTCTAGGCCTCTGACTAATCTCTTACAAAAGATGTCCCTTTTGTCTTTGATGATGATTGTGTAGAAGCATTTGAAATACTTAAGAAAGCCTTGATTTCTGCACCTATTGTTCAGCCACCTGATTGGAATTTACCCGTTGAAATTATGTGTGATGCTAGTGATTATGCTGTAGGTGCTGTTCTAGGGCAAAGAGTTGATAAGAAATTAAATGTTATCCAATATGCTAGTAAAACTTTAGATAGTGCCCAGAGAACTTATGCTTCTACTGAAAAAGAATTTTTAGCAGTTGTGTTTGCTTGTGAAAAGTTCAGACCTTATATTGTTGATTCCAAAGTAACTGTTCACACTGATCATGCTGCTATTAAATATCTTATGGAAAAGAAAGATGCTAAACCTAGACTTATTAGATGGGTTCTCTTGCTACAAGAATTTGATTTGCATATTATTGATAGAAAGGGAGCTGAGAACCGTGTTGCAGACAACTTGTCTAGGTTAGATAATGTTCTTGATGACCCACTACCTATTGATGATAGCTTTCCTGATGAACAATTAGCTATCATAAATGCTTCTCGGACTGCTCCATGGTATGCTAATTATGCTAATTACACTGTTGCTAAATTTATACCACCTAGTTTCACATACCAGCACAAGAAAAAGTTTTTCTATGATTTAAGACATTACTTTTGGGATGACCCACACCTTTATAAAGAAGGAGTAGATGGTGTTATTAGACGTTGTGTACCTGAGCATAAACAGGAACAGATCCTATGCAAGTGTCACTCCGAGGCCTATGGAGGACACCACGCTGGAGATAGAACTGCACATAAGGTATTGCAATCTGATTTTTATTGGCCTACTCTCTTCAAAGATGCCCGTAAGTTTGTCTTGTCTTGCGATGAATGTCAAAGAATTGGTAATATTAGTATACTTCAAGAAATGCCTATGAACTATTCACTTGTTATTGAACCATTTGATGTTCGGGGCTTTGATTATATGGGACCTTTTCCTTCCTCTAATGGGTATACACATATTTTAGTTGTTGTTGATTACGCTACTAAGTGGGTAGAAACTATTCCAACTAGTAGTGCTGATCATAACACCTCTATTAAGATGCTTAAAGAAGTTATTTTTCCGAGGTTTGGAGTCCCTATATACTTAATGACTGATGGTGGTTCACATTTTATTCATGGTGCTTTTCGTAAAATGCTTGCTAAGTATGATGTTAATCATAGAATTGCATCTCCATACCATCCACAGTCTAGTGGTCAAGTAGAATTGAGTAATAGAGCGATTAAATTAATTTTGCAAAAGACTATTAATAGATCTAGAAAGAATTGGTCCAAGAAACTTGATGATGCATTATGGGCCTATAGAACTGCATATAAAAATCCTATGGGTATGTCTTCGTATAAAATGGTTTATGGAAAAGCATGTCACTTACCTCTCGAACTAGAACATAAGGCATATTGGGTTATTAAAGAGCTCAATTATTATTTCAAACTTGCCGGTGAGAAGAGGCTATTTGACATTAGCTCACTTGATGAATGGAGAACCCAGGCCTATGAGAATGGAAAGAGTTAAAAGATGGCATGACAGAAGGATACAAAAGCGTGAGTTTAATGTAGGTGATTATGTTTTGCTATACAACTCTCGTTTAAGATTTTTTGCAGGAATACTTCTCTCTAAATGGGAAGGTCCTTACGTTATCGAGGAAGTCTATCGTTCTGGTGCCATAAAAATCAACAACTTCGAAGGCACGAATCCAAAGGTGGTGAACAGTCAAAGAATCAAACATTATATCTCAGGTAATCCCATAAATATTAAAACCAATGTTATTGACACCATAACTCCCGAGGAGTACATAAGGGACACTTTCCAGAACGTTTCAGACTCCGAAAAGGAATTGGTATGTGGTACGGTAAGTAAACCGACTCCAAAGCAGTTCTAATAGCAATTTTCTCCGTTTTGGGATATTTAAAAAAATAGGAAAATAAGAAGTAGTCCGGAAAGGACACGAGGCATCCACGAGGGTGGAGGGTGCGCCCTACCCCCTGGGCGTGCCCCTGCCTCGTGGACACCTCGTGTGCCCTTCGAACTCCATTTTCTTGTACGGTACATCTTTTGGTCGGTAGAAATTCATTATATAATCTCCCGAAGGTTTTGACCACCGTACCACGGCGAAATCCTCTGTTTTTGTTTTGAGTTGTTTCTGCCGCAGATTAGAGCAATATGTCATCCCAGGATTCGGAGGGAGAAAGCTATGTGGCTGGTTACCTTGTGTAACATCCCAAATTTTCAATTTGGAATGTTATACATTAGATCATCATTGCATATCATATTTTATTGCATTTTGGTTTGATCCTAGAAATTTCACGCAACTCAAGGACCCACGAAGAGAGTTGGAGATTTTGTTATTTTCATATTTGAGTTTTTCGCAAATTTCGAAAGTAGGATCATTTGATTTTAATTATTTTATCTTCGAATATTTCAATTATAAAAATAAAAGAGAGGGAATAAAATGACTTTCCCAACATAAGGAAATATTGAGGATTTAATAATAAAATCAAATAAGATTTTATTTTGGAGTTTTATGGCTATTTTATTTGAATTAGGAAAAATGTGTGTTTTTTAAAATTGCATTTAGGCCCCAAATAAATGTTCATCTTGTCTGGCTTATTTTTAGAGGACGGGGAATATTTATTTCGGGATTTTTGGAGTTCCTTTAGTATTTTTTTATTTGTTTTGCTGCGCGTCCAAATTATTTAAAAAAACGACGAACCGACTCGGGCCGCCTTGGGCGACCCGGACTACCTTTTCGCCCTGCCTTATAAGCCGCCACCCCGCCACTAACCCACCCAGCCCGCACCCTGCCCCAACCCTAACCCTAGCCGCCAGCCGCCGCCGCCGCCCGCTGCTGCCGCTGCCGCGCCGTCCCGCCGCCGCCGGAGCCGCCGCCGCCGCCCGCCTCGCCGCCGGAGCCCGCCGCCTCACCGGAGCCCGCCGCTGCTGGAGGTAGCCGCCGCCGCCTCGGTTTTCGCGAGAAAACCGATCGGTTTATTTTTTCGAAACCGTAGATTTGTTTTTTTAGATCTGGATCGGTTTTTTTTGGTTTAGTTCATTTAGCGAACGCCCGTTCGTTCGTTCGTTTTAACGAACGGTTTTCATCATTTAGCCATAGACAGCGAACGTTTGTTCGTTAGCTTGTTCGCCCGTTTTTCATTTTCTTGGATTTTCCGCGATTATTTCCGATCGCGATTTCTGATCCGATTTTCGTTCTAGTATAACTTTTCGCTCGTTTATCGGAATCAGGCGATTCAAGCGCCTAGAGTTTCGTCTCGAAACCCTCTTTCCGTTTAACCAACTCAAACAAGTTTTTGCTACTGTAAAATTTGACTTAGGTCCAGATTAGTAAATGAAGCTTGTTTCTTTCGCCGTTTGACTTTCGTTGCTTCGTTTGATTTGATTCTTTTTGCAAACCGGAGTTCTTAAGTTGAACTTTATGGTTAGATCTCTTATTTGGAGTTTTACCTGTGCATTAGATGAGTGCTTATTGTATGCTTGTTTGTTTGCGATAGAGTACCCGGAGTGCGCCGCTTGCTACTACGAGTCTCTAGGTTTCACGGATCATCAGCAAGGCAAGTCACACTTTGATCATACCTCTTTACTAACCAGTTTTATTGCATTAGATCAATCCTCAAACAATTGCATGATTAGGATCTGTTTTAACATGTGGGTTTTGGGAAGTAGATGAGGTAGAACCTCTTACCTGTTTTATATCAAACCTTTGGGAGCTACTTCTACGTTTGCTTATATTGCTATGCTATGCTAGTAGACGTGGATTGGGTGAGTGTATCCATGATAGATGTGAGATTGTTAAATTAATGGTTTACTTAAGGTGGCAACTTTAATACACATCTGGGTGGATTGAGGCGCCTGGTGAACCCAGTGTTACCTCTATTTTTGGAAATCCCGGGGTACCGTGTGATTCTCCTATGGACCGCCACCCAGGCTCAAAGGGATCATGAGATTATTCATGCTAGAAACTTCCGTGTGCAGACACAAGATACTACGGGCTCTAGCATAGTTGATTAAGTTGTGTGAACTCTTACGGTGTTAGACTAGCAGATGTAGGGGAAGGTAGGTGTAACTGTCTACCCATCGTAAGGTGCTAATGCTTCTGAAAGACTGTGTCTCGGTCATCTGTTTCTCAAACACCATGTAGTGCGAGAAAACCAACGGAGGAGATCGAGTCTTGCGAGGGAAAGTGCGCAAACCTCTACAGAGTGTATAAACTAATCATGGTTAGCCGTGTCCCCGGTTATGGACGTTTTGAGTATCTAGTACCTGGATTATCATGTGAATCTCATCATGTTACTTTAATTTAATTTGTTGGGTTTTAATGATGATGCTTAATTGGGATTGAGTTGGGTGAACCTTCTCAATGTTTAACAACCACCATGATAATTAAATAAAATTTATTCCTTTGTTGTAGGGAAAAATTGGCTTTATGCAAAACTGTAACCATAGAGCTTTCCACCAGCCATATATGCATATAGTATAGCATTATTCTGTTCATTACTCTCTATGTGTTACATTGCCAGCATATTCCATGTGCTGACCCATTTTCGGGCTGCAACATTCATGTTGCAGACTTTTCAGACGACGATTAAGGTGCCTTAGGTCGTGGTCTTATACTCAGTGATGCCGTTGGAGTTGATGGACTCGTTTATCTTCCAAGCCTTCCGCTGTTATCATTATTAGATGGCCTTAAGCCATATTTATTGTAATAAGTTCTGTTTTGAGACATTCGATGTAATAAGTGTGTGATTGCTACTCTGTTATAAATCCTTCAAGTACTATGAGTGTCAGCATTACCAATCCAGGGATGACACTGATGCACAGAGATCAGACTGTTTGAGGTCTAGTCGCTACAAGATGGTATCCGAGCACACGCTGACTGTAGGACACAATCACTAAGGTAAAGCCCTAGATCACTACTCTCTTCTCAATTCTGACTCCTCATCTTTTCTACTCTTTTAGGATGGCGGATGCAAGGAACAAGTTCACGCAACCGGATGAAGATACACCCTTTGGATGCCACTTGAAGGAAGTCACTAGGTACCTGAACATCAGAGTACCAAGCTTCATCGGGACCTACATCGCCACTTTACCAGAAGAGGAGCATTGGATGATTCAAGTTCAAGTTCCAGGAAGGACGTTCATGCCCGTCACTGAGCCCATATAGTTTTCCTTTGATGCACCAACCTGGAGTCTAGGAAAGAGCATGGCAGCCCACTTCACCAAGGGATGCATTGGAGAAATTTACCACAAGGATATCAAGGATACTATTTACCAGATTTGTGGGCGCCGAGATGAACAAATGGAGATGATCAGCACCAGGAAGGATAGATCAATTGCAGCTTTCATCCAGGAGTTAAACCAGCACATTCGTCGCCAGGAGAACCAGATGTGTGCAAGCAAGATAGATTTGAAGAAAGCTATGACCAAGATCATGGAGCTGGAAGAAGAACTCAAGTCTACACACGATGGATATGAGGAGGAAATGACGACACTCGTGGAGAAGAATGAAGATCTGAAGAAGAAGCTAAAGGTATTCATGGGATTGCCCGCGACTGGAGGAGAAGATGACGATTGCACTTGCCTGGAGAACTACATCATCATTGACGACACCGACTCGGACCCAGACGATAGCGATGATGACTTTGTTGATGAAGCTAGAGCAGATATCATGGAGTCTTCGACCGATCAATTTTTCTAGTCGACCACCATAACAGTAGTAGTATTCCCCCATGTATATAGTATAGTCCAAGCACTTTTGTAATGATAGTTAGACCATTGTATGCCCTTGTTTGAATTGATTGAAGTGATATTGATTGCATTTATCTCATGTGCAAATGGGTAGTGTCATTCTCTCTAGACCTCACTCTATTCTATAATCTCATCTTTTATAAAACCTCATATGCCTCCGAGACATGACAATGGATTTTCTTTCCCACCGGAGCTCACTCAGTTGATCCAGCAGCAGAATGCATTGATGCAGATGCTAGTCTAGAATCAGAATCAGGGGAACAACAACAACAACAATCTGCCACCAACACCACCTGTTGATCACTTAGCCCGTTTCTTGAGGCTAAATCCGTAGGTGTTCTCCAGTAGCACCGAGCAGATAGTTGCAGATGATTGGCTCCGTAAGATGGGAAGGGAGTTGACCACTGCAGGATGCATAGATGCGGAGAAGGTGCGTTTTGCCGCACATCAGCTTGATGGACCCGCAGCATCATGGTGGGTGAACTTCATAGCCACTTATCCCATAGACACTGTCACATGGGACCAGTTTCAGCAGGCTTTCCGTACTGCTCATGTTTCAGCAGGAGCTATGGCCATGAAGAAGCGTGAGTTTTGCAACTTGCGCCAAGGAGGACGTACAGTTGGCCAGTATGTGGATGACCTTAGAAAGCTAGCACATTATGCCCCGGATGACGTTGCTACGGATGCAGCTAAGCAGGAGAAGTTTCTGGAAGGACTAAATGATGAGCTGAGCATGCAGTTGATGGTATCAACCTTCAACAATTACCAGGAGGTCATAGATAGAGCTCTCATGATTGAAGGGAAGCAGCAGCAGATTGATAACCGCAAGAGGAAGTATGGACAAGGGAAGTACAATTCTGGAGCTCAGCAGAAGCCTCGTTTTACCCCGAACTCGGGAGGACCTTTTCAGCATACCCATGGAGGAGGGATCTCGCACAACCATAGTGGCCCCAAGAATCATAATGGGAATGGAGGAAGCAACAGCCATAACCGTACCAACCCATCAACCCCAGCCAAGAAGGATCTAAGCCACGTCACTTGCTACAAGTGTCAGAAGACTGGACATTATGCCAATGAATGTCCTGAAGCTAAGAATGGAAATGGCAATGGAAGCTCTAGGAAGAAACCGAACCCTTTCAACAGGGGACAGGTGAACCATGTTAACGTGGAGGATGTTGAAGCCCAGCCAGATGCAGTAATAGGTAAGTTTTTGGTTAATTCACTTACTGCAATCGTTCTTTTTGATACTGGTGCATCGCATTCATACATATCAAGGGGATTTGTGGATAAGTATAAACTGCCCACCAAAGTTCTTAGAACACCTATGTTAGTAAGCTCACCAGGAGCAGAGTATATGGCCAGTCAAGGATGTTTTCAGGTGCCATTAACCATAGGTAGGCATGTTTTCCCCTCGGATTTAATCATTTTGGAGTCACAAGGTTTGGATGTGATTCTGGGTATGGATTGGCTATCGATGTATGGAGGAAAGATCGATTGCACTAGTAAGTCAATTTTGCTTACCACCCCAGAAGGAAGAAGGATCAAGTATGTATCTCGGCATGTGCCGAAGAGGACTCAAGTAAATTCCTTATCAGGTATTGTACAGGAGGAAGTACCAGTGGTGAAGAATTCCCCGACGTATTTCTAGAAGAGTTGCCAGGCATGCCACCGGATAGAGACATTGAGTTTTTTTATTGAGCTTTTGCCAGGCATAGGGCCGATATCTAAGAGACCGTACATGATGCCCGCAAAAGATTTGGAGGAAATTAAGAAGTAAATTAAGGAGCTACTAGATAAAGGCTATATTCGCCCGAGTTCTTCACCTTGGGGATCGCCAGTGCTTCTAGTGGAGAAGAAGGATGCATCATTGAGGATGGTTGTTGATTATCGAGGACTAAATGAGGTGACAATCAAGAATAAGTACCCACTATCGATGATCAATGATCTGTTTGACCAGTTGCAAGGAGCTAAGGTATTTTCCAAGATCGATCTGCGATCAGGATACCACCAGCTGAAGATTCGAGAGCAGGATATACCAAAGACGACTTTTACCACCATGTACGGGCTGTATGAGTATACCGTTATGTCATTTGGTCTGACTAACGCACCTGCCTATTTCATGAACATGATGAACAAGGTGTTTATGGAGTTTCTGGATAAGTTTGTCGTGGTGTTCATTGATGATATTTTGGTCTACTCGAAGAATGAAGAGGAGCATAAGGAGAATTTGCATTTGGTACTTAGGAAGCTCAGAGAACATCAGTTATATGCCAAGTTCAGCAAATGTGAGTTTCGGTTGAAGTAAGTTGGATTCCTCGGACATGTTATATCCGGAGAAGGAATAGCAGTAGACCCCACCAAAGTTGTCACTGTGACAAATTGGGAAGCCCCGACATCAGTTGGAGAGATCCGGAGTTTTCTTGGACTCGCAGGATACTACCAGAGGTTCATTGAGAATTTCTCGAAGATTGCAAAGCCCATGACGGAGTTGTTGAAGAAGGACACCAAGTTCAAATGGACTGAGGAATGTGAGGCCAGTTTCCAGAAGTTGAAGAAATGTTTGGTTACATCACCGGTGTTGATTCTGCCAGATCAGCGCAAGGATTATGAAGTATATTGCAACGCTTCTCGTCGAGGACTTGGAGCAGTGCTTATGCAGGAAGGAAGAGTTGTTTCTTACGCCTCACGACAGCTTAAGCCCCATGAGTTGAATTATGCTACACATGATTTGGAGTTAGCGGCCGTAGTGCATGCGTTGAAGACATGGAGACATTTTCTCATCGGAAACCATTGTGAATTGTACACGGATCACAAGAGTTTGAAGTACATCTTCACACAGAAGGAGTTTAATCTCAGGCAAAGGAGATGGTTGGAGCTCATTAAGGATTATGATATGAGATTGCATTATCACCCCCAAAAGGCAAACATAGTAGCTGCTACATTGAGCCGCAAGAGCCATGTCAACACTCTCATGACCAGAGAGTTACCAAAGGAGCTAGCCGAGGATCTTCATGAGCTATGTTTGGAGATAGTTCCGAGAGGCTATGTAGCAGCATTGGAGATTCAGTCTACTTTGATGGATAAGATCAGAGAAGCTCAGAAGACAGACAAGGAGATCGCTGAGATAAAGGAGAAGATGAGGAAAGGAAAAGCTAAGGGATTTCGTGAGGATGAGAACGATACCCTATGGTTTGAGGACCGCGTTTATGTGCCTAATGATCCGGAGATCAAGAAGTTGATCCTGCAAGAGGCCCATGATTCAACGTATTCGATTCACCCAGGAAATACCAAGATGTATTTGGATTTGAAGGACACTTTCTGGTGGACCGGAATGAAGAAGGATATTGCGGAGTATGTAGCAGTTGTGATGTATGTCAGAGAGTGAAGGCAGAGCATCAGAAGCCAGCAGTATTGCTACAGCCATTGTCGATACCCGAATGGAAGTGGGATAAGTTAGGCATGGATTCTATTACGGATTGCCCAGGACTCGTTCAGGCTATGACTCGATATGGGTTGTAGTCGATCGTTTAACGAAGGTAGCTCATTTCATCCCAGTGAAGACCACTTACACCAGTGCTAAGTTGGCAAAGATATACATGAACAGGATCGTATGTCTGCATGGAGTTCCAAGGACCATTGTATCAGACAGAGGAACCTAGTTTACCTCAAAGTTCTGGAATCAGTTGCACGAAACTTTGGGTACCAGGCTAGAGTTCAGCACAGCCTTTCATCCACAGACAGATGGACTGACTGAGAGAGTCAATCAGATTCTGGAGGACATGCTGAGAGCTTGTGCGCTAGATTATGGATCTAGTTGGGACGACAATTTGCCATATGCAGAGTTCTCTTACAACAACAATTATCAATCCAGTTTGAAGATGGCCCCTTTTGAATCCTTGTACGGAAGGAGGTGCAGGACACCATTGTTGTGGGATGAAGTTGGAGACCGTCAGTTGTTTGGACCGGATTTGATTAAAGAGTCTGAACAGAAGGTGAAGTTGATTCGAGATAGGCTCAAAGTAGCCCAGTCCAGGCAGAAGAGCTATGCAGATTCTAAACGCAAGGAGACAGCTTACGAAGTTGGAGACAGAATTTATCTTCATGTATCCCCACTTCGAGGAGTTAAGCATTTTGGAGTTAAGGGAAAGTTAGCGCCACGTTTTGTGGGACCATACAAAGTTTTGGAGCGTATGGGAGAAGTTGCTTACAAGTTGGAATTGCCCGAAGGATTGTCAGGAGTTCATGATGTGTTCCACGTTTCCCAGTTGAAGAAGTGCCACGCAGAGATGGCTGATATACCTCTGAGAGATATAGTGCCACTGGAAGCGATTCAGTTGGATAGTGATTTGACCTATGAGGAGAAACCCGTTAAGATTCTTGAGTTTGCCAGCCGAGTCAAGCGCAGCAAGGTTATCAAGTTTTGCAAAGTTCAGTGGAGCCACCATATCGAGGATGAAGCCACCTGGGAGCGAGAGGAAGATCTACTGAAGGACCACCCTCACCTATTTTCTAGCCAACCCGAATCTTGAGGGCGAGATTCATCTTAAGGGGGTAGGTTTGTAACATCCCAAATTTTCAATTTGTAATGTTATACATTAGATCCTCATTGCATATCATATTTTATTGCATTTTGGTTTGATCCTAGAAATTTCACGCAACACAAGGACCCACGAAGAGAGTTGGAGATTTCGTTATTTTCATATTTGAGTTTTTCTCAAATTTTGAAAATAGGATCATTTGATTTTAATTATTTTATCTTTGAATATTTTAATTATAAAAATAAAAGAGAGGGAACAAAATGACTTTACCAACATAAAGAAATATTGAGGATTTAATAATAAAATCAAATAAGATTTTATTTCGGAGTTTTATGGCTATTTTATTTGAATTAGGAAAAATGTGTGTTTTTCAAAATTGCATTTAGGCCCCAAATAAATGTTCATCTAGTCCGCCTTATTTTTAGAGGACGGGGAAAATTTATTTCAGGATTTTTGGAGTCCATTTAGTATTTCTTTTATTTGTTTTACTGCGCGTCTGAATTATTTTTTAAAAAAAAAACAACGAACCGACTCGGGCCGCCGTGGGCGACCCGGACTCCCTTTTTGCTCGGCCTTATAAGCCGCCACCCTGCCACCAGCCCACCCAGCCCGCGCCCCGCCCCAACCCTAACCCTAGCCGCCAGCCGTCGTCGTCGTCGCCGCCGCGGCCGCCGCTGCCGCGCCGCCCCGCCGCCGCCGCCGGAGCCGCCGGAGCCGCCTACATCGCCGTCGGAGCTCTCTGCCTCACCGGAGCCTGCCGCCGCCGGAGGTAGCCGCCGCCGCTGCCTCAGTTTTCGCGAGAAAACCGATCGGTTTATTTTTTCGAAACCGTAGATTCGTTTTTTTAGATCCGATTCGGTTTTTTTCGGTTTAGTTTATTTAGCGAACGCCCGTTCGTTCGTTTGTTTTAACGAACAGTTTTCGTCGTTTAGCCGCAGATAGCGAACGTTCGTTCGTTAGCCTGTTCGTCCATTTTTCTTTTTCTCGGATTTTCCGCGATTTTTTCCGATCGCGATTTTTGATCCGATTTTCGTTCTAGTATAACTTTTTGCTCGTTTATCGGAATTAGGCGATTCAAGCACCTAGAGTTTCTTCTCGAAACACTCTTTCCATTTAACCAACTCAAACAAGTTGTTGCTACAGTAAAATTTGACTTAGGTCCAGATTAGTAAACAAAGCTTGTTTCTTTCGCCGTTTGACTTTCGTTGCTTCGTTTGATTTGATTCTTTTTGCAAACTGGAGTTCTTAAGTTGAATTTTCTGGTTAGATCTCTTATTTGGAGTTTTACCCGTGCATTAGATGAGTGCTTATTGTATGCTTGTTTGTTTGCCATAGAGTACCCGGAGTGCGCCGCTTGCTACTACAAGTCTCTAGGTTTCACGGATCATCAGCAAGGCAAGTAACACTTTGATCATATCTCTTTACTACCCAGTTTTATTGCATTAGATCAAACCCCAAACAATTGCATGATTAGGATCTGTTTTAACATGTGGGTTTTGGGAAGTAGATGAGGTAGAACCTATTACCTATTTTATTATCAAACCTTTGGGAGCTACTTCTACGTTTGCTTATATTGCTATGCTATGCTAATAGACGTGGATTGGGTGAGTGTATCCATGACAGATGTGAGATTGTTAAATTAATGGTTTACTTAAGGTGGCAACTTTAATACACATCTGGGTGGATTGAGGCACCTGGGGAACCCAGTGTTGCCTGTATTTTTGGAAATCCCGGGGTACTCTCTTATGGACTGCCACCCAGGCTCAAAGGGATCATGAGATTATTCATGCTAGAAACTTCCGTGTGCAGCCGCAAGCTACTATGGGCTCTAGCATAGTTGATTAAGTCGTGTGAACTCTTACGATGGTAGACTAGCAGATGTAGGGGAAAGTAGGTGTAACTGTCTACCCATCGTAAGGTGCTAACGCTTCTGAAAGACTGTGTCTCGGTTATCCGTTTCTCAAACACCATGTAGTGCGAGAAAACCAACAGAGGAGATCGAGTCTTGCGGGGAAAAGTGCGCAAATCTCTGCAGAGTGTATAAACTAATCATGGTTAGCCGTGTCCCCGGTTATGGACGTTTTGAGTATCTAGTACCTGGATTATCATGTGAATCTCATCATGTTACTTTAATTTAATTTGTTGGGTTTTAATGATGATGCTTAATTGGGATTGAGTTGAGTGCACCTTCTCAATGTTTAACAACCACCATGATAATTAAATAAAATTTATTCCTTTGTTGTAGGGAAAAATTAGCTTTATGCAAAACTGTAACCATAGAGCTTTCCACCAGCCATATATGCATGTAGTATAGCATTATTCTGTTCATTACTCTCTATGTGTTACATTGCAAGCATATTCCATGTGCTGACCCGTTTTTGGGCTGCAACGTTCATGTTGCAGACTTTTCAGATGACGAGTAAGGTGCCTTAGGTCGTGGTCTTATACTCAGTGATGCCGTTAGAGTTGATGGACTCGCTTATCTTCCAAGCCTTCTGCTGTTATCATTATTAGATGGCCTTAAGCCATATTTATTGTAATAAGTTCTCTTTTGAGACATTCGATGTAATAAGTGTGTGATTGCTACTCTGTTTTAAATCCTTCAAGTACTGTGTGTGTCAGCATTACCGATCCAGGGATGACACTGATGCACAGAGATCAGATTGTTTGATGTCTGGTCGCTACACCTTGCAGACCCCAAGGTCTACGGGGACTTGGAGCATTGTGGTTGGACCACGGAGGAAGAAGAAGACTATGATCCTAAGGGAAAGGAGGAGACGAGCTCAGATGAAGATGAAGTCCCACTATCTCAGCCTGGGTACATGCACGTGGAGTTTAAAAAGTCAAGCCTCCCTGATAGAGCGAAGAAACCTAAGATCGACTTTATCCCTTTTCGTCTCTTGCAGGAGAACAAACATGAATTATGAAAAAAGATATTAAGCCTTGAGCAGGAGATCGACGACTTAAGGGAGCAAAATTCCATCCTCAAGCGCAAATTAAGGAAGAAGCCTACATCATCAACAACTCCATCATCACCACCCCCGAAGAAAGAGACATAATCACATGGGTATGGTCACTCCCCTTGGCAACTGCCAAGCTTGGCGGAGGTGCCCCGGTATTGTATCACCATCACACTTCTATCTTTGCCATTTTTCTTAGTTCGATCCTTTTGGTTATATATTGATCTAGTAGAATAAAGTTTAGTATGATCTAGCTTTGAGTTTTTGTGTTGATCCCTATCTATGTAATCGAGTCTGTGAGCTATATATAATAAAGATTATTTTGAGTCGAGGGCTTTGCTATCTTGCTATGATCTTGAGGGAATAAAAGAAAAAGGAAATTATAAAAATAAATAAAAAGATCATATTGATCTTATGGAGGGTAATGACTTCACACATAAAGAGTATGATGAACAAAGTTGTTGGGAGTTGACAAACTTAGTTTTGGTCATCGTTGCAATTAATAGGAAGTAATAAAGAAAGAGAGGTTCTCACATATAAATATACTATCTTGGAAATATTTTATGATTGTGAGCACTCACTAAAATAAGACATGCTAAAAGTTGATGTTGGACAAGGAAGCCAATGTAATGGGTTATGTTTTCTTATATCCGAAATAAATTATATTGTCATGGATCATCCAACATGTTGAGCTTGCCTTTCCCCCTCATTCTAGCCAAATTCTTTGCACCATGTAGAGATACTACTTGTGCTTCCAAACATCCTTAAACCTAGTTTTTCCATGAGAGTCCACCATATCTGCCTTTGGATTGAGTAAGATCCTTCAAGTAAGTTGTCATTGTTGCAAGCAATAAAGTTGCTCTGTAAATATGTATGATCTATTAGTGTGGAGAAAATAAGCTTTATACGAGCTTGTGATATGGAAGAAATAAAAGCGATAGACTGCATAATAAAGGTCCCTATCACAAGTGGCAATATAAAGTGACGTTCTTTTACATTAAGATTTTGTGCATCCAACCATAAAAGCACATGACAACCTCTTCTTCCCTCTGCGAAGGGCCTATCTTTTAGTTTTGTCTTCTAGCTTATACAAGAGTCATGGTGATCTTCACCTTTCCTTTTTACACTTTATCCTTTGGCAAGCACTATGTGTTGGAAAGATCCTAATATATATATATATATATATATATATATATATATATATATATATATATATATATATATATATATATCCAATTGGATGTGGGTTTTCATAAAGCATTATTGTTGACAATACCCTTGAGGTAAAAGGTTGGGAGGCAAAACTATAAGCCCCTATCTTTCTCTGTGTCTGATTGAAACTCCATACCCATAAGTATCGCGTGAGTGTTAGCAATTGTGAAAGATTAAATGATAGTTGAGTATGTGGACTTGCTGAAAAGCTCTTATATTGAATCTTTTCGATGTTATGATAAATTGCAATTGCTCCAATGACTGAGATTATAGTTTGCTAGTTTTCAATGAAGTTTCTGATTCATACTTTACATTGTGAATAGATTGTTACTTTAGCATAAGAAATTATATGACGATATATATGTTGTTGTTCTAAGAATGATCATGATGCCATCATGTCCGTATTTTATTTTATCGACACCTCTACCTCTAAATATGTGGACATATTTTTCAATATCGGCTTCCGCTTGAGGACAAGCGAGGTCTAAGCTTGGGGGAGTTGATACGTCCATTTTGCATCATGCTTTTATATCAATATTTATTGCATCATGGGCTGTTATTACACATTATGTCACAATACTTATGCTTTTTTTTCTTTTATTTTACAAGGTTTACATGAAGAGGCAGAATACCGGCAGCTGGATTTCTGGGCTGGAAAAGGAGCAAATATTAGAGACCTATTCTGCACAACTCCCAAAGTCCTGAAACTCCACGAAAGTCTTGGAATATATTAAAAATATTGGGCGAAGAAAGCACCAAAGGGGGGCCACCCCTGTCCACGAGGGTGGGGGCGCGCCCTCCCCCCTAGGCATGCCCCCTGCCTCGTGGTCCACCTGGAAGCCCCCCGATGCCCATCTTCTGGTATAAGGTGTCTTTTGCCCTGGAAAAAAAATCAGAAGGAAGCTTTCGGGATGAAGCGCCACCGTCTCGAGGCGGAACCTGGCGGAACCAATCTAGGGCTCTGGCGGAGCTATTCTGCCGAGGAAACATCCCTCTGGGGGGGGGGGATCATCACCATCGATCCTCTCATCGAGATGGTGACAATCTCCATCAACATCTTCACCAGCACCATCTCCTCTCAAACCCTAGTTCATCTCTTGTATCCGATCTTTGTCTCAAAACCTCAGATTGGTACCTGTGGGTTGCTAGTAGTGTTGATTACTCCTTGTAGTTGATGCTAGTTGGTTTATTCGGTGGAAGATCATATGTTCAGATCCTTTATGCATATTAATAACCCTCTGATTATGAACATGAATATGATTTGTGAGTAGTTACGTTTGTTCCTGAGGACATGGGGGAAGTCTTGTTATAAGTAGTCATCTGAATTTGGTATTCGTTCGATATTTTGATGAGATGTATGTTGTCTTTCCTCTAGTGGTGTTATGTGAACGTTGACTACATGACATTGGGAAGGCATTGGGAAGTAATAAGTAGATGATGGGTTGCTAGAGTGACAGAAGCTTAAACCCTAGTTTATGCGTTGCTTCGTAAGGGGCTGATTTGGATCCACATGTTTCATGCTATGGTTAGGTTTACCTGAATTCTTCTTTCGTAGTTGCGGATGCTTGCGAGAGGGATTAATCATAAGTGGGATGCTTGTCCAAGGAAGGACAGTACCCAAGCACCGGTCCACTGACATATCAAATTATCAAAGTAACGAACGCGAATCATATGAGCATGATGAAAACTAGCTTGACGATAATTCCCATGTGTCCTCGGGAGCGCTTTCCTTTGTATAAGAGTTTGTCCAAGCTTTTCCTTTGCTACAAAAAGGATTGGGCCACCTTGCTGCACCTTGTTACTTTTGTTACTTGTTACCCGTTACAAATTACCTTATCACAAAACTATCTGTTACCGATAATCTCAGTGCTTGCAGAGAATACCTTATTGAAAATTGCTTGTCATTTCCTTCTGCTCCTCATTGGGTTTGACACTCTTACTTACTGAAAGGACTATGATAGATCCCCTATACTTGTGGGTCATCAGTATGATGATACCGACGATCGAATCTCGGGCAAGTAACATACCAATGACAAAGGGAACAACGTATGTTGTTGTGCGGTTTGACCGATAAAGATCTTCATAGAATATGTAGGAGCCAATATGAGCATCCAGGTTCCGCTATTGGTTATTTATCAGAGATTTGTCTCGATCATGTCTACATAGTTCTCGAACCCGTAGGGTCCACATGCTTAATGTTAGATGACGATTTGTATTATGAGTTATGTGATTTGATGACCGAATTTTGTTCGGAGTTCCAGATGAGATCACAGACACGACGAGGAGTCTCGAAATGGCCAAGACATAAAGATTGATATATTGGAAGGCTATGTTTGGACACCGAAAAGGTTTCGGAAGAGTTCGGACATTTTTTCGGAGTACTGGGAGGTTACGGGACCCCCCGGGAGAGTATTGGGCCTTCATGGGCCTTAGTGGGAAGAGGAGGCCCGCGGCCAGGAGGTGGCGTGTGCCACCCTTACCCAAACCGAATTGTACTATGGGAGGGGGCGTGGCCCCCCTTTCCTTCTCCCTCTCTCTTTCCCTTCCCCCTTCTCGTACTCCGAAAAGGAAGGAGGACTCCTACTAGGACTGGGAGTCCTAGTAGGGCTCCCCCCTTTGGCACGACCCTCTAGGTCGGCCGCCTCCTCCCTCCCTCCTTTATATACGGGGGCAGGGGGCTCCCCAAAGTACAACAGACAATCTCTTAGCCGTGTGCGGTGCCCCCCTCCACAGTTTAACACCTCGGTCATATCGTCGTAGTGCTTAAGCAAAGCCCTGTGCCGGTAACTTCATCATCACCGTCACCACGCTGTCGTGCTGACGAAACTCTCCCTCGTCCTCAACTAGATCAAGAGCATGAGGGACGTCATCGTGCTAAACGTGTGCTGAACACGGAGGTGCCATACATTCGGTACCTGGATCGTGAATACGTTCGACTACATCAACTGCGTTACTAAACGCTTCCGCTTTCGGTCTACGAGGGTACGTGGACACACTCTCCCGTGTCATTGCTATGCATATCCTAGATAGATCTTGCGTGATCGTAGGATTTTTTTTTGAATTACTACTTGCCTAACAGTGGCATCCGAGCCAGGTCTATGTGTAGATGATATATGTATGAGTAGAACACAAAGAGTTGTCGGCGATAATAGTCATACTGCTTACCACCAACGTCTTACTTTGATTCAACGGTATTGTTGGATGAAGCGGCCCGGACCGACATTACATGACCGAGTTCATGAGACTGGTTCTACCGACGTGCTTTGCACATAGGTGGCTGGCGGGTGTCTGTTTCTCCAACTTTAGTTGAATCGAGTTTGACTACGGCCGGTCCTTGTTGAAGGTTAAAACAAAACACTTGATAAAAATCATTGTGGTTTTGATGCGTAGCTAAGAACGGTTCTTGCTAGAAGCCCGTAGCCGCCACATAAAACTTGCAACAACAAAGTAGAGGACGTCTAACTTGTTTTTGCAGGGCTTGCTGTGATGTGATATGGTCAAGACATGATGTGATATAAATTGTTGTATGAGATGATCATGTTTTGTAACAGAGTTATCGGCAACTGGAAGGAGCCATATGGTTGTTGCTTTATTGTATGTAATGCAATCTCCATGTAATTGCTTTACTTTATCACTAAGCATTAGTGATAATCGTAGTAGCAATAGTTGGTGAGATGACAATGATGCTACGATGGAGATCAAGGTGTCAAGCCGGTGACGATGGAGATCATGACGATGCTCCGGTGATGGAGATCATGAGCACAAGATGATGATGGCCATATCATGTCACATATTTTGATTGCATGTGATGTCTATATTTTATGCATCTTATTTTGCTTAGTACGGCGCTAGCATTATAAGATGATCCCTTACTAAATTTCAAGGTATAAGTGTTCTCCCTGAGTATGCACCATTGCTACAGTTCGTCGTGCTGAGACACCACATGATGATCGGGTGTGATAAGCTCTACGTTCTCATACAACAGGCGCAAGCCAGTTTTGCACGTGCATAATACTCGGGTTAAACTTGACGAGCCTACCATATGCAGATATGGCCTCGGAACACTAAGACCGAAAGGTCGAACGTGAATCATATAGTAGATATGATCAACATAGTGATGTTCACCATTGAAAACTACTCCATCTCATCTGATGATCGGACATGGTTTAGTTGATTTGGATCACGTGATCATTTAGATGACTAGAGGGATGTCTATCTAAGTGGGAGTTCTTAAGTAATACGATTAATTGAACTTTAATTTATCATGAACTTAGTCCTGATAGTTTTTGCATGTTTATGTTGTTGTAGATCAATGGCCCGTGCTACTGTTCCCTTGAATTTTAATGTGTTCCTAGAGAAATCTAAGTTGAAAGATGATGGTAGCAATTACACGGATTGGGTCCGTAACTTAAGGATTATCCTCATTGCTGCATAGAAGAATTACGTCATAAAAGAAGTGCAAGGCCTACTACAGGAGCAACTGCAGACGTTATGAACGTCTGGCAGAGCAAAGCTGATGACTACTTGATAGTTCAGTGTGCCATCCTTTACGGTTTAGAATCGGGACTTCAAAGACGTTTTGAACGTCATGGAGCATATGAGATGTTCCAATAGTTGAAGTTAATATTTCAAGCAAATGCACGAGTTGAGAGATATGAAGTCTCCAAAAAGTTCTATAGCTACAAAATGGAGGAGAATAGTTCTGTCAGTGAACACATACTCAGAATGTCTGGGTACTATAACCACTTGACTCAGCTGGGAGTTAATCTTCCTGATGATAGTGTCATTGACAGAGTTCTTCAATCACTGCCACCAAGCTATAAAGGCTTCGTGATGAACAATAATATGCAAGGGATGACGAAAACGGTTCCCGAGATCTTCGAAATGCTAAAGGTTGCAGAGGTAGAAATCAAGAAGGAGCATCAAGTGTTGATGGTTAACAAGACCACTAGTTTTAAGAAAAAGGGCAAAGGGAAGAAGGGAAACTTCAAGAAGAATAGCAAGCAACTTGCTACTCCCGAGAAGAATCCCAAGTCTGGACCTAACCCTGAAACAGAGTGCTTATACTGCAAATGGACTGGTCACTAGAAGCGGAACTGCCCCAAGTATTTGGCGGATAAGAAGGATGGCAAAGTGAAATGTATATTTGATATACATGTTATTGATGTGTACCTTACTAATGCTCATAGTAGCGCCTGGCTATTTGATACTGGTTCTGTTGCTCATATCTGCAACTCGAAACAGGGGCTATGGATTAAATGAAGATTGGCTAAGGACGAGGTGATGATGCGCGTCGGAAATGGTTCCAAGGTCGATGTGATCGCCGTCGGCATGCTACCTCTACATCTACCTTCTGGATTACTTTTAGACCTGAATAATTGTTATTTGGTGCCAGCATTGAGCATGAACATTATATCTGGATCTTGTTTGATGCGAGACGGTTATTCATTTAAATGAGAGAATAATGGTGGTTCTATTTATATGAGTGATATCTTTTATGGTCATGCACCCTTGTTGAGTGGTCTATTTTTGTTGAATCTCGATCATGGTGACACACATATTCATAATATTGAAGCCAAAAAATGCAAAGTTGATAATGATAGTGCAACTTATTTGTGGCACTGTCATTTAGGTCATACTGGTGTAAAATGCATGAATAAACTCCATGCCGATGGGCTTTTGGAATAACTTGATTATGAATCACTTGGTGCTTGTGAACCATGCCTTATGGGCAAGATGAATAAAACTCCGTTCTCCAGAACAATGGAACAAGCTACTAACTTATTGGAAATAATGCATACCGATGTATGCGGACCAATGAGTGTTGATGCTCGTGGCGGGTATCGTTATTTTCTAACCTTCACAGATGATTTGAGCAGATATGGATATATCTACTTAATGAAACATAAGTCTGAAACATTTGAAAAGTTCAAAGAATTTCAGAGTGAAGTGGAAAATCATCGTAACAAGAAAATAAAGTTTCTATGATCTGATCGTGGAGGCGAATATTTGAGCTACGAGTTTGGTCTTCATTTGAAACAATGTGGAATAGTTTTGCAACTCACGCCACCTGGAACACCACAGCGTAATGGTGTGTCCGAATGTTGTAACCGTACTTTATTGGATATGGTGCGATCTATGATGTCTCTTACTGATTTACCGCTATCATTTTGGGGTTATGCTTTAAGAGACGGTTGCATTCACGTTAAATAGGGCACCATCAAAATCCGTTGAGATGACGCCATATGAATTGTGGTTTGGCAAGAAACTCAAGTTGCCGTTTCTTAAAGTTTGGGGCTGCAATGCTTATGTGAAAAAGCTTCAACCTGATAAGCTCGAACCCAAATCGGAGAAGTGCGTCTTATAGGATACCCAAAGGAAACTGTTGGGTACACCTTCTATCACAGATCCGAAGGCAAGATATTCGTTGCTAAGAATGGATCCTTTCTAGAGAAGGAGTTTATCTCGAAAGAAGTGAGTGGGAGGAAAGTAGAACTTGATGAGGTAACTGTACCTTCTCCTGAATTGGAAAGTAGTTCATCACAGAAATTAGTTCCATTGATTAATACACCAATTAGTGAGGAAGCTAATGATGTTGACCATGAAACTTCAGATCAAGTTACTACCAAACCTCGTAGGTCCTCCAGAGTACGGTCCACACCAGAGTGGTACGGTAATCCTATTCTAGAAGTCATGTCACTAGACCATGATGAAACTACGAACTATGAGGAAGCGACGATGAGCCCAGATTTCGCGAAATGGCTTGAGACCATGAAATCTGAGATGGAATCCATGTATGAGAACAAAGTGTGGACTTTAGTGGACTTGCCCGATGACCGGCAAGCCACAGAAAATAAATGGATCTTAAAGAAGAAGACTAATGCACACAATAATGTTACTGTCTACAAAGCTTGACTTGTTGCGAAAGGTTTTCGACAAGTTCAAGGAGTTGACTACGATGAGACCTTCTCACCCGTAGAGACGCTTAAGTCTGTCCGAATCATGTTAGCAATGCCGCATTTTGTGATTATGAAATTTGGCAAAAGGATGTCAAAACTGCATTCCTTAATGGATTTCTTAAAGTAGAGTTGTATATGATGCAACCAGAAGGTTTTGTCGATCCAAAGGGTGCTAACAAAGTGTGCAAGCTCCGACGATCCATTTATGGACTGGTGCAAGCCTCTCGGAGTTGGAATATACGCTTTGATAGTGTGATCAAAGCATATGGTTTTATACAGACTTTTGGAGAAGCCTGTATTTACAAGAAAGTGAGTGGGAGCTGATATGTCTCCAACGTATCTATAATTTTTGATTGTTCCATGCTATTATATTACCTATTTTGGATGTTTATGGGCTTTACTAAACACTTTTATATCATTTTTGGGACTAACCTATTAACCGGAGGCCCAGCCCAAATTACTGTTTTTTTTGACTATTTCAGTGTTTCGCAGAAAAGAAATATCAAATGGAGTCCAAACGGAATGAAACCTTCGGGAGAGCTATTTTTGGAACAAACGCAATCCAGGAGACTTGGAGTGGACGTCAAGCAACAAACGAGGAAGCCACGAGGCAGGGAGGCGCGCCTTAGGGGGGTGGCCGCACCCCCACGCTCGTGGGCCCCTCGTGGCTCCCCTGACTGACTTCTTTCGCCTATATATATCTACGTACCCCGAAAACATCCAGGAGCACCACGAAACCCTATTTCCACCACCGCAACCTTCTATTCCCATGAGATCCCATCTTGGAGCCTTTTTCGGCGCTCCGCCGGAGGGGGAATCGATCACAGAGGGCTTCTACACCAACACCATAGCCTCCGATGAGTTTTGAGTAGTTTACAACAGACCTTAGGGTCCATAGTTATTAGCGGTGTGTTTGTCAAGATATGATGAATTGTGGGTTTATGATCAAGTTTATCTATGAGAAATATTTGAATCTCCACTGAATTCTTTTATGTATGATTTGTTATCTTTGCAAGTCTCTTCAAATTATCAGTTTGGTTTGGCCTACTAGATTGATCTTTCTTGCAATGGGAGAAGTGCTTAGCTTTGGGTTCAACCTTGAGGTGTCCTTTCCCAGTGACAGCAGGGGCAGCAAGGCACGTATTGTATTGTTGCCATCAAGGTTAAAAGATGGGGTTTATATCATATTTCTTGAGTTTATCCCTCTACATCATGTCATCTTGCTAATGTGTTACTCTGTTCTTATGAACTTAATATTCTAGATGCATGTTTGATAGCGGTCGATGTGTGGAGTAATAGTAGTAGATGCAGAATCGTTTCGATCTACTTGTCGCGGACATGATGCCTATATACATGATCATGCCTAGATATTCTCATAACTATGAACTTTTCTATCAATTGCTCGACAGTAATTTGTTCACCCACCGTAATACTTATGCTATCCTGAGAGAAGCCACTAGTGAAACCTATGGCCCCCGGGTCTAGTTTCCATCATATAAGTTTCCAATCTAGTTTATTTTTCAATCTTTACTTTCCAATCTATATCATAAAAATACCAAAAATATTTATCTTATCTTATTATCTCTATCAGATCTCACTTTCGCAAGTGGCCGTGAAGGGATTGACAACCCCTTTATCGCGTTGGTTGCGAGGTTCTTGTTTGTTTGTGTAGGTATGAGGGACTTGCGTGTAGCCTCCTACTGGATTGATACCTTGGTTCTCAAAACTGAGGAAAATACTTAGGCTACTTTGCTGCATCACCCTTTCCTCTTCAAGGGAAAACCAACGCAGTGCTCAAGAGGTAGCAAGAAGGATTTCTGGCGCCGTTGCCGGGGAGGTCTTCGCACAAGTCAAGACATACAAGTACCCATCACAAACTCTTCTCCCTCGCATTATATTATTTGCCATTTGCCTCTCGTTTTCCTCTCCCCCACTTCACCCTTGCCGTTTTATTCGCCCTCTCTTTCCCGTTCGCCTCTTTTTCGCTTGCCTCTTGTGTGCTTGTGTGTTTGATTGCTTGTCACGATGGCTCAAGATAATACTAAATTGTGTGACTTTTCCAATACCAACAATAATGATTTCCTTAGCACTCCGATTGCTCCTCTTACCGATGATGAATCTTGTGAAATTAATGCTGCTTTGTTGAATCTAGTCATGAAAGATCAATTCTCCAGCCTTCCTAGTGAAGATGCCGCTACTCATCTAAACAACTTTGTTGATTTGTGTGATATGCAAAAGAAGAAAGACATGGATAATGATATTGTTAAATTGAAGCTATTTCCGTTTTCGCTTAGAGATCGTGCTAAAACTTGGTTTTTGTCTTTGCCTAAAAATAGTATTGATTCATGGAATAAGTGCAAAGATGCTTTTATCTATAAGTATTTTCCTCCTGCTAAGATCATCTCTCTTAGAAACGATATTATGCATTTTAAGCAACTTGATCATGAGCATGTTGCACAATCTTCGGAAAGGATGAAATTAATGATTCGCAATTGCCCTACACATGGATTAAATTTATGGATGATCATACAAAAAATTTATGCCGGATTGAATTTTGCTTCTAGAAATCTTTTAGATTCGGCCGCAGGAGGCACTTTTATGGAAATCACTTTAGGAGAAGCTACTAAACTCCTAGATAATATTATGGTTAATTATTCTCAATGGCACACCGAAAGATCTACTAGTAAAAAAGTTCATGCGATAGAAGAGATTAATGTTTTGAGTGGAAAGATGGATGAACTTATGAAGTTGTTTGCTAATAAGAGTGCTCCTATTGATCCTAATGATATGCCTTTGTCTACTTTGATTGAGAATAATAATGAATCTATGGATGTGAAGTTTGTTGGTAGGAATAATTTTGGTAACAATGCGTATAGAGGAAACTTTAAACCTAGGCCGTTCCCTAGTGATTCCTCTAATAATTATGGTAATTCCTACAACAGCTCTTAAGGAAATTTTAATAAGATGCCCTCTGATTTTGAGATTAGTGTTAAAGAATTTATGATCTCTCAAAAGAATTTCAATGCTTTGCTTGAAGAAAAATTGCCTAAGATTGATGAATTGGCTAGGAACGTGGATAGAATTGCTCTTGATGTTGATTCTTTGAAACTTAGATCTATTCCACCTAAGCATGATATCAATGAGTCTCTCAAAACCATGAGAATTTCCATTGATGAGTGCATGGAAAGAACCACTAGAATGCGTGCTAAGAAAGATTGCTTTGTAAGAGCGTGTTCTTCTAGTTTTCATGACAATAATGATGAAGATCTAAAAGTGATTGATGTGTCTCCTATTAAATCTTTGTTTTGCAATATGAATCTTGATGATAATGGGATAGGAGATGAGTCAACTTTAGTTAAAAGGCGTCCCAATGATTCGGAGTTTTTAGATCTTGATGCTAAAATTGGTAAAAGTGGGATTGGAGAGGTCAAAACTTTACATAGCAATGAACCCACTATTTTGGATCTCAAGGAATTTAATTATGATAATTGTTCTTTAGTAGATTGTATTTCTTTGTTGCAATCTGTGTTGAATTCTCCTCATGCTTACACTACAAAAAAATACACTTCTGTGATGATACGTGTTTGTCACTGTAGGTCGCGTTTTTGTCATGCATGTACATCCATGACGATTTTATGACAGAATCAAGATAGGCATACCTGTGTTGTCGTAGAAGTGTTCCATGACATTACCAAAATTATCATCATGGAAGTGTCCACTTCCATGACGATAAATCGTGCATCACAGAAGTGCTTTCGTCAAGGGTGACCGACACGTGGCATCCACCGTAACGGAACGCCGTTAAGCTATCGGGTCGGGTTTTGGATCCGATAACCCGTTAACAGCCCCGACCAATGGGGATTTTCCACGTGTAAAATCATCATTGGCTGGAGGAAACACGTGTCGGCTCATCGTTGGGACAGATGTCATCCACTCATTGGACAGAAGGCGCCTATGATACGTCGACACATGGCACGGCCCAACAGAGGCCCATTCCTGTGAAAAGGCCGGCCCGTATGACTTGGTCAAAAGGTGGCGGGCCAGCCCATGGAAAGCCTGTTAACGACTTGTTCACATATAGACCATTTACAGCCCGCTAACCCAAGGCCCGTTACGCCCTATCTGAATTAGGCCCAGTAGCGTCATCTGGGCCATCCAATATGATTCCAGCCCGTTTTCACTTCTGGCCCATGTATGGCCCATGACGTCTTTCGGCCCATATGAGGCCCTATGTAACTCTTGGCCTATTAATAGCCCGTGGTGAAACTGGCCCGCAATGAGCAGTGTATCACTTTACACCCACTAACGGCCCGTGGTGAAACTGGCCCGTAATGAACAGTGTATCGCTTTATACCCATTAAGGGCCCGTTATTCAGTTGGGCCGTTTCCAGCCCATGTTATCTTTCGGCCTTCTCAGAGCCCATTTATTCTTGGGCTCATTTCCAGCATTGATTTACTTACGGCTCGTTACTGTCATTTTCTGCTTGTGGGCCAAACTCAGCCCGTGGTTACAGTCGGCCCGTTTGTGGTCCGTTAATACGTTGGGCCGTTTTCATAGCGTCATCAAATACGGCCTATTAATGATGGCCCGTTATGGTCGGCCCATGAACGGACGATTCCAACTCTAGCCCTTTTACGGCCATAATGTGACCTGTTATTGGCCCATGTTCGGCCAATCGATCATACGGCCCGTATAAGGCCCATTGATGATACGGCCCGTAGAAGGCCCATTGTTTCTACGGCCCATAAAAGGCCCATTGTTTCTACGGCCCGTAGAAGGCCTACTGTTTCTACGGCCCATAGAAGGCCCACTGTTTCTACGACTCGTAGGAGGCCCAGTGTCACTACAGTAAATATTAGCCCATGGTTATTGTGGCCTAGTTTTAAAAATTAGGTTATTGCAGCCACTAGCAAACCGCGGAAAAAGAACTGCACTGACTACAAGCAAACAAATAAACAAGACAACAAGGAAATAAATAAGCAAGCAACTTATGCTAGGCTATCACGGCTATTACACATATTACATCCACTGGGCATCAAAGTTCGCCACAAGTGCAAATATAGGGAACGAAGCAACATATAAACGCCGCAGCAAAACAAGTCCAGAACTAAAACCACTTCAGAAGAGTTCAAGAAACAATATCCTGGGTACCCATAATGCTGGCAAGATGCTTAGCAAGCTTATTAACTTTCTCTTGTTTGGCGCTTAAATCCTCCAGCGCTTGCTGTTGCACAAGAAAGTACGCATCTGAATTCTGCAGGGACTTCCTCGGTCCTTCGGCTTCTTGCCGCAGAACAGCTGACTGATGCCTTTCAGCTTGTAGCTGAGACTGAAGAAGCCTAAGTGATTCAGGCAGCGAGTTCGAAGAGCTTGTGCCAGCGGTACTGGCCAGTAACTCGAACACTACATCAACGCAGGACTGTGGGGTTTTCTCACTGTCTACAAGATCATTTTTATCACCTTTCTTGGAGATCAACAGGGTTGTCTCACTATCTTGAACCTTATCTGCATTACTTTCTCTACCATTGCATAGTGGGGTGCTCTTCTCCAATATTCTGTTTGCACACTACAAGAGAAACAAGTAGACACATCACAGGTTTAGCTTGTAGTATACAAAACTCATTTTGGTAAACCGGTTCAGTAGTAAGGTGGACAGGATAACAGGTTTAGCTTGTACTATGGTCACTGTATTGTCCATATAATTCTAGTTTATGTTCCCTAATCAAGATAGAGACACAGTTCAACTCATATATTTTTAAGACACAGCAACATAGACAGAATATAAGTGTGAGAAACTACACAGCATTGGCAGCACTTGTAATGTGCATCACATGAGAACATAACTGTTTATACAACTTAAACCGAAATCAACATAGAGCAAGAAGTTAGAATAGCAATCCAGTTAAAGAAATAGGTTTAAAACATACCTGTTGCGCCATTGGAGTTTCAATTGGATCCTTCAAATTCGAAAGTAGTTGGTATGAGTAAATACAGTGATGCAACAGCAAAGGAGTATGGACCATAGCTATGGAATATGACCTGGGAACAGTTGCTCTTCTGCTTTAAGTGTGGAGTTTGGGTTAGCTGTGGTGGTCTTCGTGCTTTGGGCACTGCAGTAGCTTTACAAACTGCTCGTGTGGGGGTACTCTGTGGTGGACATGGTGCTTTGTCAACTATAAGTGGGTTACTATCCGCTGGGGTTGCGGTTAGATGGGTTGTAGCTGGTTCTCTGCCCAATGGTGTAAGTGTGCAATCAGGAAGAGTCTCGATTATGTTGGTGGGGCTAGTTTGTGGGCCAGTACAACCATGGTTCTATCTGCATCGACGGGTAGCACTGTGTTTTGTGAAGAACGGGTTTTTGCTCCCTTAGATACTGCCATCACCCCCTCCAATTCAAATGGCTGATAAACAAGAAAAGAAATTGAGCGTACATACATTGTATGATAAACAAATATGGTAATTCACATATATGTTGTCTAACCAAACAGGACAGCATGACACAATTTCACATATATGATGCCTAACTAAACAGGATAGCATGACACAGTTTCAGATATATGATGGATAACTTAACAGGATATAATGGCATAATTTAACATATGATGAGTACCTAAACAGGATGACATGACAAAACTATATGATGTCTTTCTAAAATAGGTTGGGATGAAATAATTCACATACATGTTGTCTAAGTATACATGATGGCATGATATAATTGACATAATTGATTCATATACTAAGCAGCTGGCACTCGCATGTATGATCTCTAAACTAAGCAGATAGAATTCAATATTGTGCATATGATGTCTAAACTAAGCAATGCAAGACACCATATGCATCATATGAGAAATATAAACATTGCAACTTAGAGCATACACCTCAGGTGGGATATAGGACTGGTCATCTATCTCTGAATCCTCCTCTGAGGAGCTCCCTGTAACCATCGAGATATATGCTTCAACAGGTACCATTGCCTGCTCTGAAGACCTTGTTTTCACTCCAGATTTTTCCGTAACCGGCTCAAATGGCTGATACACATGAAGAGTAGTTCAATATACACAGATTGTCGACAAATGGAATACGTAATGGAAAAAAAGATGGCATGAGATAATTCACATATATGATGCTTGGCTCCATGGCGGTGCATAATTCACATATATGATAACTGGCTGAAAAACATGGCATTGCATAATTCACATATCTGATATAGAAAGTAAACAGGAGGCATTCACACAAAGCATGTCTAATCTAAGCAGATGGCATGGCAATGCAAGACACCATATGCATGATATGAGCAATATAACCCAGCCAAGTTAGAGCATGCACCTCGGGGGGGGGGGGGAATACGACTGGTCATCTCTCTCTGAATCCTCCTCTGAGGAGCTATCTATAACCAGCAAGAAATCTGCATCGACAGGTAGCACTGACTGCTCAGAAGACCTTGTTTTCACTCCAGATTTTCCCATGACCGACTCAAATGGCTGATGCACAGGAAGAGTAGATGAATGTATAAACATTGTTGACAAATGGAATACATTATGGAAAAAAATATGGCACGATACAATTCACATATACGATGGCTGGCTAAACAGGATGGCATTGCATGATTCACGTATATGATGCGTGGCTAAAGAAGATGGCATTGCATAATTTCCATATACTCCCTCCGTTCCTAAATATTTGTCTTTTCAGAGATTTCAAATGGACTACCACATACGGATGTATATAGACATATTTTAGAGTGTAGATTCACTCATTTTGTTCTGTATGTAGTCACTTGTTGAAATCTCTAAAAAGACAAATATTTAGGAATGGTGGGAGTATGATATAGAAACCAAACAGGTGGCATTCACACAAAGAAAATCTAAACTAAGCTGATGACATATAAGATGTATAATGTAAGCAATGCAAGGCGCCATATGCATGATATGACCAACATCAGCATGCCAGGTTAGAGCAAACACCTCAGGTGGTAAACAGGCGTGGTCGGCTCCTTCTGAATCTCCATCTGAACAGTTATCTTCCTCTGGAATACAAGTTGGAAATGCAGGAGAGGGGGGGGGGGCACTTCGCCCACCATGGAGCGGCGTCTGCATGACATCATATCCGCACGCAATGGTCTTCTCTTTTTCTCTACATGTTCAGTACGATTGTGTACAATATCTGACATGCATAATAAAAAAATAGTTAGATTTTGTAAGGCCTAAGGGGTGCATGCAAAAATCAAGACTGATGGTAGCAAACGAGTGGATGGATCCAAAACTAATGATAGCAGGTAGATTATAGCTTCAGTTTAAAAAGATAGACAATGGATCATCTATTGTTTGTTGCCCACCCAACATGAACCACATAGAAGACCCCAGATGAACCAGATAGTAGACAGATACTATTCGTTGTTGGCTCGATATGAGACCCATGGGCAATTCAAAACTCAATATTGAACGATAAAGTAGCAGGTAATAATAACCGATGTATAACGTAAGCAAACACGAAAGACTGCGACCTCTCTTTCGGAACTGTGTAGTCCTCAGGTTCATCTGCTCAGTCGATGATGGTAATGCAGTTGGCGTGGCTGCTGGCAACGGGGAAGATGATCTGAGGCGGCGAAAGAAAGTCAGCAGGGGGGATCTCTGCTGCAGTAACGCTTCTGTCGATGGTGCACCTTAGGTGGGGTGGATGACGGCACGGCAGGAGCAGGACATAACAAACAGAGTTTTCTTTGACGCCAATCTGAAAATGAAGTAAATCTGTAAGGGCTCCTTAGAATCGAAGGATTCTATAAACGCAGGGATAGGAAAAACACAGGAATAGGATAGGAATGCACGTGCAAAATAGAGCATTTGGAAACATAGGATTTTAGTCAACCTGGGTGTTTGGCTCACATGAATTGGAAGAACAGAGGAATGGAGAAACAAAGTGATGCGACGAGTGTACAACCTCTTTGGCATAGCCTTGTGGACCTCAGCATCATTGGGTTGGACGTGGAGGATGGTGATGATGCTGGTGTGACTGTCGGAGGCGGGGAAGAAGATCCGAGGCCTCTGGAAACAGCGCCGAGGGTACTGCTCCGCTGTGATGGACGGTTTCGTCGTTGGAGCAGCTCCGCTAAGGTGTACGGCGACGAGGCTGAAGCATGACAAGACAGACAACGTTAATCTGAAGTGGGACCCTAATATCATCTGCAATAGATGATGTAAAATACATCACCAAAAAGTGCTAGATGTAAAACGCATCAGCCGCGCCACGGCCGCTCCGACAGATGCTGTAAGTACTGTTCACTCTGAACTTAACTGAAGAAAATGAACTTCGCAGTCGAAACTGAATTTTACTGTCGAAACTGATTGAACTAGTAACAAAGCATTGCAATAGATGTTTAGGCGTTCGAGCACTAGTAGCAGAGAAGCAATGATCTAAATCAGCAGACGCTCGAGCAGGGAACACACTAGCAGAGAGCGAGTCGTGTAGTAGCACCACGAGCGAGTGCTAAAGCAGCAACTCCTGTAGCTGATGGAGGTCGTGCAGCAGCAGCAGCAGCAATGCAAGCGAGAGCAAGAGCAGAGCAGCAGCACGAACGAAAGTAGGAGCAGTGCAGTAGCGCGACTGACAGCAAGAACAGGGCCGCAACACGAGCGAGAGCCGGAGCAGCTGCAGCTAGTGCCATTGTGGAAGTCACCGCCGAGGAAGCAACAACATGGGGGAAAGACGCCGTGGATGATGTGGCCGGCGACGGCACCGTCGATGGAGATGCCATGTCTGCTCGGTATCGAGCACTGGCAGCCCCGTGAGATCGAATAAAAGATAAAATGCAGCGATGAGTGCAGAACCTCCTTGGTGGCGCCGAGTTGGCCTCGGCTTCATCGGAGGAATTGGTGAGGGTGCTCCGGTTTCGGTGGGGCAGGTCAAGACGGTGCTGTGGGGATTGAGGTGGCGCGATAGACGAGGCGAACGTCGGGGCAGCTCCTTGGGGGTGGAGGACAGGGCGGCTGATCCGGCGGGATGACGAGATCAACAACGGATCCTCATCCTGTGCGGTGGATGAGGGACGGCGAGTTGTTACGGTGGACGACGTAGTCGGGGAAGAGTCTCCGGCTGGGCGGCAGTTGGGAGGCCGACGGAGGAGCGTGGGGTTTCGCGGGTGTCGGTGTCAAAACCGGCGGATCTCGGGTAGGGGGTCCCGAACTGTGCGTCTAGGCGGATGGTAACAGGAGACAAGGGACACGATGTTTTTACCCAGGTTCGGACCCTCTCGATGGAGGTAAAACCCTACTCCTGCTTGATTGATATTGATGATATGGGTAGTACAAGAGTAGATCTACCACGAGATCAGAGAGGCTAAACCCTAGAAGCTAGCCTATGGTATGATTGTTGTTCGTCCTACGGACTAAAACCCTCCGGTTTATATAGGCACCGAAGAGGGTTAGGGTTACACAGAGTCGGTTACAATGGTAGGAGATCTACATATCCGTATCGCCAAGCTTGCCTTCCACGCCAAGGAAAGTCCCATCCAGACACGGGACGAAGTCTTCAATCTTGTATCTTCATAGTCCAGGAGTTCGGCTGAAGATGATAGTTCGGCTATCTGGACACCCCCTAGTCTGGGACTCCCTCAGTAGCCCCTGAACCAGGCTTCAATGACGATGAGTCTGACGTGCATATTGTCTTCGGCATTGCAAGGCGGGTTCCTCCTCCGAATACTTCATAGAAGATTTTGAACACCAGGATAGTGACCGGCTCTGCAAAATAAGTTCCACATACCACCGTAGAGAGAATAACATTTACACAAGTTCAATCTGCTGACGTATTTCGTGGCGTGACATCACGCCACGGCCAAGCCTTTATTCGAATCATTTTTACTGTCCCACCTCAGTGCGTTTAGCGAGGCGGTTTCCTTGGCACGTCTTGTCAAAGCAGAGATCGTGTCCCCTTATTCCGGGATTCTCATCAATACGGGCGTGGGTAACCCAACCGCGCCATTGATCACGACGTTTGGGAGATAAGCGAGTTTTACCAGGCTGGTGGGGACGCATAGCTTCGTCCGTCCATATAAGGGGATAAGGATCCACCCTTTCACACACGCCTTCTTCCTCCTTTGCTCATCCATTTCCGTGCACTCGAGCTCCAGCGCCCAAGTCCGCACATCTCGCCTCAACCTTCCCTAGCCATGTCCGGAGGGGGAGGCAAGTGGATGGTCTCCTCCGTCATGGAGGGGCACATCAAAAAGCTGCGGAAGGACGGATACTTGTCCAGCGACATCGCGCATCGGCTCCCCGACAAGGGACAGCTCATCCCCACCCCCGGGCCCCATGAGAGGGTGGTGTTCCTCACCCACTTCCTCCACGGACTAGGTTTTCCACTTCACCCATTTTTTTGGGGGCTCATGTTCTACGACGGCCTGGATTTCCACGATCTGGCCCCGAATTTCATCCTCAACATCTCGGTGTTCATCGTCATGTGCGAGGCCTTCCTCTGCATCTAGCCCCACTTCGGCTTATGGCTGAAGACCTTCAATGTCAAGCCGAAGGTAGTGGGCGGCGTCCAAGCGGAGTGCGGAGGAGCCATGGTGGGCAAGATGCCCAATGTCTTATGGCTCGAGGGCTCCTTCATGGAGACCATCAAGGGGTGGCAATCGGCGCGGTTCTACATCACTGAGCCACATGACCTTAAATGGGCGGCGGCCCCCGAATTCCGATTTGGCTTCCCTACACGGCTCACCTCTTGGAAAGAGACGGGACTGACATGGGGTAATTCGGAAGAGCTGACCAGACTCCAATCCTGCGTCAAAACTTTGGTGAACAAGAAGCTCAAGCTTGTCAACGTAGTCTAGGTCATGCTCATCCGCCGGATCCTCCCGTGCCAACAACGGGCCTTCAACTTGTGGGAGTTTGATCCGGCACATCACCAAACCTTGAGCAGGCTCTTCGACACTACATACGAAGATGCCTGGAAGGTGCTGTTCAAGGGCGCCGAGGCTCACGCATCCGCTACCGAAGATCACGGATACAGCTTGCAGTGTCAAGCCAGCGAGGTAAGCTACTTTACCCTTTACGGGATTCTTGTTTTCCATAGTTTGACTCTATGTGGGATCTAAACTCCTTTTACCTTTGACAGGCCTGACAAAAGACGTCCGGGCAGGTTAACTGTCTGGCTCCCTTGCCAGAAGACCCAGCGGACGCCCGATTGATGGGGCTGCTGGTTCCGGCACCTCACGTGGTGTCGGAGAAGAAGGCCAAGAAGAAGGCACGGGAACTCGAAGGAGTTCCCGGCGCCAGGTGTTGTCGGACTCATCATCCGATGACTCTGAGGCGGACTCCTCCCGCGAAGACGAGGAGGAGGAAAAAGAGGCCTCTCCCCCAGCGGGGGGAGAGAAGAAAAGGAAGGCCGCCCCAACGGGGGAGGCCGAAGGGTCCAAGAAGGGAAGTACCCTCCCTCCGGACTACTCCACCAACGCCGACGACGATGAAGAGGAGTGGCCACCAAGGACTAAGCCCCTGGCGACTTCGTAAGTGTCCGGATACCAGAATAACTCATGGCTTTTCGTTTGTCGCATAGAATCTCCTAACGCCGAATATAACCCTGCAGCCCGCCCAAGGACGGGCTCGACACTTCAACGAGCGGCTCCCTGGCTTCGTCGGATGTGAATAGCACTTCACTTCCAGCCGTCTCCTCTCCTCGCGCTGCGGATGACGGTGAGGTGGGGTCCCAAAAGGGGCCAAACCAGGAGGAGGGGGTCCCGGAGGCGCCGCAAGGCAACCTCCCGGACTCTGGGCACAAGGGGGATCAAACCCCAAAGGGCTCTAAGTCCGGCCCTAGGCCGGACTCCGCACCGGAACCTTCAGCGGTTCCGGAGTCCGGCAGGTGGCCCCTTCGTAAGAAGGGCGAGACTGCGACACTGGTAACCTCCGTCCAACCGGAGGCACCGGATAATTTGCTGGAGGCGCTTAACGGCGCCTCCATCGACGAGGAGCACCGCACTGTTATGAGTGTGGTGTATCCCGAAAGTTCAGTCCGCCAAGACCGGGCTGACTGAAGCCTGTGCCAGCCTTCTAACAGGCTTTGAGGTATGTATTTAAGATATGTAAAAATATTACCGCATAGACAGTAGCCCCTGATGTTCAGTTTGGTGTTCAGAAAGAAAAGCCGAATTGAGGATCTAAAAAGATGTAAGCAGGAGTCTAACATAAGTATGTCAATATGGGGAGTGGAGGCTGCGCTGCCAACCTTTGCCGCACTGACTACGGAGGTCAATGCATTGAAGCAGAGCCTCGAGCGGTCCGAGAACAAGCTCGGCCTTGCCAAGAAGCAGCTCGAGGACAAGGAAGGTAAGCAATACCTTATGGAAGTATATAAAAGATGTGGTTGCAAAAAATGACAGGAATAACATAAGAATCGCAGGGGCCACGAACGAGGTGGCGACCCTGAAGGAGGCGGTGTCCCAGGCTGAAATCAATGCGGCCGCGGAGCGCACCGAGTGAGAGAAGCAGGAGGTGCGGGTGGCGGAGGTGCGGCAAGAGCTCCAGGCTCTCGTGGAAAAACACGAGAGTTTGGAGCGTGACTCAAAGACTCGAGAGTCCGAGCTCGCCTCGGCTCTTGAGAGCGCCAAAGCCGCTAAGGCCGAAGCCCAAAAAGCCCTCCAGGAAATTGAGGCGATGAAGAAGATAGCGGCGGGTAAGGCATTCTTCATGCAAAGCAAGCACGTGAAAGTGAATTACTTGTTACTTACCCGAATCCGGACCTCTCCAGGAGCATTTGCAGATCTGCCCCACGGTGTGTCCGATGCTGTTGCATGCTACCGGGCCGAGGGGAGCTCGACGGAGAAGGTGTTCTGGTCTCAGTATGCTGAGGCCAGACACCCGGTGCCCTTGAGCGACCAGCTGAAGCAGCTGGTCGAGCTCCATAAGGTGGCTGAACAGGCCATGAAGAGCCTCATAGTTCGGCTGTGGCCTAAGGAAGCCATGCCTGGGAGCTACTTCGGGCTGGTGAGGCGGCTGGTGGATGCATATCCATGGATTGAAGTCGTCAAGCACTCCGTCTGTATCGAAGGTGCCCGTAGGGCCCTTGCCCGTGCTAAAGTGCACTGGGGCAAGATGGACGCTGAGAAGCTTGTGACAGACGCTCCACCGCCGGGCAGGGAGTATCGCAAGCCCGAGATGTATTATGCGGGCGTCCTGAAGGGTGCCCGCCTTATAGCGGGTGAATGCTCCAAAGATGTAATTTTTGAGTAAACTCGCATTTGTTATCCTGTACGCTTGAAAACTTGTTCATATGCTCTATGCAACGCTTGTGAATTTAAAATATTACCTTCTGTGCGGCCTTTTATTAAATTTGAGAGATGGCGAGTCGTCAGCTTCTGCCCCCATGCCACGAGTGCTAACGTGTTCGGGATAAACTTGAGCGCTCTTTTTCCCATTCTTGGGTCCTTCGAGGGACGCGCTCAACGCAACGAACAAGGCAACCGGACTATAGTGCTTGAACACTCTCACTTAGCCATAGAATTCTATAATTTGAAATTTCGGCGAAGCCCCTAGTATTCGGAACCGAGTTCGGGGCGCTATCCACGCCTGGGCCGGACAAAGCCGACTCCTCACTCTAAGCGGCATAAGTCTTTAGGGACTCGAAAAACCTCTCGAACAGTGACCGGCTCTCGCCCTATCATGACGGTCAGTTTTAGCTTTCTCCACTGAGGTGCTTAACCCAGTTCAACCGGGGCAAAATTGCAGTGGTTCTGCCAGCGCTACCTTAGCCGATATAACGGAACGTAAGGTACCAAAACATGGGAGCCGGGAAAACCCAACTATTGACCCAAGACATGATTCGGAGCCGATGCATATAATGCTATAAGTTCGGGGTGCCGCACTTGTGAAAGTGTTCGGACTTATCACACCATATTTTGGGGTACTTAAGCCCCTGGTGTATTTGGCCGTACCAAAGCGTATAGGTGCAACATGTCATAAGTGAACATGTATAGATAAAATAAAAAAAGGAATGCAATAATAGGCAAAAGCTATGCATTGTTTATTCAAAAAGGCTGCGGTAAAAGCAGAACGATACAAATAGTGCGATAAGCAAGGGGCGGGACTATTTGACATGTCTCCCTCCAGGAGCGAGCTGCGGGATGATATGTGAAACAAGTATACTGCTCGTTATAGAGACCACCTGGACACTCGACGTAGCTTTCTGCTTCCCTGGCTGTTGCATCGTGTGTTCGGCGATTCTACTGCCGGACAGGGCTTCTTGAGAAAGGAGTCCTGAAAGTAAGAGAAAAAAGAAGAATGACATAATTGGGAGCCCCTTGTGCGGTTGAGCCGCATTCTGGGCCTGCCGTGGTCATGCCCCTCCCCCTGTGCCCATGGTATTTCCAGAGCGCAATTATGTACGCGTAGTACTAGTTTTGCAATTTCGCGAGGGCTGGGGTTGGGGCCACATTGCTTCGCATGCTCGGAATGTGCCAGGCGGTCTTGTTGTTGGTTACTCCGGGCGCACTTGACGGTGTCCGGACGTTTAATAGCCGGACTCGAGAATTGCCTTAAGAGGCTGCTTTGTACTTCTGCCGCGAGGGCCGCCCTATGCTCCTCCGTTCGGAGGGAGCGTTCGGTGTTTCCGTTGATCGTAATGACTCCTCAAGGGCCTGGCATCTGGAGCTTGAGGTATGCGTAGTGCGGCACCGCATTGAACTTTGCAAATGCGGTTCGTCCGAGCAGTGCGTGATAGCCGCTACGGAACGGGACTATGTCGAAGATTAATTCCTTGCTTCGGAAGTTATACGGTGATCCGAAGACCACTTCAAGTGTAACTGAGCCTGTACAGTTGGCCTCTACACCTGGTATGACGCCTTTGAAGGTCGTCTTTGTGGGTTTAATCCTTGAGGGGTCTATGCCCATCTTGCGCACTGTATCCTGATAATGCAGGTTCAGGCTGCTGCCACCGTCCATCAGGAATCTCGTGAGGTGAAATCCGTCAACGATTGGGTCTAGAACCAATGCGGCGAATCCGCCATGGCGGATGCTAGTGGGGTGGTCCCTTCGATCGAAAGTGATCGGGCAGGAGGACCACGGATTGAACTTTGGGGCGACTGGCTCCATCGCATATACGTCCCTTAGTGCACGCTTCCGCTCCCTTTTGGGTATGTGGGTTGCGTATATCATGTTCACCGTCCGCACTTGTCGGGGGAAGCCCTTCTGTCCTCTATTGTTCGGTAGCTGGGGCTCCTCCTCCTCGTCACTATGCAGCCCCTTGTCATTGTTTCCGCATTTAACTTGCCTGCCTGCTTGAACACCCAACAATCCCTGTTGGTGTGATTGGCTGGCTTTTCGTGGGTGCCGTGTATCTGGCACAAGCGATCGAGTATTCGGTACAAATTGGACGGGCCCGGAGTATTTCTTTTGAATAGCTTTTTCCGCTAACCGGGCTTAGAGCCTCTGAATCCGGCATTGACTGCCGTATCTTCAGCATTATCGCCATTAATGCGGCGCTTGTGCTTGTTGCGACGCGACCTGCCGTTGCTGTCCTTGGTATCCGAATTACCAGGGCTCTTGGTCATGTTGTTACTACGAGCTAGCCAGCTGTCCTCTCCCGCGCAAAAGCGAGTCATGAGTGTTGTGAGGGCTGCCATGGATTTCGGCTTTTCCTGTCCTAGGTGTCGGGCAAGCCACTTGTCGCGGATGTTATGTTTGAAGGCTGCAAGGGCCTCTGCATCCGGACAGTCGACGATTTGATTTTTCTTGGTTAGGAACTGTGTCCAGAATTGTCTGGCCGATTCTTCTGGATGCTGAATTATGTGGCTTAGGTCATCGGCGTCTGGTGGTCGCACATAGGTGCCCTGGAAGTTGTCAAGGAATGCGGCTTCCAGATCTTCCCAACAACCAATTGACTCCGCTGGCAAGCTGTTAAGCCAATGTCGAGCTGGTCCTTTAAGCTTGAGTGGGAGGTATTTGATGGCGTGTAGGTCATCACCGCGGGCCATGTGGATATGAAGGAGATAGTCCTTGATCCAGACCGCGGGATCTGTTGTGCCATCGTATGATTCAATGTTTACGGGTTTGAAACCCTCAGGGATTTGATGATCCATCACTTTGTCTGTGAAGCATAGTGGGTGTGCGGCGCCCCTGTATTGGGCTATATCACGACATAGCTCAAATGAGCTTTGTCTACTGTGTTCGGCCCGGCCGGAATTTCCATATCCGGCGTGACGGTTATCATCATGCATCGTGGGGCACCCACGCGATCTGTAGATCGATCTTGTTTGTCTTGCCTTGTCCTCCAATATATCCCGCAGGTCTGGCGCATTTCCCGCCGCCTTGGTATTTTTTGAGCGGCGCTGGGGTGCGGCTTGAGTGGAGGGACGAGAGGCCTCCCTTTCGCAGCCACGAGGTGGCTGGTCGGTCGTATCATGCACTGGTGATGTAGGTTTAGGTGCTTCCTCCTCTAATCGGGGTAGCAGCCTGCGTTTTGGGTAGTTCTTGGAGGGGCGTTCGAGTTCATACTCTTCGGCCACGAGGACTTCAGTCCATCTGTCGGCTAGCAAGTCTTGGTCAGCTCTAAGCTGTTGCTGCTTTTTCTTGAGGCTGCTTGCCGTGGCCATAAGCCTGCATTTGAAACGCTCTTGTTCGACGGGATCCTCAGGCATGAAAAATTCGTCGTCGTTGAGGCTTGCCTCGTCTTCGGAGGGAGGCATGTAATTATCGTCCTCTACCTCTCTTTCTGCCGCTCTCTCATGAGGGCTGGCTTCTCCATCCTCCTGCGCTGAATCCTACTGGAGGGGGTTGTCTTTGGCACTGTCCGGGGTATTATTGTCTCTGGTGCCGAAATCTCCGTTTTTGCTGTGGCGGGATTTAGAGCGGCGCCGTTGACGCTGGCGCTTAGGCTGTTTCTTGGAGGGGTCATCCTCCGTTGTTCCATTGCCGTTCCCATCATTTGGGATGTCCACCATGTATATGTCGTATGACGAGGTGGCCTTCCAGTGCCCTGTAGGCGCTGGTTCTTGGTCGTCTCCTGCATCGTCGTCCATACCGTCGATGTCTTCAGAGTCGAAGTCGAGCATGTCGGTTAAGTCATCGATAGTGGCTACGAAGTGGGTGGTGGGTGGGCTTTGAATTTCTTTGTCGTCCGCATCCCAACCTTCCTGGCCATAATCCGGCCAGGGCTCTCCTGATAAAGAGAGAAACTTTAGCGAATTCAGGATGTCGCCAAAGGGCGAGGGCTAAAAGATGTCCGCAGCAGTGAACTCCATGATCGGCGCCCAATCGGATTCGATTGGTAGGGGCGCGGAAGGTTTGGAGTCCGGAGAGGAGTCCGACACCTTGGAGTCACGAGCTTCGCAAAGGACAGGGTTGGTGTTCGGCTCAATCGTCGTAGAGATAGCAGCCCCCGAGGTGGTGTCCAGCCACCCATCCTCGATTGGCGCAGTCGTCTCTGAGCTAAGGGTCGGAGCGGACACTTGTGCGGCCTCCAAGGCACTGTCTGGCAGCAGAGCTAGACCATGCCCATTGTGACAGTGCAGCGCACTTGGCTGTGGCTCGAACCCGTCGAAGATCAAGTCTCCACGGACGTCAGCCGTGTAGCACAAACTTCCAAAACTAACATGATGGCCAGGGGCGTAGCTTTCAATCTGCTCCAGATGGCCAAGCGAATTGGCCCGCAGTGCAAAGCCGCCAAATACGAAGATCTGTCTGGGGAGAAAAGTCTCACCCTGGACCGCATCGTTGTTGATGATCGGAGAAGCCATCGGGCCTAAAGATGACGACACAGAGGAACTCTCAATGAAAGCAACAATGTCAGTTTCAAAACCGGCGAATCTCGGGTAGGGGGTCCCGAACTGTGCGTCTAGGCGGATGGTAACAGGAGACAAGGGACACAATGTTTTTACCCAGGTTTGGGCCCTCTCGATGGAGGTAAAACCCTACTCCTGCTTGATTGATATTGATGATATGGGTAGTACAAGAGTAGATCTACCACAAGATCATAGAGGCTAAACCCTAGAAGCTAGCCTATGGTATGATTGTTGTTCGTCCTACGGACTAAAACCCTCCGGTTTATATAGGCACCGAAGAGGGTTAGTGTCGGTGTCAAAACCGGTGGATCTCGGGTAGGGGGTCCCGAACTGTGCGTCTAGGCGGATGGTAACAGGAGACGAGGGACACGATGTTTTACCCAGGTTCGGGCCCTCTCGATGGAGGTAAAACCCTACGTCCTGCTTGATTAATATTGATGACATGGGTAGTATAAGAGTAGATCTACCACGAGATCAAGGAGGCTAAACCCTAAAGCTAGCCTATGGTATGATTGTTGTAATGTATGTTGTGTCCTACGGACTAAAGCCCTCCGGTTTATATAGACACCGGAGGAGGCTAGGGTTACACAGAGTCGGTTACAATGGTAGGAGATCTACATATCCGTATCGCCAAGCTTGCCTTCCACGCCAAGGGAAGTCCCATCCGGACACGGGACGGAGTCATCAATCTTGTATCTTCGTAGTCTTGGAGTCCGGCAGACGATGATAGTCCGGCTATCCGGACACCCCCTATTCCAGGACTCCCTCAGTAGCCCCTGAACCAGGCTTCAATGACGATAAGTCCTGCGCGCATAATGTTCGGCATTGCAAGGCGGGTTCCTCCCTTGAATAATCCAAAGAAGATCATGAACACCAGGATAGTGTCTGGCTCTGCAAAATAAATTCCACATTCCACCATAGAGAGAATAATGCACATAAATCCCATCTGCTGACGTATTTTGCGGCATGACATCACACTGCTACCAGGCTTTTACTTGAATCGCTTTTTATTATACCACCTCAGCACGTTTAGCGAAGCGGTTTCCTTGGCACGTCTTGTCGAAGCAGAGATCGTGTTCCCCTTATTCCGGGATTCTCATCAATACGTGCGTGGGTAACCCAACCGTGCCCGTCGCCATGCCTCCTCTATCGAAGGTGAATCCTGAACGGTCACGGAGATGACTCTTGGTATTTTTCCCTTTATAAGAGGGCCAAGGCTCGTTTCTTTTCTTCAATCTCGCATCGAATCTCCTCCTTGCTCCCAGTTCCAACACCCAGAGCCCCAGATTTGAGCGCTTAGGATTCTCAACCATGTCCGGCTCCGACCTCCAGGGTCGGTGGATGCCCTCCTCCGTCACGGAGGAGGACGTGCTAAAACTGCGTGAGGCCAAGTACATGTCCTACGAGATTTCGCACAGGTTGCCTGCCCAAGGGCAGGCCGTGCCCGCCCCCGAGCCCGGTGAGTACGTCGTCTTCGTATCCCACCTCCGTCGGGGTTTAGGCTTCCCGACGGACCCCTTCGTGAGAGGGCTCATGTTCTACTACGGGCTGGATTTTCACGACTTGGCTCCGGAGTCCATCCTCCATATCTCCGCATTCATTATCGTTTGTGAAGCCTTCCTCCGCGTCACTCCCCACTTCGGCCTGTGGCTAAAAACCTTTAATGTGGAGCCGAAGATGATCGGGGGGCGCCAAGCGGAGTGCGGCGGGGCGGCCATAAGCAGAAGGGCCGATGCCCCGTGGCCCGAGGGCTCCTTCCAAGAGGAGCTCGGACTGTGGCAGCAGGAGTAGTTATATATCACCGCTCCGAAGGGCAGCAAGCAAAAGCCGCCACCTTCATTCCGCCTGGGACCTCCACGCCGACTGATGTCATGGGTCAACCAGGGGCTCAATTGGGGGCCGTCCGAAGACGTGCCCTCCTTGCAGGGCCGGATTCGAGACCTCCAGGCGAGGGAGATCAATCTGGTCGTGGTGATGCAGGTTATGCTAATCAGGCGTCTTCTGCCCTGCAAACACAGTCCTCTCCGTCTATGGGAGTTCAATCCGGAGGGACCTCGAATTCTCCAACACTTCATGGGTGCGACACCCGTGGAGATGTACAAGTTGTTCTTCGGACCGCGGATAGCGTGTCCGGAATTGACCGAGGACGCAGGCCTAAGCTGCAATCGCCTGGATACTCAGGTAAATAGCTCAGAATCCTGACGTTCTGTTTATCTGCTTTTCTAGAGTTCGCCTCCTGACCCATTACTCTTCACCAGGAGTGGGTAGCGCGATCGAAGCTGATAAGGTGTCCGGCTCCCCTCCCAGAGACCGCACTGGAGCCCGTGCTGGTCAGAATGTTGGAGGTCGCGCCCGTAGAAGGGAGCGATGGGGAAAACAGGGGAGCTATTATTTCGCCCAAAGGGGCGTCTGAAGAGGGGGGGATCAAGAACCCCTCCTTCCAGGGAGAGAAGAGGACCGCCTCCGAAGATCCGGAGGCCAAAGCCCCTAAACGGGGGAAGAGATCTTCACCGGGGGGTCCGGCGTCCGGGGAGAACCCGGACGTACAATCGTCTCTAAAGGATCAGCCCTCCAGTGAGCCGTGAGTAGGAAAAGGGGAGTTCATTAGTAAGAAAATACCTCCATTTGTGCTTCTATGCGTAACCGAAATTTTTATCTTGCAGTTCGGATTTGCAGCCTTCTCAGATGAGCTCGTCTTCGGGGGACCTTCTTCCGGAGATGATGGAGAGTGAAACGCCTCCGTCTGTTGCGCCGTCAGATAGGGCAGACGAGCCTGAAGTATCGTCACGGAGGGTATCCCAGAGTCCGGAGGGGCCGGAGAGTTCGGCGCCCGCTAGTATCCGGCCGGGAGAACTGAAGAATCTGCTTGAGAGGGCGTCCATCTCAGAAGATCACCGTGCTTTGATGCGTATGGTGATTGGAAGGATTTCGTCCGCCGAGAGCGGATTGTGTAATGCTGCTACGAGTTTGCTGGCGGGATTTGAGGTACGCAAAAATGGCGCACCTGTTTTTTTGGCCGTTTTGCACATAAAAGTGCGCCCTGTATAGGTAGTAGCCCCTAAGACTCGGTAGGTTGTCGAAAGCGACAGCGTGCCGAGGATCGAAATCGCAAGTAATGAATGTCGCCGTTCCTATGCAGGTGGCGGATAGTCCGAGGGCTAGCCGGACTAGTGGAGTTGCCGAGTTAATGCGGCAACTTGACGTGGCGGATGCGGACATCGCACTTGTCAACCGGCGACTTGACGAGTCGCAAGGTAAATGAGTTCTCCACAGTCGCTTTATTAAGGGGGTCAAAGCCCTCCTCTAATAAATTATATGCTGTGATACAGACGGTGCAGCTGCTGTGGAGAGCCTTCGGGCCGAACTTGCTCAAGCTAAAGAGCAAGCCCGAAGGAGTGATGCGGCTGCCTCGAGGGCGGCCGAGGAGTTTAAAGCCGAAAAGGCTGCACACTGCCTAAGCAGGGAGAAGATGGCCGAATTGGCCGTGAAATTAAAAGATGCTGCCGACCGCAATGAGGCTCTTGAAAAGGAGCGCTTATCGAAGCGGGAAGACCTGGGGAAGGCCACCGCCGAGGCCAAGGATGCCCGTTCTGCAATGCGGGCTATGAAAGAGGAGCTGCGCCAGGCCGGAGATATTGCGGCTGGCAAGCCTTTTCTGTTGCGTCGCCGGTTTACGGATCAAAAGTATGCTCAACTTGGCCTTTGTGGCGTCCGGAGGATCCGTATATGGACTTAGCGGCAAGTGCGGCTGATGCCGTTGAGCACTTCCGGAGCCAGAAGGATCACAAGACGGAAGAGCTATTTTGGTCTCAATTCCATAGTCCGGATCGTTCACTTCCGTTGACCGATCGGTTGGCCGAATGGGCCGAGCTAAATAGATTGTCCGGACTTGCCATGACTGACATCGTGGCTCATGTCTGGCCAGAGAGGCCCAAGGCGACGAGCTATTTTGGCTTATTGCAGCAGTTTCTTGGAGCGGTGCCGCATATCAAGGAGATGAAGCGGTCGGCCTGCATCGAAGGCGCGCGGATGGCTCTTGCCCGTGTGAAGACACATTGGACAGAGATGGATGCCACCGCTATTGCCGCCCAGGGTTCGGACGAAAGCCGGTTACCTGCCGAGCACTATTTTGGGGAAGTTATGCGTGGCACTCGTGTAATAGAGTCGCAGTGCTCGAAAAATGTCACGTTCAAATGAACGTTTTATCTTGTAAAATGATGATTATGCTATAATTGCTTTTTATACTTGTGCGTCCCAAGTAGTAAAATATCTCCTATGCGGCCGTTTACGTATACATTTGTATAACCTGAAAGATTGCAGTCTTCGGCTTCAGCCCCCACGCACAAGGTGCGGGGGTGTTCGCAAAAATAGCGCGTTTTCACACTTAATCCGACGCCTCGGTCCTGTTAAGGAGGTGGTAGCGTATCAAACGAGGCAATCCGGACTATAATGCTTTATCACTTTCACTTAGCCAGTGGAGTTCGAGGGTGGGGCTATGATATAGCCCCTTGGGGCACCGCGCTTCTCTGAGTTTGGGGCGCGTGTGTGCCTGACCGGGAAACGGTCCTTCGTCAAAGCGGGGAATTCTAAACATTCCGGTAGTCGATCGAGTGGTTGACCAGTCTCTCGCTATATCATGACAGTCAGTTTTCGGCTTTCTCTACTGAGGTGCTCGCCCAGCCGAACTGGGGCACCATCGCAGTAGTTCTCCTGGTGCCGCGTTAGCCGATGATACGGAACGTAAGGCAGCAAAACACAGGAGCCGGGCAAACCCAACATTTGACCAAAGACATGATTCGGAGCTGATGCATATAATGCCTAACTCGAGACGCCGAACACTCCCTAAGGTGCTCGGACTTTATAATAATGGGCAGAACAATGCCCTAAGCCCCTAGTGTCCAGGTACGGGCATGATCCTCTGACGCGGCCGGTGCCAAAACGTCAGGCTCCGTTTTGGTTATAAGAAGAAACCAAGGGAGAATAACAACAAGAGACAGTAAAAAAGGTTTACGCAGGGTCTTAATCTGAAAAGAATCCTCGCAACGGGTCCCTACTGCACGTCTGCGCCTGTGTCTCCGTTGTGCCGTTATCCTGGACGGGTGTGCACATCGTTCATCTATAAAAAGAGAGGAACTTAGTTTGAAAAGAACTCGTGCGAAAAAAGAAAAGGTATATGTGAAAGAAGAAATATAAATAAGTAAAGCAGGGTCTGTATGGAATCGCTGTTGTTTGTGCGCGCAGCCCCTGTTAAGGGATGTGCGGCTAGGGAACCCCTAGCCTACTTATGCCGGACTCGTCTGTCCGTGTCCGGGGTCTTTAAGTGACCCTCGCACTGAAATGATGCCGCGTGGACCGGGCATCTTGAGGTAAGAGACGCGTAATGTGGTATGGCGTTGGAACGAACAAAAGCCCCTCGTCCCAAGAGCGCTTGATATCCACTTTTAAATGGGACGATATGAAAGATTAGTTTTTCGCGTCGGAAGTTGTTCGGTAATCCGAACACAACTTCTAGTAATAGGGAGCCTGTGCACTTGGCGTAAGGGCCTGGCGTCACTCCTTTAAAGGAAGTGCGGCTGTGTCGAATTTTAGTAGGGTCTATCCCCAACTTGCGGATTGTGTTTAGATACAGCAGGTTTAAGTCGATGCCTCCGTCCATCAGGACTTGAGTAAACTATAGTCCGTCGATTATAGGATCCAATATCAGGGCAGTCCGTCCTGCGTTTCGAACGCTTCTGGAATAATCCAGGTGGTCGAAAGTTATTGGTTTTGATATCCAATCTCTATGGTCTGCTGGATTGGACTGTGCGAGCCTCTTTTTAGAGGGTGCCGCACTATTTTTCCGTATTATCACATGAAGTGAGTTTACTGCTTTGACCTCTTGTGGGAAAGTCTTTTGCTTTCCGGTGCTCTGCTGGTGGGGTTTATCGTCTTCGCTTGACGCGTCGAGCCCCTTGTGTTCGGCGTTTAGTCGGCCGGACTGTTTGAAAACCCAACAATCTCGATGGGTGTGGTTTGCAGGCCTTCCGGGGGTACTGTGGATTTGACATATCCGACCCAAAATCTTGTTTAAGTTGGATAGCTCGTCGTTGTCATCCTTAAGAGGCGGTGTTTTGTTGGTTGGCCGCGAGCTTTTGAATCCGGCGTTGACTGCCGTGCTCTTTGGGCTTTTCTCTTTGTTCCGGCGCTGCTCTTTTCTGCGCCGTGATTTTCCGTTTCCATCTCTTATCTCGGATGTACTTGGGTCGCTGGTGCTGCATCTTGCTAGCCAGCTATCCTCTCCCGCACAGAAGCGGGTCATGAGGCTTGTTAGCGCGGACATTGTCCTCGGTTTCTCTTGGCCGAGGTGTCTGGCAAGCCATTCGTCGCGGACATTGTGTTTAAAAGCTGCTAAGGCTTCGGCGTCCGGACAGTCAACTATTTGGTTCTTTTTGGTGAGGAACCTGTTCCAGAATTTGCGCGCTGACTCTCCGGGCTGTTGAGTTATGTGACTTAGATCATCTGCATCCGGAGGGTGGACATAAGTCCCTTGAAAGTTTGCTCTAAACGCGTCCTCGAGCTCTTCCCAACTTCCAACAGTGTTTTCTAGGAGGCTTTTAAGCCAATGACGGGCTGGCCCTTTGAGCTTGAGGGGTAAGTATTTTATGGCGTGGAGATCATCTCCTCTGGCCATGTGTATGTGTAGTATATAATCTTCTATCCAGACTCCCGGGTCTGTTGTTCCATCGTAGGCCTCTATGTTTATGGGTTTAAATCCTGCTGGGAATTCATGGTCCAGCACCTCATTGGTGAAACATAGTGGGTGTGCGGCGCCCCTGTATTTGGGTGTGCCACTATCTTCGGACACTTGACGTGTTGCATTGCTTCCTGGGGCCTTCTTCTTTGGCCCGTAAATGGACCTGACTGGGCCATCTGTCTTTCCAGGTTCATTAGTCGGTTTATGTGCGGCGCCGCTTTCAGAATTTGGCCTATCATCTGGCCGTCTATCCGGCCAGGCAGCCTCTTTGTTTTTTGACTGTGGGGGCTCTATGGCCTCCTCGTCAAATTCTGGCAGCAGCTTGCGCTTCGGGTAGCTCTTTGATTGGTGGCCATTGCCATATTTATCCGCGGTTTTGAGCACTTTGCTCCACCTCATTCTGAGTGTGTCTTCCGCTGTTTTGAGCTTCCATTTTTCCTTCTTTAAGCTTCTTGCGGTGGTGACGAGTCTTTTCCGAAGGTTTTTACCCTCCGGCGGCATGTCCGGCATGAGGTCATCCGGACTGTTGTTTTCGCTGGACCTGTACTGATTATCTAACTCGTCCTGTTCGGGCGGTTGCTTATCTGCATGTTCGTCGTCCACTTGTGTGCCCTGCTGTATTGCAGGGTCTTTAGGAGCGCTGTTGTTGTCGAGGCGGGACTTAGGGCGGCGTCTGCGCCGCCGTTTTGGTTGTTTGTCGGCGGGGTTATCTTCTGCCGCGGCCCGTTGGTCCTCGTTATCGCTCTCTTTTGGGGTATCCACCATATATACGTCGCATGACGAGGTGGTCCTCCCGTGCCCTGTAGGCGCTGGTTCTTGTTCGTCTCCGGCGTCGTTGTCTATAGCGTCGATGTCTTCGGAGTCGTAGTCTAGCATGTCGGTTAGATCTTCGACAGTGGCTACAAAGTGGGTGGTGGGTGGGCTCTGAATTTCTTCGTCGTCCGTATCCCAACCATCCTGGCCATAGTCCGGCCAGGACTCTCCTGATAGCGAGAGATGCTTTAGCGAATTTAGGATGTCGCCAAAGGGCGAGTGTTGGAAGATGTCTGTGGCGGTGAATTTCATAACCGGCGCCCAATCAGATTCGATTGGTAGGGGCGCGGGAGGTCCGGAGTCCGGCAAGGAGTCCGGCACCTCGGAGTCACGAGCTTCGCGAGGGACAAGGGTAATATTCGGCTCCACCGCCGTGGAAGTTGAAGCCCCCGAGGCGGTGTCTAACCACCGGTCCTCGATCTGGGCGATCGGCTCCGGTCTAAGGGCCAGAGCAGATTGTTGTGCGACCACCAAGGCACTATTCGGTGACAGAGCTAGATCATGCCCATCGCAACAGTGCGGCACGCCTGGCTGTGGCTCGAGCCCGTCGAAGATCAAGTCCCCGCGGATGTCGGCCGTGAAGTTTAGGCTTCCGAATCTGACCTGACGGTCAGGGGCGTAGCTTTCGATCTGCTACATATGGCCAAGCGAATCAGCCCGCAGTGCGAAGCCGCCGAACACGAAGATCTGTCCGGGGAGAAAAGTCTCACCCTGGACCGCGTCGTTGGTTAAAGATGCCATCGAGCCTATCGGTGACGGCACAGAGGAACTCTCAATGAAAGCACCAATGTCGGTGTCAAAACCGGCGGATCTCGGGTAGGGGGTCCCGAACTGTGCGTCTAGGCGGATGGTAACAGGAGACGAGGGACACGATGTTTTACCCAGGTTCGGGCCCTCTCGATGGAGGTAAAACCCTACGTCCTGCTTGATTAATATTGATGACATGGGTAGTACAAGAGTAGATCTACCACGAGATCAAGGAGGCTAAACCCTAAAGCTAGCCTATGGTATGATTGTTGTAATGTATGTTGTGTCCTACGGACTAAAGCCCTCTGGTTTATATAGACACCGGAGGAGGCTAGGGTTACACAGAGTCGGTTACAATGGTAGGAGATCTACATATCCGTATCGCCAAGCTTGCCTTCCACGCCGAGGAAAGTCCCATCCGGACACGGGACGGAGTCTTCAATCTTGTATCTTCGTAGTCTTGGAGTCCGGCGGACGATGATAGTCCGGCTGTCCGGACACCCCCTAGTCCAGGACTCCCTCAGTTAGGGTTACACAGAGTCGATTACAATGGTAGGAGATCTACATATCCGTATCGCCAAGCTTGCCTTCCACGCCAAGGAAAGTCCCATCCGAACACGGGACGAAGTCTTCAATCTTGTATCTTCATAGTCCAGGAGTCCGGCCGAAGATGATAGTTCGGCTATCCGGACACCCCCTAGTCCAGGACTCCCTCAGCGGGTTTTGGCGGCCTCAGTGTACGAATGGGGGGGCGAAGGGGGAGGGGGGAGCCAAGCTTAGGGACGCGCTTGTCCGAAATGTAGGGTAAGTTACCAGCGTACCCCCACCGGTTTTGACACCGCGACATGGAGCTTCATTTCCGGTTGAGGGGTAGAAGGGGGATTTCGCGTGTCTGGGCTGCGGGAGCAATTTCGGATGAGGAGGGAGTTCTCGCACGCGTCCAAATTTCGGGATAACAAGGCGCGGCGCGGATTGAAGAAGCGGGAGTTTCAAAGCAGGCGAGACGAAAGATACTCAAGCTTGAAAATTTCGGGATAACAAGGTGCGGATTCCTTGTTCAGCAGAACAAACTTAACGTGTAAAAAACAATTCATACAAGACACAAGAGAGTCATGTCCCCTTTTACTATATTGCTATAGATGCCATTGAAAAAACTACAAGAAAAATGTAAAAAAAATCGGGAGAACAAGATTACCCTGCACAGTACCAAATCGATTCGCACTTCCCTCAACAACAACAACAAACAAATCAATTCCCACCAAAGAAAGAGTAATGTCCCTTTTTATATGATTACAGAAGCCATTATCTCGAATTTCAATTTTTGAATCCAAGTTATGTTGAATTCGAATATATCATTAGGTGACCTTGCAGTTTATAATTGATGTAGTCATACATTTTGATCTTCCATCATATATGAACATTTTACTCCACCATGTGAACATATATATTGTCGTCTACCATATGGACTAAATTTGAATCAATTTTCCTTATTTGAATACGATTGTTGTCAAGTTATACAATAATTTAAATATTATCTTGATAACAAAAAGACATGCATATAGCAGTAATCATATTTCACTATGAACTACATGTACCATACGCTCTCCAATTCAAATATTTGTTCCATTTTATGTTGAATTCAAATCATAGTACATTATTGGTCTAGGTAGCGAGATGTTCGGGATAATCTAAACCCTGTTTTCATACGTATAATTTTTGGCTGAATTGGGACAAGTTTTGGTATAAGCCTCCTGCAAAACCGGAGATTCTCTCAACAAGCCTCGTGGTTCCGAGAGGGAACGTGTCACCTTTGTGTGCGAAACGATATACGCTGCCCCCCTGATTTTATTTACAGAAGCAACATAGAACTATATGAGTGCCCTGTTAAATTTTGGAATTATTTCGGGTTCATTTGGCCTTTTTATACATTAATTGAGTTTCTAGACTTTTAATGTGCATAATCTAAATATGAATTGCATGCACATGCTCTGGTGCACCAAAGTGGGTTGAAAAATAACATGTGTGTCCTTGGTTGAATTTCTAGGTCCCATGGAAGAAATGAGAATGGAATTCAAACATCTGGGCGTCATGACTCTGCCGAGAACATCGAGAAACTTAGATTTTAAATTCATGTAAATCCAAAACTCGGCTGGAAATCATGAAACTTGGCATGGTGTCATGTCATGGCACTAACATGTTGTGGTAAAAAATTGGGCCGATTTGGAAGCTCGTGGTTCTAAGAGGGAACGTGCCACCTTTGAGTGTGAAACGATATACGCTCCCCCCCCCTTGAGTTTCTTAACAAAGGCAACATAGAACTACATTAGTGCCCTGTTAAATTTTGGAATTATTCCGGGTTCGTTTGTCGTTTTTTATACATTAATTGAGTTTCTGGTCATTAATGTGCATAAGTGAAATTTGAACTACAAGCACATGCTCTCGTGCACCAAAGTTGGTTGAAAAATCACATTTGTGTCCTCGGGTGAATTTCTAGGTCCCATGCAAGAAATGAGAATAAAATTAAAACATCAGGGCATCGTGGCTCGGCCGAGAACATTGAGAAACTTGGTTTTAAAATTCTTGTAAATCCAAAACACGTCTGAAAATCATGAAACTTGGCATGGATGTCATGTCATGGTACTACCATGTTGTGGTAAAAAAAATGGCCGAATAGGAACAGATTTTGGTATAAGCTTCTTGCAAACCGAAGCTTCTCTCAAGAAGGCTCGTGGTTCTGAGAGGGAACGTGCCACCTTTGAGTGTGAAACAATATACGTTGTCCCCCTTGAGTTTATTTACAAAGGCAACATAGAAATACATGAGTGCCATGTTAAATTTTGGAATTATTCCGGCTTCGTTTGGCCTTATTTACATATTAATTGAGTTTTTGGTCATTTAATGTGCATAATTCAAATTTGAACTACAGGCACATGCTCCCGTGCACCAAAGTTGGTTGAAAAATCACATTTGTGTCCTCGGGTGAATTTCTACTCCCTCCTTCCATCTATATAGGTCCTAATGCGTTTTTCGAGGCTAACTTTGACCAAACTTTAGAGCAATAATATATGACATGCAACTTACACAAAGCATACCTTCAAATTTGTATGTCAAAGGAGCTTCCAATAATATAATTTTCATAGTATACATCTCATGTGCTATTAATCTTGTCAATAGTCAAAGGCTGTCTTGAAACACACATCAGGCCCTATATAGATGGAAGGAGGGAGTAGGTCCCATGCAAAAAATGAGAATAAGATTCAAACATCTGGGAATCGTGGCTTGGTCGAGAACATTGAGAAACTTGGTTTTAAAATTATGAAACTTGGCATGGTGTCATGTCATGGTAGTACCATGCCGTGGTAAAAAATTGGCCGAATAGGAACAAATTTTGGTATAAGCTTCTTGCAAATCGGAGCTTCTCTCAAGAAGGCTCATGGTTCTGGGAGGGAACGTGTCACCTTTGTGTGCATAATTCAAATTTGAAATACAAGCACATGCTCCAGTGCACCAAAGTTGGTTGAAAAATCACATGTGTGTCCTCGGGTAAATTTCTAGGTTCCATGCAAGAAATGGGAATGAAATTCAAAATTCTGGGCATCGTGGCTGGGTTGGAAACATTGAGAAACTTAGTTTTTTAATTCCTGTAAATCCAAAACACGCATGAAAATAGTGAAACTTGGCTTAGTGCCATGACATGGCACCAACATGCGGTGGTAAAATTTGCAGTCCGGTTTGTGAAGACGCACACATTAACAATCAACAAAGTCATTTTGGAACAAGTGTTGTCACGTTGCAATCGGAAACACAAGTATTATTGAAACCGTGGGCGTTCTACTTACTAGTACCATTTATGTGCCGCCACACGTCCCCATTTTTTATTAGCTAGGAGGCATCGTGCAGGGTAGCTATTTGAGTACGAAAGGCGTGCGATCAGACCCCTGCGCGTGCTTATCGGGAGGAGAGCCCTTTGACCTCCATCTGCCGTCCACCTCTCTCCCAAGGTCTCCATTAATGGCGCCCGAGCCTCTGTTTAATGGCGTGGCTATGTCTCACTCCACTGAGATTTAAGAGAGAAAAAAGAAAATCTGAAAACACGGATCTTGATGTAAGATCTGACGGACCTATATAGCATCTACTGTGACTTATAGCAAGACTAATGAATATATAAGGACGATTAATTTTTTTTTGATCAAAGAAGGGCTTGCCCCTTCCGATTTTCATTACTGAAAACCACCACAATTCACAAGAAGTTCAACACAACTCTAGCCTAACACGAAGGACTAAAAGCTACAAGATTGAAATCGCAACATCCCAAGAGGCCAACAAAGGCCAAACATCCACGCTAGAACCCAACATTTCACAACCAACGACACAATCCACATCCTAAACCGATTATTACATCAAAAGAAACTAGGAAACTGAAGGTAGCCCAGCAGCAACTAGAAGAACAGCAACGCCAGGTTCGCCACAGCAAGAGATTTCTTCATTCCAGCCTCGCAGCATTGATCTTCCACAGAGAGATAAGGACGATTAATTGTCTTACATAATTAGAAAGATAATTAAAAAAGCCACATGCGGCTACGCCCGAAATACACAAGGGCAAAAGAAGAAGGAAGACAAGGATCTGGCTCGCTGATCTCTACTTTCTTGATGCGTTGCTGCAGGCCGCAGGAACTAGTCTCCGCGGCAAGCGGCGATGATCTCTTTCGTGTCCTCAAGACGCTGCTTGAGAACATCCACGGATTCCTCCACCAGCCTTTGGCGCTCGTTGCGGAGCATGTCATTCTCGTCCATAAGTTTCTTGACAATGACGCCGGTCCTCTTCAACAAGGCACTGGTCTCCTCCTGCTGGTCTGCACTTCGGACGATCTTCTCCCTCAGCAGGTCACGCTCGGTCCGGAGCCTCTCATTGCCCTCCCTTAGTTGCCGGGTGACGCCGGTAGCCTGTTCAAACGAGGCTTTCACGTCGTCCTGCAACCTCGCCCAGCCGGAGATCTGATCCATCTGGCTATGGACGATCGCATGCATGCGCCTGTAACAGTCGTCGCCTGCCTGCGAGAAATTTTCCCAGGCCGCCGCAGCGTGGCGGGACATCTCTGCTGCATTCGTGGCGCGGCGGACATCTCTGCTGCTTCCGCGGCGCGGCAGGACCAGTCTGCTGCATCGACGGCTCGGCGGGACCTCCATGCTACTTCAGCGGCGCGGCGGGACCTCTGTGCTGCTACTTCTGCGCGTCGGGACATGTCGGCTGCTCTCGCAGCAAGGCGGGACATCTCTCGTGCTTCCGCTTCCATGCTCGCCTCTCCCTGGTGGCAATCTCTCGACCCAGAACTCAAGCTGGCCATGGCAGATGCAATGGAAGGATGCTGAATGACTTGTTTGTTTTTGTGAATGAGGAGTTGAGGAGGAATCTGCAGTCATTTTGGCATACTAGTATTTATAACCAAGTACTAATACGGTCCTAAGTTGGAAACCGTTTAGGTTGTGATCGGTGTGAACAGGTTTGCAATTCAATATAGCATGGAGTAATTTGGAATGTGACGAGACGCAAGCTCAAAATTTATTGACGGTTCTAGTTTCGAAGTGCGGCACTATTCCCGGAAGGAGTACTTCTTTTTCTACTCCCTCCTTTCTGGTTTTATAGGGCTTATCTCCAAATTTTAGTTTTTCCATTTTATAAGGCTCAATTTGGTTATACCCCAACACATGTTCAGATTCCAAGGTGCATTAAATCATTGCATGCAAGTATTAAGAGAAAATTGACCAATGCATGTACTTTATGCATGCATGCATTGCAATTAATGCATTGATAAACATAATTTTTTGAGGATAACAAGAGCATTAATTAGGTGCTTTTTCAAACTACAAAAAATATTCTACCACTCACCATCTTGGTTGGTGAGATTTTTGAATTAAGCCCTATAAACCGGAAAGAAGGGAGTACTGCTGTGTACGTGCAATAACTGGCACCGTCGTATACATATCTTACGGTTAATGGGGCGTTCGACGGGAATAGCCACGTGGCGAGCTCTAGGCTAGTCCTTTTTTCAGACGCATTAAACTTATCTCTCGGGACTTCTCGCACGCACCATGTGCCACCCACAAAAACTTGTACTCTGAGTTTAGTACTCCCTCCGTCCGAAATTACTTCTCATCAAAATGGATGTGTCTAGAACTAAAATACATCTAGATACATCCATTTCAATTGCAAGTATTTTCGGACGGAGGGAGTAGTACGTTATACAGGAAGAGAAGAGGTGCACGCACGCACTCGTGCTCTCACACACGCGTCTGTTTTTTCTTGAAAAGGAGGATGATGACCCCCGGCCTCTACATCTGGGAGTCACACACGCATCTGTAGCTACGAATTGTAGTGTTCTCAACCATCCGATTGGCTCTATTATGGATGTACCTATATACTAAAACATGTCTAGATACATCTATATTTTGACAAATGGAAGGCATGTATTGTGGAACGGAGGGAGTGCTTGTTATCAAAATGGATAAAAAGGGACGTATCTAGCACTAAAATACGTATACATACATCTCCTTTTATCCATTTTGATGACAAGTAGTACTTCTTACCCAAAGGAACTTTATATCCAACAGACACAAAATATCCGTTCGACTATTGGAAATTACTGATCTGATGTCGAAGTAATTGCTGCATCGCCACCAAAACCCACCATTTCTTAAGGTAAAGTAGACCAAGGTAATCCCTATATTAGCATATTACTAAGATAAACAGAAGGCACTGTAGAAACATTTAGGACGTGAGCTGGTCAATCTGAATGTGGAGGGACACAAGCTTAGCCCCGGCCAGCAGCTTGGGCGGAACTGTCAAGAAGGTCAGCTCCTGCACGTCGACGTCGCCGGGATCCTTGCTGCTTGTCACCTCCATTTCCACCTTGACGGCGTCGGTCGTGCCTTTGGGCTCCCCCGGCGTTCGCCCACAGCTTGGCCAAGTAGTAGGGCAGTGGGGACGCCCCCCCGCTCTGATGCAGACGACCGACATGGCGATAGGCGCGCCGATGTCGAACATGCCGCCGACCAAGAAAAACGCATGGCGGTCCTCCTCCGCGAACAGCAAGAGCCGTGGCTCCGACAGTGGCACTTGCAGCTGGAGCACCTTGTCGTACTGGATCCTATGCACGGGCATGGGATGCGCGGTGCTGATGTGGTGGTAGAGCGCCAGCGGCGGGCCTTCATAGCCGCAGACGGGCACGGGGCATTTGCAGGGCGCGAGCGAACACACGCTCTGGTGATCGGCGAGCTTGTGGTAAGTGACGTAGAGCCCACAGCCTTCGTGCGGGCACTCCACCCTCACCGACGAAAGGACGGAGTCCACCGCCGTGTTCTGCACGTCGAAGCCACCGCCGCGCTCGCACTTCTGGCACGGCCGCTGGTTCCCAGGGCGATCGACGCGGCAGTCCGCGCAGGCCAGGTACCCTCCCTTGCACTGCAGAAATCAATCGAACAGCACATCAATCAAGAAACCTGCACCTTGCTCAATCAGCCGAACGGACGAGGTGTATTCGAACCTCATACATTGGAGGCGTCAAGGGGCGGAGGCACAAGGGGCAGTGGAGCATGGTGAGGTACATCGAGACCTTAGAGAGCTCCATCGTCGGGTCCTGTTCGGTCTGCATGATCACGCCCTCCTCGTGCACAACCATCTCTCAACTTGGGCCGGGGTATTACAAAGCTTTACCATCACATATTTTATACTCCCTCCATTCCTAAATGTAAGTATTTATAGAGATTTCACTAGGTGGACTACATACGAAGCAAAATGAATGAATCCACACTTAAAATGCATCTATATACATCCGTATGTAATTCATAATGGAATCCCTACAAAGACTTATAATTTAGGAACAGAGGGAGTACTACTTCAAGGTGCATTAAATCAACACATGCAAGTATCACAAGAAGAGTCACGGCATGCATGCATGCATTGTAATTAATGCATCGGTAAACGCAAATTATTGAAATATATCGAGTGCAGTGCTTTGATGTGTCGCGTCAACTCGTACATCAACGAGAAGTTTGATTATCCTCTCCCTCGCGGACTTAACTGCACCTGCCTTTGGCTGTATGACAGGTTGGCCACACACCTGTCGGGCCCACCTGTCATACACGCAAAGGCAGGAGCGTCCCTCCCTCGCCCATGAGCATGGTGGCTGGCAAGACTAGGAGAAGCTTTCGCTACACGCTCTTCCTCCCGCACGCGGTGGACATGCAGCAGTTCAATCGGTGTCAGATGGCCAGAAGCGTACTGTAGTACTCCTCCAGTGCAGTAGTACTCCATCATTGTTCGACTTCCCGAAGAGGCGAAGAGCCAAGCATAGCCCGGACGCTCGTGTGGCAGTTTCATGTGTAGAGTAATCTAGGATAGCGTGTACCGTGCCTGTAAGCTTAAAATCGATGGGGTCGGCTCCATGCTATGTGGCCGTCTCGAAGTTTTAAAAAAAAATAGTCTTCTGGCCCTACCTGTCACCCTGGTGATTGTAGTTTGCACGCTCATCTGGTCAAGACAGGAATATATATTTTAATTTGTTTTTTTCGAAAAGGGGGGACTCCCCGGCCTCTGCATCAGAATGATGCATACGGCCACATATATTTTAATTTGTGGTGGGTAAATGTTAGAGGTTGCAGCAAATATATTGTACACTGCGGGTCTTTCAGCCAAGTTTAGAGGCAAGCATGTGGGGCCAGTGCTATTATGTGTCGCGTCAACTCGTACAACGAGGAGAAGCTTGATTTTACTACACGCCTTCTCCCTCGCCCATGCGCGCGGTTGCTCGCAAACGAGGACAGGCTTTTGCTTAGTAGTACTTCTACAACAAGCTATCCGTCCCACTCGCGGTGGACGGACATGTAGCAGTGGATTCGACACTGTAGAAGCAGTAGTAGTAACATCATTGTTCGTCTTCTCGAAGAGGTGAAGAGCCAACCGCAAACCGAACGTTGCAGTTGCGAACATTGGAGCATGCATATAGCCAGGCTCTTGCATGAGAAAAAATTGCTATGTGAGCCCATTATTGTACTAGTACGTACAACTACTTGCTAGTATAGCCCTGTAAACCAGAAAGGAGTATTTGCCCTTCTAGAGACTTCAACAAGTGACTATACTACACTGAGACGGAGTACATATGGAGTAAAATAAGTGAATCTGCACCGTAAATAAATATGTACTAGTTCTATCGTTTTCCTCTTTGAGGTGCACAATATTGAGTATACTGACTAGTCTCTTTTTGACACGCATTTACGTTTTTTTTGACACAGTACAGACGCAAGCGCTCATATACACGCGCATACACTCACCCCTATGAACGCACACACGCACGGCACTATCATCTTGAAATTTACGAAGTCACCATAGGCACCTCGTCATCGACGGGTCCATAGGTGCTTGAATGCCAAGGAGGAAGAGGGTAGCGGTTCCCGAGACGTTGAACGGTCAATGATGCATCCTCAATTACATGCAGAGGGAATTAATTGGAGAAGCATAATAGAGCTAGCACGATGTGAATGCAACAGAGTTTGGACTCTCATATAATAAAGGCGCCCCACCACTCCAATCCATCTACTCCCAAGTCTGTGCGCAACACTGCTCACTCCAATCCAAGACCAAGTGACGAGAAGCCACAAGAACCTATGGAGGCGATGGACGCGAGCGGCAGTCAGCTGTGCCAAATCATCCAAGGCACCGGCCTGCGGCCTCGCACCACGCAGCGTTTCCAGACGGTGCTGGCGACCGCAGGCGTCGTAGCCCTCGCTGACGCCAGCTTCGCCTTTCGCATGGACGACATGATGGTAAACTCCATCCGCAAGTTCACCGCCGTCAAGAAGCGCACTAACGACCTTGCCGTACTACTCCAGCCCGCGCGCTCAGGCTCCTCATTGCCTGCCACCCTCATCGGCCAACATGGTGACAAACTCTTTCAAGCCCTGGTGGCCCTGCAGGTGCCGGAGGTCGCAACAAAGAATGTGCACCTTGAGGCTGCGCTCACCACGCAGCGCCTCGCCATGCAAGAAACCGTCGACCTGCACATCCACGTCTACGAGGAAATCGTCTACGTAGGCCACTACAAGGCAAGCGAGGACAGAAAGACGTTGGCCTTCTTCTAGCGGCTGGAATCTTTGGACGCCATTGTTCAGAAGCACGTCAACCTGGCCATGAAAGTCGCTGCTACTTAGGCGCCGTTCGGTGGGCCGGCGCCCTGAGTCGAGGAGGTGGACGTCATCGATGGATGCATTTCTTCTTCTTGCCTCCTGTAACCAGCACTGCATCGCCTCGTGGCCTTAATGTTTTATTAGTATAGTACTCCCTCCGTTCCCAAATATAAGTCTTTCTAAAGATTCCAGCAAGTGACTACTACATACGGAGCAAAATGAGTGAATGTACACTCTAAACTATGTCTACATACATCTGTATGCTGTATTCCATTTGAACTAGTAGTATCTAAAAAGGCTTATATTTATGAACGGAGGGAGTATATGGCATTTTTATTCCAGTCGTAACGTTTTCACTGTGAGGTGGGGCCGCAGTTGAGCAAACACACCCCGCCCACCGGGCGTCGGGTGAGTTTAGAATTAGAAGAGAGAAACGAGGGAGGAGAGCTAGTTGTAGCACGGGCGCTGTTGTCAGATGGGACTCGTGTTTATAGAATAGGAGTATTGAGCACTCGTGCCTCTTTTTTTTGAGGGAAAAATTAGTCGTATGTCTAGTACCACTAGTTGGGTGCGTGCGACCTATATCTTTCATCACTTTAGGTCTCCTTTTCGAACCGCGGCTACGCTTCATAGTACATATTTTTTTCACGCATTTATCCTCCTATATGTACTCCTAGGCTATTTCCACGTGCTCCCATTCACCGACATGTGGGACATAGAGCATCTGGGTCGTAATGCATGCACGACTCGGAGCATATGCCGGGGTACTTTACATTTCAGACCTCACGAATTACATGCAAACCCCCCGCAGAAGAATAAATAAATGAATGAACTACTACATGAAACCGGATTATTTTCATGGAAACCGGAGCACGTTCATTAAATTTTGGACATAACACGTTTATAAAAAATGACCGGACCTAAACCAGTCTAAGGGCCTCTTTGATTTTTCCCGCAAAAAAAGGGCCTCTTTGATTCGCAGGATACTGAAAACACAAGAATGGGGAAAGTATGATGGCGATGAACCGAGACGAGGAGAACTCTAACTCAGTTAGAGGTTAGAGTTAGATTCTAACCCTGAACTAACTCTAAACCAAAGAGGTGTATGGATGGTAGGGTTAGATTGACAATAAATGCTCTATCTCAATCATTTGACTACTTTGGACCCTATTTTTAGTCAGACTAAAATAAGTCCCTTGGATCCAAGCACCCTCTTGGTGTGGCCGGCTCTTCGGTGGCCTCCTCCCGCTCACAATTGACATAAATGAACCATCTATACAAATCAAGCATGCAAAACATGATAATTTTTACTTTGTCCATACAAATGAGATATCCCACTTAAACATACAAGTCGTCAATCAAGCTTCATAAAATAAAAAAACACTTCATGAAACAAAGAATGAGCTAACTCATCAAGAAGTCATTCACGATAGGGAGGGAGCCCGGCGCCCCTCACGCATCGAGGGAGGAGCTCGCCATCGTCGCTCTGGAGGAAGGCTCTGTAGAGCCCAAGCCCCGGGAACCCCTCCGACGTTGGCCCTTGCGAGTTGAGGTCGACACCAGCATGGGTAGCAGGGCCGCTTGCTGCCGACTGGGAACTTAATCTTTGGGCCTCTAGAAGTAATGCAAGCATGTAACTAAAATACCTAGAAAAGTGAACTGAATCTTTGGGCCTCTAGAAATAATGCAAGCCTGAAACTGAAATACCTAGAAAGGTGAACTGAATCTTTGGGCCTCTAGAAATAATGCAAGCCTGAAACTAAAATACCTAGAAAGGTGAACTAAATCTTTGGGCCTCTAGAAATAATGCAAGCCTGAAACTGAAATACCTAGAAAGGTGAACTGAATCTTTGGGCCTCTAGAAATAATGCAAGCCTGAAACTGAAATACCTAGAAAGGTGAACTGAATCTTTGGGCCTCTAGAAATAATGCAAGCCTGAAATTGAAATACAAAAGGTGAACTGAATCTTTGGGCCTCTACAAATAATGCAAGCCTGAAATTCAAATACCAAGAAAGGTGACCTGAATCTTTGGGCCTCTAGAAAGATTTATTACCTCCTCAAGCAGCATCAAACAATTCCATGCGTGCACCACAAATCTATAGCAAGTTTGATCAGGATCTACTTTTCCAAATCAGAATTAGCGCTAGAGCAAGCAAGATCAATGATATGGCCGTGAGACAGAGAAGGAACGAACAAACTCACCCCTCTCGCGACCTCCCTGGTAGATGCATCGCTGCCGCGCACGACAGAGGGAGAAAACCGGCTGGTGAAGGGGGAGCGGGGCGACCTTCGAAGGCCGGAGGGAGAGGGCGTCTGGAGTAGGGCGGCGGAGGCCGGAAGGAGAGGGTGGCCGGAGGAGAGAGAGGGCGAGCGGCTCTTGGGCGGGCGGCCCTATGGGGAACATAGAGAAGTCGTGCGAGAGGGGGGAGCAATCTGGTGCGGGCAGGTGAGATTTTTTTAGTTTTCTTTTAGTGGGCCCGAGGATAACTAACCCAATTAGAACCTCTCCACCAGCCTAGTTTTTTTAGCTGGGTTAGAGCAAACTAGCTCAAACTAACCCCTCTTGTTTCGATAATTTGAGGCTATTTCAACCCAAACTAGCTCTAACTCAGGGATCCAAACAAAGAGGAGTGTTACTATACATGCTACAGTGTGGACCGTAGCACATTATTTTTATGGCCATATCACCAAATTGTTTTCTACTGCTGGTTCACTGGGCTACCGTGGTTCGCACTGCTGGTTCACTGGGCTGCCGTGGTTTGCACTCCTCCGACCTGAGTAGTACTCCCTCCGTTCCTAAATATAAGTCTTCGTAGATATTTCACTGTGGACCACATACGGATGTATATAGATGCATTTTATGTGTAGATTCACTCATTTTTCTCCGTAGTGGTCCATAGTAAAATCTCTCCAAAGACTTATATTTAGGAACGGAGGGAGTAGTATAGTACTATTATATACCGCATCATTCTTTGCTCCTTCTTACTACTCCGACATGTGGGAGAGCCAGCATCCGGGTCGACGTGTCATGCACCAGATTAGAGCGTGGAACGGAAGGGGGGCATCACCCCGGCCGGAGCGCCAGTAATTCATGACTATAGTGAGTGGTCATATCACAAGTCTTTCCAGCAGTAACGCGCCGTCAAATCGCACAGCCCCACTCGCTCACCCTCCTCGCCTCTCTGTCAAACCGCCTACCCGAAAACTGCCGCGCGTACTGCCCGGGAAAAGCCCCGCCCTCAACTTTTAACTACGCGAAAATAGTTCAAGCTTGTTCGTTCTATATAAATACAGTACTTACTGTATGTTTATTCACCCGTGGGGTTGTTCAATGTATGGAGGGGCGGGGAGCACAAGTGAACAATACTACCTCTTTCCGGGTTTATTGGTCCCCATTGTATTTCATGCCAAATTTTGACCATAGATTAAACTAAGAAAATGTTCACGCATGTCACCAAACATTATATTTTTCAAAACTATGTTCAAATACGAATCCAATGAGATAATTTTTCTTGACATGCATTAACATTTTGTTAGTTAAATCGTTAGTCAAAATTTGGCACAAACTATAAAAGGGACCTATAAACCAGGACGGAGGTAGTACTGTAGTAGTAAGTAGGAGTCCTAGAGTAGTCACCTTAAATAGAGAGTTTCTTTTCTTTAGTGCCACATACACAAATTGAAACGCTTGTTGTGGAGAGAAAAAAGATAATCACTCCACAATATATGGACACAGGGGCCTGAGCGCTTGCTTTACTAGGGTTGCTCTCTTCATTCTCTCATCCTCTCCAGATATAAACAAGACAGCGGTAGCGACATTTTCTCTCTGCTCACCGCTGGTCACAGATCCGGCCGGATCCCTTCGGTCGGTGTGTGTAGAGGACTAAAAGGTGCATCGTTCACGCGGTCATCGCCGCCGAGGGAGGAAACCCACAGTTGCCGGAGGGGCCCGATCCTCTGCCCGTGCCGTTTTCTCTGACACAGCGCCGGCTTGGGAGGTCCTCCGACCCTTCTTCCTCCCTGCCGTATTGTCCGCAGATCCGACCTGCCGCCGCCGACATCCCGGCGACCCTCAGGTATAAGTTCTTTGAAAGCGGCCTTGCTCTACTGCCCCAGCTCCCCACGTGTCTGCATGTGCATCTTTTTCTACTCCCATCAGCTCTTCCAAAGCCACCTAAATTTTTTAGTATTATTAGAGGTAAAGCTACTTCATGCATTCGAATCTAGGGCTTTGTTCAAACAACGAAGAAAGGGGGTAAAGTTGTAGCATGAATCTAGGACTTGATTCAAAGAGGAAATAATATGGTGAAAGTAGTAGAGACCAGATACCCAACCGGTCTCTTGGTTGAAAAGGGAAATAATGGGAAAACGCAGTACAAACTGGATGAGGAACAAATCTATTATTGGTTGAAAAAAGGATAGAAAGTGGTGGCTGGTGGACAAGTCAACAGAGTATGTCCAGGATTAGATTTGCTGCCATCACATAGTAAACGGTCTCCAGGATTAGATTTGCTTCCCTCACATAGTAAAAGGTATCAGGATTAGATTTGCTGCCCTCACATAGTAAAAGGTCCCAGGATTAGATTTGCTGCCCTCACATAGTAAAAGGTCACCAGGATTAGATTTGCTGCCTCACATAGTAAAAGGTCTCCAGGATTAGATTTGCTGCCCTCACATAGTAAAAGGTCTCCAGGATTAGATTTGCTGCCCTCACATAGCGTGAACAAGCTCGGCATCACCACTTTATGCCTCCTTGTAGGTACATAGTGCTGATCCGTCCACTGTCGCATGTCCTTATACCAACCTTTTGATGTTGTTAATGTAAGGGCGCATGTAAAATGAAGCGATCACACGATTACCTTAGGGACATGTCTAACCAGTGTTATTGTTAATCTAATGCCTCCAGTGATAAGATGCAATTAAACTGTGTTACAAATGGCACTCCTGCTGTTTTCCCCAATATGATAAGTAAGTTGCTCCTTTACGTTGCTGAGTGTCCTGGTGTCCAAACAGTCCCATGCCCTTAAACCAACTCTTTAGCTACTGTTGATTTACTGTGTCTGGTAAACAAGCAATGCCACCATTAAAGTAATCCCATATTTGAGGAATCTCATTGTTGATCGTAATGCTTCTGGTAACATGAAGCATTGCTGACGTTTTAAAATTTCTACCGTCCTTGCGTGATTGCCATGAACATAATTAAGATGTTTCTTTTCATTTTGTATATGTTTCGTATATTCTTATTGACCAGCAATTGTTTATTTTTTATCATTTTGTGCAGATAGGGATATCCATTTCACCTTGTTGCTATTGTGACCTTTTGGTGAACTGCACAAAACACTTCTTTTTGGAATGAGTGTCTTGTGCAGTTCAACTAAAATGTCACCTGGGCAACATCTCTCAATTTTGGTGGAACTGCACAAAATGGTGATTGGAGTTTCCAAAATCTCCGTCAAGTTCTGTTGGTAATCTCGTGCAACATTTTATTAGCCTTTGCAAGATGGAGCCGTCACTGTCACCACAATGGTACTTTAGTTTAGTGGAACTGCACAAAAGGATAAGAAAATTATAGTTGCACCTTACATGAGCCGGACAGCCAACCTTAATGTTCCTCAATTTTAGTGCAACTACTAAAGAAGAACCTGCCAGCTCACAAGAGCAAGTACTTCTTGCTAGCTGAATGATGCAATCTTTGCTTCATTTCAGGTGAACTGCAGAAAAAGGCGCATGAATTGAATCATGGAACTCCAGGCAGACCTCATACAAGTAGAGCTGGAGGTTGAGTTCAAGGAGGCCGCTATTAAAGCGAAATCATGCTCTCCTGTCTCCTTGTTTGTGCTATGCAAACATGTTGTGCAAACAGGAATACTCTACTACAGATGTTGTGACGGTCAAGAGCATTCACCAAGTTCTTCGATTGTATGACATGGCTAGCCAAGATGGATTTAATCCCGATATTCACTTTATCAAAAGGCTCTAATGGGTTGGTTTTGAATCTTGCAAGCTGGGAATCAGTGAGATGTGTAGGCATCTTTGTTGTACTTATTATTTGAATCTTATTTGTTGGTTCTGAATCTTGCAAGCTGGGAATCAATGAGATGTGTAGGCATATTTGTTGTACTTATTATTTGGATCTTATTTGTTGGTTCTGAATCTTGCAAGCTCGGAATCAATGATATGTGTAAGCATCTTTGTTGTACTTATTATTTGGATCTTATTTATTGGTTCCGAATCTTGCAAGCTGGGAAACACGGCATGATGATGCAGAGGACAACAACCATAACAAACAGTTCAAACTTGGTAGTATTATCTTTGTGAAAGTGCGACAAATGTGCTGATCATGTGCGTCCTGAGAATAATAATTCTAATTGTTGTGCATGTTGATCCTGTGGCACTGATAGAACGAGCGAATGCATTGCTTGTTTTAAGTATAAATTTCTATTAAAGCTAATTAAATTTAAGTAAAGTGACCACTAACTCCTGTTATTACAGTACCAATACAGACCCGCTCGTGAACCGACGTGTGGCAGGAGTAGGTTTCTTAATTGAGGCGTTTGAATGCGCCGAGGGTGCATCTTCTGCCGGGCGTGCAGCGGACGAGGGAGGGGTAGTAACTGTTGTCGCCTATACACACTCAGATTAATGTTGAATCTAGTTCCCCAAGAGCTGAAAAATGAACTGCTGCCGCCGCCTACACACTCGTTCACTCGAAGAGACTCCAATGGCGATTCGAGGGGTGAGCCTGCTGGATATGGACTTCAGCAAGGAGTTCCCCTTTGAGTTCGCCGTTCAGTCCTATGGCTGCACCAAGTTGAATGTGATGTACACCAATGATAAGGACTCGATGAAGCTCTGCCTCGCCTCAGTCCTATGGTTGCACCAGGTTCTGGAGCATTCGCCCGTTCATCGGTAGCGCCGACTACACCTTCGCTACGGTGGAGAGAAGGAAGAATGCGACGATTCGGCCATCTGGTGCAACAAGCTTGTCGACATCCAGAAGCAATACAAGATCATCAGCAACGGGCAGGAGAAGGACTCCGTGGTTGACCTCGCTGAGACCATCATCGACCCCTGATACGCTAACATGAAAGAAGACGACCTGAACACATGGGAGGTACCTCTGAATCTAGCCTACATAACCTACGCGGCCAAGGACGCATGCGCATGCTACGACATGTACAGGCAGATCTTGGACATGAGGGCGTGTCTGCTTCCCGTAACCGACGAGTACACGGACAGCCGCAGCGTCATGATCAAGCGTGCTAGGAAGGTCTAGATGTTGTACTTTATCTGTTTATAAGCACCTTTATCATCTGAGTGTTTCATGCATTAGCCTATGTGTCATAATTATCTGTTTTGTCCGAAATATTTCTTTTAACAACCCATTAACCTGATTGCTTTTTTAGTGGCTATTTGCTTATGTATGTAAACTAGTTCACTTGTCCATAAAAAAACTAGTTCACTCGGCTTTCGTGCTTTGAATCTCCTTCCTCCCAACATATTCCTCTCCTCAGGTGGACCCAGCAGGTCTCTGAATTTTCTCCCACTTTCTTTTTCGATGTAAACTGAGTTTTCTCCCAGTAATTTCCCCTAGAACCAACTCAACTGTCCCACGTCTAGCCTAAAAAATAATAATACCCCACGTACTATTAACTCATCAAATTAAAATGATATTTTATTTCGTAAGTTGAAAGTTCTTACAAAATAATAATAATAATAATTGTCTATATATAACTTGCCAAGTTAACTCCTAGTGATTGCGTACATAAGCTTGCAAAGATTTTACTGACATGCAATCATGTGTTTATGTTTTTATAACATTTCTCCGTCTAGCCCAACATGATATTTTCACCCAGCCCAGCAAGTCCGCGGATTTCGAGAAAAATGCAAGTGGGATTTAAACGGGCTGCATAGATGCTACATCATTGTTTCACCCAGCCCACCAAATGGACTAAAAAAACAAATGGACTGGCTGACATGTGGGCCAGTAGGTCGAAGCCTAAGAAGGCGTTGGATTTACATCCAACAGCCGACATTCTTCTTCAATCTCTCGTCTTCTTCCCCCAGCGCTGCCGGAATCGCGTGCTCCAGCCTTCGGCGTCCAGCGGCGTTGTTTTGCGCTCCTCAGCGAAACGCTACCCCACTGACGGCCAGGCCATCCCTCCACTCCGCACCTCCTGTTATTCTCTGCCGAGTGTAGGCCCACCCCACACCCGAATCAGTCAAGTTTCCCACTCCGCTCCTTCTGCGACTCCACTGCCGCGTCTTCCCCATCTCCGGGTCATTCCAGTCTGGGGCCTCGCCGTCGTCCACCGCCTCGGTGCGCTTGGCGCGGTGTGGTCAACATACAAGAGTCATCGGAAAAGGACTGTACGTGGAGAGCCTAACGGCTGGGACCCATGAGGTCCATGGTTGCACGCAAGGAAAGTTCCTCCTTATTATGCACTGTACGTGGGAAGGGCTTCTGTACTTCACAAAAAAAAATGTTCCCCCCGCTGATAGGTCAGACCCACCAGCTATATCTTTGCGCGCATGGAAGTGCCTCCTTATTACGCACCAAAAAATGAATACCCCTGCTAGCTGGGACCCACCATAGTGGGTGGCTGACTTGTGGGCCTACTAAGTTGACGAGGACGGAGGGCTTTGTCCACTTAGTCAATATGAACGATTCTAGCTCCAGTGACCGTACGATGTCCATCCAACGGCCATAGTGCTTCTTCAACCTCTGGTCTTCTTGCTCCAGCCTCCCAAAGCAGCGCCGGTTGTGCCGCGTGCTCCTGCCTCTCGTGGCCGGCTGTGATGCCGTGGAGGCCTCACCGCCCCTACTACTCCCACCGCTGTCCCAGGGTATCCCTCTACTCACCCACACCCCCTGTTATTCCGCGGCGACGGCAGCCTCACGCTGCAGCCGAACCAGTGAGCCCTCGTACTCCTCTCCGCGTGGGCATCCACGGCCGCGTCTTCCCCGGCTCCATGTCATCCCCTTCCTAGGCCTCGCCGTCGTCCACCGCCTTGGTTCTCTCGGCGCGGCATGGTCAATGTGGTCAACGACCGACTTCCATCGGAAGAGTACTGTACGTGGAGAGGCTGACAGCTGGGTCCATGGCCACAGCCCAGTTTTTTTGTGATTTGCCAAGTAAGTCGCTTGGTCGGGCCTGTTGGGCTGCAAATCTTTCAAGACGAGGAGAGATTCATTCGGCTGGCCGAGAAAATGGCCTATCCGTAATGAGAAATGGGTTGTACATTTTTAAAACACATCAAACCAGCAATTAGTTTCAAATATCTTTTTTTCATTTCGAGATTTTAAATTACATTAATTTTTATGCGTGGAGAATTTGTTGGATTTTATATTGACATACATTTATTTTTAAAATCAATTTGAATGTAATTCAAAATTTCGGGATTAAAAATAGTTCGGACTGCACCGAAATATGAAAAATTCCGTATAATTTTTTAACCATGTGTAAAAAAACAAGGCGGGAGAAGGTAGTGTATGTTGTTTCGCACACGGAGGTGACACGTTCCCTCTCGGAACCACGAGCCTTCTTGAGAGAAACTCCGGTTTGCAAGAAGCTTATACCAAAGCTTGTCCCAATTCGGCCAAAAAAATTACTACGGCATGTTGGTGCCATGTCATGACACCATGCCAAGTTTCATGATTTTCATGCGTGTTTTGGATTTACAGGAATGAAAAAACCAAGTTTCTCAATATTTTCGGCTGAGCCACGATGCCCAGATGTTTGAATTTCATTCCCATTTCTTGCATGGGACCTAGAAATTCACCCAAGGACACACATGTGTTTTTTCTAACCAACTATGGTGCACTGGAGCATGTGCTTGTAGTTCAAATTTGAATTATGCACATTAAATGCCCAAAAACTCAATTAATGTACAAAAAAGGACAAACGGATTCAGAATAATTCCAAATTTTGACACGGCACTCATATAGTTCTATGTTGCCTCTGTGAAAAATCAAGGGGGGAGGTAGCATATATCATTTCGCACACAAAGGTGACACGTTCCCTCTCGAAACCACAAGTATTCTTGAGAGAAGCTCCGGTTTCCAATAAGCTTATACCAAAACTTGTCCCAATTTGGCCAATTCTTTTTACCACAACATGTTGGTGCCATGAAATGACACCATGCCAAGTTTCATGATTTTCAAGCGAGTCTTGAATTTATAGGAATTTAAAAAACCAATTTTCTCAATGTTACCGGCCGAGCCACGACGCCTAGATGTTTGAATTTCATTCCCATTTCTTGCACGGGACCTAGAAGCTCACCCAAGGACACACATGTGATTTTTCAACCAGCCTTGGTGCATTGCAGCATGTACTTGTAGTTCAAATTTGAATTATTCACATTAAATCCCTAGAAACTCAATTAATGCATAAAAATGCCAAATGAACCCGGAATAATTCCAAGACATTCATATAGTACTATGTTTGCTCTGTAAAAAAATCAAGAGGGGGGCAATGTATGTCGTTTCGCACACAAAGGTGACATGTTCCCTCTTGAAACTACACGCCTTCATGAGGGAAGCTCCAATTTTTGCAAGAAGTTTATACCAAAACTTGTCCCAATTCGGCCAATTTTTTACCACATCATGTTGGTGCCATGAAATGACACCATGCCAAGTTTCATGATTTTCAGGAGAGTTTGGGATTTAAAGGAATTTAAAAACCAAGTTTCTCAATGTTTTCGGCCGAGCCACGACCCCCAGATGTTTGAATTTCATTTCCATTTCTTGCATGGGACCTAGAAATTCACCCAAGGACACACATGTGATTTTTCAACCAACCTTGGTGCACTGGAGCATGTGCTTGTATTTCAAATTTGACTTATGCACATTAAATTCCTAGAAACTCAATTAATACATAAAAATGCCAAACGAACCTGGAATAATTCCAAATTTTAACATGCCACTCATATAGTTGCATGTTCACTGTAGATAAATGTTATAGCAATTCAAACACCATCCTTTTCCTTCGTAACACCATTTTGTCTTTGAAAATGGAATGAAAAAATCAGGTATACCACAAACAGTTTACTAGCAAGAATTGTGTGGGATGCGATATAAAATATCTTGGCGCACTGTCTTGTCTAGCTTATGCAGGAAGCTTCACCGTCTACAGTCCACCACCTGTGCTTGAACCACACTTGCGCGCCAGTTTCTCATGACGCCGAGTGAAATTTTTCTGCCATCATGGAAATATCGGTCTCCCCCACCAAAAGCCACATATCCACTGTTCCTCCTTACTTTCCAAGTTCAAACCTTCACTTTTGCTTACTGGCAGTGCCGCCTCCTCGCTGGCGACCCTTCTTCTTGCAGCGCCGCCTCCTCACCGGCGACCCTTCTTCTTGCAGCATTGCCTCCTCGTCGGTGACCCTTCTTCTTGCTGCGCGGCCTCATTGACATGGTCAGGTAATCCACACCCACCCACACCATCCTCCTCCTTCCCCGTCCCACATGCAGCGGCCGACGGCGCGACACCTTCCACCGAAATCACTGGCCCCGTCCTCCAATTAAGCACCGCCCACAACCATTTTTCACACAGTATAATGTGGAGCTCAGTAGCATCTGGCATCGGAGAATCAAATCACGGCCGCACGCGCGGACGAGGTCACGATGGCTGCCATGCGTGCCGATCGCCAGATCTTGGAGGAGCACCTCGTCTTCAAGGCCACTGTCGACACTGCCATACGGTTGTCTACTTTAAAATACAATTTGTGTTGTTTTCTTGAGGCCACCGCCAGTGCCTTCTAGTGATTTGTCATCTGTAATGTTAATATGCAATTTGATATTCTGAAATGTAATGTTCTAACAGTTTGGTCCAATAATTGCTACATTTCGTAGTACTGTTCTCAAGCATTCTTGGTTTCATTAACTGTCTTATTTTCTAGTATATGTTCTATTCTGCAATGTCGTGCTCAGTTAACTGTTTTGGTTCATTTGGTCTGTTGTCCAGTTAACTGTTTGGTTCAATTCTGCAATTTGATTTTCATTTGTTGTGAGTACAATTTTGTATTGCTATGCATGTGAGAAAATAAATCAAATTTGGCTGTACTCAATACATATTCTACTGATAGTATGGCAACTCTCACTGAACCTGATCACGATCTTCCTTGTATGTGTTGCGGGGAAACAATGGGAGACACTGCGGTCTACCATCGAGGTTTGCTCATGCATTGTCCTTTCGCTAATAGCACATTATTGTGCAGTTGCAGGAATTATTCTAATATTTAGGTTTCTTACAATTTGGTCTTGCACATGTAGGTCCTGCTGTCAGAGGCTTAGACCCACTGTTCGACCCATTTTGCATATGGGGAAATGAGATGTCCATGAATATCAGTCAAGTCAAGAAACTCAAAAAGATTGTTAGGATAAAGAAACTTGTGACGAATAACAACAAGATATTTGTTTGCACAATGAAGAAGACATCAGTCGGCTATAGGATGGTACTAACTCTTTTACCTTGTTTTTACCCCTTGCGCCATTTCAAAATTTATAACAGCGATTTATGCATATCTTTGTTTTCAGTACTTTTCAAAGCAGTTCACCGATGATTACCCCTCAAACCACCTACATGGTCAAGAAGCGAGGAAGGTATTCATTCAACACCCACGGTACAATATTGAAGTCTTCCTGAAGAGGACAAAGGTTGGGCAGGCAATTATCCATAGCCACTAGCCTAAAGTTGCAAGGACATTCAACATCACTGAAGGCTCAGTATTCGTCTTCTGCTTCTGTAGTTTCCAGATGAGATTCATCTGTCTATTTACCGTGTATGATGCTACTTTTCCAAAGGTTTTCGATGTTGCATGTGAAACTTGGTGTTGTTGTGTAATGGCATAGCTAGCTATATCCCTCTTTGGTGTAATCGAGTGTTGAAGCTATCTGATGTAATACAATTAAGAAATCATGCTTGCCGTTATACGGATATGAAATATCTGGTGTGTTTTATAAGAAATGTCAATTTGATTACTACATGGATCATCAATAATAGGCTAATTACCCTGCTTATTGGGGTTTCCTATTGCAGACGGTTACTCAGACAACACCGTGGGCAATGAACTCAAACAACCCACACGGTTTCTAAAAAGTAGGCGTGTTGGATCAACTAACAATCACACACGGTTTCTTGTAGAGAACTGTTTGCTTTAGGCCACCCTGCACAAACGTTTCCACACAAAAAACTGTGTGTGATATACATACGAACAGAAATGGTTTTCTAGGATTCACTGTGTGGGATGTACATACGAATGGAAACGATTGGGCTTCGATGCCTCGCCCGATCGCACACGAGCTCATTTTGCCCCGCATGTTTGGCCAGAGGGCTTATCCCCGATGGTTTTTGGGTCATGTAGTAAGGACTCCCCTATCACAGTCACTCACTTGGTGACGGTTCAGAATGCCATCGCGGAAAGGGGTTAAAAACCGTTTGTATAGCACATCTCTGTTCCAGTGTGCTAACTAGTTTTATTTCTTATTATAGGTAAAGAAAATGTTAGTATGCGTAGATTTGTATTGGTGGTCTATAGAACTTGAGAGAATATTAATTCTACCTTTAGCTCCTCGTTGGGTTCAACACTCTTACTTATCGAAAAAGGCTACCAATAATCCCCTATACTTGTGGGTTATCAAAATTGTGGTGGTTTTGTCGACCATGTGTTGGTGGCGGTTCATGGTTGGCGGCGGCGAGTTCCTCTTGCATACTTCCATGTAGCTTAGGCGAGGATGGTCAGCAAGCTGGGAAGGTTGCACGGACGTTGGGTTTGGTGAACTCCGAGCGAGAGCCTAGCTCGACCTCGGTTTATGCCGCCGCCTCGGCATCTTAGGACTTCATTACCTTCTTGGAGGCGTCATTGTGGAGTGGCTTCACTTCCCTCGTCATGTGGGCCTCGGGCCCTCCGGGTGAAAACCTGAGTTTTGACCTTGGTTGGAGAGGGTGTCGATGTGTCTTCTTCGGCGCTTCCTCCTTGGGGGCGATGCCGTGGAGGTCTTAGCCTTCGTCGGTTGTCGTTGGCTTATGTGTCATTGGAGTTTGTTCGTCGGCCTAGTAAGTGTGCGGCTTCGAGGTCGGCGTGGAATTTAGAATGGCGACTTTCAAGATCTCTTGTGCGTATGGTGGTGACTTTGGTCACTTGGGCAGCATAGCCATTGACTCGGCTAGATCACAGCCTCAAGGTTGGCGTGGGGGTCGGAGCGGTGGCTCCAGAATTCTCTTGTGTGTAGGTGTTGGCCTTGGTCGCTTGGGCTGTAGGGCTATCTTCTACACTGGTGGGGCTGTGGGCCGGTATGAAAGTCAGAGCGGCGGCTTCAGAATCCTCCTTTTTGGCATGTGAGTATCTTCTATGGCCACTTGCATGGTGGATTTTTCGTCTCGCTTGGTGTGCAACCTCGGGGCTGGTGTGTGTGAGTGTCATAGCTGTATCAGTTTTAGGCCACTTTTCCTTATTAACTGGTCAATTCTCTTCTTCTTAATGAAATGGCAGAGCTACTGCCGGTTGCTTGAAAAAAAATCCAAGCCTACCAACCCACTCAGTTCTAGGTAGTTCAACAAGCAAAGATGCATAGCATAACCGATATGGATGAACTAAGCCTAGCTGAAATGGTTAGGTTCCTTATGGTGAAACCAATCCACTTAGAATCAAGTCCTAGAACTAACATAGGTGGTCGCATGTTACTTGGATTTATTTTTCCTTCCGAATGCTATTATTTCAGATGTATGGCGTGCCAGTCGGCTACGAGGTGTATGTGGCGACTTCATGAATCGCAAGATCTGTCGACTTGGTCTCTTCAAAGTGCTTATAGGTAAAAATAAGTTGAGCAAAAATAGCTAGGTTTTAATGTTTACGGGTATAAGTATCGGATCATGAGGAGATCCCAATCAAAATGTGTTTCCCTTGGGGAACAAAGACACCACATCTAGCTAACTTATGAGCTTCATTTAGAAGCCCAAGGTTCAAATGAGAAATTACAAGAGGTAAAAACTTTAGCCATCTCTAAAATCTCTTTAACAACTCCCCCATAATCTTTACCCACACTTTGGTGAATGTGCTTGCAGTCCGATGCCACCAGAATATGTTGCATGCCTAAATCTTGGGCCAAAGCAAGTGCTCTTCTGCAGGCCAGGTCCTCTAGCGTGGCCGGGCTGGTGAGGCCTTGGATGACCAGCATCAAAGAGCCAATATATCCTCCATCCCGATCTCGACATATATAGCTGATGTCATTCCAATGTTGTGGTTGACGGAGACTCCTGCATCAACATTGATCTTAACATGTCCTTCGGTTGGAGGCACCCATCTTCGCCGAGCGCCATCTCATTGTGTACTTGTTATCACATCTGGCTCCTCTGTAACATTCAACTATTCTAGCTCGGCTATCAATTCTGCGACAAAAGCATGAGTAGCATAAGGACTCTAGTTGATCCCCTCTTGGGTTAGCTTTCTCCGTGCGTACTATATTGCCATAAAGTGATTGCCATGCATATAAATTCATCATGCCCTAATACCTTCAACATGGGGAAGAGCCAACTTCACACGGATGCTTAGTTGTTGCTATCATATGTTCCAACATGTCATGATCGACTAACACCTAGACACATCGAGCCATTATACACTCAAGAAGGTTGTGCCTGCAAGAGTCTAGTGCCTCACATCCAAAGCACTCACCATGATGTGACATGTTTCTATCCTTGCGAACATGCTTGGTGGGTAAAGAAATCTTCGCTAATCTCCATAGGAATGATTTTATCTTACATGGCTGGCACCATCACATTCCAAAGGGAAGAACATGAATTCTCCCAAACCGAAATGTTGGAAGCTCCGGCTCGTTCATACACCCAATCTTCGCGCCTTTTTTGATTGCCACAGTCATCATATATGCTGAACAAAAGGAAAATATTTCGTTCTTCTCAAAATTCCATGCCCAGAAATCTTCTATGGCCCTCGTGGCACAAAAACTTGTTGAATTAATTGAGTATTCCGTCATGTGTTGCCCTCATATATTAGCTCGGACTCTAGCTGTGGCGGCTAGGCAACCAAGGATACAAATCGGCCTCATGCTTTCCTGGCGTGGCATCCAATTCATACCCCAAATTTGAGTCATAGACTTGGTGCCAATTCTTTGGATAAGCCCTATTTTCAATGTGTCTCATCCCTCCAACACCGATAGCCATAACTGAGAGGCATGATTGCCCAATTCTGCCAATAAGAAATCCACCTACAGGTATATACAACGCTTTAAGAATTCTTGCACTCAATATATCCACAATCGAAAGAAACCACGGCTCGATAGATCCACAAGGGAAAGAAATTCTATGTGCATAGAGCGCGGCCAAGTGAGCAAACATGCACCGCTCTCGTGGGTTGGCCCATCCCATGGGTTTTTTGGGTCACAGTAGCGAAGCTTTCATTCAGAGCTGCCTTGTCTCAAAAAAAAAATGTGCCTATTTGATGGGGCCGCACCATGGTTTTTCCTCCTTTTCCATTTTCTTGAAAAATTATTTTTATAGATTTTAAAAAATCATATTACGTATTTATGTCAGAGAAATTGTATTACAAAAATAAATAAATATCACAATTTATAAAAGAAATTGTGAAATTAAAAAATGTTCACAATTTTTAAAAATACATATAAATTGAAAAATGTTCATGAAATGTAAAAATACTCAAGAATTTAAAAGTATTCATGGATTTTAAAAATATTTTGGACTTCAAAAAAATTTGTGAGCTTGAAAAAGAAAAGAGAACAGAAAATAAAAAAGGTAAATCCCGCAAAAAAACGTTTTAAAAAAACGGAGGCACAAAACATCCACGGACTAGGACTCTACGTGCCGTGGATCGTTGGATGCATGGCTCGATGCAGTGATGCACGCCAAAATCATTGTTGGAATCTTGCCTTCTGTTTCGTCCCTTTCTGTCTCCCCAAAACATGGATTAGATAAGTGAATGGATAGACTTTGCCGTCACGTTTCGTTTAGATCGAACGCATGCCGCGTCGTGAGCTAGCAATCAAGCGTTGTTGATGGCCTGGCTCCTGAGCTAGCATAAGTATTGTGGATCTAGTGTAGCTTTCACGAAACAGGATTAGTCCAACTTTATAAATAAAGTAATACATCAAAATACATGATCGAATGAAATGTGATGAGGAGACCCTGTAACAAAGCATGAAGGTAATGTTGTTCTGAAGGAAGGGTGGGCTTCTGTCGGAGCGTAGCGGACTAAGCGGAGACAAAAGCCGCCTACTTGGTCGTGCGTGATAACAGGTTGTTTGCGGTAGCGGAAAATCATCAACGAAGGCGGCATTGATTGCGGGCGTGATGACGCGGGGCGGTCAGGCGGCTGCTAGATGGTGATCACAGGAGGTGGTTGAAATCGAGCTCAATCTAATCGGCAAGCACCATCGGCTAGGATGAATTGGCGTGCAGATTGGGAGGACTGAGGTGGCACGGACAGTTCGGTCGGTCGGACCGGTCGGTTCAACCAGAGGGACCGTCCCAAACGAATCAGAGACCAGGTGCGAGGCAGCAAGGATTTGAAGTCCTGATGTCGTTAAGATTGTGTCTCTGGTGTAGGGTGCATGTGTTAGGTTTGGATGCACCTGTTAAGGGTCATATGATTTCAATTCGACAAAGGCATGGACCGACTCAATACGTCATGTGCACGATGGAATAAAGGAAGGCCGGGTTGGATGACACAAGGTGACTTGGAGTTCAAGACAGTCACGTGGGGTCGGATTGAAGGTGGAAATACGATCTGAAAATATCTTGAATTAGGATACGTTCTTGTTGGTGGAGTCCTGAAAACGACATCTGATCGGTGAGGATATAGGCACCCAACTATGCTTACGACAGGTACCACATCCACATGGTTGGACGTCGAGACCGTACTCCACCTAGCCCGGGGAAGAGCCGTGTGAAGAAGGCCTAGCCAGGCCGGTGGCAGCGCGAGCCGTACACGGGTGGTGAAATCCTGTAGAGGAAGATGCACGTGCGGGAGAGCTCCTGCTGCCGCCGACCACCACGAGGGGCTTGCCCTGCAGCCCTGGTCGGCGGCTGCGAGGGGAAGAAGAGCAGAGGACGGGCTGGAAAGCGGCGACGATTATACCGGTCGAGTCGCCTGCGGGACAACACAGGGGCTGTTCATTTTTGTCACCCGTGAGGAGATGAATTGCACACGGTCACACACTTAGTGGTTGTTTGGATAACAAATATTATCATTGAGTTTATAGAAAACGAGTTTTTACCTGATTTTTAGGAAAACCAGTTTTGCTATCTTTTTTGTTAATAGTCAGTTTATAAAAGACCACGTTTGGGTCGAAAAGTGTGTTTGTCCAGTTCCCTATTCTCCGGCGATCTTTTTATTCTTGACTTTCCGTCAATGAAACGCAGGTAATGGAGCTGGGTAGTTGATCTCGCCGGACGGCCGCGTACACGCACACGTAGAAAATTGCTACCATGGGCAAGCATCTGCAACCGGCTGCGAAATGTACGAAACGTACACGGACGCGAGAGACACAAGAGGATTCATGGCAAAAGCCTCCTCGGATCCACCTTCCTCTTGGTCGTTCACGCTGCATGCACGTCGGCGTTCATGGCCATGGCGCCCCTGCCTGTGGCTATGCACCTTCGCCGTTGGGGTTAAGGACGAGAAAAGTTGTGCCCACTGGTGCAAACCCTTTGGTCGACGCCAAGCTGCAGCCATATATGTTTCCTCCTGCTTTGTTGTCGCGTGCCGGCGGCGGCGACGCTCAACGAACTGACCGACGACGACCAGGATGGACGACACGGAGGACGCGGCAGCCCTGGCGCGGCGGCCAGACGAGGACGTACGAGTACGACTACGTTGTACGACTCACCGGTCCATCACAGCCGCCGTCGTCTCACTGACCCTCGAGCAGGCCGGCGATATGTAGTGAGGACTGAGGACGTGGCAATGGCCACCAGCCTCGGTAGCTTCTCTTCTCTCGTGAACGGGCCCGCCGGGATCGGCAACAAGGAACAAGGATACGCAAATCGAGTTTTTACAAAAACGACTAATAGTCGTTTTTCCACAAACGCGAAATTCTGGGTTATAGAAAATTCGGTTTTCCATATCCACGGATTTGTTAGGCTAGCCAGACGTGGTTTTAGGTTGTTAGGCCGTTTTCCTAGTTTATATAAAACGGATTTTCTACAAACCATCTATCCAAACAACCCCTTAAGGCCTTGTTCGGTTAAGCCCAGCCCTGCGAGGTTTTGGGTCTAATCCACGCGGGTCCGCAGGGATTTCCCCCGCCGGGGAATAAACCCGGCCCATCCAGTTTTTTCCATTCGGTTAAGCCCCGTGTGGTATTTCCCCGGCCCAAACCCCTCCAAACCCACGCGGAAAAAAACATCTCCTGGCACCCCGTGGAAGCAATCCCCGAGCGAGGCGCTCGTTTCGTCTCTCCCGAGCGAGGCGACAGAAGCGGAAGGAGGCGGCGGCGAGTGGACGGCGGCGGCGGCGCAACCTACGCAGAGAGGAGGGCGCCCCCCTGGTTCGACGACCTGCCACGAAGCCCTTCCTGAACCCTAACCTCCGATTGTCCCATCTCCCCCGCCGCCCCCTTGCCGCGGCCGGAACCCTAGCTCTGGAGAAGTGGTTGCTGCAGGCGACGAGATCTCTGGTTAGTTCTCTCTCCCCCTCCCCCTCCCCCTCCCCCTCCCACTGTCTCTCTCTCTCTAGCAGCACTGATTCACCCCCTCCATGAAAACCTAGCCGGATCTTGATCTATCTTCCCAAATGTCAAGGTCAGACTTTCTTGGGGTTTCTTAGGAACTAGCATAAATTGTTATTTAGATAGGCAATGCAGTGGTTGCTTGCTGGGTGTTGTCACTGAATATTGAAATGAGAAAGGAAGGTCAGCTAGGTTACCTATGCTAATAAGTTAATTACTCATTCATATGGTTTTTTGGTTCAGTTAGTTACTGAGAAGTATGTGTAGTTGCATTGGCTAAGAAATGTGTTTTACTCATTCATCAGCTAAGATCTTATATGTTGTTGTTCATTCTTGCAGTTGTCAACATTTTAGTCTGTTCAAACTGCAACATGCAAATTAATTTTCAAATAGCATGTTCTTCTTTCTGAACATAAGATACTTCTGGTATGATCATTGGCAGAGTATATAAGTTGTTCTCTTCATGGCAGTGGCGAATCTAGGACGCAAATGGAGGGTAGGCTGAACTTCAAATACGTTAATTTTTGTTGGAGGTAGTGCAGTGTGATGCAATAAGATGGCTGGAAGTTTTTATTTTCTAGGCTGGGCCTAACTAGTGCGCTTAGTAGTAATTTTTTTGGCGATTTTTTAGGGCAGGCTTGAGCCTGTTCAAGCCTGTTGAGTAGAATCGGCACTGCTTCATGGTGTGTAATCATCATCTGTTCTTGATTCTTGTTCTTGATTATCTAAATATACATAGTGCAGTTTGTGTACATAACGAAATATCTTGATTATCTAAATATACATTGTTATCAACTTCATTATATACTCATGTCATTGTTTTATGTTTGTTTACTCTTCTAGTTAGAAATCTTATATTTGATTGTCACTTTAACTTGTAGGCCAAACTGCAGAAGGGACATATAACTTCACCTCTATCGAGTCATCACATTGCTCAACCCAATCACATCTCAAGAATCTTGGAGGAGCTGGCGAGAATCAAGGAGAAACATCAGCTGATGGTGAGAATCTTGGAGGAGAAAGGGTGCAGATTGATGAAGATGTTGAGGAGGCGTATGTGCAAGAAAACATTGCTGTGGAGCCCCAGCAAACTCAACCAAATTTGGCTACTGTACCCTCAAGAAATGGAGAAGAGAAAGAACCAAAGAGACGGAGGGGGGGAATGGTGATGTGGCTGCAATGATGGAGAAGTACCTGGAAATAAGGGCGAAGCAAGTGGAGGATGAGAGGAATAAGCCAAGGGTTGTGGATGAGTACTCTATCAAAAACTGCATTGATCTGCTCAAAACAATGGACATCACACCTGAAGAAGTCAAGGCTTTCCGAGTCTTCAAGATCCCTGAGAACCGAGAGATTTTTATGAGTGCCAGACCGGAGACTGCACTTATGTGGCTGAGAGCTGAAATGGAATAACTCAGGTACTCAAATTCTGCTTCTATTTAATGTGCACGTTGCTAGCATGTACTTTTGATGTACAACCTTGGTTTTCATGGTACCCCTACTGGGACTCGCATGTTCATCTAGATCACATGAACCTGCCTTGTTCATCTAGTAACCTGAAGCTGATGGTTCAACTAGCTCACATCAAAAGGTCCATTTCTTATTCTGGTTGATGATGATAATAAAACAAAGTTCTATAACTACTGCAACTTGTTAACAATTGTTCCTTTTAACTATGGTTGTTGATGCCTCTCATCGTGCTGTTGCTGTTTGATAACTTAGCAAAGACTCCAATTTTATGTGCCTGGATCAATCCATGTGTTTTAAGTTTTTACCATATAGTTGTGATCTGTTTGGTGCATATGGATACGATGTTGCTGTCCATTTGATCTTTCTTTGCTAGCTGGTCAATATATATCTTGTCAGTATTTCTTTGCTCACTTGATTGTTGATTGTGAAAAGTAAGACATCTCATATTTATTTCTTTGTTCATGTATACTGCTCTCATATTAGTCCTTTTATATGAACTAACTGCCTTCATTGCCAATGCAGTGTATCGATCGCTACGGAAGCGACATCGGCGAGATAAATTATGTAACATCTGTATTATATCTTGCATGATTTTCCAGAGATGCTAAACCATATTCTGAAAGTGACCGATTCCAGTTTGGGACAACTGAGATTTTTTGAATTATTTTGCTGTCTATTTGAGATAAATTATGTAACATCTGTATTATATCTTCATCCATTTTACTGTTTATTTGAGATAAATAAATTATGTAACATCCGTATATCTTGTACAGTTTCTTCTCTTGTGTTCTGTAATATTTTCTTACTGCAAAACAGCATGTAGGCTGTGTGGTTTTTTAATTCTATGGAACAGTGTTGTCTTTGTGTATGGATTAGCAGGGGAGCAACCAACCGAACAGGTTATGCACACAGGGATTTCATATGGACGGGGAATGGTGGGGGTCGGATGACAAGACGGGGATCATCAAATCCCTGGGAGGTTAGAAACCACACGTGGAATCTACCATGAGGCAACCGAACAAAGCCTAAGGGATCTGAAGCCACTCGGTTTAGGTTCGACTTGATATTGAGCATAGAATCAAGTTGGGCCTCTAGTATAAAACGTCTATATAAGTTGCAGGTAAAGACGGTTTAAGAATTGATGGAGTTTCAAGATATCCTAGCGGTCACCACCTTCACGTCCAAAGTCTTCTGACCACATCTAGCAATTCACATCACTTGAAGTTCCACTCTGTACGTATGGATGATCTGAAGGCAGTGGCGGACCTAGAAATAAAATGAAGGATGTCTTTAAAAAAATTAAAGTGTATTTCAATTAGCTTGCATGGACCTTCAAAATAAGCTAATTTTTACATGGTGAAAAAATGTTTTTCAAAAATCTGGGCGTGTCATGGCACACCTAGCACACCCCCTGGGTACGCCACTGTCTGAAGGTGTATGAAAAACAATACATAGAAATGACGGAAGTATGAAAGTGGGGAATGCACGTACTCTGTTAAAAAGAAAAAAAAAGGCGAATCAATCTATGGTTGGATGGTTAGAGGGACTGTGGTATTCCACCCCATCAGGGTTCAAGTCATGGTGCTCGCATTTATTCTTGGATTTACTTTAGGATCTCCAGTGATGCGCATTTAGTGGGAGGAGACGTTTCTATTGACGACGAAGTGTCTATGATGACTTCGTAAATTTTAAAATGATATGTCGGCCCAGTCTTTCGGATGTGCTCATAATAATAGGGTGTGTGTGCGTGTTGATACAGATGAGTGTATGCGCGTGTATATGAGCGCTTGCGTCTGCACTGTGTTCGAAAGAAAAAAACAGAGAGGCATGGATGACTTGTGAATGGACGATCACGGACGTACCGCGTGCATGAATTTATACGGGGAGGATGAACCGTTGAACAGGTAAACGAAACGGGAAACGGATAGCATCAGCGATGACCAAGAAAAGATACCGCGACCTCGATTTCCTAGACTCCTAGGCCCCACAACACCACTGACATAAGTGCACAGAAGCGTCGGTGCAGAGCGAACACGCGTCCGGGTGGATATACCGGTGAAACTAAAAGCCACGTCACGGGCGCACCTGCAGCGGGATTCGTGAGCCCCGGCCTCGGCAAAACTACCCGCCCCGTAGAGTCGCAGTCGCAGTCGCGTCTCCTCTTCCTCGCTTCTGCTTCCAAGTTCAGTCTCCCGTCCCTTCTTCAGCAAGCAACAGCCGCTCGACCCCCCACGCAAATCCCCACCATCTGGAGAACCTCACCGATTCCGGCCGGCTACTGCGCTGCGGCAGGGCGGAGGCCGACGCTCGCCGCCGCCGCAAACCCTGCCCGCTCCAGCCCGGCGAGATGCTGGGGGAGTTCCTCTCCAGGGTCCTCCTGTAAGTCCTCTATCTACTACTCCGTTCCATCGCTCTCACCGTACCCGTTGGACCGATCGATCAATGGGGGAATGCATGTGAACGAATGAATGAATGATTCGATGTCGTACGCGTGGCTCCTGGCGAACCGGGGACGCCATTGACGCTGCAGGCTGCTGTTCGGGTACGCGATGCCGGCCTTCGAGTGCTTCAAGACGGTGGAGGCGCGGCCCAACGACGGGCACATGCTCCGCTTCTGGTGCCAATACTGGTACGTACGTTCTCCTACGTTTGGTCAACCAACTTACCACTGACCCAACGCCATTAGAATTCAGAAATGGATCGGTTGCCTGGTTCACCTGCTTGTGCTTCTACTCCTACTCGTCGAGTCGAACTGTTTTTTTTTCCTTCGAAAGAAAAAATAAACAGAGGAGGAAGCGTGAGATGCAAAACTTGTATGGGTTGCGTTGCTTTTCTCCTCCTTCTTTCCACTTATGTGATACCATGCATGATGGTAACTTTAGTTCTCGTTCTTTCAGCCTTTTTATTGATGGCCTTGTTTTTTTATGTGTATCTCGGCAAAGGTTCATGTGCGGCGATATAATGCCAACTTTTCTTTTCTGCATCACTTTAATTTTGTTTAGATAAGGTGCAGTTTTAGGTGGATGTTAGGTGTCTGATGATACTTTCCACTGCTGACTCTGACGACATATTATCGGCAAATTATGAGTAGCTGATTTAGGTGATGCTCCTACATTATTGATCACTAGATGTCCAGTTGTGTGCTACTTGGCATTTTGGCATTATAATCAAGGAGTGCCCTAGTATTGTTCCACATTTGAGCCCTGTGTCTCTAGAGACCGGGAGGCGTGATAGTACCATTTGATCATATATCAATGCGCTGTTCTGAGCAGGTCGTGTATTGCGCTGGACTTTTAGGTCTCTAGAGTTGTTCAGTTGTATGGTCCTGAATTTATGTTACAATTTGGCATGCAAAAATAGCCAGAAATGTGGATACCCAAACAGTAAAATAGAAAAGGTTGGTTAGACAATCAACAATTATTATAATCCACCTTTTTTATTTTCAGGGAACTTTATAAATTCATACTTTTTTTGCGGGAATAATAAATTCATGCCTAGTTGTGGAAGTCAGTAAAGGGGCACATATAATGGACTATTAACTTGTAGCGGAATGACTAATGAGTACCTAGGGTGCAGGTAAAATTCCGATGGTTCAGTTGCAAGATAGGAGTGCCTAAAATCATGTGACGTGGAGTTAGTAACAGCTATAAATATAAAATATTATGCTGCCTCACTGTTCCAAGTTGTTTCTGCATGTAGTACTCTTCTTTCAATTGACATTATCCGATTTGTATGTTACTACTTGTGTGATTGTTCCTTTAGTCTTTACCATACTTAACATTCGAAAAAAAAGGTGTAATGGCCGGATTCCTTGTAGCAACTGATGTCCAGACTTTGTTAGAACCTTGGAAAATTACTCCTTTTTTTTTTTGACCAGGAAACCGTAGAACAATAGTTCTACGGTAGAAAATTACTCCTACCTTAGGGCAAAACCAGGCCATGGCACCCCCAACTCATCAACAAAACAGAGAACAGTGAAGATAAAATTGGGCCTTGAAAGCAAAATTTGTGAGATATCCTTTAGCTTGACCTGCCCAAAAACTTGTTTGTGGTCTCACGCCATGAAAGGAGAATCTGTAAAAAATGAATATTTAAGGAATGATGTAGAACAAACTCCTTATAATCCATTCCCAATATATAACACAAATAATAGTTGTCCTTGTATTACACACGCTGACAAACAGAGCCTATAAGTGAAATCCACTTGTCAGTATCCTATGAAATTTTAAGGAATGAGCCTCATGTTCCTTAAATGTAAGGAATATGGTGATAGTTTAAAATTTTGAAGGATAAGAAATGTTATAAAGAATCAGTGAGAGTGAGTATTTTTCTGTATAATGTTTGTTTTTAATAAATGGTGGTGTTTCCAAGAAATCTGCTAGAGATGCACTTATATAAACTGAAATATATTTTCCAAACTTGTCGGGCTATTTTATTAAATGCATGGTCACACACCGGCTAGTATGGGTGAAACGATGCGACTACAATCGGATAAGCTTAAATTGTATCCTATTTTACATTCTTTTCGAATTTGGAAGCGGGACATAGAGTGGTCGGATGTGGCCCAATATCGAACTCTATCGGATTATATTGGATAAAAACATGGTATGATGATGGATGAGACTTTAGTCGGAAACAAACATACACCACATGCTGATGCGATGAATTTAATATTAATAAAAACCATATGATTAAAGACCAAAATGTTATACAATGTGGCTTAACAATTCAAGACACGTATATCTAAACAGAGATACTGCCAACAAAACTACACGGGTACACATAATTTGAACCGGTACACATAATACAAACGTATACGTAATTACCATATTTTAAACTAAAATTATATTGCCTCCTTTCTGGTTTATTAGGCCCACTTATATCTCTGGATTAACAATTTGAGCAACATAGTACTCCCTCCGTCCCAAAATATAAGAACGTTTTTTAGACTATGCTAGTGTTAAAAACGTTCTTATATTCTGGGACAGAGGGAGTACAATTTATATATCCCAAAAAATGTATCATCAGAAACTTCAAATGGTATATTTTCTAGTTGTATAAATTTTAGGATATATTACTTGCATTATAATGGTTAAATTGTCAATCTAGGGATAAGTGCAGGCCTGCTAAACTGAGAGGAGGTATTATAATTTTATTTTAGAATATGTTAATTAATGTTATTAATATAGAAAATACTTTAGCCGATTATTAATATTTATGTGTTAGGTAAACAATTAGCTATTATTACAAAGATAACATCCACATATTGTAAGTTAATAGTTTAGCTTTTTACCAAATTGTTTAACCATATTTGAAAGGTTGGACAATCCGACAATAATAATTAGGATTATACTTATACTATTGTATATTAGCGACAATGTATCATATAGCATATCCTAACAACCTGGTCTTGGTTTCAGAACAGATGATGTTCAGATGTCAAAATGTCTTACCATGTCTCAAAACCGCAGGATTTGAAAATAGTTTTTGATGGAAAATTATCTTAATAACCATTTTCATCTTTCCTGGCCAGCACTTTTCTGCTTAAGCTTGTCATCACTTCTTGTGCTGAAACTAAGTATATGTTGCCCTCCTAATAGTTAAGTTGGTGGACACTTTTCAGGATCATAGTGGCCATGGTGATAGCCGTCGAGAGCTTCATCTCATGGTCAGTTAAATCGATCCCATTTGCAAGATCTTTTCCCCGTTCTGTTTCGAGGCTCCCTTCTTCTCATCTATGCACGCATGCCATAATTTGCCGATACCAGGATGCCGATGTACGGAGAAATCAAGCTGGCTTTCTTTGTGTACCTGTGGTACCCCAAGACAAAGGTGAGGAAGTAGATCCATTCCTTGAACATTTTCCCCCAGAAATCTGAAAAAACAAGACACAACAACAATTGCATCATCTTCTTCTTATATGGACCTTCAGGGCAGCGACATCGTGTACGACACCTTCCTCAGGCCCATGGTGATGCAGTACGAGCCGAACATCGAGCAGAGGCTGCTGCATCTGAGAGCCAGATCGGGGCAGCTGCTCACCTTCTACATTCAGAACTTCGCTGACAAAGGGACGGCCTTCTTCATGGATGTCCTGCGATCCGTCGTTTCTGACGAACCCGCACCGTCAGTTTCAGAGGTAACTAGAGAAGTGATTACTCCGTCAACACAAACATCAACTATATATAAAAAATTAAAGTCATCTCTAATCTCTTGCATGGTGGCATAACGCAGGTAGGGTAGCTCATTGTACATTTGTACTTGATTTGTGAACCATTTTTCATTCCTCATCAGTTGCTCTGCTACTCATCCAATGCCAAAGCCACCAATAAAGCCTCCACCACTCCAGATCTGTTGTAATTCCAACTACCGTCATTCAAAATTGCTAGGCAAATAAATAACATTCCCGTTTCTGCTTGACCAGCCCCTCACAGTTTCCCCTCTCTCATTGCACCCACTTTGGCAAAAATTTCCATCCATGGGCAGTGCCAACTACCAAGGCCAGAGCACTATCAGGCCAGGGTGCCTCCTCCCTCCTCTTCCTTCTCTGTATTGAGAAAAACCGGTGACCCAGAAGAGTATGAAACCCACTACCTGCACTTCATAATAATATGAAAATTGGCAGTGTACATCAGACTAGATGTAGCACCTCTGTAACTCTGTTATTTTAGAAAAAAAGGATGGCCCCTGGCCTCTGCATCTGGGCGATGCATACGGCTACTTTATTAATTATTCTCACAAGACCTTACAAAGTCATACAACAGTAAGGCCCTGTTTGGTTTCAATAAGTCACCTGACTTATAAGTCAGGTGACTTAAAACCAGTGACTTATAAGTCACATCTGTTTGGTTCACCTGACTTATAAGTCACCTGACACATTTTTTCACACCAATCAACCCATGCAGGTGGTGGGACCCATGTAAAAGAGGGTGACTTATAAGTTTTAAGTTGGGGTGAAGCAACTTATAACTTATAAGTTCCGGTGACTTATAAGTCAGGTCCGTTTGGCAAAATAAGTCACCTTTTTCACTTTTCGACTTATAAGCTGGTGACTTATTTGAAACCAAACAGGGCCTAAGACTAAAGCCGTCGTCTAAGCAACAAACTGTCGCTACACCTATCCAGTTGATGAAGGGGCGCAGATAGCCTGTAACTCTGTTATGTTTTCTATTAGTAATAAGAGACCAGAATTATGTGCGCAGCCTCGCTGGCTGCAGGCTAGTCATCCTCTTGTGCTCGATCTAGCCCAAGCACACCCACCTTCCTGATCGTTGTCAGTTCTCACCGCTTTGGTCCAAACCTGGGCCCAGAGGACAGACATCGACGGCCAACATAGGAAGCCGTCGTCGTGACTCGCGCGCACGTTCCGCGAGAGCATCAAGCTTGAGGATAGACTCGTGCCCCACCAACCAATCGGGCATGTGCGTGCACGAATCTTGAAGATGCAACGTTAGCAGTACCAGGGACGATGTTATTTGACAATGATCAGTTCTCTCATCTCTGATCTCTTCAACCTTTTGCATGTGCGCCAGAGGAACAAGAAGTCGTCCGGGTGGAGCCCCTTCGCCACCAAACGCCGGCCGCCGTCGCCTCCGCCACAGGAGTCCATCTTCGGCGGCCCCGCCGACCTTGACGCCGCCGCCGTGGCCCAGGTTATCCGCGCTTCCATGGCCGGCGCCAAGCCGGCCCGTCGACAGTACAGTGGCAAGTACTAACGCGCCGGGAGAAGTAGTTCTCCAGGCAAGTACTAGGGGAAAGAGATGATCATGTACATAGATTGGATAAAACAGTGAAAGAAGGCACATGTAATGGAGAGTACATAGCAAATTAAATCCAATGTGAAGTTTACACTTGTGTCACTGTATGATGAACATGATAGAATTTGCTTTTCCTTTCCATTGTTGAATCTCGTATTCTCCTGCACAATCCGTTCTTCGGATCGCCATCATAAATCTTCGAGTTCATGACAACCGAAAAAGACGAGCAAGATATAATAGACTTCAAAATAGCTGGCCTTGTGCTGGTGTTGCTACCATCTTTTGTTCTTAATCCTACCAAAATATTTACATGAATTGCAACCATGATCAAAACTCGAACAAGTCAATTGCTTTCTTCTGTTCTAAATACACGGACACGGAGAAAAGAGCGAGAAAAAGGAGTGGAAAAGACAAGCAAGAAAGGCAAAAAAAAAGTTGACCAAGAACCGTAAGGCTCACGCCGAGGTCACCGCGTGAAGAACGCCCCGACAAAGCCGAGACAGCCGAGGACAAGGCGGCAGAGCGGGCCGCGCCTCCGCCGGCGCAACCTGCCGGGGTCCTCCCGCGCGGATGGCGTGAGCTGCAGGTACGCGTACGCCGCGTGCTTCACGAGCGGGTGGCGTATCATGTGCACGTCCCCGCCCCCGTCCGCGGGGGAGTGAGCCTGCTTGGCCGCGGCGTACTCGGGCGACGACATGATGTCGCGGAGGCTGGTGTATCCCCCCTCCTCGCCGCTGGGGATCTCGATCTCCGGCGGCACCCACCGCCCCTTCATCCCGGACGAACTAGTCTTCTTGGCCGGGCGCCAGTGCCGAAGCTCGAAGTCGCCGGTGGTAGCACCCGCCCCGTTCACCAGCCGGTGCCGCCGCCGCAGCGGCGACCGTGACGGAGGCTCCAGCACGGCTGCCACCGCCGTTACCATGGCGCGATCAGTTGGGATCGCGCACAGCTGGTGGCGCTGCCTGGTGCGAGCTGGAGCAGGGGAGGAGAAGATTTCTCGTTGTGTCTTTTCAACAGAAAAGAAGATTTCTCCTAGTGGAGACGAATAATTCCAGAGCGGGTTTGTTTTATAGCAGTAAGTATATAGAACTGGAAAATGATTGGCTGGGGGGAGGTGGACCGGCCCACATGGCAGTGGGAACGTAGACGTGGGTGTGCCTGAGAAATGGTGAGGAATTAGGGAGGGACAGGAGTGGGAGACGGGTGAGGATTTTCGGGCGTGGACGGCGAGACGGCGGCCTGGTGCGTGGCGATGCCTGGGTGGGGCCCGCCAGGCGGCGAATTGTTGGGCCCACGTCGTCCATGGCCACGGCTATTTGTGTTTGAACTTTGAAGATGTAGCCGTGGTCAACACAGATATATATCACGGGCTCCATTTCGTTTTCGAAAACGAGAGATGGTTACAACGCGGAAAAAGGAAAAACGAGAGATGGTTACAACGCGGAAAAAGTACACCAAAGAAAAGAAAAGTGGCCAGACTCGCTGTCTTGCAGAGACATCTATGTTGATGAAGGGCCCGAATAGCTAGCCATCGTCAACTCTAGGGAGGTGTTTGATTCGACCAATTTGTAGCTTGGTGGGAGCGACTGGAGTATTCTGTCAATGACCGCCTCATCAGGTAGGTTAATGTTTAGCTGGGTCATACGGTTGTGCAACCCAGACATCTTGAGTATGTGCTCACTGACAGAACTGTTTTCCTCCATCTTACAACTATAGAACTTGTCGGAGACATCATATCTCTCGACCCGGGCATGAGCTTGGAAAACTAGTTTCAGCTCTTCGAACATCTCATATGCTCCGTGATGCTCAAAACGCTTTTGGAGCCCCGGTTCTAAGCTGTAAAGCATGCCGCACTGAACGAGGGAGTAATCATCAGCACGAGACTGCCAAGCGTTCATAACGTCTTGGTTCTCTGGGACGGGAGCGTCACCTAGCGGTCCTTCTAGGACATATTGTTTCTTGGCAGCTATGAGGATGATCCTCAGGTTCCGGACCCTGTCCGTATAGTTGCTGCCATCATCTTTCAGCTTGGTTTTCTCTAGGAACGCATTGAAGTTCATGTTGACATGAGCGTTGGCCATTTGATCTACAAGACATATTTGCAAAGGTTTTAGACTAAGTTCATGATAATTAAGTTCATCTAATCAAATTATTACAATGAACTCCCACTCAGATTAGACATCCCTCTAGTCATCTAAGTGTTACACGATCCGAGTCGACTAGGCCGTGTCCGATCATCACGTGAGACGGACTAGTCATTGTTGGTGAACATCTTCATGTTGATCGTATCTTCCATACGACTCGTGTTCGACCTTTCGGTCTCCGTGTTCCGAGGCCATGTCTGTACATGCTAGGCTCGTCAAGTTAACCCTAAGTGTTTTGCATGTGTAAAATTGTCTTACACCCGTTGTATGTGAACGTAAGGATCTATCACACCCGATCATCACGTGGTGCTTCGAAACGACAAACTGTAGCAACGGTGCACAGTTAGGGGAGAACACTTCTTGAAATTGTTGTAAGGGATCATCTTATTTACTACCGTCGTTCTAAGTAAACAAGATGCATAAACATAATAAACATCACATGCAATTATATAGTAGTGACATGATATGGCCAATATCATATAGCTCCATTGATCTCCATCTTCGGGGCTCCATGATCATCTTGTCACCGGCATGACACCATGATCTCCATCATCGTGTCTTCATGAAGTTGTCACGCCAACGACTACTTCTACTTCTATGGCTAACGCGTTTAGCAATAAAGTAAAGTAATTTACATGGCGTTCTTCAATGACACGCATGTCATACAAAAAATAAAGACAACTCCTATGGCTCCTGCCGGTTGTCATACTCATCGACATGCAAGTCGTGAATCCTATTACAAGAACATGACCTCATACATCACAATATATTAATCATCATTCATCACAACTTCTAGCCATGTCACATCACATGAACAATCGCTGCAAAAACAAGTTAGACGTCCTCTAATTGTTGTTGCATCTTTTACGTGGCTACAATTGGGTTCTAGCAAGAACATTTTCTTACCTACGAATAACCACAACGTGATTTTTGTAAACTTCTATTTACCCTTCATAAGGGCCCTTTTCATCGAATCCGCTCCAACTAAAGTGGGAGAGACAGACACCCGCCAGCCACCTTATGCAACTAGTGCATGTCAGTCGGTGGAACCGGTCTCACGTAAGCGTACATGTAAGGTTGGTCCGGGCCGCTTCATCCCACAATACCGCTGAAGCAAGAAAAGACTAGTAGTGGCAAGCAAGTTGACAAGATCCATGCCCACAACAAAATTGTGTTCTACTCGTGCATTAGAGAACTACGCATAGACCTAGCTCATGATGCCACTGTTGGGGAACGTTGCAGAAAATTAAAAATTTTCCTACGGTTTCACCAAGATCCATCTATGAGTTCATCTAAGAAACGAGTCATGGGAGAGAGATTTCATCTACATACCACTTGTAGATCGAGTGCGGAAGCGTTCAAGGGGATGGTGATGATGGAGTTGTACTCGCCGTGATTCAGATCACCGATGACCAAGTGCTGAACGGACAGCACCTCCGCGTTCAACACACGTACATGACGGGAGACGTCTCCTCCTTCTTGATCCAGCAAGGGGAAAGGAGAGGTTGATGATGATCCAGCAGCACGACGGCGTGGTGGTGGATGCAGCAGAACTCCAGCAGGGCTTCGCCAAGCGACTACGGGAGGAGGACGAGGTGTAGCAGGGGGAGGGAGGCACCAAAGCACAGGGTCGGCTGCCCTCCCCCTTGCCCTCCTTTATATAGGCCCCTAGGGGGGTGCACCGGCCCTGGGAGATCCAATCTCCCAAGGGGGCGGCGGCCAGGGGGGGAACTTGCCCACCAAGGCATGTGGTGCGCCCCCCCACCCTAGGGTTTCAACCCTAGGCGCAGGGGGTGGGCCTAGGGGGGGTGCACCAGCCCACTAGGGGCTGGTTCCCCTCCCACTTCAGCCCATGGGGCCCTCCGGGATGGGTGGCCCCACCCGGTGGACCCCGGGGACCTTCCGGTGGTCCCGGTACATTACCGGGTGACCCCGAAACTTTCCCGATGGCCGAAATACCACTTCCTATATATAATTCTTTACCTCCGGACCATTCCAAAACTCCTCATGACGTCCGGGATGTCATCCGGGACTCCGAACAACATTCGATATGCTGCATACTCATATTCATACAACCCTAGCGTCACCGAACCTTAAGTGTGTAGACCCTACGGGTTCGGGAGACACGCAGACATGACCGAGACGACTCTCGGGCAATAACCAACAGCGGGATCTGGATACCCATGTTGTCTCCCACATGCTCCTCGATGATTTCATCGGATGAACCATGATGTCGAGGATTAAACAACCCCGTATACAATTCCCTTTGTCAATCGGTACGTTACTTGCCCGAGACTCGATCGTCGGTATCCCAATACCTTGTTCAGTCTCGTTACCGGCAAGTCACTATACTCGTACCGTAATGCATGATCCCGTGATCAACCACTTGGTCACTTTGAGCTCATTATGATGATGCATTACCGAGTGGGCCCAGAGATACCTCTCCGTCATACGGAGTGACAAATCCCAGTCTCGATCCGTGTCAACCCAACAGACACTTTCGGAGATACCTGTAGGGCACCTTTATAGTCACCCAGTTACGTTGTGACGTTTGATACACCCAAATCACTCCTACGGTATCCGGGAGTTACACGATCTCATGGTCCAAGGAAGAGATACTTGACATTGGAAAAGCTCTAGCAAATGAACTACATGATCTTTGTGCTATGCTTAGGATTGGGTCTTGTCCATCACATCATTCTCCTAATGATGTGATCCCGTTATCAACGACATCCAATGTCCATAGCTAGGAAACCATGACTATCTGTTGATCACAACGAGCTAGTCAACTAGAGGCTCACTAGGGACATATTGTGGTCTATGTATTCACACGTGTATTACGATTTCCTGATAATACAGTTATAGCATGAATAAAAGACAATTATCATGAACAATGAAATATAATAATACTTTTATTATTGTCTCTAGGGCATATTTCTAACATCTAGGGCATATTTCCTTCAGTCTCCCAATTGCACTAGAGTCGATAATCTAGATTACAAAGTAATGATTCTAACACCCATGGAGTTTTGGTGCTGATCATGTTTTGCTCATGGAAGAGGCTTAGTCAACAGGTCTGCAACATTCCGATCCGTATGTATCTTGCAAATCTCTATGTCTCCCTCCGGCACTTGATGACGGATGGAATTGAAGCGTCTCTTGATGTGCTTGGTTCTCTTGTGAAATCTGGATTCCTTTGCCAAGGCAATTGCACCAGTATTGTCACAAAAGATTTTCATTGGACCCGATGCACTAGGTATGACACCTAGATCGGATATGAACTCCTTCATCCAGACTCCTTCATTTGTTGCTTCCGAAGTAGCTATGTACTCTGCTTCACACGTAGATCCGGCCGCAACGCTTTGCTTGGAACTGCACCAACTGGCAGCTACACCATTCAATAAAAATACGTATCCGGATTGCGACTTAGAGTCATCCGGATCAGTGTCAAAGCTTTCATCGACGTAACCGTTTACGATGAGCTCTCTGTCACCTCCATAAAATAGAAACATATTCTTGGTCCCTTTCAGGTATTTTAGGATGTTCTTGACCGTTGTCCAGTGCTCCACTCCATGATTTCTTTGGTACTTCCCTGCTATACTTATAGCAAGGCACACATCAGGTCTGGTACACATCATTGCATACATGATAGAACCTATGGTTGAAGCATAGGGAATGACTTTCATTTTCTCTCTATCTTCTGCAGTGGTCGGGCATTGAGTCTGGTTCAATTTCATACCTTGTAACACAGGCAAGAACCCTTTCTTTGAGCCATTTTGAACTTCTTCAAAACTTTATCAAGGTATGTGCTTTGTGAAAGTTCAATTAAGCGTCTTGATCTATCTCTATAGATCTTGATGCCCAATATGTAAGCAGCTTCACCGAGGTCTTTCATTGAAAAACTTTTATTCAAGTATCCTTTTATGCTATCCAGAAATTCAATATCATTTCCAATCAACAATATGTCATCCACATATAACATTAGAAACGCTACAGAGCTCCCACTCACTTTCTTGTAAATACAGGCTTCTCCAAAAGTCTGTATAAAACCATATGCTTTGATCACACTATCAAAGCGTTTATTCCAACTCCGAGAGGCTTGCACCAGTCCATAAATGGATCGCTGGAGCTTGCACACTTTGTTAGCACTCTTTGGATCGACAAAACCTTCTAGTTGCATCATATACAAATCTTCTTCCGAAATCCATTCAGGAATGCAGTTTTGACATCCATCTGCCAAATTTCATAATCATAAAATGCAGCAATTGCTAACATGATTGAGACAGACTTAAGCATCGCTACGGGTGAGAAAGTCTCATTGTAGTCAACTCCTTGAACTTGTCGAAAACCTTTGGCAACAAGTCGAGCTTTGTAGACAGTAACATTACCGTCACCGTCAGTCTTCTTCTTAAAGATCCATTTATTTTCTATGGCTTGCCGATCATCGGGCAAATCCACCAAAGTCCACACTTTGTTCTCATACATGGATCCCATCTCAGATTTCATGGCCTCAAGCCATTTCACAGAATCTGGGCTCATCATCGCTTCCTCATAGTTCGTAGGTTCACCATGGTCTAGTAACATGACTTCCAGAAAAGGATTACCGTACCACTCTGGTGCGGATCATACTCTGGAAGACCTACGAGGTTTTGTAGTAACTTGATATGAAGTTTCATGATCATCATCATTAGCTTCCTCACTAATTGGTGTAGGAATCACTGGAACTGATTTCTGTGATGAACTACTTTCCAATTAAGGAGAAGGTATAATTACCTCATCAAGTTCTACTTTCCTCCCACTCACTTCTTTCGAGAGAAACTCCTTCTCTAGAAAGGATCCATTTTTAGCAATGAATATCATGCCTTCGGATCTGTGATAGAAGGTGTACCCAACAGTTTCCTTTGGGTATCCTATGAAGACGTACTTCTCCGATTTGGGTTCGAGCTTATCAGCTTGAAGCTTTTTCACATAAGCATCACAGCCCCAAACTTTAAGAAACGACAACTTTGGTTTCTTGCCAAACCACAGTTCATAAGGCATCGTCTCAACGGATTTTGATGGTGCCCTATTTAAAGTGAATGCACTCGTCTCTAAAACATATCCCCAAAACGATCGCGGTAAATCAGTAAGAGACATCATAGATCGCACCATATCCAATAAAGTACGGTTACGACGTTCGGACACACCATTTCGCTGTGGTGTTCCAGGTGGCGTAAGTTGTGAAACTATTCCACATTGTTTCAAATGAAGACCAAACTCGTAACTCAAATATTCACCTCCACGATCAGATCGTAGAAACTTTATTTTCTTGTTATGATGATTTTCCACTTTACTATGAAATTCTTTGAACTTTTGAAATGTTTCAGACTTATGCTACATTAAGTAGATATAACCATATCTGCTCAAATTATCTGTGAAGGTAAGAAAATAATGATACCCGCCACGAGCCTCAACACTCATTGGACCGCATACATCGGTATGTATTATTTCCAATAAGTTAGTAGCTCGTTCCATTGTTCTGGAGAACGAAATTTTAGTCATCTTGCCCATGAGGCACGGTTCGCAAGCACTAGGTGATTCATAATCAAGTGATTCCAAAAGCCCATCGGCATGGAGTTTCTTCATGCGCTTTACACCGATATGACCCAAACGGCAGTGCCACAAATAAGTTGCACTATCATTATCAACTTTGCATCTTTTGGCTTCAATATTATGAACATGTGTATCATCACGATCGAGATTCAACAAAAATAGACCACTCAGCAAGGGTGCATGACCATAAAATATATTACTCATATAAATAGAACAACCATTATTCTCTTATTTAAATGAATAACCGTCTCGCATCAAACATGATCCAAATATAATGTTCATGCTCAACGTTGGCACCAAATAACAATTATTTAGGTCTAAAACTAATCTCGAAGATAGATGTAGAGGTAGCGTGCCGACGGCGATCACATCGACCTTGGAACCGTTTCCCACGCGCATTGTCACCTCGTCCTTAGCCAGTCTTCGTTTAATCCATAGCCCCTGTTTCGAGTTGCAAATATGAGCAACAGAACCAGTACCAAATACCCAGGTGCTACTACGAGCATTAGTAAGGTATACATCAATAACATGTATATCAAATATACCTTTCACTTTGCCATCCTTCTTATCCGCCAAATACTTGGGGCAGTTCCGCTTCCAGTGACCAGTCCCTTTGCAGTAGAAGCACTCAGTTTCAGGATTAGGTCCAGACTTGAGTTTCTTCTCCTGAGCAGCAACTTTCTTGCTGTTCTTCTAGAAGTTTCCCTTCTTCCCTTTACCCTTTTTCTTGAAACTAGTGGTCTTGTTGACAATCAACACTTGATGCTCCTTTTTGATTTCTACCTCCGCAGATGTCGGTGTCAATACCGGCGGATCTCGGGTAGGGGGTCCCGAACTGTGTGTCTAAGGCTGATGGTAACAGGAGGCGGGGGACACAATGTTTACCCAGGTTTGGGACCTCTCTATGGAGGTAATACCCTACTTCCTGCTTGATTGATCTTGATGAATATGATTATTACAAGAGTTGATCTACCACGAGATCATAATGGCTAAAACCCTACAAGTCTAGCCTATGATTATGATTGTTGTTGTCTCTACGGACTAAACCCTCCGGTTTATATAGACACTGGAGGGGGCTAGGGTTTACACAAAGTCGGTTACAAAGAAAGGAATCTACATATCCAAATCACCAAGCTTGCCATCCACGCAAAGGAGAGTCCCATCCGGACACGGGAAGAAGTCTTTTGTCTTGTATCTTCATAGCCCAACAGTCCGGCCCATGTTAATAGTCCCGCTGTCCGAGGACCCCTTAATCCAGGACTCCCTCAGTAGCCCCTGAACCAGGCTTCAATGACAATGAGTCCGGTGCGCAGATTGTCTTCAGCATTGCAAGGCGGGTTCCTCCTTCGAATATCCCAAAATCATCTCCGAAGTAAAAAAGTGTTCGGCTCTGCAAAACAAGTCCCACACACAACCGTAGGGTGTATAATATTTTCACGAGTCCAATCTGCTGACAATTTTTGTAACAAGACATTGCATCATCGCCCAGCCATTATTTTGAATCGTTTCCTAACCTGCCACCCCATGTTTCGAGAGGCGGTTTTATTGGCACGTCTTGTCAAAGCAGAGATCGTGTCCCCTTATTGCAGGATTTTCATCAACACAGGCGCGGGTAACCCAACCGTTCTGTTGGCGTGATTCCTTGGGAATAGGCATGTTTTAAGGCTACGGAGGGTACGTTTGATATTCGTCGTCTTTATAAAGGGGTTAAGACACTTCCTTTCCCTTCCACGCTAATCCTTTCCTCCACCTCCCACCTCAAGTTCCAACACCCAAGGGTCAATCCAGTCGCTTAGAGATTCCAGCCATGTCCGGATCCTTCAAGGCTGGTGGATGGCCTATTTTGTCACAGAGGAGGATATCTCGAAGCTCAGGGAGGCAAGATACTTGACTACGAAAATCCTCCACAGGCTTCCTGCTCAAGGGCAGGTTATTCCTTCTCCCAGATCCAATGAGAGGGTCGTGTTTATCTCTCACTTCCTCCGAGGGCTTGGGTTTGCCCTTCATCCCTTTGTTCGAGGGCTCATTTTTTATTATGGATTAGATTTTCATGATCTAGCTCCAGACTTCTTCCTTCACATCTCGGCGTTTATCATCACGTGCGAGGCCTTCCTCTATATTTCTCCACACTTCGGATTATGGCTTAAGACCTTTAACGTGAAACCAAAGGTAACCGACGGGAAACAAGCAGAGTGCGGAGGTGCTTCAATAAGCAAACTTACCACTTCTCCTTGGCTAAAGGGCTCCTTCGTAGAATCTTTTGACCTATGGCAAAGGGAGTGGTTTTACATTACCGAACCCCGTCGTAAAAAGTGGGCAGCTACACCCGCGTTTGGATCTAGCCCTCCTCTACAGCTTGCATCATGGATTAACAAGGGGCTGGACTGGGGATCTATTGATGAAGTGCAGACGTTGCAAAGTCGCATTCGGAGCCTTATTGAAAAGGACACCGGTCTTACCAATGTAATCCAAGTAATGCTAGTCTGCCGGATCCTACCGTGTCAGAGGCGTCCTCGCCGCATGTGGGAGTTCAATCTGGAAGGCCCACAGACCCTTCAGCACTTCTCCGGCACAATGCTCAGAGGGATGTGGAAATTATTCTTCGGCGTACAAAAACAGTGGCCGGATACTACAAAAGACATCGGTCTTGACTGCAATCATCCAGATACCCCGGTAAGCACTTAACTCCCGAACACAGTTTAGTCAAATTCCTCATAACAATGCACTGATAAAACTCTACTCGGCCAGGGCTGGATAAAGAAGGCGGAGAGAATTAGGTGTTCGGCTCCACTTCCCGAAGACTCTACCGATCCGGTGTTAACAAGGATGCTGGCTTCGACACCATATCAAGTGCCGGTGGGGAAAGATAAGGAGGAGAGCGGAGAGGCCCAAGGTGGCTTAGGGAGTCCTGGATTAAGGGGTCCTCAGATAGCCGGATTATATACATATGCCGAACTGTTGGGCTATGAAGATACAAGATAGAAGACATCTTCCCGTGTCCGGATGGGACTCTCCTTTGCGTGGAAGGCAAGCTTGGCGATTCGGATATGTAGATTCCTTTCTCTGTAATCGACTTTGTGTAACCCTAGCCCCCTCCGGTGTCTATATAAACCGGAGGGTTTAGTCCATAGGACAACAATCATAATCTCATAGGCTAGGCTTCTAGGGTTTAGCCATTATGATCTCGTGGTAGATCAACTCTTGTAATACTCATATTCATCAAGATCAATCAGGCAGGAAGTAGGGTATTACCTCCATAGAGAGGACACGAACCTTGGTAAACATTCTGTCCCCCGCCTCTTGTTACCATTAGCCTTAGACGCACAGTTCGGGACCCCCTACCCGAGATCCCCCAGTTTTGACACCGACATTGGTGCTTCCATTGAGAGTTCCACTGCATCGTCACCAGAAGGCTTGATAGCTCCATCAATCATCTACAACAACGCAGTCTAGGGGGAGATCTTCCTCCCCGGACAAATCTTCGTATTCGGCGGCTTCACACTGCGGGCCAACTCGCTTGGCCATCTAGAGCAGATCGATAGCTATGCCCCTGGCCGTCAGGTCAGATTTGGAAGCCTGAATTTTGTGGCCGATATCCGTGGGGACTTGATCTTTGACGGATACGAGCCCATGATGGCTGTCCCTCGCCACCACGATGAACATGACCTAAATCTGTCATCTGGCCGTGCTCAGGAGATTGCGCATGTAACTGCTCTGGCCTTAGATCCGGAGCAGACCGTGTCGTCCGAAGACGGGAAGCTTAACCCCGCCACAGAAGCCGCAGACTCAGCACCGCTCGAGCCGCACACAGACCCAACATCGAGCTGGGCTTGTGTCACCGGAACCTCAGACTTGTCGCCGGCCATAGGTTCCAGACCGTGTGCATCCGCGTCCATCAAACCTGATTGGGCGCCGATCTTGGAGTTCAGCGTCGCGGACATCTTCCAGCACTCACCTCTAGGCGATGTGTTAAACTCATTGAAATCCCTCTCCTTGTCGGGGGACTCTCAGCCGAACTATGTCCGGCTCAAATGGGAAGCGGACGACGAAGAATTTCGTTTCCCACCCACCACCCACTTTATAGCCACTTGATGTCTACTACACAACCTTCTTCTTGTAGACGTTGTTGGGCCTGCAAGTGTACATGTTTGTAGGACAATAGCAAATTTCCCTCAAGTGGATGACCTAAGGTTTATCAATCCGGGGGAGGCGTAGGATGAAGATGGTGTCTCTCAAACAACCCTGCAACCAAATAACAAAGAGTCTCTTGTGTCCCCAACACACCCAATACAATAGTAAATTGTATAGGTGCACTAGTTCGGCGAAGAGATAGTGATACAAGTGCAATATGGATGGTAGATATAGGTTTTTGTATTCTGAAAATATAAAAACAGCAAGGTAACTAATGATAAAAGTGAGCGTAAATGGTATTGCAATGATAGGAAACAAGGCCTAGGGTTCATACTTTCACTAGTGCAAGTTCTCTCAATAATAATAACATAGATAGATCATATAACAATCCCTCAACATGCAACAAAGAGTCACTCCAAAGCCACTAATAGCGGAGAACAAACGAAGAGATTATGGTAGGGTACGAAACCACCTCAAAGTTATTCTTTCGGATCAATCTATTCAAGAGTTCGTACTAGAATAACACCTTAAGACACAAATTAACCAAAACCCCAATGTCACCTAGATACTCCATTGTCACCTCAAGTATCCGTGGGCATGATTATACGATATGCATCACACAATCTCAGATTCATCTATTCAACCAACACAATGTACTTCAAAGAGTGCCCCAAAGTTTCTACCGGAAAGTCAAGATGAAAACATGTGCCAACCCCTGTGCATAGGTTCATGGGCGGAACCCGCAAGTTGGTCACTGAGCGAGTCCTGGATTAGGGGGTGTCCGGATGGCCGGACTATAGCCTTTGGCCGGACTCCTGGACTATGAAGATACAAGATTGAAGTATTCCTCCCGTGTCCGGATGGGACTTTCCTTGGCGTGGAAGGCAAGCTTGGTGATACGGATATGTAGATCTCCTACCATTCTAACCGACTCTGTGTAACCCTAACCCTCTTTGGTGCCTATATAAATCGGAGGGTTTTTAGTCCATAGGACGAACAACAATCATACCATAGGCTAGCTTCTAGGGTTTAGCCTCTCTGATCTCGTGGTAGATCTACTCTTGTACTAACCATATCATCAATATCAATCAAGCAGGAGTAGGGTTTTACCTCCATCGAGAGGGCCCGAACCTGGGTAAAAACACCATGTCCCTTGTCTCCTGTTACCATCTGCCTAGACGCACAGTTCGGGACCCCCTACCCGAGATCGGCCAGTTTTGACACCAACATTGGTGCTTTCATTGAGAGTTCCTCTGTGTCGTCATCTTTAGGCCCGATGGCTCCTCCGATCATCAACAACGATGCGGTCCAGGGTGAGACTTTTCTCCCCGGACAGATCTTCGTATTCGGCGGCTTTGCACTGCGGGCCAATTCGCTTGGACATCTGGAGCAGATTGAAAGCTACGCCCCTGGCCATCAGGTCAGATTTGGAAGTTTGAACTACACGGCTGACGTCCGCGGAGACTTGATCTTCGACGGGTTCGAGCCACAGCCGAGCACGCCGCACTGTCACGATGGGCATGATTTAGCTCTGCCGCCGAACAGTACCCTGGAGGCCGCACCAGTGTCCGCTTCGACCCTTAGCTCGGAGTCGACTGCGCCGATCGAGGACGGGTGGCTGGACACCGCCTCGGGGGCTACGATCTCTACGGTGATTGAGCCAGACACCACCCCTGTCCTTTGCAAGGCTCGTAACTCCAAGGTGCCGGACTCCTCCCCGGACTCTGAACCTTCTGCGCCCCTGCCAATCAAATCCGATTGGGCGCCGGTCATGGAATTCACCGCCGTGGACATCTTTCAGCACTCGCCCTTTGGCGACATCCTGAATTCACTAAAGTCTCTCTCTTTATCAGGAGAGCCCTGGCCGGACTATGGTCAGGAAGGTTGGGATGCGGACGACGAAGAAATTCAAAGCCCACCCACCACCCACTTTGTAGCCACTGTCGATGATTTAACCGACATGCTTGACTTCGACTCCGAAGACATCGACGGTATGGACGACGATGCAAGAGACGACCAAGAACCAGCGCGTACAGGGCAGTAGAAGGCCACCTCGTCATACGACATTTACATGGTGGACATCCCAAAAGATGGGAATGGCGATGGAACAACGGAGGATGACCCCTCCAAGAAACAGCCTAACCGCCGGCGTCAGCGGCGCCGCTCTAAATCCCGCCACAGCAAAAATGGTGATTCCGGCACGGGAGACAATAACACCCCGGACAGTGCCGAAGACAACCCCCTCCAGCAAGATTCAGTGCAGGAGGATGGAGAAGCCAGCCCTCATGAGAGAGCGGCAGACAGAGAGGTAGATGACGATAATTACATGCCTCCCTCCGAAGACGAGGCAAGCCTCGACGGCGACGAATTTGTCGTGCCTGAGGATCCTGTTGAACAAGAGCATTTCAAACGCAGGCTTATGGCCACGTCAAGCAGCCTCAAGAAAAAGCAGCAACAGCTTAGAGCTGACCAAGACTTGCTAGCCGACAGATGGACTGAAGTCCTTGCGGCCGAAGAGTATGAACTCGAACGCCCCTCCAAGAGTGTAACGCCCCGGATTCGTTGCGCCAGGTGTCCACCAGTTATTCGCCGTCATTGCCATGTCATTTGCTTGCGTGTTGCACTTTGCCATGTCATCATCTGCATTTCATACCATGTCATCATGTGCATCGCATTTGCATACATGTTTGTCTCATGCATCCGAGCATTTTTCCCGTTGTCCGTTTTGCAATCCGGCGCTCATATGTCCTCCGGCGTTCCCCTCTTGTCTCTTTTCATGAGTGGGTGTTAAACTTTCTCGGAATGGCCCGAGGTTTGCCAAGCGGCCTTGGTATAGCACCAGTAGACCGCCTGTCAAGTTTCGTGCCATTTGGAGGTCGTTTGATACTCCAACGGTTAACCGGGTAACCGTAATAGCCTCCTTCTCTTTGCAGCCCAACACCTCTCCAAAGTGGCCCAAAACCCAGCAAACTCCCCTCCATGCTCTCGGTCGTTCGATCACAATCGTGTGGGCAAAAACTGCACCCCATTTGGACTCTCCTAGCTCCCTCTACCTATATATTAGCCCCTCCCCCGAAATTCGCGGATCAAATTCCCCCTAACCCTAGCCATCTTCATCCTCGCGCCGCCGGACACGTCCGCCCGAGCCGGACATGTCCGCCGGCCACCTCGCTCCGCCCAATCAGGGCGTGCCACATCACCCCGCCGCCACCCGCAGCCAACCCGTGCGCGCCACGTGTCCCTCGCCCGCGCCCTCTCTCTCCTCCACCGCTCGCGGCCCGCCAGGCCCGCCACAGGCCCTGCGGGCCCGTCTCTCCGCCGCCGGGCTCCGCCCGCGCCCCGCCGGACTCGCGCCGCCGCCGGTGTGCCCCGACCCGCTGGTGCGCGCGCCGCTCGCGCCGCGCCCCGCGGCCACCGCCTCCGCCTCCCCGCCGGCGCTCCCCGCCGTGGCCGCCTCCGCCGACCGCCGCCTCGCTGGGGCCCCGCTGCCCGGGTTCCTCGCCGGCACCCTGAGCCGGCCGCCCCTCGCCTCGCCGGCGCGCCGTGCGCCGCCGCCGCGCCCGGATCCGGCCGGGACCGACCCGGCCCCGCCATCCCCGACCCCGCCGGCGCCTCCTCCGGCCACCGTGACCTCCTTTTCCAGTGACCTCGTCCTCGAGCTGCTACAGTACCCGCCGGACCCGATCCAGATCTGGAGTATTGGATGGTTTGACTTTTCCCCAAGGTCGTTTTCATCACTAAGTCCCTGTTATTTTGCATTATCATGCCATGTTTATCACATCATAACTCTGTGCATACTGCTCCGTTTCGTGCGTGTAATATGTAAAATTGTTCGTGTCGACGAGTACTTCATTTCATTCCATTGCATCATTTTCCTTTGAGCTCATATTGGTGCCCGAAATGCTGTTGGAAGAGTGCAAGTTGATGTTAATCTGCTGAAACTATTATAACATGCTCATTTGTCATTTTTGCCATTATTGATGTGTGCATCCTATGAGGTTGATGTCTACATGTGTTTTGATCTATGCTATGCCATCTTTCCAGAGGTGCAAACCATGTATTTTTGTGAGTCTTGTTGTGAGTGCATCAAGCTTGTTAAGTAGTGTACTTGCTGTTGCTGTTTTGCTAGACAAATTCTGTTATATTTTGTTGCTATGTTAACCTGCTGCTACGAGTCATTTTATGCATAATCTGGAGATGTTTACTAAGGATGAATTGTTATACATGTCATGCTCTATCCATTCGTGCCCCTGGTTGCATTTATAGCCTGATGTATCATGTTGTTATCTTGCTCCAAAGTTTGCTAAATAATGTTGCTGTCAACCTGTTAACATTAAGTTTAGTTTTGGCCATGTGTTTTTCTAGTGATCCATGCACCCTATGAACTTTCTCTTGCCATGCTTAGCTTCATAAACATGTCTTCTTACTGTTGGTTGCCTTGCCATGCCATGTATTGCTCTTTGGTGAGTGGGTCAAGCTCACCAACATGCCTACTTATTGTTGTTCCTGCTATGTATGAATCTGTCATATCTTTTGCCATGTTTACATGGGTGCCATCATATCTTCTGATCCTTTTTGTCTCATGGTCAGCTATTAGTATATTCGTGCCATGCCTTTGTTTGCCATGTTAAGCTCTTGTAGCATGTTGTTTGATAGCTCTAAACATTGCAACCTGATGTTATTTTCTGCTAAGTCCGAAACTGTTATTATTTGCAATCTTCCCATGTCCTTTTGAGCATGTTCTAGTAGTTTCTGGAGATAGCTCAGTGTTCATGTTTTGTCATGCTTTACCTGTACTTCATGCTCATGCCTTTTGTTCTTATGTTGGGTGATGTAGCTTGTTGTTTTGATGCTTGTAAGATGCCTAGTTGCTGTTATGGACAGCTTGTCCTTTAAACTTGTATAGAGTGTATGTGTTGAACCGTTGATCCGTTTTGAGTGTGCTCTATATGAAACTTGATTGATTTTGCATGTAGTTCCATATTATCATGTTGCATCCTTGTTTTGGTGTGTTTGCTTGATGTTTTTATGCATTTTGCATCAATGCCATATTTAACTTTTTTTGCTCATATCTTCTAGGCCGTAGCTCCGAATCTAATGAACTTTATATGTAACTTGACTAGAATCTCGTGTAGATCATCTTGGTGCATCTTAACTTGCTGTTTAACAACTTGAACATAAGGTTTATTCAGATCTGGACCAACTTTGAAACTTGCATATGAGAACTTACCGGAATTGTTATATGTTGTTTCTGGCCTCATTTAAACTTGCCTTGATGTGTTGTTCTTGTTTGCATCATCTCTTGCCATGAGTAGCTTCATGTAGCCTTGTCATGCATCATGCTTGTTGTGCATCATGTCTTGCCTATGTGTGGTGTGTTTACCATGTTGTGTGCTTCTTCTCGATAGTTCCCGTTTTGTTGCGATCGTGAGGATGCGTTCGTCTACGTGTGGTTCGTCTTCGTGGCTTCATCTTCTTCATGGACTCGTTCTTCTTCCTAGCCGGATTTCAGGCAAGATGACCGCTACCCTGGATCTCACTACTAGCATTGCTATGCTAGTTGCTTCGTTCTATCACTTTGCTGCGCTTCCTATAACTTGTTCTTCAAGCCTCCCCAAATTGCCATGAACCTCTAACCTTTGACACCCTTCCTAGCAAACCATTGCTTGGCTATGTTACCGCTTTTGCTCATCCCCTCTTATAGCGTTGCTAGTTGTAGGTGAAGTTGAGGATTTCTCCATGGTGGACAGGATTTTGGTTGGGATATCACAATATCTCTTATATTATTAATGCATCTATATATTTTGTAAAGGGTGGAAGGCTCGGCCTTATGCCTGGTGTTTTGTTCCACTCTTGCCGCCCTAGTTTCCGTCATACCGGTGTTATGTTCCCGGATTTTGCGTTCCTAACGCGGTCGGGTGATTTATGGGACCCCCTTGACAGTTTGCTTTGAATAAAACTCCTCCAGCAAGGCCCAACCTTGGTTTTACCATTTGCCTCACCACCACCTACCTTTCCCTTGGGAGTAATTAACCCAAGGGTCATCTTTATTTTATCCCCCCCGGGCCAGTGCTTGTCTAAGTGTTGGTCTGAACCGGGCAGACTGCGGGGCCACCTCAGGGCAACTCGAGGTCTGGTTTTACTCATAGGCTGACCTATCCGGTGTTGCCCTGAGAACGAGATATGTGCAGCTCCTATCGGGATTGTCGGCGCATCGGGCGGTTTTGCTGGTCTTGTTTTACCATTGCCGAAATGTCTTGTAAACCGGGATTCCGAGACTGATCGGGTCTTCCTGGGAGAAGGAATATCCTTCGTTGATCGCGAGAGCTTATCATGGGCTAAGTTGGGACACCCCTGCAGGGTATAAACTTTCGAGAGCCGTGCCCGCGGTTATGTGGCAGATGGGAATTTGTTAATGTCCGGTTGTAGATAACTTGACACCAGATCCGAATTAAAATGCATCAACCGCGTGTGTAGCCGTGATGGTCTCTTCTCGGCGGAGTCCAGGGAGTGAACACGGTTTCTGGGTTATGTTTGACGTAAGTAGGAGTTCAGGATCACCTCTTGATCATTACTAGTTGACGACCGTTCCTTTTGCTCCTCTTCTCGCTCTCATTTGCGTATGTTAGCCACCATATGATGCTTAGTCGCTGCTGCAACCTCACCACTTTACCCCTTCCTTTCCCATTAAGCTTTGCTAGTCTTGATACCCATAGTAATGGGATTGCTGAGTCCTCGTGGCTCACAGATTACTACAACAACAGTTGCAGGTTCAGGTTATGCGATGATCTTGATGCGAGAGCGACGTTCCTTGATTTGGAGTTCTTCTTCTGCTTCTTCTTCGATCAGGGGATAGGTTCCAGGTCGGCAGCCTGGGCTAGCAGGGTGGATATTGTTTGAGCTTCTGTTTGTGTTTCATCCATAGTCGGATGTTGATCTTATGGATGATGGATTGTTGTATTCGTGTGGCATTGTATGCCTCTTGTATGTATCCCCATCTATCATGTAATGTTGATGTAATGATATCCACCTTGCAAAAGCATTTCAATATGCGGGTCTATCCTTGGTGGGACCTTCGAGTTCCTTTTGGATAGGGTCGCATATTGGGCGTGACAAAGAGCTACCCAAAACGCAGGCTGCTACCCCGATTAGAGGAGGAAGCACCTAAACCTACATCACCAGGGCATGATACTGCCGACCGGCCACCTCGTGGCTGTGACAGAGAGGCCTCTCGGCCCTCCACTCAAGCCGCACCCCGGCGCTGCTCAAAAAATACCAAGGCGCGGGAAAATGCGCTAGACCTGCGGGATATACTGGAGGACAAGGCAAGGCAAAAAAGATCGATCTACGGATTGCGTGGGTGCCCCACGATACGTGATGATAACCGTCACGCTAGATATGGCAATTCCGGCCGGGCCGAACACAGTAGACAAAGCTCATTTGAGCTGCGTCGTGATATAGCCCAATACAGAGGCGCCGCACACCCGCTATGCTTCACAGACGAAGTGATGGATCATCAAATCCCTGAGGGTTTCAAACCCGTAAACATTGAATCATACGATGGCACAACAGATCCTGCGGTCTGGATCGAGGACTATCTCCTTCATATCCACATGGCCCGCAGTGATGATCTACACGCCATCAAATACCTCCCACTCAAGCTTAAAGGACCAGCTCGACATTGGCTTAACAGCTTGCCAGCGGAGTCAATTGGTTGTTGGGAAGACCTGGAAGCCGCATTCCTTGACAACTTCCAGGTCACCTATGTGTGACCACCAGACGCTGATGACCTAAGCCACATAATTCAGCAGCCAGAGGAATCAGCCAGACAATTCTAGACACGGTTCCTAACCAAGAAAAATCAAATCGTCGATTGTCCGGATGCAGAGGCCCTTGCAGCCTTCAAACATAACATCTGCGACGAGTGGCTTGCCCGACACCTAGGACAGGAAAAGCCGAAATCCATGGCAGCCCTCACAACACTCATGACCCGCTTTTGCGCGGGAGAGGACAGCTGGCTAGCTCATAGTAACAACATGACCAAGAGCCCTGGTAATTCAGATACCAAGGACAGCAACGGCAGGTCGCATCACAACAAGCACAAGCGCCAATGCTGAGGATACGGTAGTGAATGCCGGATTCAGAGGCTCTAAACCCGGTCAGCGGAAAAAGCCATTCAAAAGAAATACTCCGGGCCCGTCCAATTTGGACCGAATACTCGACCGCTCGTGACAGATACACGGCACCGCCAAAAAACCAGCCAACCACACCAACAGGGATTGTTGGGTGTTCAAGCAGGCAGGCAAGTTAAATGCCGAAAACAATGACAAGGGGCTACATAGCGACGACGTGGAGGAGCCCCGACCGCCGAACAATAGAGGACAGAAGGGCTTCCCCCTAAAGTGCGGACGGTGAACATGATATACGCAACCCACATACCCAAAAGGGAGCGGAAGCGTGCACTAAGGGACGTATATGCGATGGAACCAGTTGACCCAAAGTTCAATCCGTGGTCCTCCTGCCCGATCACTTTTGATCGAAGGGACCACCCCACTAGCATCCGCCATGGCGAATTCGCCGCATTGGTTCTAGACCCAATCGTTGACGGATTTCACCTTACTAGAGTCCTGATGGACAGCGGCAGCAGCCTGAACCTGCTTTATCAGGATACAGTGCGCAAAATTGGCATAGACCCCTCAAGGATTAAACCCACAAAGACGACCTTTAAAGGCGTCATACCAGGTGTAGAGGCAAACTTTACAGGCTCAGTTACACTTGAAGTGGTATTCGGATCCCCGGATAACTTCCGAAGCGAGGAGTTAATCTTCGACATAGTCCCGTTCCGCAGCAGCTATCACGCGCTGCTCGGACAAACCGCATTTGCAAAGTTCAATGTGGTGCCGCACTATGCATACCTCAAGCTCAATATGCCAGGCCCTCGAGGAGTCATCACGGTCAACGGAAACACCGAACGCTCTCTCCGAATGGAGGAGCATACGGCGGCTCTCGCGGCGGAAGTACAAAGCAGCCTCTCAAGGCAATTCTCGAGTCCGGCTATTAAACGTCCAGACACCGTCAAGCACGCTGGAGTAACCTACAACAAGACCGCCTGGCACATCCCGAGCACGCGTAGCAATGCGGCCCCAACCCCAGCCCTCGCGAAATTGCGAAACCAGTACTACGCGTACATAATTACGCTCTAGAAATACCATGGGCATAGGGGGAGGGGCACGACCACGGCAGGCCCAGAATGCGACTCAACCGCACCAGGGGCTCCCGATTGTGCAATTCCTTTTTCTTATTTTCAGGACTCCTTTATCAAGAAGCCCTGTCCGACAGTAGAATCGCCGAACATACGATGCAACAGCCAGGAAAGCAGAAAGCTACGTTGAGTGTCCAGGTGGTCTCTATAACGAGCAGTATACTTGTTTTACATATAATCCCGCAGCTCGCTCCTGGAGGGGGACATGTCAAATAGTCCCATCCCTTGCTTATCGCACTATTTTATCGTTCTGCTTTTACCACAACTTTTTTTTAATAAACAATGCACAGCTTTTGCCTATTATTGCATTCCTTTTTCTTATCTATATATGTTCACTTATGACATGTTGCATTCGTACACTTTGGTACGACCAAATACACCAGGGGCTTAAGTACCCCAAAATATGGTGTGATAAGTCCGAACACTTTCACAAGTGCGGCACCCCGAACTTATAGCATTATATGCATCGGCTCCGAATCATGTCTTGGGTCCATAGTTGGGTTTGCCCGGCTCCCATGTTTTGGTACCTTACGTTCCGTTATATCGGCTAAGGTAGCGCTAGGAGAACCACTGCGATTGTGCCCTGGTTGAGCTGGGTTAAGCACCTCAGTGGAGAAAGCTAAAACTGACCGTCATGATAGGGCAAGAGCCGGTCGCTGTTCGAGAGGTTTTCGAGTCCCTAAAGTCTTATGCCGCTTAGAGCGAGGAGTCGGCTTTGTCCGGCCCAGGCATGGATAGCGCCCCGAACTCGGTCTTCCGAATACTAGGGGCTTTGCCGAAATTTAAAATTATAGAATTCTATGGCTAAGTGAGAGTGTTCAAGCATTATAGTCCGGTTGCCTCGTTCGTTGCGTTGAGCGCCTCCCTCGAAGGACCCAAGAATGGGAAAAAGAGCGCTCAAGTTTATCCCGAACACCCCAGCACTCGTGGCATGGGGGTAGAAGCCGACGACTCGCCATCTCTCAAATTTAATAAACGGCCGCATAGAAGGTAATATTTTAAATTCACAAGCGTTGCTTAGCGCATATGAACAAGTTTTCAAGCGTACATGATAACAAATGCGAGTTTACTCAAAAATTACATATTTGGAGCATTCACCCGCTATAAGGTGGGCACCCTTCAGGACGCCCGCATAATACATTTCGGGCTTGCGATACTCCCTGCCCGGCGGTGGTGCGTCCGTCACAAGCTTCTCAGCATACATCTTGCCCCAGTGCACTTTAGCACGGGCAAGGGCCCTACGGGCACCTTAGATACAGACGGAGCGCTTGACGACTTCAATCCATGGACAGGCGTCCACCAGCCGCCTCACCAGCCCGAAGTAGCTCCCAGGCATGGCTTCCTTAGGCCACAGCCGAACTATGAGGCCCTTCATGGCCTGTTCGGCCACCTTATGGAGCTCGACCAGCTGCTTCAGCTGGTCGCTCAAGGGCACCGGGTGTCCGGCCTAAGCATACTAAGACCAGAACACCTTCTCCGTCGAGCTCGCCTCCTCGGCCCGGTAGAATGGGGCAGCGTCGGACACACTGTGGGACAGATCTGCGAATGCTCCTGGAGAGCTCCGGATTCGGGTAAGTAACAAGTAATTCACTTTCACGTGCTTGCTTTGCATTAAGAATGCCTTACCCGCCGCTATCTTCTTCATTGCCTCAATTTCCTGGAGGGCTTTCTGGGCTTCGGCCTTAGCGGCTTTGGCGCTCTCAAGAGCCGAGGCGAGCTCGGACTCTCGAGTCTTTGAGTAACGCTCAAAACTCTCCTGTTTTTCCATGAGAGCCTGGAGCTCTTGCCGCACCTCCGCCACCCGCGCCTCCTGCTTCTCTCGCTCGGTGCGCTCCGCGGCCGCATTGCTTTCGGCCTTGGACACCGCCTCCTTCAGGGTCACCACCTCATTCGTGGCCCCTACAATTCTCACGTTATTCCTGGTATTTTTTGCAACCACATCTTTTATATATTTCCATAAGGTATTACTTACCTTCCTTGTCCTCGAGCTTCTTTTTGGCAAGGTCAACCTCGTTCTCGGACCGCTCGAGGCTCTGCTTCAATGCATTAACCTCCGCAGTCACTGCGGCAGAGGTCAGCAGCGCAGCCTGCATTCCCCATATTGACATACTTATGTTAGACTCCTGCGTACATCTTTTTAGATCCTCAGTTCGGCTTTTATTTCCGAACACGAAACTGAGCATCAGGGGCTACTGTCTATGCGGTAATATTTTTACATATCTTAAATACATACCTCAAAGCCTGTTAGAAGGCTGGCACAGGCTTCAGTCAGCCCGCTCTTGGCGGACTGAACTTTCTGGATCACCACACTCAAAACAGTGAGGTGCTCCTCGTCAATGGAGGCGCCGTTAAGCGCCTCCAGCAAATTATCCGGTGCCTCCAGATGGACGGAGGTCACCGGTGTCGCAGTCTCGCCCTTCTTACGAAGGGGCCGCCTGTCGGACTCTGGAACCACTGAAGGTTCCGGTGCGGAGTCCGGCCCAGGGCCGGACTTAGAGCCCTTTGGGGTTTGATCCCCCTTGTGCCCAGAGTCCGGCAGATTGCCTTGTGGCGCCTCCGGGACCTCCTCCTCCTGGCTGGGCCCCTTTTGGGACCCCACCTCAGTGTCATCCACAGTGCGAGGAGAGGAGGCGGCCGGAAGTGAAGTGCTATTCACGTCTGACGAATCCAGGGAGCCGCTCGTTGAAGCATCGAGCTCGTCCTTGGGCGGGCTGCAGGGTTATATTCGGCGTTAGGAGATACTGTGCGACAAATGAAACGCCATGAGTTATTCTGGTATCCGGACACTTACGATTTCGCCAGGGGCTTAGCCCTCGGTGGCCACTCCTCTTCGCCGTTGTCGGCGTTGGTGGAGTAGTCCGGAGGAAGGGTCCTTCCCTTCTTGGACCCTCTGGCCTCCCCAGTCGGGGCGGCCTTCCTTTTCTTCTCTTCCCCCGCTGGGGGAGAGGCCTCTTTTTCCTCCTCCTCGTCTTCACGGGAGGAGTCCGCCTCGGAGTCATCGGATGATGAGTCCGATAACACCTGGCGCCGGGAACTCTTTCGGGTTCCTGTGGCCTTCTTCTTGGCCTTCTTCTCCGGCAGCACGTGAGGTGCCGGGACCAGCAACCTCGCCAATCAGGCGTCCGCTGGGTCTTCTGGCAAGGGAGCCAGACAGTCAACCTGCTCGGACGTCTTTTGCCAGGCCTGTCAAAGGTAAGGGAGTTTAGATCCCGCATAGAGTCAAACTATGGAAAACAAGTGTCCTGTAAAGGGTAAAATAGCTTACCTCGCCGGCTTGACGCTGCGAGCTGAATCCGCAATCTTCGGTAGCGGATGCGGGAGCCTCGGCGCCCTTGAACAGCACCTTCCAGGCATCTTCATACGTAATGTCAAAGAGCCTGCTCAAGGTTTGGTGCTGTGCCGGATCAAACTCCCACAAGCTGAAGGCCTGTTGTTGGTGTCAAAACCGGCGGATCTCGGGTAGGGGGTCCCAAACTGTGCGTCTAGGCGGATGGTAACAGGAGACGAGGGACACGATGTTTTACCCAGGTTCGGGACCTCTCGATGGAGGTAAAACCCTACGTCCTGCTTGATTAATATTGATGATATGGGTAGTACAAGAGTGGATCTACCACGAGATCAAGGAGGCTAAACCCTAAAGCTAGCCTATGGTATGATTGTTGTAATGTATGTTGTGTCCTACAAACTAAAGCCCTCCGGTTTATATAGACACCGGAGGAGGCTAGGGTTACACAGAGTCGGTTACAATGGTAGGAGATCTACACATCCGTATCGCCAAGCTTGCCTTCCACGCCAAGGAAAGTCCCATCCGGACACGGGACGGAGTCTTCAATCTTGTATCTTCGTAGTCTTGGAGTCCGGCAGACGATGATAGTCCGGCTGTCCGGACACCCCCAAGTCCAGGACTCCCTCAGTAGCGCCTGAACCAGGCTTCAACGACGATAAGTCTGGCGCGCATAATGTTTGGCATTGCAAGGCGGGTTCCTCCCTTGAATAATCCAGAGAAGATCATGAACACCAGGATAGTGTCCGGCTCTGCAAAATAAATTCCACATTCCACCGTAGAGAGAATAATGCACATAAATCCAATCTGCTGACGTATTTTGCGGCGTGACATCACACTGCTACCAGGCCTTTACTTGAATCATTTTTCATTATACCACCTCAACACGTTTAGCGAAGCGGTTTCCTTGGCACGTCTTGTCGAAGCAGAGATCGTGTTCCCCTTATTCCGGGATTCTCATCAATACGGACGTGGGTAACCCAATCGCGCCATTGATATTGGTGCTTGGGAGATAAGCGAGTTTTACCAGGCTGGTGGGGGACGCATAGTCTCCGTCCGTCTATATAAGGGATAATGATTTACCTTCTCACCTACACCTTCTTCCTCCTTTGCTTATCCATCTCCGCGCACTCAAGCTCCAACGCCCAAGCTCGCGCATCTCGCCTTGACCTTCTCCGATCATGTCCGGAGCGGGAGGCAAATGGTTGGCCTCCACCGTTAAGGAGGAGCACATCACCAAGCTGCGCAGCGCCAGATACCTTTCCGGCGATATCGCGCATCGGCTGCCCGACGAGGGGCAGCTCATCCCTACCCCTGGGCCCCATGAGAGGGTTGTTTTCCTCCCCCACTTCCTCCGCGGACTGGACTTTCCACTCCACCCATTCGTCCGGGGGCTCATGTTTTACTACGGCCTGGATTTCCATGATCTGGCGCCGAACTTCATCCTCAATATCTCGGCGTTTATCTTCGTGTGCGAGGCCTTCCTCTGCATCCGGCCCCACTTCGGCCTGTGGCTCAAGACCTTCAACGTCAAGCCGAAGGTGGTGAAGGGAATGCAAGCGGAATGCGGGGGCGCCATGTTGGGCAAGTTGCCCAACGTCCTTTGGCTCGAAGGGGCCTTCGTGGACTCCGTTAAGGGGTGGCAGTCGAGGTGGTTCTACATCACCGAGCCGCGCGAGCCCACATGGGCGGCGGCCCCCGAGTTTAGATCTGGTATCCCCACGCAGCTCACCTCCTGGAAAGAGAAGGGCTTGTTGTGGGGCAATCCGAAGGAGCTGAAGGGACTCCGAGCCTACATCCAGAAGCTGGTGAGCAATAAGCTCAGGCTCGTCGACGTGGTCCAGGTCATGCTCATCCGCCGGATTCTCCCATGCCAAGAACGGGCATTTAATCTGTGGGAGTTCAATCCGGAACAGCACCGGGCGCTGAGCGGGCTTTTCGACACGATGTACGAAGGCGCCTGGAGGGTGCTGTTTAAGGGCGCCGAAGCCCCCGCATCCGCGACGGAAGATCGCGGATTTTGCTCGCAGCATCCAGCTGACGAGGTAAGCGATTCAACCCCTTTACGGGACACTTGTGGTAAATAGATTGATTTTAAGAGGGTTTCAATCTCTCCTTTCCTTTGGCAGGAATGGATGGAGAAGGCAGAGCAGCTCATCTGTCCGGCTCCCATGCCAGAAGATCCAGTGGACGCCCGTCTAGCGGGGCTGCTGGTTCCGGCACCGCACGTGGTGCCGGAGAAGAAGGCCAAGAAGGTGGCCACGGGGACTCGAAAGAGTTCCCGTAATCAGGCATCCGATGACGAGGCGGACTCCTCCCCCGAAGACGACGAGGAGGAAGAAGACTCTCTCCCGGAGGAGGGAGAGAAGAAGAGGAAGGCTTCCCCAATAGGGGAGGCCGAAGGGTCCAAGAGGGGTAGAACTATTCCCCCGGACAGTTTCGCCAACACCATCGTTGGCGAGGAGGAGTGGCCTTCAAGGGCCAGGCATCCGGCGAGATCGTAAGTATCCAGATCCCCGATACGCAATTTCTTTCTTGTCACCCAGTGTCCTACTAATGCCGCATTCTGTCCGTAGTCCGGCCAATGATGATCTCCCCGCTTCATCGAGCGGGTCGTTGGCCCCGTCGGATGTGGATTCACTTCCGACGGCCTCTACCCCCCGCACCGATGAGGACGCCGAGGTGGGATCCTAGAGAGGGACCCATCAGGAGGAGGCTCCGGAGGCGCCGCCAGGCAGCCTTCCGGACTTTGCGTCGGACTCTACATCGGAACCCGCAGTGGTTCCAGAGTCCGGCAGGCGGCCCCTTCAAAAGAAGGGCAAGACTGTGACACCGGCGGCCTCCGTCCAACCGGAGGTGCCGGACAACTTGTTGGAGGCGCTTAAAGGCGCTTCCATCGAGGAAGAACACCGCTCTATCATGAGTGTGGTGATTCAGAAGGTTCAGCTCGCCAAGAGCGGGCTGACCGAAGCCTGTAGCAGCCTTCTAACAGGCTTTGAGGTAAGAAGTTATGATTATGTAGTGTAATACTGCATAGACAGTAGCCCCTAATGCTCGGTTCGGTGTTCGGAAAGAAAACCCGGACTGAGGATCTAAGAAGATATACGCAGGGTTGCTTAAAATATGTCAATATGGGTTTGCAGGCTGCGCTGCTGACCTCTGCCGCATTGACTGCGGAGGTCGGTGCATTGAAGCAGGATCTCGAGCGGTCCGAGAAAGAGCTCGGCCATGCCAAAAAGCAGCTCGAGGACAAAGAAGGTGAGTGACACCACTTTGAATAGTTACTTTACAGAAAAGGATTTAGGTTGCAATAAAATTAACAAGGATAATATGAGTATTGCAGGGGCCACGAACGAGGTGGCAGCCCTGAAGGAGGCTGTGTCCGCGGCCGAACACAGTGCGGCCGTGGAACGGGCAGAGCAAGAAAAGCAAGAGGCACAGGTGGCGGAAGTACGGCAAGAGCTCCGAGCTCTCATGGAGAAGCATGAGAGCTTGGAGCGTGACTCCAAGACTCGAGAGTCCGAGCTTGCCTCGGCTCTCGAAAGTGCCAAGTCCGCCAAGGCCGAGGCCCGTAAGGCCCTTCAGGAGATTGAGGATTTAAAGAAGATAGCGGCGGGTAAGGCATTCTTCATGCAAAGTAAGCATGTTAATGTAAACTACCTGACACTTACCCGCATTCGGAGCTCTCCAGGGGCGTTTGCAGATCTGCCGCGCAGTGTGTCCGATGCCGCCGCATTCTACCGTGGCGAGGAGGGGAGCTCAATGGAGAAGGTCTTCTGGTCTCAGTATGCTGAGGCCAGCCATCCGGTGCCCCCAAGCGACCAGTTGAAGCAGCTGGTCGAACTCCACAAGGTAGCTGAGGAGGCCATGAAGGGCCTTATAGTCCGGCTGTGGCCTGGACAGGCCATGCCTGGGAGCTACTTCGGCCTCGTGCGGCGGCTGGTGGATGCGTGCCCCTGGGTGGAGGTCGTCAAGCGCTCCGCCTGTATTGAAGGCGCTCGTCGGGCCCTTGCCCGCACAAAGGTGCACTGGGGCAGGTTGGATGCGGAGAAGCTTCTCACGGACCCACCGCCACCGGGCAAGGAGTATCGCACGCCCGAAATGTATTATAAAACTGTCCTAAAGGGAGCCCGCGATATTGCGGATGAGTGCCCCAGAGATGTAATTTTTGAGTAAACTCGCTATGTGTTATCCTGTGCGCTGAAAACTTTGTTCATGTGCGCATTAAGCAATGCTTGTTTAATTTAAAATATTACCTTCTGTGCGGCCGTTTATAAAATTTGAGAGATGGCAAGTCGTTGGCTTCAGCCCCCGAGCCACGAGTGCTGGGGTGTTCGGGATAAACTTGAGCACTCTTGTTCCCATTTTTGGGTCCATCTAGGGAGGCGCTCAACACAACGAACAAGGCAATCGGACTTATAATGCTTGAACACTCTCACTTAGCCATAGAATTCTATAATTTTAAATTTCGGCGAAGCCCCTGGTATTCAGAAGACCGAATCCGGGGCGCTATCCACGCCTTCGTCGGACATTGTCCGGAACTTCGCTCGAAGCGGCGTGAGTCTTTAAGGACCCGAAAAAACCTCTCGAACAGCGACCAGTCTCTTGCCTTATCATGCCAGTCAGTTTTAGCTTTCTCTACTGAGGCGCTCGCCCGGCTCAACCGGGGCGCAACCGCACTGGTTCTCCCAGTGCCACCTTAGCTGACAGAACAGAACGTAAGGCACCAAAACGTGGGAGCCGGGCAAACCCAACTATTGACCCAAGACATGATTCAGAGCCGATTCATATAATGCTATAAGTTCGGGGTGCCGCACTTATGAAAGTGTTCGGACTTATCACACCATAATGTGGGGAACATAAGCACCTGGTGTATTAGGCCGTACCAAAATATACGGGTGCAAGATGTCATGGAATGAACATATAAAAAGTGATGTAATTGCAGTCAAAAAGTGCTGCATTATTTATTAAAGGAAGTCTGCTATGAGTGCGGACTGATACAAATAGTGCGGTAAGCAAAGGATTTGGACTAATTAAACAGGTCCCCCTCCAGGGATGAGCTGCGGACTTGGTGTATATAATCAAATTTAATGCTCGTAATTGAGACCACCTGAGTATTCGTCGCAGCCTTCTTTCTTCCCTGGCTATTGCATCGTGAGTTCGGCAGGTTCACCGCCGGATAGGGGCTCTGGTTTAACGGAGACCTGTGTATAGAAAGAAGGAAAATGATAATAATAATAAAAAAAAGGAAGGGGGGCACACTTGCGAGCCCCTGGTGTGGTCGAGCCGCACTCTAGGCCCATTGTGATCGTGCCCCTTCCCCTGCGCCCATGGTATCTCCAAAGCGTAATGATGTACGCGGAGAGTTGTCCTTGCAATCATGTGAGGGCGGGGGTTAGGGCCGCATTGCTACGCGTGCTCTGATCGTGCCAGGTTGTCTTGGTTGGTGTTGCTTCGGGCGCGTTTTGCTGTATCCGGGCGTTTGACGGCCGGATTCGAGAATTGCCTTAAAAGGCTGCTCTGTACTTCTGCCGCGAGAGCCGCTGTATGTTCCTCCGTTCGGAGGGAGTGTTCCGTATTTCCGTTGACCGTGATGACTCCATGAGGGCCTGGCATCTTGAGCTTGAGGTATGCATAATGCGGCACCGCGTTGAACTTTGTGAACGCGGTTCATCCAAGCAGAGCGTGATAGCTGCTGCGAAATGGGACTATGTCGAAGATTAACTCCTTGCTCCGGAAATTATCCGGGGATCCGAAGACCACTTCCAGTGTGACTGAGCTTGTACAGTTGGCTTCCACACCTGGTATAACACCTTTAAAGGTTGTCTTTGTAGGTTTAATCCTTGAGGGGTCTATGCCCATCTTGCGCACTGTATCCTGATAAAGCAGGTTCAGGCTACTACCGCCGTCCATCAGGACTCTCGTGAGGTGAAATCCATCGACTATTGGGTCTAAAACCAATGCGGCGAATCCGCCATGGTGTATGCTGGTCGGATGGTCTCTTCGATCGAAAGTGATCGGACAAGAGGACCATGGATTGAACTTCGGGGCGACTGGCTCCATCGCTTAGACGTCCCTTAGTGCGCGCTTCCTCTCCCTTTTGGGTATATGGGTTGCGTAAATCATGTTCACCGTCCGCACTTGTGGGGGGAAACCCTTCTGTCCTCTATTGTTCGGCGGTCGGATCTCTTCCTCGTCGTTGCTGTTTAGCCCCTTGTCATTGTTTTCGGCAATTAACTTACCTGCCTGCTTGAACACCCAGCAATCTCTATTGGTGTGATTAGCTGGCTTTTCAGGGGTGCCATGTATCTGGCATAAGCGATTGAGTATTCGGTCCAAATTGGACGGACCCGGAGTGGTTCTTTTGAATGGCTTCTTCCGTTGACCGGGTTTAGAGCCTCGGAATCCGGCGTTGACTGTCGTATCCTCCTTGTCGTCACCGTTAATGCGGCGCTTATTTTTGTTTCGACGTGACCTGCCGTTGTTGTCCTTAGTATCCGGACTGCCAGAATTTTTACGGAGGTTATTTCTGCGAGCTAGCCAGCTATCCTCTCCCGCGCAAAAGCAGGTCATTAGTGACGTGAGGGCTGCCATGGATTTCGGCTTTTCCTGTCCCAGGTGCCGGGCTAGCCACTCGTCACGGATGTTATGTTTGAAGGCTGCAAGGGCCTCTGCATCCGGACAGTCGACGATTTGGTTTTTCTTTGTCAAGAACCGTGTCCAGAATTGTCTGGCCGATTCGTCTGGCTGCTGAATTATGTGGCTTAGGTCATCGGCGTCTGGTGGCCGCACATACGTGCCCTGGAAGTTATCGACGAATGCGGCTTCCAGGTCTTCCCAACACCCAATTGACTCCGCGGGCAAGCTGTTAAGCCAATGCCGAGCTGGTCCTTTAAGCTTGAGTGGGAGATACTTGATGGCATGGAGATCGTCGCCGCGGGCCATATGGATGTGAAGAAGATAATCTTCGATCCAAACCGCGGGGTCTGTTGTGCCATCATAGGATTCGATGTTTACGGGTTAAAACCCTTCAGGGATTTGATGATCCATTACTTCGTCAGTGAAGCATAGCGGGTGTGCGGCGCCTCTGTATTGAGCAATATCACGACGCAGCTCGAGAGACCGTTGTTTGCTGTGTTCGGCCCGGCCAGGGTTATTGTATCCGGCACGACGGTATTCATCATGGGTCGTGGGGCGCCCACGTGATCCGTAGATGGATCTGGATTGCCTTGCTTTGTCCTCCAATATATCTCGCAAGTCCGGCGCGTTCCCTCTTGGCTTCGTACTTTTGGAGCGATGCCGGGGTACGGTCTTGGTTGGGGGCCTGGATGCCTCTCTGTCACGACCACGGGGTGGTCGGTCAGCCGTATCGTGCACTGGTGATGGAGGTATGTATGCTTCCTCCTCTAATCAGGGGAGCAGCTTGCGTCTTGGGTAACTTTTGGAGGGGCGTTCGAATTTATACTCTTCGGCCGCGAGGACCTCGGTCCATCGATCGGCCAGTAGATCCTGATCAGCTTGAAGCTGCTGCTGCTTTTTCTTTAGGCTATTTGCCGTGGCGATAAGCCTGCGTTTGAAACGCTCTTGTTCGACGGGATCCTCGGGCACGACGAATTCGTCGTCGTTGAGGCTTGCCTCGTCTTCGGAGGGAGGTGTATAGTTATAATCCTCAACCTCTTCGTCTGCCGCCCTCTCGTGAGGGCTTGCTTCTGCATCCTCCTGCGCTGAGTCTTGCTGCAGGGGATTATCTTCGGCACTCTCTGGGGTATTATTATCTCCTGTGCCGGAATCTCCATTCTTGCTGTGGCGGGATTTAGAGCGGCACCGCTGACGCCGGCGCTTGGGCTGTTTCTTTAAAGAATCTGCCTCCGCTGCTTCTTCGCCGTCCCCGTCTTTTGGGGTGTCCACCATGTATATGTCGTATGACGAGGTGGTCTTCCAGTGCCCTGTAGGCGCTGGTTCCTGTTCGTCTCCGGCATCGTCGTCCATAGCGTCGATGTCTTCGGAGTCGTAGTCTAGCATGTCGGTTAGATCGTCGACAGTGGCTACAAAGTGGGTGGTGGGTGGGCTCTGGATTTCTTCATCGTCTGTATCCCAACCATCCTGGCCATAGTCCGGCCAGGACTCTTCGGATAGCGAGAGATGCTTTAGCGAATTTAGGATGTCACCGAAGGGCGAGTGTTGGAAGATGTCCGTGGCGGTGAATTCCATAACCAGCGCCCAATCAGATTCGATTGGCAGGGGCGCGGGAGGTTCGGAGTCCGGCAAGGAGTCCGGCACCTCGGAGTCACGAGCTTCGCGAGAGACAAGGGTAGTGTTCGGCTCCATCGCCGTGGAAGTTGAAGCCCCCGAGGTGGTGTCCATCCAACGGTCCTCGATCTGGGCGATCGGCTCCGGACTAAGGGCCAAAGCGGATTCGTGTGCCGCCACCAAGGCACTGTTCGGCGGCAGAGCTAGGTCATGCCCATCGCAACAATGCGGCGCGCTTGGCTTTGGCTCGAGCCCGCCGAAGATCAAGTCCCCGCGGACGTCGGCTGTGAAGTCTAGGCTTCCGAATCTGACCTGATGGCCAGGGGCGTAGCTTTTGATCTGCTCCAGATGGCCAAGTGAATTAGCCCGCAGTGCAAAGCCGCCGAATACGAAGACCTGTCCGGGGAGAAAAGTCTCACCCTGGACAGTGTTGTTGATTGAAGATGCCATCGAGCCTATCGGTGACGACATAGAGGAACTCTCAATGAAAGCACCAATGTCGGTGTCAAAACCGGCGGATCTCGGGTAGGGGGTCCCGAATTATGCGTCTAGGCGGATGGTAACAGGAGACGAGGGACACGATGTTTTACCCAGGTTCGGGACCTCTTGATGGAGGTAAAACCCTACGTCCTGCTTGATTAATATTGATGATATGGGTAGTACAAGAGTGGATCTACCACGAGATCAAGGAGGCTAAACCCTAAAGCTAGCCTATGGTATGATTGTTGTAATGTATGTTGTGTCCTACGGACTAAAGCCCTCCGGTTTAGATAGACACGAGAGGAGGCTAGGGTTACACAGAGTCGGTTACAATGGTAGGAGATCTACATATCCGTATCGCCAAGCTTGCCTTCCACGCCAAGGAAAGTCCCATCCGGACACGGGACGGAGTATTCAATCTTGTATCTTCGTAGTCTTGGAGTCCGGCGGACGATGATAGTCCGGCTGTCCGGACACCCCCTAGTCCAGGTCTCCCTCACCCGTTGTTGGCACGGGAGGATCCGACGGATGAGCATGACCTGGACTACATTGACGAGCTTGGGCTTCTCTTTCACCTGGTTTTTGACGCAGGATTGGAGTCCGGTCAGCTCTTCCGAATTACCCCATGTTAGGCCCATCTCTTTCCAAGAGGTGAGCTGTGTAGGGAAGCAAGATCGGAATTCGGGGGCCGCTGCCCATTTAGGGTCACGCGGCTCGCTGATGTAGAAACCACCTTGATTGCCACCAATTTATGGTCTCCACGAAGGAGCCCTCGAGCCATAGGACATTGTCCATTGTCGGTGTCAAAACCGTCGGATCTCGGGTAGGGGGTCCCGAACTGTGCGTCTAGGCGGATGGTAATAGGAGACAAGGGACACGATGTTTTTACCCAGGCTCGGGCCCTCTCGGTGGAGGTAAAACCCTACTCCTGCTTGATTAATATTGATGATATGGGTAGTACAAGAGTAGATCTACCATGAGATCAATGAGGCTAAACCCTAGAAGCTAGCCTATGGTATGATTGTTCTTCGTTCTATGGAGTAAAACCCTCCGGTTTATATAGACACCGGAGAGGGCTAGGGTTATACAGAGTCGGTTACAATGGTAGGTAATCTACATATCTGTATTGCCAAGCTTGCCCTCCACGCCAAGGAAAGTCCCATCTGGACACGGGACGGAGTCTTCAATCTTGTATCTTCATAGTCTTGGAGTCTGGCCAACGATGATAGTTCGGCTATCCGGACACCCCCTAGTCCAGGACTCCCTCAGTAGCCCTCAAACCAGGCTTCAATGACGATGAGTCCGGCGCGTAGATTGTCTTCGGCATTGCGAGGCGGGTTCTTCTCCAAATTCCATGTACCTGTCGAATAGTGTCCGGCTTATTATAAATGCTGCGCTCCTTGGCTTCCACGACCAATAATGGCCATCTTCCACGTGTCGAACGAATGCGAAAAGCCAGGGTATTTTTACACTTCCCCCCTAGCTGCGTAAATGAGCCGCCTATAAAAGGGATGGGGATCTAGATCCGAATCACACCATCCTCCCTCCGCGAGCATTCATCGAAGCACCTCTGACAAAAAATCCATTCCATCATGGACAGTCGACGCGGCTCCTCCTCTCGCGCTCCCAACCCTCAGCCTGGAGACTGGGAGAGATGCTCGGTCCCGCACAGCGAGCTAGCGACGCTTCAAACCAAGGGATTTCTTCCCCCGGCCTTCATGGTCCCGGTTCGAGCCAGACTCGCCACCTACAAGGGCGGAAAGCAGGCGGAGAGCGTCCCCAATCCCTCCAAAGGAGAGCGGGTATGCTTTGTCTCTTATATAATAAGAGGACTTGGATTTTCAATACATCCGTTTCTCCAGGGGCTCCTGGAGTTCTACGGCCTCCAGCTGCACCACCTTACGCCTGCCTCCATTCTGCACATCGCGGGCTTTGTGGCCCTTCGCAAGCTGTTCTTGGGCGTCGAGGCTCATTTTGCGATGTGGAAGAGATTATTCTGCCTTGTGCCCCGTTCTCATGAGGGGTCAATATATCAAGTGGGCGGAGCCGAACTATGGCGCATCGCTGGGATCGGATATCTATCCAGAACCCCGAAGAAGCGTCCGAAGACTGGCCTTCGGAATGGTTTTATATAGAGGATGCCCCACTACCAAACCCAGTTCGGACCGGCCTCCCGGAGTTCAGTAATGCTCCTCTGAAGAAACACCTAAGTTGGCGTCCGCGGAGCCCTCAATGGGAGAATGACAGGGACGTCCTTTACCTGATGGGCCGAATAAGATTATTGGCTCATTCCAGATTGACCATGATCGGAGTCATGGGCACATGCATTATGCGGGGGGTGCAACCGCTCCAGTATAGGGGCCACCCCATGTGGGATTTCAACAGGGAGGATGATGCCACCAACGGCCGTAAGGGGCCGGGATCGGTCGCCGATCTGGTGAAGATTTTGTCCATCCTGTACAAAGGAGAGAAAGAGGATTTTCTCCGTGTTAGTCCACTGAGCGGATTTTCTATGAACAATCCTCGAAGCTGGGTAAGCGGACATTTCTTTTCTGCCTATCCGATCCCCATTCCCATTGTTAAGTATCTCATTTTGTGATTTCGACGCAGGAACTGCGCCGGGCTGTAGAGGACATACACAGTCTGCCTCCACAACCCGAGGGTCCAGAATGGTCCCTCGATCCGGCCTCCGAAGAGGATCCGGATATAAAGGTGGAGCTGATCGATGGGGTGTTCCACCAACTTAGCATCAACAATGCTTTGGTCGCCATTACGGCTGACTACCCCGGGATATTTCCAGATTCCCAGGTAACTGTGACCGAAGTCTTGATACCATGATCCATCCGTGCTTATTTCTGATCACCACATACTAATGGTGTTCCGCAGGAGGTGCCTTTAAGGCGGGAAGCCGAGCCCGCGGTGGCTGTCCAACAAGGGGCAGCTCGGCCCAGCAGGCGGAAAAGAAGTGCGGTGCGGATCGAGACATCACCGCAACAGTATGGCGCGCCACCGTTTTTCAAGGAAAGATTCCTGGAAGGCATATTAACGTTCGTGACCTTTTCAGGAAAAAGAGCGCTCGCCGGGCTGTGTCCGGAGAGGTTGCCAATCGAGCCTCCGCTAGCCAGGCTCCAACGCCGGGTCTGGAGGGGGAGGCTAACACAAGGCGCGCATCGGATGCTCCTCCAACGGAGGATGCCGACAGGTTGTCCGCCACCCGATCTGAGGTGGAGAGCGCCATGAATCACAGGCGCCGCCGGACAGTTCTTCGTGACACATGTTTCTCCCCAGAGGCATTGAATGCCTTTAATTCGGGAGATGCGCACCTCCGTGCCGCTCAAGATGGTCTAGCCAGAGCCACGGAGCAGTATGTGAAAGACATACGGGTGAGGGATTTTGACAGTTATATATGACAGTAGCCCCCGAGACTTAAAATAGTTAGAATAACTGACTTAAGGATCATTTGTTATGCAGGATCTTACAGAAAAGAATACCCAACTGTCCCAGGAGCTGCAAGAGTGCAAGGCCCAACTTGAGGCCGCGCTAGCCGCAGCAGGGGAAGCCACAAAGACCCCCTCTGGTAATATATGCTTCTAAAGAGAAGTAATTTGCTAAATGCGGCGTGTGTATAAGTCTGACAATAATTTTGCAGATGGCGCTGGACTAGATCCGGACAAGCAACAGCTCCTGCACCGGCTAAAAGCCAGCGAGAAAGTGCTTACAAGGGTGCGGCAAGAGAAAAATAATCTCCAAGATGCCAACACCCAGCTGGGCGAGGAACTAAAAGATGTTCGAGCCCAGCTGTTTGACTCCATTAAGGAGAATCGGCGGTTTCGTCGCGGCATTTATAGTAAGTGCTTGAGCGAACCTCAAAAAAGAGTTCGGCGAGGAAGTCGACTAATAGAAATATGTGTATAGGTATGCTCACAGGTCGTCCTGCAGAGGAAATGCCCGGTTCAACGGGTAACCTTCTTCCCGAGCTGCTGCAACTGCACAAACGAGTTCGGCAGGCGATGAGGGGTGTCGCCCAGGCCTTGTGGCCATCCGTCTCCCTACTCGAAGGCCTTGGAGAGCTTGCAGAGAAGCTTCAGGGAGCACGACGGCGCTTCCGGCTATGGAATATATCGGCCTGCCATCAAGGCGCCAGGGAGGCCTGGGCCATGGTGAAGACGTGGTACACGAAGGCTGACCCAAACCACATGGCCGAGGTCGGACCTGTGGGGCCTGATGGGAAGGAGATCCCTGTAAGCTTAGTATACGGCCAACTAGACAGCCTGTTAGATGGTATTGAAGAGGAATACGATCAGTCAATTTGACTATGTAATTTAAAATGACATGTAAAATGCCTTCTAGCCGGATTGTAGATCGTTTGTCGTAGCGTACCTTTTCGCTTCAACCTCGGGACCCGACGGTCCAGAGTGTGTCCGAATACCCTCGCGGCTATGTAAGAACCGGGGCATGCGTGGAGACTAGGCGTAGGGGTCATTAGTGCTTTATCAGACAAGTGCCCAACTAGTTATGTTATATTACATGGTTAGTAAGAAACATCTTCCAGGGAGAATAGTTCCGTTAGGGGTTCCTTTCCCTGGGAGGCATGCCCTAAAGTGCATGTCTGGACTGCGAAAAAAGCAGAAAAGCATCTGGGGGCAGATAAATAAATAGGTAAGAAATCGTCTTTTAGTTCACCGACCGAATATTCCCTTAAGAACGCTAGCTTTCGGCTTCACCCAGTCTGAGGTACACATCCGGCTGACCCGGCAGTAACAATCACAGAGGTGCTCCCTTTACCACCTAGCCGAACAATCGGGAACGTAGGGGTAAGCACAGGAGCCAGGCAACCCAGCTTGGCCAAAACTTAAGTCATATCGATGCATATAATGGCGAATAAAAGGTACATGCAGAAGTTTGACGCATGTGTTGGGCATAAGGCCCGATAAATAAGCTTCTGTTAAAGAAGCCCCCAGGTATAATGAGCGCGAGTAGCACGTCAAGTGTGTGTGAACAATGCGCAGACAAGCCTCCAAAGGCTTTAAGAAGAAGGAGGGGGAAGGAGAGAAATAAAAAGACAGCTAAAGTATAAAATGTAGACGGAGGAAGGAGACAAACTCAGAGTCCGGTGCTAGGCGTAGAATCTTCGGAGACGGGCTGCGTTCCATGGATTCGGCTTGAGTCGGTTATCCGATGCGTTTCGTAGACGGTACGCTCCGCCGGTCAGGACTTGGTCGATGATGAAGGGACCTTCCCATTTGGGCTTGAGTTTGTCCTTTTTCTTGTCCGGCAGGCATAGAACTAGTTCGCCAACATTGTAAGCTTTGGCCCGCACTTCTCTACTTTGATATCTTAGAGCCTATTGTTGATAGAATGCGGAACGAGCTTTTGCCACGTCGCGCTCCTCCTCTAAGGCGTCCAAACTGTCCTGCCGATCCAACTCGGCTTCTCTTTCTTCGTACATGCGCACGCGAGGTGAGTCATGAATTATGTCGCAGGGCAAAATTGCCTCTGCTCCGTATACCATAAAAAATGGTGTGAATCCGGTGGTGCGATTCGGCGTGGTCCGCAGCCCCCAGAGTACGGAGTCGAGCTCCTCTACCCAGTGCGTGTTAGATTCCTTGAGGGACCGCACTAGTCTTGGTTTAATGCCGCTCATGATTAGACCATTTGCTCGCTCAACTTGACCGTTAGTTTGAGGGTGATAGACTGAAGCGTAGTCGAGCTTGATGCCCATGTTTTTGCACCAGAGTTTAACCTCGTCGGCCGTGAAGTTCGTGCCGTTATCAGTGATGATGATATGGGGGACGTCGTAACGGTGTACTACCCCTGATATGAAGTCTATCACGGGTCCGGATTCGGCCGTCTTAACTGGCTTGGCCTCTATCCGTTTGGTGAATTTATCTACCATGACCAATAGGTATTTTTGCTTGTGGGTTCCTCCTTTAAGGGGTCCAACCATGTCAAGCCCCCAGACCGCAAACTGCCAGGTGATGGGAATAGTTTTGCGGGCGGTGGGTGGCATGTGGCTTTGGTTAGCAAAGAGCTGGCAACCGACGCATCGTTGGACTAAGTCCTGAGCATCTGCCCGGGCCGTCGGCCAATAAAATCCTGTACGGAAGGCCTTGCCTACAAGGGCCCGGGCTGCAGCGTGGTGCCCACCGAGTCTGGCATGAATTTCAGCCAGGAGATCTCGCCCTTCCTCTTCGGAGATACACCTTTGAAGGACTCCTGTTGTGCTTTTTTTTATAAAGCTCTCCCTCATGGACCTTATAGGCTTTAGATCGCCGTACTATGCAGCGGGCCTCGTTTTGGTCCTTGGGAAGTTCCTGCCTAGTTAAGTAGGCTAGGAATGGTTCCGTCCACGGGGCAATGACTGCCATTATTTCTTGGGCTGAATGTGTTTTTTCATTGGCAGAACCACCGATTGTGTCAGAATGTTCGGTGTCGAGCGGTGCGGTTGGGTCCGGATTGTTGTTTCCGGACTCCCCTTCCCATAGTACGGATGGCTTGAAAAGCCGTTCCAGGAAGATGTTGGGAGGGACGGCATCGCTCTTTGCGCTGATGCGTGCCAATACGTCCGCCGCCTGGTTATTATCCCGGGCTATATGGTGAAATTCGAGCCCTTCAAACCAAGCTGACATTTTTAGGACGGCGTTACGGTAAGCTGCCATTTTCGGATCCTTGGCGTCGAAGTCTCCATTTATTTGGGATATTGCGAGGTTTGAATCCCCGTGCACCTCTAGGCGTTTAATGCCCATGGAGACCGCCATCCGGAGGCCATGCAGAAGGGCCTCGTATTCGGCTGCGTTGTTGCAGTCCGTGTACATTATCTGGAGTACGTATTGGACTGTGTCTCCGGTTGGGGATGTCAGGACGACGCCAGCCCCCAGGCCGGCCAACATTTTGGAGCCGTCGAAGTGCATGATCCAATTGGAATATGCGCCGTACTCTTTAGGGAGTTCGGCTTCAGTCCATTCGGCGACGAAGTCAGCCAAAACTTGCGACTTGATAGTTCGCCGTGGTTTATAGGTTATGTCAAATGGGAGGAGCTCAATGTCCCATTTTGCAATCCGGCCAGTTGCGTCGTGGTTGTTTATAATATCATTAAGAGGTACTTCGGAGGCTAATGTTATCGAACACTCTTGAAAGTAGTGTCGCAGCTTCAGAGATGCCATGAACACCGCGTACGCTATCTTTTGATAATGTGGATACGGGGACTTGCATGGAGTTAGGACAGTGGACACGTAGTAAACTGGTTTTTGAAGGGGGAACTTGTGTCCGTCCGTTTCCCGTTCGACGACGAGCATCGCGCTTACAACTTGATGTGTTGCCGCGATATATACTAACATTGGTTCGCCCATATTGGGCGCGGCCAGGACCGGATTTGTTGCCAATATGGCTTTTATTTCTTCGAGTCCGGCCGTGGCGGCATCCGTCCACTCGAAGTGTTCGGTGCGCCGGAGGAGGCGATAAAGGGGTAATGCCTTTTCACCCAAGCGGGAGATAAAGCGGCTTAGAGTGTCACGCCCAATATGCGATACTATCCTAAAGAGACTCGAAGGTCCCACCAAGGATAGAACCGCATATTGAAACGCTTTTGCAAGGTGGATATCATTACATCAACATTACACAATAGATGGAGATACATACAAGAGGCATACAATGCCACATGAATACAACATCATCTTACATAAGAGCACCATCCGACTACGGATGAAACACAAACAGAAACTCAAACGACATCCACCCTGCTAGCCCAGGCTGCCGACCTGGAACCTATCCCCTGATCGAAGAAGAAGCAGAAGAAGAACTCCAAACAAGCAAACATCGCTCTCGCTTCATGATCATCGCGTAACCTGTACCTGCAACTGTTGTTGTAGTAATCTGTGAGCCACGAGGACTCAGCAATCCCATTACCATGGGTATCAAGACTAGCAAAGCTTAATGGGAAAGGAAGGGGTAATGTGGTGAGGTTGCAGCAGCGCTAAGCAAGTATGGTGGCTAACATACGCAAATGAGAGCGAGAAGAGAAGCAAAGGAACGGTCGTGAAGCTAGCAATGATCAAGAAGTGATCCTGAACTCCTACTTACATCAACCATAACACAGAAACCGTGTTCACTTCCCGGACTCCGTCGAGAAGAGACCATCACGGCTACACACACGGTTGATGCATTTTAATTCGGATCTGGTGTCAAGTTATCTACAACCGGACATTAACAAATTCCCATCTGCCACATAACCGCGGGCACGGCTCTCAAAAGTTTATACCCTGCAGGGGTGTCCCAACTTAGCCCATGATAAGCTCTCGCGATCAACGAAGGATATACCTTCTCCCAGGAAGACCCGATCAGTCTCGGAATCCCGGTTTACAAGACATTTCGACAATGGTAAAACAAGACCAGCAAGACTGCCCGATGCGCCGACAATCCCGATAGGAGCTACACATATCTCGTTCTCAGGGCAACACCGGATGAGACAGGCTACAAGTAAAACCAGACTTCGAGTTTCCCCGAGGTGGCCCCGCGGGTGGCTCGGTTCGGACCAACACTTAGACAAGCACTGGCCCGGGGGGGGGGGGGTAAAATAAAGATGACCCTCGGGTTGGCAGACCCAAGGGAAGGGTATAGGGTGGTGGTGAGGCAAATGGTAAAACCAAGGTTGGGCCTTGCTGGACAAGTTTTATTCAAAGCGAACTGTCAAGGGGGTCCCATAAATCACCCGACCGCGTTAGGAACGCAAAATCCGGGAACATAACACCGGTATGACAGAAACTACGGCGGCAAGAGTGGAACAAAACACCAGACATAAGGCCGAGCCTTCCACCCTTTACCAAGTATATAGATGCATTAATAATATAAGAGATATCGTGATATCCCAACCAAAATCCTGTCCACCATGGAGTAATCTTCAACTTCACCTGCAACTAGCAACACTATAAGAGGGGCTGAGCAAAGCGGTAACATAGCCAAGCAATGGTTTGCTAGGAAGGTGTCAAAGGTTAGAGGTTCATGGCAATTTGGGAGGCTTGAGGAGCAAAAGATAGGTAACGCAGCATAGCGATAGAACGAAGCAACTAGCATAGCAATGATAGTAGTGAGATCCATGGTAGCGGTCATCTTGCCTGAAATCCCGCAAGGAAGAAGAACGAGTCCATGAAGAAGATGAAGCCACAAAGACGAACCAAGCGTAGACGAACGAATCCTCACGATCGCAACGAAACGGGAACTATCAAGAAGAAGCACACAACATAGTAAACACACCACACATGAACAAGACATTATGCACAACAAGCATGATGCATGACAAAGCTACATGAAGCTACTCATGGCAAGAGATGATGCAAACAAGCACAACACATCAAAGCAAGTTAAATGAGGCCGGAAACAACATATAACAAATCCGGTAAGTCCTCATATGCAAGTTTCAAAGTTGGTCCAGATCTGAATAAACCTTATGTTCAAGTTGTTAAACAGCAAGTTAAGATGCACCAAGATGATCTACACGAGAATCTAGTCAAGTTACATATAAAGTTCATTAGATTTGGAGCTACGGCCTAGAAGATATGAGCGAAATAAGTTCAACATGGCATCGATGCAAAATGCATACAAACATCAAGCAAACACCTCAAAACAAGGATGCAACATGATAATATGAAACTACATGCAAAATCAAGCAAGTTTCATATAGAACACACACAAAACGGAGCAACAGTTCAACACATATACTCTACAAGACATAACAACAATCTTCCCAAAACAGCAATTAGGCATCTTGCAAGCGTCAAAACAATAAGCTACAGCACCCCAACATAAGAACAAAAGACATGAGTGTGAAGTACAGATAAAGCATGACAAAACATGAACACTGAGCTATCTCCAGAAATCACTAGAACATGCTCAAAAGGATATGGGAAGATTGCAAATAATAACAGTTTCAGACTTTCCAGAAATAACATCAGGTTGCAATGTTTAGAGCTATCAAACAACATGTTACAGGAACTTATCATGGCAAACAAAGGCATGGAATGAATCTACTAATCTCATATAACAAAAGTCCCTTACTGAGCATGAGCCAAAAAGGATTAGAGGATATGATGGCACCCATGTAAACATGGTAAGTTATATGACAGATTCAAACATGGCAGGAACAACAATAAGTAGGCATGTTGGTGAGCTTTAATCACTCACCACAGAGCAATACATGGCATAGCAAGGCAACCAACAGTAAGAATACATGTTTATGAAGCTAAGCATGGCAAGAGCAAGTTCATAGGGTACATGGATCACTAGAAAAGCACATGGCCAAAACTGAACTTAATGTTAACAGGTTGACAGCAACATTATTTAGCAAGTTGAGAGCAAGATTACAACAAGCTACAATAGTCTATAAATGCAACCAGGGGCATCAATGGATAGAGCATGACATGTATAACAAAACATCCTTAGTGAACATCTCCAGAATATGCATAGAATGACTAGTAGCAGCAGGTTTACATAGCAACAAAGTATAACAGAATCAGTCAGGAAAATAGCAACAGTAAGTACCCTACTTAGCAAGCTTGATGCACTCAGTACAGGACTCACAAAAATGAATGGATAGCACCCTTGGAAAGATGGCATGGCATAGATCAAAACACATGTAGACATCAACCTCATAGGATGCACACATAAAACATGGCAAAAATGACAAATGAGCAAGTTATAACAGTTTCAGCAGATTAACATCACATAGCACTCTTACGACGATGATTAGGGCATCAAGATGAGCTCAAATGAAAATGATGCAATGAGATGAATTGATGTACTCGTCGAGGCGAACAATTTGACATATTACACGCACGAAACGGAGCATTATGCAGCAAGTTATAGCATGTTGAACATGGCAACAGAATGTTAAATCTCAGGGACTGGCAAAAATTGGGGTCAACCTCTTCTTCCAGATCTGGATCTGGCGCGGAGAACGAGGCGGGGCCGGAGCTCAACGAAGACGGGGCGGCGCGGCGGCCGGAGCATGGGCGCCGGAGGGCGGCGCCGGCCGGGGACGGCGGACGGCGGCGCGGGGCCACGCCAGCGACCGGCGGCGCCGACGGAAGATGGCGCGCGGGACCGGCGGAGGAGAGGCGCGGGGGCGCGGAGGCGGGCCGGTGCCGGAGATGGCCGGCGACGGGGGAGCTCCGGCAGGGCCCCACGGCGGTGGGCGGCGGAGGGCGTAGGCGGCCAGGCGCGCCGGTGGGCGGAGGAGCGCGCGGGCGGCGGCGGCGGAGATGCGCGGGCCGGGCGGGCCGGCCTCGGGCCCCGCGGGCCGCGGTGGCGGGACGGCGGCGGCGGGACAGGTGGCGGCGCGTGAGGGGCTGGGGCGGCGGCGCGGGTGACGTGTCGCGTGGGGATTGGCTGCAGCGACGTGGCTGGCGGACATGTCCGGCGCGAATGGACATGTCCGGCGGCGCGAGGAGGAAGATGCATAGGGTTAGACCGGGATTTCGGGGGAGATGCACATATATATAGGTAGAGGGAGCTAGGAGAGTCCAAATGAGGAGCGGTTTTTGGCCACGCGATCGTGATCAAACGACCGAGAGCATGGAGTGGGTTTGGATGGGTTTTGGGCCACTTTGGAAGGGGTGTTGGGCTGCACACAAAAGAGGCTTTTACGGTTACCCGGTTAACCGTTGGAGTACCAAACGAACTCCAAATGGCACGAAACTTGACAGGCGGTCTACCGGTGATGTATCAAGGCCGCTTGGCAAACCTCGGTCCATTCCGAGAACGTTTAACACCCGCACATGAAAAGAGGCAAAAGGGGGACGCCGGGGGACATAGGAGTGCCGGATTGCAAAACGGGCAACGGGGAAAATGCTCGGATGCATGAGACGAACACGTATGCAAAATGAGATGCACATGATGACATGATATGAAATGCAGATGACGACATGGCAAAATGCAACACGCAAGCAAATGACATGGCAACGACGGCGAATAACTGGCGGACACCTGGCGCAACGAATCCGGGGCGTTACAACACTCCTCCACTAATAAGAGATCTCGTCCCGAGATCTTAGGACCGCGATGGAAGGGAAAAAGGGATGAGGTGAAACAAGAACTCAAATGAAGAAGCAAAGAATCGAAAGCACTCGAGAAGAAGAGAGGAACAACGAGAATGACGAGAATCGAAAGCTCACGGAATCAGATAGACTATGAAACCACTCTGATTAGAACGAGCTAGGAAATGAATAAGACTGAAAGGATTTAGGCAGCACTCCGGCTAGAACATGGAGGAGTAGAACACAAGCTTGAGTGGGAGGAATGATACTTGATGAAGACATGACACAAAACCTCCGGAAAGAATTGAAATAGTTGAATGAAAAGAACGGAGAAGAAAATGACAACTTGTGCCACGAAAGAAATAGAAAGCATCTTTAGAAGGAAAAGGTTTAAACAAAGTTGTTGAGAAAAATCAACAACGAAAAGAATAAGCTTGTTGTGGATTTATGGATAACATCTCAAAATTATGAGGTGATAACTGACCACAAACGGAAATGTTTGGATAGCTGAGAAGAACGAAGAAATGCAAAACTCCACTTCAAAAGGATACGGAGAATTAATTGCACTTCGAGATGCAAGAAGAAAAGGTACTTGAATTCCACCAACAAAATCTTGATGAATTCTTGAAGAATGAACTAAATCATGACAAGCCACCGTGAAGAACTCTGGTAACAAAAGAATGACGAGATATAATGAATGATGAAAGAATAAGATGAGCCTTGCGGTGATTTAGATGGAGGTTCCGACGAAATGGCTGAGGAAATTGAACTCCGGAAAAGAAAAGGTGAAAACACTTGGACCTAGAATTTATTCATCAAGAACAAACTCTGAAGGAAGGGATTACTCACTTGGATGAAATAAGAATAGGATTTACTTAATGTTTATCCTTCATCAAATTAAATTGATGACAAGCAATGGATTTTGCATACTACTTATTCTTCTTGAAAAGGATTGAGAAGAGATATCGCGCCAACTTGAAGAAGTTATTGATGGGACCACCGGTGGGATTGGAAATAACGAATGAAATGATACGGTAGCAAAGGAAGAGAAATCTTGAACGAACCACCGTAAGAATTCAAAAATGACTGACGAAAGAGATTGAATCATTGGGAAGAATTAGAAGAACAAATATGCTTGATGGGGATTTAAATGCAAAAGAACAAAGAGATCATGAGCTGATTAAAGAACACTTGAGCGAAGCACCGGAAGAATATTGAGACGAACGCAGGGGCACGGATATAGAATAATTGGAGAATGAATCTGAAAACTTAGAATGAAGAAATCTTCCGAAAAGATGGCCTCCGGATGATCGAGAGAGAAAGCAACTCCTGAAATGCTCCGGATGGATGAAAAGAATTTGCATGACTTGAAACAATTTGATAGGATAACATCGAGCTAGGACCATGAATCTCCGAGAGAACGGACAAGATTTAAGAGAAACTGTACTTTGGTCTTCAAATTATGACGAGAAACACCACCAAAATTACTGAGATACTCCGGTAGAATGAAAAACGAAGAGGTTGAGCCAACAACGAAAAGAATTCGAAAGAGATCTTGGAGAAGGCATGTGAGTGATGAAATTCATTCTTACGTCACACTTGAAAAGAATTTGAGAATAACTCCAGGGGAATTAGAAGAGTGAGGTAAGATCCTGGGAAAAGACCTGTGGGTTAGGGCCCACTAAAAGAAAACACCGTTGGAAAGGATTGTTGAACAGATAGATGATGCACCGGAATGATTGAAATATTTGAATGAGGTGAGCACCTCGAATTAATTGGAACACTGATGAATCTCCTGAGATGTCTTGAGCACTCCGGAAGGATAAACTGGCGAGAGGCGAACGAGCAGATAGAACACTTGAGCTACGGAAAAGAATATGATCAACCCGAAAAAATTAGAATTGAATCCACCGGAAAAGAAAAAGAGATGAAGAATGACGAACGAGACGAGAATTCACCCGTTGAAATAATTTACGGAAGATTGAAGAGGTTCAGCACGAATGAAACTGATGGTCGAAAGAGACTCAAACTCCAAGAAGAAAAGGGGGTGGGAGGGTGGGAAAACAAAGACAACTTGGAAGGGGGAACCGACGAATATCTTGAAGAGAAAACATCGGTTGAAATCATTGAGGAAAGAAAGCACAGACTTCGCACGAGTAGAATGGATACTCGATTACGGACTCCGGCGCCAAGGAGAAAAAGGGTGGGCGGGTGGGAAAAGAAAACAACTGAGGTTTGATCTCGCAAAAGACAAAGAGGTTCGAGTCGACTTGACGAGAAAATGCACCGGATGCAAAGAGCTGAGAACCAACAATCGGAAAACCAACTGTGTGATCGTAAAGAAAGTTTGAGAGGGAAGAGGAGTAATCCAAACCACCTACGTCAAGATTCCTCACCAGAGCGACGAAGAGGCTGAGGAGTAAAAAGAATTCCTACTCTCCGATATAACTAGACTCAGAAAACAGTTTTCTTCTAGACTCAACAACGGCCAAACTACACGATCAAACAAGGGGGCTCCTAAGGTCTGTCGAGGCTCTGATACCAACTTGTCACGCCCAATATGCGATACTATCCTAAAGAGACTCGAAGGTCCCACCAAGGATAGAACCGCATATTGAAACGCTTTTGCAAGGTGGATATCATTACATCAACATTACATAATAGATGGGGATACATACAAGAGGCATACAATGCCACATGAATACAACATCATCTTACATAAGAGCACCATCCGACTACGGATGAAACACAAACAGAAACTCAAACGACATCCACCCTGCTAGCCCAGGCTACCGACCTGGAACCTATCCCCTGATCGAAGAAGAAGCAGAAGAAGAACTCCAAACAAGCAAACATCGCTCTCGCGTCATGATCATCGCGTAACCTGTACCTGCAACTGTTGTTGTAGTAATCTGTGAGCCACGAGGACTCAGCAATCCCATTACCATAGGTATCAAGACTAGCAAAGCTTAATGGGAAAGGAAGGGGTAAAGTGGTGAGGTTGCAGCAGCGGCTAAGCAAGTATGGTGGCTAACATACGCAAATGAGAGCGAGAAGAGAAGCAAAGGAACGGTCGTGAAGCTAGCAATGATCAAGAAGTGATCCTGAACTCCTACTTACGTCAACCATAACACAAAAACCGTGTTCACTTCTCGGACTCCGCCGAGAAGAGACCATCACGGCTACACACACGGTTGATGCATTTTAATTCGGATCTGGTGTCAAGTTATCTACAACCGGACATTAACAAATTCCCATCTGCCACATAACCACGGGCACAGCTCTCGAAAGTTTATACCCTGCAGGGGTGTCCCAACTTAGCCCATGATAAGCTCTCGCGATTAACGAAGGATATACCTTCTCCCAGGAAGACCGGATCAGTCTCGGAATCCCGGTTTACAAGACATTTCGACAATGGTAAAACAAGACTAGCAAGACCGCCCGATGCACCGACAATCCCGATAGGAGCTGCACATATCTCGTTCTCAGGGCAACACCGGATGAGACAGGCTACGAGTAAACCCAGACTTCGAGTTTCCCCGAGGTGGCCCCGCAGGCGGCTCGGTTCGGACCAACACTTAGACAAGCACTGGCCCGGAGGGGGGGGGGCTAAAATAAAGATGACCCTCGGGTTGGCCGACCCAAGGGAAGGGTATAGGTGGTGGTGAGGCAAATGGTAAAACCAAGGTTGGGCCTTGCTGGACAAGTTTTATTCAAAGCGAACTGTCAAGGGGGTCCCATAAATCACCCGACCGCGTTAGGAACGCAAAATCCGGGAACATAACACCGGTATGATGGAAACTAGGGCGGCAAGAGTGGAACAAAACACCAGGCATAAGGCCGAGCCCTTCCACCCTTTACCAAGTATATAGATGCATTAATAATATAAGAGATATTGTGATATCCCAACCAAAATCCTGTCCACCATGGAGTAATCTTCAACTTCACCTGCAACTAGCAACGCTATAAGAGGGGCTGAGCAAAGCGGTAACATAGCCAAGCAATGGTTTGCTAGGAAGGTGTCAGAGGTTAGAGGTTCATGGCAATTTGGGAGGCTTGAGGAGCAAAAGATAGGTAACGCAGCATAGCGATAGAAGAAGCAACTAGCATAGCAATGATAGTAGTGAGATCCAGGGTAGCGGTCATCTTGCCTGAAATCCCGCAAGGAAGAAGCACGAGTCCATGAAGAAGATGAAGCCACGAAGACGAACCAAGCGTAGACGAACGAATCCTCACGATTGCAACGAAACGGGAACTATCGAGAAGAAGCACACAACATAGTAAACACACCACACATGAACAAGACATGATGCACAACAAGCATGATGCATGACAAAGCTACATGAAGCTACTCATGGCAAGAGATGATGCAAACAAGCACAACACATCAAAGCAAGTTAAATGAGGCCGGAAACAACATATAACAAATCCGGTAAGGGCTCATATGCAAGTTTCAAAGTTGGTCCAGATCTGAATAAACCTTATGTTCAAGTTGTTAAACAGCAAGTTAAGATGCACCAAGATGATCTACACGAGAATCTAGTCAAGTTACATATAAAGTTCATTAGATTTGGAGCTACGGCCTAGAAGATATGAGCGAAATAAGTTCAACATGGCATCGATGCAAAATGCATACAAACATCAAGCAAACACCTCAAAACAAGGATGCAACATGATAATATGAAACTACATGCAAAATCAAGCAAGTTTCATATAGAACACACTCAAAACGGAGCAACGGTTCAACACATACACTCTATACAAGACATAACAACAATCTGCCCAAAACAGCAACTAGGCATCTTGCAAGCGTCAAAACAATAAGCTACAGCACCCCAACATAAGAACAAAAGACATGAGAGTGAAGTACAGATAAAGCATGACAAAACATGAACACTGAGCTATCTCCAGAAATCACTAGAACATGCTCAAAAGGACATGGGAAGATTGCAAATAATAACAATTTCAGACTTTGCAAAAATAACATCAGGTTGCAATGTTTAGAGCTATCAAACAACATGTTACAGGAACTTATCATGGCAAACAAAGGCATGGAATGAATCTACTAATCTCATATAACAAAAGTCCCTTACTGACCATGAGCCAAAAAGGATTAGAGGATATGATGGCACCCATGTAAACATGGCAAGTTATATGACAGATTCAAACATGGCAGGAACAACAATAAGTAGGCATGTTGGTGAGCTTGAATCACTCACCATAGAGCAATACATGGCATGGCAAGGCAACCAACAGTAAGAATACATGTTTATGAAGCTAAGCATGGCAAGAGCAAGTTCATAGGGTACATGGATCACTAGAAAAGCACATGGCCAAAACTGAACTTAATGTTAACAGGTTGACAGCAACATTATTTAGCAAGTTGAGAGCAAGATTACAACAAGCTACAGTAGTCTATAAATGCAACCAGGGGCATCAATGGATAGAGCATGACATGTATAACAAAACATCCTTAGGGAACATCTCCAGAATATGCATAGAATGACTAGTAGCAGCAGGTTTACATAGCAACAAAATATAACAGAATCAGTCAGGAAAACAGCAACAGTAAGTACCCTACTTAGCAAGCTTGATGCACTCAGTACAGGACTCACAAAAATAAATGGATAGCACCCTTGGAAAGATTGTATCGCATAGATCAAAACACATGTAGACATCAACCTCATAGGATGCACACATAAAACATGGCAAAAATGACAAATGAGCAAGTTATAACAGTTTCAGCAGATTAACATCACATAGCACTCTTCCGACGATGATTAGGGCATCAAGATGTGCTCAAATGAAAATGATGCAATGATATGAAATGATGTACTCGTCGAGGCGAACAATTTGACTATTACACGCATGAAACGGAGCAGTATGCAGCAAGTTATAGCATGTTGAACATGGCAACAGAATGTTAAATCTCAGGGACTTTAGCAAAAATTGGGGTCAACCTCTTCTTCCAGATCTGGATCTGGCGCGGAGAATGAGGCGGGGCCGGAGCTCAACGAAGACGGGGCGGCGCGGCGCGGCGGCCGGAGCACGGGCGCCAGAGGGCGGCGCCTGCCGGGGACGGCGGACGGCGGCGCGGGGCCACGCCGCCGACGGGCGGCGCCGACGGGAGATGGCGCGCGGGACCGGCGGAGGAGAGGCGCGGGGGCGCGGAGGCGGGCCGGTGCCGGAGATGGCCGGCGGCGGGGGAGCTCCGGCTGGGCCCCACGGTGGCGGGCGGCGGAGGGCGTCGGCGGCCAGGCGCGCCGGCGGGCGGAGGAGCGCGCGGGCGGCGCGGACTCCCGCGGGCGGCGGCGGCGGAGATGCGCGGGCCGGGCGGGCCGACCTCGGGCCCCGCGGGCCGCGGTGGCGGGACGGCGGCGGCGGGACAGGTGGCGGCGTGTGAGGGGCTGGGGCGGCGGCGCGGGTGACGTGTCGCGTGGGGATTGGCTGCAGCGACGTGGCCGGCGGACATGTCCGGCGCGAATGGACATGTCCGGCGGCGTGAGGAGGAAGATGCATAGGGTTAGACCGGGATTTCGGGGGAGATGCACATATATATAGGTAGAGGGAGCTAGGAGAGTCCAAATGAGGAGCGGTTTTTGGCCACGCGATCGTTATCGAACGATGGAGAGCATGGAGGCGGTTTGGATGGGTTTTGGGCCTCTTTGGAAGGGGTGTTGGGTTGCACACAAAAGAGGCTTTTATGGTTACCCGGTTAACCGTTGGAGTACCAAACGAACTCCAAATGGCACGAAACTTGACAGGCGGTCTACCGGTGATGTACCAAGGCCACTTGGCAAACCTCAGTCCATTCCAAGAACGTTTAACACCCGCACATGAAAAGAGGCAAAAGGGGGACGCCGGGGGACATAGGAGTGCCGGATTGCAAAACGGGCAACGGGGAAAATGCTCGGATGCATGAGACGAACACGTATGCAAAATGAGATGCAGATGATGACATGATATGAAATGCAGATGACGACATGGAAAAATGCAACACGCAAGCAAATGACATGGCAACGACGGTGAATAATTGGCGGACACCTGGCGCAACGAATCCGGGGCGTTACAACAAGCGGGAGATAAAGGGGTAACCCAGCGGGAGATAAAGCGGCTTAGAGCCACCACGCATCCTGTCAATTTTTGAATTTGTTTGAGGTCTTTTGGGATATCCAATTGTGACAGAGCTTGGATCTTGGCTGAGTTTGCTTCAATTCCTCTACCGGATACAATGAAGCCCAAGAGCTTTCCGGCTGGTACGCCGAAGACGCATTTTTCCGGATTCAGCTTAATGTCGTATGTTCGGAGATTGTCGAATGTGAGTCTCAAGTTGCCTACTAGAGTTTCGACATGCTTGGATTTGACGACCACATCATCTACGTATGCCTCCACTATTTTGCCGATCTGGTTTGCCAGACATGTCTGAATCATGCGCTGATATGTTGCGCCGGCATTTTTGAGCCCGAAGGGCATTATGTTGAAGCAGAATGGGCTGTATGGAGTGATGAATGCCGTTGCGGCTTGGTCTGGTTCCGCCATCTTGATTTGGTGGTAGCCGGAGTATGCGTCGAGGAAGCACAATGAATCGTGCCCAGCGGTAGCGTCGATAATTTGATCGATGCGGGGGAGGGGGAAGGGATCCTTTTGGCAAGCCTTGTTAAGGTCCTTGAAGTCGACACATAGGCGCCAGGATCTATCTTTCTTTGGTACCATCACCAGGTTTGCTAGCCAATCCGGATGTTTTATATCTCTGATGAATCCATCTTCCAATAGTTTGGCTAGCTCCTCTCCCATTGCCTGTCTCTTGGGTTCGGAAAATCGCCGAAGAGCATGTTTGACTGGCTTGAATCCTTTTAGGATGTTTAGGCTGTGCTCGGCCAGCCAGCGTGGGATTCCTGGCATGTCTGAAGGGTGCCAGGCAAAAATCCCAATTTACCCGTAGGAATTCTCGTAGTGCGGCGTCTACGTCGGGGTTTAGATGTGCCCCAATGGATGCCATCTTTGTAGGGTCCATTGGATGGACTTGGATTTTGACTATTTCGTCCACTGGCTTAAAAGAGGTGGACTTGGATCTCTTGTCGAGTATCACATCGTCCCTGTTCACCGTGGAGCGCAGCGCAGTGAGTTCTTCGGCCGCTAGGGCTTCGGATAGTGCCTCGAGGGCTAGTGCGGCTGTCTTATTTTCGGCGCAGAGTGCTATGTCCGGATCACTGGCAAGAGTGATGATTCCGTTGGGACCAGGCATTTTGAGCTTCATGTACCCGTAATGGGGTATAGCTTGAAAAATTGTGAATGCCTCTCGCCCTAATAAAGCGTGATATCCGCTACTGAACGAGGCCACTTGGAACGTGACCTCCTCGGACCTGTAATTGTCTGGCGAGCCGAACACCACATCCAGTGTAATTTTTCCTGTGCAGCGTGCTTCCCGACTAGGGATTATTCCTCTAAAGGTTGTGCTGCTTCGCTCAATGCGGCTCTAGTCTATTTCCATTTTTCGAAGGGTTTCCTCATAAATGAGGTTTAATCCGCTGCCACCGTCCATGAGTACCTTGGTAAGTCGAAAGCCGTCCACTATTGGACTGAGGACCAATGCGGCTGGTGCTCGGGCTGTTCGGAATTTAGGTTCGTCACTGGCGTTAAAGGTAATAGCCGTGTCACTCCATGGATTTATTGTTGCTACTTGGTAGACTTCGGCAAGGCTGCGTAGTGTTCGTTTCCGCATATTATTTGATGCAAAAGTCTCGAAGACTGTTAATACCATACTGGTGTTGCTGGACTGGCTCTCTAGGGCTAGAAGCTCTTCGCCATTTTTGGCCACCTACCGTAGTATCCAACATGCTCGAAGGCTATGAGTTGGAGTGGCGCCCTCTGTACTATGAATTTTGCAGGGTCCATTGAGCCATCCCTCCAGTATGGTTCCGTGCCCTTTAGTTTTTTTTTGCTTTTTGGTATTTAACCGAGGGGTCTGGCGATGATGCACCCTTCGATTTCGGACTAGGGTTGTATTCGGGGCCGAATTATCCCAAAATTTGGTTTCGGTTTTCCAGGCGCTCTCCATCGTACAGTACTTTCGTACTATGGACGCCAAGTCGGCAAAACGTGTAATTTCACGATGAATTATGGCGTTTAGGATTCCTTTGTTCGTGCAATTATTGCAGAAAAGTGAAATTGCGTCTTCCTCGCAGCAGTCCTTTATCCTGTCCATAACCAGGAGGAATCTGGCCCAGTAATGATGTACTGTTACGGCGGGCTCTTGCCGGATTCGGGATAGATCGCTTATGTTTGGGTGGGCGGGTGGAATAAAGTTCAGAACCCCGTCCAATCTAAGACTCAAGGGCCGAAAAGTTTCCGAACTTGGAAGCTTGGGTTTTTGGATATTGTCCAATGAATCCAGCCCACTGCCTGACTTTTGGTTCAGGACTTGATCGACGTCCGTCCCTCCGCGGGAGTCCGACATGGAGGGGTCAGGAATCCGGACATAGCTAGTCCTTAATATAGAAGAGGGGTCGCCGTACTGTTCCTCTACCACAACAATGTGGTGGGTAGCCTGGGGAGAGTTGATCTCTCTCAGATCGGTTTTAGGCCCAATCTGATCATAGTCTATAGCGACTCCCAGGGTGGCGATGCGATCCAAGAGCTCATTTAAGGTGGAGAGCTCCATCGGATCTAGCTGCTCGGCAAGCTCCGAGTTAACGTGAAGATTGCTTTTGATGACCCGAGAAGTCATCGTTGGCGCGGCGGCCGAACAGGCGGTCATAAGAAAACCGCCTAGTCGGAGAGTTTGGCCGATGGCCAAAGCTCCTTTAGCAACGGTGCCGTCTTTAAAGACGGGACGAGGCATCCTTCCTGATGGTGATGGCACAGAGGAACTCTCAATGAAAGCACCAATGTCGGTGTCAAAACCGGCGGATCTCGGGTAGGGGGTCCCGAACTGTGCGTCTAGGCGGATGGTAACAGGAGACAAGGGACACGATGTTTTTACTCAGGTTCGGGCCCTCTCGGTGGAGGTAAAACCCTACTCCTGCTTGATTAATATTGATGATATGGGTACTACAAGAGTAGATCTACCATGAGATCAATGAGGATAAACTCTAGAAGCTAGCCTATGGTATGATTGTTCTTCGTCCTACGGACTAAAACCCTCCGGTTTATATAGACACTGGAGAGGGCTAGTGTCGGTGTCAAAACCGGCGGATCTCGGGTAGGGGGTCCCAAACTGTGCGTCTAGGCGGATGGTAAGAGGAGACAAGGGACACGATGTTTTTACCCAGGTTCGGGCCCTCTCGATGGAGGTAAAACCCTACTCCTGCTTGATTGATATTGATGATATGGGTAGTACAAGAGTGGATCTACCACGAGATCAAGGAGGCTAAACCCTAGAAGATAGCCTATGGTATGATTATTGTAATGGTTGTGTCGTCCTACGGACTAAAACCCTCCGGTTTATATAGACACCGGGGAGGGCTAGGGTTACACAGAGTCGGTTACAATGGTAGGAGATCTACATATCCGTATCGCCAAGCTTGCCTTCCACGCCAAGGAAAGTCCCATCCGGACACGGGACGAAGTCTTCAATCTTGTATCTTCATAGTCTTGGAGTCCGGCCGATGATGATAGTCCGGCTATCCGGACACCCCTAGTCCAGGACTCCCTCAGTAGCCCCTGAACCAGGCTTCAATGACGATGAGTCCGGCGCGCATAATGTTCGGCATTGCAAGGCGGGTTCCTCCTCCGAATAATTCATAGAAGATTGTGAACACCAAGATAGTGTCCGGCTCTGCAAAATAAATTCCACATACCACCGTAGAGAGAATAATATGTACACAAGTTTGATCTGCTGATGTATTTTGTAGCATGATGTCACGCCACTACCAAGCCTTTACTGGAATCGTTTTTTATTATACCACCTCATCGCGTTTAGCGAAGCGGTTTCCTTGGCACGTCTTGTCGAAGCAGAGATCGTGTTCCCCTTATTCCGGGATTCCCATCAATACGGACGTGGGTAACCCAACCGCGCCATTGATGGTGGCGCTTGGGAGATAAGCGAGTTTTACCAGGCCGGTGGGGAAGCATAGTCTTTGTCCGCCCATATATAAGGGGATAAGGATCCACCTTTTTACCTACGCCTTCTTCCTCCTTTGCTTATCCATCTCCGCGTATTCGAGCTCCAGCGCCCAAGTTCGCACATCTCGCCTCAACCTTCTCCAGCCATGTCCGGAGCGGGAGGCAAGTGGCTGGCCTCCTCCGTCACGGAGGGGCACATCGAAAAGCTGCGCGGCGCCGGATACCTTTCCAGCGACATCGCACACCGGCTGCCCGACATGGCACAACTCATCCCCACCCCCAGGCCTCATGAGAGGGTCCTGTTTCTTCCCCACTGCCTCTGCGGACTGGGCTTCCCACTTCATCCCTTCGTCCGGGGGCTCATGTTCTATTACGGCCTGGACTTCCATGATCTGGCGCCAAATTTCATCCTCAACATCTCGGCGTTTATCGTCGTGTGCGAGGCCTTCCTCTGCATCCAGCCCCACTTCGGCTTGTGGCTCAAGACCTTCAACGTCAAGCCGAAGGTAGTGAAGGGCGTCCAAGTGGAGTGTGGAGGCGCCATGGTGGGCAAAATGCCCAATGTCACCTGGCTCGAGGGGGCCTTCGTGGAGTCCATCAAGGGATGGCAATCGGGGTGGTTCTATATCACCGAGCCGCGTGACCCTAAATGGGCAGCGGCCCCCGAATTCAGATATGGTATCCCCATGCAGCTCACCTCCTGGAAAGAGAAGGGCTTGCTATGGGGTAGTTCGGAGGAGCTGACAGGACTCCAGTCCTGTCTCCAGACCTTGGTGAACAAGAAGCTTAGGCTTGTTAATGTGATCCAAGTCATGCTCGTCCGCCGGATTCTCCCCTACCAACAGCGGGCCTTCAATCTGTGGGAGTTCGATCCGGCACAGCACCGGACTCTGAACGGGCTCTTCGACACGACGTACGAAGCCGTCTGGAGGGTGCTGTTCAAGGGCGGAGAAGCCCCCGCGTCCGTGACTGAAGATCACGGATTCAGCACCAAGCGCCCGGCCGGTGAGGTAAGCTTTGTTATCCTCTATGGGACAGTTGTTTTCTTTCATAGTTTGACTCTATGTGGGATCTAAAACTCCCAATGCCTTTGACAGGACTGGCAGAGGACGTCCGGACAGGTAGACTGTCCGGCTCCCCTCCCCGAAGACCCAGCGGACACCTGCTTAACGGGGCTACTGGTCCCGACACTCTATGTGGTGCCGGAGAAGAAGGCCAAGAAGAAGGCCATGGGAACCCGAAGAAGTTCCCGGCGCCAGGTGATATCGGACTCATCGTCCGATGGCTCCGAGGCGGACTCCTCCCCTGAAGACGAGGAGGAGAAAGAGGACTCTCTCCCAGAGGAAGGAGAGAGGAAAAGGAAGGCTTCCCCAACAGGGGAGGCTGAAGGGTCCAAGAGGGGAAGGACTATTCCCCCGGACAGCTCTGCCAACACCAACGTTGGCGACGAAGAGTGGCCCTCAAGGGCCAGGCCTCCGGCAAGATCGTAAGTATCCGGATTCCTGAATGATTCATAATTTCTCTTTTGTGTCACATAGTGTCCTTCTAATGCCGCACACTACCTGTAGTCCGGCCGATGATGATCTCCCTGCTTCATCGAGCGGGTCGTTGGTTCCGTCGGATGTGGATTCCATCCCGACGGCCTCCACCCCTCGCGACGCTGAGGATGCCGAGGTGGGACCCCAGAAAGGGACCCATCAGGAGGAGGCTCCGGAGGTGCCACAAGGCGGCCTCCTGGACTTTGCGCCGGACTCCATGCCGGAACCCGCAGTGGTTCCGGAGTCCGGCAGGCGGCCCCTTCACAAGAAGGGCAAGACCGTGACGCCGGCAGCCTCCGTCCAACTGGAGGCGCCGGACAACTTGCTGGAGGCGCTCAACGGCGCTTCCATCAAGGAAGAACACTGCACTATCATGAGTGCGGTGATTCAAAAGGTTCAGCTCGCCAAGAGCAGGCTGACCGAAGCCTGCAGTAGCCTTCTAACAGGCTTTGAGGTAAGAAGTTTTGAAATTTGTAATGTAGTACCGCATAGACAGTAGCCCCTAATGCTCGGTTCGGTGTTCGGAAAGAAAAACCGGATTGAGGATCCTAAAAAAGATATACGCTGGAGTGCTAAGAATTATGTCAATATGGGTTTTGCAGGCTGCGCTGCTGACCTCTGCCGCACTGACTGCGGAGGTCGGTGCTTTGAAGCAGGACCTCGAGCGGTCCGAGCAAGAGCTCGGCCTTGCCAAGAAGCAGCTCGAGGACAAACAAGGTGAGTAACACCACTTTGAAATTTGTACCTTACAGAAAAGGATTTTGGTTGCAAATAGAAATAACAAGGATAGCGTGGGTACTGCAGGGGCCACGAACGAGGTGGCAACCCTGAAGGAGGCCGTGTTCGCGGCCGAACGCAATGCGGCCGCGGAACGGACGGAGCGAGAGAAGCAGGAGGCGCGGGTGGCGGAGGTGCGGCAAGAGCTCCAGGCTCTCATGGAAAAGCATGAGAGTTTGGAGCGTGACTCGAAGACTCGAGAGTCCGAGCTTGCCTCGGCTCTTGAAAGTGCCAAAGCCGCTAAGGCCGAGGCCCATAAGGCCCTCCAGGAGATTGAGGCGGTGAAGAAAATAGCGACGGGTAAGGCATTTTTCATGCAAAGCAAGCATGTTAATGTAAATTACCTGTTACTTACCCGGATTTGGAGCTCTCCAGGGGCATTTGCAGATCTGCCTTGCAGCGTGTCTGATGCCGCCGCATTCTACCGAGCCGAGGAGGGTAGCTCAACGGAGAAGGTTTTCTGGTCTTAGTACGCTGAGGCCGGACATCCGGTGCCCCCTAGCGACCAGCTAAAGCAGCTGGTCGAACTCCACAAGGTAGCTGAGCATGCCATGAAGGGCCTCATAGTCCGGCTGTGGCCTGGAGAGGCCATGCCTGGGAGCTACTTCGGCCTCGTGCGGCGGCTGGTGGATGCGTGCCCCTGGGTGGAAGTCATCAAGCGCTCTGCCTGTATTGAAGGTGCCCGGCGGGCCCTTGCCCGCGCAAAGGTGCATTGGGGCAGGCTAGATGCGGAGAGGCTTATCACTGACGCGCCGTCAGCGGGCAAGGAGTATCGTACGCCCGAGATGTACTATAAGACTGTCCTGAAGGGTGCCCACAAGATTGCGGATGAGTGTCCCAGAGATGTAATTATTGAGTAAACTCGCAATGTGTTATCCTGTGCGCTAAAAACTTTGTTCATATGCGCTAAGCAACGCTTATTGATTTAAAATATTACCTTCTGTGCGGCCGTTTATTAAATCTGAGAGATGGCAAGTCGTTGGCTTCAGCCCCCATGCCACGAGTGCTGGGGTGTTCGGGATAAACTTGAGCACTCTTGTTCCCATTTTTGGGTCCATCTAGGGAGGCGCTCAACACAACGAACAAGGCAACCGGACTTATAATGCTTGAACACTCTCACTTAGCCATAGAATTCTATAATTTTAAATTTCGGCAAAGCCCCTAGTATTCGGAAGACCGAGTTCGAGGCGCTATCCACGCCTTGGCCGGACATTATCCGGTTCTTCGCTCGAAGCGGCATGAGTCTTTAGGGACTCGAAAAGACCTCTCGAACAGCGACCAGTCTCTCGCCTTATCATGACAGCCAGTTTTAGCTTTCTCCACTGAGGCGCTCGCCCAGCTCAACCGGGGCGCAATCGCAGTGGTTCTCCCAGTGCTACCTTAGCCGACAGAACGGAACGTAAGGTACCAAAACATGGGAGCCGGGCAAACCCAACTATTGACCCAAGACATGATTCGGAGCCGATGCATATAATGCTATAAGTTCGGGGTGCCGCACTTGTGAAAGTGTTCGGACTTATCACACCATAATGCGGGGAACATAAGCCCCTGGTGTATTTGGCCGTACCAAAATGTACGGGTGCAAGATGTCAAGAATAAGCATATATATATATATATATAGAAGGTAATGCAACTATAGGCAAAAAACAATGCATTGTTTATTCAAAGAATTCTGCCATGAGTGCAGAACGATACAAATAGTGCGGTAAGCAAAGGATTGGACTATTTTAAATATGTCCCCCTCCAGGGGTAGGCTGCGGACTGGTGTATTTAACAAATTTAATGCTCATAATGGAGACCACCTGAGTGTTCGTCGCAGCCTTTGTCCCTCCCTGGCTGTTGCATCGTGAGTTCGGCAGGTTCGCCGCCGGACAGGGCCTCTGGTGAACGGAGTCCTGTGTATAAAAAGAAGAAGGAAAAATAAAGATAAAAAGAGCGACACACTTAGGAGCCCCTGGTGTGGTTGAGCCGCACTCTGGGCCTGTCGTGGTCGTGCCCCTCCCCGTATGCCCATGGTATCTCCAGAGCGTAATGATGTACGCGGAGAGCTGGTTTTGCAATCATGCAAGGGCTGGGGTTGGGGCCGCATTGCTATGCGTGCTTGGAACGTGCCAGACGGTCTTGATTGATGTTGCTCCGGGCGTGTTTGGCCGTGTCCGGTCGTTTAACGGCCGGACTCGAAAATTGCCTTAAAAGGCTACTCTGTACTTCTGCCGCGAGAGCCGCTGTGTGTTCCTCCGTTCGGAGGGAGCGTTCCGTATTTCTGTTGACCGTGATGACTCCACGAGGGCCTGACATCTTGAGCTTGAGGTATGCATAATGCGGCACCGCGTTGAACTTTGCGAACGCGGTTCGTCCGAGCAGAGCGTGATAGCCGCTGCAGAACGGGACTATGTCAAAGATTAACTCCTCGCTTCAGAAATTATCCGGGGATCCGAAGACCACTTCCAGGGTGACTGAGCCTGTACAATTGGCCTCAACGCCTGGTATGACGCCTTTGAAGGTCGTCTTTGTAGGTTTGATCCTTGAGGGGTCTATGCCCATTTTGCACACTGTATCCTGATAAAGCAGGTTCAGGCTGCTGCCGCCGTCCATCAGGACTCTGGTTAGGTGAAATCCATCGACGATTGGGTCTAAAACCAATGCGGCAAATCCGCCATGGCGGATACTGGTCGGGTGGTCTCTTCGATCGAAAGTGATCGGGCAAGAGGACCATGGATTGAACTTCGGGGCGACTGGCTCCATCGCATATACGTCCCTAAGTGCACGCTTCCGCTCCCTCTTGGGTATATGGGTTGTGTATATCATGTTTACCGTCCGCACTTGTGGGGGGAAACCCTTCTGTCCTCTACTGTTCGGCGGCCGGGTCTCTTCCTCGTCGTCGCTGTGCAGCCCCTTGTCATTGTTTTCGGCAATTAACTTGCCTGCCTGCTTGAATACCCAACAATCCCTGTTGGTGTGGTTAGCTGGCTTTTCGGGAGTGCCATGTATCTGGCAAGAGTGGTCGAGTATTCGGTCCAAATTGGACGGACCCGGAGTGGTTCTTTTGAATGGCTTCTTCCGCTGACCGGGTTTAAAGCCTCGGAATCCGGCGTTGACTGCCGTATCCTCATTGTTATCGCCGTTAACGAGGCGTTTGTTTTTGTTTCGACGCGACCTGCCATTGTGGTCCTTGGTATCCGGACTGCCAGCATTTTTGCTAAGGTTGTTGCTGCGAGCTAGCCAGCTGTCCTCTCCCGCACAAAAGCGGGTCATGAGTGATGTGAGTGCTGCCATGGATTTCGGCTTTTCCTGTCCTAGGTGCCGGGCCAGCCACTCGTCGCGGATGTTATGTTTGAAGGCTGCGAGGGCCTCTGCATCCGGACAGTCGACAATTTGATTTTTCTTTGTTAAGAACCGTGTCCAGAATTGTCTGGCCGATTCGTCTGGCTACTGAATTATGTGGCTTAGGTCATCGGCGTCTGGTGGCCGCACATATGTGCCCTGGAAGTTGTGGAGGAATGCGGCTTCCAGGTCTTCCCAACACCCAATTGACTCTGCGGGCAAGCTATTGAGCCAATGCCGAGCTGGTCCTTTAAGCTTGAGTGGGAGGTATTTGATGGCATGGAGATCGTCGCCGCGGGCCATATGGATATGAAGGAGATAATCCTCGATCCAAACCGCGGGGTCTGTTGTGCCATCGTAGGATTCAATGTTTATGGGTTTAAACCCTTCAGGGATTTGATGATCCATTACTTCGTTTGTGAAGCATAGTGGGTGTGCGGTGCCTCTATATTGAGCGATATCACGACGTAGCTCAAGAGAGCGTTGTCTGCTGTGTTCGGCCCGGCCGGAGTTGCTGTATCCGGCGCGACGGTATTCGTCGTGGGTCGTGGGGCGCCCACGTGATCCATAGATGGATCTGGATTGTCTTGCTTTGTCCTCCAATATATCCCACAAGTCCGGCGGGTTCCCCCGTGGCGTTGTACTTTTCAAGCGATGCCGGGGTACGGTCCTGGTGTAGGGCCTAGATGCCTCTCTGTCGCGGCCACGAGGTGGTCGGTCTGCCGTATTGTGCGCTGGTGATGAAGGTTTATATGCCTCCTCCTCTAATCGAGGGAGCAACTTGCGTTTTGGGTAGCTTTTGGAGGGGCGTTCGAGCTCATACTCTTCGGCCGCGAGGACCTCGGTCCATCTGTCGGCCAGCAGGTCTTGATCAGCTTGAAGCTGTTGCTTCTTTTTCTTTAGGCTATTTGCCGTGGCCATTAGCCTGCGTTTGAAACACTCCTGTTCGATGGGATCCTCAGGCACGACGAATTCGTCGTCATCGAGGCTTGCCTCGTCTCCGGAGGGAGGTATGTAATTATCGTCCTCGACCTCTTCGTCTGCCGCTCTCTCGTGAGGGCTGGCTTCTGCATCCACCTGCGCTGAATCCTGCTGGAGGGGGTTGTCTTCGGCACTTTCTGGGGTGTTATTATCTCCTGTGCCGGAATCTCCATTCTTGTTGTGGCGGGATTTAGAGCGGCGCTGCTGTTGTCGGCGCTTGGGCTGTTTCTTTAAGGAATCTGCCTCCGCTGCTTCTTCGCCGTCCCCATCTTTTGGGGTGTCCATCATGTATATGTCGTATGACAAGGTGGTCTTCCAGTGCGCTGTAGGCGCTGGTTCTTGATCGTCTCCGGCATCGTCGTCCATACCGTCGATGCCTTCGGAGTCGTAGTCTAGCATGTCGGTTAGGTCGTCGATAGTGGCTACAAAGTGGGTGGTGGGTGGGCTTTGAATTTCTTCGTCGTCCGCATCCCAACCATCCTGGCCGTAGTCCGGCCAGGGCTCTTCGGATAGCGAGAGATGCTTTAGCGAATTTAGGATGTCGCCAAAGGGTGAGTGTTGAAAGATGTCCGCGGCAGTGAACTCCATGATCGGCGCCCAATCGGATTCGATTGGCAGGGGCGCGGGAGGTTCGGAGTCCGGCATGGAGTCCGGCGCCTCGGAGTCACGAGCTTTATTAGGGACGAGGTTAGTGTTCGGCACCATCGCCGTGGAAGTTGCAGCTCCCGAGGCGGTGTCCAGCCACCCGTCCTCGATCTGCACGATCGGCTCCGAACTATGGGTCGGAGCGGATTCGTGTGCGGCCTCCAAGGTACTGTCCGGCGGCAGAGTTAGATCATGCCCATCTAGACAGTGCGGCACGCTCGGCTGTGGCTCGGATCCATCGAAGATCAAGTCTCCGCAGATGTCCGCCGTGAAGTTTAGGCTTCCAAATCTGACCTGGTGGCCAGGGGCGTAGCTTTCGATCTGCTCCAGATGGCCAAGTGAATTGGCCCGCAGTGCAAAGTTGCTGAATACGAAGATCTGTCCGGGGAGAAAAGTCTCACCCTGGACTGCGTCATTGTTGATTGAAGAAGCCATCAAGCCAATGGGTGACGACACAGAGGAACTCTCAATGAAAGCACCAATGTCGGTGTCAAAACCGGCGGATCTCGGGTAGGGGGTCCCGACCTGTGCGTCTAGGCGGATGGTAACAGGAGACCAGGGACACGATGTTTTTACCCAGGTTCGGGCCCTCTCGATGGAGGTAAAACCCTACTCCTGCTTGATTGATATTGATGATATGGGTAGTACAAGAGTGGATCTACCATGAGATCAAGGAGGCTAAACCCTAGAAGCTAGCCTATGGTATGATTATTGTAATGGTTGTGTCGTCCTACGGACTAAAACCCTCCGGTTTATATAGACACCGGGGAGGGCTAGGGTTACACAGAGTCGGTTACAATGGTAGGAGATCTACATATCCGTATCGCCAAGCTTTCCTTCCACGCCGAGGAAAGTCCCATCCGGACACGGGACGAAGTCTTCAATCTTGTATCTTTATAGTCTTGGAGTCTGGCCGATGATGATAGTCCGGCTAACCGGACACCCCCTAGTCCAGGACTCCCTCAGCTAGGGTTACACAGAGTCGCTTACAATGGTAGGAGATCTACATATCCGTATAGCCAAGCTTGCCCTCCACGCCAAGGAAAGTCCCATCCGGACACGGGACAGAGTCTTCAATCTTGTATCTTCATAGTCTTGGAGTCCGGCCAAAGATGATAGTTCGGCTATCCGGACACCCACTAGTCCAGGACTCCCTCAGCCATCTTGCCCAACATGGCACCTCCGCACTCCGCTTGGCGGCCGCCCACTACCTTCGGCTTGACATTCAAGGTCTTCAGCCATAAGCCGAAGTGGGGCTGGATGCAGAGGAAGGCCTCGCACACGACGATGAACACCGAGATGTTGAGGACGAAATTCGGGGCCAGATCATGGAAATCCAGGCCGTAGTAGAACATGAGCGCCCGAACAAATGGGTGAGGAACACCACCCTCTCATGGGGCCTGGGGGTGGGGATGAGCTGCCCCTTGTCGGGGAGCCTATGCGCGATGTCGCTGGACAAGTATCGGGTCTTCCGTAGCCTCTTGATGTGCCCCTCCGTGACGGAGGAGGCCATCCACTTGCCTCCCGCTCCGGACATGGCTGGGGAAGGTTGAGGCGAGATGTGCGGACTTGGGCGCTGGAGCTCGAGTGCACGGAAATGGATAAGCAAAGGAGGAAGAAGGCATAGGTAAAAGGTGGATCCTTATCCCCTTATATGGACGGACGAAGCTATGCGTCCCCCCAGCCTGGTAAAACTTGCTTATCTCCCAAGCACCATAATCAATGGCGCGGTTGGGTTACACACGCCTGTATTGATGAGAATCCTGGAATATGGGGACACGATCTCTACTTTGACAAGATGTGCCAAGGAAACCGCCTCGCTAAACGCGCTGAGGAGGGACAGTAAAAATGATTCGAATAAAGGCTTGGCCATGGTGTGATGTCATGCCACGGAATACGTCAGCAGATTGAATTTGTGTAAACATTATTCTCTCTACGGTGGTATGTGGAACTTATTTTGCAGAGCCGGACACTATCCAGAGGAGGAACCCGCCTTGCAATGCCGAAGACAATATGCACACCGAACTCGTCGTCATTGAAGCCTGGTTCAGGGGCTACTGAGGGAGTCCTGGATTAGGGGGTGTCCGGATGGCCGGACTATAGCCTTTGGCCGGACTCCTGGACTATGAAGATACAAGATTGAAGACTTCGTCCCGTGTCCGGATGGGACTTTCCTTGGCGTGGAAGGCAAGCTTGGCGATACGGATATGTAGATCTCCTACCATTATAACCGACTCTGTATAACTCTAACCCTCTTCGGTGCCTATATAAACCGGAGGGTTTTTAGTCCGTAGGACAAACAACAATCATACCATAGGCTAGCTTCTAGGGTTTAGCCTCTCTGATCTCGTGGTAGATCTACTCTTGTACTACCCATATCATCAATATCAATCAAGAAGGAGTAGGGTTTTACCTCCATTGAGAGGGCCCAAACCTGGATAAAAACATCGTGTCCCTTGTCTCCTGTTACCATCCGCCTAGATGCACAGTTCGGGACCCCCTACCCGAGATCCGCTGGTTTTGACACCGACAGTCACCAAAACATACATCAAGTGGCACGTGATATCCCATTGTCACCACATATAAGCATGCAAGACATACATCAAGTGTTCTCAAATCATTAAAGACTCAATCCGACAAGATAACTTCAAAGGGAAAACTCAATTCATCAAAAGAGAGTAGAGGGGGGAGAAACATCATAAGATTCAACTATAATAGCAAAGCTCGCGATACATCAAGATCGTGCCACAGAGAGAACACGAGAGAGAGAGAGAGATCAAACACATAGCTACTGGTACATACCCTCAGCCCCGGGGGTGAACTACTCCCTCCTCATCATGGATAGCGCCGGGATGATGAAGATGGCCACCGGTGATGGGTTCCCCCTCCGGCAGGGTGCCGGAACAGGCTCCCGAGAGGTTTTTGGTGGCTACAGAGGCTTGCGGCGGCGGAACTCCCGATCTATCTTTGTTTTTCGATGTTTTTAGGGTATGTAGGATTATATAGGCGAAAGAAGTCGGTCGGGGAAGCCTCTAGTGGCCCACGAGAGGGTAGGGCACGCCCAGGGGGTGGGCGTGCCCCCTGTCTCGTGGCTCCCTCGATGCTCCCCTTGCTTGCACTCCAAGTCTCCTGGATCATAATCTTTCCAAAAATCACGCTGCCGAAGGTTTCATTCCGTTTGGACTCCGTTTGGACTCCGTTTCAGATTCCTTTTCTTCGAAATACTAAAATAGGCAATAAAACAGCAATATGGGCTGGGCCTCCGATTAGTAGGTTAGTCCCAAAAATGATATAAATGTGTAAAATAAAGCCCATAAACATCCAAAAGGGGTAATATAATAGCATGGAACAATAAAAATTATAGATACGTTGAAGACGTATCAAGCATCCCCAAGTTTAACTCCTGCTCGTCCTCGAGTAGGTAAATGATAAAAACAGAATTTTTGATGTGGAATGCTACCTAGCATAATTCTCAATGTAATTTCCTTTATTGGGGCATGAATGTTCAGATCCAAATGATTCAAAATAAAAGTTCATATTGACATAAGAAATAGTGATACTTCAAGCATATTAATCAAAGTAATCATGTCTTCTCAAAATAACATGGCCAAAGAAAGTTATCCCTACAAAATCATATAGTCTCGCTGTTGCTCTATCTTCATCACACAAAGTATTTAATCATGCACAACCCCGATGACAAGCCAAGCAATTGTTTCATACTTTAATAATCTCAAACTTTTTAACTTTCACGCAATACATGAGCGTGAGCCATGGACATAGCACTATATGTGGAATAGAATGGTGGTTGTGGAGAAGACAAAAAGGAGAAGATAGTCTCACATCAACTAGGCGTATCAATGGGCTATGGAGATGCCCATTAATAGATATCAATGTGAGTGAGTAGGGATTGCCATGCAACGGATGCGCTAGAGCTATAAATATATGAAAGCTCAACAAAAGAAACTAAGTGGGTGTGCATCCAACTTGCTTGCTCACGAAGACCTAGGGCATTTTGAGGAAGCCCATCATTGGAATATACAAGCCAAGTTCTATAACGAAAAATTCCCACTAGTATATGAAAGTGACAACATAGGAGACTCTCTATCATGAAGATCATGGTGCTACTTTGAAGCACAAGTGTGGAAAAAGAGACATTAGCATTGTCCCTTCTCTCTTTTTCTCTCATTTTATTTTTTTTCTTTTTTTTTCTTTTCCTTTTTCTCTTTTTTTTCTTTGGCCTTTCTATTTTTTTTGTAAAGTCCAAAGTCTCATCCCGACTTGTGGGGGAATCATAGTCTCCATCATCCTTTCCTCACTGGGACAATGCTCTAATAATGAAGATCATCACACTTTTATGGATTTACAACTCAAGAATTACAACTCAAAGCTAGAACAAGATATGACTCTATATGAATGCCTCCGGTGGTGTACCGGGATATGCAATGAATCAAGAGCGACATGTATGAAAATTATGAAGGTGGCCTTGCCACAAATACGATGTCAACTACATGATCATGCAAAGAGCAATATGACAAAAGTAATGCGTGTCATATGAACGGAACGGTGGAATGTTGCATGGCAATATATCTCGGAATGGCTATGGAAATGCCATAATAGGTAGGTATGGTGGTTGTTTTGAGGAAGGTATATGGTGGGTGTATGGTACCGGCAAAAGTTGCGTGGCACAAGAGAGGCTAGCAATGGTGGAAGAGAGTGCGTATAATCCATAGACTCAACATTAGTCATAAAGAACTCATATACTTATTGCAAAAATCTACAAGTCATCAAAAACAAAGTACTACGCGCATGCTCCTAGGGGGTTAGATTGGTAGGAAAAGACCATCGCTTGTCCCCGACCGCCACTCATAAGGAAGACAATCAATAAATAAAATTGTGCTTCAACTTCATCACAAAGCGGTTCACCATACGTGCATGCTACGGGAATCACAAACTTCAACACAAGCATTCTTTAAATTCATAATCACCCAACTAGCATGACTTTAATATCACTACCTCCATATCTCAAAACAATTATCAAGTATCAAATTGATCATAGCATCCAATTCACTTTCTATGATAGTTTTTATTATACCCAACTTGGATGCTCATCATTCTAGGACCAACTTTGTAACGATAGCAAATACCATGCTGTTCTAAAAGACTCTCAAAATAATATAAGTGAAGCATGAGAGACTAGCAATTTCTACAAAATATAACCACCGTCGTGCTCTAAAAGATATAAGTGATGCACTAGAGCAAATGACAAACTACTCCGAAAGATATAAGTGAAGATCAATGAGTAGTCAAATAATTGTGCAACTATGTGAAGACTCTCTAACATTAAGGAATTTCAGATCTTGGTATTGTATTCAAACAGCAAGCAAAACAAAATAAAATGACATTGCAAGGATAGCACAACTCATGTGAAGAAGCAAAAACTTAGGCTCAACCGATACTAACTGATAGTTGTTGAAGAAGAAAGGTGGGATGCCTACCGGGGCATCCCCAAGCTTAGATGCTTGAGACTTCTTGAAATATTATCTTGGGGTGCCTTGGGAATCCCCAATCTTGAACTTTTGTGTCTCCTTAATTCCTCTCATATCATGGTTTCTCTTTTTATCAAAAGCTTCATCCACACCAAACTCAACAAGAACTCGTGAGATAGGTTAGTATAAACCAATGCAAAACCTTATCATTTTCTACTGTAACAAATCACCAAAATTATTATTCAACATTGAATACAAAATGTCTCTGCATATTGAATACTCCTATCCTCAAATAGAATCAATAAACAAGCAAACATAAGCAAACAATGCAAACATAACAGCAATCTGCCAAAACAGTACAGTCTGTAAAGAATGCAAGATTCATCATACTTCCCTAACTCCAAAAATTATGAAATAAAATTCCCACTGTAGTAAATTTATCATATCTAATTATTCAAAAAGTTTCAACATTATATCATTCTCTGAATTTTCTAGGGATTTTTTGCAACAGTGGTAAACTTTCTGTTTTCAAACAGCAACATGTATACTAGCAAAATAAGCATGGTAAAGGCTATCCTTGACATTTTATTGAAACTAAAGATGCAAAACATTATTACAAATAACAGCAAGCAAATACTAACAAAAGGAAATGACGCTCCAAGCAAAACACATATCATGTGGTGAATAAAAATATAGCTCCAAGTAAAGTTACCGATGAACGAAGACGAAGGAGGGGATGCCTTCCGGGGCATCCCCAAGTTTAGGATTTTGGATATTATTGAATATTATCTTGGGGTGCCTTGGGCATCCCCAAGCTTAGGCTCTTTCCACTCCTTATTCCATAGGCCATCGAATCTTTACCCAAAACTTGAAAACTCCACAACACAAAACTCAACAGAAAACTTGTAAGCTCCGTTAGTATAAGAAAATAAAAAAAACCACTTACTTACTGTAATGAACTCATTATAAATTCATATTGGTATAATATCTACTGTATTACAACTTATCTATGGTTCATACCACTTAATACTAGCCATAGATTCATCAAAATAAGCAAACAACACATAGAAAACAGAATCTGTCAAAAACAGAACAGTCTGTAGTAATATGTATCAAATGTATACTTATGGAACTCCAAAAATCCTACCAAATTAGTAAGACCTAAGATATTTGTGTAGAAATAAATATCAAAAAGAATCAGATCATAAGCACGTTTCTGTGAATTAACAAAACTAATTTACTAGGTGCAAAAGTTTCTGATTTTCAGCAGGATCAACACAACTATCACCATAAGCTATCCTAAAGGTCTTACTTGGCACTTTATTGAAAAAAAGCTATAAAACATGATTACTACAGTAGCATAATCATGTGAACACACAAAAACAGTAAGGATAACTATTGGTTTGTCTCCCAACAAGTGCTTTTCTTTAATGCCTTTCTAGCTAGGCATGATGATGACAATGATGCTCACATAAAAGATAAGAATTGAAACATAACGGGAGCATCATGAAGCATATGAATAGCACATTTAAGTCTAACCCTCTTCCTATGAATAGGAATTTTGTGAGAAAACAACTTATGGGAACAATAATCAACTAGCATAGGAAGGCAAAACAAGCATAAGTTCAAAACTTGAAGCACATAGATAGGAAACTTGACATTATTGCAATTCCTACAAGCATATGTTCCTCCCCCATAATAATTTTCAGTAGCATAGTGAATGAATTCAACAATATAAGAAGCACCTAAAGCGTTATTTTCATGATCTATTTGCATAGAAAATTTACTACTCTCCACATAAGCAAAATTCTTCTCATTCGGAATAGTGGAAGTATCATAAAAGAATTGAACACTAAAAATTGTTTCCACATTAAAAGAGTAATGTTCAGAAAAAGGGTAATCATAATCACAACAAGTTTTATAAATATAATCATAACTACTTTTTATAGCATAAGTTTCATCACAATAATCATCATAAGTAGCAACTTTGTTCTCATCATAATCGATTGAAACCTCTTCCAAGATAGTGGAATCATCACTAAATAAAGTTGACACTCTTCCAAACCCACTTTCATCAATATAATCATCATAGTTAAGAGGCATGCTATCATCATAACAACTTTGCATATCAAAACTTGGGATGCTAAAAATATCATCTTCATCATACATAGCATCCCCAAGCTTGGGACAAACATTAATTTCAGCAAATATATTCTCAAATATGTCATTCTCATCAAACATAGCTTCCCCAAGCTTGGGTCTTTTCATATCATAAGCATAATCACTCTCATCATTAAAAATATGGATAGCACCAATAGTATAGCAATTATCATCATCACAATGAATAGTAGGAGCAACATCATTTGGGAGGGATACCTTTCTACCTTTGTTGCTCCTTCTTTTATTTTTATTTTTCACATTGTGTGTGCGTTCAACCTTCTTCCTTGAGGTCCTTATAGATGGGATTGGTTGAATAGAAAGCTCCTCCTCGATAGCTGATTCATCATAAAAAGAAGGATATTGGGAAGTCTCTTCCCTTTCATTAGTATTCTCTTCATCTTCTATTTGCTTTCTTTTCTTTAGGTAATTGGCAATATAAGGATTTTCAATGCAATTCACCGCACAATACAAATAAATCTTCTCTAGATCAATATCAAGGAAAATCTTATGGGAAAATTCTGGAAGGTCCTTAATTAAACGATTCAATTCTTCATAACCCAAAAGCAAACTAAGTTCATTGTAATGAGCAAGGGAGATCAAATCATAATAATTTTTTGGACACAATTCGATCATGAAACAATTTGCATCGGAGATGTAAATGACCACGTTCATTGCAAAGTTCACAAGTACGGCAAAGGAAATTTAAATTTTCAGCACTCACATTTAGCCTTTCTTGCAAACATTTAGTTTCTAAATGCTTATGCCTCTTGCAATATCTATCTTCCCTATTTGGTGTGTACTTGCAAAGCCAATCTACTCCATAAAAATTGACATGCTTAAAGGAGATATTTTCATCATAACTAATGCAATCATCATTAGTACTATGGATATTCAAGGAGTTCATACTAACAACATTGCAATCATGCTCATCATTCAAAGATTTGGTATCAAGCATTCTATAGACTTCTTTTTCTAGCACTTGACACAATATTCCTTTCCATCATTCTCACGAAAGATATTAAAAACACGAAGCGTATGAGACAAACTCAACTCCATTTTTTGGTAGTTTTCTTTTATAAACTAAACTAGTGATAAAACAAGAAACAAAAAGATTCAATTGCAAGATCTAAAGATATACCTTCAAGCACTCACCTCCTCGGCGACGGCGCCAGAAAAGAGCTTGATGTCTACTACGCAACCTTCTTCTTGTAGACATTGTTGGGCCTGCAAGTGCACAGGTTTGTAGGACAGTAGAAAATTTCCCTCAGGTGGATGACCTAAGGTTTATCAACCCGTGGGAGGCTGATACATCTCCAATGTATCTATAATTTTTGATTGCTCCATGCTACTTTATCTACAGTTTTAGGCAATATTGGGCTTTATTATCCACTTTTATATTATTTTTGGGACTAACCTATTAACCAGAGGCCCAGCCCAGATTTGCTGTTTTATGCCTATTTCAGTGTTTCGAGGAAAAGGAATATCAGACGGAGTCAAAACGGAACGAAATCAATTGGAGAAATTATTTTTGGAAGGAAAGCAACCCAGGGAACTTGGAGTGCATGTCAGGGGAAATACGGGCTGCCCACGAGGGTGGGGGCACGCCCACCCCCTCGGGCGCACCCCCCTACCTCGTGGGGCCCCCGTAGCTCCACTGATGTACCCCCTGCACCCATATATACTCTCGTACCCTAAAACTTCTAGAACAGAAGATAGATCAGGAGTTCCGCCGCCGCAAGCCTCTGTAGCCACCAAAAATCTCTCGGGACCCCGTTCCGGCGCCCTGCCGGAGGGGGAACCCATCACCTGTGGCCATCTTCATCATCCCGGCGCTATCCATGATGAGGAGGGAGTAGTTCACCCTCGGGGCTGAGGGTATGTACCAGTAGCTATGTGTTTGATCTCTCTCTCTCTCTCTCTCTCTCTCTCTCTCGTGTTCCCTCTATGGCACAATCTTGATGTATCCCGAGCTTTGCTATTGTAGTTGGATCTTATGATGTTTCTTCCCCTCTACTCTCTTGTGATAAATTGAGTTTCCCCTTTGAAGTTATCTTATCGGATTGAGTCTTTATGAGAACACTTGATGTATGTCTTGCCGTGATTATCTGTGGTGACAATGGCATATCATGTGCCACTTGATGTATGTTTTGGTGATCAACTCGCGGGTTTCGTGACATTGGGAACCTATGCATAGGGGTTGGCACACGTTCCTCTCCGATTGAAACTTTGGGGCACTCTTTGAAGTACTTTTATGTTGGTTGGATGAATCTGAGATTGTGTGACACATATCGTATAATCATGCCCATGGATACTTGAGGTGACAATGGAGTATCTAGGTGACATTAGGGTTTTGGTTGATTTGTGTCTTAAGGTGTTATTCTAGTACGAACTCTTTTATAGATAGATCCGAAAGAATAACTTTGAGGTGGCTTCGTACCCTACCATAATCTCTATGTTTGTTCTCTGCTATTAGTGGCTTTGGAGTGACTCTTTGTTGCATGTTGAGGGCTTGTTATATTATCTATCTATGTTATTATTGTTGAGAGAACTTGCACTAGTGAAAGTATGAACCCTAGGCCTTGTTTCCTATCATTGCAACACCGTTTACGCTCACTTTTATCGCTTGCTACCTTGCTGTTTTTATTATTTCAGATTACAAAAACCTTTATCTACCATCCATATTGCACTTTTATCACCATCTCTTCGCCGTACTAGTGCACCTATACAATTTACCATTGTATTGGGTGTGTTGGGGACACAAGAGACTCTTTGTTATTTGGTTGCAGGGTTGCTTGAGAGAGACCATCTTCATCCTACGCCCCCTACGAATTGATATACCTTAGGTCATCCACTTGAGGGAAATTTGCCACTGTCCTACAAACCTGTGCACTTGCAGGCCCAACAACGTCTACAAGAAGAAGGTTGTGTAGTAGACATCAAGCTCTTTTCTAGCGCCGTTGCCGGGAAGGCTAGGTAAAGGGCACTCACTCACACCCCGTCAACTAAGCTCTTTTCTGGCGCCGTTGCCGGGGAGGTGAGTGCTTGAAGGTATATCTTTAGATCTTGCAATCAAATCTTTTTGTTTCTTGTTTTTAGCACTAGTCTAGTTTATAAAAGAAAATTACAAAAAAATAGAGTTAAGTTTGTGTCATACGCTTCACCTTTTTAATATCTTTCGTGAGTATGATGGAAAGGATAATTGTGCTCAAGTGCTAGAAGAAGAAATCTCTAAATTGTTTGGCACTAAATCTTTGAATGATGAGCATGATTGCAATGTTGTTAGTACGAATTCTTTGAATATCCATGATGCTAATGATGATTGCACCAGTTATGATAAAAATATCTCTTATGAGCATGTCAACTTTTGTGGAGTGCATGTTTGCATGAACACACCAAATAGAGAAGATATCTATTGCAAGAGGCATAAGTACTTAGAAACCATTTTTTGCAAGAAGAGCTAGATGAATGTGCTGAAAGATTCAATATTTTTCGCGCCCCTTGTGAATTTTGCAATGAACATGGTCATTTAAAGCTCCAATGCTATTTGTTTCATGATCAAGTCGTTTCCAAATATTGTGATAATTTGATTACCCTTGAGCATCATAAAGAGCTTAGCCTTCTTTTGGGTTATGAAGAAATGAAATGTATAACTGAGGGTATTCCAAAATTTAATCTTGATAGATTTCTTAATTTTGATCTAGAGAAGATTTATATGTATTGTGCGGTGAATTGTATTGAAAATCCTTATATTGCCAATTACATAAGGAAAAGAAAGCAAATGGAAGATGATGAGAATACTAATGAAAGGGAAGAGGCTTCCCAATCTCCTCCTATTATTTCTTATGATGAATCAGGTAACAAGGTGGAGCCTTCTATTCAACCAATCTCATCAATAAGGAGCTCAAAGAGGAAGGTTGAACCCACACATAATGTGAAGAAGAAAAAGAAAAGAAGGAGCAACGAAGGTAGAAAGGTATCCCTCCCAAATGATGTTGCTCCTATTACTCATTGTGATGATGATAATTGCTATACTATTGGTTCTATCAATATTTTTAATGATGAGAGTGATTATGCTTATGATATGAAAGGGCCCAAGCTTGGGGAAGCTATGTTTAATGAAGATGATATTTTTAGCATCCCAAGTTTTGATACGCAAAGTTGTTATGATGATAGCATGCCTCCTATTTATGATGGTTATATTGATGAAAGTGGGTTTGGAACAGTGTCAACTTTAGGAAGTAATGATCCCACTATTTTGGAGGATGTTGAATCTTATTGTGATGAATATGAAAGTGGATTTGGAAGAGTGTCAACTTTATTTAGTGATTCCACTATCTTGGGAGAGGTTTCAATCGATTATGATGAGAACGAAGTTGCTACTTATGATGATTATTGTGATGAAACTTATGCTATAAAAAGTAGTGATGATTATATTTACAAATCTTGTCATGATTATGATTACCCTTTTTCTGAACATTACTCTTTTAATGTAGAAACAATTTTTAGTGTTCAAGTCTCTTATGATACTCCCACTATTCCGAATGAGAAGAATTTTGCTTATGTGGAGAGTAGTAAATTTTCTATTCTTGTAGATCATGAAAAGAATGCTTTAGGTGCTGGTTATATTGTTGAATTCATTCATGATGCTACTGAAAATTATTATGAGGGAGGAATATATGCTTGTAGGAATTGCAAAAATATCAAGTTTCCTCTCTATGTGCTTAAAGTTTTGATGTTATGCTTGTTTTGCCTTCCTATGCTAGTTGATTATTGTTCCCATAAGTTGTTTTCTCACAAAATCCCTATGCATAGGAAGTGGGTTAGACATAAAAGTGCTAGTCATATGCTTCATGATGCTCCCGTTATGTTTCAATTCTTATCTTTTATGTGAGCATCATTGCCATCATCATGCCTAGCGAGAAAGGCATTAAAGAAAAGCGCTTGTTGGGAGACAACCCAATATTTATCCTTACTGTTTTTGTGTGTCCACATGATTACGCTACTGTAGTAATGATGTTTTATAGCTTTTGTTTCAATAAAGTGCCAAGTAAGACCTTTAGGATGGCTTACGGTGATAGTTGTGTTGATCCTGCTGAAAATCAGAAACTTTTGCACCCAGTAAATTAGTTTTGCTAATTCACAGAAACGTGCTTATGATCTGATTCTTTTTGCTCTGGATTGGTACACAAATTGCTCAGGTCTTCCTAATTTGGTACTCCCTCTGTAAACATTTATAAGAGCGTTTAGAATTTTAGGACACAGCCGACAAATGGGGAAATGGACAGTTTTACCCTCGGTTTGAAATTTGAGTCGTCTTCCTACTCCAGATCTCGCGTCTTCTTCTTCCTACAGGAGCTCGCCCGTCTTCCTTCTCTAGCGTGCCATCTTCCTCCTGCAGGAGCTCGCGTCATCCCCTTCGTCCAAGCGCCCGCTTGGTTGCTGCCGCGCTCGCCCAGCTTGGCCGCCGCTGTGCCCGCTTGGTAGCCGCCCCCGCCCAGATTGGTCCTTGCCGCTCCCAGCCCACCGAGCTCGTCCCCGCCATCGTAGCACATTGCTTCTAGGCAGGTTCTCCTTCTCTCTCCCCTTGCACAACAGCACAACTTAGATCGATTCTTGTGTGAAATATTACAGATCAATTCTTCTGTACAGTAGAAGTCAGACTAATTTCACAATTTTCTATACAGTATCACTTGTGGGAAATCTTACAAATCAATTCTTCTGTAATCCATAGAGTACTCCTACATTTAAAAAAAACCAAATCGATGTGTTCTCATAGAAGATTCTTTTCATGAAATTTGCTCATGTAAGAATGAGAAAGCTGATGTGCACTTCTGTAGCGATAGGGGCATGCACTGAATTGATCTTAGCTTCAAACAGACTGAACTGAACTGATAGGGGAGACAAGGAGATGTTATAGCGTACCTGGGATTTGAGGAGGGGGCAATGCCCAACCTACGACTCCTCTATCTCCATAGCAACGATCTTATAAAAGAAATGACAGGAAGGATGTTGCTCAATTTTTCAAGTTGGTGTTCAACATATTCGAAAAATCTGGACGATAGAAGAGCGACAAAAAGCGCTTGGTCAAGAGGTGGATGTATCCAGCGGAAGGAAACGAAGATGCGGGAGGAAAGGAAAGGATGATACTCTATCCCAAATCCCCACAGTTCCTTTGAATATAAGGTCAACTCTCAGGTCACTTGCTCGCCAATTGGGTGTCAGTCATACTACACTCTACAAGAAACTCAAGCTTCGCAAGATTAGAAGGCACTCTAATCGTTTGAAGCCATTCTTGAAAGAAAAGAATAAAAAAGAAAGGATCAAGTTCTGTTTGTCAATGCTTGACAAGACCACCTTAGCAGCTCCAAGACCTAAATTCATCAGTATGCACAACATTGTGCATATTGACGAAAAGTGGTTCTATATGACAAAAATGAACAGATGCTACTACCTCCTCCACGAGGAAGATGACCCGGTCAGAACTGTTCGGAACAAAAACTGTATTGGGAAAGTGATGTTTCTGACTGTTGTTACTCGACCTAGATATGACGCTGAAGGCAATATGACATTCTCAGGTAAAATTGGTGTCTGGCCCTTTGTGCAAGAGATTCCTGCTGCTAGAAGAAGTGAGTATAGAGCAAGAGGGACCATTGAAATCAAGTCCGTCAACGTGAATCAATGGGTAATGAGGGGGTATATGATAGAAAAAGTGGTTCCTGGAATAAAGGAAGTCTGGCCCGCAGATGATACTAATCCAATATTGATCCAGCAAGATAACGCAAGAACGCACATTCTTCCAGGTGATGCAGAGTTTGCAAAAGCTGTGGCTACAACTGGTCTGGACATTAAAATAATAAACCAGCCTCCAAATTCTCCTGATCTAAACGCACTTGATCTTGGATATTTCAGATCCCTTGAGTCTTTGACCGACTGTAGAGCACCCACAACTATCAAAGAACTGATTCAAGGTGTGCAAGAAGAATTTGATGAGTATGATGCCGGAAAACCCAACCGAATATTTCTAACACTTCAGACCGTGATGGTAGAAGTGATGAACCATGAAGGGGAAAATTCATACAAAATTCCACATTTGCGCAAGGATAGATTGGAAAGGCAAGGAATCCTACCACCTAGGATTCACTTTCCCCGTGAAGTTTATGAACATGCCATGGATATTCTAGAACAAGATGTCCAGTGAGCTTGGATTGGAAAGGGAGAGATACCATACTCCATGTTTGGCTTGTAGCGAAAGGCTTGTACTCCATGTTTGTAGTGGAAAGGCATTGACTAGTGTGGAAAGGAGACGAGAGGATAAGAGAGGAGAGGCAAGGAGAGGAGATGCTTGTACTCAATGTTTGTAATGGGAAGTCGTGTACTTGATGTCTGTAGTGAAAAGGAGAGGAGAGCGTATGAATTTCTAAATTTTAGGAAGTTTCAGAATTTATCCCAGAATTTTATATGAAATTTCTGAATTTTTGGAAAGGCTTTCTGTGATTACATTACCTGAATTTTATATGAAGTTGTGAAAGGCTATGTATGATTTCAGAAAAAAATTATATGAAGTTTTTGAAGTTGTTGGAGAGGAGACAGAGGAGAAGAAAGGGCTTTGTATGATTACATTTTCTGAAATATTCTGAATTGTATGCAAATTTCTGAATTTTATGTTGTTTGTTGGAGAGGAGAGTTTCTAAATTTCCTTTTGTTTGTTGGAGTAGGAGAGAAGATAGTTACTCCTGGTCCTTTCTACATCAATTCAACATGAACGAGGAGCTCCTAATATTGTGCTAATAATTCACCAACTAATAGGACTCGGCCTACTCTGCCGTCAGCCTTCTTTTATTCCTGCACCTCTTAGAAAAAAAATAACACAAACATACCTCTAGTGGAAGTAGATAACTAGGCTAATGAAAGAGTACTCGTTCTAGTGGTAGATTAATTGGACAAAATTAAAAGATCATGGTCAGGCTTCTCATGGTCATAAGCAGAGCAATGTAAAGCATACACTATTGAGAGTCTTGCCGCACTGGCATTTTCTTATAAACTAAACACCGACATTTCATCATTTGTACTCTAACAAAAGATTCACAGAAGCAGTAGATAAGACTGCATTTGTTATAGCAGTAGCAAATGACAGGTGATTGGTTGGATACCTGCTCCACTACATTTGTTATAGCACATGTGTTCTTGCAAAAATTGCCGATACAAACTGAGAATGAAAAGAAGCACGGTATGAAAAGAAGCAGCACAACATCATTGGCATTCCTATTTGGCATTTTACTCCTAGATACAGTATGATTATTTCTGGTGTAAAAGCAGCACGCCTACCACTCTAGCATCGATGAGTCCCTAGAGCAATTCTTGTATGCACTTCTCTAGACAATAGTACTCCTCGAATCATCCATACATCCATATAGAGAAGCAAGAAGAGTACATGCAGACACAGTCCACCATCGACGCAGCAGAGGAAGATGGCGGGGCGCATGGAGGAGCTGCCGCAGCCTGAACAAGGACACACCGTTGCTCTGCTTCGACGACGCCGTGGACGACCCCGGCATCCGACTCGCTCCCCCGCCCCTGCTTCTGTCGCTGCAGGGGCTTCTTCACGCACTCGTTGCTCCAGCAAATCTGCGGCTCAACATGGGGTAGGCGCTCCTCCTTGCAGGTCGAGGGCGACGAGGAGCGCCGGTGTTCGTCGCCGGCGTCGTCAAGCAGAAGAAATCCATCACCATCGTTGAGCAGGACAAGGCTGTCCTCCCACTCCTCCTCAACCTTGGTAAAAAGGGCAACTCTGCCTCAAGCGAGAGAAGGTGGCGCAAGAGAAACCGGCGAGAGGGAGAAGGCAGCGCAGGAGAAAGGGAGAAGGGGCGACGCCGACGCGGGCGAGCTAGGGAGCGGCGCCGGCGTGAGGGAGAGCGGCGCCGGCGAGAGGGAGCTTGGGATTTGGGGAGAGAGTGCGGTGAGAGGGAGGGGAATCAGTAGAGTGAGTGAGCGCGGGGCACAATGGGAAACGACACAATTTGCGTAGTGTTGCGAAATTTGAACTGCACTTTCTAAACGCTCTTATAAATGTTTACAGAGGGAGTAGAATTTTTGGAGTTCCAGAAGTATACGTTTGATACAGATTACTACAGACTATTCTGTTTTTGACAGATTCTGTTTTCTATGTGTTGTTTGCTTATTTCGATGAATCTATGAGTAGTATCGGAGGGTATGAACCATAGATAAGTTGGAGTACAGTAGATATTAGACCAATATGAATTTAGAATGAGTTCACTACAGTACCTAAGTGGTGGTTTTATTTTCTTATACTAATGGAGCTACGAGTTTTCTGTTGAGTTTTGTGTTGTGAAGTTTTCAAGTTTTGGGTAAAGATTCGATGGACTATGGAATAAGGAGGGGCAAAGAGCCTAAGCTTGGGGATGCCCATGGCACCCCAAGATATTCAAGGACAACCAAGAGCCTAAGCTTGGGGATGCCCCGGAAGGCATCCCCTCTTTCGTCTTCGTTCATCGGCAACTTTACTTGGAGCTATATTTTTATTCACCACATGATATGTGTTTTGCTTAGAGCGTCATGTCATTTTATTTTGTTTTGGTTGCTGTTATTTAGATTAGTGTTTTGCATCTTTAGTTTCAATAAAAATGTCAAGGATAGCCTTTGCCATGCTTATTTTGCTAGTATATATGTTGCTGTTTGAAAACAGAAAGTTTACCGCTGTTGCAAAAATTCCCTAGAAAAGTCAGAGCATGATATAAGGTTGAAACTTTTTGCATATTGAGCTATAATAAATTTATTTCAGTGCGAATTTTATTTCATAATTTTTGGAGTTAGGGAAGTATGATTACTCTTGCATTCTTACAGACTGTACTGTTTTGGCAGATTGCTGTTATGGTTGCATTGTTTGCATATGTTTGCTTGTTTAATGAATCTATTTGAAGATAGGAGTATTAAATATGCAGAGGCATTTATTATTCAATGTTGAATAATAATTTTAGTGATTTGTTACAGTAGAAAATGATAAGGTTTTGCATTGGTTTATACTAACCTATCTCACGAGTTCTTGTTGAGTTTGTTGTGGATGAAGCTTTTGATAAAAAGAGAGACCATGATATGAGATGAATTAAGGAGACACAAAAGTTCAAGATTGGGGATGCCCAAGGCACCCCAAGATAATATTTCAAGAAGTCTCAAGCATCTAAGCTTGGGGATGCCCCGGTAGGCATCCCACCTTTCTTCTTCAACAACTATCGGTTAGTATCGGTTGAGCCTAAGTTTTTGCTTCTTCACATGAGTTGTGCTATCCTTGCAATTTAGTTTTCTTTAGCTTTGCTTGCTGTTTGAATAAAGTATCAAGATCTGAAATTATTAAATGAGAGAGAGTCTTCACATAGTTGCATAATTATTCGACTACTCATTGATCTTCACTTATATCTTTCGGAGTAGTTTGTCATTTGCTCTAGTGCATCACTTATATCTTTTAGAGCACGATGGTAGTTTTGTTTTGAAGAAACTATTGATCTCTCATGCTTCACTTAGATTATTTTGAGAGTCGTTAATAGCATGGTAATTTGCTTAATATGAATATACTTGGTATTCAAGATATGTGAAACTTTCTTTTGAGTGAGTTGAATACTAAGATAAGTTTGATGCTTGATAATTGTTTTGAGATATGGAGGTGATAATATCAAAGTCATGCTAGTTGGATGATTATGAATTTGAAGAATGCTTGTGTTGAAGTTTGCAAGTCCCGTAGCATGCACGTATGGTTAAAGTTGTGTAACAAATTTGAAACATGAAGTGTACCTAGCTTGTGCATCCTTATGAGTGGCGGTCGGGGACGAGCGATGGTCTTTTCCTACCAATCTATCCCCCTAGGAGCATGCGCGTAGTACTTGATTTTTGATGACTTCTAAATTTTTGCAATAAGTATATGAGTTCTTTTGACTAATGTTGAGTCCATGGATTATACACACTCTCACCTTTCCACCTTTGCTAGCCTCTTCGGTACCGTGCATTGCCCTTTCTCACCTTGAGAGTTGGTGCAAACTTCGCCGGTGCATCCAAACCCCGTGATACGATACGCTCTATCACACATAAACCTCCTTATATCTTCCTCAAAACAGCCACCATACCTACCTATCATGGCATTTCCATAGCCATTCCGAGATATATTTCCATGCAACTTCCATCATCATCATCATGACATACATTACTTTTGTCACATTGCCATTGCATGATCATGTAGTTGACATCGTATTTGTGGCAAAGCCACCATGCATTATTTTTCATACATGTCACTCTTGATTCATTGCACCATCCCGGTACACCGCCGGAGGCATTCATATAGAGTCATATCTTGTCCTAAGTTTCGAGTTGTAATCCTTATGTTGTAATCAATAGAAGTGTGATGATCATCATTATTAGAGCATTGCCCAAAAAAAGGCCAGAAGATAAAAAAAAGGCCCAAAAAATAAAAATAAAATAAAAAGGGCAATGCTACTATCTCTTTTTCCACACTTGTGCTTCAAAGTAGCACCTTGTTCTTCATGTAGTGAGCCTCATATATCATGCTTCAAAGTAGCACCTTGTTATTCATGTAGTGAGTCTCATATATTGTGCTTCAAAGTAGCACCTTGTTCTTCATGTAGTGAGTCTCATAAGTAGTCCTTTTTATACTAGTGGGAATTTTTCATTATAGAACTTGGCTTGTATATTCCTACGATGGGCTTCCTCAAATGCCCTTGGTCTTCATGAGCAAGCGAGTTGGATGCACACCCACTAGTTTTCTTTTGTTGAGCATTCATAGCTCTAGTGCATCCGTTGCATGGCAATCCCCACTCCTCATGTTGACATCAATTGATGGGCATCTCCATAGCCCATTGATTAGCCTCCTCAATGTGAGACTTTCTCCTTTTTTGGTCTTCTCCACACAATCCCCATCATCATATTCTATTCCACCCATAGTGCTATATCCATGGCTCACGCTCATGTATTGCGTGAAGGTTGAAAAGTTTGAGATTATTTAAGTATGAAACAATTGCTTGGCTGTCATCGGGGCTATAGAAGTTGGGAACATCTTTGTGTGACGAAAATGAAGCATATCCTAACTATATGATTTTGTAGGGATGAACTTTCTTTTGCCATGCTATTTTTAGAAGACATGATTGCTTTGATTAGTATGCTTGAAGTATTATTATTTTTGTGTCAATATGAACTTTTGTCTTGAATCTTTCGGATCTGAATATTCATATCACAATTAAGAAGATTTACATTGAAATTATGCCAAAGTATCACTTCGCATCAAAAATTCTTTTTTATCATTTACCTACTCGAGGACGAGCAGGAATTAAGCTTGGGGATGCTTGATACGTCTCCAACGTATCTATTATTTTTGATTGCTCCATGCTACTTTATCTACTGTTTTAGGCAATATTGGGCTTTATTATCCACTTCTATATTATTTTTGGGACTAACCTATTAACCGGAGGCCCAACCCAGATTTGCTGTTTTATGCCTATTTCAGTGTTTCGAGGAAAAAGAATATCAGACGGAGTCAAAACGGAACGAAATCAACTGGAGAAGTTATTTTTGGAAGGAAAGCAACCCAGGGAACTTGGAGTGCACGTCAGGGGAGATATGGGCTGCCCACGAGGGTGGGGGCGCCCCCCCCCCCCCCCCGGGGGCACGCCCCCTACCTCGTGGGGCCCCCGTAGCTCCACCGACGTACCCCCTGCACCCATATATACTCTCGTACCCTAAAACTTCCAGAATAGAAGATAGATCGGGAGTTCCGCCGCCGCAAGCCTCTCCCTGCCGGAGGGGGAACCCATCACCGGTGGCCATCTTCATCATCCCGGTGCTATCCATGACGAGGAGGGAGTAGTTCACCCTCGGGGCTGAGGGTATGTACCAGTAGCTATGTGTTTGATCTCTCTCTCTCTCTCTCTCTCTCGTGTTCTCTCTCGTGTTCCCTCTATGGCACGATCTTGATGTATCCCGAGCTTTGCTATTGTAGTTGGATCTTATGTTGTTTCTCCCCCTCTACTCTCTTGTGATGAATTGAGTTTCCCCTTTGAAGTTATCTTATCGGATTGAGTCTTTATGAGAACACTTGATGTATGTCTTGCCGTGATTATCTGTGGTGACAATGGCATATCATGTGCCACTTGATGTATGTTTTGGTGATCAACTCGCGGGTTTCGTGACATTGGGAACCTATGCATAGGGGTTGGCACACGTTCTTGACTCTCCGATAGAAACTTTGGGGCACTCTTTGAAGTACTTTTATGTTGGTTGGATGAATCTGAGATTGTGTGACACATATCGTATAATCATGCCCACGAATACTTGAGGTGACAATGGAGTATCTAGGTGACATTAGGGTTTTGGTTGATTTGTGTCTTAAGGTGTTATTCTAGTACGAACTCTTTTATAGATCGATCCGAAAGAATAACTTTGAGGTGGCTTCGTACCCTACCATAATCTCTACGTTTGTTCTCCGCTATTAGTGGCTTTGGAGTGACTCTTTGTTGCATGTTGATGGCTTGTTATATTATCTATCTATGTTATTATTGTTGAGAGAACTTGCACTAGTGAAAGTATGAACCCTAGGCCTTGTTTCCTATCATTGCAATACCATTTACGCTCACTTTTATCGCTTGCTACCTTGCTGTTTTTATTATTTCAGATTACAAAAACCTTTATCTACCATCCATATTGCACTTGTATCACCATCTCTTCGCCGAAATAGTGCACCTATACAATTTACCATTGTATTGGGTGTGTTGGGGACACAAGAGACTCTTTGTTATTTTGTTGCAGGGTTGCTTGAGAGAGACCATCTTCATCCTACGCCCCCTACGGATTGATAAACCTTAGGTCATCCACTTGAAGGAAATTTGCTACTGTCCTACAAACCTGTGCACTTGCAGGCCCAACAATGTCTACAAGAAGAAGGTTGTGTAGTAGACATTAGAGGAGTAGGATGAAGATGGTCTCTCTCAAACAACCCTGCAACCAAATAACAAAGAGTCTCTTGTGTCCCCCACACACCCAATACAATAGTAAATTGTATAGGTGCGCTAGTTCGGCGAAGAGATAGTGATACAAGTGCAATATGGATGGTAGATATATGTTTTTGTAATCTGAAAATATAAAAACAGCAAGGTAACTAATGATAAAAGTGAGCGTAAACGGTATTACAATGATAGGAAACAAGGCCTAGGGTTCATACTTTCACTAGTGCAAGTTCTCTCAACAATAATAACATAGATAGATCATATAACAATCCCTCAACATGCAACAAAGAGTCACTCCAAAGCCACTAATAGCGGAGAACAAACGAAGAGATTATGGTAGGGTACGAAACCACCTCAAAGTTATTCTTTCGGATCAATCTATTCAAGAGTTCGTACTAGAATAACACCTTAAGACACAAATCAACCAACACCCTAATGTCACCTAGATACTCCATTGTCACCTCAATTATCCGTGGGCATGATTATACGATATGCATCGCACAATCTCAGATTCATCTATTCAACCAACACAAAGTACTTCAAAGAGTGCCCCAAAGTTTCTACCGGAAAGTCAAGACGAAAACGTGTGCCAACCCCTATGCATAGGTTCATGGGCGGAACCCGCAAGTTGGTCACCAAAACATACATCAAGTGGCACGTGATATCCCATTGTCACCATAGATAAGCACGGCAAGACATACATCAAGTGTTCTCAAATCATTAAAGACTCCATCCGACAAGATAACTTCAAAGGGAAAACTCAATTCATCAGAAGAGAGTAGAGGGGGGAGAAACATCATAAGATCCAACTATAATAGCAAAGCTCGCGATACATCAAGATCGTGCCATAGAGAGAACACGAGAGAGAGAGAGAGATGAAACACATAGCTACTGGTACATACCCTCAGCCCCGAGGGTGAACTACTCCCTCCTCATCATGGATAGCGCCGGGATGATGAAGATGGCCACCGGTGATGGGTTCCCCCTCTGACAGGGTGTCAGAACGGGCTCCCGAGAGGTTTTTGGTGGCTACAGAGGCTTGCGTCGGTGGAACTCCCGATCTATCTTCGTTTTTTGATGTTTTTAGGGTATGTAGGCTTATATAGGCGAAAGAAGTCGGTCGGGGAAGCCTCGAGGGGCCCAGGAGAGGGTAGGGCGCGCCCAGGGGGGGCGCGCGCCCCTGTCTCATGGCTCCCTCGATGCTCCCCTTGCTTGCACTCCAAGTCTCCTGGATCATAATCTTTCCAAAAATCACGCTGCCGAAGGTTTCATTCTGTTTGGACTCCGTTTGATATTCCTTTTCTTCGAAATACTGAAACAGGCAATAAAACAGCAATATGGGTTGGGCCTCCGGTTAGTAGGTTAGTCCCCAAAATGATATAAATGTGTAAAATAAAGCCCATAAACATCCAAAAGGGGTAATATAATAGCATGGAACAATCAAAAATTATAGATACGTTGAAGACGTATCACCACTGTCGACGACTTAACCGACATGCTTGACTACGACTCTGAAGACATAGACGGTATGGACGATGATGCCGGAGAGGAGCAGGAACCACCGCATACAAGGCGTTGGAGAGCCACCTCGTCGTACGACATATACATGGTGGATACACCCAAAGAAAACAACGGCGACAATGAAAATCCAGTTGAGGATAAATCTCCTGAGATACAGCCAAAGTGCCAACGTCAGCGACGCCGCTCTAAGCCACGCTGTAGTAAAAACAGCAACACCATCATAGGAGAAAATAATACTCCGGATGATGCCGAAGACAATGAAGACTCCGTTGAGCCAACCTTCAAACAGGAGGAACGGGAAGATGGGCAAGCTAGCCCTGATGAACAGGCCACGAAGGAAGATGCAGAGGACAGTAATTACCTTCCGCTCTTCGAGGACGATCTGAGCCTCGGCGACGAAGACTTTATCGTGCCTGAGGAGCCCATCGAGCAGAAGCGCTTTAAGCGCCAGCTAATAGCCACGGCAAGGAGCCTGAAATAGAAGCAGCAGTAACTTCAAGCTGATCAAGATCTGCTCAATGAAAGATGGACTGATGTCCTGGCAGCCGAGGAATATGGCCTCGAGCGCCCAACCAAAAGCTACCCGAAGCGCAAACTGTTACCACAATTCGATGACGAGGCGATGGAGCCCATCCTACCAAGGCATAATGCGGCTGACCGACCACCACGTGGCTGGGACAAAGCGGCACCTCGAGCCGAACACCAGCCCACACTACCTCGCTTAACAAATAGAAATACAACAGCTCGGGGATATACACATGACCTGCGGCATGACTTGGAAAACAGAGCAGGTCAGACTAAATCAATCTACGGATCGCGGGGGCGTGCCCCGATGCGCGATGATGGCTATCCGGCTGTACGTGACAAACATAACCACGTCCGGGCCAAAAACCGCAGACAAACTCTATCTGAGCTATGTCACGACTTGGCCCGATATAGAGGCGCCGCACACCCCCTTTGCTTCACTGATGAAGTAATGGAACATGAATTCCCAGAAGGGTTTAAACCATGAACATCGAATCATATGACGGCTCAACAGACCCCGCGGTATGGATTGAGGATTTTCTTCTCCATATTCACATGGCCCGCGGTGATGATCTTCACGCCATCAAATGCCTCCCACTCAAACTCAAGGGACTAGCCAGGTACTGGTTGAACAGTATGCCTGAAAACTCCATTGTCATCTGGGAGGACTTGGAGGATGCCTTCCTCAACAACTTTCAAGGCACATACGTCCGACCTCCGGATGCCGATGACTTAAGTCACATAGTTCAACTGCCCGGAGAGTCAGCCAGGAAATTCTGGACTAGGTTCCTAACTAAAAAGAACCAGATCATAGACTGCCCGGATGTTGATGCCTTAACGGCCTTTAAACATAGCATCCGTGACGAATGGCTTGCCCGACACCTCGGCCAAGAAAAGCCAAAGTCCATGGCAGCCGTTACGGCACTTATGACCCGCTTTCCGGGCGAGGATAGCTGGCTAGCCCGCAGCAATAATCATGCAAGCGAACCTGGTACTTCTGAGGCCAGGAACAACAACGGCAAGCCCCGACGCAATAGACACAAGAGTCGAAGCAACGGTGACAACATCGAAGACACGACTGTCAACACCGGATTCAGTGGCTCTAAGTTCGGTCAGTGGAAGAAGCCATTTAAGAGAAACAATCCGGGCCCATCCAATTTGGACCGCATACTCGATCGTCCATGTCAAATCCATGGTACTCCTGATAAACCAGCCAATCATACCAACAGAGAGTGTTGGGTTTTGAAACAGGCCGACAAGTTAAACGCTGAGAACAAGGAGAAGGGGTCACAAAGAGAGGACGACGATGAGGAACCCCGGCCACCAAACACAGGGGGATAGAAGAAGTTTCCTCCCCAAGTCAAAACGGTGAACATGATATACGCTACCCATATCCCCAAGAGGGAGCGCAAGCACGCACTCAGGGACGTCTACACGATGGAGCCAGTCGCCGCAAAGTACAACCCATGGTTGCCCTGTCCGATCACCTTTGATCATAGGGACCATCTGACCAATATCCGTCATGGCGGTTCAGCCACACTGGTCCTTGACCCAATCATTGATAGATTCCACCTTACGCGAGTCCTCATGGACGGCGACAGTAGCCTGAACCTGCTCTATCAGGATACAGTGCGCCAAATGGGTATCGATCCCTCAAGGATCAAGCCCACAAAAACCACCTTTAAAGGTGTCATACCAGGTGTAGAGGCCTGTTGTACGGGCTCAATCACACCGGAAGTGGTCTTCGGATCCCCGGATAATTTCCGAAGTGAAGATTCGATCTTTGATATCGTCCCCTTCCGCAGTGGTTATCACGCACTTGTTGGAAGAACTGCATTTGCTCGCTTCAATGCGGTGCCTCACTACGCTTACCTCAAGCTCAAGATGCCCGGACCACGCAATGTTATAACAGTCAATGGAAACACGGAACGCTCCCTCCATACCAAGGAGCACACCGTGGCCATTGCAGCAGAGGTACAGAGCGGCCTTTTCAGGCATAACCGCAATTCAAAAGCCAAGCTCCCGGACACCGTCAAGTGAGTCCGAACTACTCTGTAGCTGGACAGTCCAGCTCGTCCAGAGCTTGACTAGCAATTTTGCCTCTATCCCAGTCCCAACAAGGTGGCGATACTCGTGCTGCGTGTACATAACTATGCACTTAAAATACCATGGGCATGGATGGAGGCACAGCTAGACCACGGTCCGTAATGCGGCTCAACCGCTCCTGGACCCGCATACCTTTACTTTTTCTTTTTCTTTCAGGTTTTTCTCTTTCCGGGGCTTTTTCTGATAACCTGATCATCGGACCTATCAAGGGACGGATACACCAAGAAGGCAAGAAGCTTTGACATACGAGGGAACCCCCAGGTGGTCTCTGGTAACGATCATTATACCTGTTTTAGAAACCCGCACGCAGCTCGCCCTTGGTCATGGCATGTCAAATAGCCTTATTTGCTTATCGCATTACTTGTACAAGTACGCCTTGACGTATTAATCAAGTTACAATGGAAAATAATTTGCGGCTCCATATTTGCAGCGTCAGCTTATTACTTGATTTTTTTCCTTTTCTTTATATATTCTTATCAATTGTGCCCATACACTCTGGTACGACTTAATTTGCCAGGGCTTCATCATACCCCACAATATGCCTACGAAGTTCGAACACTTTTACAGTATAGTTCGGCACCCCGAACTTATAGCACTATATGCATCGGCTCCGGATCATGTCTTTGATCAATAGTTGGGTTGCCCGGCTCCTGTGCTTACTACCTTACGTTTCGCTATATCGGCTAGGGTTGTAAAAGGAGAACTACTACGATTGTGTCTTGTTTCTTCCGGATGAGCACCTCAGTAGAGAAAGCCGAAAAGTAACTATCATGAAGCGGCGAGAGCCGGTCAGCTATTCGAGTGGTTGCAAATCTTTAGCGATTTTTCCCGCATTATGCGATGAATCGGTTTCTATCCGATCAGGCGTGTATAGCGCCCCAAGTTCGGACTTCCGAACACTAGGGGTTGCGCCCAAATTTTTCTTGTCAAACTCCTATGGCTAAGTGAGAGTAGTAAAACCGCATAGTCTAATTGCCTGGCTCGTTGTGCTAAACACCTCCTTAAAGGACCAAAACCTTGGATAAAGAGTGTTTAGATTTATCCCGAACACCCCCGTACTACCTACAAGGGGGCAGAAGCCGACGACTTGCCAACTCTCAGATTTAACAAAACGGCCGCACAGGAGGTAAAATTTTAAAAAATAGACATTATATTACATAACGAATCTGTTTCGTAATACAGGATAGGATAACACAAGTGCGTTCATGGGAATATGATATCCTTAGCACATTGCTCCGCCACAAGGAGGGATCCCTCCAAGACACTGTCAAAATACAGTTGGGGTCGGCGGTGCTCCTTGCCCTTAGGCGGCCATCGGTCATCAGCTTCGTGGCGTCCATTGATACGTCTCCAACGTATCTATAATTTTTGATTGTTCCATGCTATTATATTACCTGTTTTGGATGTTTATGGGCTTTACTAAGCACTTTTAAATTATTTTTGGGACTAACCTATTAACCGGAGGCCCAGCCCAAATTGCTATTTTTTGCCTATTTCAGTGTTTCGCAGAAAAGGAATATCAAACGGAGTCCAAACAGAATGAAACCTTCGGGAGAGTTATTTTTGGAACAAACGCAATCCAGGAGACTTGAAGTGGACGTCAAGAAGCAAACGAGGAAGCCACGAGGCAGGAGGGCGCGCCCCATGGGGGTGGGCGCGCCCCCACCCTCGTGAGCCCCTCATGGCTCCCCTGACCGACTTCTTTCGCCTAAATATATCCACATACCCTTAAAACATCCAAGAGCACCACGAAACCCTATTTCCACCGCCGCAACCTTCTGTACCCGTGAGATCCCATCTTGGAGCTTTTTCCGGCGCTCCTGGAGGGGAAATGGATCACAGAGGGCTTCTACATCAACACCATAGCCTCTCCGATGAAGTGTGAGTAGTTTACCACAGACCTTTGGGTCCATAGTAGCTAGATGGCTTCTTCTCTCTCTTTGAATCTCAATACAAAGTTCTCCTCGATCTTCTTGGAGATCTATTCGATGTAACTCTTTTTGCGGTGTGTTTGTCGAGATCCGATGAATTGTGGGTTTATGATCAAGTTTATCTATGAGAAATATTTGAATCTCCTCTGAATTCTTTTATGTATGATTGGTTATCTTTGCACGTCTCTTCGAATTATCAGTTTGGTTTGGCCTACTAGATTGATCTTTCTTGCAATGGGAGAAGTGCTTAGCTTTCGGTTCAATCTTGCGATGTCCTTTCGTGGTGACAGCAGGGGCAGCAAGGCACGTATTGTATTGTTGCCATCGAGGATAAAAAGATGGGTTTTATATCATATTGCTTGAGTTTATCCCTATACATCATGTCATCTTGCCTAATGTGTTACTCTGTTCTTATGAACTTAATACTCTAGATGCATGCTGGATAGCGGTCGATGTGTGGAGTAATAGTAGTAGATGCAGGCAGGAGTCGGTCTACTTGTTGCGGACGTGATGCCTATATACATGATCATGCCGAGATATTCTCATAACTATGCACTGTTCTATCAATTGCTCGACAGTTATTTGTTCACCCGCCGTAATACTTATGCTATCTTGAGAGAAGCCACTAGTGAAATCTATGGCCCCCGGGTCTATTTTCCATCATATAAGTTTCCGATCTATTTTATTTTGCAATCTTTACTTTCCAATCTACATCATAAAAATACGAAAAATATTTGTCTTACTCCCTCTATTCCCTTATACAAGGCCAATAGAAAAATACGTTTTGCATCTATACAAGGCCACGAACATTAATCAAGGTAAAAAATAATGATGTTTCCTCATAGTAGCAACTTATTTAATACTTGCATGCATGTAGTCATAATGACACTATGTTATTTCCTTCTCATTCCTTCCTTGCATGCATGTGGGCATATTAATGATCCCGGTTAACGAGAAGAAATGTTAGCTTGCAAAGTAGTCATTAAATTTTACCTTGGTACCTGTAATCTGAGTTTGTGGCCTTGTATAAGGAAATGGAGGAAGTATTATTATCTCTATCACATCTCACTTTTGCAAGTGGCCATGAAGGGATTGACAACCCCTTTATTGCGTTGATTGCAAGGTTCTTATTTGTTTGTGTAGGTACGAGGGATTTGCGTGTAGCCTCCTACTGGATTGATACCTTGGTTCTCAAAACTAAGGGAAATACTTACGCTACTTTGCTGCATCACCCTTTCCTCTTCAAGGGAAAACCAACGCAGTGCTCAAGAGGTAGCAAGAAGGATTTCTGGCGCCGTTGCCGGGAAGGTCTACGCACAAGTCAGGACATACCAAGTACCCATCACAAACTCTTATCCCTCGCATTACATTATTTGCCATTTGCCCCTTGTTTTCATCTCCCCCACTTCACCCTTGCCATTTTATTCGCCCTCTCTTTCCCATTCGCCTCTTTTTTTGCTTGCTTCTTGTTTGCCTGTATGCCCTGATGGCCTTTCCTAAAAACGTTGATCCTCACCTTAGAAGGTTGGAAGAAATCAAAAACAACGTTAGAAGCTTTATGACTTTACAATTTGAGCATAATAATTTCTTTAGAAACAAGCTTAAAGAACAAAAAAGCTTTATGGAATACATGAATAAAGAGCTTGATGATATGTCAAAGGAATTTTATTGTTTGAATTCTCAGTTTGCTTGTCTTGAAAAATCAATAGCCCAAATTTCTGATAAACAGGCCACCTTAGTTAATAAGATGGCCACCAAACTAGAATGGTTAGAAGGAAATAATGATGAAGATCTAAAAGTGATTGATGTGTATGCTATTAAATCTTTGTTTTGCAATATGAATCTTTATAATGATGGGACTAGAGATGAGTCAACTTTAGTTAAGAGGCGTCCCAATGATTCGGAGTTTTTAGATCTTGATGCAAAAATTGGTAAAAGTGGGATTGAAGAGGTCAAAACTTTACATAGCAATGAACCCACTATTTTGGATTTCAAGGAATTAAATTATGATAATTGATCTTTAAAATATTGTATTTCCTTGTTACAATCCGTGTTAAATTCTCCTCATGCTTATAGTCAAAATAAAGCTTTTAACAAACATATCATTGGTGCTTTAATGCAATCTTATGAAGAAAAACTTGAACTAGAAGTTTCTATCCCTAGAAAACTTTATGATGAGTGGGAGCCTACTATTAAAATTAAAATTAAAGATCATGAATGCTATGCTTTGTGTGATTTGGGTGCTAGTGTTTTCACGATTCTAAAAACTTTGTGTGATGTGTTAGGTTTCCGTGAATTTGATGATTGCTCTTTAAACTTGCACCTTGTGGATCCCACTATTAAGAAACCTATGGGAAGGACTAATGATGTTCTTATTGTTGCAAATAGGAATTATGTGCCCGTAAATTTTATTGTTCTTGATATAGATTGCAATCTTTCATGTCCTATTATTCTTGGTAGACCTTTCCTTAGAACGATTGGTGCAATTATTGATATGAAGGAAGGAAATATTAGATTCTAATTTACATTAAGGAAAGGCATGGAAAACTTTCCTAGGATGAAAATCAAATTACCTTGTGAATCTATTGTGAGAGCCACTTATGAATTGAATACCAAAGATGGCAATACTTAGATCTATTCTCGCTTTTATGCCTAGCTAGGGGCGTTAAACGATAGCGCTTGTTGCGAGGCAACCCAATTTATTTTTGTTCTTTACTTTTGCTCCTGTTTAGTATTCAATAATTCATCTAGCTTCTGTTTAGATGTGGTTTTATGTTTTATTTAGTGTTTGTGCCAAGTAGAACCTATAGGATCATCTTGGGTGATAGTTACTGTGATATTGCTGAAAAACAGAAACTTTTGCATGCACGAGAATACTTTTAATAAATCATAGAAACGTGCTTTTCAGTTGATTATTTTCGAAGAAGATTAATAGACAAATTGCCTAGGACTTCCTATTTTGGTAAAAAATTTAAGGTTCATAAGTATTCTAAAGTTTAGATTACTACAGACTATTCTGTTTTTGACAGATTCTGTTTTTCATGTGTTGTTTGCTTATTTTGATGAATCTATGGCAAGTACCGGGGGTTATGAACCATAGAGAAGTTGGAATACATTAGGTTTAACACCAATATAAATAAATAATGATTTCATTATAGTACCGTAAAGTGGTGGTTTTCTTTCTTGCACTAACGAAGCTCATGAGATTTTCTGTTGAGTTTTGTGTTGTGAAGTTTTCAAGTTTTGGGTAAAGATTTGTTGGATTATGGAATAAGGAGTGGAAAGAGCCTAAGCTTGGGGATGCCCAAGGCACCCCCAGGTAAAATTCAAGTACAACCAAAAGCCTAAGCTCGGGGTTGCCCCAGAAAGCATCCCCTCTTTCGTCTTCGTCTATCGATAACTTTACTTGGAGCTATATTTTTATTCACCACATGATATGTGTTTTGCTTGGAGCGTCTTGTATGATTTGAGTCTTTGCTTTTTAGTTTACCACAATCATCCTTGATGTACACACCTTTTTGGAGAGACACACATGATTCGGAATTTATTAGAATACTCTATGTGCTTCACTTATATCTTTTGAGCTAGACAATTTTGCTCTAGTGCTTCACTTATATCTTTTTAGAGCACGGCGGTGGTTTTATTTTGTAGAAATTATTGATCTCTCATGCTTCACTTATATTATTTTGAGAGTCTTTTAGAACATAATGGTATTTTCTTTGGTTATAAAATTAGTCCTAATATGATGGGCATCCAAGTTTGGTATAATAAAAACTTTCATATAGAGCGCATTGAACACTATGATTAATTTGATACTTGATAATTGTTTTGAGATATAAAGGTGGTAATGTTAGAGTCATGCTAGTTGGGTAATTATGAAATTGAGAAATACTTGTGTTAAAGTTGGCAAGTCCCGTAGCATGCACGTATGGTAAAAGTTGTGTGACAAATTTGTAGCATGGGGTGTTCTTTTGGTTGCCTTCCTTATGAGTGGAGGTCGGGATCACGCGATGGTTAACTCCTACCAACCCTTCCCCTATGAGCATGTGTATTAGTACTTTGCTTCGAAGGCTAATAAACTTTTGCAATAAGTATATGAGTTATTTATGACTAATGTGAGTCCATGGATTATACGTACTCTTACCCTTCCATCATTGCTAGCCTCTACGGTACCGTGCATTGCCCTTTCTCACCTTGAGAGTTGGTGCAAACTTCGCCGGTGCATCCAAACCCCATGATACGATACACTCTATCACACATAAACCTCCTTATATCTTCCACAAAACAGCCACCATACCTACCTATTATGGCATTTCCATAGCCATTCCGAGATATATTGCCATGCAACTTTGCACCGTTCCGTTTATTATGACACGCTCCATCATTGTCATATTGCTTTTGCATGATCATGTAGTTGACATCGTATTTGTGGCAAAGCCACCATTATAATTCTTTCATACATGTCAGTATTGACTCATTGCATATCCCGGTACACCGCCGGAGGCATTCACATAGAGTCATATTTTGTTCTAAGTATTGAGTTGCAATTCTTGAGTTGTAAATCAATAAAAGTGTGATGATCTTCATTATTAGAGCATTGTCCCAAGTGAGGAAAGGATGATTGAGACTATGATTCCCCCACAAGTCGGGATGAGACTCCGGACTTTATGAAAAATAAAAAAGGCCAAAGAAGCCCACCAAAATAAAAAAAGGAAAAAAAAGAAAAAAATGAGAGAAAAAGAGAGAAGGGACAATGTTACTATCCTTTTTCCACACTTGTGCTTCAAAGTAGCACCATGATCTTCATGATAGAGAGTCTCCTATGTTGTCACTTTCATATACTAGTGGGAATTTTTCATTATAGAACTTGGCTTGTATATTGCAATGACGGGCTTCCTCAAAATGCCCTAGGTCTTCGTGAGCAAGCAAGTTGGATGCACACCCACTTAGTTTCTTTTGTTGAGCTTTCATACATTTATAGCTCTAGTGCATCCGTTGCATGGCAATCCCTACTCCTTGCATTGACATCAATTGATGGGCATCTTCATAGCCCGTTGATTAGCTGCGTCGATGTGAGACTTTCTCCTTTTTTGTCTTCTCCACACAACCTCCATCATCATATTCTATTCCACCCATAGTGCTATATCCATGGCTTACGCTCATGTATTGTGTGAGAGTTGAAAAAGCTGAAGCGCGTTAAAAGTATGAACCAATTGCTTGGCTGAAACCGGGGTTACGCATGATGGGAGTATTTAATGTGACAAAAATGAAGCATAGCCTAACTATATGATTTTGTAGGGATAAGCTTTCTTTGGCTATGTTATTTTGATAAGACATGATTACTTTGTTAGTATGCTTGAAGTATTACTATTTTGATGTTAATATGAACTTTTATCTTGAATCATTTGGATCTGAACATTCATGCCACAATAAAGAAAATTACATTGAGAAATATGCTAGGTAGCATTCCACATCAAAAATTATGTTTTTATCATTTACCTACTCGAGGACGAGCAGGAATTAAGCTTGGGGGTGCTTGATACGTCTCCAACGTATCTATAAATTTTGATTGTTCCATGCTATTATATTACCTGTTTTGGATGTTTATGGGCTTTACTAAGCACTTTTATATTATTTTTGGGACTAACCTATTAACCGGAGGCCCAGCCCAAACTGTTGTTTTTTTGCCTATTTCAGTGTTTCGAGAAAAGGAATATCAAACGGAGTCCAAATGGAATGAAACCTTTGGGACAATTATTTTTGGAACAAACACAATCCGGGAGACTTGGAGTGGATGTCAAGAAGCAAACGAGGAAGCCACGAGGCAGGAGGGCGCGCCTAGGGGGGTGGGCGCGCCCCCACCCTCGTGGGCTCCTCGTGGCTCCCCTGACTGACTTCTTTCGCCTATATATATCCACATACCCTGAAAACATCCAGGAGCACCACTAAACCCTATTTCCACTGCCGCAACCTTCTGTACCCGTGAGATCCCATCTTGGAGCCTTTTCCGGTGCTCCGCCGGAGGGGGAATCAATCACGGAGGGCTTCTACATTAACACCATAGCCTCTCCCATGAAGTGTGATTAGTTTACCACACACCTTCGGGTCCATAGTTATTAGCTAGATGGCTTCTTCTCTCTCTTTGAATCTCAATACAAAGTTCTCCTCGATCTTCTTGGAGATCTATTCGATGTAACTCTTTTTGCAGTGTGTTTGTCGAGATTCGATGAATTGTGGGTTTACGATCAAGTTTATCTATGAGAAATATTTGAATCTCCTCTGAATTCTTTTATGTATGATTGGTTATCTTTGCAAGTCTCTTCGAGTTATCAGTTTGGTTTGGCCTACTAGATTGATCTTTCTTGCAATGGGAAAAGTGCTTAGCTTTGGGTTCAATCTTGCTGTGTCCTTTCCCAATGACAGCAGGGGCAGTAAGGCATGTATTGTATTGTTGCCATCGAGGATAAAAAGATGGGGTTTATATCATACTGCTTGAGTTTATCCCTCTACATCATGTCATCTTGCCTAATGTGTTGCTCTATTCTTATGAACTTAATACTCTAGATGCATGTTGAATAGCGGTCGATGTGTGGATTAATAGTAGTAGATGTAGAATCATTTCGATCTACTTGTCGCAGACGTGATGCCTATAAACATGATCATGCCTAGATATTCTCATAACTATGCACTTTTCTATCAATTGCGCCACAATAATTTGTTCACCCACCGTAATACTTATGCTATCTTGAGAGAAGCCACTAGTGAAACCTCTGGCCCTGGGGTCTATTTTCCATCATATAAGTTTTTGATCTATTTTATTTTGCAATCTTTACTTTCCAATCTACATCATAAAAATACCAAAAATATTTATCTTATTATTATCTCTTTCAGATCTCACTTTTGCAAGTGGCCGTGAAGGGATTAACAACCGCTTTATCACGTTGGTTGCCAGGTTCTTATTTGTTTGTGTAGGTATGAGGGATTTGCATGTAGCCTCCTACTGGATTGATACCTTGGTTCTCAAAACTGAGGTAAATACTTACGGTACTTTGCTGCATCACCCTTTCCTCTTCAAGGGAAAACCAACGCAGTGCTCAAGATGTAGCATCCATCTTCGCCCAATGCATCTTAGCGCGGACAAAGGCCATCCGCGCGCCTTTGATACAAACCAACCGCTTGATGGCTTCAAGCCGAGGGCAGGCGCTAACAAGCCGCTTCACGAGTCCGAAGTAGCTGATGGGAATGGCTTCGGCAAGCCGTAGCCGGATTATGAAATCCTTCATGGCTAGTTTGGCCGCCCTATGCAGCTCGACCAGCTATTTCAGTTGATCGCTAAAGGGCACTGGATGTTCTTGTCCAAGGTATTGCGACCAGAACAGCTTCTCCGTAGAGCTCCCCTCTTCGGTTTGATAGAATTCCGCAACATCTGACACGCTGCGCGGCAAATCCACAAACGCCCCTGGAGAGCTCCAAATCCGTGTAAGTAAAAGGAACCTTTCCTTCACATATCTGCTCTACATAATGAAAGCCTTACCCGCCGTGATCTTCTTGGCCGCCTGGATTTCCTGGAGGGCGCCCTGGGCTTCATCTCGGGCATATTGTGTGCTCTGGCGGGCCTTGGCAAGTTCGGACTCTTGCTCCTTAAAGTAGCGCTCCAAGGACTCGCACTTCTTGACAGTGTCCTGGAGCTCTTGCTGGACCTCATTGACCCAAGCCTCATGCTTTTCGCGTGCGGCCTGATCCTTGGCCGCTTTGTCCTCGGCCTCGGCCAATGCCTTCTTGAGGGCCGCCACTTCGGTCGTTGCCCCTAATAAGGTCATGACACTTTAGTCAGCATGAATCATTCATCCCTCCTAAATATATACATAGGTTACTGCATACCTTGACTGTCCTCCAGCTGCTTCTTCACACGGCCGAGCTCTTCCTCGGCCCACTCCGGATTCTGCTTCAGTCCGGAGACATCCGCGGTATGAGCAGTCGCAGCTAGCAGCGATGCCTGCTTATTCGCATAGACATATTAGATTAGAATCCTGTGAAAATTATTTGATCCTCTCTTCGGCTTTTCTTTCCGAACACCGGACAGAGTATCAGGGGCTACTGTCTATACTGTGACATTATTTTACTTACCTCAAAGCCTGTTAGAAGGCTAGTGTAGGCTTCGGTCAGTCCGCTCTTTGCAGACTAGATCCGCTCAATCATTGTACCCATAAGGGTACGGTGTTCTTCAACAATGGAAGCGCCTCGAAGCGCTTCCAGCAAAGTGTCCGGCGCCTCTGGTTGGACAGAGGTCACCGGTGGGATAGGCATGCCCCCTTCCTTAGAAGAGGGCTACTCGCCTGATTCCGGAGCCGTATGGGTCTCCAGAATTATATTCGGATGAGGGCCGAATTGAATACGGCCCCCATCGTCAGTACCCATGGGGGTTTGCTCCCCCATGTGTCCGGCAACCGAGGCTTCACCCTCTAGTGCCTCCCTGATGGCCTCTGGATTCTCTCCTGGGCCGGGGATCCTTCGGGATGACGCCTCGGGGCCATCCAGGTCCCGGGGAGAGGTGGCCAATGGAAGGGTCCCGCTGTCCATCGCCGCTGGGTCCAACGAATCCTCTGAAGATAAGGACCGCTCGAGGTTGGACCGAGCTGGACTGCAGATGCATAATTCAGCACATTAAAACAATGAAGCAAAGAGGTCAGATACATGAACGTGTCCGGACACTTACGACTTGGCCAAGGCTTCTCCCTGGGCTCCCACTCCAAGCTGTTGTCGGTGGCCACTGCGGAGCTGTCCGGAAGGGAATCTTTCCCCTTCTTGAACACCTCGGCCTCCAGCTGCGTGGAGGCCGTCCTCTTCTTTCTCCCCCCCCCCCCTACAGGGGGAATGGATTTCTTCTTCCTCCTCCTCTTCCTCGTCATCTTCGGCGGAGGAGTGAGCCTTCGCGTCTTCGGACGTTGTGTCTGAAGTGCCCTTGCGGCGGAGGCCACCTCTGGTCCCCTTGGCCTTCTTCTTGGCCTTCTTCTCCGGCACCTCATAAGGCGCCGGAAACAACATCTTCATCAGAAGCGGGGTTTCTGGGCCTTTGGGCAGCGGAGCCGGACAGTTAATCCGCTCCGCTATCTCTGTCCAGTCCTGAAAAATTTGATAAGGAGGCTTAGATGCCTTCCTCGAATATGCGAGTAAAGGGTACACCTTGAAAACATGAAAGAACTTACCGGATTAGCTGGGTGAGTTAGATCATGCCCACGGTCCTCGTCCGTGGCTGGTGGCATCTCGCTGGCCTTGAGGAGCACCTTCCATATATCTTCGTGCATCATGCCGAAGAGCTCTAGTAGCGTCTGGTGCTTGGCCGGATCGAACTCCCACAAATAGCAAGTCCGGCATTGGCATGGTAGGATCCGGTGAACAAGCATAACCTGGATCACGTTGATGATCTTGACTTTCTTGTTTATCATGGTCTGGACACGCGTCTGGAGCGCTGTCAGCTCGTTTGAAGAGCCCCAGGTCAGGCCCTTCTCTTGCCAAGAGGTGAGCCGCATCGGGACTCCGGACCGGAATGCGGGAGCCGCGACCCAGTTGGTGTCTGCTCGGTGATGTAGAACCACCCCGACTGCCATCCTTTGACAGTCTCCACGAAGGAGCCTTCAGGCCAGGTGACATTGGGCATCTTGCCCACCATGGCGCCTTCACACTCTGCTTGTTGGCCGCTCACCACCTTCGTCTTCACATTGAAGGTTTTCAGCCTAGCCCAAAGTGAGGTGGGATGCGGAGGAAGGCCTCACAAACGACAATAAATGCCGATATGTTGAGGATGGAATTGGGGGCCAAATCATGGAAGTCCAGCCCGTAATAGAACATGAGCTCGTGGACGAACGGGTGGAGAGGGAATCCCAGCCTGCGGACGAAGTGTGTGAGGAACAGCACCCTCTCCCGGGGCTCTGGGGTGGGGACGATCTGTCCCTTAGCCGGAAGTCAATGAGCGATTTCCGGGGCCAAGTACCCGGCCTCCCGGGGCTTCTTGATGTCCTTCTCCTTGACGGTGGAGGCCATCCACTTGCCTCCTGCTCTGGATCCGGACATGATTGGAGTGGTTTTTTGGGCGGAGTAGACGAGAGCTTGGGCGCTGGAGCTCGAGAATGGATGGGCAGAGGAAGGAGAAGGCATGGGTGAACAAAGATGAATCCTTATCTCTTTATAAAGGCAGTAAAAGTCATGTGCCTCCCCACTCACCTTAAAACTCGCTTATTCCCCGAGGGCCATGCAGATGACATGGTTGGGTTACCCATGCCTGTATTGATGAGAACCCCGTGATAAGGGGACATGATCTCTGCTTTGATAAGACGTGCCAATAAAACCGCACCTCGAAATATGGAGGGGCAGGCTAAAAACAGTTCGAATAATGACCGGGCAGTGGCGTGATGTCATGCTACAAAAAGTTGTTAGCGGATTGGACTCGTGGAATATTATACTCTCTACGGTTGTGTGTGGAACTTGTTTTGCAGAGCCAGACACGATTCTTGTGTTCGAGATATACTTTGAAGTATTCGGAGAAGGAACCCGCCTTGCAATGCCGAAGACAATCTACACACCGGACTCATCGTCATTGAAGCATGGTTCAGGGGATACTGAGGGAGTCCTGGATTAAGGGGTCCTCGGATAGCCGGATTATATACATATGACGGACTGTTGGGCAATGAAGATACAAGATAGAAGACCTCTTCCTGTGTAAGGATGGGACTCTCCTTTGCGTGGAAGTCAAGCTTGCGATTCGGATATGTAGATTCCTTTCTTTGTAACCGACTTTGTGTAACCCTAGCCCCCTCCGATGTCTATTTAGACCGGAGGTTTAGTCCGTAGGACAACAATCATAATCTCATAGGCTAGGCTTCTAGGGTTTAGCCATTACGATCTCGTGGTAGATCAACTCTTGTAATACTCATATTCATTAAGATCAACCAAGCAGGAAGTAGGGTATTACCTCCATAGAGAGGGCCCGAACCTGGGTAAACATTGTGTCCCCCGCCTCCTATTACCATTAGCCTTAGACACACAGTTCGGGACCCCCTACCCGAGATCCGCCGGTTTTGACACCGACAGTGGACTCCATTCTGGAGGCATACCAGGCAATTTGTCTGGGGAGATTGGAACTTCCACTTCCGGAGGTGGAAGGGAAGGGCAAACTGACATCTCTTCTCCTCATGGGAAGAAGCGGATCGCCTCCGAAGACTTGAAGAGAGAAGCTTCTAAGCGGGGGAAGATATCCCAGTCAGGGGGTGACGTTGACACGTAGTCACTCCGTAAAGATAGGCCATTAGCCGAATCATAAGTGAACCAGGGTGTTTTAAACATATTCCGTTCTTTCCTGGCTGTAAGGGTAATATTTGAAATATATGTTTGCAGTTCGGTATGCAGCCCTCCTCAACAGTCCTCCTCTTTGGGGGATCTTCTTCTGGAGATGATGGAGAGCGAGACGCCTCCACAGATCTCCCTGCTTGATAAGGCAGACGACACCGAGGTGTCGTCCCGGAGGATCTTTCCCGATCAACGAGTGGCGCGAGGGGCAGCGAAGACCGAGCTCGAAGGTAACACTTCGGCCGCCCAGGGTCCGGGGTGTGCGGCCCCTACGGGGACCAACAACAAAAGTCCCAGACTATCCAATGTCCGAGAGACGGCGCAACCTGCTCCAGATCCAGAGGCGTCGGATACATTGATGGACACATTATAACGTGCATCCATCTCAGAGGAACATTATACCTTGATGGGTATGGTGGCTGAGAAGGTTTGATCCGTGAAAAGCGGATTGAATGAAGCCTTTACGAGCCTGCTAAGAGGCTTTGTGGTATGTAATGTAATGTTTTTAATTGTGTTATAAATGCAAAAATGCACCTGTGTATAGATAGTAGCCCCTGAGACTCTGGTTGACATCAAAAGGGAGGCAATTAGAGGATCAAAAATATGTGCCCAGGAAATGATGTGACTAATTAAAACACAGGTTGTTACATCCGTGGCAACTGCCCAAGCTACAGAGGTAGCACCTCTGAAGCAGAAAGTTGATGTAGCGGATGATGACATCACACTTATTAACAGGCGGCTCGAGAAGGTGCAAGGTATGTCTTTGGGGCACTCAGTACATTCTAGTATTATGAAATGATTGTGACACTGAGAATTTGTATATGCATGACTTCAGATAGTGTCGCCGCCGTTGAGACCCTTCGGGCTGAACTTGCCCGGGCCAAGGAGCAAGCTAGGATGAGTAATGCGGCAGCCGAAAAGGTGGCTGCTGAATTGAAGGCCGAACAGGCTTCCCGGTGCCAGTTCGAGGAGAAAATATCCACTATGGCGCTGGAGCTGAAGGATGCCGCTGGCCGATGCAAATTTCTCAAAAAGATAACCAAGATAAAATGGATAATCTTGACAAGGCCTTACAAGAGGCTAGAGAAGCACGATCTAAGTCTAGAGCGACTCGGGAGGAGATCCGACAAGCTGGGGAGATCGCGGCTGGAAAGCCCTTCTTATTGCAAACTTTGGCGATCCGAAGTATGCCCCGCTTAATCAGGTGTGGAGTTCTCCAGACGCATTGTTGGACTTGTCAAAGAGTGTCGTCGATGCGACGCAGTTTTTCCAAGCGCAAGAAGGACACGTGACAGAAAATCTTTTCTGGTCACAATGTAGCATGCCCAAGCATCCATTGTTGCTGAACGAACAAATGACCCTGTGGGCGAAGCTCCACAAGCTATCCGAATCTGCCATGAGGGACGTCATAGTCTCGCTGTGGCCGACTGAGCCAATTCCAAATAGCTATTTTGGTTTGGTGCAGCAACTTGTTGATGCGGTACCGCGTATCGATGTTGTGAAGCGGTCAACGTGCATAGAAGGTGCACGGATGGCCCTTGCCCGTTCCAAGACATACTGGGCGAAGATGGAGGCCACCGATATTGCAACAAAAAGTCCACCTGAGAGCAAGGACTATCACGCGCTAGAACATTATTTTGAAGATGTCATAGAGGGTGCCCGCCTAATAGAGGGTCAGTGCTCGAAAGACATTATGTTCGAGTGAAGTTGTATTGAAACTGTAAAAACAATATTATGATGTATTTAAGGCTATGTTTTTTGTACTTTTGCCTAACAAGTTTTTGGTGCCTCCTGTGCGGCCGTTTTTATATAATCTGAAAGTTTGCCAGTCGTCGGCTTCAGCCCCTCTTGCGTATAATGTTGGGGTGTTCGGAAAAACATTTGATCACTCTTGACCCAACGTCTTGGTCCATTAAGGAGGTGTCAATGCGGCGAACAAGGCAATCGGACTATAGGGCTTTAACACTTTCACTTAGCCATAGGAGTTTGATGGTGGGTCTACGATATGGCCTCTGGTACGTACGCAGTTATCCGAATATGGTGCGTTTACATACATGACCGAAAAAACGGTCCTTCGTTAATGCGGAAGGAATCACGAAGATTCCGCTTAGTCATTGAGTGGTTGACCAGCTCTCGCCGCATCATGACAGTCAGTTTTCGGCTTTCTTTATTGAGGTGCTCATTCGGATGAACCGACACAATCGCAGTAGTTCTCCCTTTACTACCCTAGACGACATAGCGGAATGTAAGGTAGTAAGCACAGGAGCCGGGCAACCCAACTATTGACCAAAGACATGATTCGGAGCTGATGCATATAAGGCCAAACTCGCGACGCCGAACACTCCCTATAGGTGTTCGGACTTTTCAATATGTACCGGGATAAATACAGCCCCTGGTGATAGACCCTGGTATCAAGGCACGTATGGCAATCTGACGTGGGGAAAGAAAGTAGGTGGTCAGAGCATAAATCTCAAAACACAGTACGCACCAAGCTACTTCTATGACATCCACTTTAGTACGGCGAGCCGTATATTTATAGGTAATGCCGATATCTTTCTTGGACACTTTACATGCCAGGAAAGTATAAAAAAAAGAGATAAAATGGTTTACACAGGGTCTTAATCTAAAAAAAGAAACCTGGATGTGGGGCCCTGCTGCACGTCTGCGTCGTTTTCTCCATTATGAAGTGTCCTTGAAGGGTATAGTGTGATGGCCATCTGTAAAAAGGAAAAAAGCAGGTAAAAGAATCTGGTGTGGCCGTAAGTAAAGTTGGTTTGTTTTAATGAACCGTGAAAGATAACTTCTGGAGTCCGAATAGGGTCGACCCGAACTATGGACTTTTTGTGTGCAATGTGCCCCCAGCGGCGCCCAAGGAATTTTGATTGTATATTTGTGTATACGTGGCACGTGTGCTATCTCCCTATGGGGCGGTTGATGGGGGCGTAGCTTCTCATCGAGCTCGGGTTTATCTGAGCTGCTGCACTGAGATGTGCACCGGACACGTTTAGCTATGTCTGCGGACTTAACGACCGATGAGCTGCTCGGCTTGGATAGGCCGTTTTATGCTTCAACTGCTAGAGCCGCCGTGTATTCTTCTGTACGAAGAGAGCGCTCCGTATTTCCGCTGACGCCACGTGGTCCAGGTATTTTGAGTTTTAGATAAGCATAATGCAGGACTGCATTAAACCGGGCGAAGGTCGTTCTTCCGAGTAGTCCATGATAGCCACTTCGGAAGGAGCTATGTTGAAGATTAGTTCTTCACTTCGAAAGTTGTCGGGAGAGCCGAATACAACTTCCAATGTTAAAGATCTCGTGCAACGGTCTTCTACGCCCGGTATAACTCCTTTAAAGGTAGTGCTTCTTGGCTTGATTCTTGACGGGTCTATCCCCATCTTGCGGACAGTGTCCTGATATATCGGATTGAGACTACTGCCACCGTCCATAAGGACTCGAGTGAGGTGGTATCCGTCGATTATTGGGTCAAGCACTAGGGTAGCCGAACCCCCATGACGGATACTAGTCGGATGATCCCTGCGATCAAAGGTGATCGGACAAGCCGACCATGGGTTGAATTTGGGGGCGACGGGCTCGACGGCATAGACATCTCGGAGTCACGTTTGCTCTCCCTCTTTGGGATATGAGTGATACGTCTCCAATGTATCTATAATTTTTGATTGTTCCATGCTATTATATTACCCATTTTGGATGTTTATGGGCTATACTATACACTTTTATATCATTTTTGGGACTAAACTATTAATCGGAGGCCTAGCCCAAATTGTTGTTTTTTTTTTGCCTATTTCAGTGTTTCGCAGAAAAGGAATATCAAACAGAGTCCAAATGGAATGAAACCTTCGGGAGAGATCTTTTTGGAACAAACGCAATCCAGGAGACTTGGAGTGGACGTCAAGAAGCAGCCAAGGTGGCCACGAGGCAGGAGGGCGCGCGCCCCCCACCCTCGTGGGCCCCTCGTGGCTCCCCTGACCGACCTCCTTCGCCTATATATACCTCCGTACCCTGAAAACATCCAAGAGCACGACGAAACCATATTTTCACCACCGCAACCTTCTGTACCCGTGAGATCCCATCTTGGAGCCTTTTCCGGCGCTCTGCCGGAGGGGGAATCGATCATGGAGGGCTTCTACATCATCGCCAAGGCCTCTTCGATGAGTAGTGAGTAGTTTACCACAGACCTTCGGGTCCATAGTTATTAGCTAGATGGCTTCTTCTCTTTCTTTGAATCTCAATACAAAGTTCTCCTCGATCTTCTTAGAGATCTATTCGATGTAACTCTTTTTGCAGTGTGTTTGTTGAGATCCAATGAATTGTGGGTTTATGAATAAGTTTATCGATGAGAAATATTTGAATCTCCTCTGAATTCTTTTAGGTATGATTGGTTATCTTTGCAAGTCTCTTCGAATTATCAGTTTGGTTTGGCCTACTAGATTGATCTTTCCTGCAATGGGAGAAGTGCTTAGCTTTGGGTTCAATCTTGTTGTGTCCTTTCCCAGTGACAGCAGGGGCAGCAAGGCACGTATTGTATTGTTGCCATCGAGGATAAAAAGATGCGGTTTATATCATATTGCTTGAGTTTATCCCTCTACATCATGTCATCTTGCCTAATGCATTACTCTGTTCTTATGAACTTAATACTCTATATGCATGCTAGATAACGGTCGATGTGTGGAGTAATAGTAGTAGATGCAGGCAGGAGTCGGTCTACTTGTTGTGGACATGATGCCTATATACATGATCATGCCTAGATATTCTCATAACTATGCACTTTTCTATCAATTGCTCGACAGTAATTTGTTCACCCACCGTAATACTTATGCTATCTTGAGAGAAGCCACTAGTGAAACCTATGGCCCCCGGGTCTATTTTCCATCATATAAGTTTCCAATCTACTTTATTTTGCAATCTTTACTTTTCAATCTATATCATAAAAATACCAAAAATATTTATCTTATCTTATTATCTCTATCAGATCTCACTTTCGCAAGTGGCCGTGAAGGGATTGACAACCCCTTTATCGCGTTGGTTGCGAGGTTCTTGTTTGTTTGTGTAGGTACGAGGGACTTGCGTGGAGCCTCCTACTGGATTGATACCTTGGTTCTCAAAACTGAGGGAAATACTTAAGCTACTTTGCTGCATCACCCTTTCCTCTTCAAGGGAAAACCAATGCGGTGCTCAAGAGGTAGCAAGAAGGATTTCTGGTGCCATTATCAGGGAGGCCTTCGCTCAAGTCAAGACATACCAAGTACCTCACAAACTCTTCTCCCTCGCATTACATTATTTGCCATTTGCCTCTCGTTTTCCTCTCCCCCACTTCACCCTTGTCGTTTTATTCGCCCTCTCTTTTCCGTTCACCTCATTTTCGCTTGCCTCTTGTGTGCCTGTTCGCCCTTATGGCCTTGCCTAAAAACGCTGATCATCACCTTAGAAGGTTGGAAGAGATTGAAAGCAACGTTAGAAGCTTTATGACTTTACAATTTGAGCATACTAAGTTCTTTAGAAATGAGCTTAAAGAACAAAAAAGCTTTATGGAAATGAATGCTTGATGATATGTCTAAGGAATTTTATGGTTTGAATTCTCAGATTGCTCGTCTTGAAAAATCAATAGCCCAATTTTTTGATAAGCAAGCCACCTTAGTTAATAAGATGGCCGCCAAACCAGAAGGGTTAGAGGGAAATAATGATGAAGATCTAAAAGTGATTGATGTGTCCCCTATTAAATCTTTGCTTTGGAATATGGATCTTGATAATAATGGGACTGGAGATGAGTCAACTTTAGTTAAAAGGCGTCCCAATGATTCAGAGTTTTTAGATCTTGATGTTAAAATTGGTAAAAGTGGGATTGGAGAGGTCAAAACTTTACATAGCAATGAACCCACTATTTTGGATCTCAAGGAATTTAATTACGATAATTGTTCTTTAGTAGATTGTATTTCCTTGTTGCAATCCATGTTGAATTCTCCTCGTGCTTATAGTCAAAATAAAGCTTTTTCCAAACATATCGTTGATGCTTTGATGCAATCTTATGAAGAAAAACTTGAATTGGAAGTTTCTACCCCTAGAAAACTTTATGATGAGTGGTAACCTACTATTAAAATTAAAATTAAAGATCATGAATGCTATGCTTTGTGTGATTTGGGTGCTAGTGTTTCCAAGATTCCAAAAACTTTGTGTGATGTGTTAAGTTTCCGTGATTTTGATGATTGCTCTTTAAACTTGCACATTGCGGATTCCACTATTAAGAAACCTATGGGAAGGATTAATGATGTTCTTATTGTTGCAAATATGAATTGTGTGACGTAGATTTTATCATTCTTGATATAGATTGCAATCTTTCATTTCCTATTATTCTTGGTAGACCTTTCCTTAGAACGATTGGTGCAATTATTGATATGAAGGAAGGAAATATTAGATTCCAGTTTCCATTAAGGTAAGGCATGGAACACTTTCCTAGAAATAAAATCAAATTACCTTATGAATCTATTATTAGAACCACTTATGAATTGAATACCAAAGATGGCAATACTTAGATCTATTCTCGCTTTTATGCCTAGCTAGGGGCGTGAAACGATAGCGCTTGTTGGGAGGCAACCCAATTTTATTTTTGTTCCTTGCTTTTTGTTTCTGTTTAGTAATAAATAATTTATCTACCTTCTCTTTAGTTGTGGTTTTATGTTTTAGTTAGTGTTTGTGCCACGTAGAACCTATAGGATCATCTTGGGTGATAGTTAATTTGACCTTGCTGAAAAACAGAAACTTTTGCGCACACGAGAATGAAAGGGATCGAGAAGAGGTGTCTAGAGGGGGGGTGATTAGACACTAAGTACCAAAAGTTGCAGTTTTTAACTTCTTTAAGTTTAAGTGGAGTTTAGGCACAAGTTTAACACTCAAAATACATATCAAGCAAGCATGCAAAGAGTATCTCAGCAGCGGAAAGTAAAGCATGCAACTTGCAAGAATGTAAAGGGAGGGGTTTGGAGGATTCAAACGCAATTTGGAGACACGGTGATTTTTGAGCCATGGTTCCGATAGGTGGTGCTATAGTACATCCACGTCGATGGAGACTTCAACCCACGAAGGGTAACGGTTGCACGAGTCCATGGAGGGCTCCACCCACGAAGGGTCCACGAAGAAGCAACCTTGTCTATCCCACCATGGCCGTCGCCCACGAAGGACTTGCCTCACTAGCGGTAGATCTTCATGAAGTTGGCGATCTCCTTGCCCTTACAAACTCCTTGGTTCAACTCCACAATCTTGTCGGAGGCTCCCAAGTGAAACCTAGCCAATCTAGGAGACACCACTCTCCAAGAAGTAACAAATGGCGTGTTGATGATGAACTCCTTGCTCTTGTGCTTCAAATGATAGTCTCCCCAACACTCAACTCTCTCTCACAGGATTTGGATTTGGTGGAAAGAAGATTTGAGTGGAAAGCAACTTGGGGAAGGCTAGAGATCAAGATTCATATGGTAGGAATGGAATATCTTGGCCTCAACACATGAGTAGGTGGTTCTCTCTCAGAAAATGGATGCTGGAAGTGTAGGTTTGGTCTGATGGCTCTCTCCACGAATGAAGAGGAGGTGGAGGGGTATATATAGCCTCCACACAAAATCTAACCGTTACACACAACTTGCCAAACTCGGTGGGACCGAATTGGTAAACTCGGTCAGACCGATTCAGCAAATCTAGTGACCGTTAGGATTTTCGGTGGGACCGACATGCAACTCGGTAGGACCGATATGGTTAGGGTTATGGCATAACGTAATCTCGGTGAGACTGATTACACAAACTCGGTGGTACCGATTTTGGTAATAAGCTAACCAGAGATTTGGTCAGGCAAACTCGGTTTGACCGATTACACAAACTCTATAGGACCGATTTTGGTAATAAGTTAACTAGAGAGTTTGCATTGTAATCTCGGTAGTACCGATTTCTCAAACTCGGTGAGACCGATTTGGGTAATGTACATACACAGAGAGATTACAATCCCATCTCGGTGAGACCGAGATCCCTATCGGTGAGACCGATTTGCCTAGGGTTTGTGGCAGTGGCTATGACATCTGAACTCGGTGGCGCCGGATAGAAAGAATCGGTAGGGCCAAGTTAGACTATTGGTTTAGGACATATGTGGATGTGAGAAAGTAGTTGAGGGCTTTGGAGCATATCACTAAGCACTTGAGCAAGCAAGCCAGTAAGCAACAGCTCATCCCCTCTTGATAGTATTGGCTTTTCCTATAGACTCAATGTGATCTTGGATCACTAAAATATAAAATGTAGAGTCTTGATCTTGGAGCTTGAGCCAATCCTTTGTCCTTAGCATCTTGAAGGGGTTCCACATCCTTTAGTCCATGCCACTCCATTGTTGAACTTGTCTGAAATATACTAGGTAAAAGTGTTAGTCCAACAAGAGATATGTTGAGATTAATTACCAAAACCACCCAGGGAGCACTTGTGCTTTCAATCTCCCCCTTTTTGGTAATTTATGACAACATACATCAAAGCTTTAAATAAAGATATATATAATAACAAGTAAAGCTTTGGAAAGACATGTAACATGCATAGGCTCCCCCTACATGTATGCAATCATGTGAATATGGAATATAGGAGCATGTGAATGCATAAGCATGACAGAGAAGGCAATGTGTTACATGTATCTTGGCTATATGCATCAGAGCAAAAGATGTGAATATGGGAAATGTACCTTCATGCTCATGAGTCCTTGCAAATAGTATGTACATCAGCAAGAATTCCTCATACACATGATTGTGATGCATATACTTACCTTGTGGTCTTGAGTTGGCTTAGGATGGAATGAACCTGTGAAAATAAGGTTAGACAACATAGATGCACTTACTAGCCAAAGCAAACAGAAAGAAACCACAAGAGTACCAAGACTGGGATGACATGTAGAGAGTGAGTACTAAGTACCACATTGGATATAGACATGTCCCCAAAGTTAAGGATGTGTAGTGAATTTTAAAGATTTTCTTTCCCTTAGATGTCTTGCTCCCCCTGAATCTAGCATGGGATACTAGGAGAAGATCGGGAATAGAAAATCAGAGCAAAATGCAAAATCAGAGCTCAGAGAAACAAATGAACAGAGCTAATGCAAATAAGCACATATGAACATGTCTTTACCCTCAAGAAGACATGTGGCATCTCTCCTCTTGAACACCAAGCATCTGGGATCCTTGAAGATTACTCTCTTCTTGAGTATTCTCTCCCCCTCGAGATATCTCTCTCCCCCTGTTGAAGTGATAAGCTTTGAAGTGATCTCTCTCTCCCCCTTTGACATCAATTTCCAAGAAGGGTCTTCTGGAATTTGTCGTGAATGGGTTTGGTCCTTGAGTCACAGCACAAAGCACTGATAAAAATGTGATGCTTGTAGAGGACAAGATTCATTGATTGGACCTGGAACAAAAAATAATGCAGCAATAAATGGCAAAATGTTTTTCCTATTATGAAATCGGTGGCACCGAGTTGGATGCTTCGGTTGCACCGAAAGGATTCGGTTAGACCGAAAACATCAAACCGGTGAGACCGAGTTCATCGCAGAGAAAACACTTGTCACCTCAGCTCACTAGACAAGAAAGATCTCACAAGGATTTGCAATGAATTGGATGCAGGGAATGCAAAACAAAATAGAAAGAAAAGAAATCTAGATGAAGTTTTTTTTGAAAGGGGAAATAAATATGCATGAGACAAATGCAAGAGCGCAGAAAAGAACACAAGAGAACTTCATCTAGAGACGGTTGGCGACAAAGTCGCCTATGTTAGAGTATATTGACTTAGGAGTCAAGTGAGATCACTTGATCATAGGCCATACTCATCGCTTAAGCTCAAAATGGGGTTACCATTTTTTGTTTAAGCATCTTGATGTATTCTCATCTTGTCGAGTTGCTTTGGCTCATGACTTGGAGTAAAGCTTCTCTAAGATGGAATAACATACCTTGGGTGGTGGTGTTGATCGTGATCATGTAGTTGAACTTGTGTGGGGTGCTCAAGGTTGATGTAGCTCATCAAGAGTTGGGAGCACCACTTGGAATTTGAGTTCATCTACCTACATGGGTTAGTCTTTGCAAGGAAGAGCACTTGTGTATCCAAAATGACAATCATGAAACTCAACATAGAACTTGTCAGAGGATATGTTTGAATGGTTTTGTGCTTCCTTGTTTCAACCACCATTGTGTAGAGACTTGGTGATGTAGAGATTGCTCAAGATGTGAGTGAGTTGCAATCTCATAAATTTTGATTCATCCAAGTACCTACAAGGGTTAGATAACATGCAAGGTGCAAATATATCCAAGACATAAGATTTTCATTGTAAGAGAAATATCAAGGATTGGTCATAAGCTCATGTATTGCATGTATCCAATGGAGTTCCTACTCCAAGTTTTAAGCATCAATGATGTTCAATTCTCCTCTTAACCTGCAAAACACTCTCTCATCAAGTGGTTTAGTGAATATATCCGCTAATTGCTTTTCGGTGCGAACATGCTTAAGATTAATGTCACCCTTAGCAACATGATCTCGAATGAAATGATGACGAACTTCAATATGCTTAGTTCGAGAGTGTTGCACGGGATTATGAGCAATCTTGATAGCACTCTCATTGTCACAAAGTAATGGAACATGTTTCACATATATCCCATAATCCTTAAGAGTTTGGGTCATCCAAAGTAATTGAGCACAACATGAACCAGCGGCAATGTATTCCGCTTCGGCGGTGGATAAGGATACTGAGTTTTGTTTCTTGGAAGACCAAGACACAAGAGATCTACCAAGAAATTGACAAGTACCCGAAGTGGACTTTCTATCAACCTTGTCACCGGCATTGTCCGAGTCGAAGTAGCCAAGAAGATCGAAAGAGGCCCTCTTAGGATACCAAATGCCAAAATTTGGTGTATGGATTAAGTATCTCACTATCCTTTTCATGGCCTTAAGATGACATTCTTTAGGAGCAGCTTGATATCGTGCACACATGCACACACTTAGCATGATATCGAGACGTGAAGCACATAGATACAACAATGAACCAATCATAGAGAAATAAACCTTTTGATCGACCGGTTCACCATCTTTGGTCAAATCAAGATGTTCACTAGTAGGCATGGGTGTAGTCATACCTTTGCATTCTTGCATATTGAACTTCTTGAATAAGTCCTTGGTGTACTTCGTTTGAGAGACAAAGGTACCTTCCTTAGTTTGCTTCGACTTGTGTGTAGCCTTGGGCGACAAGACGTGCTTTGTTGCGAACTACTTGTCCATCTTCATCTTGCTTGTTGCGAAACACCCATTTGGTACCGATCATGTTGTGGTTGTTGTCGGGCTTCTCAACTAATGTCCAAACTTGATTTCTCTCAAAGTTGTGTAGCTCTTCATGCATGGCGTTTATCCAATCCGGATCTTCCAATGCTTCTTCAACCTTCATAGGTTCAATGCTAGAGATGAATGAATAGTGTTCACAAAAGTTAGCTAAACGAGTTTTAGAGCGAGTGATTCTCCCGGTTTGGATATCATTGTAGATTTGCTTGACGGGATGGTCTTTAGCATTTCTTGCTCGAACTTGTGTCAGGTTTTGCTTGGGTCTTGGTTGAACATCTTCTTCATCTTGTTCTTATTCTTGGCCTTCTTCATTGTTGGCGTTGTCGTTCTCTTGTCGTGGTGGAGAAGGAGGTTGTTGACGTTCATCTTGGTGCACTTCCTCGTTTTCTTCATCTTGGTGTGTCCCACTTGTGGATGCTTCCATATCAACTCTTGGTTCACCTTGTCGTGAGGTAGAAGCTTCCACTTGGACGGACGAGGTACTTTCCTTCACCTCTGTTGGACGAATCTTGCCAATAGACAAGTCTTGGATTGCTTCCGAGGGATCTTTGTCTCCTACATCAATTGGCAATTGCTCTACTTGCGAGCCGTTAGATTCATCAAACTTCACATCTACCATTTCTTCAACCTTTCGGGTGAAATTGTTGTAGACACGGTATGTGTGAGAGTTTGAGCCATAACCAAGTAGGAAACCTTCATGAGACTTAGGAGAAAATTTAGAACGACGATGCTTATCAAGAATGTAGCACTTCGAGCCAAATACTCGCAAGTATCCAACTTGGGGTTTGTTACCGGTGAGAAGCTCGTATGCCATCTTGCTGAGTAGCTTGTGAAGATACAAGCGATTTGTTGCATGACAAGCTGTCTCAACCGCTTCCGCCCAAAAGTGCCTGGGCGTCTTGTATTCATCAAGCATCGTTCTCGCCATTTCGATGAGCGTCCGGTTCTTCCTCTCGACAACTCCATTTTTTTGAGGTGTGTACGTAGCGAGAACTCGTGTGAAATCCCTTCTTCGTCAAGAAAGGTGTCCACATTTGCGTTCTTGAACTCCGTTCCATTGTTGTTGCGAACCTTCTTGATCTTCACTTCAAATTGATTTTGGGCCTTCCTAGCGAAGTTTTTGAAGATCTTTTGAACCTACGATTTATCATCGAGAAAGAACACCCATGTAAATCTTGAATAATCATCAACTATAACTAGACCAAAAGAATTTCCACCGAGACTCTTGTAGGCGTTGGGACCAAAGAGATCCATGTGAAGTAGCTCGAGTGGCCTCCTTGTGGTCATGATGTTCTTCACGGGATGCCTCCCTCCAACCTGTTTACCTGCTTGACAAGCACTGCAAAGTCTATCGTTATCAAATATGACATCTTTAACACCAAGGATATGATTTCCTTTAATAAGCTTGTCAAGGTTTCGCATACTAACATGACCTAATCGTCTATGCCATAACCAACCTTTAGAGGATTTAGCAATAAAGCAAGTTCTAGGTTGAGCCTTTTTAGTGAAATCAACAATGTATAGATCAATGTATAGATCACCTCTATGCACACCGGTAAAGACCATTTTATGATTATCTCTATGAAACACTTGGCAATCTACTTCAGTAAATAGGACATTGAAACCGAAATAAGCAAGTCCAGATACTGAAAGTAAGTTGTAGCCAAGAGATTCAACGAGCATGACATTTTGTATGGAGCTATCATGTGATATGGCCACCTTACCGAGGCCAACCACCTTACCCTTTGAGTTGTCACCGAAAGTGACATACTTTCGAGGACCATCGTTTTCAGCAAGCTCCCAAAACATATCTTTATTTCCGGTCATGTGATCGGTACATCCACTATCAAGAACCCATTCCTTTCCTCCTGCCATATATCCCCGAAGATTTGCCATAAGACCAAAGTGTCTCATTGCATCATCAAGATCAAAGTCACTATCATCATCCTCATCATAGTATCCATGTTCAACATCGTTATGTGGTGGATCAAATCCTAAAGAGGGTAATTCGTTAGAGTGATTTTAACAATGATCTTGTTTATGAATTTTTATAGCTTCGGAAATAATATCACTAATAATTCCAACATCTCCTTTGGCACGCATAAGGTTTGTAAGCTCAAATAGACAATCACCAAACATAGGATCACTAGAATTCATCTTACTCAAGGCAATAGACTTATGGAGAATTTCATCTAGGTTTTTCAAGGAATAATTTGGAAAGCGTTCCTCAAGAAATTTCCATATAGTGTAGGCACACTTAAGAGTAGGCAAACATCCTATCAAGTTTCTAGGCAAGCCTCTAATGATAAGTTCGGCAGTTCTAAGATTGCGGATCATGTCAATTGACTCATCAAGGTTGGGATGCATATGATCAACATGAGGTGCACAAGGGCTAGCAATGCACTTTTTCAAATGATATTGACTGAAAATCACAAGCATCTCATTTTTCCACTCATGAAAGTACTCTCCATCAAGTATAGGTACTCTATGTCTAAAACTCCCAATAGTAGACTCATCCATCTTCCTCCAATGGTGTTTAAATCAAAGCAATGGAGACCAAGGCTCTGATACCAATTGAAAGGGATCGAGAAGAGGTGTCTAGAGGGGGGTGATTAGACACTAAGTACCAAAAGTTGCAGTTTTTAACTTCTTTAAGTTTAAGTGGAGTTTAAGCACAAGTTTAACACTCACAATACATATCAAGCAAGCATGCAAAGAATATATGAGCAGCGGAAAGTAAAGCATGCAACTTGCAAGAATGTAAAGGGAAGGGTTTGGAGGATTCAAACGCAATTAGGAGAAATGGTGATTTTTGAGCCGTGGTTCCGATAGGTGGTGCTATCGTACATCCACGTTGATGGAGACTTCAACCCACGAAGGGTAACGGTTGCGCGAGTCCACGGAGGGCTCCACCCACGAAGGGTCCACGAAGAAGCAACCTTGTCTATCCCACCATGGCCGTCGCCCACGAAGGACTTGCCTCACTAGCGGTAGATCTTCACGAAGTAGGCGATCTCCTTGCCCTTACAAACTCCTTGGTTCAACTCCACAATCTTGTCGGAGGCTCCCAAGTGACACCTAGCCAATCTAGGAGACACCACTCTCCAAGAAGTAACAAATGGTGTGTTGATGATGAACTCCTTGCTCTTGTGCTTCAAATGATAGTCTCCCCAACACTCAACTCTCTCTCACAGGATTTGGATTTGGTGGAAAGAATATTTGAGTGGAAAGCAACTTGGGGAAGGCTAGAGATCAAGATTCATATGGTAGGAATGGAATATCTTGGCCTCAACACATGAGTAGGTGGTTCTCTCTCAGAAAATGGATGCTGGAAGTGTAGGTTTGGTCTGATGGCTCTCTCCACGAATGAAGAGGAGGTGGAGGGGTATATATAGCCTCCACACAAAATCTAACCGTTACACACAACTTGCCAAACTCGGTGGGACCGAATTGGTAAACTCGGTCAGACCGATTCAGCAAATCTAGTGACCGTTAGGATTTTCGGTGGGACCGACATGCAACTCGGTAGGACCGATATGGTTAGGGTTATGGCATAACGTAATCTCGGTGAGACTGATTACACAAACTCGGTGGGACCGATTTTGGTAATAAGCTAACCAGAGATTTGGTCAGGCAAACTCGGTTTGACCGATTACACAAACTCTGTAGGACCGATTTTGGTAATAAGTTAACTAGAGAGTTTGCATTGTAATCTCGGTAGTATCGATTTCTCAAACTCGGTGAGACCGATTTGGGTAATGTACATACACAGAGAGATTACAATCCCATCTCGGTGAGACCGAGATCCCTATCGGTGAGACCGATTTGCCTAGGGTTTGTGGCAGTGGCTATGACATCTGAACTCGGTGGCGCCGGATAGAAAGAATCGGTAGGGCCAAGTTAGACTATTGGTTTAGGACATATGTGGATGTGAGAAAGTAGTTGAGGGCTTTGGAGCATATCACTAAGCACTTGAGCAAGCAATCCATTAAGCAACACCTCATCCCCTCTTGATAGTATTGGCTTTTCCTATAGACTCAGTGTGATCTTGGATCACTAAAATATAAAATGTAGAGTCTTGATCTTGGAGATTGAGCCAATCCTTTGTCCTTAGCATATTGAAGGGGTTCCACATCCTTTAGTCCATGCCACTCCATTGTTGAACTTGTCTGAAACATACTAGGTAAAAGTGTTAGTCCAACAAGAGATATGTTGACATTAATTACCAAAACCACCCAGGGAGCACTTGTGCTTTCAGAGAATAATTTTAGTAAATCACAGAAACGTGTTTTTAGTTGATTCTTTTTGCAGTAGATAGATAAACAAATTGCCTAGGACTTCCTATTTTGGTAGGAATTTTAGGGTTCCAGAAGTAAAGTTACAGATTGCTACAAACTGTTCTGCTTTTTGACAGATTCTGTTTTCCGTGTCTTGTTTGCTTATTTTGATGAATCTATGGCTAGTATCGGGGGGTATGAACCATAGAGAAGTTGGAATACAGTAGGTTTAACACCAATATAAATAAAGAATGAGTTCATTACAGTACCTTAAAGTGGTGGTTTGCTTTCTTGCACTAACGGAGCTGATGAGATTTTCTTTTGAGTTTTGTGTTGTGAAGTTGTCAAGTTTTGGGTAAAGATTTGATGGACTATGGAATAAGGAGTGGCAAGAGCCTAAGCTTGGGGATGCCCACGGAACCCCAAGATAATTCAAGGACAACCAAAAGCCTAAGCTTGGGGATGCCCCGGAAGGCATCCCCTCTTTCGTCTTCGTCTATAGGTAACTTTACTTGGAGCTATATTTTTATTCACCACATGATATGTGTTTTGCTTGGAGCGTCTTGTATGATATGAGTCTTCACTTTTTAGTTTACCACAATAATCCTTGATGAACACACCTTTTTAGAGGGACACACATGATTCGGAATTTATTACAATACTCTATGTGCTTCACTTATATCTTTTGAGCTACACAATTTTGCTCTAGTGCTTCACTTATATCTTTTTAGAGCACGGTGGTGGTTTTATTTTGTAGAAATTATTGATCTCTCATGATTCACATATATTATTTTGAGAGTCTTTCAGAACTGCATGGTATTTGCTATGGTTATAAAATTGGTCCTATTATGATGGGCATTCAAGTTGGGTGTAATAAAAACTATCATAGAAAGTGCATTCAATACTATGAGAAATTTGATACTTGATGATTGTTTTGAGATATGAGGATGTAATATTAGAGTCATGCTAGTTGAGTAGTTGTGAATTTGAGGAATACTTGTGTTGAAGTTTGTGATTCCCGTAGCATGCACGTATGGTGAACCGTTATGTGATGTAGTTGGAGCATCATTTATTTATTGATTGTCTTCCTTATGAGTGGCGGTCGGGGACGAGCGATGGTCTTTTCCTACCAATCTATCCCCCTAGGATCATGCGCGTAGTACTTTGTTTCAATAACTTGTAGATTTTTGCAATAAGTATATGAGTTCTTTATGATTAATGTTGAGTCCATGGATTATACGCACTCTCACCCTTCCACCATTGCTAGCCTCTCTTGTGCCGCACAACTTTCGCCGATACCATACACCACCCATATACCTTCCTCAAAACAGCCACCATACCTACCTATTATGGCATTTCCATAGCCATTCTGAGATATATTGCCATGCAACTTTCCACCGTTCCGTTTATTATGACACGCTCCATCATTGTCATATTGCTTTTGCATGATCATGTAGTTGACATCATATTTGTGGCAAAGCCACCTTGATAATTCTTTCATACATGTCACTCTTGATTCATTGCATATCCCGGTACACCGCCGGAGACATTCACATAGATTCATATTTTCTTCTAAGTATTGAGTTGTAATCTTGAGTTGTAAGTAAATAAAAGTGTGATGATCTTCATTATTAGAGCATTGTCCCAAGTGTAAATAAAAGTTGTATCATTATTTTTCAGTTTGAGGACACAACTAACAGAGAAATCAAGGTGAGACCAGGAAATAACTTCAAAAATATATGCATCCACCCCCATCAGAATGCCTCCAGCAGAGCCTTTTGATGGGAGGTGGTGCCAAGAGAAGTTACTGCTACCTACTAAGGACTTAAGGTAAGAATCAGAGAAGTCCTCTTTTTTGGTTTCCTGGAAACCAAGGATAGAGGCTTGCTTCTTCTTAATAGTATCTACAATGAGAGATTTTCTCCCCTTGGCAGCTATGCCCCTAACATTCCAAAAAATAGCATTCATGACAAACTTTTGGTCATAGGGTGCTTGCCCCGCCTATGATTGCAAACTAGATTCCATATTTTGTCAGAATCCAAACTACTGCTATGACCATCCTCTCCATCCTCATTGTTTCTGGTGGGGGTGGTGAATCATGTATCAGGACCAACAGTCCTGTCAGGATTCAAAATTTTGTCAATAGGTAAACTAGCTATATTCACTTCTTTAGAGTCTACATCAACTCCTAACTTAGATGCTACTGTAAGGAAATATGGATTATTGAAAAGGAAGAAAGGAGTGGGATTTTTACCTTGCTCCTTTTTGTTGTTGCATCCTGAGCCTCTTTGAGCTATTGAGCTTTTTGCATGATGGTCCTTGTATCACCCACATTCCTGACACTAGTCCTAGGAGCTTGCATAGGCCCCCATTTCTCATTTTTCTCTGGAGCTTTGTGCTCGAGAGGGGGATAATCCACTTCATACTGTTTGGCATGTGCATCTCCATCTTGACTCAAAGACTCATTGTTTTGCAGCTCCTCCTGCAATTCATCCCATTCATCTTCAGTGTCAATATCATCATTGTTCCATCCCACCATTTCTCTCAGAAGATCAAAGCCGTCCATATTTTCATTGTTGTTACTCAGGAAGTTGTCCATAACATTTGTCTTGACCTGTTGCGGATTTTCTGGGGCTTGAGACTTCAAGAGGGAGGTAGGGGTGGGTGGTTCAAGAGACACAGACATCTGGTTGAGGGTAGAAGTTTTATGTCCCCTCTCCCCCTTCTGTGTTGGAGCCACTATCTAAACCATCTGGTTGTTTTTGTGTGAACCTGCATTGCCTGATGCCCCATCACTCCTTTTGTCAGTGTCCATGGAGAATGTACTGTTGGCTTTTGGAGGTTCATGAACTACCACATCATTTTCTGCTTGGGGAGGCTCCACTTCTACCTGAATTCTATATAGCTTCCCTTGGATCCCAAATACTCTTTCCTGTGGAATTCTTCTATGATCTTTACAGGAGATCTTGACACTGACTGTTTCATAGAAACTCTGGAAATTGTGCCGCCAATCAACATCAAGCAGTGCCCCAAAGGTTGTTGTTATTTGGTCTAGGACAATCCATTCACACCATTTTGGGTTAAGTTTCCTGAGCTTCAGCCAAACCTCTTAGAGTTCCTCTTCTGCTCTGACCTGACCTAACCAGACTTCCACTTTAACTATTGTATTCTCCTTAGACATACCAAAACATGGGCAACCATCCACCTGCTCCACATCAAATTTTGGTGGGAATTTGACCAAGAAGGTCCATTCATCAAGCTTGTTGATATCCCACGGCCAATTGGTTTTGTAGATGCTTGCAAACTCAGTGGCTAGCTCTTTTTTGGTGACTTCTCCTTGCTCCACAAAGACAATCCCCACATTCTTGAGCCACCCCTGATGTTGAGCATTTACATCTGGCATATCAAGATGATAGAATCCCAGCCCCTGGGAAGCCCCTCCTACATACTTGGTAGAAGAGTGAGGTTTCTTCCTATTGGGGCAATCTTCCACCTTGTGACTGATCATCTTGCATATGAAGGAACCTTTCGGTTTGGTGCATTTGTCCTTGTGGTGTCCTGGATCACCACAGTTGAAGCAAGTGACACTAGTGTAGGACATCAGACCTGGGGTGGTTTGTTACTTCTGAGCCACCTCTTGCTTTTTTTTCTGCTGGATCTTCCCCTAGGTCTTGTTCTACTGCGAGCTCCCACCTTGGCTATCACCTGGATCAGATGTTTGTCCCCCCATCTGTCCCTGCAATTGCTGCCGCGGGGGACCATACCACTGCTACTGCATGCCTCCCCAAGGTTGATGTGGTAACTGGCCTGGGAATTGGCCCGGGAATGCCCAAGGTGAGGGTGGCCTCTGGAAGCTGAAACCAAAGAATGGTTGCTGCCCCCCCCCCCCGCCGCCCACACCCATGCCTACGCGCATCTGCTCTTGCTGCCAGTTGTTCGAAGTCTCCCCTCTTTCTCCTTTGCCTCTACCACAGCCACGGCCTCTCCCCCCTTCTGCCATGGATGGATATGTGGTGGCTGTTGTTGGTCTGGAGAGGAGCTTGGTGGCGGCAGGGTTGGAGGGGAGCGAAGGGCAAGAGGGAACCCTAGTGTTAAGCCATATCTCTCTTGATGTAGTTTTGGCGATTGATGACAACACGTTAGCAGACTAATCGTGTGCTTGGAGCATTTCAGAGATTCATCTTTTGGCACAAGACGATTCCTTCCCTTCGGAGTTTTAATCAAGGTGGTGTAGCTCTTTCGTTTCTGTTTTGGTGGACATGTTTTGTAGGAGTCACTGTACTATCAAGAGGGGATCCAATTTTGGTAAGGCTAGGGTGGAATCAACACGTACACATCCGTTTTGCACCCACTGAGCCTTCCCTCTTCGATGGAGGCTTTCTTCCCTTTCTATGGGTTTGGCTTGGTCCCAGCGGTAGTACCATGGTGCCCAACGGTAGTACCGCTCAAGAGCCACAGCCGGCAGTACCGCTCTGCAGCGGTAGTACCGACTGTGGGTCCTCAGCCATAGTACCGCTGCGGTACCGGGCTCCTACCGCGTCGACTCGAGGGGTCACCCCTCATGTCGGATTGTGCGGCACTACGCAGCGGCAATAGAAGCGGTAGTACCGCTCGAGAGTGGTAGTACTGCCCTACCACCGCGGCAGTACCGCCCTGGGTCCATCCCCTGCCCATCTGCTTGCCCTTCCTGGTTGCACGACAGTACCGCGAGGGGGAGCGGTAGTACTGCTGGGGCTAGCGGTAGTACCGCTGCCCCCTGAGGTAGTACCTCCCTCTGTGGGGCTGTTCTGGGGGGTAACGATTGGATTGTTCCCCCCACTATAAAAGGGGGTCTTCTTCTCCAAAGTTGACCTACCTCTTCCCCCAAAAAGCTCCATTGTTGCTCCAAGATCCATTTTCGCCCGATCTCTCTCCCTAGCCATTCAAACTTGTTGATTTGCTCGAGATTGGTTAAGAAGGCCTAGATCTACACTTCCACCAAGAGAAATTTGATTCCCCCTACTAATCCCTAGCGGATCTTGTTACTCTTGGGTGTTTGAGCACCCTAGACGGTTGAGGTCACCACGGAGCCATAGTCCATTGTGGTGAAGCTTCGTGGTGTCATTGGGAGCCTCCAATTAAGTTGTGGAGATTGCCCCAACCTTGTTTGTAAAGGTTCGGTCGCCGCCTTGAAGGGCACCAATAGTGGAATCATGGCATCTCGCATTGTGTGAGGGCATGAGGAGAATACGGTGGCCCTAGTGGCTTCTTGGGGAGCATTGTGCCTCCACACCGCTCTAACGGAGACGTACTTCCCCTCAAAAGGAAGGAACTTCGGTAACACATCCTCGTCTTCACCGGCTCCACTCTTGGTTATCTCGTGCCTTTACTTGTGCAAGCTTATTTGTGTTGTATCCCTTGCTTGCTTGTGTACTTGTTGTTGTTGCATCATATATATAGGTTGCTCACCTAGTTGCATATCTAGACAACCTACTTTGATGCAAAGTTTAATTTGGTAAAGAAAAGCTAAAAATTGTTAGTTGCCTATTCACCCTCCCCCCCTAGTCAACTATATCGATCCTTTCAATTAGTATCAGATCCTCGTCTCTTTATTAAGGACTTTGTCATCCGAAGAGTATGGTTGACACCATAGACGGTAGGGCGGAGCACTCCGGTGTGAATCTGAGCTCATCTACGGGTGATGGGGGAACCGCGGTGTCTCGTGAGGAATTCAATGTGGCTTTGGACACATTGAAAATCTCCATGACAACCGAGGTTGAAACCATGTTTAATAAATTCTTAGAAGGACATAAACTATCTACCTTGCTGTTGAAAGTGGGTGATCCCACTGACAAGGTGACGGATGCTAACTCCGACAAGGGGGAAGCTACTAGTGAAAAGGGTCCTTCTACTAGTGGTAGAAATGGCACTGGCATCTTTGCCCATGTGGCACCTCCAATTTATGGAGGACCGATTCCTTCTACTCATTTAAATCATGCCGGCCCTCCTCCTAAGATTGTGAAAATGAGTACTTTGATTCTTGGGTATATCGCTTCAAGCGTCATTTAAATCATGTGAATACTAATCTTTGGAGAATCATTGAAGAAGGTTTCCATCCACATGACCGAAGCAACTTCACCCCTAGAGAAGCCGTGGACAATCAATTCAATGAGAATGCTCTCTTCATCATTCAAGATGCAGTTCTACCCAAAAGTCTCCCTCATCTTCGACCCTTCTCCATGGCCAAAGATGCATGGTATTGTGTTGTTTCCCTCTATAAGGGAAGCGCAAGCATTCAACGCTCCAACTATGAAGTGGTGCAAGATGAAGCCGATGAGTTTGCAATGAAAGAAGATGAAGAACTGAAGGAAATATGCCCTAGAGGCAATAATAAAGTTATTATTTATTTCCTCATATCATGATAAATGTTTATTATTCATGCTATAATTGTATTAACCGGAAACATGATACATGTGTGAATACATAGACAAACTTAATGTCACTAGTATGCCTCTACTTGACTAGCTCATTAATCAAAGATGGTTATGTTTCCTAACCATAGACATGTGTTGTCATTTGATTAACGGGATCACATCATTAGGAGAATGATGTGATTGACTTGACCCATTCCGTTAGCTTAGCACTTGATCATTTAGTATGTTGCTATTGCTTTCTTCATGACTTATACAAGTTCCTATACCTATGAGATTATGCAACTCCCGTTTATCAGAGGAACACTTTGTGTGCTACCAAACATCACAACGTAACTGGGTGATTATAAAGGAGCTCTATAGGTGTCTCCAAAGGTACATGTTGAGTTGACGTATTTCGAGATTAGGTTTTGTCACTCCGATTGTCGGAGAGGTATCTCTGGGCCCTCTCGGTAATGCACATCATTATAAGCCTTGCAAGCAATGTAGCTAATGAGTTAGTTACGGAATGATGCATTACGTAACGAGTAAAGAGACTTGCCGGTAACGAGATTGAACTAGGTATTGGATACCGACGATCGAATCCCGGGCAAGTAATGTATCGATGACAAAGGGAACAATGTATGTTGTTGTGCGGTTTGACCGATAAAGATCTTCGTAGAATATGTAGGAGCCAATATGAGCATCCAGGTTCCGCTATTGGTTATTGACCGGAAACAGTTCTAGGTCATGTCTACATAGTTCTCGAACCCGTAAGGTCCGCACGCTTAAAGTTTCGTTGACAGTTTTATTATGAGTTTATGAGTTTTGATGTACCGAAGGTTGTTCGGGGTCCCGGATGTGATCACGGACATGACGAGGAGTCTCTAAATGGTCGAGACATAAAGATTGATATATTGGATGACTATATTTGGACACCGGAAAGGTTCCGGGTGAGATTGGGACAATACCGGATCTCCGGGAGGTTATTGGAACCCCCCAGGAGGTATATGGGCCTTATTGGGCTTAGTGGAAAGGAGGGAGAAGGAGCAAAGGAGGGGGCGCGCCCCCCCTAAGCCCAATCCGAATTGGGAGGGGGCCCGGCCCCCTTTCCTTCTTCCCTCCCCCCTCTTCCTTCCCTCTCCTACTCCTAATAGGAAAGGGGGGAGTCCTATTCCCAGTTGGGGTTGGACTCCCCCCCCCCTAGGGCGCGCCACCTCCTTGGTCGGCCGCCCCCTCCCCCTTGGCTCCTTTATATACGGGGGCAGGGGCACCTCTAGAGACAACAATTGATCTCTTGATCTCTTAGCCGTGTGCGGTGCTTAGGCGAAGCCCTGCGATGGTAGAACACCAAGATCGTCACCACACCGTCGTGCTAACGGAACTCTTCCCCGACATTCTGCTGGATCAGAGTCCAGGGATCGTCATCGAGCTGAACGTGTGCTACAACTCGGAGGTGTCGTAGTTTCGGTGCTTGATCGGTCGGGCCGTGAAGACGTACGACTACATCAACCGCATTGTTCTAACGCTTCCACTTTCGGTCTACGAGGGTACGTGGACAACACTCTCGCCTCTCGTTGCTATGCATCACCATGATCTTGCGTGTGCGTAGGATCTTTTGAAATTACTACGTTCCCCAACAGTGGCATCCGAGCCTGGTTTTATGCGTAGATGTCATATGCACGAGTAGAACACAAGTGAGTTGTGGGCGATACAAGTCATACTGCTTACCAACATGTCATACTTTAATTCAGCGGTATTGTGAGATGAAGCGGCCCGGACCGACATTACGCGTACGCTTACGCGAGACTGGTTTCACCGTCACGAGCACTCGTTGCTTAAAGGTGACTGGCGGGTGTCTATCTCTCTCACTTTAGTTGAACCGAGTGTGGCTACGCCCGGTCCTTGCGAAGGTTAAAACAGCACTAACTTGACGAACTATCGTTGTGGTTTTGATGCGTAGGTAAGAACGGTTTTTCCTCAGCCCATAGCAGCCACGTAAAATTTGCAACAACAAAGTAGAGGACGTCTAACTTGTTTTTGCAGGGCATGTTGTGATGTGATATGGTCAAGATGTGATGCTATATTTTATTGTATGAGATGATCATGTTTTGTAACCGAGTTATCGGCAACTGGCAGGAGCCATATGGTTGTCTCTTTATTGTATGAAATGCAAATGCCCTGTAATTGCTTTACTTTATCACTAAGCGGTAGCAATAGTCGTAGAAGCAATAGATGTCGTAACGACAACGATGCTACGATGGAGATCAAGGTGTCGCGCCGGTGACGATGGTGATCACGGCGGTGCTTCGGAGATGGAGATCACAAGCACAAGATGATGATGGCCATATCATCTCACTTATATTGATTGCATGTGATGTTTATCCTTTATGCATCTTATCTTGCTTTGATTGATGGTAGCATTTTAAGATGATCTCTCACTAAATTATCAAGAAGTGTTCTCCCTGAGTATGCATCGTTGTGAAAGTTCTTCGTGCTGAGACACCACGTGATGGTCGGGTGTGATAGGCTCTACGTTCAAATACAATGGGTGCAAAACAGTTGCACACACGGAATACTCAGGTTAAACTTGACGAGCCTAGCATATACAGATATAGCCTCGGAACACAGAGACCGAAAGGTCGAATGTGAATCATATAGTAGATATGATCAACATAGTGATGTTCACCATTGAAACTACTCCATCTCACGTGATGATCGGACATGGTTTAGTTGATTTGGATCACGTGATCACTTAGATGACTAGAGAGATGTCTGTCTAAGTGGGAGTTCTTTAGTAATATGATTAATTGAACTTAAATTTATCATGAACTTAGTACCTAATAGTATTTTGCTTGTCTATGTTTCTTGTAGATAGATGGCTCGTGCTGTTGTTCCGTTGAATTTTAATGCGTTCCTTGAGAAAGCTAAGTTGAAAGATGATGGTAGCAATTTCACGGACTGGGTCCATAACCTGAGGATTATCCTCATTGTTGCACAGAGGAATAATGTCCTGGAAGCACCGCTGGGTGCCAGGCCTGCTGTAGATGCAACTGACGATGTTAAGAACGTCTGGCAGAGCAAAGCTGATGACTACTCGATAGTTCAGTGTTCCATGCTTTACGGCTTGGAACCGGGTCCTCAACGACGTTTTGAACGTCATGGAGCATATGAGATGTTCCAGGAGTTGAAGTTAATATTTCAAGCAAATGCCCGGATTGAGAGATATGAAGTCTCCAATAAGTTCTATAGTTGTAAGATGGAGGAGAATAGTTCTGTCAGTGAACATATACTCAAAATGTCTGGGTATAATAATCACTTGATTCAACTGGGAGTTAATCTTCCTGATGATAGTGTCATTGACAGAATTCTCCAATCACTGCCACCAAGCTACAAGAGCTTCGTGATGAACTATAATATGCAAGGGATGGACGAGACTATTCCCGAGATCTTCGCAATGCTAAAAGCTGCGGAGGTAGAAATCAAGAAGGAGCATCAAGTGTTGATGGTCAAGAAAACCACCAGTTTCAAGAAAAAGGGTAAAGGGAAGAAGAAGGGGAACTTCAAGAAGAACAGCAAGCAAGTTGCTACTCAAGAGAAGAAACCCAAATCTGGACCTAAGCCTGAGACTGAGTGCTTCTACTGTAAGCAGACTGGACACTGGAAGCGGAACTGCCCCAAGTATTTGACGGATAAGAAGGATGGCAAAGTGAACAAAGGTATATGTGATATACATGTTATTGATGTGTACCTTACTAATGCTCGCAGTAGCACCTGGGTATTTGATACTGGTTCTGTTGCTAATATTTGCAACTCGAAACAAGGACTACGGATTAAGCGAAGATTGGCTAAGGATGAGGTGACGATGCGCGTGGGAAATGGTTCCAAAGTCGATGTGATCACGGTCGGCACGCTACCTCTACATCTATCATCGGGATTAGTTTTAGACCTAAATAATTGTTATTTGGTGCCAGCGTTAAGCATGAACATTATATCTGGATCTTGTTTGATGCGAGACGGTTATTCATTTAAATCAGAGAATAATGGTTGTTCTATTTATATGAGTAATATCTTTTATGGTCATGCACCCTTGAAGAGTGGTCTATTTTTATTGAATCTCGATAGTAGTGATACACATATTCATAATGTTGAAGCCAAAAGATGCAGAGTTGATAATGATAGTGCAACTTATTTGTAGCACTGCCGTTTGGGTCATATCGGTGTAAAGCGCATGAAGAAACTCCATACTGATGGACTTTTGGAATCACTTGATTATGAATCACTTGGTACTTGCGAACCGTGCCTCATGGGCAAGATGACTAAAACGCCGTTCTCCGGAACTACGGAGTGAGCAACTGATTTGTTGGAAATCATACATACTGATGTGTGTGGTCCAATGAATATTGAGGCTCGCGACGGGTATCGTTATTTTCTCACCTTCGCAGATGATTTGAGCAGATATGGGTATATCTACTTAATGAAACACAAGTCTGAAACATTTGAAAAGTTCAAAGAATTTCATAGTGAAGTGGAAAATCATCGTAACAAGAAAATAAAATTTCTACGATCTGCTCGTGGAGGAGAATATTTGAGTTACGAGTTTGGTTTACATTTGAAGCAATGCGGAATAGTTTCACAACTCACGCCACCCGGAACACCACAACGAAATGGTGTGTCCGAACGTCGTAATCGTACTTTACAAGATATGGTGCGATCTATGATGTCTCTTACTAATTTACCGCTATCGTTTTGGGGTTATGCTTTAGAGACGGCCGCATTCACATTAAATAGGGCACCATCAAAATCGTTGAGATGACGCCTTATGAACTATGGTTTGGCAAGAAACCAAAGTTGTCGTTTCTTAAAGTTTGGGGCTGCGATGCTTATGTGAAGAAACTTCAACCAGATAAGCTCGGACCCAAATCGGAGAAATGTGTCTTCATAGGACACCCAAAAGAGACTATTGGGTACACCTTCTATCACAGATCTGAGGGCAAGATTTTTGTTGCTAAATTCGGATCCTTTCTGGAGAAGGAGTTTCTCTCGAAAGAAGTGAGTGGGAGGAAAGTAGAACTTGATGAGGTAACTGTACCTGCTCCCTTATTGGAAAGTAGTTCATCACAAGAACCGGTTCCTGTGACAACTACACCAATCAGTGAGGAAGCTAATGATATTGATCATGAAACTTCAGATCAAGTTACTACCAAACCTCGTAGGTCTACCAGAGTAAGATCCGCACCAGAGTGGTACGGTAATCCTATTCTAGAAGTCATGTTACTTAACCATGGCGAACCTACGAACTATGAGGAAGCGATGATGAGCCCAGATTCCGCAAAATGGCTTGAAGCCGTGAAATCTGAGATGGGATCCATGTATGAGAACAAAGTATGGACTTTGGTTGACTTGCCCGATGATCAGCAAGCCATCGAGAATAAATGGATCTTCAAGAAGAAGACTGACGCTGATGGTAATGTAACTGTCTACAAAGCTCGACTTGTTGCGAAAAGGTTTTCGACAAGTTCAAGGGGTTGACTACGATGAGACTTTCTCACCCGTAGCGATGCTTAAGTCTGTCCGAATCATGTTAGCAATTGCCGCATTTTATGATTATGAAATTTGGCAAATGGATGTCAAAACTGCATTCCTGAATGGATTTCTGGAAGAAGAGCTGTATATGATGCAGCTGGAAGGTTTTGTCGATCCAAAAGGTGCTAACAAAGTGTGCAAGCTCCAGCGATCTATTTATGGACTGGTGCAAGCATCTTGGAGTTGGAATAAACGCTTTGATAGTGTGATCAAAGCATATGGTTTTATACAGACTTTTGGAGAAGCCTGTATTTACAAGAAAGTGAGTGGGAGCTCTGTAGCATTTCTGATTTTATATGTAGATGACATATTGTTAATTGGAAATGATATAGAACTTCTGGATAGCATAAAGGAATACTTCAATAAAAGTTTTTCAATGAAAGACCTCGGTGAAGCTGCTTACATATTGGGCATCAAGATCTATAGAGATAGATCAAGACGCTTGATTGGACTTTCACAAAGCACATACCTTGATAAAGTTTTGAAAAAGTTCAAAATGGATGAGGCAAAGAAAGGGTTCTTGCCTGTATTACAAGGTGTGAAGTTGAGTCGGACTCAATGCCCGACCACAGCAGAAGATAGAGAGAAAATGAAAGATGTTCCCTATGCTTCAGCCATAGGCTCTATCATGTATGCAATGCTGTGTACCAGACCTGATGTATGCTTAGCAATAAGTTTGGCAGGGAGGTACCAAAGTAATCCAGGAGTGGATCACTGGACAGCGGTCAAGAATATCCTGAAATACCTGAAAAGGACTAAGGATATGTTTCTCGTTTATGGAGGTGACAAAGAGCTAGTAGTAAATGGTTACGTCGATGCAAGCTTTGACACTGATCTGGGCGATTCTAAATCACAAACCGGATACGTGTTTATATTGAATGGTGGAGCTGTCAGTTGGTGCAGTTCTAGACAAAGCATCGTGGCGGGATCTACATGCGAAGCGGAGTACATAGCTGCTTCGGAAGCAGCAAATGAAGGAGTCTGGATGAAAGAGTTCATTTCCGATCTAGGTGTCATACCTAGTGCATCGGGACCAATGAAGATCTTCTGTGACAATACTGGTGCAATTGCCTTGGCAAAGGAATCCAGATTTCACAAGAGGACCAAGCACATCAAGAGACGCTTCAATTCCATCCGGGACCAAGTCCAGGTGGGAGACATAGAAATTTGCAAGATACATACGGATCTGAATGTTGCAGACCCGTTGACTAAGCCTCTTCCACGAGCAAAACATGATCAGCACCAAGACTCCATGGGTGTTAGAATCATTACTATGTAATCTAGATTATTGACTCTAGTGCAAGTGGGAGACTGAAGGAAACATGCCCTAGAGGCAATAATAAAGTTATTATTTATTTCCTCATATCATGATAAATGTTTATTATTCATGCTATAATTGTATTAACCGTAAACATGATACATGTGTGAATACATAGACAAACTTAATGTCACTAGTATGCCTCTACTTGACTAGCTCATTAATCAAAGATGGTTATGTTTCCTAACCATAGACATGTGTTGTCATTTGATTAACGAGATCACATCATTAGGAGAATGATGTGATTGACTTGACCCATTCTGTTAGCTTAGCACTTGATCATTTAGTATGTTGCTATTGCTTTCTTCATGACTTATACAAGTTCCTATAACTATGAGATTATGCAACTCCCGTTTATCAAAGGAACACTTTGTGTGCTACCAAACATCACAACGTAACTGGGTGATTATAAAGGAGCTCTACAGGTGTCTCCAAAGGTGCATGTTGAGTTGGCGTATTTCGAGATTAGGTTTTGTCACTCCGATTGTCGGAGAGGTATCTCTGGGCCCACTCGGTAATGCATATCACTGGAAGCCTTGCAAGAATTGTAGATAATGAGTTAGTTACGGAATGAAGCATTATGTAATGAGTAAAGAGACTTGCCGGTAACGAGATTGAACTAGGTATTGGATACCGACGATCGAATCTCGGGCAAGTAACATACCGATGACAAAGGGAACAATGTATGTTGTTGTGTGGTTTGACCGATAAAGATCTTCGTAGAATATGTAGGAGCCAATATGAGCATCCAGGTTCCGCTATTGGTTATTGGCCGGAAACAGTTCTAGGTCATGTCTACATTGTTCTCGAACCCGTAGGGTCCGCGCGCTTAAAGTTTCGTTGACAGTTTTATTATGAGTTTATGAGTTTTGATGTACCGAAGGTTATTCGGAGTCCCGGATGTGATCACGGACATGATGAGGAGTCTCGAAATGGTCGAGACATAAAGATCGATATATTGGACGACTATATTTGGACACCAGAAAGGTTCCGGGTGAGATTGGGACAATACCGGATCTCCGGGAGGTTATCGGAACCCCCCGGGAGGTATATGGGCCTTATTGGGCCTTAGTGGAAAGGAGGGAGAAGGAGCAAAGGAGGGCGCCCCCCCCCCTCCCCAAGCCCAATCCGAATTGGGAGGGGGGCTGGCCCCCCCTTTCCTTCTTCCCTCCCCCTCTTCCTTCCCTCTCCTACTCCTAATAGGAAAGGGGGGAGTCCTACTCCCAGTTGGGGTTGGACTCCCCCTCTAGGGCGCGCCACCTCCTTGGCCGGCCGCCCCCTCCCCCTTGGCTCCTTTATATACGGGGGCAGGGGGGCACCTCTAGAGACAACAATTGATCTCTTGACCTCTTAGCCGTGTGCGGTGCCCCCCTCCACCATAGTCCTCGATAATATTGTAGCGGTGCTTAGGCCCCTGCGACGGTAGAAATCAAGATTGTCACCACGTCGTCGTGCTGACAGAACTCTTCCCCGACATTCTTCTGGATCAGAGTCCGGGGATCGTCATCGAGCTGAACGTGTGCTAGAACTCGGAGGTGCCGTAGTTTTGGTGCTTGATCGGTCGGGCCGTGAAGACGTACGACTAAATCAACTGCGTTGTTCTAACGCTTCCGCTTTCGGTCTACGAGGGTACATGGACAACACTCTCCCCTCTCGTTGCTATGCATCACCATGATCTTGCATGTGCATAGGAATTTTTTTGAAATTACTACGTTCCCCGACAAGAACCTCGTGAGCTCTTTTGGAGAGTAACCAAACTTGCGGTCTCACTCCGAGATCATGGGAGCAAGGACACGGATGAAAATTGGATCAAGCGCAAGTTCCTCAAAGAAATGATGCCTTACCACAAGGCCTTGTCCTCCATCATCCGTCAAAGACCGGACATCCACTCTTTGACCTCAAATGAAGTGTTGGATGAGGTGGTGGCAATGAGGATCTTGGACAAGACCGCCGACAACATGGTGTTGCACTCTCAAAGGGCAAAGAATCCCAACCTTGCCTTGAAGGCCAAGGTTATTGTGGAAGAAGAGGAAGAAGAGGAAGATGAGGAGAGCAACCCCGAAGATACAAAATATGATTATCATGAGCACATGGCTCTTGCTTCAAGGCAATTTTGGAGCAAGAAGAACACAAGGCCCAACTTCAACAAGAACCACTCAAGTGGGTTCAAGGGCGAGCAACGTGTGAGAACGTGTTACAATTGTGGCAATGTGAGCCATTTTGTTTTGGATTGCCCTTACGAGAAGCGGGAAGACAATGGTGGCAAGCTCATCCGAAAAGACAAAGCCAAGTCCTTCCCTAACAAGAACAACTTCACCAAAAAGACTCCTACTCAAGGGTTGGTGGTTCAAGAAGAATACCATGAGGATGACGATGATGATGAAGATAGTGAAGCCATGGCCATGGCCTCTGTTGCCATTGCCACAACTCCACGGGTGTCCCCCTTCGACTCACCCAATGAGAACATCACCGCCAAGTGTCTCATGGCTAAAGCCACCAACAAGGTAACCCCGAACATCAAAACCACAATCATTAGTAATCCCTCCTTGACGGATGGCATTGATGAAAGTGAGGGTTCTAATGAGGAAGTGAATGAATTTGAGTCTTTTATGAGCAAGCTCAAGGGCAAATCCAAGAAGCACTTTTTTGCTCTCTTGGAGCAACTTGGTGAAGCCAATGACATGATCGAGGCTCATGAAGAAACCATCTCTAAGATGGAAGGTCATAGTTGTGACTATGCCGATGAGATATCGGATATCTCTAATGCTCTTGAGGAAGAGCGTGGCCATCGTTTGGCTCTTGGGGAGTCACACAACGATGACCATGCTAAGTTAAAGAAAGATCTTGATCATGCTCTTGTTGTGTCTCGTGTGCTAACTTCCGAGAAGGCTAAACTTGGCGTTTACCATGCTAGACTCAAGGAGGAGTTTGATTTACTCGACAAGTCCCACAAGGTCTTGAAGGGTGCTCATGCTAGCCTCAAGGAGTCTCATGATCAACTCCAAGTTAAGCTAACCAAAGAAAGGCCACCTTTACTCATATGGTATTAGTTGATAATGCAAATGCCACTAACCCGTGTTGTGAGCATGTGCATCTTGTGGAGGAGAATGCCATGTTGAAGGAGCATCTCGAGAAAGGCCTTGTGACGTGCATACAAGGTGAGAAGAACCTCAATGACCTTTTGAGAAATCAAAAGGAAGTTGTGGCCAAGGAGGGAGTTGGGTTCGCACCCAAGTCCAAGAACAAGACGAAGAACGACAAGGCCAAATGACCTCCTCCTCTCAAGCAAACTTTTGTGAAGGAGGGAGAGGGTGCTCCTAAGGAAAAGAAGAACAATGTGAAGGGTGGTGGTGTTAAAAGGGGAAATGCCACCCCTTCCAACAAAGCCGGCGACTTTAACCCTTCTTATGTGTTGTGTCGTGCTAGTGATGGGCATGTTTATGCTAAATTTGTTGGTTCTCCTTATGAGTACATTGAATGGTCTATTTGGGTTTTGAAGACCCTTGTTACTAACATTAAAGGACCCATTACAAAATGGGTACCTAAAACCAAGCATTGATCTCTTGTAGGTGTTCGCTTCCGGTGGGGGATCATGGTTGCTTGATAGTGAGCAACAAATCATATGACCGGAAGCAAGGACTTGGTGGTGGACGTGCACAAAATCCCTTCTATGCCCACCAATGTCGAGTGGGGTGATGCCTCGTCTTATAAGGTATTGGGTCTTGTCAAGGTTGTCATTTCTCATGATCTAACGATCGAGAAAGTCATGCTTGTTGAGTCCCTTGCTTACAATCTACTTTAGGTTCGTCAACTTGCACCCATGGGCTTTGCCACTTTCTTTGATATTGATACCGTGGCCATCTTGTGGAGCAAGACTCTTAAAGTAGCCTTTGTTGGGCATGTCGAGAACGGTCTTTATGTGATTAACTTCTCGGAGTGACCCACTAAGACCGCAACATGCCTAATGGCTAAAGTTGATGTGGGATGGCTTTGGCATCGCCGTTTAGCCCACGTCAATATGAGATCTTTGCAAAGTCTTATCAAGGGGGACCATGTCCGTGGACTAACAAATATTAGTTTTGCCAAAGGCCATTGTCGGTGTCAAAACCGGCGGATCTCGGGTAGGGGGTCCCGAACTATGCGTCTAGGCGGATGGTAACAGGAGACGAGGGACACGATGTTTTACCCAGGTTCAGGCCCTCTCGATGGAGGTAAAACCCTACGTCCTGCTTGATTAATATTGATGATATGGGTAGTACAAGAGTGGATCTACCACGAGATCAAGGAGGCTAAACCCTAAAGCTAGCCTATGGTATGATTGTTGTAATGTATGTTGTCCTACGGACTAAAGCCCTCCGGTTTATATAGACACCGGAGGAGGCTAGGGTTACACAGAGTCGGTTACAATGGTAGGAGATCTCATATCCGTATCGCCAAGCTTGCCTTCCACGCCAAGGAAAGTCCCATCCGGACACGGGACGGAGTCTTCAATCTTGTATCTTCGTAGTCTTGGAGTCCGGCGGACGATGATAGTCCGGCTGTCCGGACACCCCCTAGTCCAGGACTCCCTCAGTAGCCCCTGAACCAGGCTTCAATGACGATAAGTCCGGCGCGCATAATGTTCGGCATTGCAAGGCGGGTTCCTCCCTTGAATAATCCATAGAAGATCATGAACACCAGGATAGTGTCCGGCTCTGCAAAATAAATTCCACATTCCACCGTAGAGAGAATAAAATGTACACCAGTCCAATCTGCCGACGTATTATGCGGCGTGACATCACACCGCTACCAAGCCTTTGTTTCAATCATTTTTTACTATACCACCTCAGCACGTTTAGCGAAGCGGTTTCCTTGGCACGTCTTGTCGAAGCAGAGATCATGTTCCCCTTATTCCGGGATTCTCATCAATACGGACGTGGGTAACCCAACCGCGCCATTGATGGTGGCGCTTGGAAATAAGCGAGTTTTACCAGGCCGGTGGGGGATGCATAGTTTTCGTCCGCCTATATATAAGGGATAAGGATTTACCTTCTCACCTACGCCTTCTTCCTCCTTTGCTTATCCATCTCCACGCACTCAAGCTCCAACGCCCAAGCTTGAGCATCTCGCCTCAGCCTTCTCCGAATATGTCCGGAGCGGGAGGCAAATGGTTGGCCTCCACCGTCAAGGAGGAGCATATCACCAAGCTGCGCAGCGCTGGATACCTCTCCGGCGACATCGCGCATCGGCTGCCCGACGAGGGGCAGCTCATCCCTACCCCCGGGCCCCATGAGAGGGTCGTCTTTCTTCCCCACTTCCTCCGCGGACTGGGCTTTCCACTCCACCCATTCGTCCGGGGGCTCATGTTTTACTACGGCCTGGATTTCCACGATCTGGCGCCGAACTTCATCCTCAACATCTCGGCGTTTATCGTCGTGTGCGAGGCCTTCCTCTGCATCCGGCCCCACTTCGGCCTGTGGCTCAAGACCTTCAACGTCAAGCCGAAGGTTGGAAAGGGCACGCAAGCGGAATGCGGAGGCGCCATGTTGGGTAAGTTACCCAACGTCCTTTGGCTCGAAGGGGCCTTCGTGGACTCCGTCAAGGGGTGGCAATCGGGGTGGTTCTACATCACCGAGCCGCGCGAGCCCACATGGGCGGCGGCCTCCGAGTTTAGATCTGGCATCCCCACGCAGCTCACCTCCTGGAAAGAGAAGGGCTTGTTGTGGGGCAATCCGAAGGAGCTGACGGGACTCCGAACCTGCATCCAGAAGCTGGTGAGCAATAAGCTTAGGCTCGTCGACGTGGTCCAAGTCATGCTCATCTGCCGGATCCTCCCATGCCAAGAACGGGCATTCAATCTGTGGGAGTTCAATCCGGAACAGCACCAGGCGCTAAGCGGGCTCTTCGATACGACGTACGAAGGCGCCTGGAGGGTGCTGTTTAAGGGTGCCGAAGCCCCCGCATCCGTGACAGAAGATCGCGGATTTTGCTCGCAGCATCCGGCTGACGAGGTAAGTGATTCAACCCCTTTACGGGACACTTGCGGTAATCAAATTGATTCTAAGAGGGTTTCAATCTCTCTTTTCCTTTGACAGGAATGGATGGAGAAGGCCGAGCAGCTCATCAGCCCGGCTCCCATGCCAGAGGACCCAGTGAACGCCCGTCTAGCAGGGCTGCTGGTTCCGGCACCGCACGTGGTGTCGGAGAAGAAGGCCAAGAAGGTGGCTGCGGGGACTCGAAAGAGTTCCTGCCATCAGGCGTCCGACGACGAGGCGGACTCCTCCCCCGAAGACGAGGAGGAGGAAGAAGACTCTCTCCCGGAGGAGGGAGAGAAGAAGAGGAAGGCTTCCCCAATAGGGGAGGCCGAAGGGTCCAAGAGGGGGAGAACTATTCCCCCGGACAGTTTCGCCAACACCATCATTGGTGAGGAGGAGTGGCCTTTAAGGGCCAGGCGTCCGGCAAGATCGTAAGTATCCGGATCCTTGATATGCAATTTCTTTTGTATTGCGTAGTGTCCTTCTAATGCCGCATTTTGTCCATAGTCCGGCCGATGATGATCTCCCCGCTTCATCGAGCGGGTCATTGGCCCCGTCGGATGTGGATTCACTTCCGACTGCCACAACCCCCCGCGCCAACGAGGACGCCGAGGTGGGATCCCAGAGAGGGACCCATCAGGAGGAGGCTCCGGAGGCGCCGTCAGGCAGCCTCCCGGACTTTGCGCTGGACTCTACATCGGAACCCGCAGTGGTTCCAGAGTCCGGCAAGCGGCCCCTACACAAGAAGGGCAGGACCGTGACACCGGCGGCCTCCGTCCAACCGGAGGCGCTGGACAACTTGTTGGAGGCGCTTAAAGGCGCTTCCATCGAGGAAGAACACCGCACTCTCATGAGTGCGGTGATTCAGAAGGTTCAGCTCACCAGGAGCAGGCTGACGGAAGCCTGCAGCAGCCTTCTAACAGGCTTTGAGGTAAGTAGTTGAAGTTATGTAATGTAATACCGCATAGATAGTAGCCCCTGATGCTCAGTTCGGTGTTCGGCAAGAAAAGCCGGACTGAGGATCTAACAAGATATATGCAGGGTTGCTTATAATATGTCAATATGGGTTTGCAGGCTGTGCTGCTGACCTCTGTCGCACTGACTGCGGAGGTTGGTGTGTTGAAGCAGGACCTCGAGCGGTCCGAGCAAGAGCTCGGCCATGCCAAGAAGCAGCTCGAGGACAAAGAAGGTGAGTAACACCACTTTGAATAATTACCTTACAGAAAAGGATTTTGGTTGCAATAAAATTAACAAGGATAAGATGGGTACTGCAGGGGCCACGAACGAGGTGGCAGCCCTGAAGGAGGCTATGTCCGCGGCCGAACGCAGTGCGGCCGCGGAACGGGCAGAGCGAGAAAAGCAGGAGGCAGGGGTGGCGGAAGTACGGCAAGAGCTCCAGGTTCTCATGGAGAAGAATGAGAGTTTGGAGCGTGACTCCAAGACTCGAGAGTCCGAGCTTGCCTCGGCTCTCAAAAGTGCCAAGTCCACCAAGGCCGAGGCCCGTACGGCCCTTCAAGAGGTTGAAGATGTAAAGAAGATAGCAGCGGGTAAGGCATTTTTCATGCAAAGCAAGCATGTTAATGTAAACTACCTGACACTTACCCGCATTCGGAGCTCTCCAGGGGCGTTTGCAGATCTGCCGCGTAGTGCGTCCGATGCCGCCGCATTCTATCATGGCGAGGAGGGGAGCTCGACGGAGAAGGTCTTCTAGTCTCAGTACGCTGAGGCCGGCCATCCGGTGCCCCCAAGCGACCAGCTGAAGCAGCTGGTCGAACTCCACAAGGTAGCTGAGGAGGCCATGAAGGGCCTTATAATCCGGCTGTGGCCTGGACAGGCCCTGCCTGGGAGCTAGTTCGGCCTCGTGCGGCGGCTCGTGGATGCGTGCCCCTGGGTGGAGGTCATCAAGCGCTCTGCCTGTATTGAAGGTGCTCGTCGGGCTCTTGCCCGCACAAAGGTGCATTGGGGCAGGTTGGATGCGGAGAAGCTTCTCACAGACCCACTGCCACCGGGCAAGGAGTATCGCACGCCCGAAATGTATTATAAAACTGTCCTGAAGGGAGCCCGCGATATTGCGGATGAGTGCCCCAGAAATGTAATCTTTGAGTAAACTCGCTATGTATTATCCTGTGCGCTGAAAACGTCGTTCATATGCGCCTTGAGCAACGCTTGTTTAATTTAAAATATTACCTTCTGTGCGGCCGTTTATAAAATCTGAGAGATGGCAAGTCGTTGGCTTCAGCCCCCAAGCCGCGAGTGCTGGGGTGTTCGGGATAAACTTGAGCACTCTTGTTCCCATTTTTGGGTCCATCTATGGAGGCGCTCAACACAACGAACAAGGCAACCGGACTTATAATGCTTGAACACTCTCACTTAGCCATAGAATTCTATAATTTTAAATTTCGGCGAAGCCCCTGGTATTCGGAAGACCGAATCCGGGGCGCTATCCACGCCTTCGTCGGACATTGTCCGGAACTTCGCTCGAAGCGGCGTGAGTCTTTAAGGACCCGAAAAAACCTCTCGAACAGCGACCAGTCTCTCGCCTTATCATGCCGGTCAGTTTTAGCTTTCTCCACTAAGGCGCTCGCCCGGCTCAACCGGGGCGCAATCGCAGTGGTTCTCCCAGTGCCACCTTAGCCGACAGAACGGAACGTAAGGCGCCAAAACGTGGGAGCCGGGCAAACCCAACTATTGACCCAAGACATGATTCGGAGCCGATTCATATAATGCTATAAGTTCGGGGTGCCGCACTTGGGAAAGTGTTCGGACTTATCACACCATAATGTGGGGAACATAAGCCCCTGGTGTATTCGGCCGTACCAAAATATACGGGTGCAAGATGTCATGTGATGAACATATATATAAAATAATGCAATTGCAGTCGAAAAGTGCTGCGTTATTTATTAAAGAAAGTCTGCTAAAAGCGCAGACTGATACAAATAGTGCGGTAAGCAAGGGATTTGGACTAGTTAAACATGTCCCCCTCCAGGGGTGAGCTGCGGACTTGGTGTATATAATAGAATTTAATGCTCGTAATTGAGACCACCTGAGTGTTCGTCGCAGCCTTCTTTCTTCCCTGGCTGTTGCATCATGAGTTCGGCCAGTTCACCGCCGGACAGGGCCTCTGGTTATCGGAGTCCTGTGTACACAAAGAAGTAAAGTGAAAAATAAAAGAAGGGGGGCACACTTGCGAGCCCCTGGTGTGGTCGAGCCGCACTCTGGGTTCATTGTGATCGTGCCCCTTCCCCTGCGCCCATGGTATCTCCAAAGCGTAATTATGTACGCGGAGGGTTGTTCTTGCAATCATGCGAGGGCGGGGGTTGGGGCCGCATTGCTACGCGTGCTCTGATCGCGCCAGGTGGTCTTGGTTGGTGTTGCTCCGGGCGCGTTTTGCTGTATCCGGCCGTTTAACGGCCGGACTTGAGAAATGCCTTGAAAGGCTGTTCTGTACTTCTGCCGCGAGAGCCGCTGTATGTTCCTCCGTTCGGAGGGAGCGTTCCGTATTTCCGTTAACCGTGATGACTCCATGAGGGCCTGGCATCTTGAGCTTGAGGTATGCATAATGCGGCACCGTGTTGAATTTTGCAAACGCGGTTCGTCCGAGCAGAGCGTGATAGCCGCTGCGAAACGGGACTATGTCGAAGATTAACTCCTCGCTCCGGAAATTGTCCGGGGATCCGAAGACCACTTCCAGTGTGACTGAGCCTGTGTAGTTGGCTTCCACACCTGGTATGACACCTTTAAAGGTTGTCTTTGTACGTTTAATCCTTGAGGGGTCTATGCCCATCTTTCGCACTGTATCCTGATAAAGCAGGTTCAGGCTGCTACCGCCGTCCATCAGGACTCTTGTGAGGTGAAAACCATCGACGATTGGGTCTAAAACCAATGCGGCGAATCCGCCATGGCGTATGCTGGTCGGATGGTCTCTTCGATCGAAAGTGATCAGACACGAGGACCATGGATTGAACTTCGGGGCGACTGGCTCCATCGCATAGACATCCCTTAGTGCGCGCTTCCTCTCCCTCTTGGGTATGTGGGTTGCGTAAATCATGTTCACCGTCCACACTTGTGGGGGGAAACCCTTCTGCCCTCTGTTGTTCGGCGGTCGGGTCTCTTCCTCGTCGTCGCTGTTTAGCCCCTTGTCATTGTTTTCGGCAATTAACTTACCTGCCTGCTTGAACACCCAGCAATCTCTATTGGTGTGATTAGCTGGCTTTTCAGGGGTGCCATGTATCTGGCATAAGCGGTCGAGTATTCGGTCCAAATTGGACGGACCCAGAGTGGTTCTTTTGAATGGCTTCTTCCGTTGACCGGGTTTAGAGCCTCGGAATCCGGTGTTGACTGCCGTATCCTCCTTATCGTCGCCGTTAATGCAGCGTTTGTTTTTGTTCCGACGTGACCTGCCGTTGTGGTCCTTAGTATCTGGACTGCCAGAATTTTTACGAAGGTTATTGCTGCGAGCTAGCCAGCTATCCTCTCCCGCGCAAAAGCGGGTCATTAATGATGTGAGGGCTGCCATGGATTTCGGCTTTTCCTGTCCCAGGTGCCGGGCTAGCCACTCGTCGCGGATGTTATGTTTGAAGGCTGCAAGGGCCTCTGCATCCGGACAGTCGACGATTTGGTTTTTCTTTGTCAAGAACCGTGTCCAGAATTGTCTGGCCGATTCGTCTGGCTGCTGAATTATGTGGCTTAGGTCATCGGCGTCTGGTGGTCGCACATACGTGCCCTGGAAGTTGTCGAGGAATGCGGCTTCTAGGTCTTCCCAACACCCAATTGAATCTGCGGGCAAGTTGTTGAGCCAATGCCGAGCTAGTCCTTTAAGCTTGAGTGGGAGATAGTTGATGGCATGGAGATCGTCGCCGCGGGCCATCTGTATGTGGAGAAGATAATCTTCGATCCAAATCGCGGGGTCTGTTGTGCCATCGTAGGATTCAATGTTTACGGGTTTGAACCCTTCGGGGATTTGATGATCCATTACTTCGTCAGTGAAGCATAGCGGGTGTGCGGCGCCTCTGTATTGAGCAATATCACGACGCAGCTCGAGAGAGCGTTGTCTGCTGTGTTCGGCCCGGCCAGGGTTATTGTATCCGGCGCGACGGTATTCGTCATGGGTCGTGGGCGCCCACGTGATCCGTAGATGGATCTGGATTGCCTTGCCTTGTCCTCCAATATATCTCGCAAGTCTGGCGCGTTCCCCCTTGGCTTCGTGCTTTTGGAGCGATGCCGGGGTACGGTCTTGATTGGGGGCCTAGATGCCTCTCTGTCACGACCACAGGGTGGTCGGTCGGCCGTATCGTGTGCTGGTGATGGAGGTATGTATGCTTCTTCCTCTAATCGGGGAAGCAACTTGCGTCTTGGGTAGCTTTTGGAGGGGCGTTCGAGTTTATACTCTTTGGCCGTGAGGACCTCTGTCCATCGATCGGCCAGCAGGTCCTGATCAGCTTGAAGCTGCTGCTGCTTTTTCTTTAGGCTGTTTGCCGTGGTGATGAGCCTGCGTTTAAAACGCTCTTGTTCGACGGGATCCTCGGGCACGACGAATTCGTCGTCGTTGAGGCTTGCCTCGTCTTCGGAGGGAGGCATATAGTTATGATCCTCAACCTCTTCGTCTGCCGCCCTCTCGTGAGGGCTTGCTTCTGCATCCTCCTGGGCTGAGTCTTGCTGGAGGCGGTTATCTTCGGCACTCTCTGGGGTATTATTATCTCCTGTGCCGGAATCTCCAGTCTTGCTGTGGCGGGATTTAGAGCGGCGCCGCTAATGCCGGCGCTTGGGCTGTTTCTTTAAACAATCTGCCTCTGCTGTTTCTTCGCCGTCCCCGTCTTTTGGGGTGTCCACCATGTATATGTCGTATGACGAGGTGGTCTTCCAGTGCCCTGTAGGCGCTGGTTCCTGTTCGTCTCCAGCATCATCGTCCATAGCGTCGATGTCTTCGGAGTCGTAGTCTAGCACGTCGGTTAGATCGTCGACAGTGGCTACAAAGTGGGTGGTGGGTGGGCTCTGAATTTCTTCGTTGTCCGCATCCCAACCGTCCTAGCCATAGTCCGGCCAAGACTCTCCCGATAACGAGAGACTTTTTAGCGAATTTAGGATGTCGCCAAAGGGCGAGTATTGGAAGATGTCCGCGGCGGTGAATTCCATAACCGGCGCACAATCCGATTCGATTGGCAGGGGCGTGGGAGGTCCGGAGTCCGGCACCTCGGAATCACGGGTTTCGCGAGGGACAAGATTGGCGTTCGGCTCCATCGCCGTGGAAGTTGAAGCCCCCGAGGTGGTGTCCATCCATCGATCCTCGATCTGGGCGATCGGCTCCGGACTAAAGGCCGAAGCGGATTCGTGTGCGGCCACCAAGGCACTGTTCGGCGGCAGAGCTAGATCATGCCCATCGTAACAGTGCGGCGCGCTTGGCTTTGGCTCGAGCCCGTCGAAGATCAAGTCCCCGCAGATGTCAGTCGTGAAGTTTAGGCTTCCGAATCTGACCTGATGGCCAGGGGTGTAGCTTTCGATCTGCTCCAGATGGCCAAGGGAATTAGCCGGCAGTGCGAAGCCGCCGAATACGAAGATCTGTCCGGGGAGAAAAGTCTCACCCTGGACAGCATTGTTGAATGAAGATGCCATCGAGCCTATCGGTGATGACACAGAGGAACTCTCAATGAAAGCACCAATGTCGGTGTCAAAACCAGCGGATCTCGGGTAGGGGGTCCCGAACTGTGCGTCTAGGCGGATGGTAATAGGAGACGAGGGACACGATGTTTTACCCAGGTTCGGGCCCTCTCGATGGAGGTAAAACCCTACGTCCTGCTTGATTAATATTGATGATATGGGTAGTACAAGAGTGGATCTACCACGAGATCAAGGAGGCTAAACCCTAAAGCTAGCCTATGGTATGATTGTTGTAATGTATGTTGTCCTACGGACTAAAGCCCTCCGGTTTATATAGACACCGGAGGAGGCTAGGGTTACACAGAGTCGGTTACAATGGTAGGAGATCTACATATCTGTATCGCCAAGCTTGCCTTCCACGCCAAGGAAAGTCCCATCCGGACACAGGACGGAGTCTTCAATCTTGTATCTTCGTAGTCTTGGAGTCCGGCGGACGATGATAGTCCGGCTGTCCGGACACCCCCTAGTCCAGGACTCCCTCAGCCATGCTTGCAATGCTTGTATCAAAGGAAAGCTTCATGAGAAGGCTCACCCTCCCACGACTATCATCTACTCGAAGAGACCCTTGGAGCTCCTTCACATGGATCTCTTTGGGCCTCCATCCTTTGATAGTCTTGGAGGTAGAAAATATTTCTTGGTGGTTGTGGATGATTATTCAAGATACACTTGGGTATATTTCTTCAATAGGAAGAGTGAGACTCAACAAACCGTCATCGACTTTGCAAATGAAGCTCAACATCAACATGATGCAAAGATCTTGACAATAAGAAGTGACAACGGCGCTGAGTTCAAGAACTACACCTTGGATGAGTTTCTTAGTGATGAGGGGATCAAGCATCAATATTCTGCACCATATACCCCTCAACAAAATGGTGTCGCAGAGAGGAAGAACCGGATGTTGATGGATGCGGCAAGAACCATGATGGTAGAGTTCAAGTCTCCATACAACTTTTGGGCTGAAGCCATCAACACAGCATGTCATGCATCCAATCGGCTCTATCTCCACAAAGGCTTGAACAAGACTCCTTATGAAATACTTACCTGTAACAAGCCCAACCTCAAGTACTTCCGGGTGTTCGGGTGTAAGTGTTTCATTCTGAAGAAAGGTATTCGTTTGTCTAAATTTGAGTCTAGAGCTTATGAGGGCATATTTGTTGGTTATGCTACAAACTCTCATGCTTACCGTGTCCTCAACAAGTCCATCGGACTCATTGAGGAGACGTGTGACATGGAGTTTGATGAAAATAACAGCTCCCAAGTGGAGCAAAGTGGTACGTGTGATGTAGGTGATGAAATTCCTCCCCAAGCCATAAGAAGAATGGGTGTGGGTCATATCCTACCCATTGAGGAACCCCTTATGGCCGAAGGATAAGGACAATGCTCCACTCAAGTGGATCCATCACCAACCCAAGACCCACACGCTTCCGAAGAACAAAGTGAAGGCCCTCAACCTCATGAACAAGACCAAGGGAAAGATCAACCTCAAGATGGTGGTGAACCACCAAATGATGCTCAAGGTCAAGTTCTCCCCCCTCGAGCAAGTACAAGATCAAGAGAAAGATCAAGATCAAGAACAAGCTCAAGACGGTGCTCAAGATGATCAAGTAGTTACCCCTTCTCCTTTCACATCCGAGGAGGAATTAGAGCGTTGTGCCGTGAAGATTGCTTACAAGCTCACTACCCAAGGTCATTTCATGGAAAATGTGGTTGGAAGCCTAAGAAAGGGGGTAAGCACTCGTAGAAAATTAGCAAACTATTGTGAACATCACGCGTTTGTCTCTTGTGTTGAATCTCAAAAGGTCTATGAGGCGCTCGAAGATCCGGATTGGCTCAATGCCATGCATGAAGAACTCAACAACTTCGAGTACAACAAGGTGTGGAGATTGGTGCCAAGGCCAACGAGGAACCACAATGTCATTGGAACCAAGTGGATATTCAAGAACAAGCAAGATGCTCATGGGACCATCATTCGCAACAAGGCAATATTGGTAGCACAAGGCTACTCCCAAGTCGAGGGTATCGACTACGGTGAAACCTTTGCCCCCGTTGCTCGCCTTGAATCCATTCGTTTGTTGATTGCTTATGCTTCCCATCACAACTTTAAGTTACAACAAATGGATGTGAAGAGTGCTTTTCTTAATGGTCCTATTAATGAGTTGGTTTATGTCAAGAAACCCCCCGGGTTCGAGGATCCCTACTTCCCCGATCATGTGTATCAATTCGATAAGGCACTCTATGGCCTCAAGCAAGCCCCACGTGCATTGTATGACCACCTTACCGAGTTGTTGCAAGATCGTGGATTTGAAGTCGGGCAAATCGATCCCACTCTTTTTACTAAGAAGGTCAAAGGGGATTTGTTTGTGTGCCAACTATATGTTGATGATATTATCTTTGGTTCCCCTAACAAAGCTTTCAATGAGGAATTTGCCGCTCTCATGACCTCTAAGTTCAAGATGTCTTCGATGGGAGAGTTGAAGTTCTTCCTCGGTTTTGATATCAAGCAAAGAAGAGAAGGTACCTTCATCAACCAAGCCAAATACACTCAAGACATGCTAAAAAGATTTAAGCTAAGTGATGTCAAGCCGGCTTCCACTCCAATGCCCACCAAGTGCCAACTACATTGATCCCAATGGTAAAGCAGTGTATCAAAAGGTATATCGCTCCATGATTGTCTCCTTGTTTTACCTTTGTGCATCTAGACCGGATATCATGTTGAGTGTGAGAATTTGTGCACGGTTTCAAGCCGCACCGAAGGAAAGCCACTTTGTGGCGGTCAAGCGAATCTTCCGATATTTGGCTCATACCCCAAACTTTGGCTTATGGTACCCAAGAGGAGCAAACTTCAAGCTTGAAGGATATTCGGATTTCGATTGGGCGGGAGACAAAGTGGATAGGAAGTCCACTTCCGGAGGGTGCCAATTTCTTGGCTGCTCTTTGGTGAGTTGGTCTTCCAAGAAGCAAAGTTGTGTGTCTCTCTCGTCCACCGAAGCAGAGTATGTGGTGGCCGCTAGTTGTTGTGCACAACTCTTATGGATGAGGCAAACTTTAAAGGATTATGGTGTCATTTGTGACAAAGCGCCTCTTTGGTGTGACAATGAAAGTGACATCAAGATTTCTCTCAACCCGGTGCAACACTTCAAGATGAAGCATATTAAGATTCAGTATCACTTCATCCGGGATCATATTAGGCGAGGGGAGATCAAGCTCAAGTATGTCAACACTCATGATAACCTTGCAGATATTTTCACGAAGCCCTTGGATGAAGCAAGATTTCGCGAGTTAAGGAATGAGCTAAATATCATTGGTTCGAGCAATGTGACTTGAACCCTTGCACACCCCACAACTCAACTTGTTGTCTAGTTTAGGTGTAGGCATGGACATAGGGGGAGTGTTGTTCTCTCAATGAACTCTCCCTCCCCCCATTATGCATAAATTGATCAACTCTTTCACATTAGCCATTTTTGATGGTATGTGTGCTTCAAAGACGAGTTTTGGTCATGGGTCCAAGGATAATTCTTCGCGGCACCATACCTCCAGATTCAAACATAGGTGGCCTCGGCCACCGCCCTCTCTTGGAGAGGAGTGTGGTTCTCGTCCTCTCTGTGTTGGTTTTTGCGTTTGTGTTTGCTCTCATTTCCAGTCGCTTTCTTCTCTTGAGCTAAGCTTTTGAGTCAGTTTTCTTGCGGCTGAGCGGTACTACCGTTGGGTGCACGGTACTACCGCTGATAATTATCAAGCTGTACTACCACCCACTCCAAGCGGTACTACTGCTCCGGGGCGGGCGTGGGGGGTTATGTTCGGGTAGGGGGAGTTGCTTTTCTCCCCCATACCCATTTGCTCCACTCGGTCGTCTTCTTCGTCACTCCAGCGACGCCTCGCCGCAGGAGGGCTTCGGTCGGCCGCCGTCTTTGTGCCGCCTCTCTCCAGTTCCTCCGGTGGAGTCGATCCCCACCGCATCCTCTTGCCATGGATGCCGGTATTGCCCCCGTTCCCGCTCTCTATTTTCCTAGATCTTGCATCTAGTTGTTAGGGGCAATAGGCATTGTTTTTCTCGATTTTTTGCTAAGTCGAGGCTTGAGTTGGATGGAGAAGGCTTCTAAGCCTGTTGGATTGAAGTTTGGTAGGTTTATTTTTGAATTTGGCATCACCGGTAGTGTCGGATCTGTCCATGGCAGTAGGGAACCACCGTTCCCCGTCTAGAGCGGTACTACCGCTCATCTGGCGCGGTACTAACGCTCAAGCAGTACTGCCGCGGTTGGGCGCGGTACTACCGCTGGATGCCCAATTCCATCATTCTCCTACCACTTGTTGATCCATGTTGCTTTGTTTGGAGGCTTATGCTCTTTCTTTCGTGTTGTTTCTTTTGCTCGCATGTTTGGTTCTAGGTGATGAACACCCTGAGCAGCAAGCCCGCCGTGTCAACCCCGGACGTTCAATGTCAAAGCGCTACCGCACCTCTGAGACAGCGGGTGCTTCATCAAGTTCTCATCCTCTGCCTCAACTCAAGAAGAAGCCTACCAACAAGCCGAAGATGAGGGGCAAGACTGTGACTGAGATGACTGCCAAGGAATTCTGGTAAAGGCGTCGCCGCAACCCCTATGCGGAAGACCAAGAACCCACTTTGGTCAACCGTCCATTCTGGAATCGTTTTTAGTTTGCCATCTACTTTGATGTGATCAAGGCCAAGAAGAATCTCTATGTTGATGTGCGCTCCATCGACACGGATGCTATGGAGAAGGACCATGAGTACTTTGGCGTTCAGATGTGCTCTCAGCTGAACAACCTCAGAATCATGCAGTTCAACAAGGACTTTGATGCAGATTTGGTGCCTCAATTCTATGCCACTGTCCATCTCGGGACTAATGCAGAAAGGACTCTGACTTGGATGACAAATGGCTTAAGTTGCTTTTTTTCAAGTGGAAGGCCTTCATGGAGTTACTTGAGGTGGAATATCACGAGCTTGAGACTCCAGTTGGCTTCCGCCCTCACTGCAATACCACCTCCACTCACAAGCAAGCTCTCTGGCCCTACTGTTATGTGAAGATTCACCCCGTGACTAAGAAGGAAACCTATGAGATGCCTGACTTTCTAGACATCCTTCACTGTGTTTTCCAAGAGACTCTATTCCCTCGTATCGAGAATCTGGATATGGTCCACTCCTATCTTGTGGATATGCTACTCTTCTGCCAGCATGAGAAGGAAACAAACACTGGCGAGTCCCTGGACATCTCTCATGTTACGTGGTCTGAACTTCTTTCTGCCATTTCTGAGCGCAAGTGCCCGATCTATGGTCCATTTATCTTGTTGCTCATTGAGAAGGCCTGGGCTCATGTCTATCCCAAGGTTATGCTGGAAACTGGAGAATTGGTTTCTCATGAGATCAAGCGTCTAAGGAAGAAGGACAATTGGGGCACCCCGGCTCCTAAATCTGGGGGTCCATCTACTGCTGCTGACATGGATACCGAGGGAGAGGCTAAGGCCGATGATGATGAGGACTATGAGCCCTCTAGAGTGGAGCCCTCTTGGGCAAAGAAGCTTAAGCATAAGATGAAGAAACTCTTCTGCATGGAGTCTCATGGCCAGTACATGTCTCATGTCTCTGAGAAGAAGGCCCGCTGCCGTCACAAGGAGCTCATGCGTTAGTTGGGTGCAACTGTTAACAGCGGATCTGAGGGAAGGATCACTGATGAGGGAAGGATCACTGTTAGTTGGGTGCAGCACTGCCAGTGGACCGATTCAGACGCCGAGCAGTTTCCGACCGAAGACGGCGATGCAGACGATCCCGCTGGGATGTGATGTTCGAGATCCTCAGTTCGCTATCACCTGGAGCCGTAGCAATGATCTTTTCCTTTCTGGTGTCTCGATGCCAAAGGGGGAGATAGTATAGGGATTTGTGCCTTTGTGGTTTGTTGTGTCGTTGCTTTCTCTTGTCGTTTGCTTGATTTGGTTTTGTGCCTGTGAGACCTAAGTTCCAGTCATATGGTGTGAGACATATGCTACCTTATCCATTATTATCTATGTCCATCAAGTACTTTGGTATTTTGTGAGTTGCATGTTTATCCTGTTATATTCCCTGCTCTCATGTACCCATATGCTTAGGTTGTTGGACTATAAAAGATAGGGGGAGTCTTGATCCTAATGTGTGTGCTTTGCATTCCAAAGGCACTACTAATTAGGTGCACACATTCAGGGGGAGCCCGTCTATATTTTGTAGTTCTAAGTATCTCTTTATTCTTGTTCTATCCTTGTGCAAATCCCTTGTTGTCATCAATCCACCAAAAAGGGCGAGATTGTTAAGGCATATCTCTCTCGATGTAGTTTTGGCGATTGATCACAACACGTTTCCGGACTAATCATGTGCTTTGAGCATTTCAGAGATTCATCCTTTAGCACGAGACGATTCCTTCCCTTCGGAGTTTTAATAAAGACGGTGTAGCTCTTTCGTTTCTGTTTTGGTGGACATGTTTCGTAGGAGTCACCGTACTATCAAGAGGGGATCCGCTTTTGTAAGGCTACGGTGGAATCAACACGTACACATCCGTTTTGCAGCCACTGAGCCTTCCCGCTTCGATGGAGGCTTTCTTCCCCTTCTATGGGTTTGGCTTGGTCCCAGCGGTAGTACCGTAGTGCCCAGCGGTAGTACCGCTCAAGAGCCACAGGCGGCAGTACCGCTCTGCAGTGGTAGTACCGCCTGTGGGTCCTCAGCCATAGTACCGCTACAGTACCGGGCTCCTACCGCGTCGACTCGAGGGGTCGCCCCTCGTTTCGGATTGTGCGGCACTATGCAGCGGCAGTAGAAGCGGTAGTACCGCTCAAGAGCGGTAGTACCGCCCTACAACCGCGGCAGTACCGCTCTGGGTCGATCCCCTACCCATCTGCTTGCCCTCCCTGGTTGCACGGCAGTATCGTGAGGTGGAGCGGTAGTACCGCTGCCCCCTGTGGTAGTACCACCCTCTGTGGGGCTGTTCTGGGGGGTAACGGTTGGATTGTTCCCCCCACTATAAAAGGGGGTCTTCTTCTCCAAGGTTAACCTACCTCTTCCCCCCAAAAGCTCCATTGTTGCTCCAAGCTTCATTTTCGCCCGATCTCTCTCCCTAGCCAATCAAACTTGTTGATTTGCTTGGGATTGGTTGAGAAGGCCTATATCTACACTTCCACCAAGAGAAAATTGATTCCCCCCACTAATCCCTAGCGGATCTTGTTACTGTTGGATGTTTGAGCACCCTAGACGGTTGAGGTCACCACGGAGCCATAGTCCATTGTGGTGAAGCTTCGTGGTGTCGTTGGGAGCCTCCAATTAAGTTGTGGAGATTGCCTCAACCTTGTTTGTAATGGTTCGGTCGCCGCCTTCAAGGGCACCAATAGTGGAATCATGGCATCTCGCATTGTGTGAGGCGTGAGGAGAATACGGTGGCCCTAGTGGCTTCTTGGGGAGCATTGTGCCTCCACACCACTCTAACGGAGACATACTTCCCCTCAAAAGGAAGGAACTTTGGTAACACATCCTCATCTTCAGCGGCTCCACTCTTGGTTATCTCATGCCTTTACTTGTGCAAGCTGATTTGTGTTGTATCCCTTGCTTGTTTGTGTACTTGTTGTTGTTGCATCATATAGGTTGCTCACCTAGTTGCATATCTAGACAACCTACTTTGACGCAAAGTTTAATTTGGTAAAGAAAAGCTAAAAATTGTTAGTTGCCTATTCACCCTCCCTCTAGTCAACTATATCGATCCTTTCACCTAGCTTTTCCCTCCCCCTCCCTGCTTTTTATAGAGCTCTAGAGCTGACTATACCGGAGCTCCGCCTCATCACCATAGCTACCTAGAAAGCAGCACGATGATCTGACTGCTTTTTCCATCTTCTTTTTGAGATGGGCCTTGGTGCTTCTTCCTCTCTAAACTACTCTGAATCCTCCGAATAGCTCCATGAATAGCAAGCCTTCAGTTTCATCAGAAAACTCACTCGTCAAGGGTGATGGCTCTGTTCCAATACCTTTCCCATCAGTTCTAGGCTCTCTGGTGGCTGGGCACGGCAGAAAGCTTCCCAATGCACCCTCCTGCTTCTGGTCGGTGAATCCCTTGCTGCTAAAGCCCATGCGATCACTTCTACTAACTGGGTGGATTGATTTGGCACAATCAGGGGGGTCTCCTCCTCTATCGCATGGACCAACATGCGAGTCACCAGTTTCTGAATTGAATCTGAACCTCTCCTGGGAAATCTCATCTCCCTCGACAGTGTCCTGGTATGCTCCATGATCAATCTCTCTTCCAATTCTCCCTCTGATTCTGGCAGCCCGCCCGCAGCCATGGTGGGAGTGGTAAGCAGAGTATACTAGGACACACCACCCATACTCTTTGTCTGAACCTCCCATCAATCCTCTTCCTGATAAGTAGAAATCGCCATGTCTAGCCAATTCTCCTGCACCTCCTCGTGACACATGGATCCAAGCGTGCCACTGTTGCAGCTGCCCCCAAATTTCAGTTTGAATCTAGAGCAAGGGAGAGGTACAGCCAGGGGTCTACCTCCTCTATCTCCAATGGCGGACCTGATGGCAGCTTCCCATTGATGCACTCCCACCTCGCTCGTTGTTGGGGATCCACGCTCCTGGCCTCTTCCCGCGCCCAATTGACGGAATCCTTTGGAGGGGCGGTCGGATGCAGCATCCTCCTCTTCTCCTCAGGTTAGTGGACATCTGGTTAGATGTGTCCTAGACAGACCCATTTCTTTTCAGTCGTGTGCAAGGCGATGAGCGATGGTGAGAGCTCTTCCTCTCCAGTGATGAGGTACCTCGGTGGCCGTCCCCGCTCTGCCTCCGGCTTCCCGACCGTAGGTGCACCCCGCACTAGAAGCAGAGCACCTTGCGGAGGATGCAGCCGCGCCAAGATCGGCCCGACTATTACCATGCGAAGGTGCGCCTCCGGCCTCGGCAGAAGGCCGGGAAGACTCCCTGTGGCGGCAGCGAACCGTGCATGGTGCCGGCGCGTCTCGCTTGTCCTTTGCTCACCTTCCCGACCATGCGACAAGGCGGCAGGGCCAGTATGGGCGTGTTTGGTTCCTCGCATTAGGCCTAGCCTGGCCTGAGCGGGAAGAATTTGGCCCGTTTGGTTTCCTGCATTCACTGTGCGGCCCGCATCGCACGAAACTTAAAGCACGTCCAGGCCAGGCCCAGGGGAAATGCACGATTCAGCAGTAGCTCGCGAGCCTGGCTCAGGCGAGGCAGGGGAGAGCAACGCGCTTCTCCCTCGTGCGAGAAGGGGAAATGGCGCGAGCTCGCCCGCGACGCCGAAAAATCGGTGGGAGGATTTCGGCTCACCTCCCGCCGCTCCACCCCCTATTTAGCTCCTCCCTCACCGCCCCAACTCCCGCCACCATTCTTCCTCCGTTTGCACTTTCCCGCCGACGGGCATCTGAAAGTGCAACTATCCCTAGGTGGTTTTGGTAATTCCTAACAACATATAGCTCATTGAGCTAATGCTACTTCAAGTTAAATATTTCAAGAAAGCTCAATGATTGGCATGGCATGGATGAGAAAAGTGGACCCCTCAAAATACTAAGGACAAAAGGATTGGCTCAAGCTCAAAGCTCAAGCCTCTACATTTTATATTTTAGTGATCCAAGATCACATTGAGTCTATAGGAAAAGCCAATACTATCAAGGAGGGATGAGGTGTTGCTTAATGGCTTACTTGCTCAAAATGCTTAGTGATATGCTCCAAAGCCCTCAACTACTTTCTCACATCCACATATGACCTAAACCAAAAGTCAAACTCGGCCCCACCGATTCTTTCTATCCGGCGCCACCGAGTTCAGATGTCATAGCCACTGCCACAAACCCTAGGCAAATCGGACTCGCCGATAGGGATCTCGGTCTCACCGAGATGGGATTGTAATCTCTCTATTTCCCTTCGTAACGTTTCGGTACCACCGAGATGAGTGATCAGTCCCACCGAGATTGCAATGTAAACTCTCTATTTCCTTTTCGGAACATTTCGGTCTTACCGAAATGAGCGAACCGGTCCCACCGAGTTTACCTGACCAACTCTCTGGTTAGCTTATTACCAAAATCGGTCTCACCAAGTTTGTGTAATCGGTCTCACCGAGATTACTTTATGCCCTAACCCTAACCATATTGGTCCTACCGAGTTGCATGTCGGTCCCACCGAAAATCCTAACAGTCACTAGATTTGCTGAATCGGTCTGAGCGAGTTCTTCAATTCGGTCCCATCGAGTTTGGCAAGTTGTGTGTAACGGTTAGATTTTGTGTGGAGGCTATATATACCCCTCCACCTCCTCTTCATTCGTGGAGAGAGCCATCAGAACAAACCTACACTTCCAGCATACATTTTTTGAGAGAGAACCACCTACTCATGTGTTGAGGCCAAGATATTCCATTCCTACCATATGAATCTTGATCTCTACCCTTCCCCAAGTTGCTTTCCACTCAAATCTTCTTTCCACCAAATCCAAATCCTGTGAGAGAGAGTTGAGTGTTGGGGAGACTATCATTTGAAGCACAAGAGCAAGGAGTTCCTCATCAACACACCATTTGTTACTTCTTGGAGAGTGGTGTCTCCTAGATTGGCTAGGTGTCACTTGGGAGCCTCCGACAAGATTGTGAAGTTGAACCAAGGAGTTTGTAAGGGCAAGGAGATCGCCTACTTCGTGAAGATCTACCGCTAGTGAGGCAAGTCCTTCATGGGCGACGGCCATGGTGGGATAGACAAGGTTGCTTCTTCGTGGACCCTTCGTGGGTGGAGCCCTCCGTGGACTCGTGCAACCATTACCCTTCGTTGGTTGAAGTCTCCATCAACGTGGATGTACGATAGCACCACCTATCGGAACCACGACAAAAACATCCATGTCTCCAATTGCGTTTGAATTCTCCAAACCCTTCCCTTTACATTCTTGCAAGTTGCATGCTTTACTTTCCGCTGCTCATATACTCTTTCCATGCTTGCTTGAATTGTGTTAAGATTGCTTGACTTGTGCTAAGTTATCTAAAATCTGCCAAAGACTAAAATTGGGAAAAGGATTATTTGGTCAAGTAGTCTAATCACCCCCCCTCTAGACATACTTTCGATCCTACAAGTGGTATCAGAGCTTTGGTCTCCATTTGCTTTGATTTCCATAGCTTTTGGTGGTCATAGCCTTGGTTTCACAACCTAGGAGAGTATGGCGTCTAGCGAGGGAAACTACCACCGTAGAGGTCCTTACTTTGATGGTACTAACTTTGCTAGTTGGAAGCATAAGATGAAAATGCATATTCTTGGACATAACTCCGCCGTTTGGGCTATTGTGTGTATTGGCTTGCAAGGTGAATTCTTTGATGGGAGAGAACCGAACCGTGAAGCTAGCGCGGAAGAGTTGAAGATGCTGCAATACAATGCTCAAGCTTGTGATATCCTCTTCAACAGATTGTGCCCCGAAGAATTCAACAAAATCAGCCGTCTTGAGAATGCAAAGGAAATTTGGGATACTTTGATTGATATGCATGAAGGTACCGACTCCGTCAAGGAATCCAAGTTGGATGTGCTTCAAAGTCAGCTTGACAAGTTCAAAATGAAGGATGGTGAAGGTGTCGCTGAAATGTACTCTAGGCTTGCTCTTATCACAAATGAGATTGCCGGCTTAGGAAGTGAAGAGATGACTGACAAATTCATCATCAAGAAGATCCTAAGAGCTTTGGACGAAAAATATGATACCGTGTGCACATTGATCCAAATGATGCCAAATTACAAAGATCTCAAGCCAACAGAAGTCATTGGAAGAATTGTTGCTCATGAGATGTCACTCAAGGATAAGGAGGAACTTCACAACAAGTCAAGTGGTGCTTACAAAGCCTCATGTGAAGCCCCCACATCATCAAGTGAGAAACAAACCTTTAATGAAGAGTTGAGCCTAATGGTGAAGAACTTCACCAAATTCTACAAGAGTAGAAGCAAAGAAAGAAGCTCCAAGTCAAGGTCCTACAATGACAAAAGATCTTCTAGTTGAGAGCGTAATTGCTACAATTCTGGAAGACCCGGACACTATTCCAATGAGTGTACGACACCGTACAAAAGAAGAGAAGAATCACCTAAGAGGAGAAGTAGAAGAGAAGAATCACCACCGAGAGAGAGAAGGAGTAGAGATGATCGTTATGAACGAAGAACATCCCGGAGAAGCAAGGATTCGGTAAGGAAGGACAAGTCATCAAGGAGCTACACAAAACAAAGACATCAAGCTCATGTTGGTGAATGGGTATCCGGCTCTGACTCCGACAATCACTCCGAGAGAAGCTATCACTCCGACTCCGAATATACTCAAGATGTAGGTGTTGCCGGTCTAGCACTTATGTCAACCAACTCCTACGACATATTTGATTCACCAAATGAAGGACTTGCAAGATGATTCATGGCTAAAGTCCCAAAGGTATCACAACCCGAGTATGTTGATTTCAATAGTGATGAAGATGACTTGTTAGGTGATGATGATTTACTTGTTGACAACTCTACTAATGAATACTATGATGAAATGTCAATTAATCATGCTAATCAAGATAAAACGAATGACAATGATAAGGAGAAGATTGAGCTTCTAACTAAAGAACTAAACACTCTTAAGTTAGCTCATGAAACTATCTTAGAAGATCATCGAGAACTTTTAAGGACTCATGAGAAGTTACGCTTTGAAAAGCTCAACCTTGAGCAAGAGCATGAGTTCTTAAAGGCAATTAATGATGATCTTCGTAAGAAAAGTTCTTCTTACATTGCCAAGCATTTACTCTTATCTACTTACATGCCTCAAGTCAAGTCTAGTAACAAGAACAAGAAGGATTCTTCCTCTAGTAGTAACAATAATCATGCTAATCCAATGTTGTTGCTTCTAGTAGTTCTCTTGATTCCACTAATGATTCTCTTAGCCAAGTTACACTTGAGCAAGAAAATAGCTTATTGAAGGGAATTATAGAGAAAGGTGTTTACAAAAGCCTTGCCGGGAGTAAGCAATTCGAGGAAATTGTACGCAAGCAAGGAAGGCACCGGAAGAACCAAGGTGTTGGTTTTGAACGAAAGTTTAATGCCAATGGAGTTGAGTGGGAAGAAGATCAATACCCCAAGATGAAGTTTGTTCCTCAACAAGAGAAGTATGATCCTACTTCCTTCAAAGGGACACAAGCTCATGATGATCTTCCACCACAAGACCACAAGCAAAAAGGCAAGGAAAAGCTTCAAGAGGAGATTGATGCATTTGAAGAAGCTCCTAAGGCCTTGATCAAGTGGGTTCCCAAGACTACATCAAGTTCTACTTCATCAAGTACGACCACAACTCCAAGGATTCCCATCAAGATGATGTGGATCCCGAAGAAAAAGAACTAGGGAGTTCTTGAGGGTGACTCCGCCAATATATTTCACTCATATCATTTTGGAAATAACAAGTGCAATCAACTTCCACATCTTGCACTAGTTCAAGGAGTCACAAACCCTCTTGTTGGTAAGACAAGGGACAAGGTAACCTAATGCTTTCATAGACATCATCTTGTGTGTGCATCACACTATGTCTATGGATATCCTTGTTTGTTCCTTGTGGACTAACCCGTGTAGGTATTGAAAGTGCAACTCACTCCAAAGGATTGCTCCAAAAGATCTACATCAACGTTGAGCATCCACATCTTCAACACCTACACGAAGTCATCATCGACAAAACCCAAGGTTAGTTCATCCCTCTTAAGGGGGGATCTCACATCTAGGGGGAGCTTTACTCTAAAAATTGAGTCAAAGCAACTCTAATGGTGTGAACACAACAATGCATTATGTAAAAGTGGTAACCCCACTTGTGCTTAAACGATGAGTATGACCTATGATCAAATGTTCTCATTTGACTCCTAAGTCAATATACTCATATATAGATGACCTAGTCATCGCCAATTGCTTCATAGATGCTAGAATTGGTTGTGCATGCTTTGCCACAAATTTCATTTGCCATTTTATTGAGTGAGCATGTTGGTTGCATATTTTACTCATTCGAGGACATCCACTTGTTGTTTTGATTGTTTGGTTCCTTTTCTTTTGCCAAGTGGATGGACAAGAATGCCTAAGAATCTTCTCTAGCTATCTATGATTTTTCTTTTCTCAAACTCTATTCATGCTACATCACAAAATTTGATCAAGTCAGATTCGAACCACTCTGTGTGAGGAGCACTCGGAGTCCCCGATTCGTCATAGACTTAAACCTCCAAAACTTCTTTGTGTGTCTCGGTCGGACCGATTCTTCCATTTCGGTCATACCGAGATCACTAAGTCGATCTAGGTTTTCAATCTCGGTGCAACCGATTTAAACTTTTCGGTCACACCGAGTTGCTGTAACTGCTTGCAGTTATGCATCTCGGTGCCACCGAGTTGTTCCACTTGGTCACACCGAGAGGGCCAGGCTATATATATCCACGGGTCAAATTTTGGAAATTTCTCCGAACTCTTTCGCCCACGCTCAGCCTGCTCAGCCTCCCTGGGTCTCCGGATTGTCCTCCTCGTCGCCAGCTGCCTCCCGCTGCTGGTCTCCGCCGCCGTCAACAGAAATCGACTCCGTCTTTGCCGCCGTAGCAAGTCCATCGCTGAACTAGGGTATGGACTTGGTCTTTGTGCTATTCCTAACTCCAAATCACTAGCACATTGTTTTTCCATTAATCTTGCCACGATTGAGATCATCTTATCCACTGAAAACACTCCGTAGATTAGAGGTGAATTGAAAATTTAGGGTTAGGTTTCCGCCGAAACCATCTTGGACCAACCGAGTTGTAGAACTCGGTACCACCGATTCGGCTAAGGCCATTGCACATGTAATTCTCGGTCTGACCGAGAATTGAAAATCGGTGTGACCGAGTTTAGGACTTTGTGAAACCCTAGCAGTCTCGGTGCCACCGAACTGTGACTCGGTCCGACCGAGTTCACTAGTTTAGGTTCCAAAAGCTGCTTAGGTATCACCGAATTTTTAAATCGGTAGATCCGAAATGCTTTCTGTGTAAAACTAAAACTAAGTTTTGACTCATTCTTTTGCAAAAACCTCTGTATTTTGTGATGCTCATCTACTCTACCTCATCTATATCTATTCACAGGGTCTGCTGTCAGTGTTTGCAATATGTCTGATCAGAGTGACAGCCAGAACAAGTTAGAAGAGCAGGTTCAGATGAGTGAGGGCACTAATCCCTCTAGCAGCTATGATGAGGGTAGCAGGAGCACACCCAGCAACTTACCCAAGGCAGCCACCAGGGCCAGAAAGAAGAAAACCTCAGATTCTGAGGATGAAGACTATGTGGCTGTTGAGGATGAGACCACTTCCAAGAAGAAGGTGCTCAAGAAAGAGTATGGCACAGCTGCTGCCACTAAGCTAGGAATGCAGAGAAAGGCACCTGCAAGAAGGATTCCAACTTCCAAACCTAGGAAGGTTGCCACTGGAGAAACCATGAAATTCACCCTTAAGTCAGAAGATGAAGCTGTTGGCCAAGACAAGAAGAAAAAGAGAGTCAGAACCACTACTCCAAGGTCCTTGGCAAGCCCTCTATGAGGAGAGACTCTAAAGAGGAAGAAGAGGAAGAGGTTGTTGCACCAGCACCCAAAGCTCAGAAGCTTATGGGTGATGCCATCAGGTCAGGGGCTACTTCATCAAAGCCCAAAGAAGCTCCCAAATCAGCTGCTCAAAAGCCCAAATTTGCACCCAAGAGGAACACCAGGAGCATTCCTACAGCAGAAAAGAACAAGGCCCTAGTGCCTGAAGCTGCTGTTGAAGAAGAAGATGATGAGGAACATGTCTTAAGGAAGTTGAAGCCCAAAATTCCAGATCACTATGATGTTCATCCTGTGGCTGAGGATATGAAGCTGAGGAAGGATGCAAGACTCAGGTAGTGGAGATTGACTGATCCCTATGCAGTCAGGAGGAGAACTGATGTGGACTACAGGTTCCACACAAAGTAACAACAGGACTTCTATGAGACAGTGCTGCTTGACAAGAAGCCAATTGTCTGTGACATGAGATGGGTAGACTGGGAGTACATTAGGAAGAATGAAGAGCATTATCCAGGGGTGTATGATAGTTTCAATGCTTGTGGAGTGCATGGCTTTGTTGGGCAGAAGCTCACAAAGTGGAATGATGAGCTTATTATGCACTTCTACTCCACAACTCACTTCTACCAAGATGGAAGGATTGTCTGGATGTCTGAAGGTACTAGGTACCAGTCATCAGTTGAAGAATGGGCAAAGTTGATCAATGCACCTAAGGAAAATGAGGATGACTTGGATGTCTATGCCAAGAAGAAGAAGGATCATAACTCCATGGCACACATGTACAGAGAGATCCCAGATGCTGCTATTGAGACACACAAGTTTGGCTCAGTACATTACCTTCTATCAGGATTGCCAACAATCAATTGGATCCTCAGGCACACTCTTTTGCCTAAATCTTGAGATCACAAGATGAACAGAGGCCATGCCATCAACCTACTTCACATATTTGATGTGCCTCAAAAGTTCAAGGTCATGAGCCTCATAGTGGAAACTATCAAGAGGACTGCTGCAGATCAGAAGAGAAGTTGTGGGTATGCCCCACAGATCCAGGAGCTCATCAACTCCAAGATGGGCACAGGCACATACCTCTTGGACAAGGAACATGTGCTCATCTATCCAGATTTTGAGGACAACACAGTGGTGATGGATGAAGATGAACCATCTTCTGTGCAAGCACAAACAAAGAGGGAGAAGGCAAGGACTGAAAAAGCTGCCAAGATGCCAACCATTGATGAGGCATCTCAGTACTTCTTGAAGAACAAGCAGGAGCAGCTTGGCTACTTGATTGCCTCCACTCTGAGGATTGAGAAGGGACTGGCCACCCTGACTCAAAACCAGGAGAGCCTGGAGAGGATCATGGAGCAGAAGTTCTATGACTTGGATGTGAAGGTCACTCAGATACAGTCAGTTGTTGAGCAACTTCAGGATGATATGCAGGAGAGGAAGGGCAAGACTACTACTGATGCTTTTGCCAGAGTGCCCAGGAGCCAGAGATCAGCTGCAGTGCCTGTTACAGACACCAGAGCCACTTCATCTGCACCAGCTACAGCTTCTGTGCAACCAGCTCTAGCACCTACTCCACCAGCTCCATCCACATCTACTAAAGTCTTCGTCCAAGGAGCCATCTCTACACCACCACCTGATGACCAAGCCTGAGCGTCGATTTAGTGCTATGCATTTTCTATGAACTTTTTGGTAACTTGTTGCCAAAGGGGGAGAAAATGTATAGATCATAGGCTTTGAGAGAGAGTGTTGCTTTTGTTCTCTCTTGTTTTGGTGGTTGAACTTTATTTGCTTGTTTGAGATACTTTATGCGTTTGTGGGATACTTGGATGATCATGTGTTTGATCATATGATACCTTAATGCTTGTTGGATGACATTATCCTTTTATCCCTATATGATCATTCACTTTGCTTGGTGATGAGTGCATGTATTTAATTATTATCATTTTGAGCGCTCCACCAAGATGTATGTGACATGGAAGAGTAACACATGAGCCTAACTCCTTGTGCATTTGCAGTCCAAAGCAAATCTTAAACTATGCACAAATTTAGGGGAGCTCTTGCTTATCACATACTTCTTAAAGCGACAATGTTTTTCACTCTTATTATCATTTGTCGAAGCTTTGATCTATATGTTGTCATCAATTACCAAAAAGGGGGAGATTGAAAGTGCAACTATCCCTAGGTGGTTTTGGTAATTCCTAACAACATATAGCTCATTGAGCTAATGCTACTTCAAGTTAAATATTTCAGGAAAGCTCAATGATTGGCATGGCATGGATGAGAAAAGTGGACCCCTCAAAATACTAAGGACAAAAGGATTGGCTCAAGCTCAAAGCTCAAGACTCTACATTTTATATTTTAGTGATCCAAGATCACATTGAGTCTATAGGAAAAGCCAATACTATTAAGGAGGGATGAGGTGTTGCTTAATGGCTTACTTGCTCAAAATGCTTAGTGATATGCTCCAAAGCCCTCAACTACTTTCTCACATCCACATATGACCTAAACCAAAAGTCAAACTCGGCCCCACCATTCTTTCTATCCGGCGCCACCAAGTTCAGATGTCATAGCCACTGCCACAAACCCTAGGCAAATCGGTCTCACCGATAGGGATCTCGGTCTCACCGAGATGGGATTGTAATCTCTCAGTTTCCCTTCGTAACGTTTCGGTACCACCGAGATGAGCGATCGGTCCCACCGAGATTGCAATGTAAACTCTCTGTTTCCTTTTCGTAACATTTCGGTCTTACCAAAATGAGCGAACCGATCCCACCGAGTTTACCTAACCAACCTCTGGTTAGCTTATTACCAAAATCGGTCTCACCGAGTTTGTGTAATCGGTCTCACCGAGATTACGTTATGCCCTAACCCTAACCATATCGATCCTACCGAGTTGCATGTCGGTCCCACCGAAAATCCTAACGGTCACTAGATTTGTTGAATCGGTCTGACCAAGTTCTTCAGTTTGGTCCCACCGACTTTGGCAAGTTGTGTGTAACGGTTAGATTTTGTGTGGAGGCTATATATACCCCTCCACCTCCTCTTCATTCGTGGAGAGAGCCATCAGAACGAACCTACACTTCCAGCATACATTTTCTGAGACAGAACCACCTACTCATGTGTTGAGTCCAAGATATTCCATTCCTACCATATGAATCTTGATCTCTAGCCTTCCCCGAGTTGCTTTCCACTCAAATCTTCTTTCCACCAAATCCAAATCCTGTGAGAGAGAGTTGAGTGTTGGGGAGACTATCATTTGAAGCACAAGAGCAAGGAGTTCATCATCAAAACACCATTTGTTACTTCTTGGAGAGTGATGTCTCCTAGATTGGCTAGGTGTCACTTGGGAGCCTCCGACAAGATTGTGGAGTTGAACCAAGGAGTTTGTAAGGGCAAGGAGATCGCCTACTTCGTGAAGATCTACCGCTAGTGAGGCAAGTCCTTCGTGGGCGACGGCCATGGTGGGATAGACAAGGTTGCTTCTTCGTGGACCCTTCGTGGGTGGAGCCCTCCGTGGACTCGTGCAACCGTTACCCTTCATGGGTTGAAGTCTCCATCAACGTGGATGTACGATAGCACCACCTATCGGAACCACGACTGTCGGTGTCAAAACCGGCGGATCTCGGGTAGGGGGTCCCAAACTGTGCGTCTAGGCGGATGGTAACAGGAGACAAGGGACACGATGTTTTACCCAGGTTCGGGCCCTCTTGATGGAGGTAAAACCCAACGTCCGCTTGATTAATATTGATGATATGGGTAGTACAAGAGTGGATCTACCACGAGATCAAGGAGGCTAAACCCTAGAGCTAGCCTATGGTATGATTGTTGTAATGTATGTTGTGTCCTACGGACCAAAGCCCTCCGGTTTATATAGACACCGGAGAAGGCTAGGGTTACACAGAGTCGGTTACAATGGTAGGAGATCTACATATCCGTATCGCCAGGCTTGCCTTCCACGCCAAGGAAAGTCCCATCCGGACACGGGACGGAGTCTTCAATCTTGTATCTTCGTAGTCTTGGAGTCCGGCGGACGATGATAGTCCGGCTGTCCGGACACCCCCTAGTCCAGGACTCCCTCAGTAGCCCCTGAACCAGGCTTCAATGACGATAAGTCCGGCGCGCATAATGTTCGGCATTGCAAGGTGGGTTCCTCCTTTGAATAATCCAGAGAAGATCATGAACACCAAGATAGTGTCCGGCTCTGCAAAATAAATTCCACATTCCACCGTAGAGAGAATAAAATGCACATAAGTCCAATCTGCTGACATATTTTGCGGCATGACATCACACCGCTACCAAGCCTTTACTTGAATCGTTTTTTATTATACCACCTCAGCACGTTTAGCGAAGCGGTTTCCTTGGCACGTCTTGTCAAGGCAGAGATCGTGCTCCCCTTATTCCGGGATTCTCATCAATACGGACGTGGGTAACCCAACCGCGCCATTGATGGTGGCGCTTGGGAGATAAGCGAGTTTTACTAGGCCGGTGGGGGGCGCATAGTCTTCGCCCGCCTATATATAAGGGATAAGGATTCACCTTTTCACCCATGCCTTCTTCCTCCTTTGCTTATCCACCTCCGCGCACTCAAGCTCCAACGCCCAAGCTCGCGCATCTCGTCATAACCTTCCCCGACCATGTCCGGAGGGGGAGGCAAATGGTTGGCTTCCACCGTCAAGGAGGAGCACATCACCAAGCTGCGCAACGCCGGATACCTTTCCGGCGATATCGCGCACCGGCTGCCCGACGAGGGGCAGCTCATCCCTACCCCCGGGCCCCATGAGAGGGTCGTTTTCCTTCCCCACTTCCTCCGCGGACTGGGCTTTCCACTTCACCCCTTTGTCCGGGGGCTCATGTTCTATTACGGCCTGGATTTCCACGATCTGGCGCCGAACTTCATCCTCAACATCTTGGCGTTCATCGTCGTATGTGAGGCCCTCCTCTGCATCCGGCCCCACTTCGGCTTGTGGCTCAAGACCTTCAACGTCAAGCCGAAGGTAGTGAAGGGCACGCAGGTGGAGTGCGGAGGTGCCATGTTGGGCAAGATGCCCAACGTCCTCTGGTTCGAAGGGGCCTTCGTGGACTCCATCAAGGGGTGGCAATCGGGGTGGTTCTATATCACCAAGCCACGCGACCCTGCGTGGGCGGCGGCTCCCGAGTTTAGACCTGGTATCCCTACGCAGCTCACCTCCTGGAAAGAGAAGGGCTTGCTGTGGGGTAATCCGAAGGAGCTGACGGGACTTCGAGCCTGTATCCAGAAGCTGGTGAACAAGAAGCTCAGGCTCGTCGATGTGGTCCAAGTCATGCTCGTCCGCCGGATCCTCCCATGCCAAGAACGGGCATTCAATCTGTGGGAGTTCGATCCAGAACAGCACCAGGCGCTAAGCGGGCTCTTCGACACGACGTACGAAGGCGCCTGGAGGGTGCTGTTTAAGGGCGCCAAAGCCCCCGCATCCGCGACGGAAGATCGCGGATTTCGCTCGCAGCATCCGGCTGACGAGGTAAGTGATTCAACCCCTTTATGGGACACTTGTTGTAAATAGATTGATTCTAAGAGGGTTTCAATCTCCCTTTTCCTTTGACAGGAATGGATGCAGAAGGCCGAGCAGCTCATCTACCCGGCTCCCATGCCAGAAGACCCAGTGGACACCCGTCTAGCGGGGCTGCTGGTTCCGGCACCGCACGTGGTGTCGGAGAAGAAGGCCAAGAAGGCGGCCACGGGCACTCGAAAGAGTTCCCGTAATCAGGCGTCCGACGACGAGGCGGACTCCTCCCCCGAAGATGAGGAGGAGGAAGAAGACTCTCTCCCGGAGGAGGGAGAGAGGAAGAGGAAGGCTTCCCCAACAGGGGAGGCCGAAGGGTCCAAGAGGGGGAGAACTATTCCCCCGGACAGCTCCGCCAACACCGACGTTGGCGAGGAAGAGTGGCCTTCAAGGGCCAGGCCTCCGGCGAGATCGTAAGTATCCGGATCCCTGATATGCAATTTCTTTCGTGTCACATAGTGTCCTACTAATGCCGCATACTGTCCGCAGTCCGGCCGATGATGATCTCCCCGCTTCATCGAGCGGGTCGTTGGCCCCGTTGGATGTGGATTCACTTCCGACTGCCTCTACCCCCCGCGCCGATGAGGACGCCGAGGTGGGATCCCAGAAAGGGACCCATCGGGAGGAGGCTCCGGAGGCGCCGCAAGGCAGCTTCCCGGACTTTGCGCCGGACTCTACGTCGGAACCTGTAGTGGTTCCAGAGTCCGGCAGGCGGCCCCTTCGAAAGAAGGGCAAGACCGTGACGCCGGTGGCCTCCGTCCAACCGGAGGCGCCGGACAACTTGTTGGAGGCGCTCAAAGGCGCTTCCATCGAGGAAGAACACCGCACTGTTATGAGTGCGGTGATTCAGAAGATCCAGCTCGCCAAGAGTGGGCTGACCGAAGCCTGCAGTAGCCTTTTAACAGGCTTTGAGGTAAGAAGTTAAAATTGTGTAATGTAATACCGCATAGACAGTAGCCCCTGATGCTCGGTTCGGTGTTCGGAAAGAAAAGCCGGACTGAGGATCTAAAAAGATATTCGCAGGTTGCTAATAAATTATGTCAATATGGTTTTTGCAGGTTGTGCTGCTGACCTCTGCCGCACTGACTGCGGAGGTTGGTACATTAAAGCAAGATCTCGAGCGGTCCGAGCGAGATCTCGGCCATGCCAAGAGGCAACTCGAGGACAAAGAAGGTGCGTAGCACCACTTTGAATTGTTACCTTACAGAAAAGGATTTTGGTCGCAATAAAATTAACAAGGATAATATGGGTATTGCAGGGGCCACAAACGAGGTGGCAGCCCTGAAGGGGGTTGTGTCCGCGGCCGAACGCAGTGCGCCCGCGGAACGGGCAGAGCGAGAAAAAAGCAGGAGGGACAGGTGGCGGAAGTGCGGCAAGAGCTCCAGGCTCTCATGGAGAAGCATGAGAGCTTGGAGCGCGACTCCAAGACTCGAGAGTCCGAGCTTCCCTCGGCTCTTGAAAGTGCCAAGTCCGCCAAGGCCGAGGCCCGTAAGGCCCTTCAGGAGGTTGAAGATGTAAAGAAGATAGCGGCGGGTAAGGCATTTTTCATGCAAAGCAAGCATGTTAATGTAAAATACCTGACACTTACCCGCATTCGGAGCTCTCCAGGGGCATTTGCAGATCTGCCGCGTAGTGTGTCCGATGCCTCCGCATTCTACCGTGGCGAGGAGGGGATCTCAACAGAGAAGGTCTTCTGGTCTCAGTACGCTGAGGCCGGCCATCCGGTGCCCCCAAGCGACCAGCTGAAGCAGCTGGTCGAACTCCACAAGGTAGCTGAGGAGGCCATGAAGGGCCTTATAGTCCGGCTATGGCCTGGACAGGCCATGCCTGGGAGCTACTTCAGCCTTGTGCGGCGGCTGGTGGATGCGTGCCCCTGGGTGGAGGTCATCAAGCGCTCCGCCTGTATTGAAGGTGCTCGTCAGGCCCTTGCCCGCACAAAGGTGCACTGGGGCAGGCTGGATGCAGAGAAGCTTCTTACTGACCCGCCGCCACCGGGCAAGGAGTATCGTACGCCTGAAATGTATTATAAAACTGTCCTGAAGGAGGCCCGTGATATTGCGGATGAATGCCCTAGAAATGTAATTTTTGAGTAAACGCGCTATGTATTATCCTGTGCGCTGAAAACTTTGTTCATGTGCGCTTTAAGCAACTCTTTTTTAATTTAAAATATTACCTTCTGTGCGCTGAGAGATGGCAAGTCGTTGGCTTGAGCCCCCAAGCCGCAAGTGCTGGGGTGTTCAGGATAACTTGAGCACTCTTGTTCCCACTTTTGGGTCCATCTAGGGAGGCGCTCAACACAACGAACAAGGCAACCGGACTTATAATGCTTGAACACTCTCACTTAGCCATAGAATTCTATAATTTTAAATTTCGGCGAAGCCCCTAGTATTCGGAAGACCGAATTCGGGGCGCTATCCACGCCTTCGTCGGACATTGTCCGGAACTTCGCTCGAAGCGGCGTGAGTCTTTAAGGACCCGAAAAGACCTCTCGAACAGCGACCAATCTCTCGCCTTATCATGCCGGTCAGTTTTAGCTTTCTCCACTGAGGCGCTCGCCCGGCTCAACCGGGGCGCAATCGCAGTGGTTCTCCCAGTGCCACCTTAGCCGACGGAACGGAACGTAAGGCACCAAAACGTGGGAGCCGGGCAAACCCAACTATTGACCCAAGACATGATTCGGAGCCGATTCATATAATGCTATAAGTTCGGGGTGCCGCACTTGTGAAAGTGTTCGGACTTATCACACCATAATGTGGGGAACATAAGCCCCTGGTGTATTAGGCCGTATCAAAATATACGGGTGCAAGATGTCATGTAATGAACATATATATGTAATAACAGGCGAAAAAAGTTGTTGCATCATTTATTAAAAGAAGTCTGCTATGAGTGCGGACTGATACAGATAGTGCGGTAAGCAAGGGTGTTGGACTAATTAAACATGTCCCCCTCCAGGGATGGGCTGCGGACTTGGTGTATATAATCAAATTTAATGCTCGTAATTGAGACCACCTGAGTGTTCGTCGCCGCATTCTTTACTCCCCGGCTATTGCATCATGAGTTCGGCAGGTTCACCGCCGGACAGGGCCTCTGGCTAACGGAGTCATGTGTACATAAAGAAGGAAAATAATAATAAGAAAGAGTGGTACACTTGCGAGCCCCCGGTGTGGTCGAGCCGCACTCTAGGTCTGTTGTGGTCGTGCCCCTTCCCCTACGCCCATGGTATCTCCAAAGCATAATGATGTACGTGGAGGGTTGTTCTTGCAATCATGCGAGGGCAAGGGTTAGGGCCGCATTGCTACGCGTGCTCAGATCGTGTCAGGTGGTCTTGGTTGGTGTTGCTTCGGGCGCGTTTGGCTGTATCCGGCCGTTTGACGGCCGGACTCGAAAATTGCCTTAAAAAGCTGCTCTGTACTTCTGCCGCGAGAGCCGCTGTATGTTCCTCCGTTCGGAGGGAGCGGTCCATATTTCCGTTGACCGTGATGACTCCACGAGGGCCTGGCATCTTGAGCTTGAGGTATGCGTTATGCGGCACCGCGTTGAACTTTGCAAACGCGGTTCGTCCGAGCAGAGCGTGATAGCCGCTGCGAAAGGGGACTATGTCGAAGATTAACTCCTCGCTCCGGAAATTATCCGGGGATCCGAAGACCACTTCCAGTGTGACTGAGCTGTACAATTGGCCTCCACACCTGGTATGACGCCTTTAAAGGTTGTCTTTGTGGGTTTAATCCTTGAGGGGTCTATTCCCATCTTGCGCACTGTATCCTGATAAAGCAGGTTCAGGCTACTGCCGCCATCCATCAGGACTCTCGTGAGGTGAAATCCATCGACGATTGGGTCTAAAACCAATGCGGCGAGTCCGCCGTGGCGGATGCTGGTCGGATGGTCTCTTCGATCGAAAGTGATCGGACAAGAGGACCATGGATTGAACTTCGGGGCGACTGGCTCCATCGCGTATACGTCCCTTAGTACACGCTTCCGCTCCCTCTTGGGTATATGGGTTGCGTAGATCATGTTCACCGTCCGCACTTGTGGGGGGAAACCCTTCTGTCCTCTATTTTCGGCGGTCGGGTCTCTTCCTCGTCGTCGCTGTTTAGCCCCTTGTCGTTGTTTTCGGCAATTAGCTTGCCTGCCTGCTTGAACACCCAGCAATCTCTGTTGGTGTGATTAGCTGGCTTTTCAGGGGTGCCATGTATCTGGCATAAGCGGTCGAGTATTCGGTCCAAATTGGACAGACCCGGAGTGGTTCTTTTGAATGGCTTCTTCCGCTGACAGGGTTTAGAGCCACGGAATCCGGCGTTGACTGCCGTATCCTCCTTGTCGTCGCCGTTAATGCGGCGTTTATTTTTGCTTCGACGTGACCTGCCGTTGTGGTCCTTAGTATCCGGACTGCCAGAATTTTTACTGAGATTGTTGCTGTGAGCTAGCCAGCTATCCTCTCCCGCGCAAAAGCGGGTCATTAATGATGTGAGGGCTGCCATGGATTTTGGCTTTTCCTGTCCCAGGTGCCGGGCTAGCCACTCGTCGCGGATGTTATGTTTGAAGGCTGCGAGGGCCTCGGCATCCGGACAGTCAACGATTTGGTTTTTCCTTGTCATGTACCGTGTCCAGAATTGTCTGGCCGATTCATCTGGCTGCTGAATTATGTGGCTTAGGTCATCGGCGTCTGGTGGCCGCACATACGTGCCCTGGAAGTTGTCAAGGAATGCGGCTTCCAGGTCTTCCCAACACCCAATTGACTCTGCGGGCAAGCTGTTAAGCCAATGCCGAGCTGGTCCTTTAAGCTTGAGTGGGAGATACTTGATGGTATGCAGATCGTCGCCGCGGGCCATATGGATGTGAAGGAGATAGTCTTCGATCCAAACCGCGGGGTCTGTTGTTCCATCGTAGGATTCGATGTTTACGGGTTTAAACCCTTCAGGGATTTGATGATCCATTACTTCGTCAGTGAAGCATAGCGGGTGTGCGGCGCCTCTATATTGAGCAATATCACGACGTAGCTCGAGAGAGCGCTGTCTGCTGTGTTCGGCCCGGCCGGGGTTATTGTATCCGGCGCGACGATATTCGTCACGGGTCGTGGGGCGCCCACGTGATCCGTAGATGGATCTGGATTGCCTTGCTTTGTCCTCCCATACGTCTCGCAAGTCCGGCGCGTTCCCTCTTGGCTTCGTACTTTTGGAGCGATGCCGGGGTATGGTCTTGGTGGAGGGCCTGGATGCCTCTCTGTCGCGACCACGGGGTGGTCGGTCGGCCGTATCGTGCGCTGGTGATGAAGGTATGTATGCTTCCTCCTCTAATCGGGGGAGCAACTTGCGTCTTGGGTAGCTTTTGGAGGGGCGTTCGAGTTTATACTCCTCGGCCGCGAGGACCTCGGTCCATCGATCGGCCAGCAGGTCCTGATCAGCTTGAAGCTGCTGCTGCTTTTTCTTTAGGCTATTTGCCATGGCGATAAGCCTGCGTTTAAAACGCTCTTGTTCGACGGGATCCGCCGGCACGACAAATTCGTCGTCGTTGAGGCTTGCCTCGTCTTCGGAGGGAGGTATATAGTTATCATCCTCTACCTCTTCGTCTGCCGCCCTCTCGTGAGGGCTTGCTTCTGTATCCTCCTGCGCTGAGTCTTGCTAGAGGGGATTATCTTCGGCACTCTCTAGGGGATTATTATCTCCTGTGCCGGAATCTCCATTCTTACTATGGTGGGATTTAGAGCGGCGCCGCTGACGCCGGCGCTTGGGCTGTTCCTTTAAGGAATCTGCCTCCGCTGCTTCTTCGCCGTCCCCATCTTTTGGGGTGTCCACCATATAGATGTCGTATGATGAGGTGGTCTTCCAGTGCCCTGTAGGCGCTGGTTCCTGTTCGTCTCCGGCATCGTCGTCCATAGCGTTGATGTCTTCGGAGTCGTAGTCTAGCATGTCGGTTAGATCGTCGACAGTGGCTACGAAGTGGGTGGTGGGTGGGCTCTGAATTTCTTCGTCGTCCGTATCCCAACCATCCTGCCCATAATCCGGCCAGGACTCTCCGGATAGCGAGAGATGTTTTAGCGAATTTAGGATGTCGCCGAAGGGCGAGTGTTGGAAGATGTCCGCGACGGTGAATTCCATAACCGACGCCCAATCAGATCCGATTGGCAGGGGCGTGGGAGGTCCGGAGTCCGGCAAGGAGTCCGGCACCTCGGAGTCACGAGCTTCGCGAGGGACAAGGCTAGTGTTCGGCTCCATCGCCGTGGAAGTTGAAGCCCCCGAGGTGGTGTCCATCCACCGGTCCTCGATCTGGGCGATCGGCTCCGGACTAAGGGCCGGAGCGGATTCGTGTGCGGCCACCAAGGCACTGTTCGGCGGCAGAGCTAGATCATATCCATCGTAACAGTGCGGCGCGCTTGGCTGTGACTCGAGCCCGTCGAAGATCAAGTCCCCGCGGATGTCGGCCGTGAAGTTTAGGCTTCCGAATCTGACCTGATGGCCAGGGGCGTAGCTTTCGATCTGCTCCAGATGGCCAAGTGAATTAGCCCGCAGTGCGAAGCCGCCGAATACGAAGATCTGTCCGGGGAGAAAAGTCTCACCCTGGACAGCGTTGTTGATTGAAGATGCCATCGAGCCTATCGGTGACGACACAGAGGAACTCTCAATGAAAGCACCAATGTCGGTGTCAAAACCGGCGGATCTCGGGTAGGGGGTCCCGAACTGTGCGTCTAGGCGGATGGTAACAGGAGACAAGGGACACGATGTTTTACCCAAGTTCGGGCCCTCTTGATGGAGGTAAAACCCTACATCCTGCTTGATTAATATTGATGATATGGGTAGTACAAGAGTGGATCTACCACGAGATCAAGGAGGCTAAACCCTAAAGCTAGCCTATGGTATGATTGTTGTAATGTATGTTGTGTCCTATGGACTAAAGCCCTCCGGTTTATATAGACACCGGAGAAGGCTAGGGTTACACAGAGTTGGTTACAATGGTAGGAGATCTACATATCCGTATCGCCAGGCTTGCCTTCCACGCCAAGGAAAGTCCCATCCGGACACGGGACGGAGTCTTCAATCTTGTACCTTCGTAGTCTTGGAGTCCGGCGGACGATGATAGTCCGGCTGTCCGGACACCCCCTAGTCCAGGACTCCCTCAACGACAAAAACATTTGTGTCTCCAATTGCGTTTGAATTCTCCAAACCCTTCCCTTTACATTCTTGCAAGTTGCATGCTTCACTTTCCGCTGCTCATATACTCTTTGCATGCTTGCTTGAATTGTGTTAAGATTGCTTGACTTGTGCTAAGTTAGCTAAAATCTGCCAAAGACTAAAATTGGGAAAAGGATAAGTTTTTATTTGGTCAAGTAGTCTAATCACCCGAAGGGGAGCCTTGGCGCAGTGGTAAAGCTGCTGCCTTGTGACCATGAGGTCATGGGTTCAAGTCCTAGAAACAGCCTCTTACAGAAATGTAGGGAAAGGCTGCGTACTATAGACCCAAAGTGGTCGGACCCTTCCCTGGACCCTGCGCAAGCGGGAGCTACATGCACCAGGTTGCCCTTTTTTTAAGTAGTCTAATCACCCCCCCCCCTGTAGACATACTTTTCATCCTACAACGTCGGCACCCATGAGCAGGTAAGCGGCGCATCTTCATCGGCCAGCGGTCCACGGCGTCGGAGCTCCTTCACCGGTCGGCGTTCATCTTCCACCACCGCCCCCTCGTCCTCAAGCTGCAGCCATGGCCTATGTGAGTTCAATCCCCCTTTCTCTCCGTTCCTTCTAGCTAGATCTGAGCTGCAACTAGGGTTTAATCTAGATGCATGGTTGATTAGTGGTCTGATCTGTGAGCTGATATGGTTGGTTGCTATGCTGCGGTTGCAATTTGTCGTAGGGCTAGATGTTCAAGCATGTGGTAGGCTAGATTAGTAGTAGAGTTTGAAGTTGAACCTTGTGCTTGTGTTGATTCATGCTTAGATCTGTGATTTGTAGCTATTGGTGGTCCATTGGTAGCATGTTATTTGTTGTAGATGTATGTTTCTGCTCATAGATTGTCTGGTATGCTTAGTATGATAGTGACGAAGCATGTGCTTGCTATGATAGTGATGAACCATGTACATGTATGCTCCTGCTTTCATGGATTGCCTGTATGTTGTGTGCTATGCTCACTGTCAATGCGTGCTACGATTGTAGGACATGACCACGCAGACGCAAGATCTTAGTCAGGCCCTTGTCGTGTCCGACAGCCAGTTTGCTCCATCGTTTGTCGAGGACTCGCAGCCTATGTCCGAGATGGCACCTGATTCAGAGGTGTTCGAGTCTGGTTCACTCTATGTGCCAGTAGTGCTCGTTGAGCCAACTCCTACTACTGCTGCTGCAATCAAGCTAGCAGCAGCAAAGGCAAAGAAGGATGGTAGGTCCAACAACATGAAGTGGCAGCCGTTCATGTCCACGTTCGTGCTGAGATCATCTCTAGTGGAGTTAGGACTGACAAGGGCTTCAAGGAGGTGCACTTGAACACCGTTGCGAAGTAGGTGTTCAAGTTCTGTGGGCAAGAGGTGTCTGCCACCCAGGTGTACAACCACCTGAGGAAGTGGAGAAGTCGATGGATCCAAGTGTCCAAGCTGAGAGACCTTAGCGGCGCCTCATCGGATGAGAACACTTGCTTCATAGTTCTGGAGGCAGAGCACTATGGCGGCCATGTCGTGGTTAGCTCACATCCCTCTTCCTTTTCATACTGTCCACCATTGCCTACTCATAATCGCAACTAAAAACACTTGTGTTTCATTCTTAGGACCACCCAAGGGACGCTGAGTTCCTCAACACACCCATCCAGAACTACAACCAGATGCAGCACATCTTCTCCTTCGGGCTGGCAACTGGGAAGCATGTCATGGGCTCGGGTGAGCCTCTTGGTTCTCCCATGCCAGACTTCCCTGGGACACCGGACGTCGAGGTCCTTGATGGCCCTGACAAGACCGTTGCGAAGCCCTTCGACAAGCCATTTGACCCCGTCCATGATAGGAAGAGGAAGAGAGGAGGCCTGATGGAGGAGGAGATCAATGTCTTTTGCAACATGACTGAGGCGGTGAAGGAGGTGGCAACAGCCATCAGGGAGTGCAAGCCCCTCGACGTCCACCCTGACCTGTATGGCGTTGTCATGACCTAGGGTGGATTCCGTGACGAGGCTCTCATGGCAGCTCTCAGCCACCTTCTTGACAACAAGGCCCAGGATGTTGGGTTCGTTGCCATGGTCGACGCTCATAGGGTGCTGTTGCTCAGGAGCTGGCTGGGCAAGCACTACTACTATAGTAGTGCTGCCTGTGAGCGTGCATGATCCTCGATGGCGATGGCGGTGGTGACGACGACGACGATGACGATGACGACGTACATTTTGTGTAGCTAGGGCTCAAAAACTATTTGATGGTCTGTATATTTTGGTGAGGTGGTATATACTAACCCCTCACGCTGATGGTGAACTTGCGGTGGTAGGACGACACCCTCTTTTGGATGTGGTGGTAGGTTAACACCAAGGCAGTGCTAGGTAGAACTTGCTATGCCGTATGATCATGCATGCTTTACTTATCTTCTGCTCCATTGTTGTTTGTGTGCTACTTTGCTTGCTACTTGTGCTCCATTGATTTGCTGCTTCAACTCTTCCTCTTGTGCATTGCTAGGGCAAGTGGTATGCCGTGTTCATCTGTGAGGTTCCAGGGGTTTATAGTTCATGGGAAGAAGCCAATGCACAAGTGGCATCGTATAGCAACAGCAACTATAGAGGGTTCAAGACTAGGCAGGCAGCAGAACAAGCTTACTCCGCCTGGGTACAAAAGCACGGAGGCAGCAGTGTCGATAGTGCCAAGGTTGGAGCTGTCAAAGTGGAAGCTGCTACGGTGGATCGTCAGTTCGGCCTGAAGCTGAAGAACTTCATCATCTTCGCCCAGTTCGTCATCATTGCTGTGTTGTGGCGTTGGTGTGCTAGCTGTGATCATTGTGGGTAAGCTCACCAACTACAGTACAAGGTAAGCACAACATGTATGCCGTATGCAACCAAACGCCCTGTTCATGTGCCGCTAGGGCCAATGCAGCCAACCAACCAAAGTGCACTTGGGTATTACCTAATGCAGGGACTACGGATGCAGGCAACCAAACAAGTTGCGTATGACTTATTAGGGCATGTTTTTCCTCAACCAGACTGGGTTGAGAAGGGTATGCAATGTGACTACTGTTCCAAACTGGAACCAAACACGCCCTATAGCGTCGATTGTGGTTCACTAGCCCAAGTTTATGAGCGTGTAAAGCGTCGTCTTGAACACCCGCCTTGACGATGTTCAGCCGGATGTGGTCGGCTGGCTGTGCCGTGCACAACTGCACTGCTGCACATCGCGGGCTGTATAAGACTTCCGCATTGGCGTGGCGTCGAGGGGAGATCGATAGTTGCTGATGGTCTCATCCTCGAGCATCACAACAACCTTGGAATTGATTAGATGCATCAACAGGATGCTTGACAACCTCCACTTGCACATCGATGTCTAGGTACTAAAAGATATACATGAGTCGACATATTTTCCCTTTGTTTCAGATTTTGCTTAACACACCTACTCCCTCCATCCCAAAATAAGTGCCTTGAGCTTAGTACAAATTTGTACTAGAGCTAATACAAAATTGAGACATTTATTTTGGGACAGAGGGAGTATTAATTTGAATCCTAAACCAAGAATTAACCTCATGTCATCCATTTGCCAAAGCTGGAGGCCGTGGCACCTGACAGTACATGCACTTGCGTCAGAATTACAATACATGCTGGTTTCATCAATTTAAGTGATGGGTTATACTCTATGACAACAAATTTATGACCATTGTTGATTCAAGATACTTAGGTTGCTCGAAATATGTTTGATGACGTGACTCTTCTACTATCTACCAAATTAAAGAGGACTGAAAAGGTAAGAATGTTTAGTGTTCTTTGCATTAAGATTTACTCCTTTTGTACCGATCGAATAAATTTCTGGTGCCGAGAAAATAAATGATTCGATCAAATTAACTCTATGTCTATCCAATATACTTCTGTCAACTAGACAATGCAATATGCTTCAGTCAGATTCATGAAATCCTTTATTTGCCTCAAGTATAGCATGCATAGTTTAGCAGTAGTAATATTCTTTTGTCAATTTTTCTAAAATTTGCAACAACCAAAAGCTGAATTAAAGGAGACACAAACATCAACAGAAGTAAATATGGGAGGAAGCTTTTCACAAATACTATGTTCATAATGTTCAAATTTTTGCTTCATATATGAAACTCTGATAACCTCTCTCTCATATTTATTGCCCTGTTTAGACAAGAAATTTGGAGAAAGCGAAAATAAGATTGGTTATGTTATTTCAGCCCCCCAGATAATGTGTATGTGGCAGTCAAGTATCAAACCTGCTGATTGTACCTCTTATTTTAGGGGCACCTACATGTTGAAGTTAGCATGACAGGTCTGGCTATTTCCTCCATCGCAATTTTATTTTGTATAACCTTCATATCGAATGGAGAAAAGGGATGATGGTAAAAGAAAGTTCTTAATTGAAGAAAAATGTTATTCCACTATAAATAAAGATATGTGCCTAGTCTGAATGACAATGTTCTTTCATTTTCAATCATCTTTCTGTTATAATTTTTACGGTTTTATTCTTAAGGTAAATTTTTTGCTCAACTTCCTGCCGCAACGCGCGGGGTATCTACTAGTATCTTATATAGACAAACCCCACTACCAACCATTAATAGCTATATTACTACTCTCACAATGATCCATGTCACCAACACATTTTTGACCATTAGATGACCACATTGTATGGTTGAGATCCATCATGCAAGGAGTCTCCCACATAAATTGCATTTAATGTTCTTCCATGCAAAACTCCTGTTGCATTGCCATTCGCACCTCACCTGCATCGATTATATATATTTCCCTAGATACTTTCCATGCAATTACGAAAGTATCTTTAGATTTGTACGTTATGTAGTTGTAGTATACCTATAGATAGGATGAGATTCTTACACCATTGGCTCACCTGCTATGATAATTATTATTTTGCCGAGCACCCCCTTGCATGATTTACTCCATCGTTTTGGGTTAGTTGTCATCCTTATACTTTGTGTTGCACTTCAGGCTAATGAAATTTGCAGCAAGACCTTATTCAGTTTCCAAAATCTCAACAATAAATATATTTGTGAAGGTTATTCCATATATTAAGTGCAGTTGCCCATGTGCCAACTATTAGAGTTTAGCTCAGTTTTGATTCGTAGGAATTCCTGTTTGAATGTGCGAAGCATTTGTCTAGTTAAGAAAATATAATCAACATTTTTAAAAATTGATAATCAAGTATTTGACAAAAGCTTAATCAAGCATTTTTTTGCGGGTGGTTAATAAAGCATTTGAAAAATATTAAATGTGTATAGGAAATGTGTTTGTCAGGTATACGAAAAATATATACAAAACAAATACAATGTGTATGGAAAAATGTTGATCATGCTCAAAAAAATGTTTCTAGAGTATACAAAAAATGTACATTGTGTGTGGAAAAATTCTTATTACCATAAAAACCTTCATCGTGTATTAAAAAATGTAGAACATGTATTCAAAAAATGTTAATCTTGAATTTGAAAAATGTGAAACATGTACATAAAAAATTATTAGATATATACCAAAACTGTACAATGTGTATAAAAAATATTAAACATAATAAATGTTAGTTTACAAAAAAATCATATATTTCAACAATGTTAAACATGTATATAAAATATGATCTTGAAGTATACGAAAAATGTAGATTGTATTATGAAAAATGTTGGCATGTGTTGACATAAAACCGATGAAGATCGACAGAAGAAACCGAATAAAAATCAAAAATAAAAATAAAGGAAACCTAAAAAAATGAAAACAGAAGAAAACCAATATGAAAGAATTGAAGCAATGACAAATCATGGAATACACAAGAAAAACGAAGAAGACCAATAAAGAAACAATAAAAACCTAAGATAAAAAAGAGAAAATAGAAATAAAAGAAAAAAACCAATGAAAATGGAGAAAGAACAAAAGAAAGCCAGAAAAAGAATGAAAATAAAAAACCCAGTAAAACCAGGAATAAAACCAAGAAAACCAGTAAAATAAAAGCGTGAAAACTATCCAGAAAATAGTGGCGCTCGCTACAGCGCGGGGTGTACAATTCTTATAGCCAGGCACCGATTAGGAGATGTGGCGCTCGCTACAGCGCGGGGTGGGCCGGCCAACGAACGGGCACCACACAATAAAAGCGTGAAAACTATCCAGAAAATAGTGATACCGCGGAATCGAACCCGCGACCAACAAATCCAACAATGTTCGGCTAACCACTAGGATGTGCGATTGCAAGAAAACCAATAGCCGCTGTTACATGATTTCTTTTAAAAAAACGACATTTCACAGATTTCTGAAAAAGTTCCTGAAGATGCAAAAATATTTTGCCCTATTCAAGAAAAGTTCAATGAGTCTGAAAAAAGTTCATCAATAATAAAAATAGTTCACAAAAAATGATTTTTTTATCAAAAATGAAAAAAGTTCACAAATTTCAAAATAATTCACAAAACTGAAAAAAGTTCATAAACTTTGAAAAAAGTTTATCGAATTTTTAAAAATGTCCATTGAATTTAAAAAAGCTCATCGATTTCAAAAATTGTTCATAAAATTTGAAGAAAGTTCATCCAATCTGAAGAAAATGTTCATGAACTAACAAAAAGTTCATCGAATTTGGAAAAAAATCATTGATTTTTATAAATATTTCACTAGAAATAAAAAAGTTCATTTATTTTGAAAAAGTTTCACACAAAATTAAAAAAGTTCATCGATTTGGAAATAACGTTCATTGCATTTAAAGAAGGTCATCTAATTTGAACAAAGTTCATCAAATTCAAAAAAAATATTCGATTTTAAAAAAGTTCACTGAATTCGAGAAAAGTTCATTGATCTAACAAAAAAGTTCATCAAAATTGAAAAAGGTTCATCGAACTTGAAAATAGTTTATAGAATTTGAAAAAAGTTCATTAATTTTGATTTTTTTATCAATTTTGAGACAAGTTCGTCGACTTTGGAAAATAGTTCATAGATTTGTTGAAAAGATCATTGAATATGAAAAATAAAAAGAGACAGGGAGAAACTAAAAAACACAGAAAGAAAAACAAAAAAGAGAACGCAAAACAGAAAAATAAAACATAAAAAGGGAAGAAAACCGGGTGAAATAAAATCCCTGGAACCCAGCCCAGAAAACCAGAGTAGGACTCTCGCGCACTCTAAGAAAAAGATGAAAAAGAAAAAGATTAGCACATGTCGCCTGTTAGCCAAGATGGTTAGTAACCTTCGCGCTGCACGAAGGTGTTCTGGCGCCTGTTAGGAAAAATTGCCTTTAACCGGCACCTGCAGCGCCGAATAGGGTTTTTCCATCGAACCAGCGATCCCTTGTTTAATGTACGAGATAATAACCAACGCGCCTCCTCACCCAATTTGTTTAATCATAGGTTTTCACATATTTTTGTCTTCCTTTTTGATTCTTTTTCCTACAATGGGTTTCTTTGATTTAATTTTTTAGTTTCTTTTGCTAAATGCATGAGCATTTTTTTAATTCGGATTTTTTTTCGCAAATTTGTGATTTGTTTTCAATTTTATGAATTCTTTTGAAATTGATGAACCTTTTTACAAATCGATAGTTTTTTTTTCAAATTCGATGATCTCTTTTCAAATTTGATGATCTTTTTTTCAAATTGGATGAATTTTTTTCAAATTTAATGAACCTTTTTTCAAAGTCAACGAACATTTTTCAAATCCGATTTGCTATGTTCCCAAAATCACTGAACTTTTTTCACATTTTGTGTATTTTTTTAAAAATCAATGAACTTTTTTTCCATATTGATGAACTTTTTAAAAATTTATCATTTTTCTATATTTTTATGAATTCTTTTCAAAATTTAAGTTTTCCTTTTATATAATCTATACTGGGTATATAATAAATATTATGTGTAGTATTTAAAGGGTTAAATAATATTGTTTCCTGGTATTAGGCAACAAGTTGTGGCTAATCTAGTGGTTACCATAGAAGGGAGTCACTCTACAGGTTCAGAATTTGATTCCCCCTTATCACAGTATTTTTACTTCACGTTTCTTTTTCCAGCATGTTGGTGGGCCGGCCCTCTAGGGACCGCTGGGTGCCGGTTCCGCTGAGCGGCGCTTAAAGCACCAGTTAGGAGCTCCCTGTTGTCTGCCTAGAAAAAAAGAGCTCCCTACTGTGTTCTCAGAGCAGTCGATACATAGCCGTTCTTAGAATAGTCAACCAAATGCCTGCGCGGAGCACTGACAGCCGGCCAATGACTGTTATATTTTCTGGCCATTGTTTTAAGTTTTCACGGTTATCAACGGTGTTTTTTCTTCCAATTCAGCTAATATTTTCTTTATTTTTCCTTTCCTTTACCATCTCCTTTTCTGATTTAAATTCTATTTTTCTATTTTTGGTTTCTTCTTTTTATTTTATTTTGTAAACATGAAATGTTTACATACATTCATAACATTTTCTACATTTGTTTATTTTTAATACATTATTTTTAACAGATTAATATATATAATATATGTAATATTTTTCAAATATGTGATGCTGAATACGAAATTATTTTAAAAAATGTGCGGTGACCTATTTTTTAATACATGAATAATGTATTTTTGAATACTTGATGGACATTATATTAATTTCATACATGATTGTTTCTAACACATTAAAGATTTTTGATAAATGAATCATTTTTAAATACAAGACGATTGGTATTTAAATATGCGATGAATTTTTCCCAAACACCGCATGAAGATCTTATATGTAAGATAATGTGCATTTTTATTTTTTAATGCAATATAGTTTTCTTTTCTAAAAATTGATACATTTTTTTAAAATGGTGAAATATGAACCAGCCCCACCATTGACATTGGTGTTTCCTCTGCTATTCCGTGAACTCGACGCTGAATAGGCCGTTAGAGATAGTCAACCATTTTTTTTGATTTTTCCTCTTTTCAAGTTTTTATTTTATTTTCCAGCTATTTTATTTTATCTTCATTTATGCTTTTGTATTTTCACCTTCATATTTTGAACATTTTCCTCATAGTATATCAACGTATATTCGTACATCTATGTTTTTTTTTCATCTACGAGTCTTTTTACGAAATCATGAATTATTTTAATACATGAACACAAGAAATATCTTTTATATGTATGGACATTTATAAGTACACACTTAAATTATTTTTTATTTTTCTGCCATTTTTAGTTCTAAATTAAATTTGTGAAAACACATTTTGTAGTATGTTTGTTGAATTAAAAACATTATTAGAAAAATAAAATAATTAAACTCAACTGACCACTCCATTGTGCATCTGCGCGATGCATGCAGTCATTTTATTAATTATTTAAGAAGACCTTACAAAGTAGTACATCAGGTAGTATGAAGCCACCATCTTAGCAATATCTGTCGCTACTCCTATCCACCTAATGAGGGGTGCTGATAGTCCGAGCCTAATACCAAACAACCATCGCACAAATGCCTAACATCTAAAGCCAGAGGCCCCAACCAAGCCACATACTGGGTTTGGGGCACAAACTGGTCCGACGCACTCTCTCTGTCGTCGCCGCCATCTTCCACCAATTCATCTTCAGAGCAGAAACTAACGCAATGACCTTGCCAAGCCTCTCTGCTATCGACGTCACCATGACGCTAGACAACATCCTCCCCCTGCGTGAGTCCATCTATGCGCATCGGACGCCGAGTCTCCACAGCGCCACGCCTCCGAGATCCGCCACCATCAATGTGCAAGTTGAAGCACCGCTCCACCAAAGAAGCCGTCCTCTGATCCCTCGAGCTCGTGTGTACCTCCAAGAATGACGCCCCCAAGAAGAAAACTGACACCATAGCGCTGCCGTCATTCGATCTACTGACCTAGGGTTTCACCCGGAGGTGGCAGAGAGTGGCCTTCAACTTCTCCACGTTGATGCCCTCAACAAGGGAACGACGCAGACAGCGCCGCCACCGCCGGCCTTGGCAGTAGCCGAAAACAAGTTTTCACTCAAATCAGTTTAGAGAACCTCCATCTCTCGTGCATGGGCCGCAGCCATCACTGCCGGTGACTGGACGATCCAGGCCACCGCCGCCACATCACAGCAAGGAGAAAAAACCCCACTGAGTCCCTGCCCACAATCGGATCTTCTCTAGGATCCACCAGAGGATGCCGCCGAAGCAACCAGAGGAGGTCGTCGGGCCCCTCACCGCCGGCCGACCATTGGAGGCCGAGGCCACGTTCGCAGGACCAGATCCGTGCTCACGCCACCGCCCAGGAGCCAACCCCAACCCGGCGCCATCCTTGCTATCCACCGTGCAGCCGCCATGGCCTGGCCGCCCCCCAGCGCCGCCGTCACGCTCTGCTTTAGCGCCATGCCTCCGCCGCGCCGCCGCATCTTGCGCTGCAGCCATACGTCGGGTCCATGGTTGGTCCATTTAGAAACACTTGAGCGGTTGCTCGACTATTCCATGTTTAAGGCGTGGAATAGGAGATCTCATGAACCTCCCCTCCCCCTTTTTTTAGCACTTCTGAGACGTCCATGGATGTGCTCACATAAAAGTTGCCAAATTCAAATGACATGAGTTTTTTTTTCTTCTCTAGGAACAAACTACCTCCTTTTTTTTACGGTGAACTACCTCCTATTTTCAATCAGATGAGATGCAATTTCCCATTTTGCATGGATGGATATGTTGACTCGTATACGAGTATACGGTACCTTAGATTTAATCAACATTTTTGCATATATTTATAAAGGTTATTGTGGAAACTCCTACTTTTGATGATTTCTGATTAGTCTTTTCTTTCATGGAATAATATTCATTGAACTATGTGTCACACGCTTACTTAATTGCCCAGTGAAGGAAAAAGGGATAATCTAAAACATAGAACTCTTCAAAAAGGTTTTGCCTAAATCAAGCAAAAAAGATGCACGGGTGCTTAGATTAGTTCGATGCCAACTGCCTTTGAGTATTTGACGGGAAAATTCCATGGAAGTGCTTTTGGTGGCAATGCCTTTGCTTTCACAAAAGATGGATAAATCAAGCTCGATCAATAAAGCCTTTGGCTCATCGCCATGGAAATGATTAAAAGGGATCTCACTTTTTTTTGTCCTCCCCCGAATAAACCTGCCATGGGTGAGCTGATTCTTAAAAGAAACAGACTGTTGATGCACCCCTGCTCAAACTTGTCACTAATTGCTGTGTGTCCCAGAGTTCTTTACTACTTTATCTAACCTTTTTTTTCTTCCTTTTTTGATGCTTTTCCTCTCATCTCTTTTCCCCGTCCAGGCACTTCTTTTACTGCATTCGGGTGGCATTTTAATTATTTTGGCTCTAATCATGAATACTGTCTTTTGTGAGGCTTTTGGACCATGCATGGGGGAGAGACCAAGGCGAGCACTTTTGACCGAAGAACCCAGGCGCTGGCTTAAAACAACATTGCTAAGCAATGAGCAGTTTCAGTAAAGCTTGGTCAAGCTTTCTACACTTGTCATACATTCGTTTGCTTGTGCTTACATATTTTCTTATATTTACTATTTGTCCCAAAAAATTACTTATATTTACCATTTCTCTAGGTTAATAAATTTATTCTTATCTGTATGTTATGATTGAAATTTAGCCAATTTCGGTCACTTGGCAACCCCTAATAAAGGTTAAGGGCATCTCCAACGCGTATCCTCAAACCGCTCGCATCCGTCCGGGTCGTGCTATCCGGACGTGTTGTGTCATCCAACGCGGGGCTGTATCGGTCCGTAGGACGGCCCAGATGTACTTACTCCCGTAAACCGAAGACAAACAATGAGGCTTTGCGGGCGTCCGGACCGCTCTCAAACTCGCTTCTGACCACACTGGCCCCCCGAAACCCCCATCCTCGCCCGCTCGGGCTTCCCGTCTGAAACCGTCAGCACCACTCCAGATTGTCAGTGCCGCATTCATGCACAGCCAGAGCGGATGCGACCTCTCACTGGCGCCGTCACTGACGCGGCGCCGGCAGAGAGAGCGCCACCGCACAACTTCCTAGTGCAGGCGACTCTTTCGCATTCAAACGACACGATGGATGCCCGTCCGTCCGTCTGCCGCCCACATTAATGACACACGGTTGCTGAGGCGGCTACACAGGCGCCACCCATCCGTCCCTCTGCTGCCCGCCATTAGTATATAAGCTGCTGCCTCGATCATAACCACAGTCATTCGTCTCCGATCCCTTTCTCCTCTCTGCACCATTCCCACCATGGCTTCATCGTGCTCCAGAGTTCTCTAGGACAGGCTACGACGGACCAGAAGAAGGATATGGCCGCCATTGCTGCCTGCCGACTAGCCAGCAGGCAGCCGGAGGACGGCGACGTCCCAATGGAGGATGCGGCCAACGACGAGCCGGTGCCACCCTCCTTGTCTGCCCACCCTCCCCCTTCCCCGCGCCACCGTCGCTGGTGCATTGCACCATGACCATCGGCAAGGCATGTGCCCGTTACATGGACATGGTGCGGGAGGAGCAGTTCTGCGAGGCACAGGACGATACCGCCTACAACCACCAGGTCCTTCAGGAGCACCAGCAGGCAGAGGAGCAGCTCGTTGCCGGCAGGGCGATCACGTCAGAAGCAGGCCTGGCGATGCTGCTTGAGTCCTACCACTCCGCTCGCGAGATCCACCTCGCCCGCTGGTGTTACCGCCAGCGTAATGCGGAATTGAAGGCCTCCTACAAGGAGTCGACGAGGCGGCGGATGAGGTGTGGGGCAAGACCGACGAGAAGGAGGAGGACATCGCCGGCAGATCTGCCGAGGCCCGAGGCCGCGCCCCGTTGCCATGACCATATATCTGGCACGTCCGCCAGCGCCGACGGTATCAAGGAAGAGTAGTGCACGGTAGGTCACCACCGCTCGGGTCCCAAGAAGGCCATCGATTCTCCCCTCCCATTGAAGCCAATCTTGGTGGACTCAACATCGGCGACGACGTGGAGGCCGACAACTTTATTTCCTAGGTCTCCGGAGGCGGAGGTTATGGAGGCGGACCTGGAGAGCCGAGGTAGAACTGGAGAAGGCAAAGCTTCAGTTCTCAGGTCTCATGGCCGGACGTGAGGAACGGGCATAGATTATGTTTATTAATTATACCTCCAGAGCCGGACGAGCGCCGCTTAGTTGATATAAATGTAATGAAATCCGTCATATTTATATGAAATCCGGTCGTGTTTTATCGGATTTTGTTCGGTTAGTTCGAATTGTTGGTCCGATGTATGCGGGCAGCGTTGGATAACAGTCCTTCGCATCCGTGTCCGCGGTCTGATCCCCCTGCGTACAAGCGGATGCGGGAGAAAATTTATGGGTCGTCGTTAAAGATTGGATTTGGCAGCAACTATTGTCACTCTCTTCCCTATTTCTCTCTGTGCCAGCCATGGGATTTGGCAGGCATCAGGCATATGTATGCAGCGGAAGAGAACGAAGAGATGGTGGAATTGAGATATGAAAGACACGGATTGACAGCAACAGCTCAATTTGGAGCTCTCTAGTGAGGGCAGATTTTAAAAGAGGGACAACGTACACGGCTCCCGATTCGATGTCTTTGTGGCAGACCAGAGCCGGGCACCAAGGAACATGATGAACAGTACACATATAGTAGCAAGGAACAGCTTAATTCATCCACTTTTTTTGATTTGCTCGTTCGCTTTTACCATAAATGCGAAAGGCTAAAGTGTTAGGGACATGCATCTACCCTTCCATCTCAAGGGAATTCTTAGGACTTGGAGCTAGTGTGATAAGCATATAGGCCGATTGGCCTCACAAACTGACGGGCAAGGGCCTGATACTACTACTCCGCCATCATCTGCACCCGTCAGTGTACTGACTTACGGCATTACAGTGGCATTTGATATATAGGTTTAGAACAGTTGCATTATGTTAGAGTTGTGTCAAATATTTTGTGCAATATAGTTTATAGCTGGGCTTTAAGTCATACGATGTGGTAGACAGAATATAGTGTAGTGTCCTAGTAGGAGTCTTGTATCTTAGACCTTTTATATAATGTGGGGTAGACACATGATGTAACATATGCCAACATAATATGAGAGATGAGAAAAATAATGACAACTTTGACGGAAGATGGTCATCCATGTTTAATATGATCATTGGGAGTCTCGATGTGAGGGAGATTGACCTCACTGGCAGACAGTACACATGGGCAAACACACTACCTGAACCGACTTATGAGAAGTTGGATCGAGTGCTCACCAGTGTAGAGTGGGAACAGAAGTTTCCCTTGGTAACTGTACGTGCGCTTCACAGAGCATTTTCTGATCATACACAGTTGCTGGTCATTTCAGGGAAGCGACCAATGTGGGAAACAAGAACATTTTCTCTTTTGAACTAGGAATGCTCTCCTCTATCCGATCCACTCACACTCACACTCACTCGATCTCCCCCTCAACCCCCCCTCCAGCGCCGGTCCTCCCCCGCCGGCCGCCGTCGCCTACCCCTCCTCCCTTCGCGCTGCCGTCACCTCCTCCTCCTCGCCCCTCCTCGCTCCGCCCTTCCTCCTCCGTCCTACTCTCTCCTCCCTCCTTCAGTCACCCCTCCTTCTCCCTCCTCCCTCCTCCATCCACAACCCCTCCTCCCTGCTACATTTTGATTTAGTAGGCTAGTTCATATGCAACATTTTTATTTAGTTCATATGATTTAGTTGATTTAGTAGGCTAGTTGATTTAGTTGATTTAGAACATTTTGATTTAGTTGATTTAGTAGGCTAGTTGATTTAGTTGATTTATAGAACATTTTGATTTAGTTGATTTAGTAGGCAAGTTGATTTATAGAACATTTTTATTTAGTTGATTTAGTACGCTAGTTGATAGCTCTAAAGATTTGGCACCACCTAGCTAGATCTTAGGATTATAATTGTCCATCAAATTGCTTATCGCGAAAGAAGAATCAAATTGCTTCTCGCGAAAGATTTGGCATTTGCCTGCTAGCTGTTGGTTCTATTCCAGAAGGTGTTAGTAAGATATGAAAATATAACTGAAGAAGAACCAAAAATATCACATGCTACTGTTTTTCTTTCCGATGAAGTGGATCGTTAATCCTTTGGTCATATTGCTTTAGGAAAATGGCGCCACCACCACCACCACCATCATGTCGACTGTGCAAGTCAAGGTGCGCCAGCAGCCTTGCAACTGGCAAACTGTTCCGCATCTACTTCCAGCCGAGTTTTTGTCATGCGGCGGTAAGAAATTATATGAAATGTAACAACTATTTTATTTTTAGTGTTGGCATTACTGCATTGTGTCATTTTACTTTTTTTACACAGATTGTCCCATGCAATGTGAGGTTGAAATTCAACAAGCTGACAGGAGACACTGTGACATTTGAGGCTCCTGGGGGCCGTACACTATGGAGGTCGAGAAAGGACACAATACGTCGCAGATTGGAGGAGATGGATGGGCCCGTTTTCTCGCCCGCATGCGTCTTACTGGTGGTGAGTTGATCAGTTTCTCCTTCAGAGCAGAAAGACCCAAGCTGGATGTCATTTATATCAACCTGGTGGAAGATGATGAAGATGACGAAGATGATGAAGATGATGAAGATGATGAGGACCCACTTCATGAAGCCATCTTAGCTCAAAGAATGAGGCTGAGTGAGGAGGAGGTGTGCAACCTATGGGACATAATTCCGCCACGTCATGACTATGTCGGGGTGCCATTCGTGACCCGCCTGACAAGTACCATGGTCGATCCACATGATATGGTATATTATACTTACAAATGCAAATTATCTGATGATATGCTTAGTGTAGAGTCCAATGATATGTTGTGTGGAATCTAGTCGATGCTTTAGTGTATAGTCCGATCACATGCTTATTAGTGTAGAATCTAAGGAACTATTAATAGTGTAGATAATCCATATATATACTTATTAGTAGAATTCATGCTTAGTACAAATGTGTAGTACTGTGTCTTTTGATAGTGTAGAAATGTATACTTAATAGAAATATATTTGCAAGAGTATGTGCGAGGCTATTTATTAATTGATATGTTTTTCTTATTCAGAAATTGGCAAAGAGTCTATCTGTGAGTTGTGGTATCGAGCCTGATGAAGAAGGCTCAGCTGGACTACGCCTTACCGCAAGGGGCTCCGTCACAACCTATACTTACCGCATGGACATAGACGGTCACACACACACAGTTAAACTCGGTTGGGTGAAAGAGATTCCTTGTTGGCAAGAATCTTCGTGTTGGACAGGCCATCCTAATTACTACCAGGAACACCCACCGCCTAGGCTTGAGGATGATGATCGTCGTCGATATCATCTAGAACTACATATGTGTGTGTGTGTGTCTGTGTGTACATATGATGATCGTCGTCGATATCATCTAAAACTACATATGATGATCGTCGTCGATATCACCTAGTACTGCTTGAGGATGCATGTTGACCATATATGAAATTGTTATCTAGTACTCCCTCCGTTCCAAATTACTCGTCGTGGTTTTAGTTCAAATTTGAACTAAAACCACGACGAGTAATTTTGAATGGAGGGAGTACTACCTAGTACCTATAATGCTTTATGAAATTGATATCTAGTAGTACCTAGTATCTGGAAATTGCAGTTTACTGAAACTGAAACGGGGTAGGAAGCGGGGGGGGGGGGGGGGGGGATGATGAAAGATATAGCAGTAGCGAGGGCCTAGGAAAACACTACAGCTAATTAATAGTAGCACGTTCCATAAAAGCGCTGCTGATATAGTCAACAGTAGTAGCGCGGGTGCGGACCGCGCTACTACTAACAGTTAGTTGTAGCGCCGTAGTAGTAGCGCGGCTGCCCGCGCTGCTGATAGCCTCAAAACCCGTGCTACTACTAGGGTTTTCCCTAGTAGTGTAAGGTGAATGATGACATAGGTCATTATTTTCAAACACATAAGGGCTTAAGACAAGGAGACTCAAGGTCTCCTGTCTTGTTCAACATTGTAGCAGACATGTTGGTTGTTCTTATTGGTCGGGCTAAAGAAAATGGCCAAGTAGGAGGGCTAGTTCTGCATCTTGTGGATGGGGGAATGTCCATACTACAATACGCGGATGACACTATTGTTTTTATGGAACATGATCTCGAGTACTTTGCTTATTCGAACAATTGTCAGGACTCAAAATCAATTTCAAGAAAAGTGGGTTGCTCTGCTTTGGGAGAGCCAAAGAGGAACAAGATGCTTACAGACAACTGTTTGGTTGTGAAATGGGGTTCCTACCATTCAGCTACTTAGGGATTCCAATTCATCAACGCAAATTATCGAATAAGGAGTGGAAGTGTATTGAAGATCAATTTGGAAAAAGACTAAGTTACTGGAAAGGAAAGCTTATGTCTTATGGAGGTCGACTTGTGTTGATTAACTCGGTTCTCAGTAGCTTGCTGATGTTCCTTCTATTATTATTTGAAGTACCGGTAGGGGTACTGAAAAGATTAGATTTCTAACGATCTCGCTTTTTCTGGCAATCTGATGAGGTTAAGAAGAAATACAGATTAGCCAGATGAGATATCATTTACAGGCCCAAAGACCAAGGTGGGTTAGGGATCGAGAACTTAGAAGTTAAAAATAAGTGTCTCCTAAGCAAATGGTTATTTAGATAATCTGTTGAGACTGAGGGAACATGGGTACAAATTCTGCGTAATAAGTACCTACATTCCAAGACTTTGGCCTAGGTTACTGCTAGATCTACTAATTTGCCATTTTGCAAGGGATTAATAAGGATGAAAGAAACCTTTTTTCATAGGGTAAAATTTATTATTAGGAATGGTAACACGATTAGATTCTAGGAAGATGCATGACTAGGGGAGACACCCTTAGCCATCCAATATCCCACTTTGTATAATATTGTACAATGCAAGGAAGGCTATGTTGCTACAACATTACAATCAGTTCCCTTAATATCCAATTCAGAAGGTCTTTGTGAAGGAAATGTGCCCTAAAGGCAATAATAAAGTTGTTATTTTTCCTTATTTCATGATAAATGTTTATTATTCATGCTAGAATTGTATTAACCAGAAACTTGATACATTTAAAGATACATTGACAAAACACTGTGTCCCTAGTAAGCCTCTACTAGACTAGCTCGTTAATCAAAGATGGTTAAGTTTCCTAACCATAGACATGTGTTGTCATTTGATGAATGGGATCACATCATTAGGAGAATGATGTGATGGACAAGACCCATCCGTTAGCTTAGCATAATGACCGTTCGGTTTTATTTCTATTGCTTTCTTCATGTCAAATACATATTCCTTCGACTATGAGATTATGCAAGTCCCGGATACTGGAGGAATACCTCATGTGCTATCAAACGTCACAACGTAACTAGGTTATTATAAAGATGCTTTACAGGTATCTCTGAAGGTGTTTGTTGGGTTGGCATAGATCGAGATTAGGATTTGTCACTCCGAGTATCAGAGAGGTATCTCTGGGCCCTCTCGGTAATGCACATCATAAGAAGCCTTGCAAGCAAAGTGACTAATGAGTTAGTTGCAGGATGATGCATTACTAACGAGTAAAGAGACTTTCCGGTAACGAGATTAAACTAGGTATGAAGATACCGACGACCGAATCTCGGGCAAGTAACATACCGATGGACAAAGGGAATAACGTATGTTGTCATAATGGTTCGACCGACAAAGATATTCGTAGAATATGTGGGAGCCAATATGAGCATCCAGGTTCCGCTATTGGTTCTTGACTGGAGAGGTGTCTCGGTCATGTCTACATAGTTCTCGAACCTATAGGGTCTGCACGCTTAAGTTTGATGACGATTTTGTATTATATGAGTTATGTGATTTGGTGACCGAATGTTGATCAGAGTCCCAAATGAGATCACAGACATGACGAGGAGTCTCAAAATGGTCGAGAGGTAAAGATTGATATATAGGACGATGGTATTCAGACATCGGAAGTGTTCCAGAGGGTATCGAGTACATATTGAGTCACCGGAAAGGAGTTTCGGGCAACCCCGGCAAAGATATGGTCTTAATGGGCGAGGGAGGGACAGACCAACCCACAAGGGGCTGGTGCGCCCCTTTCCCTGGCCACAGGACCTAGAGGTAGGAAAGGAAGGGGCGCCACCTCCTCCTGCCTTTCCCCCTTGGTGGGAGAAAGGAAAAGGGGGGCGCCACCTCCTCCTTCCTTCCCCTCATCGCTAGAAGAAGGAACGGGAGGGCGCCGGCCTAGGGCAAGAGCCTAAGTAGGATCCCTCCTACTTGGGGTGCCCCTAGGGATGCTTCTCCCTCCCTCCCATCTATATATACATGGGGAGGGGGCGCCTAGAACACACAACAACATCTGTTAGCCATGTGCGGTGCCCCCTCCACAGATTACACCCTCGGTTATATTCACGTAGTGCTTAGGCGAAGCCCTGCGCGGATCACTTCACCATCACCGTCACCATGCCGTCGTGCTAACGGAACTCATCTACTTCCTCTACACTTTGTTGGATCAAGAGTTCGAGGGACGTCATTGAGCTAAACATGTGCAGAACTTGGAGGTGCCATACGTTCGGTACTTGATTGGTCAGGACGAGAAGAAGTTCGACTACATTAACCATGTTGTCAAACGCTTCTGCTTTCGGTCTACGAGGGTACGTAGACATACTCTCCCCTCTCGTTGCTATGCATCTCCTAGATAGATCTTGCGTGAGCGTAGGAATTTTTTTGAAATTGCATGCTACGTTCCCCAACACTTTGGTGGGGGAGCGATGGAACTCTTGGTTGCATTTGGAACTTTCGGACCAACCAGTACCATTCATTGGAAACTCTCTAGGAACGGTAGTTTCATGGTGAAATCTATGTACTTGGACCTAATTGACTCTGGGCCAATTCCGCAATCTTTCCACACCTGGAACATTAAAGTACCGCTTCAAATTAAAATCTTCATGTGGTTTGTGCACAAAGGAGTGATACTAACAAATGATAACTTGGTAAAGAGAAGATGAGTCGGTAGTTCCTGATGCTGTTTTTGTGACCATGACGAAATGACTCAACAACTCTTTCTAGACTATACGTTAGCAAAACTTCTATGGCGTACTCTTCATATAGCCTTTAACGTGAATTCTCCTATTAGCATCAACGCATTATTTGGGATGTGGCTGATACGTCTCCAACGTATCTACAATTTTTGATTGTTCCATGCTATTATATTACCCGTTTTGGGTGTTTATGGGCTTTACTTTACACATTTATATCATTTTTGGGACTAACCTACTAACCGGAGGCCCAGCCCGTATTGCTGTTTTTTGCCTATTTCAGTATTTCGAAGAAAAGGAATATCAAACGGAGTCCAGATGCAATGAAACCTCCGGGAGCATGATTTTTGGATTGAACGTGATCCAGAGGACTTGGAGTGCAAGTCAAGAAGCAGCTGAGGTGGCCACGAGGGTGGAGGGCGCGCCCACCCCTACAGGGCGCTCCCCTATCTCATGGGCCCCTCGGGCGGCCACCGACCTACTTATTCCTCCTATATATATACCCACGTACCCCGAGAACATCAGAACAAGCCATGAAAACCTAGTTTCACTGCCGTAACTTTCTGTATCCGTGAGATCCCATCTTGGAGCCTTCGCCGGCGCTCCGCCGAAGGGGGAATTGACCACGTAGGGCTTCTACATCAACACCATAGCCCCTCCGATGAGTTGTGAGTAGTTTACCACAGACCTTCGAGTCCATAGTTATTAGCTAGATGGCTTCTTCTCTCTTTTTAGATCTCAATACCATGTTCTCATCGATCTTCTTGGAGATCTATTCGATGTAACTCTTTTTTCGGCGTGTTTGTCGAGACCCGATGAATTGTGGGTTTATGATCAAGTTTATCTATGAGAAATATTTGAATCTCCTCTGAATTCTTTTATGTATGATTGAGTTATCTTTGCAAGTCTCTTCGAATTATCAGTTTGGTTTGGCCTACAAGATTGATCTTTCTTGCAACGGGAGAAGTTCTTAGCTTTGGGTTCAATCTTGCGGTGTCCTTTCCCAGTGACAGCAGGGGCAGCAAGGCACGTATTGTATTGTTGCCATCGAGGATAAAAATGAGGTTTATATCATATTGCATGAGTTTATCCCTCTACATCATGTCATCTTTCTTAATGCGTTACTCTGTTCTTATGAACTTAATACTCTAGATGCATGCTGGATAGCGGTTGATGTGTGGAGTAATAGTAGTAGATGCAGGCAGGAGTCGGTCTACTTGTCATGGACGTGATGCCTAAATACATGATCATGCCTAGATAATCTCATAATTATTCGCTTTTCTATCAATTGCTCGATAGTAATTTGTTCACCCACCGTAATACTTATGCTATCTTGAGAGAAGCCACTAGTGAAACCTATGGCCCTCGGGTCTATCTTTTATCATATAAGCTTTCAATCTACTTTTATTTGTATCTTTAATTTTCGAGACTATATTATAAAATACTAAAAATATATTTATCTTATCATACTATCTCTATCAGATCTCACTTTCGCAAGTGTCCGTGAAGGGATTGACAACCCCTTTATTGCGTTGGTTGAGATTCTTTGTTTGTTTGTGTAGGTGCGTGGGACTTTTGAGGAGCCTCCTACTAGATTGATACCTTGGTTCTAAAAAAATGAGGGAAATACTTATGCTACTATTGCTGCATCACCCTTTCCTCTTCAAGGAAAACCAACGCAAGCTCAAGACGTAGCAACAAGGATTTCTGGCGCCGTTGCCGGGGAGGTCTTCGCTCAAGTCAAGACATACCAAGTACCCATCACAAACTCATCTCCCTCGCATTTACATTATTTGCTATTTGCCTCTCATTTTCCTCTCCCCCACTTCACCCTTGCTGGTTTATTCGCCCTCTCTTTTCCAATCTCCTATCTCTTTCGCTTGCTCTCTTCTTCTTCCTTGCTTTTGTTTGCCGTTATGTCTGAAATTGGGGAGATTGTCGTCGATATGGACAATAATGATAACATGGAAAATTCTGATGCTCCTGCTGAAGAACCCCCTATCTTGCATACTAAAAAGTTTCAAATTGGTAGTGGTAACATTATTGGAAAAGGTGTTATTCAAGATTTCTTTACTTGTGCCGGTGCTTTACCTTCTATGGGTGGTTCTATTCTTCATAGAACTACTAGTCTTGCGGATGCTATCACTATGCTTGTAGTTGAGCTTGAAAGACAATTTATGCATATGCATCCTTGCATACAAAGAATTTTCCTGGAATTTTCTAATATTGAGCATTCTTCTGTTAAGCGCGCTGTTACTATCTTTTTGGCTCATGAGTTTAGATTTATAATAAGAGAGGCCAAAGAAATTTTTGCGCACTATAGGGTGGACACCGGTCGTCCTCCCATAGAGGCGATCCTCTTCGATCAAGAGGAAATTAGGCGTTTTCAATCTTTGGACTATGTTGCTTTCAATGAAAACCTTAGAAAAAAGGTTCCTATCAATGTCCTAGTTGATAGAATTTCTGAACTTAATAATGACTTTGCTCTTCGAAATGATGAGCTTGGATACTCTCTTGAGTATCAGCTCACGAAATTCTGCCAAAAGAATGCTTATAATGATGAATTAGTTGTGCAATATGAAGGGCCAAAGGAGGAACCTATCCCTCCTGTGATTGATCTTGGGGACTTTTGTCCCATTAAATTTAGCCCTTTTGATTACTTTTGCTTGCCTCAAATAAAACTTGCTGCTGAACGTAGAGAATATGAGATGAGTTTTCAAGATTTATCTTATTATTATGGCACTACTTATATCTATCCTCGCTTTTATGCCTAGCTAGGGGCGTTAAACGATAGCGCTAGTTGGGAGGCAACCCAATTTTATTTGTGTTTTTTGTTTTTGTTTCTGTTTAGTAATAAATTTTTCATCTATATTATGTTTAGATGTGTTTTAATATTTTAATTACTGTTTGTGCCAAGTAGAACCTATAGGATAACCTATGGTGATAGTTAATTTGATTCTACTGAAAAACAGAAACTTTGCGCGCACGAAATTAGTTTTGTTAAATCACAGAAACGTGCTTTTGCGTTGATTCTTTTTTCTGTATATCAATAGATAAATTTACCAGGACTTCCTATTTTGGTAGGAGTTTTAGAGTTCCAGAAGCATTTGTGGGTTACAGATTGCTACAGACTGTTCTGTTTTTGACAGATTCTATTTTTCGTGTGTTGTTTGCTTATTTTGATGCATCTATGGCTAGTATTAAGTGGTATGAACCATAGAGAACTTGGAATACAGTAGGTTTAACACTAATATAAATAAAGAATGAGTTCATTACAGTACCTTATGTGGTGGTTTTGCTTTCTTTCACTAACGGAGCTTATGAGATTTCCTCTTGAGTTTTGTGTTGTGAAGTTTTCATGTTTTGGGTAAAGATTTGATGGACTATGGAATAAGGAGTGGCAAGAGCCTAAGCTTGGAGAAGGCCATGGAACCCCAAGATATTTAAGAATAGCCAAAAGCCTAAGCTTGGGGATGCCCCCAGAAGGCATCCCCTCTTTCGTCTTCGTTCATTGGTAACTTTACTTGGAGCTATATTTTTATTCGTCACATGATATGTGTTTTGCTTGGACCGTCGTGTATGATATTAGTTTTTGCTTTTTAGTTTACCACAATCATCCTTGCTGTACACACCTTTTGGAGAAGCCCACTTGATTAGAATTTATTAGAATACTCTATGTGCTTCACTTATATCTTTTGAGCTTGATAGTTTTTGCTCTAGTACTTCACTTATATCTTTTAGAGCACGGCGGTGGCTTAATTTTGAAGAAATTGTTGATCTCTCATGCTTCACTTATATTATTTTGAGAGTCTTTAAGAACAGCATGGTATTTGCTATGGTTATAAAATTGGTCCTAGAATGGTAGGCATCCAAGTTGGGTCTAATAAAAACTATCATAGAAAGTGAATTGGATGCTATGATCAATTTGATGCTCGATAATTGTTTTGAGATATGGAGGTAGTGATATTAAAGTCATGCTAGTTGGGTGATTATGAATTTAAAAAATGCTTGTGTTGAAGTTTGTGATTCCTGTAGCATGCACGTATGGTGAACCGCTTTGTGATGAAGTTGGAGCACAATTTTATTTATTTATTGTCTTCCTTATGAGTGGCGGTCAGGGACGAGCGATGGTCTTTTCCTACTAATCTATCCCCCTAGGACCATGCGCGTGATACTTTGTTTTTGATGACTTGTAGATTTTTGCAATAAGTATATGAGTTCTTTTGACTAATGTTGAGTCCATGGATTATACGCACTCTCACCTTCCACCATTGCTAGCCTCTCTTGTACCGCGCAACTTTTGCCGGTACCATACACCCACCATATACATTCCTCAAAACAGCCACCATACCTACCTATTATGGCATTTCCATAGCCATTCCGAGACATATTGCCATGCAACTTTCCACCGTTCCGTTTATATGACACGCATCATCATTGTCATATTGCTCTTTGCATGATCATGTAGTTGACATCGTATTTGGGGCAAGGCCACCTTCATAATTTTCATACATGTCACTCTCGATTCATTGCATATCCCGGTACACCGCCAGAGGCATTCATATAGAGTCATATCTTGTTCTAAGTATTGAGTTGTAATTCTTGAGTTGGAAGTAAATAAAAGTGTGATGATCTTTATTATTAGAGCATTGTCCGAGTGAGAAAAGGATGATGGAGACTATGATTCCCCCACAAGTCGGGATGAGACTTCGGACTAAAGAAAAAAAAGAAAAAAAGGAGAAAGGGCAGAAAGAAAAAAAAGAAAGGCCAAAAGAAAAAAAAAGAGAAAAGAAAAAAAGAAAAAAGAAAAAAAATGAGAGAACAAGAGAGAAGGGACAATGCTACTATCCTTTTTACCACACTTGTGCTTCAAAGTAGCACCATGATCTTAATGATAGAGAGTCTCCTATGTTGTCACTTTCATATACTAGTGGGAATTTTTCATTATAGAACTTGGCTTGTATATTCCGATGATGGGATTCCTTAAAATGCCCTAGGTCTTCGTGAGCAAGCGAGTTGGATGCACACCCACTTAGTTTCTTTTATTGAGATTTCATACATTTATAGCTCTAGTGCATCCGTCGCATGGCAATCCCTACTCACTCACATTGATATCTATTAATGGGCATCTCTAGAGCCCGTTGATACGCCTAGTTGATGTGAGACTATCTTGTCCTTTTTTGTCTTCTCCACAACCACCATTCTATTCCACATATAGTGCTATGTCCATGGCTCACGCTCATGTATTGCGTGAAAGTTGAAAAAGTTTGAGATTACTAAAGTATGAAACAATTGCTTGGCTTGTCATCGGGGTTGTGCATGATTAAATACTTTGTGCGATAAAGATAGAGCAACAGCCAGACTATATGATTTTGTCGGGATAACTTTCTTTAGCCATGTTATTTTGAGAAGACATGATTGCCTTGATTAGTATGCTTGAAGTATTACTATTTCTTATATCAATATGAACTTTTATTTTGAATCATTTGGATCTGAACATTCATGCCACAATAAAGAAAATTACATTGAGAATTATGCTAGGTAGCATTTCACATCAAAAATTCTGTTTTTATCATTTACCTACTCGAGGACGAGCAGGAATTAAGCTTGGGGATGCTTGATACGTCTCCAACGTATCTATAATTTTTTATTATTCCATGCTATTATATTACCCGTTTTGGATGTTTATGGGCTTTACTTTACACATTTATATCATTTTTGGGACTAACCTATGAACCAGAGGCCAAACCCATATTGCTATTTTTTTGCCTATTTCAGTATTTCGAAGAAAAGGGATATCAAACGGAGTCCAAATGCAATGAAACATTCGGGAGCGTGATTTTTGGAACGAACGTGATCCAGAGGACTTGGAGTGCAAGTCAAGAAGCAGCCGAGGCGGCCATGAGGGTGGAGGGCGCGCCCACCCCTACAGGACACGCCCCTATCTCATGGGCCTCTCAGGCGGCCACCGACCTACTTCTTCCTCCTATATATACCCACGTACCCCGAGAACATCATAACAAGCCACGAAAACCTAGTTCCACCGCCGTAAACTTCTGTATTCGTGAGATCCCATCTTGGAGCCTTCGCCGACGCTTTGCCGGAGGGAGAATCGACCATGGATGGCTTCTACGTCAACACCATAGCCCCCTCCGATGAGTTGTGAGTAGTTTACCACAGACCTTCGGGTCCATAGTTATTAGCTAGATGGCTTCTTCTCTCTTTTTGGATCTCAATACCATGTTCTCCTCGATCTTCTTGGAGATCTATTCGATGTAACTCTTTTTGCGGTGTGTTTGTCGAGATCCGATGAATTGTGGGTTTATGATCAAGTTTATCTATGAGAAATATTTGAATCTCCTCTGAATTCTTTTATGTATGATTGAGTTATCTTTGCAAGTCTCTTCGAATTATCAGTTTGGTTTGGCCTACTAGATTGATCTTTCTTGCAATGGGAGAAGTGCTTAGCTTTGGGTTCAATCTTGCGGTGTCCTTTCCCAGTGACAGCAGGGGCAGCAAGGCACATATTGCATTGTTTCCATCGAGGATAAAAAGATGGGGTTTATATCATATTGCATGACTTTATTCCTCTACATCATGTCATCTTTCTTAATGCGTTACTCTATTCTTATGAACTAAATACTCTATATGCATGCTGGATAGCGGTCGATGTGTGGAGTAATAGTAGTAGATGCAGGCAGGAGTCGGTCTACTTGTCACGGACGTGATGCCTATATACATGATACGTCTCCAACGTATCTATAGTTTTTGATTGTTCCATGCTATTATATTACCCCTTTTGGATGTTTGTGGGCTTTATTTTACACATTTATATCATTTTTGGGACTAACCTACTTACCGGAGGCCCAACCCGTATTGCTGTTTTTTTCCCTATTTCAGTATTCCGAAGAAAAGGAATATCAAACGGAGTCCAAACGGAACGAAACCTTCGGGAGCGTGATTTTTGGAACGAACGTGATCCAGAGGACTTGGAGTGCAAGCCAAGAAGCAGCCGAGGCGGCCACAAGGGTGGACGGCGCGCCCCTTGTCTCGTGGGCCCCTCGGGCGGCCACCAACCTACTTCTTCCTCCTATATATACCCACGTACCCCGAAAACATCCAGGGAGCCAATGAAAACCAATTTCCACCGCCGTTACCTTCTGTATCCACGAGATCCCATCTTGAAGCCTTCGCCGGCGCTCTGCCGGAGGGGGAATCGACCATGGAGGGCTTCTACATCAACACCATAGCCCCTCCGATGAGTTGTGAGTAGTTTACCACAGACCTTCGGGTCCATAGTTATTAGCTAGATGGCTTCTTCTCTCTTTTTGTATCTCAATACCATGTTCTCCCCCTCTCTTGTGGAGATCTATTCGATGTAACTCTTTTTGCGGTGTGTTTGTCGAGATCCGATGAATTGTGGGTTTATGATCAAGTTTATCTATGAGAAATATTTGAATCTTCTCTGAATTCTTTTATCTATTATTGAGTTATCTTTGCAAGTCTTTTCGAATTATCAGTTTGGTTTGGCCTACTAGATTGATCTTTCTTGCCATGGGAGAAGTGCTTAGCTTTTGGTTCAATCTTGCGGTGTCCTTACCCATTGACAATAGGGGTTGCAAGGCACGTATTGTATTGCTGCCATCGAGGATAAAAAGATGGGGTTTATATCATATTGCATGAGTTTATCCATCTACATCATTTCATCTTTCTTAATGCGTTACTCTGTTCTTATGAAATTAATACTCTAGATGCATGCTGGATAGCGGTCGATGTGTGGAGTAATAGTAGTAGATGCAGGCAGGAGTCGGTCTACTTGTCACAGACGTGATGCCTATATACATGATCATTCCCAGATAATCTCATAATTATTCGCTTTTCTATCAATTGCTCAACAGTAATTTATTCACCCACCGTAATACTTATGCTATCTTGAGAGAAGCCACTAGTGAAACCTATGGCCCCGGGGTCTATATTTTATCATATAAGCTTTCAATCTACTTTTATTTGCATCTTTACTTTTCCTATCTATATTATAAAATACCAAAAATATATTTAGCTTATCATACTATCTTTATCAGATCTCACTTTCGCAAGTGGCCGTGAAGGGATTGACAACCCCTTTATTGCGTTGGTTGCGAGTTCTTTATTTGTTTGTGTAGTTGCGTGGGACTTTTGAGGAGCCTCCTACTGGATTGATACCTTGGTTCTCAAAAACTAAGGGAAATACTTATGCTACTATTGCCGCATCACCCTTTCCTCTTCAAGGAAAACCAACGCAAGCTCAAGCCGTAGCAACAAGGATTTCTGGCGCCGTTGCCGGGGAGGTCTTCGCTCAAGTCAAGACATAACAAGTACCCATCACAAACTCATCTCCCTCGCATTTACATTATTTGCCATTTGCCTCTCGTTTTCCTCTCCCCCACTTCACCCTTGCCGTTTTATTTGCCCTTTCTTTCCCAATCTCCTCTCTCTCTTTCGTTAGCCTTCTTCTTCTTCCTCGCTTTTGTTTGCCGTTATGTCTGAAATTGGGGAGATTATCATTGATATGGAAAATAACGATAATATGGAAAATTCGGAGGCTCCGGCCGAAGAACCCCCTATCTTGCGTACTAAAAAGTTTCAAATCGGTAGTGGTAACATTATTGGAAAAGGTGTTATTCAAGATTTCTCTACTTGCGCCGGTGTTGTACCTTCCATGGGTGGTTCTATTCTTTATAGAACTAGTAGTCTTGTGGATGCTATCGCTATGCTTGTAGTTGAACTTGAAAGACAATTTATGCATATGCATCCTTGCATACAAAGAATTTTCCTAGAAGTTTCTAATATTGAGCATTCTTCTGTTAAGCGCGCTGTTACTATATTTTTGGCTCATGTGTTTAGATTTATAATAAGAGAGGCCAAAGAAATCTTTGCGCACTATAGGGTGGACGCCGGTCTTCCTCCCATAGAGGCGATCCTCTTCGATCAAGAGGAAATTAGGCGTTTTCAATCTTCGGACTATGTTGCTTTCAATGAAAACCTTAGAAAAAAGGTTCCTACCAATGTCCTAGTTGATAGAATGTCCGAACTTAATAATTATTTTGATCTTCGAAATAATGAGCTAGGATACTCTCTTGAGTATAGGCTCATGAAATTTTGCCAAAAGAATGCTTATAATGATGAATTAGTTGTGCATTATGAAGGGCCAAAGGAGGAACCCGTTCCTCCTGTGATTGATCTTGGGGACTTTTGTCTCGCTAAATTTAGCCCTTTTGATTACTTTTGCTTGCCTCAAAGAAAACTTGCTGCTGAACGTAGAGAATATGAGATGAGTTTTCAAGATCTATCTTATTATTATGGCACTACTTAGATCTATCTTCGCTTTTATGCCTAGCTAGGGGCGTTAAACGATAGCGCTAGTTGGGAGGCAACCCAATTTTATTTGTATTTTTTTATTTTATTTCTGTTTAGTAATAAATTTTGCATCTACCTTCTGTTTAGATGTGTGTTTATGTTTTAATTAGTGTTTGTGTCAAGTAGAACCTATAGGATAACCTATGATGATAGTTAATTTGATTCTGCTGAAAAACAGAAACTTTGCACGCATGCAATTAGTTTTGTTAAATCACAGAAATGTGCTTTTGCATTGATTCCTTTTCTTGCTGATCTATAGACAAATTGTCCAGGGCTTCCTATTTTGGTAGGATTTTTAGAGTTCCAGAAGTTTGCATTACTTACAGATTTCTACAGACTGTTCTGTTTTTGACAGATTCTGCCTTTCGTGTGTTGTTTGCTTATTTTGATGCATCTATGGCTAGTATTAAGTGGTATGAACCATAGAGAACTTGGAATACAGTAGGTTTAACACCAAAATAAATAAAGAGTGAGTTCATTACAGTACCTTATGTGGTGGTTTTGTTTTCTTTCACTAACGGAGCTTATGAGATTTCCTCTTGAGTTTTGTGTTGTGAAGTTTTCAAGTTTTGGATAATGATTTGATGGACTATGGAATAAGGAGTGGCAAGAGCCTAAGCTTGCATATGCCCATGGCACCCCAAGATATTCAAGAATAGCAAAAAGCCTAAGCTTTGGGATGCCCCCGGAAGGCATCCCCTCTTTCGTCTTCGTTCATTGGTAACTTTACTTGGAGCTATATTTTTATTCGCCACATGATATGTGTTTTGCTTGGAGCATCATGTATGATATTAGTATTTGCTTTTTAGTTTACCACAATCATCCTTGCTGTACACAACTTTTGGGAGAAGCCCACTTGATTAGAATTTATTAGAATACTCTATGTGCTACACTTATATCTTTTGAGCTAGATAGTTTTTGCTCTAGTGCTTCACTTAAATCTTTTAGAGCACGATGGTGGCATAATTTTGTAGAAATTGCTAGTCTCTGATGCTTCACTTATATTATTTTGAGAGTCTTTTAGAACAGCATAACTGGTAGCTGCTCGGTTGGGTGGCAAGTAGGGGATTAATAGGCTAGTCGGCAAGTTAATCGGCCATTTAATCAATTAATCGGACGATTTATCGATTTATCGGCTACTCGGTGACCCTACGAGTAGGGATTAATTGGCATGTTAACTGGTTAATCGGACGAATTCTTGAACAGGGGTTATAAAATTAGTCCTAGAATGGTAGGCATCCAAGTTGGGTATAATAAAAACTATCATAGGAAGTGAATTGGATGCTATGATCAATTTGATACTTGATAATTGTTTTGTGATATGGAGGTAGTGATATTAAAGTCATGCTAGTTGGGTGATTATGAACTTAAAGAATGCTTGTGTTGAAGTTAGCAAGTCCCGTAGCATGCACGTATGGTTAAAGTTGTGTAACAAATTTGAAGCATGAAGTGTACTTGGATTGTGCATCCTTATGAGTGGCGGTTGGGGACGAGCGATGGTCTTTTCCTACCAATCTATCCCTCTAGGAGCATGAGCGTAGTGCTTGGTTTTTGATGACTTCTAAAATTTTGCAATAATTATATGAGTTCTTTTGACTAATGTTGAGTCCATGGATGATACGCACTTTTACCTTTCCATCATTGCTAGCCTCTTCGGTACCGTGCATTGCCCTTTCTCACCTTGAGAGTTGGTGCAAACTTCGCCGGTGCATCCAAACCCCGTGATATGATATGCTCTATCACACATAAACCTCCTTATATCTTCCTCAAAACAGCCACCATACCTACCTATTATGGTATTTCCATAGCCATTCCGAGATATATTGCCATGCAACTTTCCACCGTTCTGTTTATCATCATGACATGCATTAGTTTTGTCATATTGCCATTGCATGATCATGTAGTTGACATCGTATTTGTGGCAAGGCCACTTTGCATATTTTTTCATACATGTCACTCTTGATTCATTGCACCATCCCGGTACACCGCCGGAGGCATTTATATAGAGTCATATCTTGTTCTAGTTTCGAGTTGTAATTCATGTGTTGTAAATCAATAAAAGTGTGATGATCATCATTGTTAGAGCATTGTCCCAAAGTAAAAAAAGAAGAAAAAAAGAAAGGCAAAAAAAGGGCAAAGAAAAAAAAAAGAAAAAAAGGAAAATAAATAAAAAGGGGCAATGTTACTATCTCTTTTTCCACACTTGTGCTTCAAAGTAGCACCATGTCCTTCATATAGCAAGTCTCATATATTGTGCTTCAAAGTAGCACCATGTTCTTCATATAGTGAGTCTCGTATGTTGTCACTTTCATATACTTGTGGGAATTTTTCATTATAAAACTTGGCTTGTATATTCTTACGATGGGCTTCCTCAAATGCCCTAGGTCTTTGTGAGCAAGCAAGTTGGATGCACACCCACTAGTTTTCTTTTGTTGAGCTTTCATTCATTTATAGCTCTAGTGCATCCGTTGCATGGCAATCCCTACTCCTCATGTTGACATCAATTTATGGGCATCTCCATAGCCCGTTTATTATCCTCGTCAATGTGAGACTTTCTCTTTTTTGTCTTCTCCACACAATCCCCATCATCATATTCTATTCCACCCATAGTGCTATATCCATGGCTCACGCTCATGTATTGCGTGAAAGTTGAAAAAGTTTGAGATTATTTAAGTACGAAACAATTGCTTGGCTTGTCATCGGGGGTGTAGAATTTGGGAATATTTTTGTGTGATGAAAATGAAGCATAGCCTAACTATATGATTTTGTAGGGATAAACTTTCTTTAGCCATGTTATTTTGAGAAGACATGATTACTTTTATTAGTATGCTTGAAGTATTACTATTTCTTTTGTCAATATGAAATTTTATTTTGAATCATTTGGATCTGAACATTCATGCCACAATAAAGAAAATTACATTGAGAATTATGCTAGGTAGCATTCCACATCAAAAATTCTGTTTTTATCATTTACCTACTCGAGGACGAGCAGGAATTAAACTTGGGGATGCTTGATACGTCTCCAACGTATCTATAATTTTTGATTGTTCCATGCTATTATATTACCCCTTTTGGATGTTTATGGGCTTTATTTTACACATTTATATCATTTTTGGGACTAACCTACTAACCGGAGGCCCAACCGATATTGCTGTTTTTTTGCCTATTTCAGTATTTCGAAGAAAAGGAATATCGAACGGAGTCCAAACAGAATGAAACCTTCGGGAGCGTGATTTTTGGAACGAACGTGATCCAGAGGACTTGGAGTGCAAGCCAAGAAGCAGCCGAGGCGGCCACGAGGGTGGAGGGCGCGCCCACCCCTACAGGGCGCGCCCCCTGTCTCGTGGGCCCCTAGGGAAGCCACCGACCTACTTCTTCCTCCTATATATACCCACGTACCCCGAAAATATCCAGGGAGCCAACGGAAAACAATTTCCACAGCCGTAACCTTCTGTATCCGCGAGATCCTATCTTGGAGCCTTCGCCGGCGCTCCGCCGAAGGGGGAATCGACCATGGAGGGCTTCTATATCAACACCATAGCCCATCCGATGAGTTGTGAGTAGTTTACCACAGACCTTCGGGTCCATAGTTATTAGCTAGATGGCTTCTTCTCTCTTTTTGGATCTCAATACCATGTTCTCCCCCTTTCCTGTGGAGATCTATTCGATGTAACTCTTTTTGCGGTGTGTTTGTCGAGATCCGATGAATTGTGGGTTTATGATCAAGTTTATCTATGAGAAATATTTGAATCTTCTCTGAATTCTTTTATGTATGATTGAGTTATCTTTGCAAGTCTCTTCGAATTATCAGTTTGGTTTGGCCTACTAGATTGATCTTTCTTGCCATGGGAGAAGTGCTTTGCTTTGGGTTCAATCTTGTGGTGTCCTTACCCAGTGACAATAGGGGTTGCAAGGCACGTATTGTATTGTTGCCATCGAGGATAAAAAGATGGGGTTTATATCATATTGCATGACTTTATTCCTCTACATCATGTCATCTTTCTTAATGCGTTACTCTATTCTTATGAACTAAATACTCTATATGCATGCTGGATAGCGGTCGATGTGTGGAGTAATAGTAGTAGATGCAGGCAGGAGTAGTTCTACTTGTCACGGACGTGATGCCTATATACATGATCATGCCTAGATAATCTCATAATTATTCGCTTTTCTATCAATTGCTCGACAGTAAGTTGTTCACCCACTGTAATAGTTATGCTATCTTGAGAGAAGCCACTAGTGAAACCTATGGCCCCCGGGTCTATCTTTTATCATATAAGCTTTCAATCTACTTTTATTTGCATCTTTTATTTGCATCTTTACTTTTCCTATCTATATTATAAAATAGCAAAAATATATTTATCTTATCATACTATCTTTATTAGATCTCACTTCCGCAAGTGGCCGTGAAGGGATTGACAACCCCTTTATTGCGTTGGTTGCGAGTTCTTTGTTTGTTTGTGTAGGTGCGTGGGACTTTTGAGGAGCCTCCTACTGGATTAATACCTTGGTTTCTCAAAAGCTGATGGAAATGCTTACGCTACTATTGCTGCATCACCCTTTCCTCTTCAAGGAAAACCAACACAAGCTCAAGACGTAGCAATACATGATCATGCCTAAATAATCTCATAATTATTCGCTTTTCTATCAATTGCTCGACAATAATTTGTTCACCCACCGTAATACTTATGCTATCTTGGGAGAATCCACTAGTGAAACCTATGGCCCCCAGGTCTATCTTTTATCATATAATCTTTCAATCTACTTTTATTTGCATCTTTACTTTTCCAATCTATATTATAAAATACCAAAAATATATTTATCTTATCATACTATCTCTATCAGATCTCACTTTTGCAAGTGGATGTGAAGGGATTGACAACCCCTTTATCGCATTGGTTGCGAGTTCTTTGTTTATTTGTGTAGGTGTGTGGGACTTTTGAGGAGCCTCCTACTGGATTGATAACTTGGTTCTCAAGAACTGAGGGAAATACTTACGCTACTATTGCTGCATCACCCTTTCCTCTTTAAGGAAAACCAATGCAAGCTCAAGACGTAGCAGTGGCTACATGGAGTGGACCTATATATTGTGGTACATATTCAGATAGGGATATGTGCATTATTTTGGACTATATGGAGCTGCAGAAATGATATAATCTTTAATGGGAAAAAATTAACAACTTTTTGCAGGTTATCTATAGAACCACTGCTTGCATCCGTACATGGTCGTTACTCACTCATGCGGACTCCAGGGAGCTTTTGGTTACTGGGTGCAACCGATAGGCGATGGTAGCATGAGTTATCTTCAACCGATTTGGATGGCGAGCTAATAATAGGCTAGGTGGTTAGCCATCGTAGCCTATATTTTTTTGGCTGTGGCATCTTTTTTTACTTTTTTTCTAGGCTATTTTTATGAGCCAGTACCAGACCTAAGACCTTGTTTCCGTACTTTGTTTTAATAAATTGGCTGCATGCATGACTTCGATGCAGAGGCCAAGGGATATCCTCCTTTTCAAAATAAATAAGTAGCACAGACACGCAGGGGAACCGGTGGTCTGTGCCGGCGCCGGAGCGACCGAGGTGCAGTATTGCAATGGTGTCTCAGGGAGGAGCGTCATAGTCAGGCCCAGGGTTGTAGGCACGTCGGTGTACATCGTTAGCAAATCTTATTGTCGTGCTTGGTCCTCGGTAGATCCACTACATGAGCTAGTTTGTTCGAAGGTCAGAGTTGTTGACGAACAGGGGATCGGAGAAGATCGTGGTTACGGGAGTTGGCTCGTCAACGTCCGTCAACGAGAAAACCTAAAGCAGTGGGATAGATCAATTGTCCCATCCATGGAAGCAATCCAGCGAGCGACGAGATCGGATCTTTCGGATCAGCAGCGCATGCAAGCGGCGGGTGCGCAGAAGGTGGGCCAGCAGCAGAGGCAACAATGCTTCAACGGTGGATCGATTCGTCGCTGCACGAGGTGCGCACCGAGGTAGGGCCTCGGATTATTCTAATAAGTGGCACTCCCACCGTTTCTAAATATTTGTCTTTTTAGAGATTTTAAATAGACTACAACATACAGATATATATATATATATATATATATATATATATATATATATATATATATATATATATATATATATATTAGAGTGTAGATTCATTCATTTTGCTTCGTATTCATTTTGCTTCGTATGTACTCACCTGTTGAAATCTCTAAAAAGACAAATATTTAGGAACGGAAGGAGTATATTACATATTCACGATACACAATTCATCATTTTTAGATGAACATAAAATAATACTTCCATGGTTCACTATTGAAAGATGTTCTAACTTTTTTTCTAAATTGAATATATATACACGCATTTTAGTTGTCACAACTACTTTATAGGAAAGGTCATCTCCAACGTTGATCCATAAATTTGCTTCAGCATTCGTCCGCGGACTCGGGGGAGGTGGGGAGGGGGACTAGTCTGCGGGCATGGATGCGCGAGGCGGCCATACAACGCTGCCCGCATACAGTTCAACCACCATTTGCACTAAACAGACGAAATTCATGCAAATACGGCGAATTCCAGTCAAGTTCGGTCATATTTACATAAAAGGTCGATATTTTGACCGTTTAACTAAAAAAAACTAGAAAAAACGTAAACCTCGTACGTATGGCCGCCCTGCCCTGCCACACTGTCGTCGCTGTCCGTGTTGTCGTCGCCATTCCTTCAGTGGCAGAATGGGCCGGAGGGCCACGACAGCCTTGTCCGGCTGCTGCCTGCCGCTCATGGAGGAGCCGCTCCGCCTCTTGCTACGCGGTGTAGAAGACTGCTGTGGCCACTACCGATGTAGCCTTCAGAACCCTGGCGGCGACCGGCGTTGGTGAGCAGCCACTAACCGGCCATTCCTTGCCAATCTTCGTGTCGCCACCAAGGCGGCACTGACGCCTAGCGATTGTGTCCGCGGTACTGACAGAGCGGTTGAGGGCCCACGGGACGGTGATGCAGGGTCGTTGAGGACCCATTGTGGTGCCACGTTGGTTTTGGCGAACACGGAGCGGTGCCGGTGTTGCAGCGGTTGTACCGCGCCTGCTGCCTCATCGTGTGCTCCTCATCAGAGACGACGACACTCGAGCCCGAGGGACCGCCAGCACCGCCGCCTTAGAGGTAGTGGAGGATGTTCCCCCGCATCTTAATCATCGCAAGCCGTAGCTCCTCCTTGATGGCACAGCGGGAGTGCCGGGCTAGTGAGCCAGGCCCATCATTGGGGCATACCCGGCTATGCGGGGGTGACATCGGCTCATCCTTGACTCGGCTTCCGATTTGGATGTCGCGGTTGTGCGGGGCGACGCCGGCTCATCCTTGATGCAGCGTCTGATCTGGATGTCACAGTTGCACTTGGGCGACGTCGGCTCGTCCTTGACGCGATGTCCGATCTGGACATCATAGTTCAGATGGGGCGACGCCGGCTTGTCCTTGACCCGCCGGAGCGGGGACACCGGCTCACGCCCCATGTGGTGTCGCAGCGGGGACAACGACTCCTTGACGCACGTCGGTTGTGGTGGCAATGGGCCGACGGAGCGAACACTCCATCATTATCTCGATCTGATGGATGAATCCTTCGTCCATCAAAGTGGCCTCCGAGAGGAGGCGGAGCCTATCCGGCTGTTGAGTCTGCTGCGGCGTCTGGTCCTCCTCGTTGCCAGAGGTGATGATGATCTCCTCCTCGTCTGAGGAGCCGGGCATCATGGACGCCGAGGGGCCCGGAGAGCTAGGGTGGCGGCGCCAAGAACCACCGGACGAAGAACTTCCACCGCCTCCACTTGCCGGCGCGGAGAACCAGGACTTCGGCATCACCACTGGGCTCGGAGAGGAGGAAGGGATTGGGGACGGTGACGGGTGATACGTCTCCAACGTATCTATAATTTTTGATTGTTCCATGCTATTATATTACCCGTTTTGGATGTTTATGGGCTTTACTTTACACTTTTATATCATTTTTGGGACTAACCTACTAACCGGAGGCCCATCCCGAATTGCTGTTTTTTTGCCTATTTCAGTGTTTCGAAGAAAAGGAATATCAAACGGAGTCCAAGCGGAATGAAACCTTCGGGAACGATCTTTTCTGAACAAACGCAAACCAGGAGACTTGGAGTGGACGTCAAGCAACAAACGAGGCAGCCACGAGGGTGCCCGATGCGCACCCTGGGGGTGGGCTCGCCCCCCACCCTCGTGGGCCCCTCGTTACTCCACCGATGTACTTCCTTCGCCTATATATACTCCTGTACCCTGAAAACATCTAGGAGCACCACGAAAACCTAATTCCACCGCCGCAACCTTCTGTATCCGCGAGATCCCATCTTGGAGCCTTTGCCGACGCTCCACCGGAGGGGGATTCAACCACGGAGGGTCTCTATATCATCTCCAAGGCCTCTCCGATGAGTTGTTTGTAGTTTACCATAGACCTTCGGGTCTATAGTTATTAGCTAGATGACTTCTTCTCTCTCTTTGAATCTCAATACAAAGTTCTCCTCGATCTTCTTCGAGATCTATTCGATGTAACTCTTTTTGCGGTGTGTTTGTCGAGATCCGATGAATTGTGGGTTTATGATCAAGTTTATCTATGAGAAATAATTGAATCTTCTCCTGAGTTCTTTTATGTGTGATTGGTTATCTTTGCAAGTCTCTTCGAATTATCAATTTGGTTTGGCCTACTAGATTGATCTTTCTTGCAATGGGAGAAGTGCTTAGCTTTGGGTTCAATCTTGCGGTGTCCTTTCCCAGTGACAGCAGGGGCAGCAAGGCACATATTGTATTGTTGCCATCGAGGTTAAAAAGATGGGGCTTATATCATATTGCTTGAGTTTATCCCTCTACATCATGTCATCTTTCTTAATGCATTACTCTGTTCTTATGAACTTAATACTCTAGATGCAGGCAAGAGTCGGTCGATGTGTGTAGTAATAGTAGTAGATGCAGAATCGTTTCGATCTACTTGTTGCGGACGTGATGCCTATATACATGATCATGCCTAGATAATCACATAACTATGCACTTTTCTATCAATTGCTCGACAGTAATTTGTTCACCCACCGTAATACTTATGCTATCTTGAGAGAAGCCACTAGTGAAACCTATGGCCCCTGGGTCTATCTTTTATCATATAAGTTTCTATCTACTTTTATTTGCATATTTTACTTTCCAATCTATATCATAAAAATACCAAAAATATTTATCTTATCTTATTAACTCTATCAGATCTCACTTTTCGCAAGTTACTGTGTAGGGATTGACAACCCCTTTATCGCGTTGGTTGCGAGGTTCTTGTTTGTTTGTGTAGGTGCGTGGGACTTTTGAGGAGCCTCCTACTGGATTGATACCTTGGTTCTCAAAAACTGAGGGAAATACTTACGCTACTTTGCTGCATCACCCTTTCCTCTTCAAGGGAAAAACCAACGCATGCTCAAGAGGTAGCAAGAAGGATTTCTGGCGCCATTGCCAGGGAGGTTGCCGGTGTCAAAACCGGCGGATCTCGGCTAGGGGGTCCCGAACCGTGCGTCTAGGAGGATGGTAACAGGAGACAAGGGACACGATGTTTTTACCCAGGTTCGGGCCCTCTCGATGGAGGTAAAACCCTACTCCTGCTTGATTAATATTGATGATATGGGTAGTACAAGAGTGGATCTACCACAAGATCAAGGAGTCTAAACCCTAGAATCTAGCCTATGGTATGATTGTTGTGATGGTTGTTCGTCCTACGGACTAAAACCCTCTGGTTTATATAGACACCGGAGAGGGCTAGGGTTACACAGAGTCGGTTATAATGGTAGGAGATCTACATATCCGTATCGCCAAGCTTGCCTTCCACGCCAAGGAAAGTCCCATCCGGACACGGGACGAAGTCTTCAATCTTGTATCTTCATAGTCTTGGAGTCCGGCTTATGATGATAGTCCGGCTATCCGGACACCCCCTAGTCCAGGACTCCCTCAGTAGCCCCTGAACCAGGCTTCAATGACGATGAGTCCGGTGCGCAGATTGTTCGGCATTGCAAGGCGGGTTTCCCCTCCGAATAATTCATAGAAGATTGCGGACTCCAGGATAGTGTCCGGCTCTGCAAAATAAATTCCACATAGCACCGTAGAGAGAATAATGTGTACACAAGTTCAACCTGCTGACGTATTTTGTGGCATGTCGTCACACCACCACCAAGCCTTTACTTGAATCGTTTTTTATTATACCACCTCAGCGCATTTAGCGAAGTGGTTTCCTTGGCACGTCGTGTCGAAGCAGAGATCGTGTTCCCCTTATTCCGGGATTCCCATCAATACGGACGTGGGTAACCCAACCGCGCCATTGATTGTGACGCTTGGGAGATAAGCGAGTTTTACTAGGCCGGTGGGGACGCATGATCTTCGTCCGCCCATATATAAGGGGATAAGGATCCGCCTTTTTTACCTACGCCTTCTTCCTCCTTTGCTTATCCATCTCCGCGCACTCGAGCTCCAGCGCCCAAGTCCGCACATCTCGTCTCAACCTTCCTCAACCATGTCCGGAGCGGGAGGCAAGTGGATGGCTTCCTCCGTTACGGAGGGGCACATCGAAAAATTGCGCGACGCCGGATACATGTCCAGCAACATCGCGCATCGGCTGCCCGACAAGGGGCAGCTCATCCCCACCCCCAGGCCCCATGATAGGGTCTTATTTCTTCCCCGCTTCCTCCGCGGACTGGGCTTCCCACTTCATCCCTTCATCCGGGGGCTCATGTACTACTACGGCCTAGACTTCCACGATCTGGCGCCAAACTTTATCCTCAACATCTCGGCGTTTATCATCGTGTGCGAGGCCTTCCTCTACATCCAGCCTCACTTCGGCTTGTGGCTAAAAACCTTCAATGTCAAGCCGAAGGTAGTGAAGGGCGTCCAAGCGGAGTGCGGAGGCGCCATGTGGTGCCAGAGAAGAAGGCCAAGAAGAAGGCCACGGGAACCCGGAGGAGTTCCCGGCGCCAGGTGGTATCGGACTCATCGTACGATGGCTCCGAGGCGGACTCCTCCCCCGAAGACGAGGAGGAGAAAGAGGACTCTCCCCAGGAGGGGGGAGAGAGGAAGAGGAAGGCTTCCCCAACGGGGGAGGCCGAAGGGTCCAAGAGGGGAAGGACCCTTCCTCCGGACAGCTCCGCCAACGCCAACGACGGCGACGAAGGGTGGCCCTCAAGGGCCAAGCCCCCGGAAAGCTCGTAAGTATCCGGATTCCTGAATGATTTATAATTTCTATTTTGTGCCACCTAGGGTCCTTCTAATGCTGCACACTTCCTGTAGTCCGGCCGAGGATGATCTTCCCACCTCATTGAGCGGGTCCTTAGCTCCGTCGGATGTGGATTCCATTCCGACCGCCTCCACCCCTCGTGACGCTAACGACACCGAGGTGGGATCCCAGGAGGGGACCCATCGGGAGGAGGCTCCAGAGGTGCCGCAAGGGAGCCTCCCGGACTTTGCGCCGGACTCCGTGCCGGAACCCGCAGTGGTTCCAGAGTCCGGCAGGCGGCCCCTTCGTAAGAAGGGCAAGACCGTGACACCGGCAGCCTCTGTCCAACCAGAGGCGCTGGACAACATGTTGGAAGCGCTCAACGGTGCTTCCATCGAAGAAGAACACCGCACTATCATGAGTGCGGTGATTCAGAAGGTTCAGCTCGCCAAGAGCGGGCTGACCGAAGCCTGCAGTAGCCTTCTAATAGGCTTTGAGGTAAGAAGTTTTAAAATATGCAATGTAATACTGCATAGATAGTAGCCCCTGATGCTCAGTTCGGTGTTCGGAAAGAAAAGCCGAACTGAGGATCTAAAATGATATACGCAGGAGTTCTAAAAATTATGTCAATATGGGGTTGCAGGCTGCGCTGCTGACCTCTGCCGCATTGACTCCGGAGGTCGGTTCTTTGAAGCAAGACCTCGAGCGAACCGAGAACGAGCTCGGCCTTGCCAAGAAGTGGCTCGAGGACAAAGAAGGTGAGTAACACCGTGTTAAATTTGTACCTTACAGAAAAGGATTTTGGTTGCAATAGAAATAACAAGGATAACTGGGCACTGCAGGGGCCACGAACGAGGTGGCGACCCTGAAGGAGGCCGCGTCCGCGGCCGAACGTAATGCGGCCGCGGAACGAGCGGAGCGAGAGAAGAAGGAGGCGCAGGTGGCGGAGGTGCGGCAAGAGCTCCAGGCTCTCATGGAAAAGCATGAGAGTTTGGAGCGCGACTCGAAGACTCGCGAGTTCGAGCTTGCCTCGACTCTTGAGAGTGCCAAGGCCACTAAGGCCGAGGCCCATAAGGCCCTCCAGGAGATTGAGGCGGTGAAGAAAATAGCGGCGGGTAAGGCTTTTTTCATGCAAAGCAAGCATGTGAAAGTGAATTACCTGTTACTTACCCGAATTCAGAGCTCTCCAGGAGCGTTTGTAGATCTTCCATGCAGCGTGTCCGATGCTGCCGCATTCTATCGAGCCGAGGAGGGGAGCTCAATGGAGAAGGTCTTCTGGTCTCAGTATGCTGAGGCCGGACATCCGGTGCCCCTTAGCGACCAGCTGAAGCAGCTGGTTGAGCTCCACAAGGTAGCCGAGCAGGCCATGAAGGGCCTCATAGTCTGGCTGTGGCCTGAAGAGGCCATGCTTGGGAGCTACTTCGGCATGGTGCGGCGGCTGGTGGATGCGTGTCCCTGGGTGGAAGTCATCAAGCGCTCCGCCTGCATTGAAGGTGCCCGTCGGGCCCTTGCCCGTGCAAAGGTGCACTGGGGCAGGCTGGATGCTGAGAAGCTTCTAACGGACGCGCCGCCGGCGGGCAAGGAGTATCGCACGCCCGAAATGTATTATAAGAGTGTCCTGAAGGGTGCCCGCAAGATTGAGGATGAGTGCCCCAAAGATGTAATATTGGAGTAGACTCGCGATGTGTTATCCTGTGCGCTAAAAACTTTGTTCATATGCGCTAAGCAACGCTTATTGATTTAAACAATTACCTTCTGTGCGGCTGTTTATTAAATCTGAGAGATGGCAAGTCGTCGACTTCAGCCCCCATGCCACGAGTGCTGGGGTGTTCGGGATAAACTTGAGAGCTCTTGTTCCCATTTTTGGGTCCATCTAGGGAGGCGCTCAACACAATGAACAAGGCAACCCGACTTATAATGCTTGAACACTCTCACTTAGCCATAGAATTCTATAATTTTAAATTTCGACGAAGCCCCTAGTGTTCGGAAGACCGAGTTTGGGCGCTATCCACGCCTGGGCCGGACGAAGCCAGTTCCTCGCTCTAAGCGGCATAAGTCTTTAGGGACTCGAAAAGACCTCTCGAACAGCGACCAGCTCTCGCCTTATCATGACGGTCAGTTTTAGCTTTCTCCACTGAGGCGCTCGCCCAGCTCAACCGGGGCGCAATCGCAGTGGTTCTCCCAGTGCTACCTTAGTCGACGGAACGGAACGTAAGGTACCAAAACATGGGAGCCGGGCAAACCCAATTATTGACCCAAGACATGATTCGGAGCCGATGCATATAATGCTATAAGTTCGGGGTGCCGCACTTGTGAAAGTGTTCGGACTTATCACACCGTTATGCGGGGAACGTAAGCCCCTGGTATATTCGGCCATACCAAAGTGTACGGATGCGAGATGTCATAAATGAACATATATAAGAAAAGGAATGCAATTATAAGCGAAAAGTGATGCATTGTTTATTCAAGGGATTCTGCCATGAGTGCAGAACGATACAAATGGTGCGTTAAGCAAGGGATTGGACTATTAGGCGTGTCCCCCTCCAGGGGTAGGCTGCGGACTGGTGTATTTAACAAATTTAATGCTCATAATGGAGACCACCTGAGTGTTCGTCGTAGCCGTTGTCCTTCCCTGGCTGTTGCATCGTGAGTTCGGCAGGTTCACCGCCGGACAGGGTCTCTGGTGACCAGAGTCCTGTGGATAAATAGAAAAAAGAAAAAAAGGAAAATAAAAAGAGCGACACACTTGGGAGCCCCTGGTGTGGTTGAGCCGCACTCTGGGCCTGTCGTGGTCGTGCCCCTCCCCCTATGCCCATGGTATCTCTAGAGCGTAATGATGTACACGAAAAGCTGGTCTTGCAATCATGCAAGGGCTGGGGTTGGGGCCGCATTGCTACGCGTGCTCGGAACGTGCCATGTGATCTTGATTGATGTTACTCCGGGCGCGTTTGGCCATGTCCAGTCGTTTAACGGCCGGACTCGAAAATTGCCTTAAAAGGCTGCTCTGTACTTCTGCCGCGAGAGCCGCTGTGTGTTCCTCCGTTCGGAGGGAGCGTTCAATATTTCCGTTGACCGTGATGACTCCATGAGGGCCTGGCATCTTGAGCTTAAGGTATGCATAATGCGGCACCGCGTTGAACTTTGCGAACGCGGTTCGTCCGAGCAGAGCGTGATAGCCACTGCGGAACGGGACTATGTAGAAGATTAACTCCTCGCTTTGGAAATTATCCGGGGATCCGAAAACCACTTCCAGTGTGACTGAGCCTGTACAATTGGCCTCAACACCTAGTATGACGCCTTTGAAGGTCGTTTTTGTAGGTTTAATCCTTGAGGGGTCTATGCCCATCTTGCGCACTGTATCCTAATAAAGCAGATTCAGGCTGCTGCCGCCGTCCATCAGGACTCTAGTGAGGTGAAATCCATCCACGATTGGGTCTAAAACCAATGCGGCGAATCCGCCATGGCGGATACTGGTGGGGTGGTCCCTTCGATCGAAAGTGATCGGGCAAGAGGACCATGGATTGAACTTCGGGGCGACTGGCTCCATCGCATATACATCCCTAAGTGCACGCTTCCGCTCCCTCTTGGGTATATGGGTTGCGTATATCATGTTTACCGTCCGCACTTGTGGGGGGAAACCCTTCTGTCCTCTACTGTTCGGCGGCCGAGTCTCTTCCTCGTCATTGCTGTGCAGCCCCTTGTCATTGTTTTCGGCAATTAACTTGCCTGCCTGCTTGAATACCCAACAATCCCTGTTGGTGTGGTTGGCTGGCTTTTCGGGGGTGCCATGTATCTGGCAAGAGCGGTCGAGTATTCGGTCCAAATTGGACGGACCCGGAGTGGTTCTTTTGAATGGCTTCTTCCGCTGACCGGGTTTAGAGCCTCTGAATCCGGCGTTGACTGCAGTATCCTCAGTGTTATCGCCGTTAACGCGGCGTTTGTTTTTGTTTCGACGCGACCTGCCATTGCGGTCCTTAGTATCCGGACTGCCAGCTTTTTTGCTGAGGTTGTTGCTGCGGGCTAGCCAGCTGTCCTCCCCTGCACAGAAGCGGGTCATGAGTGATGTGAGGGCAGCCATGGATTTCGTCTTTTCCTGTCCTAGGTGCCGGGCCAGCCACTCGTCGCGGATGTTGTGTTTGAAGGCTGCGAGGGCCTCAGCATCCGGACAGTCGACGATTTGATTTTTCTTTGTGAGGAACCGTGTCCAGAACTGTCTGGCCGACTCGTCTGGCTGCTGAATTATGTGGCTTAGGTCATCGGCGTCTGGTGGTCGCACATATGTGCCCTGGAAGTTGTCAAGGAATGCGGCTTCCAAGTCCTCCCAACAACCAATTGATTCTGCTGGCAAGCTGTTAAGCCAATGCCGAGCTGATCCTTTAAGCTTGAGTGGGAGATATTTGATGGCATGGAGATCGTCACCACGGGCCATATGGATGTGAAGGAGATAGTCTTCGATCCAAATCGCGGGGTCTGTTGTGCCGTCGTAGGATTCAATGTTCACGGGTTTAAACCCTTCGGGGATTTGATGATCCATTACTTCATCTGTGAAGCATAGTGGGTGTGCGGCGCCTCTATACTAGGCAATATCGCGAAGCAGCTCAAGAGAGCTTTGTCTACTGTGTTCGGCCCGGCCGGAGTTGCTGTATCCGGCACGACGGAAGTCGTCTCGCATCGTGGGGCGCCCACGTGATCCATAGATCGATCTTGATTGTCTTGCCTTGTCCTCCAATATGTCTCACAAGTCCGGTGCATTCCCCCGTGGCTTCGTACTTTTCGAGCGGTGCCGGGGTACGGTCCTGGTGGAGGGCCTAGATGCCTCTCTGTCGCGGCCACGAGGTGGTCGGTCTGCCGTATTGTGCGCTGGTGATGAAGGTTTATATGCCTCCTCCTCTAATCAGGGGAGCAACTTGCGTTTTGGGTAGCTTTTGGAGGGGCGTTCGAGTTCATACTCTTCGGCCGCCAGGACTTCAGTCCATCTGTCGGCTAGCAGATCTTGATCAGCTTGAAGCTGTTGCTGCTTTTTCTTTAGGCTATTTGTCGTGGCCATTAGCCTGCGTTTAAAACGCTCTTGTTCGACAGGATCCTCAGGCACGATGAATTCGTTGTCATTGAGGCTTGCCTCGTCTCCGGAGGGAGGCATGTAATTATCATCCTCGACCTCTTCGTCTGCCGCTCTCTCGTGAGGGCTGGCTTCTGCATCCTCCTACGCTGAATCTTGCTGGAGGGGGTTGTCTTCGGCACTCTCTGGGGTGTTATTATCTTCGGTGCCAGAATCTCCATTCTTGCTGTGGCGGGATTTAGAGCGGCACCACTGACGTCGGCGCTTGGGCTGTTTCTTAGGGGAATCTGCCTCCGCTGCTTCTTCGCTATTCCCGTCCTTTGGGATGTCCACCATGTATATGTCGTATGACGAGGTGGTCTTCCAGTGCCCCGTAGGCGCTGGTTCTTGGTCGTCTCCGGCATCGTCGTCCATACCGTCGATGTCTTCGGAGTCGTAGTCTAGCATGTCGGTTAGATCGTCGACAGTGGCTACAAAGTGGGTGGTGGGTGGGTTCTGAATTTCTTCGTCATCCGTATCCCAACCGTCCTGACCGCAGTCCGGCCAGGGCTCTCCTGATAACGAGAGATGTTTTAGCGAATTCAAGATGTCGCCAAAGGGTGAGTGCTGAAAGATGTCCACAGCGGTGAACTCCATGATCGGCGCCCAATCGGATTCGGTTGGCAGGGGCGCAGGAGGTTCGGAGTCCGGCAAGGAGTCTGGCACCTCGGAGTCACGAGCTTTGCCAGGGACAGGGTCAGTGTTCGGCTCCATCGCCGTGGAGATTGCGGCCCCCGAGGCGGTGTCCAACCACCCGTCCTCGATCTGCGCGGTCGGCTCCGAACTAGGGGTCCGAGCGGACTTATGTGCGGCCTCCAGGGCGCTATCCGGCGGCAGAGCCAAATCATGCCCGTCGTGACAGTGCGGCTCGAATCCATCGAAGATCAAGTCTCCGCGGATGTTGGCCGTGAAGTTTAAGCTTCCAAACCTGACCTGATGGCCAGGGGCGTAACTTTCGATCTGCTCCAAATGGCCAAGCGAATTGGCCCGTAGTGCGAAGCCGCCGAATACAAAGATCTGTCCGGGGAGAAAAGTCTCACCCTGGACTACGTTGTTGTTGATTGAAGAAGCCATCAAGCCTGTCGATGACGACACAGAGGAACTCTCAATGAAAGCACCACTGTCGGTGTCAAAACCGGCGGATCTCGGGTAGGGGGTCCCGAACTGTGCGTCTAGGCGGATGGTAACAGGAGACAAGGGACACGATGTTTTTACCCAGGTTCGGGCCCTCTCGACGGAGGTAAAACCCTACTCCTACTTGATTAATATTGATGATATGGGTAGTACAAGAGTGGATCTACCACGAGATCAAGGAGGCTAAACCCTAGAAGCTAGCCTATGGTATGATTGTTGTGATGGTTGTTCGTCCTACGGACTAAAACCCTCCGGTTTATATAGACACCGGAGAGGGCTAGGGTTACACAGAGTCGGTTATAATGGTAGGAGATCTATATATCCGTATCGCCAAGCTTGCCTTCCACGCCAAGGAAAGTCTCATCCGGACACGGGACAAAGTCTTCAATCTTGTATCTTCATAGTCTTGGAGTCCGGCCGATGATGATAGTCCGGCTATTCGGACACCCCCTAGTCCAGGACTCCCTCAGAGGTCTTCGCTCAAGTCAAGACATACCAAGTACCCATCACAAACTCATCTCCCTCGCATTACATTATTTGCCATTTGCCTCTCGTTTTCCTCTCCCCCACTTCACCCTTGCCATTTTTATTCGCCCTCTCTTTCCCAATCTTCTCTCTTTCGCTTGCCTTTTTGTGTGCTTGTGTGTTGGATTGTTTGTCATGATGGCGCAAGATAATACCAAATTGTGTGACTTTTCCAATACCAGTAATAATGATTGCTCCTCTTAATGATGTTGAATCTTGTGAAATCAATGCTGCTTTGTTGAATCTTGTTATGAAAGATCAATTCTCTGGCCTTCCTAGTGAAGATGCCGCTACTCATCTAAACAACTTTGTTGATTTGTGTGATATGCAAAAGAAGAAAGATACAGATAATGATATTGTTAAATTGAAGTTATTTCTGTTTTCACTTAGAGATCGTGCTAAAACTTGGTTTTCGTCTTTGCCTAAGAATAGTATTGATTCATGGAATAAGTGCAAAGATGCTTTTATCTCTAAGTATTTTCCTCCCGCTAAGATCAGCTCTCTTAGGAATGATATTATGAATTTTAAACAACTTGATCATGAGCATTTTGCCCAATCTTGGGAAAGAATGAAATTAATGATTCGCAATTGCCCTACTCATGGTTTGGACTTATGGATGATCATACAAAATTTTTATGCCGGATTGAATTTTTCTTCTAGAAATCTTTTAGATTCGGCCGCGGGAGGCACTTTTATGGAAATCACCTTAGGCAAAGCTACTAAACTCCTTGATAACATTATGGCTAATTCTCAATGGCACACCGAAAGATCTACTAGTAAAAAAGTACATGATATAGAAGAAATTAATGTTTTGAGTGGAAAGATGGATGAACTTATGAAATTGTTTGCTACTAAGAGTGCTCCTATTGATCCTAATGATATGCCTTTGTCTACTTTGATTGAGAATAATAATGAATCTATGGATGTGAATTTTGTTAGTAGGAATAATTTTGGTAACAATGCTTATAGAGGAAACTTTAATCCTAGACCGTTTCCTAGTAATTCCTCTATTAATTATGATAATTCCTACAACAACTCTTATGGAAATTTTTATAAGATGCCCTCTGATTTTGAGAATAGTGTTAAAGAATTTATGATCTCTCAAAATAATTTTAGTGCTTTGCTTGAAGAAAAATTGCTTAAAGTTGATGAATTGGCTAGGAACATAGATAGACTTTCGCTTGATGTTGATTCTTTGAAACTTAGATCTATTCCACCTCAGCATGATATCAATGAGTCTCTCAAAGCCATGAGAATTTCCATTGATGAGTGTAAAGAAACAAGCGCTAGGTTGTGTGCTAAGAAAGATTGCTTTGTAAAAGCGTGTTCTTCTAGTCTCCATGAAAATAATGATGAAGATCTAATAGTTATTGATGTATCCCCTATTAAATCCTTGTTTTGCAATATGAATCTTGATAATGATAGGACTGGATATGAGTCAACTTTAGTTAAAAGGTGTCCCAATAATTCGGAGTTTTTAGATCTTGATGCTCAATTTGGTAAAAGTGGGATTGGAGAGGTCAAGACTTTACATAGCATTGAACCCACTATTATGGATTTCAAGGAATTTAATTATGATAATTGTTCTTTAATAGATTGTATTTCCTTGTTGCAATCCATGTTGAATTCACCTCATGCTTATAGTCAAAATAAAGCTTTTACCAAACGTATTGTTGATGCCTTGATGCAATCTTATGAGGAAAAACCTGAGTTGGAAGTTTCTATACCTAGAAAACTTTATGATGAGTAGGAACCTACTATAAAGATTAAAATTAAAGATCATGAGTGCTATGCTTTGTGTGATTTGGGTGCAAGTGTTTCCACGATTTCGAAAACTTTATGTGATGTGCTAGGTTTCCATGATTTTGATGATTGCTCTTTAAACTTGCACCTTGCGGATTCCACCATTAAGAAACCTATGGGAAGGATTAATGATCTTCTTATTGTTGCAAATAGGAATTATGTGCCCATAGATTTTATTGTTCTTGATATAGATTGCAATCTTTCATGTCCTATTATTCTTGGTAGACCTTTCCTTAGAACGATTGGTGCAATTGTTGATATGAAGGAAGGGAATATTAGATTCCAATTTCTATTAGGGAAAGGCATGGAACACTTTCCAAGAAATAAAGTTAAATTACCTTATGAATCTATCATGCGAGCTACTTATGAATTGAATGCCAAAGATGGCACTACTTAGATCTATTCTCGCTTTTATGCCTAGCTAGGGGCGTTAAATGATAGCGCTTGTTGGGAGGCAACCCAATTTTATTATTGTTTCTTACTTTTTGCTTCTGTTTAGTAATAAATATTTCATATATATTCTTTTTAGATGATTTTTCATGTTTTAATTAGTGTTTGTGCCAAGTAGAACCTATAGGATAACCTACGGTCATAGTTAATTTGATTCTGCTGAAAAACAGAAACTTTTGCACGCACGAAAATAATTTTAGTAAATCACAGAAATGTGATTTTGCATTTATTCTTTTTGCTGTAGATCAACGGAAAAATTTCCCAGGACTTCCTATTTTGGTAGGATTTTTAGAGTTCCAGAAGTATTCGAAAGTTACAGATTGCTACAGACTGTTCTGTTTTTGACAGATTCTGTTTTTCGTGTGTTGTTTGCTTATTTTGATGCATCTATGGCTAGTATCGGTGGGTATGAACCATAGAGAAGTTGGAATACAGTAGGTTTGACACCAATATAAATAAATAATGAGTTCTTTACAGTATCTTATGTGGTGGTTTTTCTTTCTTGCACTAACGGAGCTTATGAGATTTCCTGTTGAGTTTTATGTTGTGAAGTTTTCAAATTTTGGGTAAAGATTTGATGGACTATGGAATAAGGAGTGGCAAGAGCCTAAGATTGGGGATGCCCATGGAACCCCAAGATATTCAAGGATAACCAAAAGCCTAAGCTTGGGGATGCCCCGGAAGGCATCCCCTCTTTCGTCTCCGTCTATCGGTAACTTTACTTGGAGCTATATTTTTATTCGCCACATGATATGTGTTTTGCTTGGAGCGTCCTGTAAGATATTAGTCTTTGCTTTTTAGATTACCACAATCATCCTTGCTGTACACACCTTTTGGGAGAGACCCACTTGATTTGGAATTTATTAGAATACTCTACGTGCTTCACTTATATCTTTTGAGCTAGATAATTTTTGCTCTAGTGCTTCACTTATATCTTTTAGAGCACAGCGGTGGTTTAATTTTGTAGAAATTGTTGATCTCTCATGCTTCACTTATATTATTTTGAGAGTCTTTTAGAGCAGCATGGTATTTTCTATGGTTATAAAATTGGTCCTAGAATGATGGGCATCCAAGTTGGGTATAATAAAAACTATCATAGAAAGTGAATTGGATGCTATGATCAATTTGATGCTTGATAATTGTTTTGAGATATGAGGATGGTGATATTAGAGTCATGCTAGTGGGGTAATTATGAATTTTAGGAATACTTGTGTTTAAGTTTGTGATTCCCGTAGCATGTACGTATGGTGAACCGCTTTGTCATGAAGTTGGAGCATAATTTATTTATTTGATTGTCTTCCTTATGAGTGGCGGTCGGGGACGAGCGATGGTCTTTTCCTACCAATCTATTGTTAGGGAACGTAGTATTTCAAAAAAAATCCTACGCACTCGCAAGATCATGGTGATGCATAGCAACGAGAGGGGAGAGTGTTGTCCACGTACCCTCGTAGACCGAAAGCGGAAGCGTTAGAACAACGCGGTTGATGTAGTCGTACGTCTTCACGGCCCGACCGATCAAGCACCGAAACTACGACACCTCCAAGTTCTAGCACACGTTCAGCTCGATGACGTTCCCTGTACTCCGATCCAGCAGAATGTCGGGGAAGAGTTCCGTCAGCACGACGGCATGGTGACGATCTTGATGTTCTACCATCGCAGGGCTTCGCCTAAGCACCGCTACAATATTATCGAGGAGGACTATGGTGGAGGGGGGCACCGCACACGGCTAAGAGATCAATTGTTGTGTCTAGAGGTGCCCCCCTGCCCCCGTATATAAAGGAGCAAGGGGGAAGGGGGCGGCCGGCCTAGGAGGGGCGCGCCAAGGGGAGTCCTACTCCCACAGGGAGTAGGACTCCCTCCTTCCTTGTTGGACTAGGAGAAGGGTGGAAAGAGGAGGGAGAGAGAGAGGAAGGAAAGGGGGGGGGCGCCGCCCCCTCTCCTTGTCCTATTCGGACTAGGGGGGAGGGGCACGCGGCCCAGCCCTTGCCTCCTCTCCTCTTCTCCACTAAGGCCCATGTAGGCACATTAAGCCCCCGGGGGGTTCCGGTAACCTCCCGGTACTACGGTAAAATCCCGATTTCACCCGGAACACTTCCAATATCCAAATATAGGCTTCCAATATATCAATCTTCATGTCTCGACCATTTCGAGACTCCTCGTCATGTCCGTAATCACATCCAGGACTCTGAAAAAACTTCGGTACATCAATACTCATAAACTCATAATATAACTGTCGTCGAAACCTTAAGCGTGCGGACCCTACGGGTTCGAGAACTATGTAGACATGACCGAGAACTGTTTACGGTCAATAACCAATAGCGGAACCTGGATGCTCATATTGACTGCTACATATTCTATGAAGATCTTTATCGGTCAAACCGCATAACAGCATACATTGTTCCCTTTGTCATTAGTATGTTACTTGCCCGAGATTCGATCGTCGGTATCCTAATACCTAGTTCAATCTCGTTACCGCCAAGTCTCTTTACTCGTTACGTAATGCATCATTCCGTAACTAACACATTGGCTACATTGCTTGCAAGGCTTATAGTGATGTGCATTACCGAGAGGGCCCAGAGATACCTCTCCGACAATCGGAGTGACAAACCTAATCTAGAAATACGCCAACTCAACATGTACCTTTGGAGACACCTGTAGAGCTCCTTTATAATCACCCAGTTACGTTGTGACATTTGGTAGCACAAAAAGTGTTCCTATGGTAAATGGGAGTTTCATAATCTCATAGTTGTAGGAACTTGTATAAATCATGAAGAAAGCAATAACAACATACTAAACGATCAAGTGCTAAGCTAACGGAATGGGTCATGTCTATCACATCATTCTCCTAATGATGTGATCCCATTAATCAAATGACAACACATGTCTATGGTTAGGAAACATAACCATCTTTGATTAATGAGCTAGTCAAGTAGAGGCATACTAGTGACTTTAAGTTTGTCTATGTATTCACACATGTATCATGTTTCCGGTTAATACAATTCTAGCATGAATAATAAACATTTATCATGATATGAGGAAATAAATAATAACTTTATTATTGCCTCTAGGGCATATTTCCTTCAGTCTCCCACTTGCACTAGAGTCAATAATCTAGATTACACAGTAATGATTCTAACACCCATGGAGTCTTGGTGCTGATCATGTTTTGGCGTGGAAGAGGCTTAGTCAACGGGTCTGCAACATTCAGATCCGTATCTATCTTGCAAATCTCTATGTCTCCCACCTGGACTTGATCCCCGATGGAATTGAAGCGTCTCTTGATGTGCTTGGTCCTCTTGTGAAATCTGGATTCCATTGCCAAGGCAATTGCACCAGTATTGTCACAGAAGATCTTCATTGGTCCCGATGCACTAGGTATGACACCTAGATCGGAAATGAACTCTTTCATCCAGACTCCTTCATTTGTTGCTTCCGAAGCAGCTATGTACTCCGCTTCGCATGTATATCCCGCCACGACGCTTTGTTTAGAACTGCACCAACTGACAGCTCCACCGTTCAATATAAACATGTATCTGGTTTGCGATTTAGAATCGTCCGGATCAGTGTCAAAGCTTGCATCGACGTAACTATTTATGACTAGCTCTTTGTCACCTCCATAAACGAGAAACATATCCTTAGTCCTTTTCAGGTATTTCAGGATGTTCTTGACCGTTGTCCAGTGATCCACTCCTGGATTACTTTGGTACCTCCTTGCCAAACTTATTGCTAAGCATACATCAGGTCTGGTACACAACATTGCATACATGACAGAGCCTATGGCTGAAGCATAGGGAACATCTTTCATTTTCTCTCTATCTTCTGCTTTGGTCGGGCATTGAGTCTGACTCAACTTCACACCTTGTAATATAGGCAAGAACCCTTTCTTTGCCTGATCCATTTTGAACTTTTTCAAAACTTTATCAAGGTATGTGCTTTGTGAAAGTCCAATTAAGCGTCTTGATCTATATCTATAGATCTTGATGCCCAATATGTAAGCAGCTTCACCGAGGTCTTTCATCGAAAAACTTTTATTCAAGTATCCCTTTATGCTATCCAGAAATACTATATCATTTCCAATCAACAATATGTCATCTACATATAATATCAGAAATGCTACAGAGCTCCCACTCACTTTCTTGTAAATACAGGCTTGTCCAAAAGTCTGTATAAAACCATATGCTTTGATCACACTATCAAAGCCTTTATTCCAACTCCGAGAGGCTTGCACCAGTCGATAAATGGATCGCTGGAGCTTGCACACTTTGTTAGCACCTTTTGGATCGACAAAACCTTCCGGCTGCATCGTATACAACTCTTCTTCTAGAAATCCATTCAGGAACGCAGTTTTGACATCCATTTGCCAAATTTCATAATCATAAAATGCGGCAATTGCTAACATGATTCGGACAAACTTAAGCATCGCTGCGGGTGATAAAGTCTCATTGTAGTCAACCCCTTGAACTTGTTGAAAACCTTTTGGAACAAGTCGAGCTTCGTAGACAGTTACATTACCATCAGCGTCAGTGTTCTTCTTGAAGATCCATTTATTCTCGATGGCTTGCCGATCATCGGGCAAGTCAACCAAAGTCCATACTTTGTTCTCATACATGGATCCCATCTCAAATTTCATGGCCTCAAGCCATTTTGCGGAATATAGGCTCATCGTCGCTTCCTCATAGTTCGTAGGTTCGCCATGGTCAAGTAACATGACCTCCAGAATAGGATTACCGTACCACTCTGTTGCGGATCTTACTCTGGTTGACCTACGAGGTTCGGTAGTAACTTGATATGAAGTTTCATGATCAATATCATTAGCTTCCTCACTGATTGGTGTAGTTGTCATAGGAACTGGTTCTTGTGATGAACTACTTTCCAACAAGGGAGCAGGTACAGTTACCTCATCAAGTTCTACTTTCCTCCCACTCACTTCTTTCGAGAGAAACTCCTTCTCTAAAAAGGATCCGAATTTAGCAACAAAAATCTTGCCCTCAGATCTGTGATAGGAGGTGTACCCAATAGTCTCTTTTGGGTATCCTATGAAGACACATTTCTCTGATTTGGGTTCGAGCTTATCTAGTTGAAGTTTCTTCACATAAGCATCGCAACCCCAAAATTTAAGAAACGACAACTTTGGTTTCTTGCCAAACCACAGTTCATAAGGCATCGTCTCAACGGATTTTGATGGTGCTCTATTTAACGTGAATGTGGCCGTCTCTAAAGCATAACCCCAAAACGAAAGCGGTAAATCAATAAGAGACATCATAGATCGCACCATATCTAGTAAAGTACGATTACGACGTTCGGACACACCATTTCGTTGTGGTGTTCCGGGTGGCGTGAGTTGCGAAACTATTCCGCATTGCTTCAAATGTAAACCAAACTCGTAACTCAAATATTCTCCTCCACAATCAGATCATAGAAACTTTATTTGCTTGTTACGATGATTTTCCACTTCATTCTGAAATTCTTTGAACTTTTTAAATGTTTCAGACTTGTGTTTCATCAAGTAGATATACCCATATCTGCTCAAATCATCTGTGAAGGTGAGAAAATAACGATACCCGCCGCGAGCCTCAATATTCATTGGACCACATACATCAGTATGTATGATTTCCAACAAATCAGTTGCTCGCTCCATAGTTCCGGAGAACGGCGTTTTAGTCATCTTGCCCATGAGGCACGGTTCGCAAGTACCAAGTGATTCATAATCAAGTGATTCCAGAAGTCCATCAGTATGGAGTTTCTTCATGCGCTTTACACCAATATGACCCAAACGGCAGTGCCACAAATAAGTTGCACTATCATTATCAACTCTGCATCTTTTGGCTTCAACATTATGAATATGTGTATCACTACTATCGAGATTTAATAAAAATAGACCACTCTTCAAGGGTGCATGATCATAGAAGATATTACTCATATAAATAGAACAACCATTATTCTCTGATTTAAATGAATAACCGTCTCGCATCAAACAAGATCCAAATATAATGTTCATGCTCAATGCTGGCACCAAATAACAATTATTCAGGTCTAAAACTAATCCCGATGGTAGATGTAGAGGTAGCATGCCGACCGCGATCACATCGACTTTGGAACCATTTCCCATGCGCATCGTCACCTCGTCCTTAGCCAATCTTCGCTTAATCTGTAGTCCCTGTTTCGAGTTGCAAATATTGGCAACAGAACCAGTATCAAATACCCAGGTGCTACTGTGAGCATTAGTAAGGTACACATCAATAACATGTATAGCACATATACCTTTGTTCACCTTGCCATCCTTCTTATCCGCCAAATACTTGGGGCAGTTTCGCTTTAAGTGTCCAGTCTGCTTGCAGTAGAAGCACTCAGTCTCAGGCTTAGGTCTCTTGAGCAACAACTTGCTTGTTGTTCTTCTTGAAGTTCCCCTTCTTCTTCCCTTTACCCTTTTTCTTGAAACTGGTGGTCTTATTGACCATCAACACTTGATGCTCCTTCTTGATTTCTACCTCCGCAGCCTTTAGCATTGCGAAGAGCTCGGGAATAGTCTTGTCCATCCCTTGCATATTATAGTTCATCACGAAGCTCTTGTAGCTTGGTGGAAGTGATTGAAGAATTTTGTCAATGACACTATCATCAGGAAGATTAACTCCCAGTTTAATCAAGTGATTATTATACCCAGACATTTTGAGTATATGTTCACTGACAAAACTATTCTCCTCCATCTTACAGCTATAGAACTTATTGGAGACTTCATATCTCTCAATCCGGACATTTGCTTGAAATATTAACTTCAACTCTGGAACATCTCATATGCTCCATGACGTTCAAAACGTCGTTGAAGTCCCGGTTCTAAGTCATAAAGCATGGCACACTGAACTATCGAGTAGTCATCAGCTTTGCATTGCCAGACGTTCTTAACATTGTCAGTTGCATCTGCAGCAGGCCTGGCACCCAGCGGTGCTTCCAGGACGTAATTCTTTTGTGCAGCAATGAGGATAATCCTCAAGTTACGGACCCAGTCCGTGTAATTGCTACCATCATCTTTCAACTTAGCTTTCTCAAGGAACGCATTAAAATTCAACGGAACAACAGCACGAGCCATCTATCTACAACAAACATAGACAAGCAAAATACTATCAGGTACTAAGTTCATGATAAATTTAAGTTCAATTAATCATATTACTAAAGAACTCCCACTTAGACAGACATCTCTCTAGTCATCTCAGTAATCACGTGATCCAAATCAACTAAACCATGTCCGATCATCACGTGAGATGCAGTAGTTTTCAATGGTGAACATCACTATGTTGATCATATCTACTATATGATTCACGTTCGACCTTTCGGTCTCCGTGTTCCGAGGCCATATCTGTATATGCTAGGCTCGTCAAGTTTAACCTGAGTATTCCGCGTGTGCAACTATTTTGCACCCATTGTATTGGAATGTAGAGCCTATCACACCCGATCATCACGTGGTGTCTCAGCACGAAGAACTTTCGCAACGGTGCATACTCAGGGAGAACACTTCTTGATAATTAGTGAGAGATCATCTTAAAATGCTACCGTCAATCAAAGCAAGATAAGATGCATAAAGGATAAACATCACATGCAATCAATATAAGTGATATGATATGGCCATCATCATCTTGTGCTTGTGATCTCCATCTCCGAAGCACCGTCATGATCACCATCGTCACCGGCACGACACCTTGATCTCCATCATAGCATCATTGTCATTTACGCCATCTATTGCTTCTATGACTATCGCTACCGCTTAGTGATAAAGTAAAGCAATTACAGAGCGTTTGCATTGCATACAATAAAGTGACAACCATATGGCTCCTGCCAGTTGCCGATAACTTCGGTTACAAAACATGATCATCTCATACAATAAAATATAGCATCACGTCTTGACCATATCACATCACAACATGCCCTGCAAAAACAAGTTAGACATCCTCTACTTTGTTGTTGCAAATTTTACGTGGCTGCTACGGGCTGAGAAGAACCGTTCTTACCTACGCATCAAAACCACAACGATAGTTTGTCAAGTTAGTGCTGTTTTAACCTTCGCAAGGACCGGGCATAGCCACACTCGGTTCAACTAAAGTTGGAGAAACAGACACCCACCAGCCACCTGTGTGCAAAGCACGTCGGTAGAACCAGTCTCGCATAAGCGTACGCGTAATGTCGGTCCGGGCCGCTTCATCCAACAATACCATCGAACCAAAGTATGACATGCTGGTAAGCAATATTACTTGTATCGCCAACAACTCACTTGTGTTCTTCTCGTGCATATAACATCTACACATAGAACAAGGCTCGGATGCCACTGTTAGGTAACGTAGTAATTTCAAAAAACTTCCTACGCACACGCAAGATCATGGTGATGCATAGCAACGAGAGGGGAGAGTCTTGTCCATGTACCCTCGTAGACCGAAAGCGGAAGCATTAGAACAACGCGGTTGATGTAGTCGTACGTCTTCACAGCCCGATTGATCAAGCACCGAAACTACGACTCCTCCGAGTTCTAGCACACGTTCACCTCGATGACGTTCCCCGTACTCCGATCCAGTAGAATGTTGGGGAAGAGTTCTGTCAGCATGACGGCATGGTGACGATCTTGATGTTCTACTGTCGCAGGGCTTCGCCTAAGCACTGCTACAATATTATCGAGGAGGACTATGGTGGACGGGGGCACCGCACACAGCTAAGAGATCAAGAGATCAATTGTTGTGTCTAGAGGTGCCCCCTACCCCCGTATATAAAGGAGCAAGGGGGAAGGGGGCGGCCGGCCTAGGAGGGGCGCGCCAAGGGGAGTCCTACTCCCACCGGGAGTAGGACTCCCTCCTTCCTTGTTGGACTAGGAGAAGGGGGGAAAGAGGAGGGAGAGAGAGGAAGGAAAGGGGAGGGGGGAGGGGCGCGCGGCCCAGCCCTTGCCTCCTCTTCTCCACTAAGGCCCATGTAGGCCCATTAAGCCCTCGGGGGGTTCCGGTAACCTCCTGGTACTCCGGTAAAATCTCGATTTCACCCGGAAAACTTCCGATATCCAAATATAGGCTTCCAATATATCAACATTCATGTCTCGACCATTTCGAGACTCTTCGTCATGTCCGTAATCACATCCGGGACTCCAAACAAACTTCGGTACATCAAAACTCATAAGCTCATAATATAACTGTCATCGAAACCTTAAGCGTGCGGACCCTACGGGTTCAAGAACTATGTAGACATGACCGAGAATCGTTTCCGGTCAATAACCAATAGCAGAACCTGGATACTCATATTGGCTCCTACATATTCTACGAAGATCTTTATCGGTCAAATCGCATAACAACATACATTGTTCCCTTTGTCATCGGCATGTTACTTGCCCGAGATTCAATCGTCGGTATCCTAATACCTAGTTCAATCTCGTTACTGGCAAGTCTCTTTACTCGTTACGTAATGCATCATCCCGTAACTAACTCATTAGCTACATTGCTTGCAAGGCTTATAGTGATGTGCATTACCGAGAGGGCCCCAGAGATACCTCTCCGACAATCGGAGTGACAAAACCTAATCTTGAAATACGCCAACTCAACATGTACCTTTGGAGACACATGTAGAGCTCCTTTATAATCACCCAGTTACGTTGTGACGTTTGGTAGCACACAAAGTGTTCCTCGGTAAACGGGAGTTGCATAATCTCATAGTTGTAGGAACTTGTATAAGTCATGCAGAAAGCAATAGCAACATACTAAACGATGAAGTGCTAAGCTAATGGAATGGGTCATGTCAATCACATCATTCTCCTAATGATGTGATCCCGTTAATCAAATGAAAACACATGTCTATGGTTAGGAAACATAACCATCTTTGATCAATGAGCTAGTCAAGTAGAGGCATACTAGTGACTTTAAGTTTGTATATGTATGCACACATGTATCATGTTTCCAGTTAATACAATTCTAGCATGAATAATAAACATTTATTAGGATATGAGGAAACAAATAATAACTTTATTATTGCCTCTAGGGCATATTTCCTTCATCTATCCCTCTAGGAGCATGTGCTAGTACTTTGTTTTCAATGGCTTGTAGATTTTTGCAATAAGTATATGAGTTCTTTATGACTAATGTTGAGTCCATGGATTATACGCACTCTCACCCTCCCACCATTGCTAGCCTCTCTTGTGCCGTGCAACTTTCGCTGGTACCATACACCCACAATATACCTTCCTCAAAACATCCACCATACCTACCTATTATGGAATTCCATAGCCATTCCGAGATATATTGCCATGCTACTTTCCACCGTTCCGTTTATTATGACACACATCATCATTGTCATATTGCTCTTTGCATGACCATGTAGTTGACATCGTATTTGTGGCAAGGCCACCTTCATAATTCTTCCATACATGTCACTCTTGATTCATTGCATATCCCGTACACCGCCAGAGTTATTCATATAGAGTTATATTTTGTTCTAAGTATCGAGTTGTAATCTTGAGTTGTAAGTAAATAAAAGTGTGATGATCTTCATTATTAGAGCATTGTCCCAAGTGAGGAAAGGATGATGGAGACTATGATTCCCCCACAAGTCGGGATGAGACTTCGGACTTTATAAAAAAAGAGAGAAATGCCAAAAAAAAGAGAAAGGCCAAATAAAAAATGAGAGAAAAAGAGAGAAGGGACAATGCTACTATCCTTTTTACCACACTTGTTCTTCAAAGTAGCACCATGATCTTCATGATAGAGAGTCTCCTATGTTGTTACTTTCATATACTAGTGGGAATTTTTCATTATAGAACTTGGCTTGTATATTCCAATGACGGGCTTCCTCAAAACGCCCTAGGTCTTCGTGAGCAAGCAAGTTGGATGCACACCCACTTAGTTTCTTTTATTGAGCTTTCATACATTTATAGCTCTAGCGCATTCGTTGCATGTCAATCCCTATTCACTCACATTGATATCTATTAATGGGCATCTCCATAGCCCGTTGATACGCCTAATTGATGTGAGACTATCTTCCCCCTTTTTGTCTTCTCCACAACCACCATTCTATTCCACATATAGTGCTATGTCCATGGCTCATGCTCATGTATTGCGTGAAATTTGAAAAAGTTTTAGAATACTAAAGTATGAAACTATTGCTTGGCTTGTCATCGGGGTTGTGCATGATTAAATACTTTGTGTGATGAAGATATAGCATAGCCAGACTATATGATTTTGTAGGGATAGCTTTCTTTAGCCATGCTATTTTGAGAAGACTGTTGGAAATATGCCCTAGAGGCAATAATAAAAGCATTATTATTATATTTCTTTGTTCATGATAATTGTCTTTATTCATGCTATAACTGTATTATCTGGAAATCGTAATACATGTGTGAATAACAGACACCAACATGTCCCTAGTAAGCCTCTAGTTGACTAGCTCGTTGATCAATAGATAGTCATGGTTTCCTGGCTATGGACATTGGATGTCATTGATAACGGGATCACATCATTAGGATAATTATGTGATGGACAAGACCCAATCCTAAGCATAGCGTGAGATCGTGTAGTTCGTTTGCTAGAGCTTTTCTAATGTCAAGTATCTTTTCCTTTGACCATGAGATCGTGTAACTCCTGGATACCGTAGGAGTGCTTTGGGTGTATCAAACGTCACAACGTAACTGGGTGACTATAAAGGTGCACTACAGGTATCTCCGAAAGTGTCTGTTGGGTTGACACAGATCGAGACTGGGATTTTTCACTCCGTATGACGGAGAGGTATCACTGGGCCCACTCGGTAATGCATCATCATAATGAGCTCAAAGTGACCAAATGTCTGGTCACGGGATCATGCATTACGGTACGAGTAAAGTGACTTGCCGGTAACGAGATTGAACGAGGTATTGGGATACCGACGATCGAATCTCGGGCAAGTAACATATCGATTGACAAAGGGAATTGCATACGGGGTTGCTTGAATCCTCGAAATCGTGGTTCATCCGATGAGATCATCGTGGAGCATGTGGGAGCCAACATGGGTATCCAGATCCCGCTGTTGGTTATTGGCCGGAGAGCGATCTCGGTCATGTCTACATGTCTCCCGAACCCGTAGGGTCTACACACTTAAGGTTCGGTGACGCTAGGGTTGTAGGGATATGTATATGCAGTAACCCGAATGTTGTTCGGAGTCCCGGATGAGATCCCGGATGTCACGAGGAGCTCCGGAATGGTCCGGAGGTAAAGATTTATATATGGGAAGTCCTGTTTCGGGCATCGGGACAAGTTTCGGGGTTATCGGTATTGTACCGGGACCACCGGAAGGGTCCCGGGGGCCCACCGGGTGGGGCCACCCATCCCCGGGGGCCACATGGGCTGTAGGGGGTGCGCCTTGGCCTACATGGGCCAAGGGCACCAGCCCCACTAGGCCCATGCGCCTAGGGTTTCCATGGGGGAGGAGTCCTACTAGTGGAAGGCACCTCCTAGGTGCCTTGGGGGGAGGGAAAACCCCCCTTGGCCGCCGCCCCCCCTAGGAGATTGGATCTCCTAGGGCCGGCCACCCCCCTTGGCCCTCCTATATATAGTGGGGGAAAGGAGGGACTTCATACCTCGGCCTTTGGTTGCCTCCTTCTCCCTCTCCAACACCTCCTCCTCCTCCATAGCGCTTGGCGAAGCCCTGCCCGGAGTACTGCAGCTCCATCAACACCACGCCGTCGTGCTGCTGCTGGTGCCATCTCCCTCAACCTCTCCTCTCCCCTTGCTGGATCAAGAAGGAGCAGACGTGGCTGTTCCGTACGTGTGTTGAACGCGGAGGTGCCGTCCGTTCGGTGCTAGGATCTCCGGTGATTTGGATCACGTCGTGTTCGACTACATCATCCCCGTTCTTTGAACGCTTCCACTCGCGATCTACAAGGTACGTAGATGCATCCGATGGCTCGTTGCTAGATGAACTCATAGATGGATCTTGGTGAAACGAGTAGGAAAATTTTTGTTTTCTGCAACGTTCCCCAACAGTGGCATCATGAGCTAGGTCTATGCGTAGTTCTTCTTGCACGAGTAGAACACAATTTGTTGTGGGCGTAGATTTGTCAACTTTCTTGCCGCTACTAGTCTTATCTTGCTTTAGCGGTATTGTGGGATGAAGCGGCCCGGACCAACCTTACACGTACGCTTACGTGAGACCGGTTCCACCGACTAACATGCACTAGTTGCATAAGGTGGCTGGCGGGTGTCTGTCTCTCCTACTTTAGTTGGAGCGGATTCGATGAAAAGGGTCCTTATGAAGGGTAAATAGAAGTTGACAAATCACGTTGTGGCTTTCACGTAGGTAAGAAAACGTTCTTGCTAGAACCCTACTTCAGCCACGTAAAACATGCAACAACAATTAGAGGACGTCTAACTTGTTTTTGCAGCAAGTGCTTTGTGATATGATATGGCCAAAGTTGTGATGAATGATGAATGATCTATATGTCATGTATGAGATGTTCATGCTATTGTAATAGGAATCACGACTTGCATGTCGATGAGTATGACAACCGGCAGGAGCCATAGGAGTTGTCTTTATTTTTTGTATGACCTGCGTGTCATTGAAGAACGCCATGTAAACTACTTTACTTTATTACTAAACACGTTAGTCATAGAAGTAGAAGTAGTCGTTGGCGTGACAACTTCATGAAGACACGATGATGGAGATCATGATGATGGAGATCATGGTGTCATGCCGGTGACAAGATGATCATGGAGCCCCGAAGATGAAGATCAAAGGAGCTATATGATATTGGCCATATCATGTCACTACTTTATATAATTGCATGTGATGTTTATTATGTTTTATGCATCTTGTTTACTTAGGACGACAGTAGTAAATAAGATGATCCCTTAAAAAATTTCAAGAAGTGTTCTCCCCTAACTGTGCACCGTTGCTACAGTTTGTCGCTTCTAAGCACCACGTGATGATCGGGTGTGATGGATTCTTACATTCACATACAACGGGTGTAATGCAGTTTTACACAGCGAAAACACTTAGGGTTAACTTGACGAGCCTAGCATGTACAGACATGGCCTCGGAACACGGAGACCGAAAGGTCGAACACGAGTCGTATGGAAGATACGATCAACATGAGAATGTTCATCGACGATGACTAGTCCGTCTCACGTGATGATCGGACACGGCCTAGTCGACTCGGATCGTGTAACACTTAGATGACCAAAGGGATGTCAAATCTGAGTGGGAGTTCATTATAATTTGATTAGATGAACTTAATTATCATGAACTTAGTCTAAATATTTTACAATATGTCTTGTAGATCAAATGGCCAACGTAGTCCTCAACTTCAACGCGTTCCTAGAGAAAACCAAGCTGAAAGACGACGGCAGCAACTATACGGACTGGGTCCAAAACCTGAGGATCATCCTCATAGCTGCCAAGAAAGATTATGTCCTACAAGCACCGCTAGGTGATGCACTTGTTCTCCCTGCAGAACAAGATGTTATGAACGCTTGGCAGGCACGTTCCGATGACTACTCCCTCGTTCAGTGCGGCATGCTTTACAGCTTAGAGCCGGGGCTCCAAAAGCGTTTTGAGAGACATGGAGCATATGAGATGTTTGAAGAGCTGAAAATGGTTTTCCAAGCTCATGCCCGGGTCGAGAGATATCAAGTCTCCGACAAGTTCTTCAGCTGTAAGATGGAGGAAAACAGTTCTGTCAGTGAGCACATACTCACTATGTCTGGGTTGCATAACCGCTTGACTCAGCTGGGAGTTAATCTCTCGGATGATGCGGTCATTGACAGAATCCTCCAGTCGCTTCCACCGAGCTACAAGAGCTTTGTGATGAACTTCAATATGCAGGGGATGGAAAAGACCATTCCTGAAGTATTTGCTATGCTGAAATCAGCAGAGGTAGAAGTCAAGAAGGAACATCAAGTGTTGATGGTCAATAAAACCACTAAGTTCAAGAAGGGCAAGGGTAAAAAGAACTTCAAGAAGGACGGCAAGGTAGTTGCCGCGCCCAGTAAGCCAGTTACCAGGAAGAAGTCGAAGAATGGACCCAAGCCCGAGACTGAGTGCTTTTATTGCAAGGAAAGTGGTCACTGGAGGAGGAACTGCCCCAAATACTTAGCGGACAAGAAGGCCAGCAAAACTAAAGGTATATTTGATATACATGTAATTGATGTGTACCTTACCAGTAATCGTAGTGACTCCTGGGTATTTGATACCGGTGCCGTTGCTCATATTTGTAACACACAGCAGGAGCTACGGAATAAACGGAGACTGGCGAAGGACGAGGTGACGATGCGCGTCGGGAATGGTTCCAAGGTCGATGTGATCGCCGTCGGCACGCTACCTCTGCATTTACCTACGGGATTAGTTTTGAACCTCAATAATTGTTATTTAGTGCCAAGTTTGAGCATGAACATTGTATCGGGATCTCGTTTAATTCGAGATGGCTACTCATTTAAATCCGAGAATAATGGTTGTTCTATTTATATGAGAGATATGTTTTATGGTCATGCTCCGATGGTGAATGGTTTATTCTTTATGAATCTCGAGCGTAATGCTACACATATTCATAGTGTAAGTACCAAAAGATGTAAGATTGATAGTGATAGTCCCACATACTTGTGGCACTGCCGCCTTGGTCACATAGGTGTCAAACGCATGAAGAAGCTCCATGCTAATGGACTTTTAGAGTCTCTTGATTACGAATCATTTGACACGTGCGAACCATGCCTCATGGGTAAAATGACCAAGACTCCGTTCTCAGGAACAATGGAGCAAGCAACCAACTTATTGGAAATCATACATACTGATGTGTGCGGTCCAATGAGTGTTGAGGCTCGCGGTGGCTATCGTTATGTTCTCACCCTCACTGATGACTTGAGTAGATATGGGTATGTCTACTTAATGAAACACAAGTCTGAGACCTTTGAAAAGTTCAAGGAATTTCAGAGTGAAGTTGAGAATCAACGTGACAGGAAAATCAAGTTTCTACGATCAGATCGTGGAGGAGAATACTTGAGTCACGAGTTTGGTACACACTTAAGAAAATGTGGAATAGTTTCACAACTCACGCCGCCTGGAACACCTCAGCGTAATGGTGTGTCCGAACGTCGTAATCGCACTCTATTAGATATGGTGCGATCTATGATGTCTCTTGCCGATTTACCACTATCTTTTTGGGGCTATGCTTTAGAGACTGCCGCATTCACTTTAAATAGGGCACCGTCGAAATCCGTTGAGACGACACCGTATGAATTATGGTTTGGGAAGAAACCTAAGCTGTCGTTTCTAAAAGTTTGGGGATGCGATGCTTATGTCAGGAAACTTCAACCTAAAAAGCTCGAACCCAAGTCGGAAAAATGCGTCTTCATAGGATACCCTAAGGAAACTGTCGGGTATACCTTCTACTTAAGATCCGAGGGCAAGATCTTTGTTGCCAAGAACGGATGCTTTCTGGAAAAAGAGTTTCTCTCGAAAGAAGTAAGTGGGAGGAAAGTAGAACTCGATGAAGTACTACCTCTCGAATGGGAAAGTGGTGCAGCGCAGGAAAATGTTCCTGTGATGCCCACACCAACTGAAGAGGAAAACAATGATGATGATCAAGGTACTTCGGATCAAGTTGCTACTGAACTTCGTAGGTCCACAAGGACACGTTCCGCACCAGAGTGGTACGGCAACCCTGTCTTGGAAATCATGTTGTTAGACAACAGTGAACCTTCGAACTATGAAGAAGCGATGGCGGGCCTGGATTCCGACAGATGGCTAGAAGCCATGAAATCAGAGATAGGATCCATGTATGAAAACGAAGTATGGACTTTGACTGACTTGCCCGTTGAACGGCGATCCATAGAAAATAAATGGATCTTTAAGAGGAAGACAGACGCGGATGGTAATGTGACCATCTATAAAGCTCGGCTTGTCGCTAAGGGTTATCGACAAGTTCAAGGGGTTGACTACGATGAGACTTTCTCACCGGTAGCGAAGCTGAAGTCCGTCCGAATCATGTTAGCGATTTCCACATTTTATGATTATGAAATTTGGCAAATGGACGTCAAAACGGCATTCCTTAATGGTTTCCTTAAGGAAGAATTGTATATGATGCAGCCGGAAGGTTTTGTCGATCCTAAGAATGCTGACAAGGTGTGCAAGCTCCAACGCTTGATTTATGGGCTGGTGCAAGCATCTCGGAGTTGGAACATTCGTTTTGATGAGATGATCAAAGCGTTTGGGTTCACACAGACTTATGGAGAAGCCTGTGTTTACAAGAAAGTGAGTGGGAGCTCTATAGCATTTCTCATACTATATGTAGATGACATACTTTTGATGGGAAATGATATAGAACTTTTGGACAGCATTAAGGCCTACTTGAATAAGAGTTTTTCAATGAAGGACCTTGGAGAAGCTGCTTATATATTAGGCATCAAGATCTATAGGGATAGATCGAGACGCCTCATAGGTCTTTCACAAAGCACATATCTTGATAAGATTTTGAAGAAGTTCAAAATGGATCAGTCCAAGAAAGGGTTCTTGCCTGTTTTACAAGGTGTGAAATTGAGCTCAGCTCAATGTCCGACCACGGCAGAAGATATAGAAGAGATGAGTGTCATCCCCTATGCCTGAGCCATAGGTTCTATTATGTATGCCATGCTGTGTACCAGACCTGATGTAAACCTTGCCGTAAGTTTGGTGGGAAGGTACCAAAGTAATCCCGGCAAGGAACACTGGACAGCAGTCAAGAATATCCTGAAGTACCTGAAAAGGACTAAGGAAATGTTTCTCGTTTATGGAGGTGACGAAGAGCTCGTCGTAAAGGGTTACGTCGACGCTAGCTTCGACACAGATCTGGATGACTCTAAGTCACAAACCGGGTACGTGTATATTTTGAATGGTGGGGCAGTAAGCTGGTGTAGTTGCAAGCAGAGCGTCGTGGCGGGATCTACATGTGAAGCGGAGTACATGGCAGCCTTGGAGGCAGCACATGAAGCAATATGGGTGAAGGAGTTCATCACCGACCTAGGAGTCATACCCAATGCGTCGGGGCCGATCAAGCTCTTCTGTGACAACACTGGAGCTATTGCTCTTGCCAAGGAGCCCAGGTTTCACAAGAAGACAAGGCACATCAAGCGTCGCTTCAACTCCATTCGTGAAAATGTTCAAGATGGAGACATAGAGATTTGTAAAGTACATACGGACCTGAATGTAGCGGATCCGTTGACTAAACCTCTCCCTAGAGCAAAACATGATCAACACCAGAATTCCATGGGTGTTCGATTCATCACAATGTAACTAGATTATTGACTCTAGTGCAAGTGGGAGACTGTTGGAAATATTCCCTAGAGGCAATAATAAAAGCATTATTATTATATTTCTTTGTTCATGATAATTGTCTTTATTCATGCTATAACTATATTATCCGGAAATCGTAATACATGTGTGAATAACAGACACCAACATGTCCCTAGTAAGCCTCTAGTTGACTAGCTCGTTGATCAATAGATAGTCATGGTTTCCTGGCTATGGACATTGGATGTCATTGATAACGGGATCACATCATTAGGATAATGATGTGATGGACAAGACCCAATCCTAAGCATAGCGTGAGATCGTGTAGTTCGTTTGCTAGAGCTTTTCTAATGTCAAGTATCTTTTCCTTTGACCATGAGATCGTGTAACTCCCGGATATCGTAGGAGTGCTTTGGGTGTATCAAACGTCACAACGTAACTGGGTGACTATAAAGGTGCACTACAGGTATCTCCGAAAGTGTCTGTTGGGTTGACACAGATCGAGACTGGGATTTGTCACTCCGTATGACGGAGAGGTATCACTGGGCCCACTCGGTAATGCATCATCATAATGAGCTCAAAGTGACCAAGTGTCTGGTCACGGGATCATGCATTACGGTACGAGTAAAGTGACTTGCCGGTAACGAGATTGAACGAGGTATTGGGATACCGACGATCGAATCTCGGGCAAGTAACATATCGATTGACAAAGGGAATTGCATACGGGGTTGCTTGAATCCTCGACATCGTGGTTCATCCGATGAGATCATCGTGGAGCATGTGGGAGCCAACATGGGTATCCAGATCCCGCTGTTGGTTATTGACCGGAGAGCGATCTCGGTCATGTCTACATGTCTCCCGAACCCGTAGGGTCTACACACTTAAGGTTCGGTGACGCTAGGGTTGTAGGGATATGTATATGCAGTAACCCTAATGTTGTTCGGAGTCCCGGATGAGATCCCGGACGTCACGAGGAGTTCTGGAATGGTCCGGAGGTAAAGATTTATATATGGGAAGTCCTGTTTCGGGCATCGGGACAAGTTTCGGGGTTATCGGTATTGTACCGGGACCACCGGAAGGGTCCCGGGGGCCCACCGGGTGGGGCCACCCATCCCCGGGGGCCACATGGGCTGTAGGGGGTGCGCCTTGGCCTACATGGGCCAAGGGCACCAGCCCCACTAGGCCCATGCGCCTAGGGTTTCCATGGGGGAGGAGTCCTACTAGTGGAAGGCACCTCCTAGGTGCCTTGGGGGGGGGGGGGGGGAGGGAAAAACCCCCTTGGCCGCCGCCCCCCCTAGGAGATTGGATCTCCTAGGGCTGGCCACCCCCCTTGGCCCTCCTATATATAGTCGGGGAAAGGAGGGACTTCATACCTCGGCCTTTGGTTGCCTCCTTCTCCCTCTCCAACACCTCCTCCTCCTCCATAGCGCTTGGCGAAGCCCTGCCCGGAGTACTGCAGCTCCATCAACACCATGCCGTCGTGCTGCTGCTGGTGCCATCTCCCTCAACCTCTCCTCTCCCCTTGCTGGATCAAGAAGGAGGAGACGTGGCTGTTCCGTACGTGTGTTGAACGCGGAGGTGCCGTCCGTTCGGTGCTAGGATCTCCGGTGATTTGGATCACGTCGTGTTCGACTACATCATCCCCGTTCTTTGAACGCTTCCGCTCGCGATCTACAAGGTACGTAGATGCATCCGATGACTCGTTGCTAGATGAACTCATAGATGGATCTTGGTGAAACTAGTAGGAAAATTTTTGTTTTCTGCAACGTTCCCCAACAAAGACATGCTTGCTTTGTTAAGTATGCTTGGAGTAATATTGTTTTTACGTCAATATGAACTTTTATTTTGAATCATTTGGATCTGAACATTCATGCCACAACAAAGAAAATTACATTGAGAATTATGCTAGGTAGCATTCCACATCAAAAATTCTATTTTTATCATTTACCTACTCGAGGACGAGCAGGAATTAAGCTTGGGGATGCTTGATATGTCTCCAACATATCTATAATTTTTTATTGTTCCATGCTATTATATTATCCGTTTTGGATGTTTATGGGCTTTACCTTACACTTTTATATCATTTTTGGGACTAACCTACTAACCGGAGGCCCAGCCTGAATTGCTGTTTTTTTGCCTATTTCAGTGTTTTGAAGAAAAGGAATATCAAACGGAGTCCAAACAGAATGAAACCTTCGGGAACGATCTTTTCGGAACAAACACAAACCAGGAGACTTGGAGTGGACGTCAAGCAACAAACGAGGCGGCATCGAGGGTGCCCGGCGCGCCCCCAGCCTCGTGGGCCCCTCATTGCTCCACCGACGTACTTCCTTCGCCTATATATATACTCCCGTGCCCTGAAAACATCCAGGAGCATCACGAAAACCTAATTCCACCGCCGCAACCTTCTGTATCTGCGAGATCCCATCTTGGAGCCTTCGTCGGCGCTCCGCCGGAGGGGGAATCGACCATGGAGGGCCTCTACATCATCTCCAAGGCCTCTCCGATGAGTTGTGAGTAGTTTACACAGACCTTCGGGTCCATAGTTATTAGCTAGACGACTTCTTCTCTCTCTTTGAATCTCAATACAGAGTTCTCCTCGATCTTCCTTGCGATCTATTCGATGTAACTCTTTTTGCGGTGTTTTTGTCGAGATCCGATGAATTGTGGGTTTACGATCAAGTTTATCTATGAGAAATAATTGAATCTTCTCTGAATTCTTTTATGTGTGATTGGTTATCTTTGCAAGTCTCTTTGAATTATCAGTTTAGTTTGGCCTACTAGATTGATCTTTCTTGCAATGGGAGAAGTGCTTAGCTTTGGGTTCAATCTTGCGGTGTCCTTTCCTAGTGACAGCAGGGGCAGCAAGGCACGTATTGTATTGTTGCCATCGAGGATAAAAATATGGGGTTTATATCATTGCTTGAGTTTATCCCTCTACATCATGTCATCTTTCTTAATGTGTTACTCTGTTCTTATGAACTTAATACTCTAGATGCAAGCAGGAGTCGGTCGATGTGTGGAGTAATAGTAGTAGATGCAGAATCGTTTCGATCTACTTGTTGCGGATGTGATGCCTATATACATGATCATGCCTAGATAATCTCATAACTATGCACTTTTTTTATCAATTGCTCGACAGTAATTTGTTCACACACCGTAATACTTATGCTGTCTTGAGAGAAGCCACTAGTGAAACCTATGGCCCCGGGTCTATCTTTTATCATATAAGTTTCTATCTACTTTTATTTGTATCTTTTACTTTCCAATCTATATCATAAAAATACCAAAAATATTTATCTTATCTTATTATCTCTATCATATCTCACTTTCACAAGTTACCGTGAAGGGATTGACAACCCCTTTATCGTGTTGGTTGCGAGGTTCTTGTTTGTTTGTGTAGGTGCATGGGACTTTTGAGGAGCCTCCTACTGGATTGATACCTTGGTTCTCAAAAACTGAGGGAAATACTTACGCTACTTTGCTGCATCACCCTTTCCTCTTTAAGGGAAAAACCAACGCGTGCTCAAGAGGTAGCAACGGGAAGGGGGAGGGGTGGTGCTCGGGAAGGGGGAGTGCGGCTATGTGTGTCACCGACGCATTAATTAAATAACCGCGGCCAGGCTAGGCGAAGGGGCATTCAGCTTGCGTCAATGTTGCGCAACGGCCAGAGTTGGTTTCTCGGAATGCGGCATCAGCATTGAAGTGGCGATGCCCGAGACGTCACGTCTGTCAGTGCCACCCTCCCGTCTGGTCAAATCACGGGCATCAATGCCGGCTTCTACATGTTTGGGTGGCATGTCAAATCGAGCAACTTCCATCTGGAGAGACAAGCCACCAGGCGCATCAGAGTAAAAGATGACCTTCCATGCAAGCGGTCATATGAGGTGCCAACAGCTCCACCACGTCTATACAAGACACTTTTGTGAAGGAACCCAGCGGAGAAGAGAACCCTAGCAGCCGCCACGCCCAGAATTGAAGAGGAGGAGATCCGGAGAACCTTCGGAGATCTTCTTAGTTTTGGTCCTTTCATCTCCAAGTTATGAGAATAAGTTGCAACTCTATTCACTATCATCTGGAGATCAAGACTATTCGAATTATCCATTTCATCCTATTGTGGATCTTCATGGTATTATCGATATGATTTTCATGGTTTTAATCTTTGGTGTGATTGATTTATCTCTTATGATGTGTAAGTAATCCCCCATAAACGCAGGAGATGTAGGTGAGTGGTAAGATTCATTTGTGTCTGATCTATATGTCGACATTTGTATTTGTAGTCTTATGATCTCTCTAGTAAGTTGCTATACTATGGTGAACCCTATGCGTGTCGTCTAATTTAAAGGCTCGGGCAACACGATCTCAAGACCTACACAGGTAAAACATATTAGTTAGCAAATCTGTGACCTCTGACGTGACAGGTGGAGATATCAATGCGGACCAAAGCTAATATAAGATAACGATGATCCATAAAATTTAATGTTTGGTTCCGATCTAAAGACCTTAATTGTGGAGACGACCACTTTGTGGGAATGGCGAAGCATGACCATAGAATGGGATGTAATCCCGCCAGGAGGAGTTTCATAACCTTAGGGTGATCTGCCTACAGAACAGACATATCAAATACTATGAGTATAATACATGGTAACTGGTATTATCGTCACACTGGCACCCTTGATTTATTTATATACTTACCACAAGCTTAATTCTCTCCGCACCTAATGTCTTCATTGCAGAAAACGCAACTCTACTTTCACTTTTATTTATGTTATTTACTTTTAAGAGTTTTTACCGTCATTACTATAAAACTTTTATCCTTGTCATTCTGGGTTATTCATTCCCTAGGACAGTAATAATATTTGCAGAAGCTCAAGAAGTTACTTCACACGAGAATTGTGACACTTTGTGTGTGACAGAAGTGCCACTATAAATACTCTCCTTTGCTCTTCGTTGGGACGATAACTAACTGAGATACTTGCACAAAAGTGCTACATAATCCTGTTTGGCTAGCATGCACCAGTGCCGCAACCAAGTCGTGGAGGTGTCGGCTCCTACCACGAGGAGTCTATCATGGACCTCACCTGGACCAGACGTCGAGGCCACGGGCCCCAACAAGAAATAGTAGGACATAAGAGACGGGGGCACCTTGTGTCTCTTGTGGGACAGTCCGTGTCCCATGTCCTCCTCTACCCTGCCGACGACCGGACCTTCAGTTCGCGGGTCTCTCGGCCGCAGGATATGGATATAGACAGGAACGAGGACTTCGAGGAGAACAAGCGTTGGGCGAAGATTTGGACTAGATTTATGTATGAATTTGATAATTTGCTAATGAGGTATCCGGTTGTGGAAGAGGAGATTTCAGGGATGACCGGTCAGGCGCGTCCACTGACGTTTAGAGAGGTGGATTTGCTAAGTCCGGCTGTAGGTGCTCTAATATTAGGAAAAACATACTCATAATAAAAAGAAATGGGAGAGAATATATTTATGTTCTTCAGAGTTGTTTGCAACCTCGGCCTACGTACCATTTCATTGCTCTGTTTGCGCGGAAGCAGAAAATTGCGTGGTACCGGTAGTTGCTTCACTTGTCTCGTCACATGTGTATAAATTACCCAGTTGGCAACACATCTGCACATGGGTTCACAACGAGTAGTTTTGTTTGGGCCGCGGCTCCCCTGACGTGCCGTGACGCCCATTGACATGTGGCCTTGGGCCCACATGTGAATAGCTCAACGTCAGGGCGCCGTACATCACAGGATCCGGCTCTGCTTTTTTGTCATGTGAGAGTGAGAGAGGATTGTACAGTAGGGGTGCATCCGTTTGCTGCCCGTTCTATCTCTTCTCTCTCCCAAGCAAATGCATCCATTTATGTCATCTTTACTAACTTAAATTGACCATATCGTTTCAACAAATATGTTGATTCAGAACTTTATATATATTTGAACTCATGACGCGAAGACATTTAAAACAAGGCCGATTTTCGATACATTTTAAATGTTCAAAAATCATGAAACATATTTCACAAAAATCATGATTTTTTTTGAAATAACATATTTCACTCTTTTGAAATAAATTTTTACAGAATTTGAAATAATCACTTTCACAAGTTGACATTTCAATTTCAGAACTTACATTTCATTTTTCACTGCCTATTTTACAAAAAATCACATCTATTTCAATTGCACATTTTTTAAAATAACATATTCACTCTTTTGAAATAAACTGTTACACATTTCCAAAAAACCATTTCACAAGTTGGTAATTCAGCTTCCTATTGTTTTCATTTTCAGAACCTACATTTTATTCCTCACAACTTGTTGCACAAAAACCACATCTATTTTCAACTGCACATTTTTGAAATACCATATTTCACTCTTTTGAAATAAACTTTTAGACATGTCCAAATAATCATTTCACAAGTTCACATTTCAGTTCATATATTTTTCACTTTCAGAAGCTATATTTCACTTTCTACTGGCTTGTTTCACAAAAATCACATCTATTTGAATTGCATATTAAAAAAACACATTTCATTCTTTTGAAATAAACTATTACACATTTTCAAATAACAGGTTTCACAAGTTGTCATTTCAGTTTCATATTTGGGTTAAATATGTTTCTAGTGAAAAAGGTTGGTTTCACATTTCTAGTGAAAAAGTTGTTTGCTTCACATTTTTCTAGTGAAAAGGGTTTGTTTTATGTATGGAATGTGAAATGTTAAAATTTAAACGTGCTTGGAATGTATCCAAGTTTGATCTTGTTCTAAAGGGCTCGACGCCAGGAGTTCTAATATAAAAAAGTTTCAAAAACGAAATTATAGTTTAAAAGATATGCATGATTTAACTTTGTCATGGTAGACTGGATTTATTGTCTGGGAGGAGAGAGGGAGTGCAATACATGTAGCTGAGGAATCGATACAGTGATAATACCTCGGAGTGGGCCAGCTGCTGCACGAATCTTAGCGGGTAGCGAGTGGCTGGATAGCTGCCACTAGGTCCGGTTACCGCACAAAACTACTTTGCGCTGTTTGCATCCATGTAGGAGCACTGCATTTGTCTCCGAGGGCATTTTCAATGTTGACCCGCAAATTTGCTCCAACATCTGTTCGCAGACAGAGAGATCAGTCTGTGGGCACTAATACGAGAGTTGGCCATCCAAACGTTGCCCGCATATATTTCAAGCCCGGTTTTAACTGACCGGACGAAATTCTTGCAAGCACGGCGGATTTTATCATAGTTCGGATAAAAAATAGCATAAATCAGCCATCAAGTCTAGTACAACAATAGTTTAAATTCAACGAGATTAACAAATTCTGTCGTCCCAAACATATTTTTCCTTCAGCTTCATCCAACAGTGCATGTGCATAAATGACCGTCCCTCCCTCCTATGGTACATCACGGCATCACACGCAGGCTACACGAGCAACATTTAATGAATGAATGAATCAATCAACAAGTTGAGCAAGAAGAAGCAAAACTTACCATCTCCTCCCCTGCCGCGCGCAATGGCCACCTTGCCTCCAGCGTATCAACCGCGCTACTAAACTTGGTGACGGAGGTCTAGATGGCGTACCATTGATACGATAATGACCTCGCATTGCGATCATGAATGATGTGCATGTCGCAGGACACAATGTGCTTTCGCGCATGAAACGATTCATGCACTTGCTGCCAGAAGGCCCCCTGCTCCTGCCTATGAAACCCGTGGATACGTCCAACCGTGCATCGCACAACAACTCATCCTCCATGGTAGAGTACCCTGTCATCCTTCGAACTCTAAGAAAACAACATGGCGTTCGAAAATAAGCTCAATGACATTTGACCGAACACTTACCGGGCATGCTGACCACCATGGACGTCGTCGACCGGGGGGGGGGGGGGGGGGGGAGAGTGTACTTGCTTACGGACGTGTCCTGGGTGGGCGACGCCGCGCGTCGGTGCTGGTTGCGGAGGTCTGGGAATGCCTGTGTGCTGGTCAGGGAGGCACAATGGTGGTGTCGGAGAAGGAGGGTGCAGATGCAAAGTAAGGGAGAAGAAGGGTCGGATTGAAAGAAAATGGGATCGGGGGGTATTGGTTGGACCGGGGGTGTTGGAGTCCTACATGTCTGATGTCCGGACTACGACAAAGCCCCCCCAACTTTATCTCCGTTTTACGAAAAAAATACGTCCGGACCGGCCGACAGCCTGATACAGACCAGCGCTCGATGACATAACACGTCTAGACAATATAGCCCGGAGGTAGGCGGTTTCGAGGGTTCGCGTTGAAGATGCCCTAAACCCGCTTTGCACATTCCTTAACAGAACTACACGACACCTCCGGCCAATTGCACCCTACGCTGCACCAAAAAGCAGCAGATCACCACATTTTCCGTTTCCTTTCCCAACGCGCACAAGAAAGAAAGAGGCAGGGAGGGGGGATGATTATTATACAACGCTAATTAGACATCTTAACACGTATGACAACACTACAACGTACAGGGACAATAACTTACAATATCCATGCTCAACTTTCTGCCACGACACAAGATAGTAACTGGACTGGACTGGCACAAGGCTGGTATATATGACCAAAAATTAACACAGGCCAACCCCACTCCATGCCACTTACTAGTCTAGCTAGCACAAGAAGAGAGAGCGAGCTAGCCACGCCAGGTAGATTCAGCAACGTACCCACGTACCAGCTTTCCTGCAAAGATGCGTGCCGGCGGCTGCGCGGTGCAGCAGGCGCTGGCGCCGGAGGCGGCGTCCGTGGTGAGGCAGGCGGTCACACTGGCGCGGCGGCGCGGCCACGCGCAGGTCACCCCGCTCCACGTCGCCACCGCCATGCTCCTTCCCCCGGCGCCGGCCGGGCTGCTCCGCGCCGCCTGCCTCCGCTCCCACTCCCACCCGCTCCAGTGCAAGGCCCTCGAGCTCTGCTTCAACGTCGCGCTCAACCGCCTCCCCACCTCTGGACCCGCCGCCATGTTCCACGGCGGCGCGCACATGCAGCACCATCAACACCACCGCGGCGCCGCCGACGCACCCGCGCTGTCCAACGCGCTCGTCGCCGCGTTCAAACGCGCGCAGGCGCACCAGCGCCGCGGGGGCGCCGGGGACGGCGTCCAGCAGACGTCCGCGCCTGTGCTCGCCGCCAAGGTCGAGCTGGAGCAGCTCATCGTCTCCATCCTCGACGACCCGAGCGTGAGCCGCGTCATGCGCGAGGCCGGATTCTCCAGCTCGCAAGTCAAGGACAACGTCGAGAAGGCCGTCTCCTCCTCGTCGTCGTCGTTGGAACGCGCGGCTAACATGACGACGACGAGCTCTGTTAAGGATTCCAGAGCGAAGTCGGCCGGCGGCGACGACGCCATGCGCGTGCTAGAGTGCATGGCGAGCGGGACGAAGCGGTGCTTGGTCGTCGTCGGCGAGGGCGCGGAGGCGGCGGTGAAGGCCGTGATGGACAAGGTGAGCAAGTCTGAGCTTCACCACCGGCACCACGAGCGCCTCAAGAGCGTCCAGTTCGTGCCGCTCTCTGTCACGTCTTTCCGGCACGCGGCTAGGGAGGAGGTGGATGCCAAGACCGGCGAGCTCCGCGCGCTCGTTTGCGAGGCCCGCGCCGCCGGTAAGGGCGTCGCGCTCGTCGTAGAGGACCTCGCCTACGCCGCCGACGCCTGGCTCAAGAGAAGAGGCGAGCATGTGCACGGCGGACAGTCACAGTACTACTGCCCCGTTGAGCACGCCGTCATGGAGGTGAGTCGCCTGGTGTCCGGCGACTCTGGCTCCGGCGGCGGAAGGTTCTGGCTGCTAGGGTTTGCGAGCCGCACGGTGTTCATGAAGTGCAGGCTCGGGCAGCCATCTTTGGAGGCCGTGTGGGGGATTCACCCCCTCGTCGTGCCAGACGGCGGCAGCCTCGCGTTAAGCCTCAGCTGCACCATGTACGTGCTTCACTACAAGCTCGATCGTGGCTACTTCGAGCCTCCGATCGTTAATTTTCTTAGGAATTATTAAAGAAAGTTAATTCCTGATTGATTGATTTTCGTTCGTGCAGTGAGGCACAGGCTAGCCAGCAAGCAGGAAGATCGATAACGGGGTGGCCCTTGGTCAACAGCGCGGCCACTACCGGCGAGAGCGAGCTCACTTGGTGCGCCAGGACGCCGTCCCCGGAGCCGAACATACCATCATGGCTTCGCCGGTACCATGACCCATATCACACCACACCGACGAGCAGCAGTACCAGTCTTCAGCAGGTACGTACATGCACGCACAAAATTAACATGTCACGGGAAATAATTATTTACTAGCATGGCGACGGAGTGTTTCCTTAGCTAATTAAGCATCTGTACATTTTTCTGTGCATGCAGTTGCAAGATCTATGGAACCCCGTGCGCAATTGGTCAGCAACGCACCACCATACATCGGAGCTAACCTTGAGCTTCTCATCCCCTACATCACCGGCAGCATCTTCCCTCTCTGGCTACAACAACAATCCGATGACGATGAGCTCGTCCAAGCCATGTCATCCCGAGCCGAGGCAACCGTGGCCGCCGTCGAACCAAGGGCACGACGGTCCGGCCACAAGGGCGGAGGCGATTCGTGATCTTCCTCGGTGGCACAATACCGAAATCGCTTTCCCAGAATCCGTCACGGTTCAGTCCAATTCATCCAACGGTCACGGCGGCGGTACGGCAGATCCGGAGCGGCGGCGCCCGAAGTTCACGGAGCTTACCGCAGAAAACCTCAAGATCATGTGCGGCGCGCTCGAGGATTGCGTGCCGTGGCATATTAAGGACATGGCAGCGGGCGTCGCCAGCGCTGTGCTCCAACGCCGGTCCGGCATGGCGAGGCAACGAGACACGCCGACGCCGAGCTCGACGACGTGGCTGCTCTTCAAAGGGAGAGACCGCGACGGCAAGAAGTCCATGGCTCTGGAGCTCGCCAAGCTCGTCTTTGGGTCCCACAATGACTTCACCTCCATCTCATCAGCCGGCTGCGCCCCGGTTCACTCCAGTTCGAGCTCTGGCGAGCTTTCCGGCAAGAGGCAGAGATCGCCGGACTACGAGCATGGCTGCGCACAAAGGTTTTACGAAGCGATTCGCGAGAACCCTCGCCGGGTGCTGATGGTCGACGATGTCGACCAAATGAACCTTGAATCAGAGATCGGCATCAAGAAAGCGATTGCCAGTGGAAGGGTGAGGGGTTGCAATGGCGCTGAGATCAGTCTCGAGGATGCCATCGTAGTGCTGAGCTGCGAAGCATTCGACTCGAGATCTAGGGCTTCCTCTCCTCGGGTCGTCAAGCAGAAGGTCATATGCGGCGAGGAAGACAGTGGCGGCGTGGAGAAGGGGGTGACGAAGCCGCCATGTTTTAGCTTGGATTTGAACGAGTGCGCCTCCGGTGATGATGAAGGACATCAGGAGGAAGAGGGATTGGATAGTGACGTGGAGATCTGTGATGTTGTGGATGGTGTTTTCTTCTTCCGATTGCCGGGAGATTTGTCACATTAGCTTGCTTTTCATCATCTTATCGACAAACTAAGTAACCTAGACCTCAGAGCCGTTGGTTTTCTCCCATTTGGTATTTTATTATTTTCCCTAGACTTAAACTTATAAATAGCCATCATCTCATGTACAAGAGGCAAAGCATATGTATATTGGTGTTTGGTCTTTCATTATGGCTCTGGCAGTAGTACAATTTATTTATTTTGTGATTGATTTCATCCAATTAGAAGCAAGTGAGATATTTTCAAACTATCCTAGATCGTCTGAGATCCTGCTGTTGCCGTGTTGAATCTAGTGCATCTACTTCTCGTTGGTCATCGGCTCATCGCCCCCGATGATGGAGTGTGCCCTCCTCCCTCTAGGTTGTGGCTGTTCACCCCATGGTCCTCCTACGGCCTGGGTGGAGGCTATTCCATCAGCATTGAGCTGGTGGTCTCGCCAGCTCGGTGATGTTGCACCTATGCTCGTGCAAGTGGTTTGTTCAAGGCTAGTGGCAGATTTATCTTTGCGATGCTTGTGCTCCATTCACAGTAACATGTTGCCGTTTTGGTGGTCAAATTTGGGTCATGTTAATGTGGCTCGGCTACAAGTTCTTGTTGTGGATGGTTCATGATTCCATGCTAGTCTAGGTTGTGCATGATCATCTTTTACTCGTGGATCGGCGACTTTCGGGTTACTGATCCTAGGTCGTTTAGGTTTTCTCAGTTGAGTAGTGCCGTTTTGGCGATGTCTGCCTCATTCCTTCTTTGGTGTTGTGCCATCTTCTTTCTCAATAAATTTACATGTAGCACTTCTTCATGGTTCGGAGAAGCAAGCGAGCTATTTTTCCTGGTTCTGTCAAAATGTTACCTACAAGTTTATATGAAATCATATATCATTCTAAATACCGGACAACATCATTTTTTTTCTATTGTCTCCTTGATTTTTTTTATGTTATGACTTTCCACTAAAATAACTCACTTAAATCCCCGCCACATCATTTTGTGTGTGGCTCTTGACTAAGATAGTTTGTTTGATATTTGTGTGCCTATTCAATGGGTTAATGAAATGATCACTTAGTTTTCGAGGTTTTGCCGAAATTGAAACATTCATTACGAAAAGTCCTCCGCTTCTCGAGAAACTTGTGTATTGTTTGAAACTAGAACTCACTCTATCATTTTTTTTTGAACCAAAACCGTAGAACAATTGTTCTACGGTATAGTTATATTAATAAAATAAATACAAAAGTGTAATATACAAGGCGATCAGCCAACTCCAGTTTTGTGGAACCCAAAAGGCAACATGTCAACTCACTATCATTTTGATCCATTGATACTTTATTGACGTGATATAAGCTCTAGAGTACATTTAAATCGCCCACCCTCCACTCCCATGCCACCTCTAATTGTAACCTTGTGAAACTTTTACCCATTAAGAAAATATTACCACATTTTTTATCCCTTATTAATTATGATTATTAGATGACGGATTTAACCCACATCTATTATTTCTCCAAAGTAATAAGGTGGTCCCATGTGTCAAGATCACATGGTAGCTGATTAGACATACAACTCAAGTTTGTATTTGCTACTTGGAAAGGGGGGCAGGGGGAGGGGTGTGGCCACAACTATTCAACAAAATTAACACAATTTTATCGAATTTGATTGGCATTTCATGAAATTGGACATAATTTGGGACACCCCTTCGATTGTCTGCCATTTAGCTCTCATGTTATCCTAACAAGTTGATCCACATTTTCAGTTTGGGAAAAATAATAATGAAATGCAGGTAAAAGGTAGTCACAATGCACAACTAAGAGTAAAACGTGGCAAGTTATATATGTTAAATGGGATAATGATTGTCGCAACACACAACTAGGGTGTGGCAAATAAATATTGCTCTAAATACTAAATTGACATTTTGATTAAATTTAGGCATTGTTTCCACTCTTTAACAAATTAGTTGAGGTATTCCTTGGGAGTAATTAAACAATGAATCTAGCTAGTTAGTGTTAAGGTTGAAGATAAATACAAATAAAATTAGGCCTGCATGTAGTGCAGAAATCAATTTAGCCTAGTCATCGTGTTGGACTCGCAAAGCAGTCTTATCTCATGATAATCGATGTCTTGCATATGGATGGCGGGATAGTTAATTGTTTAGTGTTGATGTGGTCTGTGGAAACATGAACTGCAATCAGCAGCCATATATGCTGCGTTCTGCTCCCCACAAGGTGGAAATATATGTTTAATTTGTTTGGTGCCATGATATTATTCTGGTCTCGTGGAATCATCACGCACCCTTCTTATTGGAGCCACCCTTTTCAAAGCGAAGAGGAACTTAATTAGCACACCTTGAATTGTATATATGATCATGCAATTAATAGATTATCAAGTGCTTCCCACGACATCGGTCTCGCCCAGTTTGACAATCATTTCACCACGATTATACATGTTACCAAGCCCTAATTATGACATATGGGTCATATTTGAAAATGATGTGTTTATGAGCTTTTGGTTCTATCATGGAGACCGAATTAGGTAGATATGTTGGGATGCATCACGTAAGGTGAAAAGATGTTTATTCCTGCAAGCAAGTTCTTCAAAAGGAAAAAAGGCGTCCTCGTCACCAAAGCATTTACCAAGAATTTTAGCACGCACCGGAACAAATCGTTGTCCAATGCAGATGGAAGTACAATGTGTTGTCTTGGGTGGATGTGCTACATGTGGAAATGCGGTTCCTATAATATTCCGGAACTTTGGTATAGGTTTCCCCCATCAATCCATTTTGATCGTAAAATGTAGAAAACAAAATATCATAGGCGGCTGCTGTTCCTCCTTACTTGATGTGCTATTTGTATACTCCTCAAAGTCGATACGTGTGTGTATTAATTTATCGTATGATGCATACGTATCCATTCTATGTGCAAAAAGGTTGGCCCGTGCTTGGCTTAACAGTTCATATGTATATGTCATATGTATATGTAGTACTCCCTCCGTTCACAAATATAAGATGTTCTAATTTTTTTCCCGACTCGGGTGTATATAGACACGTGTGGGTGTCTGTTCACTCATTTTTATCTGTATGTAGTCCATATTAAAATATCCAAAACATCTTATATTTGTGAACGGAGTGAGTACATTCTCACAGAGCATGTAGAGTGTATATATTATTGTATCGCCATTGACGGTATCACTAATGACTTCGGGGTTGTAGAAAGGTGGAGGCACTTTAGAAGGCAAGGAGAGCAATCTTTACTAAGGAGATGACCTAAAGGTGTGTTTGCTTTTAGTGTATGGTGATGCCATTTAGGGCTGGACCAAAAGCTCGTAACTCGCGAGCTTAATGAGCGCTCGATAGTTCGGCTCATTAAGCTCGTAGCTCGCTTCTTAATGAACAGAGCCAATCATTGATTTCAGCTCGTTAAGCTTAACGAGCTTAACGAGCGAGGTAACGAGTTTCACGAGTAGCTCGTTAAGCTCGTTAGTAACAACACAACACATATTTTCATCTTACGTGACAAACTTTTGTAGCACCTCAGCCCATATATTCAATCTAATCGACATATGAGGCAACAAACTACTGCATTTCTTTTATAGTCACCATATTTCGTCTTGGAAACCACACCTACACATTCATCATGTATATCGTAACACATTATAATCTGTTAACAAGCGCTCGCGAGCGCTCACGAGCTTAACGATCTTCAAACGAGCCGAGCCGAGCAGGGTTTTCTGCTCGTTAATCTTAACGAGCTTAACGAGCCGAGCCTTAACGAGCACGAGCTTAACGAGTACGAGCTTAACGAGCTGAGTTGCTCGTTAGTCCACCCCTAATGCCATTTGAGTAAAAGGATCCTCCTTTTCGTGCTTTAGATTTTCCAAATCCACATTCCTACCCATCTCAAAAGTAGTGGGTGTCAAAAGCTAGCTTAACATGAGGGGAATTTAAAATAAAGTTTAGCTAAAGATAAGCATCCGGCCCGTGGTCATTAGAGACCCTAAAGTTTGGTGCTTTAGAATCCTGGAAAGACTCTCTCTCTCTCTCTCTCTCTCTCTCTCTCTCTCTCTCTCGCCCATCAAATCTCACTACAAAAATTCAAGAAACAAGTGTAAGTAGAGAATGACGCGTGCAACTTTCCATAGTTAAAAATTGACACCCGTTGAAACAAGTGTAAGAGAGATTATATTGCATGCATGTGTGTATCTTTACCAAGCTTTCTCACATGCTTATCTATTCTTTCCACAAACTGCTAGCACACGTACTGTGCACATAAATTACTGCGCGTATCGATCCCATGATGCTTTTGTGTTTTTTCACTCCCATTTCCATTTTTTCTTGTCTTAAAAGGTGAGAAGAGCTGGTACTACTTTCTTCTCAAAAGGAGCATCATCTATTGATCTCTCTACATCCATCCTGATCGTACGTATAATACGATTAAAGGCACATCCCTGTGATAATTACTCTCGACACCTTACTCTTTTGCATGTAAAGTGCTCGCATTACGGTATTTAAAAAAATGAAGGTCCATAGGTAAACAACTTCCATGCAAATAAGAATAAGAAGCATAAAATAACGCGAGACATTAGCACGATATGTTCATGCATGCATACCGTTTCATATTGGGTGGCCAGAAATCGACGTGCACCAATTAAGTGGCGAGTCTCCAAAAGGTTCATACATGCATTGTTATATTAGTTGTAAGTCATATTAGAGGAAATTCACATCAGATCTGCCTACTACAACAACAAAAAAACACAGTTGTAGGGGATTTTAATTATTACTCCGGACTCCAGGAATAATGGCTAGCAAAAAAACAAAATCATGACGATTAATCTGTTGGCTTGAAATATTACAAGCGGGGCCCACAAGTTATCAATCTAGCAGGTGGCTACGCTTGAAAATAGTCCTGAGCTGGTTTTGAGCTCAGTTCAAGCCAAAGGAACACCCCCCCCTCCCCCCCCCCCCCCCTCGAACGACATGGTACATGAAAGACTGCAGAGGAGCAGTGTTCATTAGTACAAAAAGGGACACTAGTCCCGGTTCGTAAGGGCCCTGGCAACCGGGACTAAAGGGCCCCCTTTTTAGTCCCGGTTGTGTTACGAACCGAGACTAAAGGGGCTCCACGTGGCCGCTGTGGAGCGCTCAGGCAGGAGGACCTTTAGTCCAATTGGTAACACAAACCGAGACTGAAAGGCAGCCACGCGTTAGGCGCTGCCAAGCGCTGGGGTTTAGATTTTTTGAAAGGAGGGGTTTAGGATTTTGGAGGGTTTAAGAGTTTCATTTTGTAGTTTTTTTTGAAAGGAGGGGATTAGGGTTTTGGAGGGTTTAGGGGTTTCATGTTGTGTTTACCATTCAATTTTTTCCATTTAGGGTTTTCATTTTTATTTTATGTTTTCCATTCAACTCGACGCTAGCTACTACATATAGCAATGATGGAACTATTACACAACATCGTCATGAATATAGAGACGTGACCTCTTTCTTCGTGCTTGGTCGAACAACAAATTTTCGTATATATATTCGACTCAACTACATATAGTACATGTTCATGCATATATACAATATAATATCTCTTACGGTCCCTAATATCTAATTACCAAAGTTGCCTACCACTTCCCGATGGTATTCTCCATTTTTAGCGATGACCCCTTCAAGTAAGAATCCCCCCAATTCCTCTTGAATTTCTCATATGAGATCCTTTGGTAGGAGATTGTCCCACATTCGCTCGATCTAATTTAAAGAAGGGGGTCAATATATATATGAATGAAACTCAACACAATTGATGGTAATAAAATAAAATTATGAATATTGTTCACGTACTCAAAATTTTCTAAAATTCTGCCCTTCTCACAGGTCGTCTGGCGAATGAACTCGCAAACGTAGTATCCACATAAATTATTCCCGTCTCCCTGCCTCAAGCACTTTACCAGAATAGAGTTCAATCAAAATAATAATCAAACATGATAATGGTACTGAAACTAGAATCAAAGAGAGATGCATGGAACTAGCTAGTACCACTTAAATTGAGTTGTCGAAATAGCAGCTCTTCTTTCCATTCACCCCTAGCCTGCTTGGTGAACTTTTTCCAAACTCTGCCCGACAAAGAAAATGAATAAATGAGTTATTAATTACTTGATATCAGGAAATGAACGAAAGTTGCCGATATAGTGCGATAATGATTGAACTTACCTCTAGAGCGTTTCACTCAGGTCCACCCACATTTGAGGGTCTTTACTTTTCGAGTCCATAACAAGTACTAATCCATCGTAACCTGAATGACTAGAAGAATAAAGTGGAACCTGCGCATGAATAACACATCAATTACACTTAACATCGAGTAAGCGAAACAAAATGTGTACAAGACAATAACACTCACTTGAAGTTGCAAGGAAATAGTGTAAGTGCATCTAGTGCCCCTTAGTGATTTTGGTGTATTGAAGACTTATAGGTTAAGGGACTGATGCGTTTGTGAGTGTACACAGGTCTATAAGTCTATGAGGAGTTTGATATTTACAGAGAAAGTCGACCCCTAAAAATGAAGTTCTTCGACTGAAGACTTTGATATTCTGAAGACTTTCTGAAGACTTTGAAAGTGAAGAAATTGGTGTGACCTTGAAGACTTGGTATTCACTTGAGGAACATGAAGCGTGAAGACTTTTGTTTTCGTAGTTTCATTTTCTCTTTCTTGAGTCATAGGAAACACCGTACTGTTAAAGGGGGTCGAGGAAATACTAAGGAAAAATATCCATGTGATGCTCAACTCAAAATCCTACACCTACCAATCCCTTCGAGTGAAGCCATTGGAAATCTCATACAGTTCAGTCAATTTCTTCAGTGACAGAGACGCAGTTCTTCTGGTCACTGATGACTTTGCTCTGACTGAGGAGTTAGGAATTCGCCAGTGCGAATTGCCTACACAGTGAGGAACATGATAGCCCTGAGGAATTTGAGAGTCAAATTTCCGACCGTTGCTGTGCTGCGCGCCGGCTGTCCCAAAATATCTTATCCACCTAACGGTCATATCATTGAAGGGCATTTATGTCTTATCATGTCGGGCTGCTCCTTAGGCTATAAATAGCCGCCCCCTACAACCACTAGCTGGTTGGCTGCTCCGAGAGAACTTGACACTTGTCATTTGAGAGCAACCCATCCTCCGAGGACTTTGAGCGAAAATCATCAAGTGAGGAAAATCCCAAAACCAAACCCCCACAAACCCAAAGTGATTGAGCATCACTGAAGAAATTGATCCCGCGTGGATCCGACGCTTGTTACCTTTGAAGACTGTGCTTTTTCCAGACGGTTAGGCGTCAAGGTCTAGAGCATCCAAGAGGAATTGTGGATCGCCGAGTGACCAAGTCTGTGAAGGTTTGGAAGTCACCTGAAGACTTACCACGAGTGATTGGACGAGGCCTGCGTGGTCTTAGTTCAAGGAGAATACGGTGAGGACTGGGTGTCCTGAGTTGCGGCTCAGTGACTGGGTGTCCGGGACTGCGTGTCCTCGAGTTTAAATACTCAGCCGCTCCAACCAGACGTACAACTGAGACAGCAGTTGGAACTGGTCTACCAAATCATTGTCTTCACCAACTAACTGGTTCTATCTCTTCAATCCTTCCATTTCCTCATTACTGTGTTGAATGTTGTTCATATCTGTGCTTGAAGACTTTGACTAAAGACTTTCTCAATTTCCTCAGTTCAATTTCTTCAGTCTGTTTGTCTTCATCTTGTGTTATCCTGTGATTACGCTTTCTGTACTCTGTGCTTGTCTTCATTTCATCATGATGACCATGCGTGTATCCTGTTATGCTTACTTCTGAGTACTTATTCCGCTGCAAGTAGTTCTTCGCTAAGGAATTTCCTCACCAGCAAATTCCTCAGTGAAGAATTCATAAAAATCGCCCATTCACCCCCCCTCTAGTCAACATAACGCACTTTCAATTGGTATCAGAGCAAGGTACTCCCTTGTTCTGTGTGATTTTGGTTTAACCGCCTGGAGTTTTAGTTATGTCGACCGCATGTATGATCAAGGTCTCGGCTGGGTGTCCTACCGTTGATGGGACGGACTACCCCTACTGGAAGAACAAGATGCGAATGCATCTTGAGGCAATTGACAATGATCTCTGGTATGTTGTGGAAAATGGTGTCCCCTCTGTCACACCCTCACTGAACGCTACCGATGTGAAGAGATTCAAGCAACTCGATTCTCAAGCGAAGAATATCATATGTGGCCATCTGAGTAAAGGACAGTATGGAAGAGTGAGTGCTTTGGAAACTGCTAAGCTTATCTGGGATAGGCTGTCCAAAGTGAATGAAGGAGTCTCAACTCAGCGTGACTCTCGAGTTGATATTCTTCGGAATCTCTTCAACCGCTTCAAAAGACTCGACAACGAAAATGTCCAACAAACCTTTGATCGCCTCACTGACATCTCAAATGAGCTTCAAGCCCTCGGTGCCACTGACATCACTGATCATGAAGTGGTGAAGAAACTGTTGAGATCGCTTGATTCCTCATTTGATACTCTGGGACTGATGATACAAGAACGTGCTGATTACAAGTCTCTTGATCCTGCCGACATCCTCGAAAGGCTAAATACTCACGAGTTCCAGCTTGCTGAAAATAGAGATCTCTATGGTTCAAACTATGGCAAACCACGTGCCCTGAAGGCCAAGGCTGTGTCTGACTCTGAATATGAGGATTCTGGTAGTAGCCTTGGTGATCCTAAAGAATTGAGCCAGGAGCTAGCACTGCTCGTGAAAAATTCCAGAAGTTCTCAAGACGTGGTCGTTTTGGAAAATCCTCAAGAAGCAGTGATTCCTCATCCAGTGACTATAAGAGAAGGTTGTGCCACAAATGCAAGAAACCTGGTCACTATATTCAAGATTGTCCTCAGTGGGAAAAGGAAATGAAGAAGAAGAAATACAAGGATTACAGTTCTGATGATGCGAAGAAGAAGAAGAAATCATCAAAATCTTTGTCATCTAAATCCTCGAAGTCTTCATCTCACAAGAAGAACAGCTTCAAGAAGGCTCGGGCATTCATTGGCAAGGAAATGGACTCTGAAGCTGAATCTGAGGAAAATGATGAAGAGGAGGTGTCTGAAGAATCTGAATCTGGTGTGGCAAGTCTGGCTTTCGCTACTGCCTTCGTCAGCAAGTCCATCTTCAACACTGAAGAAACTGACCCCACCGACAAGCCTGATGAAGATGATGATGACTACGCTCCCACCTATTGCTTCATGGCGAAAGGTGCAAAGGTACTCAAATACAACTCCTCTGAATCTAGTGAAAATGAATCTGACGAGGATCTCAAGCCCAGCTACTCTAAACTTGCTAAGATTGCTGTAAAACAACAACAGGCTTTTGAAAAGGTTCAAAACATGCTAGACAAAAGTGATGATATGTTGGGTGAAGAAATGAATCGCACTAAAGCCCTGACTGAAAATCTTCAGAGACTTCAGTCTAGGTTTGATAACCTTCAAAGTCATCATAACACTCTCTTATCTGATCATGAGAAACTCTCTTATGAATTTCTTCAAGAAAAGCAAGATCACGAGAAGCTTTCTTCTGAATCTCTTCAAAGAAAGGAAGATCTTGAAAAGCTAAGAGTGTGTTATGAAGATCTTCAGAAGGAGCGCGATTCATTACTAGCTCAACAAATTAGCGCTTCTCAGGAAGAATTTATTCCTCCATGCTTAAAGTGCATTGAACGTGAATCTGCTAATTCTTCACCTGAATGTTCAAATGCTTCAACTGTTACAAATTCTTCATCTGCCTCTGCTATCACTAATTCCTCATCTGAGGACATTGCTAGTATCACTGACAATGCAGGGCTGAAGGAATTGTACATGACATGCATGTACAAAAGCCTCAAAGGGCATCAAACTCTTTGTGATGTGCTTAAAAAGCAGATCCTCAACAGAAACCCTAGGAAAGAGGGTATTGCCTTTGAGAGGAAACTCAATGCTGATGGGACATATTGGAAGCCTGAGCAGTACCCCAAAACCTCATGGGTTGCTGCAAAGGGACCTCCAGTTGATCCATCTAACTTATTTGGCTTTACATGTGAATCTCCTCATTCTTCTGATGAGTCATTTGACTCCAACTATAAACTATTCAAAAATCAGAATGGTGAAGTATTTGCTAGATATGTTGGCACTAACTGCAGGAACGGTTCCCCTATGAAGAAAATCTGGGTTCCCAAAAGTTATGTTGAAAGTCTTCAGGTGAATGTCCTCATGACACCACCTGTAAAGAACAGGAACCCCAGATCAAATTCTTCATATGGACCAAACTCTTCATATGGATCCAAGTCCTCACATGGATCAAATTCCTCAAAAGGATCAAAGTCCTCATATGATTATCATCGTTCTAACAACTTTGTCTCGCAGGGTAGAGCTAAGGGCTATGAATATGTGCATTATTCTTCAAACCATTATGTTCATAAGTCCTCGAAGAATTACTCTGCTTATTCATATGCTTACCCTAACCCCTCTTATGTGAAACGAAATGGTTTGGCATCTTTGCCACCTTTCTCATATGGTGCTCGCAGAGTGATGAATTCTTTGCCACCCCTCCAGATGTGGGTGGTGAAGAAAAAGAACTAATCTCTTCTGCAGGGTCAGGTCTCCAGACGTGCTTTAACGTCTGAAGAATTTGCTGGGGACCTGACGAAATTGCCTGAAAGGACGCAGGTGAATCATGATGAAATGAACTTTCATTTCACACGTCCTCATACTGCTATATCTGTTTACTGCTTGATGAATACAAAACGCCTCAGAGTTTTTGGATTGATGCAATTGATACTGTGTGCCACATCATCAACAGAGTATATCTTCACAAATTCTTCAAGAAGACGGCCTATGAACTCCTCACTGACAAGAAACCCAATGTGAGTTATTTCAAAGTCTTCAGTGCTAAATGTTGGATTAGAGATCCTCACCACAACTCTAAAATTGCACCGAAAGCACATGAAGGTTTTATGCTTGGTTACGGAAAGGACTCGCACACCTACAGAGTCTTCAACATTGTTCTTCACAAGATTGTTGACACTGTAGATGTGCGGTTCGATGAAACTAATGGCTCGCAAAGAGAGCACCTACCTTCTGTGTTAGATGAACCAGCACTTGAGGATGCCATCAAGTTCAAGGCAACTGAGGATGTCATTCCTACTGAAGAATCTGCTAAAGAATTCATTCATGTTCATGAAGAACGTCGAGCTGATGCACCTGAAGAACATGATGAGGAAAATGGTGCTGAAGAAAATGCTGATCAAAATACTCAGCGACAACCAGCTCATCCTCGCGTTGCAAAAGAAGTGCAAGTGGAGAAGATCATCGATGACATTAGCGCACCAGGTCCTCTCACACGCTCAAAAGCTTCACATTTATCTAACTTTTGTGGGCACTATGCTTTTGTCTCTATCACAGAGCCCACTAAGGTAGATGAAGCATTTCTGGAGCCGGAGTGGATTCAGGCTATGCAAGAAGAATTACATCAGTTCGAGCTTAACAATGTCTGGGAACTGGTCAATCGCCCAGATCCTCGCAAGCATAATATCATTGGCACAAAGTGGATCTACCGCAACAAGCAAGATGAAAATGGCCTTGTGGTGAGGAATAAGGCACGACTAGTAGCTCAAGGCTACACACAGGTTGAAGGAATTGATTTCGATGAAACTTTTGCACCTGTTGCTAGACTTGAGGCTATTCGCATATTACTTGCTTACGCTAACCATCATGATATCATCTTATATCAAATGGATGTGAAAATTTCATTCCTCAATGGTAAGCTTGAGGAAGAAGTATATGTTGCTCAAACCCCAGGTTTTGAAGATCCAAAGAATCCTGACAAAGTCTTCAGACTCAGTAAGGCCCTCTATGGCCTCAAGCAAGCCCCTCAGGCGTGGTATGATACATTGAAGGAATTCTTCGTGAAGAATGGCTTCACACCCGGTTCACTCGACCCTACTCTCTTTACTAAATCTTATGATGGTGAACTGTTTGTGTGCCAAATATATGTTGATGATATTATCTTTGGCTGTACTGACCAACATTATAGTGATGAATTTGCCTATATGATGAGTGAAGAATATCAAATGTCTATGATGGGAGAGTTGAAATTCTTCTTAGGTCTTCAAATCCGTCAGCAGCGCAATGGCATATTTATATCTCAGGAGAAATACCTCAAAGATGTACTGAGGAAATTCGGCATGCAAGATTGCAAAGGCGTCAAAATTCCTATGCCCACAAATGGCCATCTATGCACTGATGAAAATGGTATTGACTTCGATCACAAGGTATACCGCTCCATGATTGGTTCTTTATTGTACTTATGTGCATCTAGGCCAGATATAATGCTTAGTGTTTGCATGTGTGCCCGATTTCAAGCTGCACCGAAGGAATCACACCATAAGGCTGTGAAGCATATTCTTCGATATCTAGCTCACACACCAACACTAGGATTATGGTACCCCAAGGGCTCTGCTTTTGATCTCATTGGATATTCATACTCTGACTATGCTGGTGATCGTGTGGACCGCAAGTCAACATCTGGCACTTGTCATTTCCTCGGACGATCTTTGGTCTGTTGGTCCTCGAAGAAACAGAATTGCATATCACTGTCTACTGTTGAAGCTGAATACATTGCTGCTGGGTCATGCTGTGCTCAAGTGCTTTGGATGAAGCAAACCCTCAAGGACTATGGCGTCAATGTGAAGAATATGCCTCTCCTCTGCGACAATGAGAGTGCCATCAAGATTGCTCACAACACAGTTCAGCACTCGAAGACAAAGCACATCCAGATTCGTCATCATTTTCTTCGTGATCATGTGTTGAAGGGCGACATCTCCATCGAGCATGTGAAGACTGAAGAACAGCTAGCTGATATCTTCACTAAGCCCTTGGATGAGAAGAGATTTAGCAAGTTGCGGTGTGAGCTAAATATCTTAGAATCTTCGAATGTTCTTTGAAAAGGACACACATCCTAACCCTTATGCAGAATTGATGACTTAGATGTGCAACACAGGAAGAAACGTTTTTCTTCAATCAATGAAGAATAACACTCTAAGTGTGAAGAAATTAATGAAGAATTTGATTCTCAGAACCCTATGACAATTGTATGCGGTGTCTGAAATCATCATTCTTATACCGTGGGTCACGCCACCACAAAAAGTTGAAAATCTTCAATTTGAGTTTTTCCTCATTTTTGAAATTCTTCAATTTTTCAAATTCTTCAACTTTGCAAAATCTTCACTGGTTCCGTCGTTTTTCTTCATATATATATATATATATATATATATATATATATATATATATAGGAGTAGGATTTTCTACAATAGCTTGCCACAGAACTAGTTAAGGTTTTCAACGGTGTAAAAGTTCTCAAAAATCCTGAAAAAAATCCTGAACCATCACACCTATAATATAACGTGATCCAACAGATGGATTGAAAAAATTTGACTGCATGTGTCCTGGACAAAAAGAACAAATGTTTCAATATATATTGATCCTGCAGTGAGCTGAAATGCTTGTTTTTTTTCGCTGAGGACACATAAATGCATATTTTCACAATCACACCGTTGGATCATCTTATTATATTAGAATGAGGCTCCCCTATTTATTTCATATTTTTTACTTACTTTTAAACCGTTAAATGTTTACCATGCCTTAACTAGTTCTGTGGCAAGCTATGATAGACACAGTTTTACCTATATATATATGAGTTTATGTCCTCTACAGCATTCACTTATGGCTATTTCTTCAGGTTGTGTTTCTGCTAAGTGAATGTGATCAGACCCTTCCCCCTCTATGCTATACTCAACCCAATCTATTCACAAATTCTTCATGTGCGTTCTATTTGAAACTCGTTCAAAGTCTTCACTGTGTCCTTGTCAGCTGAAGAAATTGCGAACGAATCTTTAAAACAAATCTTATCCTGATTTTCGGTTTTACCGCTCAAACCGTTCCGCATCCCACGATGCATTATTATAATCACCCACGATCTTACACGATTGCATCTGCACAGTACGTGGGTGACACATGTCGCGTGAAGGAGAAAGGGCAGGGGCATGTTCGTCCCAAAATCTTCGGGCGAACAGTTTTTACCGTGGCTATAAATACCCCTCTCCCCTTCCTCACTTCATTTACTCCGCTCGACCGCTGTCTCTCGCTCGAGCTCCTCAAACCCTAGCGCCACTGCTACTCCATCATCGCTGGTGAGGAAGAGCTTCACTGCCTCGACCTCGTCGCCGTCGTACTCGCGCCGGTTGCGGAAATCTTCACTCTGCCACCGCCGTAGCTGTTTCCCTCTGCCAAGTTAGGGCGTGGGAGATCTAACCTGACGAACTTCACATCTGTTCATCTCAGTTCGTCGTGTTCTTCATTTCGGCGTTCCTCGAAGAAAAATTGCATACTTCTTCAGAGTGTTCAATTGTTCAGATTCCTCATCTGAAGAATATGGCTGAAGGAAAGAGACCGCAGAAAGGAGGAAGGAAACCTGAGGTCATGACTGCTTTCGAAATCCCTGATGACATATACAAGGATTATTGCACACCTGATGAAGCCAAGTTTGGCAAAGAGAACAAAAATCAGCGCAAGGTGCGCATTCAAAGGATTGAACGAAGATGGGCACGAGAATGGAGGGAGTACAGATATGTTACTCCAAAGTACATGAAGAAATTCGCTTTAAATCCTCCTTGCCCAAGAGCTCCATTGGCACCTGGCCAAGTAGCTGATCCCACCAGCATCAAGCGTGGTGAGGACTTTCCTGAAGAATGGGCTAGGCGCCAAGCTAAATTGGCAAGACAAGCCAAGGAGGCAGTAAGGAAATTCAATGAGGATTCTGCTGCTGCTGCTACTGAGGCCCCGGTCAAACCGAGGAAATCAATGCCAAAGAAGCCTGCTCGCAAGCCAAGTGCTTCACCAACAGCGCCCTCACGGCCAAGTTCCTCAGCTATGCCCTCACGGCAAATTCCTCAGACTGCTACTGCTCCACCAAAGTCCTCAACTCCTGTGCATCTGGCTACATGTCAAAGGACTACGGGTTTTTGAATTGCTTCTGGTGTCTCAGCAAGTTCCTCAGCTGCACCAATGTCCTCATCAGGCCCCACTCTGTTGAAGACAAAAGCAACAGCTGGACGCGGTCCTCGGCCAAGTCCAAGGAAGAAACAGGTTGCGTTCCAAGTGCCCTCTGATGATGAAGCTTCTGATGATGAACTTGCAGAAATCATCAGAGACAGACAAGTGAAGGCCGCTAGAGCCAAAGGCACATCTGTGCCACTGCTTTTGGATCCGAAGAAGATCCTCGATTACATTGATCTCTGGCACAAGGATCCAAACACTCCAATGCCTGATCTGCCTCTGACTCCCGGTCAAAGTCACATGCTGACCCATTTCATCTCTCAAGAGAAATGGAAATTTGAGAAGGCTCGTGAGATCAAGAGAGCTCAATACAGAAAGGAGAAGCTCCTGAAGAAAAATGTTGTCAGAATGACACCTGAGGAACTTCTCCAGGCTCAATCAGAAATCCAATCCCTCAGCAAAGACTTCGATGCATACAATGCTGATTGGCAAGGAGCCAAAGTGAGATTCGTCAACCTGACGAAGAAAATGACAACTGTTGCAGCCCCATCGCAACAAGAAAATCCTCAGGCTGCAGATTCTGCTCAGCCTGCTAAAGAACATGCCAGCACCACAGATGACTTTCAGCCTGCTGATGAAAATACAAGTTCCAGGGCTGATGACTCCATCCCAGCCGCTGATGAAATTTCCAGGGCATCCACTGGTGGTGCGCCTGAAGAAACTGAAGTGATTAGGGCAACTGCATCAGTTGCGCCTGAAGAAAATCAACCAGATTCCTTAGCTCCTCCCGCGCCTACACCAACTCCAATTCTTCCTTCTGCCTATGAAGTGAAGAAGACCAAGGCTGCAGAGCGAGCTGCAGTGAAGAAAAGGAAGGCATCAGCTGCGTCAAATTCTTCGGCTGCGAAGAAAATGAAGCCAATGACCAGCTCTCTTGAAAATCCTATTGATGTCGTTCCGATTTCCTCCATGTCATCAAAGGAAATTGTTCCTTATGGAGAAGACTACAAGATCCCAAGCGGATCTGATGAAGAAAATCATTCTGCTGCTACGTCAGAGCAGCTTGATGAAGAAATTGAAGTGGAAGCATTCCCTTCAACGCTAGTCGTTTCCTCACCTATGCCTCAGTTCACAGCTGAAGAGGCTGGTGTTGAGGAAATTGAAAATGAAGATGAAGATGTGGATATTGGATGCACTACACCAGTGATGAATGATGAATTTTGGGAAAGTCAGCATCCCAATACTCCTCCATTCACACCGATTCAACAGATTCCTCAGTCCCCGGCAACCACAGTTCAAATGGGCTCTGAAGAAACTCATCCCACTTCCTCTGTTCATGAAGATATTCCAGCCGCTAGTGCTGAAGAACCTGCTGCTGCTAATCATCAAGTTGCACAAGAAGAGGAACCAAAAATTCCTCAGCCTGAAGAACCTGAGCTTGCGATTCCTGAGGTTGTGCTGCAAATCACTAACACTCCTCTGCCCAAACCGAAGAATCCGTTCTCAAGCAAGCAAAAATTCAAGGCTGAAGACTTCTTTTCTGAGCATGTGTTCTTCACTGACTATAATCCATATGACTCTGCTCGCATAAGGAAGAGGCGTTTCTGGACTGCCAGTCAAGCCAACTTCTATTCCTCAGTGATGTTTGACAAGGACAAAATCTTTGATCATGAACATATTCCTCATGTGGATATGGAATCTCTACCGTGCTTCGAGCCAGTCCTCAGTGTTATTCACGATGCAGGATTACTGAATTTCTGCACTGACATTTGTGATTGGAATGAAGAACTCATTCTTCAGTTCTACGCCACACTGCATATCACTGGAGACGCTGAAGATGTCAACTCATGGGTGTTGGATTGGATGACCGAAAACACTCACTACAAGGCACCGGCAACTGAACTGCTTCGTGTCCTTCCTCTTGATCCTCCCCATGACAGTGCACGTTGCATCTACAATGACCCTGAACTGACAAATCATTATATGCAAGTGCTCATGAAGCCTTTGAAGCCAGGGCAGGCCCCACGAACCAAATTCCTCGTCAAGGAATTGCTCTATGTGCCTCGGACTGTCTATCGCATTCTGACGAAGATAATGAGTCCTATCAAAGGCCACAACTCAAATGATGAAGATGTCGTTGGCATCATGAAGAATATGCTTTTCAACATCATTCATGGCGTTCCCGTCAACTTCCATGATTTCTTCATGAGGACTCTGGCAAATGTTGCTATGTCACCATTCGAGCTGAAGCCATATGCGCCTTGGATTATGAGATTCATAAGGGCAAGATCTTCACTGAATTACAAGGCTGATACTCTGAACCATGGTAGCTACTTGCCTCCCATTGAAGTCCTCAAGCGACCAGTTTCATCATCTGATGATAAAGGCAAGGCAGCTTCTGTGATCGATGAAGGCACTCGTCCATTGGATGGTCAATTTCGTCTAGCTACATCTTATTCTACCAATGACGACTCTGCCACACATGACACTGCCGCAAATACCTCAGCTAAGAAAAATTCTCAAGCCACAGCACCCAGGGTGATGACTGACCGTGAGTTACTCCTCAATCTTCATCAGAAGGTTGATCGCAATCACAAATGGGTGAAGCGTCAGTTTGGTGCACTTCTTCACAACATGACCACAACACATAATGCAGTGAAGAAAAACCATTATCACCTTCATGAAACCCTCAACCGCACCTGGGCTGTTCTCACTCATGTTTATAGCGCTGATGAACTGAAGACTAAGGGTCTTAAGGAAGAATTTGACTGGTATGCACCTCCTCCGAAGAAATTCAAGAGAGTCAAAGTTTCTGATCTGGTGGCTAGCTCTTATTCTTCATCGCGCGACACTGATGAGTATGAAGATTTGGATGACACTGTGGCAGGCCCTGCTACAACAAACAACCCTGACAACGCTGGCGCTCCTCCATCAACTTGAAATTCTTCAGAGGCGTTAGTCCTCAGTTTCGATCCTTTTGGTCATTTGATGACAAAGGGGGAGAAATCTGAGTTAGTCTTCAAGCGGGTTTATATTATGGGCGTTTTTGTTAAGTTACAACTCTCGTTCTTCCAAAACTTTTTATTGGATCGAGTTGTAATCTTAAACCCGATGGTGCCCTGATACTTTTGGACGGTGCATGGTGCTCTAATACTTTTGATGCACTGTGCTCTGATACTTTTGGTGTGCTATTCTGCATGCTTATTCCTCGTTAATATTATTGCACGCATGCTGAATCTCATCAGGCACCATATTTCATCATGCATTTCAAATTCTTCATATTATATATCAAATGCGTGTATGAATTACAAGATATAGGGGGAGATCTCCATGATTCAACTCTTCAAATGTGCATTGCCTCAAAAGCGAATTACTCACTATGCACATATTCAGGGGGAGTTCTTCTATATCTTGCAATCAAATTCCTCAATATCAGTATTTACACTTCATATGTTTATCCCCGTTGAAAACTTAACCTATGTTGTCATCAATCACCAAAAAGGGGGAGATTATAAGTGCATCTAGTGCCCCTTAGTGATTTTGGTGTATTGAAGACTTATAGGTTAAGGGACTGATTCCTTTTTGAGTGTACACAGGTCTATAAGTCTATGAGGAGTTTGATATTTACAAATAAAGTCGACCCCTAAAAATGAAGTTCTTCGACCGAAGACTTTGATATTCTGAAGACTTTCTGAAGACTTTGAAAGTGAAGAAATTGGTGTGACCTTGAAGACTTGGTATTCACTTGAGGAACATGAAGCGTGAAGACTTTTGTTTTCGTAGTTTCATTTTCTCTTTCTTGAGTCATAGGAAACACCGTACTGTTAAAGGGGGTCGAGGAAATACTAAGGAAAAATTTCCATGTGATGCTCAACTCAAAATCCTACACCTACCAATCCCTTAGAGTGAAGCCATTGGAAATCTCATACAGTTCAGTCAATTTCTTCAGTGACAGAGACGCAGTTCTTTTGGTCACTAATGACTTTGCTCTGACTGAGGAGTTAGGAATTCGCCAGTGCGAATTGCCTACACAGTGAGGAACATGATAGCCCTGAGGAATTTGAGAGTCAAATTTCCGACCGTTGCTGTGCTGCGCGCCGGCTGTCCCAAAATATCTTATCCACCTAACGGTCATATCATTGAAGGGCATTTATGTCTTATCATGTCGGGCTGCTCCCTAGGCTATAAATAGCCGCCCCCTACAACCACTAGCTGGTTGGATGCTCCGAGAGAACTTGACACTTGTCATTTGAGAGCAACCCATACTCCGAGGACTTTGAGCGAAAATCATCAAGTGAGGAAAATCCCAAAACCAAACCCCCACAAACCCAAAGTGATTGAGCATCACTGAAGAAATTGATCCCGCGTGGATCCGACGCTTGTTACCTTTGAAGATTGTGCTTCTTCCAGACGGTTAGGCGTCAAGGTCTAGAGCATCCAAGAGGAATTGTGGATCGCTGAGTGACCAAGTCTGTGAAGGTTTGGAAGTCACCTGAAGACTTACCACGAGTGATTGGACGATGCCTGCGTGGTCTTAGTTCAAGGAGAATATGGTGAGGACTGGGTGTCCTGAGTTGCGGCTCAGTGACTGGGTGTCCGGAACTGCGTGTCCTCGAGTTTAAATACTCAGCCGCTCCAACCAGACGTACAACTGAGACAGCAGTTGGAACTGGTCTACCAAATCATTGTCTTCACCAACTAACCGGTTCTATCTCTTCAACCCTTCCATTTCCTCATTACTGTGTTGAATGTTGTTCATATCTGTGCTTGAAGACTTTGACTGAAGACTTTCTCAATTTCCTCAGTTCAATTTCTTTAGTCTGTTTGTCTTCATCTTGTGTTATCCTGTGATTACGCTTTCTGTACTCTGTGCTTGTCTTCATTTCATCATGATGACCATGCGTGTATCCTGTTATGCTTACTTCTGAGTACTTATTCCACTGCAAGTAGTTCTTCGCTAAGGAATTTCCTCACCAGCAAATTCCTCAGTGAAGAATTCATAAAAATCGCCTATTCACCCCCCCTCTACTCGACATAACGCACTTTCAAATAGTATTTCCCTTCTGGTTTGTTGTGCAATGAACACCTTTAGCAAGTTAGCCTCTGTTTCCTCGGCGTTGTTTGCTACCGTATATTCATGTATGTTATTTGGGTTAATGAACCCATTGTCATAGATTTGTCCTCTTTTGCATTTGAGAATCTTCATTCTGCATAATAGAGTGAGGATAATTATATATGCAATGAACGAGCGCTAGAGACTCAATTACATAAATAATACTTACGGACAATAGCAACTGACGATAGATTTGTCGAGGGCATCATGATTGTATAACTGAAATAATTCATCAAATTCAGTGTACATCTCCTCGTCTCCACTGAAGTAATGCTAATCTCTAATTCCCACCATGATCATGTTGCTCCCTTCCTTTGAGGCTTCAATGTACCACTCATGCAATCTTCGCATTTGTGTTGGTAGAAGCCGGAGCTCCTCAGGTTTGATGAATGGCTTCCCGTGCTGGTATCTGTATGCTAAATCTTCCATGGGGAACTCTGAAGGAAATATGCCCTAGAGGCAATAATAAAGTTATTATTTATTTCCTTATTTCATGATAAATGTTTATTATTCATGCTAGAATTGTATTAACCGGAAATATAGTACAAGTGTGAATACATAGACAAATAAAGTGTCACTAGTATGCCTCTACTTGACTAGCTCGTTGAATCAAAGATGGTTAAGTTTCCTAGCCATAGACATGAGTTGTCATTTGATTAACGGGATAGCATCATTAGAGAATGATGTGATTGACTTGACCCATTCCGTTAGCTTAGCACTTGATCGTTTAGTATGTTGCTATTGCTTTCTTCATGACTTATACATGTTCCTATGACTATGAGATTATGCAACTCCTGTTTACCGGAGGAACAATTTGTGTTCTACCAAAAGTCACAACGTAACTGGGTGATTATAAAGGAGCTCTACAGGTGTCTCCGAAGGTACTTGTTGAGTTGGCGTATTTCGAGATTAGGATTTATCACTCCGATTGTCGGAGAGGTATCTCTGGGCCCTCTCGGAATGCACATAACTATAAGCCTTGCAAGCGATGTGACTAATGAGTTAGTTGCAGGATGATGCATTACATAACGAGTAAAGAGACTTGCCGGTAACGAGATTGAACTAGGTATTAAGATACCAATGATCGCATCTCGTGCAAGTAACATACCGATGACAAAAGGAACAACGTATGTTGTTATGCGGTTTGACCGATAAAGATCTTCGTAGAATATATCGGAGCCAATATGAGCATCCAGGTTCCGCTATTGGTTATTGACCGGAGATATGTCTCGGTCATGTCTACATAGTTCTCGAACCCGTAGGGTTCGCACGCTTAACGTTCGGTGACGATTTATATTATGAGTTTATGTGTTTTGACGTACCGAAGGTAGTTCGGAGTTCCGGATGAGATCGGGGACATGACGAGGAGTCTCGAAATGGTTGAGACGTAAAGACCAATATATTGGACGACTATATTCGGACATCGGAAAGGTTCCGTGTGATTCGGATATTTTTTGGAGTACCGGTGGAGTTACGGGAATACGAGAGTACATATGGGCCTTAGTGGGCTTTAGGGGAAAAAGAGGAGAAGCCACGAGGGCTGGCCGCGCGCCCCCCATGGGCCTAGTCTGAATTGGACTAGGGGAGGGGCTGCGCCCCCTCTTTCCTTCTCCTCCCCCTCTCCTTCCTTTCCTCCTCCTAGTAGGAGTAGGAAAGGGGAGTCCTACTCCTACTAGGAGGAGGACTCCTCCTCCTGGCGCGCCCTACAGGGGCCGGCTGGCCTCCTCCCTTGCTCCTTTATATACGGGGGTAGGGGGGCACCTCTAGACACACAATTGATCATTAATCTCTTAGCCTTGTGCGGTGCCCCCTCCACCATATCCCACCTCGGTAATATCATAGTGGTGGTTAGGCGAAGCCCTGCATCGGTAGCATCATCAACACCGTCATCACGCTGTCATGCTGACGGAACTCTCCTGCAAAGCTCTGCTGGATCGGAGTTTGTGGGACGTCATCGAGATGAACGTGTGCTGAACTCGGAGGTGTCGTACGTTTGGTACTTGATAGGTCGAATCATGAAGACGTACGACTACATCAACCGCGTCTTGCTAACGCTTCCGATTTCGGTCGACGAGGGTACGTGGACAACACTCTCCCCTCTCGTTGCTATACATCACCATTATCTTGCGTGTGCGTAGGAAATTTTTGAAATTACTACGTTCCCCAACTGTGGCATCCGAGCCAGGTTTATGCGTAGATGTTATATGCACGAATAGAACAAAAGTGAGTTGTGGGCGATACAAGTCATACTGCTTACCAACATGTCATACTTTGGTTCGGCGGTATTCTTGGATGAAGCGGCCCGGACCGATATTACACGTACGCTTACGCGAGACTGGTTCTACCGACGTGCTTTGCACACAGGTGGCTGGCGGGTGTCTATTTCTCCAACTTTAGTTGAACCGAGTGTGGCTACGCCCGGTCCTTGTGAAGGTTAAAACAACACTAATTTGAGGAAATATCGTTGTAGTTTTGATGCGTAGGTAAGAACGGTTCTTCCTAAGCCCGTAGCAGCCCCGTAAAACTTGCAACAACAAAGTAGAGGACGTCTAACTTGTTTTTGCAGGGCATGTTGTGATGTGATATGGTCAAGACGTGATGAGATATAAGTTGTTGTATGAGATGATCATGTTTTGTTGAAGTTATTGGCAACTGGCAGAAGCCTTATGGTTGTCTCTTTATTGCATAAGATGCAAGCGCCAAATAATTGCTTTACTTTATCGCTATGCGATAGCAATAGTTGCAAGAGCAATAGTTGGCGAGATGACCATGTGACGACACATTGATATAGATCAAGATGATAGAGATCATGGTATCATGCCAGTGACGATGGAGATCATGACGATGCTTTTAAGATGGAGATCAAAGTCACAAGATGATGATGGCCATATCATATCGCATATTTTGATTGCATGTGATGTTTATCTTTTATACATCTTATTTTGCTTGGATTGGTGGTAGCATTATAAGATGATCTCTCACTAAATTTCAAGGTAAAAGTGTTCTGCTTGAGTATGCACCATTGCCAAAGTTTGTCGTGCCGAGACACCACGTGCTGATCGGGTGTGATAAGCTCAACGTTCATCTACAACGGGTGCAAGCCAGTTTTGCACATGCAGAATACTCCGGTTAAACTTGACGAGCCTAGAATATGCAGATATGGCCTCAGAACACTGAGACTGAAAGGTCAAGCGTGAATCATATAGTAGATATGATCAACATACTGATGTTCACCATTGAAAACTACTCCATTTCACGTGATGATCGGAACTAGTTTAGTTGATTTGGATCACGTGATCACTTAGATGATTAGAGGGATGTCTATCTAAGTGGGAGTTCTTAAGTAATATGATTAATTGAACTTTAATTTATCATGAACTTAGTCCTGATAGTATTTTTCAAATAATGTTGTAGATCAATAGCTCGCGTTGTTGCTTCCCTATGTTTTATATGCGTTCTTAGAGAAAACTAAGTTGAAAGATGATAGTAGCAATGATGCGGACTGGGTCCGTGATATGAGGTTTATCCTCATTGCTGCACAGAAGAATTATGTCCTTGATGCACCGCTAGGTGACAGACCTATTGCAGGAGCAGATGCAGATGTTATGAATGTTTGGCTAGCTCAATATGATGACTACTTGATAGTTTAGTGCACCATGCTTAACGGCTTAGAATCGGGGCTTCAAAGACATTTTGAACATCATGGACCATATGAGATGTTCCAGGAGTTGAAGTTAATATTTCAAGCAAAAACCCGAGTTGAGAGATATGAAGTCTCCAACAAGTTCTGTAGCTAAAAGATGGAGGAGAATTGCTCAACTAGTGAGCACGTGCTTAGATTGTCTGGGTACTACACTCGCTTGAATCAAGTGGGAGTTAATCTTCCAGATAAGATAGTGATTGACAGAGTTCTCTAGTCACCATCACCAAGTTACTGGAACTTCGTGATGAACTATTGTATGCAAGGGATGACAAAAATGTTTCCCGAGCTTTTCATGATGATGAAATTGATGAAGGTAGAAATCAAGAAAGAGCATCAAGTGTTGATGATTAACAAGACCACTAGTTTCAAGAAAAGGGCAAAGGAAAATGAAGGGAACTTCATGTAGAATGGCAAGCAAGTTATCACTCCCACGAAGAAGCCCAAAGCTGGACCAAAGCCTGAAACTGTGTGCTTCTACTGCAAAGGAAATGGTCACTGGAAGTGGAAATGCCCTGAATATTTGGTAGATAAGAAGGATGGCAAAGTGAACAAGGGTATATTTGTTATACAGGTTATCGATGTGTACCTTACTAGTGTTTATAGTAACCCCTGGGTATTTGATACTTGTTCGGTTGCTAAGATTAGTAACTCGAAACAGGAGTTACAGAATAAACAGAGACTAGTTGAGGGTGAAGTGACGATGTGTGTTGGAAGTGGTTCCAAGATTGATATGATCATCATCGCACACTCCCTATATTTTCGAGATTAGTGTTGAACCTAAATAAATGGTATTTGGTGTTTGCGTTGAGCATAAATATGATTAGATCATGTTTATTGCGATATGATATTCATCTAAGACATAGAATAAATTGTTATTCTGTTTACATGAATAAAACCTTCTATGGTCATACACCCAATGTTGATGGTTTATTGAATCTTGATCATGGTGATACACATATTCATAATATTGATGCCAAAAGATGCAAAGTTGATAATGATAGTGCAACATATTTGTGGCACTGCCGTTTGGGTCATATCGGTGTAAAGCGCATGAAGAAACTCCATAAAGATGGACTTTTGGAATCAATTGATTATGAATCATTTGATGCTTGCGAACCATGCCTTTTGGGCAAGATGACTAAAACTCCGTTCTCCGGAACAATGGAACGAGCTACTGACTTGTTGGAAATAATACATACCGATGTATGCGGTCCAATGAGTGTTGATGCTCGTGGCAGGAATCGTTATTTTCTGACCTTCACAGATGATTTGAGCAGATATGAGTATATCTACTTAATGAAGCACAAGTCTGAAACATTTGAAAAGTTCAAAGAATTTCAGAGTGAAATGGAGAATCATCGTAACAAGAAAATAAAGTTTCTACAATCTGATCGTAGAGGAGAATATTTGAGTTACGAGTTTGGCCTTCATTTAAAAACAATATGGAATAGTTTCACAGCTCACGCCACATGGAACACCACAGCGTAATGGTGTGTCCGAACATCGTAACCACACTTTATTGGGTATGGTGAGATCTATGATGTATCTTACCGATTTACCACTATCGTTTTGGGGTTATGCATTATAGATAGCTGCATTCACTTTAAATAGGGCACCATCAAAATCCATTGAGACGATGCCTTATGAACTTTGGTTTGGCAAGAAACCAAAGTTGTCGTTTCTTAAAGTTTGGGACTGCGATGCTTATGTGAAAAAGTTTCAACCTGATAAGCTCGAACCCAAATCGGAAAAGTGCACAAAGGAAACTGTTGGGTACACCTTCTATCACAGATCCGAAGGCAAAATATTCATTGCTAAGATGGATCCTTTCTAGAGAAGGAGTTTCTCTCGAAAGAAGTGAGTGGGAGGAAAGTAGAGCTTGATAAGGTAATTGTACCTTCTCCTGAATTGGAAAGTAGTTCATCACGGAAACCAGTTCCAGTGATGCCTACCCCGATTAGTGAGGAAGTTAATGATGATGATCATGAAACTTTGGATCAAGTTACTACCGAACCTCATAGGTCAACCAGAGTAAGATCCGCACCAGAGTGGTACGGTAATCCTGTTCTGGAGGTCATATTACTAGACCATGATGTACCTACGAACTATGAGGAAGTGATAATGAGCCCAGATTCCGCAAAATGGCTTGAGGCCATGAAATCTGAGATGGGATCCATGTATGAGAACAAAGTGTGGACTTTGCTGGAGTTGCCTGATACGTCTCCAACGTATCTATAATTTATGAAGTATTCATGCTATTATATTATCCATCTATGATGTTTTATATGCATTTATATGCCATTTTATATGATTTTTTGGACTAACCTATTAACTTAGAGCCTAGTGCCAGTTCCTGTTTTCTCCTTGTTTTTGAGTTTTACAGAAAAGGAATACCAAATGGAGTCCAATTGACGTGCCAATTTTTGATGATTTTTTACAGACCAAAAGAAGACCACAGAGCATCAGAGTTGGGCCACAAGAGTCCCGGGCTGCCCACGAGGGTGGGGGGCGCGCCCACCCCCTTAGGGTGCGCCCCCTATCTCGTGGACAGCCTGGAGACCCCCCTGACGTGAAACCTACGCCAAAAATTCCTATAAATACAGAAACCTTCCGGAAATACCCTAGATCGGGAGTTCCGCCGCCGCAAGCCTCTGTAGCCACGAGAAATCAATCTAAGCCCTCTCTGGCACCCTGCCGGAGGGGGCCATCATCACCGGAGGCCATGGAGGAGGATCTCGGAGGGGCCATCATCGCCATGAAGGCCAAGGACCAGAGGGGGAAATCCATGGAGAAGGAAGCACAAGGGGGAGAACCTCTCCTCCTCTCTCTTGGTGGCACCAGAGTGCCATCGGGAGGGGAATCATCGCCGCGGTGATCGTCTTCATCAACATCACCGTCATCATCACCATCCTCATCTCTTTTACGCGGTCCACTCTCCCGCACCCCGCTGTAATCCCTACTCGAACATGGTGCTTTATGCCGCATATTATGGTTCAATGATGTGTTGCCATCCTATGATGTTTTGAGTATATATCTTTTGTCCTTGGGTTGATTGATGGTCTAGATTGGTACGAGTTGTATGTTTTATCTTGGTGCTATCCTATGGTGCCCTCCGTGTCGCGCAAGCGTGAGGGATTCCCACTGTAGGGTGTTGCAATACGTTCATGATTCGCTTATAGTGGGTTGGTGAGTGACTGAAACACAAACTCGAGTAAGGGGGTTGTTGCGTATGGGAATAAAGAGGACTTGATGCTTTAATGGTATGGTTGGGTTTTACCTTAATGATCTTTAGTAGTTGCGGACGCTTGCTAGAGTTCCAATCATAAGTGCATATGATCCAAGTAGAGAAAGTATGTTAGCTTATGCCTCTCCCTCATATGAAATTGCAATGATGACTATCGGTCTTGTTAATAATTGCCTAGGACAATTCTGCACACCGATCCACCATTATTCCACACTCGCTATTTATAATATTTAGTAATATATTCTAACTTTATGATAACAACACCTACTTTGATATTTTAGCTCTCCGATATCATGCAAAGTTATCCTGTTTATACCCACAACGCAGTTTTATTTCTTGTTTCTAGTTGGAAGCAAACGTTCGGTGCATGTAGAGTCGTATAAGTGGCAGATAGGGCTTGAGAGAATATTGATCTTACCTTTAGCTCCTTCTGGGTTCGACACTCCATACTTATCACTTCCACCTTTGGGAATTGCTATGATGATTCCCTGCACTTGGGGATTATCATTGCCCGATGATCGGCAAGCCATATTGTATAAATGGATCTTCAAGAGGAAGACAGACGCTGATAGTAGTGTTACTATCTACAAAGCTCGACTTGTTGCAAAAAGTTTTTCGACAAGTTCAAGGTGTTGAATACGATGAGATTTTCTCACTCGTATCGATGCTTAAGTCTATCCGAATCATGTCAGCAATTGCAACATTTTATGAAATTTGGCAAATGGATGTCAAAACTGCTTTCCTTAATGGATTTATTAAAGAAGAGTTGTATATGATGCAACTAGAAGGTTTTGTCAATCCTAAAGGTGCTAACAAAGTGTGAAAGCTCTAGTGATCCATCCATGGACTGGTGCAAGCATCTCAGAGTTGGAATATACGCTTTGACGAGTTGATCAAAGCATATAGTTTTATACAGACTTGTGGTGAAGCCTGTATTTACAGGAAAGTGAGTGCGAGCACTACAGCCTTTCTGATAAGTATATGTGAATGACATGTTGTTGATCAGAAATAATGTAGAATTTTCTGGAAAGCATAAAGGAGTGTTTGAAAGGAGTTTTTCAAAGAAAGACCTCGGTAAAGCTGCTTACACATTGAGCATCAAGATCTATAGAGATAGATCAAGATGCTTGATAAGATTTTTCGATGAGTACATACCTTGATAGGATTTTGAAGTAGTTCAAAATGGAACAGTCAAAGAAGGAGTTCTTGCCTGTGTTGCAAGGTGTGAAGTTGAGTAAGACTCAAAGCCCGACCACGGCAGAAAATAGAAAGAGAATGAAAGTCATTCCCTATGCCATAGTCATAGGTTCTATAAAGTATGCTATGCTATGTACCAGGCCTATTGTATACCTTGCTCTGAGTTTGGAAAGGAGTACAATTTTGATCTAGGAGTAGATCACTGAATAGCGGTCAAGAATATCCTTAGAAAGGACTAAGAAAATGTTTCTCGATTATGGAGGTGATAAAAGAGTTCACCGTAAAGAGTTACATCGGTGCAAGCTTTTATACCAATCCAGATGACTCTAACTCTCAATCTGGATACATATTGAAAGTGGGAGCAGTTAGCTAGAGTAGCTCCGTGCAGAGCATTGTAGACATAGAATATTTGCAAAATACATACGACTCTGAATGTGACAGACCCGTTGACTAAACTTCTCTCACAAGCAAACATGATCACACCTTAGTACTCTTTGGGTGTTAATCACATATCGATGTGAACTAGATTATTGACTCTAGTAAACCCTTTGGGCGTTGGTCACATGACGATGTGAACTATGGGTGTTAATCACATGAAGATGTGAATATTAGTGTTAAATCACATGATGATGTCAACTAGATTATTGACTCTAGTGCAAGTGGGAGACTGAAGGAAATATGCCCTAGAGGCAATAATAAAGTTATTATTTATTTCCTTATTTCATGATAAATGTTTATTATTCATGTTAGAATTGTATTAACCGGAAACATAGTACATGTGTGAATACACAGACAAATAAAGTGTCACAAGTATGCCTCTACTTGACTAGCTCATTGAATCAAAGATCGTTAAGTTTCCTAGCCATAGACATGAGTTGTCATTTGATTAACGGGATCACATCATTAGAGAATGATGTGATTGACTTGACCCATTCCGTTAGCTTAGCACTTGATCGTTTAGTATGTTGCTATTGCTTTCTTCATGACTTATACATGTTCCTATGACTATGAGATTATGCAACTCCCGTTTACCGGAGGAACACTTTGTGTGCTACCAAACGTCACAACGTAACTGGGTGATTATAAAGGAGCTCTACAGCTGTCTCTGAAGGTACTTGTTGAGTTGGCGTATTTCGAGATTAGGATTTGTCACTCCGATTGTCGGAGAGGTATCTCTGGGCCCTCTCGGTAATGCACATCACTATAAGCCTTGCAAGCTATGTGACTAATGAGTTAGTTGCAGGATGAGGCATTACATAACAAGTAAAGAGACTTGCCGGTAATGATATTGAACTAGCTATTGAGATACCGACGATTGAATCTCGGGCAAGTAACATAACGATGAAAAAAGGAACAACGTATGTTGTTATGCGGTTTGACCGATAAAGATCTTCGTAGAATATATGGGAGCCAATATGAGCATACAGGTTCCGCTATTGGTTATTGATCGGAGATATGTCTCGGTCATGTCTACATAGTTCTCGAACCCGTAGGGTCTGCACGCTTAAAATTCGGTGACGATTTATATTATGAGTTTTATGTGTTTTGATGTATCGAAGGTAGTTCGGAGTCCCGGATGAGATCGGGGACATGACGAGGAGTCTCAAAATGGTCGAGACGTAAAGATCGATATATTGGACGACTATATTCGGACATCGGAAAGGTTCCGAGTGATTCGGGTATTTTTGGGAGTACCGGTGGAGTTACGGGAATACAGGAGTACATATGGGCCTTAGTGGGCTTTAGGGGAAAAAGAGGAGAAGCCACGAGGGCTGGCCGCGCGCCCCCCATGGGCCTAGTCCGAATTGGACTAGGGGAGGGGCTGCGCCCCCTCTTTCCTTCTCCTCCCCCTCTCCTTCCTTTCCTCCTCCTAGTAGGAGTAGGAAAGGGGAGTCCTACTCCTACTAGGAGGAGCTCCTTGCTCCTTTATATATGGGGGCAGGGGGGCACCTCTAGATACAAAATTGAACATTGATCTCTTAGCCATGTGCGGTGTCCCCCTCCACCATATTCCACCTCGGTAATATCATAGCGGTGCTTAGGCGAAGCCCTGCGTCGGTAGCATCATCAACACCATCATCATGCCGTTGTGCTGACGGAACTCTCCCGCAAAGCTTTGCTGGATCGGAGTTTGTGGGAAGTCATCGAGCTGAACATGTGCTGAACTCGGAGGTGCCGTACGTTCGATACTTGATCGGTCGGATCGTGAAGACGTACGACTACATCAACCGCGTTGTGCTAATGCTTCCGCTTTTGGTCTACGAGGGTACGTGGACAACACTCTCCCCTATCATTGCTATACATCACCATGATCTTGCGTGTGCGTAGGAAATTTTTGAAATTACTACGTCCCCAACAAACTCTACATGCTCGCCTAAGTATTGACCAAGAGCAAAACCAAGATCATCGGCCGCTACCTCCGGATCATAGTCGATATCGGTAAACACGTTGCGCGGGGGGGGGGGGGGGGCACAATTGGTTTTTCTGTTTGCTGAGCTGGGGAATTGTTTTCCCACTTGCACTACTACTTCCCGGTCTCTACACATGTTCTTTGTGTGACTTCATAATGGAGCGTTCATAGTTTGATGGCAGCTCAGGTGGTGGTTGCGTAAGGTTTTCCAGACAGTGCTTCACTTTTGTCGGATCTATTTTCTCCTTCGGCTCGGGCCATTTCGGTGCAAGCTGGCGTTTCACATCAGCACCCACGACCTTCTTGAGTTCCTCATCACTCAGTTTGTATGGTAACTTGGAAGGAGCCTCCTTGACGCTGTTCCTTGTACCTTATCTGGATTTCTTCGCAGTTGTAGTACTAGCCGCCAGAGTGATACGTCTCCAACGTATCTATAAATTTTTTATTGTTCCATGCTATTATATTATCTATTTTGGATGTTTTATATGCATTATTATGCTATTTATATTATTTTTGGGACTAACCTATTGACCTAGAGCCCAGTGTCAGTTCCTGTTTTTCCCTTTTTTCGAGTTTCGCAGAAAAGGAATACCAAACGTAGTCTAAACGGAATAAAACTTTCGCGATGATTTTTCTTGGACCAGAAGACAACCAGGAGACTTGGAGATGAAGTCGGAAGAGCCACGAGGCGGGAACAAGGCGGAGGGTGCGCCCAGGGGGGTAGGGCGCGCCCCCACTCTTGTGGGCCCCTCGTGCACCCCTGACCTAATTTCTTCGCATATATATGAAGGAAATATGCCCTAGAGGCAATAATAAAGTTGTTATTTTATATTTTCTTATATCATGATAAATGTTTATTATTTATGCTAGAATTGTATTAACCGGAAACTTGATACATTATAATACATAGACAAAACACTGTGTCCCTAGTATGCCTCTACTAGGCTAGCTCGTTGATCAAAGATGGTTAAGTTTCCTAGCCATGGGCATGAGTTGTCATTTGATGAACGAGATCACATCATTAGTGGAATGATGTGATGGACAAGACCCATCTGTTAGCATAGCATAATGATCGTTCAGTTTTATTGCTACTGCTTTCTTCATGTCAAATACATATTCCTCCGACTATGAGATTATGCAACTCCCGGACACCGGAGGAACACTTTGTGTGCTATCAAACGTCATTATGTAACTCGGTGATTATAAAGATGCTCTACAGGTATCTCCAAAGGTGTTTGTTGGCTTGGCATAGATCAAGATTAGGATTTGTCACTCAAAGTATCGGGGAGGTATCTCTGGGCCCTCTCGGTAATGCACATCATATGAAGCTTTGCAAGCAATGTGACTAATGAGTTAGTCGCGGGATGATGCATTACGGAACGAGTAAAGAGACTTGCCAGTAACGATATTGAACTAGGTATGAAGATACCAACGATCGAATCTCAGGCAAGTAACATACCGATGACAAATGGAATAACGTATGTTGACATTGCGGTTCGACCGATAAAGATCTTCGTAGAATATGTGGGAACCAATATGAGCATCCAGGTTCCGCTATTGGTATTGACCGGAGAGATGTCTCAGTCATGTCTACATAGTTCTCGAGCACGTAGGGTCCGCACGCTTAACGTTTAATGACGATATGTATCATATGAGTTATGTGTTTTGGTAACCAAAGGTTGTTGGGAGTCCCGAATGAGATTACGGACATGACGAGGAGTCTCTAAATGGTCGATAGGTAAAGATTGATATATTGGAAGGTTATATTCGGACACCGGAATGGTTCCAGAGTGTTTCGGGTATTTTTCGGAGTACCGAGGGGTTACCGGAACCCCTTCGGGGAAGTAATTGGCCTCATGGGCCATAGGGGAGAGGCAATGCAGGCCACAAGGAGGTGGCACGTGCCGCCCCCCTTGGGGAGTCCGAATTGGACTAGGGGAGAGGGCGCGGCCCCCTTTCCTTCTTCCTCTCCCTCTCTTTCCCCTTTCCCCCTCTGTTGGAAGGAAGGGGCGGGTGGCGACTAGGATTTGGAGTCCTAGTAGGACTCCCCCCCATGGCGCGCGCCCTAGGGCCAGCCTCCTCTCCTCTCCTCATTTGTATACGGGGGCAGGGGGCACCTCTAGGCACATCAGTTGTCTTAGCCGTGTGCGGTGCCCCCGTCCACCGTCTACTCCTTCGGTCATATTGTCGTAGTGTTTAGGCGAAGCCCTACGCGGATCACATCACCGTCACCACGTCGTCGTGCTGACGGAACTCATCTACTCCCTCGACCCTCTACTGGATCAAGAGTTCGAGGGACGTGATACGTCTCCAACGTATCTATAATTTTTGATTGCTCCATGCTACTTTATCTACTGTTTTAGGCAATATTGGGGTTTATTATCCACTTTTATATTATTTTTGGGACTAACCTATTAACCGGAGGCCCAGCCCAGGTTTGCTGTTTTATGCCTATTTTAGTGTTTCGAGGAAAAGGAATATCAGACGGAGTCAAAACGGAACGAAATCAACTGGAGAAGTTATTTTTGGAAGGAAAGCCACCCGATGGACTTGGAGTGCACGTCAGGGAAGAAGGGAGGTGCCCACGAGGGCGGGGGCGCGCCCACCTCCCTGGGGCGCGCCCCCCTGCCTCGTGGCCCCCCCTTCGGTCCACCGACGTACTTCTTTCACCCATATATACCTACATACCCTAAAACTTCCAGAACAGAAGATAGATCGGGAGTTCCGCCGCCGCAAGCCTCTGTAGCCACCAAAAACCTCTCGGGAGCCCATTCCAGCGCCCTGCCGGAGGGGGAACCCATCACCGGTGGTCATCTTCATCATCCCGACGCTATCCATGACGAGGAGGGAGTAGTTCACCCTCGGGGCTGAGGGTATGTACCAGTAGCTATGTGTTTGATCTCTCTCTGTCGTGTTCTCTCTCGTGTTCCCTCTATGGCACGATCTTGATGTATCCCGAGCTTTGCTATTGTAGTTGGATCTTATGATGTTTCTCCCCCTCTACTCTCTTGTGATGAATTGAGTTTCCCCTTTGAAGTTATCTTATCAGATTGAGTCTTTTATGAGAACACTTGATGTATGTCTTGCCATGATTATCTGTGGTGACAATGGGATATCATGTGCCACTTGATGTATGTTTTGGTGATCAACTTGCGGGTTTCGTGACATTGGGAACCTATGCATAGGGGTTGGCACACGTTCTTGACTCTCCGATAGAAACTTTGGGGCACTCTTTGAAGCACTTTGTGTTGGTTGGATGAATATGAGATTGTGCGATGCATATCGTATAATCATGCCCACGGATACTTGAGGTGACAATGGAGTATCTAGGTGACATTAGGGTTTTGGTTGATTTGTGTCTTAAGGTGTTATTCTAGTACAAACTCTTTTATAGATTGATCCGAAAGAATAACTTTGAGGTGGTTTCGTACCCTACCATAATCTCTACGTTTGTTCTCCGCTATTAGTGGCTTCGGAGTGACTCTTTGTTGCATGTTGAGGGCTTGTTATATTATCTATCTATGTTATTATTGTTGAGAGAACTTGCACTAGTGAAAGTATGAACCCTAGGCCTTGTTTCCTATCATTGCAATACCGTTTACACTCACTTTTATCATTAGTTACCTTGCTGTTTTTATTATTTCAGATTACAAAAACCTATATCTACCATCCATATTGCACTTGTATCACCATCTCTTCGCCGAACTAGTGCACCTATACAATTTACCATTGTATTGGGTGTGTTGGGGACACAAGAGACTCTTTGTTATTTGGTTGCAGGGTTGCTTGAGAGACACCATCTTCATCCTACGCCTCCTATGGATTGATAAACCTTAGGTCATCCACTTGAGGGAAATTTGCTACTGTCCTACAAACCTGTGCACTTGCAGGACCAACAACATCTACAAGGAGAAGGTTGTGTAGTAGACATCAGGACGTCATCGCGCTGAATGTGTGCAGAACTCAGAGGTGACGTACGTTTGGTGCTTGATCAGTTGAATCGAGAAAACATTCGACTACATCAACCGTGTTAAGCTAACGCTTCCGCTTTCGGTCTACGAGGGTACGTGGACACACTCTCCTCCTCTCGTTGTTATGCAACTCCTAGATAGATCTTGCGTGACTGTAGGAATTTTTTTGAAATTGCATGCTATGTTTCCCAACAATATATTCCCATATATCCCCAAACCAACAGAGGCATCCACGAAAGTACTTTTCCGCCGCCGCAACCTTCTGTACCTATGAGATCCCATCTAGGGACCTTTTCCAGCATCCTGTCGGAGGCTGATTCGATCACGGAGAGCTTCTACATCAACACCATTGCCCTTCCGATGAAGCGTGAGTAGTTTACCTCAGACCTACGGGTCCATAGCTAGTAGCTAGATGGCTTCTTCTCTCTCTTTGATTCTCAATACCATGTTCTCCTCGATGTTCTTGGAGATCTATTCGATGCAATACTTTTTTGCGGTGTGTCCGATGAATTGTGGATTTATGACCAGCTTATCTATGAATATTATTTGAATCTTCTTTGAATTCTTATATGCATGATTTGATATCTTTGTAATTCTCTTCGAACTATCAGTTTTGTTTGGCCAACTAGATTGGTTCTTCTTGCAATGGGAGAAGTGCTTAGCTTTGGGTTCAATCTTGCGGTGTCCTTCCCTAGTGACAGCAGGGGCAGCAAGGCACATATTGTATTGTTGCCATCGAGGATAAAAAGATGGGGTTTTCATCATATTGCTCGAGTTAATTCCTCTACATCATGTCATCTTACTTAATGTGTTACTCCGTTCTTTATGAACTTAATACTCTAGATGCATGCTGGATAGCGGTCGATGTGTGGAGTAATAGTAGTACATGCAAGCAAGAGCCGCTCTACTTGCACAGACGTGATGCCTATATTCATGATCATTGCCTTATATATCGTCATAACTTTGCGCTTTTCTATCAATTGCTTGGCAGTAATTTGTTCACCCACCATATTATTTTCTATCTTGAGAGAACCCTCTAGTGAAACCTATGGCCCCCGGGTATCTTTTCCATCATATAAGTTTCTGATCTACCATTCTTGCAATATTTTACTTCCCATTCTATAAACCAAAAATACCAAAAATATTTACTTTATGGTTTATCTATCTCTATCAGATCTCACTTTTGCAAGTAACCGTGAGGGGATTGACAACCCCTTTATAGCGTTGGGTGCAAGTTTGTTTGATTGTTTGTGCAGGTATTCGGTGATTTGTGCGTTGTCTCCTACTGGATTGATACCTTGGTTCTCAAACTGAGGGAAATACTTATATCTACTTTGCTGCATCAGCCTTTACTCTTCAAGGGAAAAACCAACGCAAGCTGAAGAAGTAGCACGGAGCGACAATTCTCTTTCGTCGCGGCTGAGGCGGCGGAGTTTGCTAACACGGCGGAGACGGCTGAGGCGGTGGAGTCTGCTGACGCGGCGGAGACGGCTGAGGCGACAACGATAGAGTTGGATTGCTACTCTGAGGAGTCGATAGCCTTGGCGTCCAATGTGGAAGCATGATGTGTTCCTTTTTCCATACAATGGTACTTTTCTGGCATCTCCCAGTTCAGTCTCCCTTTCACTTGTAGGAAAGTCAAGCTCCAGCTGCTCAAATCCCTTCATAACTTCATCCGCGCCGACAACATCATAGCCATCTGGAATCGCAGAGCAATGGTAAGTTCCATTAGGTATAGGAGGTATGGCAAAGCCGACCGCCACCTTCACAGATATGTTCATGCATTTCTCATGTAGCTCACAAATTTCCCTCTATGGGCCAAACGAGCTCCATGGAAGCCACACTGCTTTTCTACTAAGATGGTGGGCCCGCAGTATCGATGAAGGATCTCCGTGCCGCTGAGATGGGTCGGTAGCTTGTTCGCTGGTAAGTGCCTCTATTTTCTTATGTTGCAACGCTAGTTTCTCTTCTATCTTCTGCAGCCGGTCTGCATCATGTTTCTTTTTTCTCCCTCGGCTTCTATAACTATCACTACAGCCAGGAAACCTAACCTTCCACGGAACAGAGCTTGATGTGCCTCATGTTGGTACACTGTGTTCAGCATTCCCGAGGGCGCGTGTCAGCTCATCATTCTCTCTGTTGGGATTGAACTTCCTGTCCTGCACGTCCTTCATTGCATCTTGAAGGTCTTTGAGGGGTGCTGCAAGTTGATCTTTTGTATAAATACACTTCCCTGTTTCTGTGTCCAACTTTCTCCCATGCCCGTAGAACCAAGCCTTTGCCCATTCGGTCCACTCCAATGTCTCTGGATCGATCCCTTTATCAATCAGGTCGTTCTCAGTTTTCTCCCACTTAGACCTGGCAACCTTATAGCCACCTGACCCCATAACATTGTGATATTCCTTCTTTGTAGCATTTTGCTTATTTAATTTTGACCTTTTCTTAGCTTCATCCGATGTCTTGTACTTCACAAATGCGGGCCAATGATCTTTTATCTTCTCATTTGCTCCGGCGAATGTTGGAGTCTTGTTTTTCAGGACATAGTCTTGGTGCAATCTTTTCTTCAAGTTGCAGAATTGTGTGGCCATCTTTTTAAGAGTCCATGCCTTGAATTTTCGCTCTATAACTTTGTTATTTGGATCCACCTCTGGCGGTAGGGTGAAATTTGTCATGAGCGTAGTCCAAAGCATTTCTTTGGATCTATCATCGACATAAGTAACTCCATCGTCCGCCTTGGCTTATTACATTCTCGAATGCTGATCAGGATGTTGTCCCTGACAATAATGCCGCACTGACTTATAAATCGGTTTGCGTTCTTCGCGGGATGAATTGGTTTGCCATATTCGATCTTGAACCTTTCATTATCACCCAACCTTTTTTTCGGGCCTCGTTTCTTTATAGAAGATTGGCTCGATCGGGAGGGCTAAAAGAAGAAGGAAGCATTAATATATGTATATAAAAATCAATTAATGCATCTAGATAGCAGAGGCTTAATTAATATATCTCGTCAGACTTTGTAATAATTAAGGTTCCAACACCAAAGCCATCATCTTCTCCCTAAATTTCCTCACCGGAGCCATAATCTTCTCCCTCTATTCCCTCGTCGGAGTCTTTGAAAAACTGTGAGGTGATATCATCATCTCCGTCGCGGATTATTTCCCCCAACAAGTCCTCTTGTTCATCGTCTCTGTCCCGTTCCATAGTTTCTGCAAATATTACAACATGGCATAAACATAGGACCAACAGGTTCATGGGAATCATCAAGGCAATATACAACCATGAGATAAGCTGTTTTTCAGACTTAATGAAATTTGGGAATGCAAAACAGTAACATTATGATGACAACTTGAGAGCAAGATTGAGCCATGCTACAACAATTTTACATGGCAACCAAGGGCATGTCATCAAGTACACATTACATAGACCAAATCACAAGAAGGAATCATATGCATACGAGCAATGGATTAGTGGCAAACATCATGCAAAGTTAACAAGTTTTATAATAGCCAGTTTCGGACTTGGCAGTTCTTCAGCAAGTGTAAAACAGCAACAGTATCACAGCATGTTCGCAAGCTTGTTACAGTGCCTAAACATGTTTACCATGGCATGAGAAAAATACTAGCAGCAAGTAGACATGAAAATGTACCAAACACTTGTACAAAGTTTATTCATATGATGCTTGCATTAAATCACACAAAAATAACAAAATGGAAAGTTTTATTAGTTTCAGCACTTAACATCAGGATGCACTTTTGCAACGTAGATTAACACATCAAGATGAACTCTGTTATGCATGCAAGTGACACCATCATGTAGAGCACGAACTCTATTATGCATGTAAGTGACACCATGATACATCCATTTTGGATCATGCTTTTATATCAATATTTATTGCATTATGGGCTGTTACTACACATTATGTCACAATACTTATGCCTTTTCTCTCTTATTTTATAAGGTTTACACGAAGAGGGAGAATGCCGACAGCTGGAATTCTGGGCTGGAAAAGGAGCAAATATTAGAGACCTATTCTGCACAACTCCAAAAGTCCTGAAACTCCACGAAAGTCAGGTTTGGAATATATTAAAAATATTGGGCGAAGAAAGCACCAGAGGGGGGCCACACACCAGCCACGAGGGTGGAGGGCGCGCCCTACCCCCTGGGGGCGCCCCCTGCCTCATGGGCCACCTGGCAGGCCCCCGAGGCCCATCTTCTACTATATGGTGTCTTTTTCCCTGGAAAAAATCATAAAGAAACTTTCGGGACGAAGCGCCGCCGTCTCAAGGCGGAACCTCGGCAGGACCAATCTAGGGCTCTGGTGGAGCTATTCTGCCAGGGAAACATCCCTCCGGGAGGGGGAAATCGTCGCCATGGTCATCACCATTGATCCTCTCATCGAGAGGGGGTAAATATCCATCAATATCTTTACCAGGACCATCTCCTCTCAAACCCTAGTCCATCTCTTGTATCCGATCTTTGTCTCAAAACCTCAGATTAGTGTTGATTACTCCTTGTAGTTGATACTAGTTGGTTTATTCGGTGGAAGATCATATATTCAGATCCTTCATGCTATTCAATATCCCTCTGATTATGAACATGAATATGGTTTGTGAGTAGTTATGTTTGTTCCTGAGGACATGGAAGAAGTCTTGTTATAAGTAATCATGTGAATTTGGTGTTCGTTCAATATTTTGATGAGATGTATGTTGTCTTTCCTCTCGTGGTGTTATGTGAACGTTGACTACATGACACTTCACCATTGTTTGGGCCTAGGGGAAGGCATTGGGAATTAATAAGTAGAAGATGGGTTGCTAGAGTGACAGAAGCTTAAACCCTAGTTTATGCGTTGCTTCGTGAGGGGCTAATTTGGATCCATATGTTTCATGCTATGGTTAGGTTTACCCTAATTCTTCTTTCGTAGTTGCGGATGCTTGTGAGAGGGGTTAATCATAAGTGGGATGCTTGTCCAAGGAAGGGCAGTACCCAAGCACCGGTTCACCCACATACCAAATTATCAAAGTAATGAACACGAATCATATGAGCATGATGAAAACTAGCTTGACAGTAATTCCCATGTGTCCTCGGGAGCGCTTTGCTTTATATAAGAATTTGTCCAGGCTTGTCCTTTGCTATAAAAAGGATTGGGCCACCTTGCTGCACCTTAGTTACTTTGTTACTTGTTACCCGTTATGAATTATCTTATCACAAAACTATCTATTACCGATAATTTCAGTGCTTGCAGAGAATACCTTACTGAAAACCGCTTGTCATTTCCTTCTGCTCCTCGTTGGGTTCGACACTCTTACTTATCGAAAGGACTACGATAGATCCCCTATACTTGTGGGTCATCACACCATCATGTAGAGCACGAAGAGTAGCACATTTTACATATATAAATCAAGTTCATAGGACCAACTGCATAAAATTACACACACCAAAAGAATGCAATATGATATTTGGAATCTCAGGGACTTAGTGAAAAAACAAATGATAGCGGGCGTGCTCACTGGCTCCTGTAGGGAAGCGGGGAGGACGCCGGTGGATGGGCGATGGCGTGCACATGGAGGAGCGTCAGTGTGGGCTCAGGAGGCGCTTGAAGGAGCATGTGGAGGAGGTCGCGGACAAGCCGAGCATGCGGTGGCGACGACTCATGGAGGAGAGGAGCGCCAGCGGGCTTGGGAGGCGTGTGGAGAGGCCGACGGCGAGTGAACGTTGAGGGCGATGTTGGGCGGCCTGACGGCATCAGGCGAGGGAATAGAGGGAGAATGGGGAGGGAGAAGGGCGATTTAAATACATCGAGCCCTTTAGTCCCGGTTGGGGTGACCGACCAGGACGAAAGGGTCTTTTGTCCCGGTTGGTGGATCCAACCAAGACTAAAGCTATTTTTGGCTGCGGCCGAAAGGGCGCGAAAGGCTAGGCCTTTAGTCCCCCACCAACCGGGACAACCTAATTTATAAAATTATTTTAGTTTTGTTTGAAACTGATTCAAAAATAGTACTTTATGAAAATTTTAGTTGGATAAATTTTACTTTCTATTCACTTTTCTTTAGATCAGAAACAATTTATTAATTGATTTTTTATTTAATTCTAAGTAAATATTATTTTGATCATAACTAGAGTTCTATAAAAGCTTATTAGTTGATTCTTTTTGCTATTGAAGAAATTATAATGTACTTTTGGTTAACCTAATAATGTTATATTTTATTTTCAGTTAAGTTATTAGTTTAGTATTTTTCTTTGATGCTAAGTTTTATTTAGGACAAAAACTATTTTTTTGTAGTTAAGACCTATAGTTCCCTTAGGAGTTTTTACTTGGATTTCCTTGAAGATTTGTTTTGGTTTCTATTTGCTTTTTCTTATTGTTTTATTTATTGCTCTATTCATTGATTGTTGTAATGCTTGCTAGAGTGAATGCAATGTTTGATTATATAGATTTTTATCAGAGAGTGACAAATAGTTCTATCAAGTTATTTTTGTCAATATGTTTTTGAAAATATGACACAAGGTGATCAATGCTGCCAAAATCTTTCTTCTAGAATCTAAAGACCTTTGGGTATAACCCAACACACTCATGATGTGGGTTTGTACTCCTGATGTAAATATAAAGGTGTCTGGATGTTGAGATATGCCAAAACAACCCTGCAACCAAATACAAGAAATCTCTTGTGTCCCCAACACACCCAATACAATGGCAAATTGTATAGGTGCACTAGTTCGGCAAAGAGATGGTGATAAAAGTGTAATATGGCTAGTAGATATAGGTTTTTGTAATAAGAACAATAAAAAACAGCAAGGTAGCAATTTATAAAACGGAGCACAAACGGTATTGCAATGCTTGAAAATGAGGCCCAGGGTTCGTACTTTCACTAGTGCAATCTCTCAACAATGCTAATTTAATTGGATCATATAACCATCCCTCAAAGTGCAATGAAGAATCACTCCAAAGTTCTTATCTAGCGGAGAACATAAGAAGAAATTGTTTGTCGCTATTCTTTCCGATCGATCTATCCAAGAGTTCGTACTAAAATAACACCAAGTTATTCTTTTCGATCGATCTATCAAGAGTTGATACTAAAATAACACCAAGTTATTCTTTCCATCAATCTATCAAGAGCCTGTACTAGAATAACACCAAAGCAAATTCAGATTCATAATACTCAATCCAACGAAAAGAACCTCAAAGAGTGCCCCAAGATTTCTACCAGAGAAACAAAAGACGAGAACATGCATCAACCCCTATGCATAGATTACCCCAATGTCACCTCGGGAATCCGCGAGTTGAGTGCCAAAACATATATCAAGTGAATCAATATGATACCCCATTGTCACCACGGGTATCCATATGCAAGACATATATCAAGTGCTCTCAAATCCATAAAAGTATTCAATCCGATAACAACGAAATCTCAAAGGGAAAACTCAATTCATCACAACAAGATAGAGAGAGGAAAACACCATATGATCCTACTATATTAACAAAGCCCGCGATACATCAAGATTGTGCCATCTCAAGAACATGAGAGAGAGAGAGAGAGAGATTAAACACATAGCTACTAGTACAAACGCTCAGCCTCGAGGGTGGACTACTCCCTCCTCATCATGGTGGCCGCCGGGATGATGAAGATGGCCGCCGGTGATGATCTCCCCCTCCGGCAGGGTATCGGAATGGGGTCTAGATTTATTTTTCGTGGCTACAGAGGCTTGCGGCGGTGGAACTTTTGATCTAGGGTTATTTCTGGGGGTTTCCTCTATTTATAGGATTTTTTGGCGTTGGTTTCACGCGAAGATGGGCCTCGAGGTGAGCACAACCCACCAGGGCGCATCTGGCCCCCCTGGCGCGCCCCAGTGTCTTGTGCCCCACTCCTTCACCTTATGGTCCTCCCACGAAGCTTCAGGGGTCTCTTTTGTTCCAAAAAAATCATCAAAAAGTTTCAGCTCATTTGGAGAACTTTCCTTTCTACACAAAAAACAACACCACGACAATTCTGTTGAAAACATCGTCAGTCTGTGTTAGTTCCATGCAAATCATACCAAAACCATATAAAATTATTATAAACATAGCATGAATACTTCATAAATTATACATTCATTGGAGATGTATGAGACACCTGGGCGTGCCCAGGAGCCTAGGTGCGCCCAGGTGAGTTGTGAGCCCCACGGAGGTCTCCTGCACCGCCTCTTTGCCCTATAAATTCCCAAATATTTTAGAAACCCTAGGGAAGACGGCAAAACACAATTCTAGCTGCAGGAATTTCCAGAACCACGAGATCCAATCTACACCATCACAGAGGGGTTCATCATCCTCATTTGTGCCTCTCCGATGATGCGTGAGTAGTCTGCCATAGACTTACGGGTCCGTAGGAAGTACCTAGATGGATTTCTCTCTCTCTCTTTAATTCTCAATACAATGGTCTCTTGGAGATCTATTTGATGTAATGACTTTTTGCGGTGTGTTTGTTGGGATCCGATGAAGTTTGAGTTTATGATCAGATCTATATCCATGAAAGTTATTTGAGTTTAATTTGATCTCTTATATGATGATTACTTATAGGTTATAGCCTAATATTTCTTCTTCGAATTTTTGATTTAGTTAGGACAGTTAACTCGATTTTTCTTGCCATGGGAAGAGGTGCTTTGTGATGGGTTCGATATTGCGATGTCCTCTCCCAGTGATAGAAGGGGCAGCAAGGCACGCATGTATCGTTTCTATTAAGGATAACAAGATGGGGTCTATTCCTACATGAATAGATCTTGTCTACATCATGTCACCGTTCTTATTGCATTACTCCGTTTCTCCATGAACTTAATACACTAGATGCATGCTGGATAGAGGTCGATGTGTGGAGTAATAGTAGTAGATGCAGAATCATTTCAGTCTACTAATCTTGGACGTGATGCCTATATAATTATCATTGCCTGGATATCATCATAATTATTTGATCTTCTATCAATTGCCCAACATTAATTTGTTTACCCACTATATGCTATTTTCTCGAGAGAAGCCACTAGAGAAATCTATAGCATCCGGGTCTATCTTTTATCATATTGCTTTCTGATCTATTTTTATTCGCTTTTGGTTTCAGATCTATTATTCCAAAAAAACCAAATACCTTGGTGCACCTTTTCTTTATTTATTTTATTTTGTGTTATTGCAAGATCTATTCATCCAAAATCATACAAACCAGTCTATCTCTTTCCCGAGGAGGGATTGACAACCCCTCTTACGTGTCTGGTTGCAAGTATTTGTTCTTTGTTTGCAGGTACTGTTTTGCATAGCTTGGTCTGGCCTCCTACTGGATTGATACTTTGGTTTAATAACTGAGGGAAATACTTACCGTAGCTATGCTGCATCATCCCTTCCTCTTTGTGGAAATATCAAAGCAGTTTCAAGCCATGTCAAATGAATTTCTAGCGCCATTGCTGGGGAGGATCAAGTCAAGATCTATCAAGTTCCTAATCACAAATCTCATCTCCTTACAATTAACATTATTTGCCATTTGCCTCTCGTTTTCATCTCCCCCACTTCACAAAAATTTGCCTTTGTATTTGCCTTCTTTTTTGTTCGCTTTTTCTCATCAGATCTCTTTTTGTTTGCAATCTTGTTTGCGTAGTCACGATGTCTCAAGAAAATACCAAATTGTGTGAATTTTCCAATACCAATAATAATGATTTTATTAGCACTCCGATTGCTCCTCCCACCAGTAGTGCGGAGTCTTGTGATATTAATGCCACTTTGTTGAATCTTGTGATGAAATAGCAATTTTCTAGTAGTCCTAATGAGGATGTCGCGTCCCATCGAGACACATTTGTAGAATTGTCTGATATGTGAAAGAAAAAAATATGTGGACAATGATATTGTGAAGTTGAAATTATTTCTTTTCTCCTTGCGAGATCTTGCAAAAATTTGGTTTTCTTCTTTGCCTAACAATAGTATCGATTCTTGGGATAAGTGCAAAGATGCATTTATTACTAAGTATTTTCCGCCCGCAAAAATTATTTCCCTTAGGACACAAATCATGAATTTTAAGCAACCTGAGCATGAACATGTTGCACAATCTTCGGAAATAAATTGATGCTAATGAATCGTCCTACTCATGGTTTAAATCTTTGGATGATTATACAAAAAAATTATGCGGGGTTGAATTTTTTTCTAGAAATCTTTTAGATTCCGCTGCGGGTGGTACTTTTATGGAGATTACTTTGGGTGAAGCTACTAAATTTCTAGATAATATCATGGCAAATTTGTCACAATGGCATACCGAAAGAGCACCTATTAGTAAAAAAGTTAATTCGGTTGAAGAAATTAATTCTTTGAGTGAAAAAGTTGATGCTCTTATGAAATTGGTTGCTAGTAAAAATTCTCCTATTGATCTTAATGATGTGCCTTTATCTACTTTTATTGAGAAAAATAGTGATCCCGTAGATGTGAATTTCATCTCGCGAAATAACTTCAATAACAATGCTCATAGAGGTAATTTTAATCCTAGGCCTTTTCCTGGAAATTCCTCTAATAATTATGGTAATTCACATGGTAATTATTCTTATAATAATAGAAACCCCTCTGATCTTGATAATAATATTAAAGAATTTATCAATGCCCAAAAAAAATTCAACACTACCATAGAAGAAAAGTTGAATAAGATTGATGATATGTCTAGAAGCATTGATAGAATTTCTTGTGATGTAGAAAATCTCAAGTTGAAAACTTTTTCACCCAAGGTTGATGAATCAATTAAAGCTTTATATATTCCTAACGGCCAAAGTAATAAAAGAACTGCTACACTTAGAGCTAAAAGAGAATTTTTGGAAAGAGCGTTTTCTAGTGATTGCTTTAATAAAGGTGATGAAGATCTTAAATTAATTGGTGTTTCTTCTATTGATTCCTTGTTTAGTAAAATAAAATTGATGATAAAGCACTGGAGAAGAGTCAACTTTAGCTAGAGGGCGTTCCAATGATTTGGAGGGTGAAAATATTGATGAAAAATTTGATAAAAGTGGATTTGGGGAGGTCAGAACTTTAATTAGTGATGTGCCCACTCTTTTGGATACAAAGACTTTAGTTATGCTAGTTGCTCTTTAATTGAGTGTATTTCTTTGTTGCAATCCATGGTAAATTCACTCCATGCTTATGAACAAAATAAAGCTTTTACTAAACATATTGTTGATGCCATGATGAAAGCTTTTGAAGAAAAGTTGGAATTAGAGATTTCAATTCCTAGAAAATTACATGATGAATGGGAACCTACCATTAAAGTCAAGATTAAACATTATGAGTGTTTTGCTTTATGTTTTTTGGGTGCTAGTGTTTCCATAATTCCGAAATCTTTGTGTGATGTGCTTGGTCTTACCAATATTGAAGAGTGTTCTTTAAATTTACACTTGGCTGACTCTACTATTAAAAAGCCTTTGGGAAGAATTAATGATGTTATTGTTCTTGCAAATAGGAATTATGTGCCCATAGATTTTATTGTTCTTGATATTTATTGCAATCTGTCTTGTCCAATTATACTTGGTAGACAATTTTTACGCACTATAGGTGCCGTGATTGATATGAAAGAAGGCAATAATAAATTTCAATTTGCACTAACAAAGGGTATGGAACACTTGCCTAGAATAATAATTAGGCCACCATATGAATCAATCATGAGGGCAACCTATGGGTCAAAAACTAAAGATGACAATACTTGAATCTATGCATTATGCCTAGCTAGGGGCATAAAACGATAGTGCTTGTTGGGAGGCAACCCAATGAATAAAATTTATATTTGACTTTTTCTTTCTATTTTTTAGTGTTTGCTTATTTTGATGAATCTATGGATTGTATCGGGGTGTATAAGCCATGGTAAATTTATAATACAGTAGGTATAATGAAATAACAAAATTTTAATGGGTTGGCAACAGTACTTAGAGTAAAAATTGGTTTTCTTATACTAATGGAACTCACGAAGATTTTTGTTAAGTTTTCTGTGATTGAAGTTTTCAAGTTTTGGGTGAGATCACGATGGATGAACGAATAAGGAGTAGAAGAGCCTAAGCTTGGGGATTCCCATGGAACCCCAAGTTAATATCCAAATAGAACCAAGCAACTAAGCTTGGGGATACCCCAGAAGGCATCCCCTCTTTCTTGTAACGACCATCGGTAATTTTACTTGGAGCTATATTTTTATTCGTCATGTATCATAAGTTTTGCTTCGAGCGTCTTGTATTATATGAGTCTCTGCTTATTTTGCTTTTTAGTTTGTCACAGGTATCCTTGCTGGACACACCTATTTGAGGGAGCCAAAATTATGATATGATTTGTTAGAATTGCTCTATATGCTTCACTCAAATTTTTTGAGCTATGGAATTGCTCTAGTGCTTCACTTATATCTTTTTGAGCATGGTGTGCTTTAATATTTTTGAAGAAATACTCTCATGCTTCACTTAGATTTATTTGAGAGATAGTAATTTTGAAGAAATTCTCTCATACTTCACTTATATTATTTTGAGAGATGAAAATCTCTATGCTCATGTTCTTCACTTAAATTTATTTGAGCTTGTCAAAAGCAATGGCAATACATGAAACTAGTCCCAAAGTGATAGATATTCAAGAGGGATATAATAAAAACTTTCATGAAGATTATTGGATAAAATAAACTTGATTCCTTGTAATAGTTTTGAGATACGATGATAGTGATATGCGAGTCATGTTGATGAGTAATTATGCTTTAGTAAGAATATTGGTGTTGAGGTTTGTGATTCCCTATGCAAGCATGAAAAGTCAATAGTTATGCAATGAAATTACATCCTACTTGTTGTGCATTATTCTGTGTTAGTTACGCTTAATGCTCGTCTATGAGATTTTTCTTTTCTTAGTTGGTTGATTCTCAATCTTTTTGCTAGCCTCCACTTGTACTAAGTAGAAATACTACTTGTGCATCCAAAATCCTTAAACCCAGGTTTTCCATATGAGTCCACCATACCTACCTATATGCGGTATTTCCATGCCTTCCTAAGCAAATTTGTGTCTGCCAACTCTAATTTTCAAAATAAATTTCTTTTTTGTGTGCCTGTGCCGCTCATGAAGCGGTAGGGGATGGCCAATATTTTTCCATGCTAGATGTGTTATTCTCAAGATCAGTGTTTATTAACTTGTCATTGCACGAGAGTACATCGGTAATAGGGATGCCCAATCCCGAAATGAAAAAGAAATTTACTTTATGTTGTCAAATAATAAATTCCTTGGAAAGTGTTGGCATGGGCGGTACCCGTGGATACGGCTAGCCGTGGAGTGTGAAAGAATGGTGGAAAAAGGAATAAACTTTATTTTCTCTTTGGGAACTGCCTATGATGAATCTAGCATGGAAAGTATTGGGAACTACTCGGTCGTTTTCGTTGACAGGAAAAGCATGCCTATCAAAATGTTTTTATCTCTCATTTTTTTGGCTTTGAGCTCTGGCACCTCTACAAATCCCTACTTCCCTCTGCGAAGGGCCTATCTATTGACTTTATGCAATTTTTATTTTTCCTTGAGTCTCCATCTTCTCTTATAAAGCACTAACTAAGGGGCACTATGATCGTACTTGAGCATTGGATGTAGCTAATATTCGAATGTGCTTCGTGAATGGATCAACGATTGAGCATGATGGGCTAGGGATAGCTTTCTTCAGTGTTGATATTTTTGAAAGACATGGTTGCTTGTTGATATGCTTGAGTATTGAAGTTTTCATGTCAAATATAGACTATTGCTTTGAACCACCTAAAAGTCCAAATGTCCATGCTACAAAAGAGAAAGAATATGTGATAAACATGTTAGGCAACATTCCACATCAAAAATTCTATTTTTATTATTTACCTACTCGAGGACGAGTAGGAACTAAGCTTGGGGATGCTGATACGTATCCAATGTATCTATAATTTTTGCTTGTTCCATGTTGTTATATTATTGAAAGTGCAACTATCCCTAGGTGGTTTTGGTAATTAATAACAACATATAGCTCCTTGAGCTAATGCTATTCCAAGACTATTATTTCAGGAAAGCTCAATGAATGGCATGGCATGGATGATGAAAGTGGATCCCTCAAAATACTAAGGACAAAGGATTGGCTCAAGCTTCAAGCTCAAGACTCTTCATTTTACATTTTAGTGGTTCAAGATCACATTGAGTCTATAGGAAAAGCCAATACTATCAAGGAGGGATGATGTGTTGCTTAATGAGCCTCTTGCTTCAATGTGCTTAGTGATATGCTCCAAAACCCTCAAGTACTTTCCCACATCCACATATGACCTAAACCCAAAGCCAAAATCGGTCACACCGAAACTTCCTATCCGGCGCCACCGATTCCAAAAGTCATAGCCACTGCCACAAACCCTAAGCAAATCGGTCAATAGGGATCTCGGTCTCACCGAGATGGGGTTGCAATCTCTCTGTTTCCCTTCATAACGTTTCGTTCTAACCGAAGTGAGCGATCGGTCCCACCGAGATTGCAATGTAAACTCTCTGTTTCCTTTTTGTGACATTTCGGTCTCACCGAAAAGAGCAAATCGGTCCCACCGAGTCAACTATCTGGAAAGCTTATTACCAAATCGGTCTCACCGAGTTTGTGTAATCGGTCTTACTGAGATTACGTTATGCCCTAACCCTAACCGAATCGGTCTCACCGAGATGCATGTCGGTCCCACCGAAAATCACTAACGGTCACTAGGTTTACTAAATCGGTCCGACCAAGTTTAACAATTCGGTCCCATAGAGTTTGGTAAATTGTGTGTAACGGTTAGATTTTATGTGGAGGCTATATATACCCCTCCACCTCCTCTTAATTCGTGGAGAGATCCATCAGAACGAACCTACACTTCCAACTTACCATTTCTGAGAGAGAACCACCTACTCATGTATTGAGACCAAATTATTCCATTCCTACCATATGAATCTTGATCTCTAGCCTTCCCCAAGTTGCTTTCCACTCAAATCTTCTTTCCACCAGATCTAAACCCATTGAGATAGAGTTGAGTGTTGGGGAGACTATCATTTGAAGCACAAGAGCAAGGAGTTCATCATCAACGCATCATTTGTTACTTCTTAGAGAGTGGTGTCTCCTAGATTGGCTAGGTGTCACTTGGGAGCCTCCGACAAGATTGTGGAGTTGAACCAAGGAGTTTGTAAGGGCAAGGAGATCGCCTACTTCGTGAAGATCTACCGCTAGTGAGGCAAGTCCTTCGTGGGCGACGGCCATGGTGGGATAGACAAGGTTGCTTCTTCGTGGACCCTTCTTGGGTGGAGCCCTCCATGGACTCGCGCAGCTGTTACCCTTTGTGGGTTGAAGTCTCCATCAACGTGGATGTACGATAGCACCACCTATCGGAACCACGCCAAAAACATCCGTGTCTCCAATTGCGTTTGAATCCTCCAAACCCTTCCCTTTACTTTCTTGCAAGTTGCATGCTTTAATTTCCGCTGCCTATATACTCTTAGCATGCTTGCTTGAATTGTGTGATGATTGCTTGACTTGTCCTAAAGAAGCTAAAATCTGCCAAACTCTAAAATTGGGAAAAGGTTAAGTTTTTATTGGTCAAGTAGTCTAATCACCCCCCCTCTAGACATACTTCAAGGTCCTACAAGTGGTATCAGAGCTTTGGTCTCCATTTGCTTTGATTTCCATAGCTTTTGGTGGTCATAGCCTTGGTTTCACAACCTAGGAGAGTATGGCGTCTAGCGAGGGAAATTATCACCGTAGAGGTCCTTACTTTGATGGTACTAATTTTGCTAGTTGGAAGCATAAGATGAAAATGCATATTCTTGGACATAACCCTGCCGTTTGGGCAATTATTTGTATTGGCTTGCAGGGTGAATTCTTCGGTGGGAGAGAACCGAACCGTGAAGCTAATGCGGAAGAATTGAAGATGCTGCAATACAACGCTCAAGCTTGTGATATCATCTTCAATGGATTGTGCCCCGAAGAATTCAACAAAATCAGCCATCTTGAGAATGCAAAGGAAATTTGGGATACTTTGATTGATATGCATGAAGGTACCGAGTTCGTCAAGGAATCCAAGTTGGATGTGCTCCAAAGTCAGCTTGACAAGTTCAAAATGAAGGATGGTGAAGGTGTCGCTGAAATATACTCTAGGCTTGCTCTTATCACAAATGAGATTGCCGGCTTAGGGAGTGAAGAGATGACCGACAAATTCATCATCAAGAAGATCTTAAGAGCATTGGATGGAAAGTATGATACCGTGTGCACATTGATTCAAATGATTCCAAACTACAAAGATCTCAAGCCAACGGAAGTCGTTGGAAGGATTGTTGCTCATGAGATGTCACTCAAGGATAAGGAGGAACATCACAACAAGTCAAGTGGTGCCTACAAAGCCTCAAGTGAAGCCCCCACATCATCAAGTGAGAAACCAACCTTCAATGAAGAATTGAGCTTAATGGTGAAGAACTTCAACAAATTCTAGAAGAGTAGAAGCAAAGAAAGAAGCTCCAAATCAAGGTCTTACAATGACAAGAGATCTTCTAGTCGAGAGCGCAATTGCTACAATTGTGGGAAACCCGGACACTTCTCAAATGAGTGTATGGCACCCTACGAAAGAAGAGAAGATTCTCCAAGAAGAAGGAGCAAAAGCGAAGAATCACCACCAAGAGAGAGGAGGAGTAGAGATGATCGTTATGAACGAAGACCCTCACGGAGAAGCAAGGATTCGGAAAGGAAGGGCAAGTCATCAAGGAGCTACACAAAACGAAGACATCAAGCTCATGTTGGTGAATGGGTATCCGGCTCCGACTCCGACAATCACTCCGAGAGAAGCTATCACTCCAACTCCGAATATACTCAAGATGAAGGTGTTGCCGGTCTAGCACTTGTGTCAAGCAACTCCTACGACATATTTGATTCACCAAATGAAGGTGTTGGAAGATGCTTCATGGCCAAAGGTCCAAAGGTAACACATCCCGAGTATGTTGATTTCAATAGTGATGAAGATGACTTGCTTGTGGATGATGATTTACTTGTTGACAGCTCTAGTGATGAATACTATGATGAAACGTCAATTAATCATGCTAATCATGCTAAAACGAATGACAATGATAAGGAGAAGATTGAGCTTCTAACTAAAGAATTAAACTCTCTTAAGTTAGCTCATGAAACTATCTACGAAGATCATCGAGAACTTTTAAGGGCTCATGAGAAGTTACGCTTTGAAAAGCTCAATCTTGAGCAAGAGCATGAGTTCTTAAAAGCAATCAATGATGATCTTCGCAAGAAAAGTTCTTCTTACATTTCCAAGCGTTTACTCTTATCTACTTACATGCCTCAAGTCAAGTCTAGTAACAAGTACAAGAAAGATACTTCCTCCAGTAGTAACAATAATAATGTCAAATCCAATATTGTTGCTTCTAGTAGTTCTCTTGATTCCACTAATGATTCTCTTAGCCAAGTTACACTTGAGCAAGAAAATAGCTTATTGAAGGGAATTATAGAGAAAGGTGTTTACAAGAGCCTTGCCGGGAGTAAGCAATTCGAGAAAATTGTACGCAAGCAAGGAAGGCACCGGAAGAATCAAGGTGTTGGTTTTGAACGAAAGTTCAATGCCAATGGAGTTGAGTGGGAAGAAGATCAATACCCCATGACGAAGTTTGTTCCTCAACAAGAGAAGTATGATCCTACTCCCTTCAAAGGAACACAAGCTCAAGATGATCTTCCACCACAAGACCACAAGAACAACGGCAAGGACAAGCTTCAAGAAGAGATTGATGCATTTGAAGAAGCACCCAAAGCCTCGTTCAAGTGGGTCCCCAAGACTACGTCAAGTTCTACTTCATCAAGTACAACTACAACTCCAAGGATTCCCATCAAGATGATGTGGATCCCGAAGAAGAAGAACTAGAGAGTTCTTGAGGGTGACTCCGCCAACATTTTTCACTCATATCATTTTGGCAAGAACAAGTGCAATCAACTTCCACATCTTGCACTAGTTCAAGGAGTCACAAACCCTCATGTTGGTAAGACAAGGGACAAGGTAACCTAATGATTTCATGGACATCATCTTGTGTGTGCATCACTCTATGTCTATGGATATTCTTGTTTGTTCCTTGTGGTACTAACCCATGTAGGTAAGTTGAAAGTGCAACTCACTCCAAAGGATTGCTCCAAATGATCTACATCAACATTGAGCATCTACATCTTCAACACCTACATGAAGTCATCATCGACAAAACCCAAGGTTAGTTCATCCCTCTAAGGGGGGATCTCACATCTAGGGGGAGCTTAACTCTAAGAATTGAGTCAAAGCAACTCTAATGGTGTGAACACATTAATGCATTATGTAAAAGTGGTAACCCCACTTGAGCTTAAACGATGAGTATGACCTATGATCAAATGTTCTCATTTGACTCCTAAGTCAATATACTCATATATAGATGACCTAGTCATCGCCAATTGTTTGATAGATGCTAAAATTGGTTGTGCATGCTTTGCCACATATTTCATTTGCCATCTTATTGTGTGAGCATGTTGGTGCATATTTTACTCATTCAAGGACATCCACTTGTTGTTTTGATTGTTTGGATTATTTTCTTTGTGCCAAGTGGATGGACAAGAAGCCTAAGAACCTTCTTTAGCTATCTATGCTTTTCTCATCTCAAATTCTATTCATGCTACATCACAAAACTTGATCAAGTCAGATTCGAACCACTCTGTGTGAGGAGCACTCGGAGTCCCCGATTTGTCATAGACTTAAACTTTCAAAACCTCTTTGTGATTCTCGGTCTGACCGATTCTTCAATTTCGGTCCTACCAAGATCACCAAGTTGATCTGAGTTTTCAATCTCGGTGCAACCGATTTGTTATAACTGAACACAGTTATGCATCTCGGTGCCACCAAGTTGTTCCACTCAGTCACACCGACAGGGTCGGGCTATATATAGCCACGGGCAAAAGTTTGGAAATTTCTCCGAAACCCTTCGCCCGCGCAATAGCTCGCTCTGCCATCGTGGTCTCCGGATCGTCTCCTCGCCGCCAACAGCCTCCTGTCACTGTTCTTCGCCGCTGTCAACGGAAATCGTCCTCGCCGTTGCCGTCGTAGCAAGTCCACCGCCAAGTTAGGGTATGGACTTGATCTTTGTGCTATCCACGTCTAATTCCTAGCACATTGTTTTCATATTGATTCTTGCCACAATTGAAATTCTTCTATCCAACCAAAATAGTCCGTAGATTAGATGTGATTCAAATTTTTAGGGTTAGGTTTCCGCCGAAACCATCTCGGACCCACCGAGTTGAAAAACTTGGTCTCACCGATTTGGCGCATGCCATTGCACTAGTGACTCTCGGTCTGACCGAGAATTACTAATGGTGCGACCGATTTGAAGATTCTGTGAAACCCTAGCAGTCTCGGTGCCACCGAACTGAAACTCGGTCCAACCGAGATCATCAGTTTAGGTTCCAAAACTGCTTCGGTATCACCGATTTTGAAAATCGGTTGATCCGAAATGCTTTCTATGGAAAACTAAAACTGAACTTTTGAATGATTCTTTTGCAAAAATCTCTGCATTTTGTGATGCTCATCTATTCTATCTCATCTATAACTCTTCACAAGGTCAGCAGTCAGCTTTTGCAGTATGTCTGATCAGAGTGACAGCTAGAACAGGTCTGAAGAGCACATGGACTTGAGTGAGGGCACTAGTCCCTCAACTTCAGATGATGGGAGCAGAAGCACTCCTAGCAATTTGCCTAAGGCTGCAACTAGGCAAAGTAAGAAGAGAACCTCAGACTCAGAAGATGAGGATTACAAAGCTGAGGAGGATGAGGCCACTTCCAAGAAAGTGTTGCTCAAGAAAGAGTATGGCTCTGCACAAAGCACAAAGCCAGGCCTGAAGAAGAAAGTTCCTGCCAAGAGAACTCCAATGACAAAGGCCAGGAAGTCCACCCAAGTACCAGCTCAAGCTCAACCCAAACAGGCACCTGCAAGGAAAGTGGCACCATCAAAACCTCAGAAAGTCCCCACTGGTGCAACCATGAAGTTCACAATTGAATTAGAAGTTGATGGTGATCAGGACAAGAAAAAGAAGAGAGCTAGAACCACAACTGCCAAGGTCCTTGGAAAGCCCTCAATGAGAAGGGATTCTGATGAAGAGGAAGAGGATGCTGCACCAGCTCCTAAGGCAGCTAAGCTTATGGGAGATGCAATTAGGTCAGGGGCTGCAACATCCAAGCCCAAAGATGCACCCAAAGCTGCCTCCAAGGCCAAACAAGCTCCAAAGAGGAATACTAGGAGTATTCCAGCTGCTGAAAAGAACAAGGCCCCAGTGCCAAATGTTGCAGAAGATGAAGATGAAGAAGGAGAAGTCCTCAGAAAGCTCAAGCCCAAGATACCAGACCACAATGATGCCCATCCTGTGGCTGAGGACATGAGAATCAGGAAGGATTCAGGCTGAGGCTGTGGAGGATGGAAGACCCATATGCTTCAAGAAGAAGAACTGTTGTTGACTACAGGTTCCACACAAAGGAACAGCAGGACTTTTATGAGACCATTCTGTTGGACAAGAAGCCCATTGTCTGTGATATGAGGTGGGTTGACTGGAAATTCATCAGGGAGAATGAGAAGCACTACCCTGGAGTGGAGGAGAGCTTTATTGCTTGTGGAGTAGCAGATTTTGTTGGACAGAAGTTTACCAACTGGAATGATGATCTTATCATGCAGTTCTACTCCACAGCACACTTTTATCCAGATGGTAGAATTGTGTGGATGTCTGAAGGTACAAGGTACCAATCCACTGTTGAAGAATGGGAAAGTTTGATCAATGCCCCCAAGGAAGAAGAGGATGACTTGGACATTTATGCAAAGAAGAAGTTGGGTCACAACTCAATGGCTCACATGTACAAGGAAATTCCTGACAAGGCTGTAGAGACTCACAAGTTTGGATCAGTCCACTTTCTACTGTTAGGATTGGCAACCATCAATTGGATTCTGAGGCATACTTTATTGCCCAAGTCAGGTGACCATAACATGATCAGAGGGCATGCCATCAACATGCTGCATGTGTTTGATGTGCCCCAGAAGTTCAAAGTCATGAGACTCATCATTGAAACAATCAAAAGGACTGCAGCAGATCAGAAGAGGAGCTGTGGATATGCACCTCAAATTCAAGAATTGATCAACTCCAAGATGGGCATAGGGAAATACCAGTTGGATAAGGAACATTTTCCAATTTATCCAGACTTTGAGGACAATGAGGTTGTCATGAATTAAGATGATCCACAATCAGTCCAAGCTCAGGAGAAGAAGGAGAAGGCAAAGAAGGAGAAGGCTGCCAAGATGCCAACTCAAGAGGAGGCATCTGAATATTTCTTGAAAACCAAACAAGAGCAGCTTGGTTACTTGATAGCATCAACTCTGAGGATTGAGAAAGGGTTGGCCACCCTAACTCAAAACCAGGAGAGCCTGGAGAGAATCAGGGAACAAAAGTTCTATGATCTAGATGTCAAGGTAACTGAGATTCAGTCAGTTGTGGAGCAGCTGTAGGATGACATGCAGGAGAGGAAGGGCAAGACAACCACCAATGTGTTTGCCAGAGTGCCCAGAGCCCAGAGATCAGTTGCAGTGCTAGTGACAGACACTAGAGCTACAACTTCAGCACCAGCTACTGCCCCAACAGTTCCAGTGCAACCAGCTCTAGCACCAACTCCTCCAGCACCCTCTACTTCAACTGAAGCCTTCATCCAAGGAGCCATATCTACACCACCACCAGAAGATCAAGCCTGAGAGACGATCTAGCACTATGCATTTTCTATGAACTTTTTTGTAACTTGTTGCCAAAGGGGGAGAAAAATGTATAGATCATAGGCTTCGAGAGAGAGTGTTGCTTTTATTCTCTCTTGCTTTATTTGGTGGTTTTTCAAACTTTGTTTGCTTTTGGTTGAGATACTATGCCTATGAGACCTTGATGATCATGTGTTTGATCATAAGCTACACTTATGCATGCTTAATATTATCCTATCTATCCTATGTGATCATTCACTATGCTTGGTGATGAGTGCATGTATTCATTGTTTATTATTTTGAGCGCTCCACCAAGATGTATGTGACATGGAAGAGTAACCCATGAGCCTAATTCATTGTGCATTTGCAGTCCAAAGCAAATCTTAAACTATGCACAAATTTAGGGGGGAGCTCTTGCTTATCACATACTTCTCAAAGCGACGATGTTATTCAATCTTATTATCATTTGTCAAAGCTTTGATCTATATGTTGTCATCAATTACCAAAAAAGGGGAGATTGAAAGTGCAACTATCCCTAGGTGGTTTTGGTAATTAATAACAACATATAGCTCATTGAGCTAATGCTATTACAAGACTATTATTTCAGGAAAGCTCAATGAATGGCATGGCATGGATGATGAAAGAGGATCCCTCAAAATACTAAGGACAAAGGATTGGCTCAAGCTTCAAGCTCAAGACTCTTCATTTTACATTTTAGTGGTTCAAGATCACATTGAGTCTATAGGAAAAGCCAATACTATCAAGGAGAGACGAGGTGTTGCTTAATGAGCCTCTTGCTTCAATGTGCTTAGTGATATGCTCCAAAACCCTCAACTACTTTCCCACATCCACATATGACCTAAACCCAAAGCCAAAATCGGTCACACCGAAACTTCCTATCCGGCGCCACCGATTCCAAAAGTCATAGCCACTGCCACAAACCCTAAGCAAATCGGTCTTACCGATAGGGATCTCGGTCTCACCGAGATGGGGTTGCAATCTCTCTGTTTCCCTTCGTAACGTTTCGGTCTGACCGAACTGAGCGATCGATCCCACAGAGATTGCAATGTAAACTCTTTGTTTCCTTTTTGTAACATTTCGGTCTCACCGAAAAGAGCAAATTGGTCCCACCGAGTCTACCTAACCAACTATCTGGAAAGCTTATTACCAAATCGGTCTCACTGAGTTTGTGTAATCGGTCTTACCGAGATTACGTTATGCCCTAACCCTAAATGAATCAGTCTCACCGAGATGCATGTCGGTCCCACCGAAAATCACTAACGGTCACTAAGTTTACTAAATCGGTCCGACCGAGTTTAACAATTCGGTCCCACCGAGTTTGGTAAATTGTGTGTAACGGTTAGATTTTGTGTGGAGGCTATATATACCCCTCCACCTCCTCTTCATTCATGGAGAGAGCCATCAGAACGAACCTACACTTCCAACTTACCATTTCTGAGAGAGAACCACGTACTCATGTGTTGAGACCAAGATATTCCATTCCTACCATATGAATCTTGATCTCTAGCCTTCCCCGAGTTGCTTTCTACTCAAATCTTCTTTCCACCAGATCCAAACCCATTGAGAGAGAGTTGAGTGTTGGGGAGACTATCATTTGAAGCACAAGAGCAAAGAGTTCATCATCAACGCACCATTTGTTACTTCTTGGAGAGTGGTGTCTCCTAGATTGGCTAGGTGTCACTTGGGAGCCTCCGACAAGATTGTGGAGTTGAACCAAGGAGTTTGTAAGGGCAAGGAGATCGCCTACTTCGTGAAGATCTACCGCTAGTGAGGCAAGTCCTTCGTGGGCGACGGCCATGGTGGGGTAGACAAGGTTGCTTCTTCGTGGACCCTTCTTGGGTGAAGCCCTCCGTGGACTCGCGCAGCCGTTACCCTTCATGGGTTGAAGTCTCCATCAACGTGGATGTACGATAGCACCACCTATCGGAACCACGCCAAAAACATCCGTGTCTCCAATTGCGTTTGAATCCTCCAAACCCTTCCCTTCCTATATTTGGATATCGGAAACGTTCCGGGTGAAATCGGGATTTTACCGGAGTACCGGGGGGTTACCGGAACCCCCCCGGGGGTTAATGGGCCTACATGGGCCATGAGGGAGAAGAGGAGGGCCGGCCAGGGCAGGCCGCGCGCCCCTCCCCCTAGTCCGAATAGGACAAGGAAGGGGGGCGGCGCCCCCCTTTCCTCTTTCCCCTCCCCCATTTCCTTCTCCACCAAGGCAAGAGGAGGGAGTCCTACTCCCGATGGGAGTAGGACTCCTCCAGGCGCACCCCTAGGGGGCCGGCCGCACCTCCCCCCTCCCTCCTTTATATATGGGGGTAGGGGGCACCTCTAGACACAAGTTGATCATCGTGATCGTTCCTTAGCCGTGTGCGGTGCCCCCCTCCACCATATTCCACCTCGGTCATATCGTTGCGGTGCTTAGGCGAAGCCCTGCGTCAGTAGAACATAATCATCATCACCACGCCGTCGTGCTGACGGAACTCATCCCCGACACCCTGCTGGATCGGAGTCCGGGGATCGTCATCGAGCTGAATGTGTGCTGAACTCGGAGGTGCCGTACGTTCAGTGCTTGGATCGGTCGGATCATGAAGACGTACGACTACATCAACCGTGTTGTCATAACGCTTCCGCTTATGGTCTACGAGGGTACATGGACAACACTCTCCCCTCTCGTTGCTATACATGACCATGATCTTGCGTGTGCGTAGGATTTTTTTTGAAATTACTACGTTCCCCAACAGTGGCATCCGAGCCTAGGTTTTATGCGTTGATGTTATATGCACGAGTAGAACACAAGTGAGTTGTGGGCGATACAAGTCATACTGCTTACCAGCATGTCATACTTTGGTTCAGCGGTATTGTTGGATGAAGCGGCCCGGACCGACATTACGCGTACGCTTACGCGAGACTGGTTTTACCGCCGTGCTTTGCACACAGGTGACTAGCGGGTGTCTATTTATCCAACTTTAGTTGAACCGAGTGTGGCTACGCCCGGTCCTTGCGAAGGTTAAAACAACACTAACTTGACAAACTATCGTTGTGGTTTTGATGCGTAGGTAAGAACGGTTCTGCTTAGCCCGTAGCAGCCACGTAAAATTTTCAACAACAAAGTAGAGGACGTCTAACTTGTTTTTGCAGGGCATGTTGTGATGTGATATGGTCAAGACGTGATGCTATATTTTATTGTATGAGATGATCATGTTTTGTAACCAAAGTTATCGGCAACTGGCAGGAGCCATATGGTTGTCGCTTTATTGTATGAAATGCAAATGCCCTGTAATTGCTTTACTTTATCACTAAGCGGTAGCGATAGTCGTAGAAGCAATAGATGGTGTAACGACAATGATGCTACGATGGAAATCAAGGTGTCGCGCCGGTGACGATGGTGATCACGACGGTGCTTCGGAGATGGAGATCACAAGCACAAGATGATGATGGCCATATCATATCACTTATATTGATTGCATGTGATGTTTATCCTTTATGCATCTTATCTTGCTTTGATTGACGGTAGCATTTTAAGATGATCTCTCACTAAATTATCAAGAGGTGTTCTCCCTGAGTATGCACCGTTGCGAAAGTTCTTCGTGCTGAGACACCACGTGATGGTCGGGTGTGATAGGCTCTACGTTCAAATACAACGGGTGCAAAACAGTTGCACACGCCGAATACTCAGGTTAAACTTGACGAGCCTAGCATATACAAATATGTCCTCGGAACACGGAGACCGAAAGGTCGAACGTGAATCATATAGTAGATATGATCAACATAGAGATGTTCACCATTGAAACTACTCCATCTCACGTGATGATCGGACATGGTTTAGTTGATTTGGATCACGTGATCACTTAGATGACTAGAGAGATGTCTGTCTAAGTGGGAGTTCTTAAGTAATATGATTAATTGAACTTAAATTTATCATGAACTTAGTACCTGATAGTATTTTGCTTGTCTATGTTTGTTGTAGATAGATGGCTCGTGCTGTTGTTCCATTGAATTTTAATGCGTTCCTTGAGAAAGCTAAGTTGAAAGATGATGGTAGCAATTACACGGACTAGGTCCGTAACCTGAGGATTATCCTCATTGCTGCACAGAAGAATTACGTCCTGGAAGCACCGCTGGGTGCCAGGCCTGCTGCTGATGCAACTGGCGACGTTAAGAACATTTGGCAGAGCAAAGCTGATGACTACTCGATAGTTCAGTGTGCCATGCTTTACGGCTTGGAACTGGGTCTTCAACGACATTTTGAACGTCATGGAGCATATGAGATGTTCCAGGAGTTGAAGTTAATATTTCAAGCAAATGTCCGGATTGAGAGATATGAAGTCTCCAATAAGTTCTATAGCTGTACGATGGAGGAAAATAGTTCTGTCAGTGAACACATACTCAAAATGTCTGGGTATAATAATCACTTGATTCAACTAGGAGTTAATCTTCCTGATGATAGTGTCATTGACAGAATTTTTCAATCACTGCCACCAAGCTACAAGAGCTTCGTGATGAACTATAATATGCAAGGGATGGACAAGATTATTCCCGAGCTCTTCACAATGCTAAAAGCCGCGGAGGTAGAAATCAAGAAGGAGCATCAAGTGTTGATGGTCAACAAGACCACCAGTTTCAAGAAAAAGGGCAAAGGGAAAAGGAAGGAGAACTTTAAGAAGAACAGCAAACAAGTTGCTGCTCAAGAGAAGAAACCCAAGTCTGGACCTAAGCCTGAGACTGAGTGCTTCTACTGCAAGCATACTGGACACTGGAAGCGGAACTGCCCCAAGTATTTGGCTTATAAGAAGGATGGCAATGTGAACAAAGGTATATGTGATATACATGTTATTGATGTGTACCTTACTAATGCTCGCAGTAGTACCTGGGTATTTGATACAGGTTCTGTTGCTAATATTTGCAACTCGAAACAGGGACTACGGATTAAGCGAAGATTGGCTAAGGATGAGGTGATGATGCGCGTGGGAAATGGTTCCAAAGTCGATTTGATCGCGGTCGGCACGCTACCTCTACATCTACCATCAGGATTAGTTTTAGACCTAAATAATTGTTATTTGGTGCCAGCGTTAAGCATGAACATTATATCTGGATCTTGTTTGATGCGAGACAATTATTCATTTAAATCAGAGAATAATGGTTGTTCTATTTATATGAGTAATATCTTTTATGGTCATGCACCCTTGAAGAGTGGTCTATTTTTATTGAATCTCGATAGTAGTGATACACATATTCATAATGTTGAAGCCAAAAGATGCAGAGTTGATAATGATAGTGCAACTTATTTGTGGCACTGCCGTTTAGGTCATATCAGTGTAAAGTGCATGAAGAAACTCCATACTGATGGACTTTTGGAATCACTTGATTATGAATCACTTGGTACTTGCGAACCGTGCCTCATGGGCAAGATGACTAAAACGCCGTTCTCCGGAACTATGGAGGGAGCAATTGATTTATTAGAAATCATACATACTGATGTGTGTGGTCCAATGAATATTGAGGCTCGCGACAGGTATCGTTATTTTCTCACCTTCACAGATGATTTGAGCAGATATGGGCATATCTACTTAATGAAACACAAGTCTGAAACATTTGAAAAGTTCAAAGAATTTCAGAGTGAAGTGGAAAATCATCGTAACAAGAAAATAAAATTTCTACAATCTGATCGTGGAGGAGAATATTTGAGTTACGAGTTTGGTTTACATTTGAAGCAATGCGGAATAGTTTCGCAACTCACGCCACCCGGAACACCACAGCGAAATGGTGTGTCCGAACGTCGTAATCGTACTTTACTAGATATGGTGCGATCTATGATGTCTCTTACTGATTTACCGCTATCATTTTGGGGTTATGCTTTAGAGACGGCTGCATTCACGTTAAATAGGGCACCATCAAAATCCGTTGAGATGACGCCTTATGAACTGTGGTTTGGCAAGGAACCAAAGTTGTCATTTCTTAAAATTTGGGCTGCGATGCTTATGTGAAGAAACTTCAACTAGATAAGCTCGAACCCAAATCGGAGAAATGTGTGTTCATAGGATACCCAAAAGAGAATATTGGGTACACCTTCTATCACAGGTCTGAGGGCAAGATTTTCGTTGCTAAATTCAGATCCTTTCTAGAGAAGGAGTTTCTCTCGAAAGAAGTGAGTGGTAGGAAAGTAGAACTTGATGAGGTAACTGTACCTGCTCCCTTATTGGAAAGTAGTCCATCACAAGAACCGGTTCCTGTGACAACTACACCAATTAGTGAGGAAGCTAATGATATTGATCATGAAACTTCAGATCAAGTTTCTACTGAACCTCGTAGGTCTACCAGAGTAAGATCCGCACCAGAGTGGTACGGTAATCCTATTCTGGAAGTCATGTTACTTGACCATGGCGAACCTACGAACTATGAGGAAGCGATGATGATCCCAGATTCCGCAAAATGGCTAGAAGCCATGAAATCTGAGATGGGATCCATGTATGAGAACAAAGTATGGATTTTGGTTGACTTGCCTGATGATCGGCAAGCCATTGAGAATAAATGGATCTTTAAGAAGAAGATTGACGCTGATGGTAATGTAACTGTCTACAAAGCTCGACTTGTTGCGAAAGGTTTTCGACAAGTTCAAGGGGTTGACTACGATGAGACTTTCTCGCCCGTAGTGATGCTTAAGTCTGTCCGAATCATGTTAGCAATTGCTGCATTTTATGAAATTTGGCAAATGGATGTCAAAACTGCATTCCTGAATGGATTCCTGGAAGAAGAGTTGTATATGATGCAACCAGAAGGTTTTGTCGATCCAAAAGGTGCTGACAAAGTGTGCAAGCTCTAGCGATCCATTTATGGACTGGTGCAAGCATCTTGGAGTTGGAATAAACGCTTTGATAGTGTGATCAAAGCATATGGTTTTATACAGACTTTTGGAGAAGCCTGTATTTACAAGAAAGTGAGTGGGAGCTCTGTAGCATTTCTGATATTGTATGTAGATGACATATTATTAATTGGAAATGATATAGAATTTCTGGATAGCATAAAGGGATACTTGAATAAAAGTTTTTCGATGAAACACCTCGGTGAAGCTGCTTACATATTGGGCATCAAGATCTATAGAGATAGATCAAGACGCTTAATTGGACTTTCACAAAGCACATACCTTGATAAAGTTTTGAAAAAGTTCAAAATGGATCAGGCAAAGAAAGGGTTCTTGCCTGTATTACAAGGTGTGAAGTTGAGTCAGACTCAATGCCCGACCACAGCAGAAGATAGAGAGAAAATGAAAGATGTTCCCTATGCTTTAGCCATAGACTCTATCATGTATGCAATTCTGTGTACCAGACCTGACGTATGCTTAGCAATAAGCTTGGCAGGTAGGTACCAAAGTAATCCAGGAGTGGATCACTGGACAGCGGTCAAGAACATCCTGAAATACTTGAAAAGGACTAAGGATATGTTTCTCGTTTATGGAGGTGACAAAGAGCTAGTCGTAAATGGTCACGTTGATGCAAGCTTTGACACTGATCCGGACGATTCTAAATCGCAAACCGGATACGTGTTTTTATTGAACGGTGGAGCTGTAAGTTGGTGCAGTTCTAAACAAAGCGTTATGGCAGGATCTACATGCGAAGCGGAGTACATAGCTGCTTCGGAAGCAGCAAATGAAGGAGTCTGGATGAAGGAGTTCATTTCCGATCTAGGTGTCATACCTAGTGCATCGGGACCAATGAAGATCTCCTGTGACAATACTGGTGCAATTGCATTGGCAAAGGAATCCAGATTTCACAAGAGGACCAAGCACATCAAGAGATGCTTCAATTCCATCCGGGACCAAGTCCAGGTGGGAGACATAGAGATTTGCAAGATACATACGGATCTGAATGTTGCAGACCTGTTGACTAAGCCTCTTCCACGAGCAAAACATGATCAGCACCAAGACTCCATGGGTGTTAGAATCATTACTGTGTAATCTAGATTATTGACTCTAGTGCAAGTGGGAGACTGAAGGAAATATGCCCTAGAGGCAATAATAAAGTCATTATTTATTTCCTCATATCATGATAAATGTTTATTATTCATGCTAGAATTGTATTACCCGGAAACATGATACATGTGTGAATACATAGACAAACATAATGTCACTAGTATGCCTCTACTTGACTAGCTCATTAATCAAAGATGGTTATGTTTCCTAACCATAGACATGTGTTTTCATTTGATTAACGGGATCACATCATTAGGAGAATGATGTGATTGACTTGACCCATTCCGTTAGCCTAGCACTTGATCGTTTAGTATGTTGCTATTGCTTTCTTCATGACTTATACAAAGTTCCTACAACTATGAGATTATGCAACTCCCGTTTACCGGAGGAACACTTTGTGTGCTACCAAATGTCACAACGTAACTGGGTGATTATAAAGGAGCTCTACAGGTGTCTCCAAAGGTACATGTTGAGTTGGCGTATTTCGAGATTAGGTTTTGTCACTCCGATTGTCGGAGAGGTATCTCTGGGCCCTCTCGGTAATGCACATCACTATAAGCCTTGCAAGCAATGTAGCTAATGAGTTAGTTACAGAATGATGCATTACATAACAAGTAAAGAGACTTTCCGGTAACGAGATTGAACTAGGTATTGGATACCGATGATCGAATCTCGGGCAAGTAACATACCGATGACAAAGGGAACAACGTATGTTGTTATGCGGTTTGATCGATAAAGTTCTTCGTAGAATATGTAGGAGCCAATATGAGCATCCAGGTTCCGCTATTGGTTATTGACCGGGAACAGTTCTAGGTCATGTCTACATAGTTCTCGAACCCATAGGGTCCGCACGCTTAACGTTACGATGATAGTTTTATTATGAGTTTATAAGTTTTGATGTACCGAAGGTTGTTCGGAGTCCCGGATATGATCACGGACATGACTAGGAGTTTCGAAATGGTCGAGACATAAAGATTGATATATTGGAAGCCTATATTTGGATATCGGAAATGTTCCGGGTGAAATCGGGATTTTATCGGAGTACCGGGGGGTTACCGGAAACCCCCCGGGGGTTAATGGGCCTACATGGGCCATGAGGGAGAAGAGGATGGCCGGCCAGGGCAGGCCGCGTGCCCCCTCCCCCTAGTCCGAATAGGACAAGGAAGGGGGGCGGCGCCCCCCTTTCCTCTTTCCCCTCCCCCCTTTCCTTCTCCACCAAGGCAAGAGGAGGGAGTCCTACTCCCGATGGGAGTAGGACTCCTCCAGGCGCACCCCGAGGGGGCCGGCCGCACCTCCCCCCTCCCTCCTTTATATACGGGGCAGGGGCACCTCTAGACACAAGTTGATCATCGTGATCATTCCTTAGCCGTGTGCGGTGCCCCCTCCACCATATTCCACCTTGGTCATATCGTTATGGTGCTTAGGCGAAGCCCTACGTCGGTAGAACATCATCATCCTCACCACGCCGTCGCGCTGACAGAACTCATCCCCGACACCCTACTGGATCGGAGTCTAGGGATCGTCATCGAGCTGAACATGTGCTGAACTCCGAGGTGCCGTACGTTCGGTGCTTGGATCGGTCGGATCCTGAAGACGTACGACTACATCAACCGCGTTGTCATAACGCTTCTGCTTATGATCTACGAGGGTACGTGGACAACACTCTCCCCTCTCATTGCTATGCACCACCATGATCTTGCGTGTGCGTAGGAATTTTTTTGAAATTACTACGTTCCCCAACAAAGCTGACACTTGTCAATTGAGAGCATCCCATCCTCCGAGGACTTTGAGCGAAAATCATCAAGTGAGGAAAACCCAAACCCAACACCTACAAACCCAAAGTGATTGAGCATCACTGAAGAGATTGATCCTGCATGGATCCGACGCTTGTTTCCTTTGAAGACTGTGCTTCTTCCAGACGGTTAGTTGTCAAGGTCTAGAGCATCCAAGAGGAATTGTGGATCGCCGAGTGACCGAGTTTGTGAAGGTTCGGGAGTCACCTGAAGACTTACCACGAGTGATTGGGCGAGGTCTGTGTGACCTTAGCTCGAGGAGAATACAGTGAGGACTGTGTGTCCGGGACTGGGTGTCCTCGAGTTTAAATACTCAGTCGCTCCAACCAGATGTACAACTGAGACAGCAGTTGGAACTGGTCTACCAAATCATTGTCTTCACCAAGCCTACTGGTTCTATTTCCTCAACTCTTTCATTTCCTCATGTCTGTTGTTGTGTGCTTGTTCATATCTTTTTGAAGACTTTCTCAATTTCCTCAGATCAATTTCTTCAGTCTGTCCGTCTTCTTTCTTGTGTCATCCTGTGTTTACACTTTCTGTACTCTGTGCTTGTCTTCATCTCGCCATGATGACTATGCTTGTATTCTGTTATGTTTACTTCTGAGTACTTATTCCGCTGCTAGTAGTTCTTCATTTAGGAATTTCCTCACCAGCAAATTCCTCAGTGAAGAATTTATAAAAATCGCCTATTCACCCCCCCTCTAGTCGATATAACACACTTTCAATTGGTATCAGAGCAAGGTACTCCCTTGTTCTGTGTGATTTTTGTTTAACCGCCTGGAGTTTTAGTTATCTCGACCGCAGGTATGATCAAGGTCTCTGCTGGGTGTCCTACCTTCGATGGAACGGACTACCCCTACTGGAAGAACAAGATGCGAATGCATCTTGAGGCAATTGACGGTGATCTCTGGTATGTTGTGGAAAATGGTGTTCCCTCAGTCTCACCTTCTCTGAACGCTACTAATGTGAAGAGATTCAAGCAACTTGATTCTAAAGCGAAGAATATTATATGTGGTCATCTGAGCAAAGGACAGTATGGAAGAGTGAGTGCTTTGGAAACTGCTAAGGTTATCTGGGATAGGCTGTCCAAAGTAGATGAAGGAGTCTCAACTCAACGTGACTCTTGTGTTGACGTTCTTCACAATCTCTTCAACCGCTTCAAAAGACTCGACAATGAAAATGTTCAGCAAACCTTCGATCGCCTCACTGACATCTCAAATGAGCTTCAAGCTCTTGGCGCCACTGACATCACCAACCATGAGGTGGTGAAGAAATTACTGAGATCGCTAGATTCCTCATTTGACACTCTGGCACTAATGATTCAAGAGCGTGCTGACTACAAGTCACTTGATCTCGCTGATATCCTCGATAGGCTAAACACTCATGAGTTCCAACTTGCTGAGAAGAGAGATCTCTAAGGTTTGAGCTATGGCAGATCACGTGCTTTGAAGGCCAAGGCAGTCTCTGAGTCTGAAGATGAAGACTTTGCTAGCAGCCTTGGTGACCCTGAAGAACTGAGCCAGGAACTTGCACTGCTTGTGAAGAAATTTCAAAAGTTCTCAAGACGTGGTCACTTTGGAAAACCCTCAAGGAGCAATGATTCCTCATCCAGTGACTACAAGAAGAGGCTATGCCATAAATGCAAGAAACCTGGTCACTACATCCAAGATTGTCCTCAGTGGGATAAGGAATCAAAGAAGAAGAAATACAAGGATTACAGTTCTGATGACGCAAAGAAGAAGAAGAAATCTTCAAAGTCTTCATCATCAAAATCCTCGAGGTCTTCATCTCACAAGAAGAGCAGCTCCAAGAAGGCTCGGGCATTCATTGACAAGGAAATGGACTCCGAGGCTGAATCTAAGGAACATGAGGACGAGGAGGCATCTGAGGAGTCAGAGTCTGGTGTGGCGAGCCTAGCTCTCGCTACTGCATTCATCAGGAAGTCTATCTTCAACTTTGAAGAAAACGACTCCACCAACAAGGTTGATGAAGGCAATGATGACTACGCTCCCACCTATTTCTTCATGGCAAAGGGTGCCAAGGTAACTAAATACGCCTCCTCTGACTCAAGTGAGGATGAATCTGATGAAAATCTCAAACCCAGCTACTCTAAACTTGCTAAAATTGCTGTGAAACAACAAAAGGCTTTTGAAAAGGTTCAAAACATGCTAGACAAAAGTGATGATATGTTGGGTGAAGAAATGGATCGCACTAAAACCTTGACTGAAAATCTTCAGAGACTTTAGTCCAGTTTTGACAATCTTCAAGGTCATCATAACACTCTCTTATCTGATCACGAGAAGCTTTCTTATGAATTTCTTCAAAGAAAGCAAGATCTTGAAAAGCTAAGAGTGGATTATGAAGATCTTCAGAAGGAGTACAATTCATTACTTGCACAACCAATCAGCACTACCCAGGAAGAATTTGTTCCTCCATGTCTGAAGTGCATTGAACGTGAAACTACTAATTCCTTACCTGAATGTTCAAATGCTTCTAATGCAACAAATTCTTCATATGTCTCTGCTGTCACTAATTCCTCATCTGAGGACAATGCAAGTATCACTGATGATGCAGGGCTGAAGGAATTGTACATGACAGGCATGTACAAAAGCCTCAAAGGGCATCAGACTCTTTGTGATGTGCTCAAAAAGCAGATCCTCAATAGAAACCCTAGGAAAGAGGGTATTGCCTTTGAGAGGAAACTCAATGCTGATGGAACATATTGGAAGCCTGAGCAGAACCCCAAAACCTCATGGGTTGCTACAAAGGGACCTCCAGTTGATCCATCCAACTTATCTGGCTTTACATGTGAATCTCCTCATTCTTCTGATGAGTCACTTTACTCTAACTATAAACTGTTCAAAAATCAGAATGGTGAAGTATTTGCTAGATATGTTGGGACTAACTGCAGGAACGGTTCCCCTATGAAGAAAATCTGGGTTCCCAAAAAGTTGCCTTGAAAGTCTTCAGGTCAATGTCCTCATGACACCACCTGTGAAGAAAAGGAACTCCAGATCAAATTCTTCATATGAACCAAATTCTTCATATGGATCCAAGTCCTCAGGAGGACCAAATACCTCACGTGGATCAAATTCCTCAAAAGGATCAAAGTCCTCATATGATCATCATCGTGCTAACCCTTCTGTTTCGCAGGGTAGAGCTAAGGGCTATGAATATGTGCATTATTCTTCAAATCATTATGTTCATAAGTCCTCGAAGAATTTCTCTACTTATTCATATGCTTACCCTAACCCATCTTATGTGAAACGAAGTGGACTGGCTTCCATGCCACCTTTCTCATATGGTGCTCGCAGAGTGATGAATTCTTTGCCACCCCTCCAGATGTGGGTGTTGAAGAAAAAGAACTAATCTCTTATGCAGGGTCAGGTCTCCAGTCATGCTCAAAACGACTGAAGAATTTGCTGGAGAGCTAAATAGTGCCTGATAGGACGCAGGCTAATCATGATGAAATGAACATTCATTTCACACGTCCTCATACTGATTATCTGTTCAAATTGCTTGATGAAATTGACCTGATGATACTGATGTCATATTATTCACTGATGAAGTATATGAGTTTGTAAGCTGCACTAATTCATCTGCAGGATGGTCAACCCAAGGCAAATGAGTGGGTCCTCGATAGTGGATGTACAAATCACATGACTGGTGACAAGAATCTCTTGATGGATGCTCCCTTATCACCATCACATCTGAAGCATATCATCTTCGCTGACAAAGGCAAAAGTCAGGTATTGGGTCTAGGTAAGGTTGCGATCCCTAAGGACATACACATGGACAAAGTCATGCTTGTCGAGTCCTTAGGATACAACCTCATGTTTGTCTCAATGCTTTGTGATCTTGATATGGTTGTTGTCTTTGGCAAGTATCATTGTGTTGTGATCTTGGAAGCTGACAATTCCAAAGTCTTTGAAGGCTTTAGGAGAGGAGACTTGTACATTGTTGATTTCTCTACAGGACCACAACCTACCGTGTGCTTACTTGCAAAAGCTTTAGAAGGCTGGCTATGGCATCGACGACTTGGTCATGCTGGCATGAGGAATCTGCACACGCTCGCGAAGAAGAAGCATGTCATTGCCATTGATAATGTCAAAGTCCTCAAGGATCACTTATGTGGAGCCTGTGAAGCTGGGAAGATGACAAAGGCCAAGCATCCAGCGAAGACTATCATGACTACCACTCGACCATTTGAATTGCTTCACATGGATCTCTTCGGTCCTAATCATTATTCTGCTGTGACAAATGATGCATTTCTATATGGCTTTGTTATTGTTGATGATTATTCTCGTTACACATGGGTACACATTGTTACTTACAAACATGAAGTGCAGGAAGTCTTCAAACGATTTTCCTCGAGGGCCTCAACCAACTTTGGTGTGAAGATCAAGCACATCAGGAGTGACAACGGAACTGAGTTCAAGAATTCCGGTCTGTATGACTATCTTGATGAACTTGGTATTACTCATGAGTTATCTGCTCCTTATACTCCTCAACAAAATGGCGTCATGGAGCGCAAGAACAGAACTCTTGTTGAGATGGCTCGCACTATGCTTGATGAATACAAGACGCCTCATCGTTTCTGGAGTGAGGCAATTGATACTGCTTGCCACATCATCAAGAGAGTATATCTTCACAAATTCTTCAAGAAGACTGCCTATGAACTCCTCACTGACAAGAAACCCAATGTAAGTTACTTCAAAGTCTTCGGTGCTAAATGTTGGAATAGAGATCCTCATCACAATTCTAAGTTTGCACCGAAAGCACATGAGGGTTTCATGCTTGGTTACGGAAAGGACTCGCACACCTACAAAGTCTTCAACAACGTTCTTCACAAGGTTGTTGAAACTGTGGATGTGCGGTTCGATGAAATTAATGGCTCGCAAAGAGAGCACCTACCTTCTATGATAGATGAACCAGCACCTGAGGATTCTATCAAGTTCAAAGCCACTGAGGATGTCATTCCTATTGAAGTATCTGCTGAAGAATTCATTCCAGAACGTGATGAACGTTGAGCTGGCGCACCTGAATAAAATGGTGCTGAAGAAAATGCTCCTCAAGAAAATGCGGATCAAAATCCTCGAAGACAACCCGCTCATCCTCGTATTGCAAATGAAGTGCAAATCGAGAAGATCATCGATGACATTGAAGCACTAGGTCCTCTCACACGCTCAAAAGCTTCACATTTATCTAACTTTTGTGGGCACTTTGCATTTGTCTCTATCACAGAGCCCACTAAGGTAGATGAAGCATTTCTGGAGCCTGAGTGGATTCAAGCTATTCAAGAAGAATTACATCAGTTCGAGCTCAACAACGTCTGGGAACTGGTCAAACATCGATCCTCGCAAGCACAACATTATTGGCACAAAGTGGATCTACCACAACAAGCAAGATGAAAATGGCCTTGTGGTGAGGAATAAGGCAAGACTTGTAGCTGAAGGCTACACACATGTTGAAGGAATTGACTTCGATGAAACTTTTGCACGTGTTGCTAGACTTGAGGCTATTTGCATATTACTTGCCTATGCTAACCATCATGATATTATCTTACAACAAATGGATGTGAAAAGTGCATTCCTCAATGGTAAGCTCGAGGAAGAAGTATATGTTGCTCAACCCCCAGGTTTTGAAGATCCAAAGAATCCCGACAAAGTCTTCAAGCTCAACAAGGCCTTGTATGGCCTCAAGCAAGCCCCTCGGGCATGGTATGATACCTTGAAGGAATTCTTCATGAAGAAAGGCTTCAAACCCGGTTCACTCGACCCAACTCTTTTCACTAAGTCTTATGATGGTGAATTGTTTGTGTGCCAAATATATGTTGATGATATCATTTTCGGCTGTACTGACCAATGATATAGTGATGAATTTACCTATATGATGAGTGAAGAATATCAAATGTCTATGATGGGAGAGTTGAAATTCTTTTTAGGTCTTCAAATTCATCAACAGCGCAATGGAATATTCATATCTCAGGAGAAATACCTCAAGGACACATTGAGGAAATTCGGCATGCAAGATTGCAAAGGGGTCAAAATTCCAATGCCCACAAATGGCCATCTATGCACTGATGAAAATGGTAAAGACTTCGATCAAAAGGTATACCGCTCCATGATTGGCTCTTTAGTGTACCTATGTGCATCTAGGCCGGATATTATGCTTAGTGTTCGCATGTGTGCCCGATTTCAAGCTACACCGAAGGAATCACACCATAAGGCTGTGAAGCATATTCTTCGATACTTAGCTCACACACCAACACTTGGATTATGGTATCCCAAGGGTTCCACTTTTGATCTCATTGGATATTCAGACTCTGACTATGCTGGCGATCACGTGGGCAGCAAGTCAACATCTGGTACATGTCATTTCTTCGGACAATCTTTGGTCTGTTGGTCCTCTAAGAAATAGAACTGCCTATCTCTCTCCAATGCAGAAGCTGAGTACATTGCTGCTGGATCGTGCTGTGCTCAACTACTATGGATGAAGCAAACACTCGAGGACTATGGCATCAATGTGAAGAATGTGCCTCTCTACTGTGACAATGAGAGTGCCATCAAGATTGCTCATAACCCAGTTCAGCACTAGAAGACCAAGCATATCCAGATTCATCATCATTTTCTTTGTGATCATGTGTTGAAGGGCGACATCTCCATCGACCACGTCAGCACTGAAGATCAATTGGCCGATATCTTCACTAAGCCCTTGGATGAGAAGAGATTTAGCAAGTTGCGGTGTGAGCTAAATATCCTAGAATCTTCGAATGTTCTCTGAAATGGACACACATCCTAACACTTATGCTGACTTGATGACTTATATGCGCAACACACAAAGTAACGTTTTTCTTCAATCAATGAAGACTAACCCTCTAAGTGTGAAGAAATTAATGAAGAAATTGATTCTCAGAGCCCTACGACAATTGTACGTGGTGTATGAAATCAGCTTTCTTATACGGTGGGTTACGCCACCAACCAAAGTTGAAAATCTTCAATTTGAGTTTCTCTTCGTTTTTGAAATTCCTCAGTTTTTCAAATTCTTCGACTTTGCATTGTCTTCACTCTTTCTGGTGTTGTTCTTCATTCGAATATATATATATATATATATATATATATATATATATATATATATATATATATATATATATATATATGAGTTTTATGTCCTCTACAGCATTCACTTATTGTTATTTCTTCAAGTTGATTTCTTCTGCTAAGTGAATGTGATCGGACCCTTCCCCCTCTATGCTAAACACAACCCAGTCTATTCACAAATTCCTCATATGCGTTCTATTTGGAACTCATTAAAATTCTTTGCTGTGTCCTTGACAACTGAAGAAATTGCGAACGGAACTTTTAACTAATCTTATCTGAATTTTTGGCTTTGCCGCTCAAACCGTTCCGCATCCCACGATAGACTTATCTATTCACCCACGATCTAACACGATCTCCACTATTCAGTACATGGGTGCCACGTGTCATGCGAATAAGAAGGGTCAGGGGCACATTCGTCCTAAATCTTCAGGCGAACAGTTTTTCACTGCGACTATAAATACCCCACTCACCCCTTCCTCACTTCCTTTACTCCGCTCGACCTCTCTCTCCCGCTCGAGCTTCTCAAACCCTAGCGTCACCGCTACTTCATCGTCGCTGGTGAGGAAGAGCTTCACTGCCTCGACCTCGTCGCCGTCGTACTCGCGCCAGTTGCGGATTTCTTCACTCTGCCGTCGTTGTAGCCGTCTTCCTCTGCCAAGTTAGGGCGTGGAAGATCTGACCTGACGAACTTCACTTCTGTTCTTCCCAGTTCGTCGTGTTCTTCACTTCGGGTAATTAAAAGTTACTTTTAACTGCTCGCTTTGATTCTCAAGTTTTCCTGAAAATCTTCAAAGGTGTTTATTCTTCAATTCTTCACACACATAAACACCTCACATATCATCTGTTCTTGATTTGTTTCTCTAAGCAATGATTTTCTTCAAGATTCCTCAATTGTGTGGATCTTCGATCTATACAACTCTGGAACCTAAAACAAAGAACGCTTAGTGAAATTCTTCAAGACTCATCTGGTCAAATTCCTCAAACTTGTTCTTTTTTGAAAAACCTTCTGAGAACGCATATGACCTCTCCAAATTCCTCGCAACTATACTCTATTCATAGGTACAAATGTCCGCTGCTGAATCACTAGGTTCTCATCATCTTAACTCATTTGCAGCGTTCCTCGAAAAAAAGTTGCATACTTCTTCAGAGAATTCGATTGTTCAAATTCCTCAACTAAAGAAAATGGCAGATGGTAAGAAGCCGCAGAAAGGAGGAAAGAAGGTCATGACTGCTTTTGAGATTCCTGAGGACATTTATGCAGACTATTGCACACCTGATGAGGCCAAGTTTGGTAAGGAGAACAAAAATCAGCGCAAGGTGCGCATACAGAGGATTGAAAGGAGATGGGCACGGGAATGGAGGGAGTACAGGTATGTAACTCCCAAGTACATGAAGAAATTCGCACTCAACCCTCCATGCCCAAGACCTCCATTGGCACCAGGCTAGTTGGCAGATCCCACCAGCCTCAAGCGCGGTGAGGATTATCCTGATGAATGGGCAAAGCGCCAAGCCAAACTGGCTAAGCAAGCAAAGGAAGCAGTGAGGAAATTCAACGTTGACTCTGCTGCTGCTGCTGCCTCTGTTGAGGCCTCTGCTAGTCAGCCCAAGAAGGCTATGCACAAGAAGCCTGCACATAAATCCAGTGCTTCACCTTCAATGCCCTCACGGCCAAGCTCCTCTGCTATGCCATCAAGGCCAGATTCCTCAAGGCCCTCATCGCAAATTCCTCAGACTGCTCCGTCAAAGTCCTCAGCTCATCCGTCAAAGTCTTCAGCTGCTCTGACAAAATCCTCGGCACCTGTGCATCTCGCCACGTGCCAAAGGACTCAAGGCTTCTATATTGCCTCAGGAGCATCTGCAAGCTCCTCAGCTGCTCGAAATTCCTCAGCTGGCCCCTCTCTGCTGAAGAAAAAGGCCACTGCTGGACAAGGCACTCGCCCAAGTCCTCACAAGAAGCAGGTCACCTTCCATGTACCTTCTGATGATGATGAGGCTGATGATGAAGAACTTGCCGAAATCATCAGAAACAGGCAAGTCAGGGCCGCTAGAGCCAAAGGCAGCAATGTGCCACTGATGTTGGATCCCAAGTTGATCCTCGACTGACTTATGGCACAAGGACCCTAACACACCTTTGCCGGAGATGAACCTCACTCCTGGTCAAAGTCACGTTCTCACTGCCTTCATTGAAGAAGAGAAATGGAAATTTGAACAAGGCAGAAGTTTGAAGAAAGCGCAGTACAAGAAATAGCGCTACCTCAAGGACAATGTCCTCACTCTCACCCCTGGTCAGCTCATTGCTCTGCAAGCTGAAATCAAGCAATTGAGTGATGAATTTTATCGCTACTATGCTATCTGGAAGGGCGCCAAGGTGCGTTTCGTCAATCTGACGAAGAAATTCACTTCAAGTGCTGCTCCACCTGTGCACGTTGAAGTTACTCAGGCTGAGGCATCTGCTCAGCCTACTGAACAAAATGCCAGCACCGCTGATGACAATCAGGCTGCTGAAGAGAATGAGAGTGCCAGGGATGATGACTCCATTCCAGCCGCTGAAGACATTGCTAGGGCATCCACTAGTGGTGCGCCTGAAGAAAGCGAACAAGTCAGGGCAACTGCATCAGTTACGCCTGGGGAAAATGAACCAAAGTCCTCTGCACCTCATGCGCCTACACCAACTCCAATCCTTCCATCTGCATCAGATGCGAAGAAGACAAAGGCTGCAGAACGTGCAGCTATGAAGAAAAGGAAGGCATCAACTTCTTCAAATTCTTCAGCTCCGAAGAAGATGAAGACTCTGATCAATTCAATTGACAATCCAATTGATGTTGTTCCAGTCTCATCCATGCCATCAAAGGACCTTGTTCCTTTTGGTGAAGAATATGTGATTCCTGATGAATCTGATGAAGACACTCCTTTTGCTGCTACGTCAGAGCAGTTGGACGAAGAAATTGAAGTGGATAAGATCCCTCAACCCAATAGGGGGAAAGTAGCTGAGGTGATTCTGAAAATCAGCCTTGTAGTTGAGTGAAGACCTTGTTCTGAGGAATCTCATGATCCACGGTGCGTAAGGCTTCAGCTCAAATGGAGAAAGTGCAACATTCGCCAGAGTCCTCATGAAGAAATCATGATAATTGATGGGAATGCCATGCATGATGTTGAAAAGCATATTCTTCATCATTCCGATAATTTCTTCATCGGATGAGTCATGGCCTTTGATGGGACTCATGGTCTTCGTTAAAATGCAGTAGATTGTTCTTGGCACATAGAGCAATTCCTTCATGAGGAATTTGGTCCTTGGAGCTTGACCTGGCTTCAGCGGCTTCATGAGCACTTGCATATAGTGATCAGTAAGTTCGGGTTCATCATACAGACAACGAGCACCGTCAGGTGGAGGACTGAATGGTAGGGCACAAAGCAATTCAGTGGCTGGTGCCTTGTAATGAGTGTTTTCCGTCATCCAGTCCAACACCCATGAGTTGACGTCAGCAGCATCGCCTGTGATATGCAAAGTTGCGTAGAACTGAAGAATAAGTTCTTCATTCCAATCAACAATGTCGGAGCAGAAATTGAGCAAGCCAGCATCATGAATCATGCTGAGGACTTGAGAAAAACACGGCATGGATTCCATGTCCACATGAGGAATATGCTCATGATCGAAGACTTTGTCCTTGTTTTAGAGCACTAAGGAATAGAAGTTGGCCTGGCTGGCAGTCCAGAAACGCTTCCTTCTAAGACGAGCATTGTCATAGGGGTTGAAGTAAGTGAAGAACACGTGCTCACCAAAGAAATCATCAGCCTTGAATTTTTGCTTCTTAGAGAAAGGATCCTTAGGCTTGGGCTGAGGAGTGTCAGTCAATTGCAGCACTACTTCAGGAATCGTAATCTTAGGTTCATCAGGCTGAGGAATTTCAGGCTCTTCTTCAGCTTCAGCCTGGGTCGAATTCTTCATTGATAATTTCTTCAGCACTAGTGGCTGGAATTTCTTCATGAACACTTGGGGTTGCATGAGGTTCTTCAGATCCCATTTGCACTTCAGTGGTAGCAAGGGACTGAGGAATAGCTTGAAGGGGAGTGAACATTGGAGAGTTGGGATGTTGACTGTCCCAAAATTCATCATTGAGCACAGGAGTGGTACAGCCAATGTCCACATCCTCCTCTTCAATTTCTTCAACACCTGCCTCTTTAGCAGTAAACTAAGGCATAGATGAGGAAATGACTGGGCTTGAAGGGATCTTATCCATTTCAATTTCTTCAAGCTACTGCTCCTCGTGTGCTGACTGATCGTGAATTGCTGATAAGTCTTCACCAGAAGGTGGATCACAACCACAAGTGGGTTAAGCGTCAGTTTGGTTCTATTCTTCACAACATGACTTCCACACATAATGCAGTGAAGAAAAACCACTACTACCTCCATGAAGTGTTTGATCGCACCTGGGCTATTCTGTCCCATCTATATGGTGAAGAAGATCTGAAGCAAATGAGCTTCAAGGAAGATTTTGACTGGTCTGCTCCTCCTCCTAAGAAATTCAAGAGGGTCAAGGTTCCTTCCTTGGTGGCCAGCTCATATTCTTCATCACGCGCCACGGACGAGCATGAAGACTTGGACGACACTACAGCAGGCCCTACATCGACTCAAGACCCTGACAACGCTGGCGCTCCTCCATCTTCATGATATTTTTCAGGGGCGTTAGTCTTCAGTTTCAACCCTTTTGGTCATTTGACGACAAAGGGGGAGAAATTTGAGTTAGTCTTCAAGCGGGTCTATCTTATATGGGCATTTTTTTGCTAAGTTACAACTCTCATTCTTCTGATGACTTTGCTGGATCGAGTTGTAATCTTAAACTCTATGGTGACCTGATACTTTTGCTGTGTTCTTCTGCATGCTTATTCCTCATTAATGTTAATGCACGCATGCTGAATTACATCAGTCACCATATTTCATCATGCATTTCAAATTCTTCATATTATATATCAAATGCGTGTATGAATTACAAGATATAGGGGGAGATCTCCATGATTATACTCTTCAAGTGTGCATTGCTTCAAAAGCAAATTCTCAGAATGCACATCTTTAGGGGAAGTTCTTCTATATCTTGCAATCAAATTCCTCAATATCAATATTTACACTTCACATGTTTATCCCCGTTGAAAACTTAACCTATATTGTCATCAATCACCAAAAAGGGGGAGATTGTAAGTGCATCTAGTGCCCCTTAGTGATTTTGGTGTATTGAAGACTTATAGGTTAAGTGACTGATGCGTTCGTGAGTGTACACAGGTCTATAAGTCTATGAGGAGTTTGATATTTACAGAGAAAGTCGACCCCTAAAAATGAAGTTCTTCAACTAAAGACTTTGGATTTCTGAAGACTTTCTGAAGACTTTGAAAGTGAAGAAATTGGTGTGACCTTGAAGACTTGGAAATCATTCGAAGAACATGAAGCGTGAAGACTTTTGTTTTCGTAGTTTCATTTTCTCTTTCTTGAGTCATAGGAAACACCGTACTATTAAAGGGGGTCGAGGAAATACTAAGGAAAAATTTCCATGTGATGCTCAACTCAAAATCCTACACCTACCAATCCCTTCGAGTGAAGCCATTGGAAATCTCATACAGTTCAGTCATATTCTTCAGTGATAGAGACGAAGTTCTTCTGGTCTCTGAGGAATTTTTTCTGACTGAGGAGTTAGGAATTCACCAGTGTGAATTGCCTACACAGTGAGGAACATGATAGCCCTGAGGATTTTGATAGTCAAAATTCCGACCGTTGTTGTGCTATGCGCCAGCGATTCCAAAATATCTACCCACCTAACAGTCATATCAGACAAGGGCATTTATGTCTTATCATGTCGGGCTTCTCCCTAGGCTATAAATAGCCGCCCCCTTCAACCACTAGCTGGTTGGATGCTCCGAGAGAAACTGACACTTGTCAATTGAGAGCATGCCATCCTCCGAGGACTTTGAGCGAAAATCATCAAGTGAGGAAAACCCAAACCCAACACCTACAAACCCAAAGTGATTGAGCATCACTGAAGAGATTGATCCTGCGTGGATCCGACGCTTGTTTCCTTTGAAGACTGTGCTTCTTCCAAACAGTTAGGCGTCAAGGTCTAGAGCATCCAAGAGGAATTGTGGATCGCCGAGTGACCGAGTTTGTGAAGGTTCAGGAGTCACCTGAAGACTTACCACGAGTGATTGGGCGAGGTCTGTGTGACCTTAGCTCAAGGAGAATATGGTGAGGACTGTGTGTCCGGGACTGGGTGTCCTCGAGTTTAAATACTCAGCCGCTCCAACCAGATGTACTAATGAGACAGCAGTTGGAACTGGTCTACCAAATCATTGTCTTCACCAAGCCTACTGGTTCTATTTCCTAAACTCTTTCATTTCCTCGTGTCTATTGTTGTGTGCTTGTTCATATCTGTCTGAAGACTTTGACTGAAGACTCTCTCAATTTCCTCAGATCAATTTCTTCAGTCTGTCCGTCTTCTTTCTTGTGTCATCCTGTGTTTAAGCTTTCTGTACTATGTGCTTGTCTTCATCTCGCCATGATGACTATGCTTGTATTCTGTTATGTTTACTTCTGAGTACTTATTCCGCTGCTAGTAGTTCTTCATTTAGGAATTTCCTCACCAGCAAATTCCTCAGTGAAGAATTTATAAAAATCGCCTATTCACCACCCTCTAGTCGATATAACGCACTTTCAATTGGATTCTCTGATTTTTCAGCCCTCAGCATATCATAAACTTCCCGTTTTAACCCTTTACTGAATTTGCGATAAGAGAGCATGCTTTTCAGATGGCCTACCAATGGATCCACTTATCTTTCTATTACCTGCATATTTGTACAATGTTGTCAAAATCTTTCTTCCGGAATCTAAAGCCCTTTTGGTATAACCCAACATACTCATGATTTGGGTTTGTACTCCTGATGTAAGATAATATAAACGTGCTTGGATGTTCATGAGATATGCCAAAACAATAGATATTCTCATAGGATTCTCTGATTTCTCAGCCCTCAACATATCATCAACTTCCTCTTTTAACCCTTTCCTGAATTTGCGATAAGAAAGCATGCTTTTCACCTACCAATGGATCAACATATCTGTCTATTACCAGCATATTTGTACAAGGAAAGAAAAATCTTTCTTCCAGAATCTAAAGCCCTTTGGGTATAACCCAACATACTCATGATGTGGGCTTGTACTCCTGATGTAAGATAATATAAAGGTGCCTGCATGTTCATGAGACATGCCAAAACAATAGACAATTCTCATAGGATTCTCTAATTTCTCAGCCCTCAACATATCATCAACTTCCCCATTTAACCCTCTCCTGAATTTGCGATAAGAGAGCATGCTTTTCAGGTGGGCTACTAATGGATCCACAAGTTTGTCTATTACCTACATATTTGTACAAGGAAAGAAACATACATATACCAAAAATTAAAATAGATGCCAATCTTGCCAGTTAATCCATCACCTTCATGTACCTGCAGTGATTCTAGATCAAAGCCATCATCGAAATAGTTGTGGAGCACAACTATGGCTTCCAACCTAGAATCAAAGGTGCAAATTATTCGGTTATCTTGTATATGCCAAACAGTTACTTGAACAATCCTACCATCTGATATGTTGTCCTCAGTTTCACCAGAAAGCAACTAGAACTCCTCTCATCTGTACTTGGCTCGGCATAAGGGGTCCTCCGATCAGAGAAACCACACAGTAGGGGTGGAATCTTGCAAACCTTGGGATTAAAATCACTACAACTGGTGAGGGTGTATGGCCTATGCTTGTCAACCTCAAGCGGCTTATTTGGAATGCTCAGAAGACATTCATATTTTTTTGGACATAATTGCATTGATTAACTCCTCTGTATAATTAAAATATTAAAAGGACATGAATAATTGAAATTCATAACTTAATAAATAATTATTCAAAAATCATGTTTCAAATGACAAAATGCCCTAGCTTTTTGGTTGGATTCTGATGCTCCGGAGTTCACCTAGGAACACCCAAAACACACACATACCCTAACTCTTACAAAGATAACCTCTTGTTTGTCTGAAGTGGGACTTTCCAGTTATAAGTCCGGAAACTCACTAGAGAGAAAGTGATGAAGGTGAAGTCGGTCACATCCTAGAGTGGGATCTTGGGGTATAAAAGTTTTTCTTCACGTGTGTCCCTTGCTTATGATTGCGCCATAACCATGGAGAATCTTCAACATTTTAAAAGGATGCTTGGGTCAGTCTTCACTATGAAGGGTGAATTTCATCAAACTTTTCATAATCTTCTGACATGTCTGTCTTGTCCTCAACTCCCGTGATGTTTCTTTTCCTTGAAAGAATTATGTGGTGCTTTGGCCCATCGTATGATGTATTCGCTTCCTTATCTTTTCTTTTTCTCGATTTGGTAGACATGTCCTTCACATAGAAAACATGCGCCACATCATTGGCTAGGACTAATGGTTCATCTGTGTACCCAAGATTGTTGAGATCCACTATTGTCATTCCGTACTGTGGGCCTACCTTTACCCCGCCTCCTGTCAGATTGACCCATTTGCACCAAAACAAAGGGACCTTAAAATCACGTCCATAGTCAAGTTCCCGTATCTCCTCTATGTAACCATAATATGTGTCATTTTCCCTATTCGTGTTTTTTGCATCAAAGCGGACACCACTGTTTTGGTTGGTGCTCTTTTTATATTGGGCGATTGTGTAAAATGTATTCCCATTTATTTCATACCATTGGAAAGTCAATACAGTCGAAGATGGTGTCCTGGCCAACAAGTACAACTCATCTTCAACAATGGTGTTATTCATGAGATGTGTTTGCAACCAACCACCAAAAGTCGCCATGTGTGCATGTCTAATCCAGTTGTCAGACTGCTCGGGTGTTGGGAGCGTACAATATTCTTGTGTTCATTGATATACGGGGCCACCAAGGTAGAATTTTGTAGAACTGTGTAGTGTGCTTGAGTGAAAGAATGCCCATCCCTACATAATATTGCATTCGGTCCTAGCATGCCTTTTCCACTCAGTCTCCCCTCATGTCGCAATTGAGGAACACCAATTGGCTTAAGGTCAGGAATAAAGTCAACACAAAACTCAATAACCTCCTCAGTTTCATGGCCCTTGGAGATGCTTCCTTCTGGCCTAGCATGGTTATGAACATATTTATTTAAGACTACCATGAACCTCTCAAAGGGGAACATATTGTGTAGAAATACAGGACCAAGAATGGCAATCTCTTCGAGTAGGTGAACTAGGACGTGCGTCATAATATTGAAGAAGGATGGTGGGAAACTGACAAGACATTGGACCAAATCATTGTTTAACCTTGGTAGGACTTCTGGATTGATTACCTTCTGAGAAATTGCATTGAGGAATGCACATAGCTTCACAATGGCCAATTGAACATTTTCTGGTAGAAGCCCCCTCAATGCAACCGGAAGCAATTGCGTCATAATCACGTGGAAGAAATGAGACTTTAGGTTTAAATTTTTTTCTCTGCCATATTTATTATCCCCTTTATATTCGACGAGAAGCCAGACGGGGCCTTAATACTGCTCAGGCATTCAAAAAAGATTTGCTTCTCTGCTTTGGTAATAGCATAGCTGGCAGGACCTTGATACTGCTTTGGATGCTTGTCGTCTTTTTCATTCATACGTTGTTGGTCCTCCCGTGCCTCTGGTGTATCTTTTGTCTTCCCCTACATGCCCAGGAAGCCTAGCAGGTTCACGCAAAGATTCTTCATCACGTGCATCACGTCAATTGCAGAGCAGACCTCTAGGACTTTCCCATAGGGTAGCCCCCAAAATATAGATTTCTTCTTCCACATGGGTGCGTGTCCGTCAGCGTCATTCAGAACAGATTGTCCGCTAGGACCCTTTCCAAAGATTACTTTTAAATCCTTGACCATATCAAATATATCATCACCAGTACGGGGGACAGGCTTCTTCCGAGGATCTGCCTCACCTTTGAAATGCTTGCCTCTCTTTCTTAATGTATGCTTGATCGGAAGAAATCGACGATGTCCCAGGTACAAATTCTTCTTACATTTATCCAAATATATACTTTCAGTCTCATCTAAACAGTGCGTGCATGCATTGTATCCCTTGTTTGTCTGTCCTAAAAGGTTACTAAGAGCAGGCCAATCATTGATGATTACAAACAGCAACGCTCATTGGTCAAATTCCTACTATTTGTGCTCATCCCACACACGTACACCTTTTATATCCCACAACTGTAAAAGTTCTTCAACTAATGGCCTTAGGTACACATCAATGTCGTTGTCGGGTTGCTTAGGGCCTTGGATGAGCACTGGCATCATAATGAACTTCCGCTTCATGCACAACCAAGGAGGAAGGTTATAGATACATAGAGTCACAAGGCAGGTGCTATGACTGCTGTTCTGCTCCCCAAAAGGATTCATGCAATCTGTACTTGTACCAAACCATAAGTTCCTTCCGTCATCTGTAAACACCGTCCACTTTCTCTCGATTTTTCTCCACTGTGACCCATCAGCGGGTACTCTCAACATCCAGTCTTTTTTACAGTCTTCTTTGTGCCATCGGAACAACTTGGCATGCTCTTTGTTTCTGAACAGACGTTTCAACCGTGGTATTATAGGAGCATACCACATCACCTTGGCAAGAACCCTCTTCTAGGGCGCTCGCCCTCAACATCACCAGGGTCATCTCATATGATCTTATACTGCAATGCACAGCATACCGGGCACGCATTCAAATTCTCGTACTCCTCACCACGGTAGAGGATGCAGTCATTAGGGCATGCATGTATCTTCTTCACCTCTAATACTAGAGGGCAGAGAACCGTCTTTGCTTCGTACGTATTGTCAGGCAATTTGTTATCCTTTGGAAGCTCCTTCTTCATTATTTTCAGTAACTTCTCAAATCCCTTGTCAGATAAACCATCTCTACCTTCCATTGCAGCAATTCTAGTGTGGTACCGAGCTTTGTGTTGCCATCTTTGCAATTTGTGTACAACAATTTTTTGTGATCCTCTAACATGTGATCGAACTTCAACTTCTCCTTTTCACTTTTGCATTCTCTCTGTACATCAACAATGACCCGGCAAAGATCATCAGCAGGCACATCTGGTGCCTCTTGATCTTCAGCTTCCCCCGTTGCAGTATCACTGTATTCAAGGAACATAGGATAGTTGGCATCATCCTATTCTTCTTCATTGTCTTCCATCATAACCCCTCTTTCTTCGTGCTTGGTCCAACAATTATAGCTGGGCATGAACCTGGCTTTAAGCAGGTGGGTGTGAAGGATTTTTGTGGAAGAGTAATCCTTCCTATTCTCACAGACAACACATAAAACCATTCAGAATATTTGCCTGAGCCACATCGACAAAATTATGCAGGCCCGTAATGTGCTCAGAAGTGCGTCAGTCAGCTTACATCCATTGCCGGTTCATCTGCATTATATAATTAAGTATATCAAAAACCATTACAGAACATCATGAATAGAGAAATGACCAAATTAGTACAAGTTCATCACATTAAAACTAAAGTACAGTAGTGATCAAATGTTATTACTACAAAAATAAATACATAAAGTTCATACATAGTTCTCATAAAACAACATACAACTATCTAGAGCATCTAAAACATACATTGAAACTAACATACAACTATGTAAAGCATTTAAATGCAACAACAAATGTGATAAAAATCGCAACTAAGGTAACAATTGATCCAACAGCATAATGATACCAAGCCTCTTTATCAATGGCATATTTTCTAATCTTTCTAATCTTCAAGCGCATCTTGTGTAGATCGATGACATCGGCAACATGCAACTCCAATTTCATCTTCTCTTCTTCAATTCTTTTCATTTTTTAAATAATTGTTTTCTTTTTCAACTATATTTAACCTCTCGACAAGAGGGTCGGTTGGAATTTCCGGTTCACTTACCTCTTAGATAAGAACATCTATGTCAAGTTAGTCGAGTTAATTGTCATAAACACTAAATGAAACAATTGTTATAAAAGATAATATACCACATCCGAATCATAGACTGGACAAGAGCCGGCGGGGGCGGATATCAAAACCATGGCACTATATAATAACAAAAAATAATACAAGTAACTACCAAAACCATACAAGTAAGAATTTTTTTAAAAAAATAAGAACACGAGGCTCACCATGGTAGTGTCGGCGGTGAGGATCGTCGCGGGCGATCAACAGTGGTGAGGACGGGGACGGGGATGGGACGGCACCATACACATGTGCAAACTAAGAAGTTAATTTGAGCTCAACTTGTGCATCTAAATCAAATAAACTCCCACATACACTCCACTAAAACCCACAGATCACTCTACTTCTAGAGCATAAAATGAGCTAAGCTAGCAATGAGAGGTGAAAGCATGATGTTGCTAACCTTTTAGAACACTTGGATAGTTGGTGCACCGCCCAATATAGACAAATCTTGGGGGAAAGGAGCTTGCAGGTCGAGCTTGGAGGAAGAACAGAGGAGAAGAAAGGAGAAAGCTTAAGTATGGCTTGGGCGCCTCATATCATGTTTGTTTTGTGTGAACTCAAGTGGCATCATGTTCTCAGGCATTTCATCGAGCACCTCTTGTGCATAGGAAGGGAGAACAAAGTAGCACACACCTCCCACCTTCTATGAGGAAAAAATAGAAGAGAGGGTGCGCAAGGACGAGGATATATATAGGAAAAAAATTAGTCCGGTTGGTGTCTAAAGCTGAGACTAGAGACGGGCCTTTAGCCCCGGTTGGAGACACCAACTGGGACTAAATGGGTGCGATACCCTTTAGTCCAGGTTGGTGTCTGGAAGCGGGACTAAAGGTACCATTCGAACCGGGACTGATGCCTGCAGAGCCCTGGCCTGCGTCCCGCTCGAACCGGGACTAATGCTCACATTAGTCCCGGTACATAACACGACCGGGACTATTGCTCTGATCCGGCTAGAACGAAAGCCCTATTTTCTACTAGTGGTTAGAGCTAGAAAAAAATGTATTAGCAAGGTCACGTGTTGTTAAAAACATGTGGGCGAGGGACAAACCAATTGAAAATAGGATTTTAGTAGCAAGTAATAATGACTAATCATATGAAGAAAAGTGCATGTTAGCTCGGGTTCAGGCCCCAGTTGTCCACCCCTATTTCCGCCAGTTCGGAGGAGCCCAACATTGGCGCCAAGCTCCTCCCAGACTGAAGCTATCTTCTTCAATAGATATGAGCCAATAGGAAACCAATACCATGGTGAAAATAATTAGTCCTGACCGTAGACGACCTAGTTGGCAAAAAATTGTGGCGATGGGCTACCGTCTCACTAGAGTGGCTTCACCTCATGCTGCTTGTCCCACACACAAGGGTCGACCATCCAGGGAGCCTCCACATGGTAACCATCAACCAGGGAGCTATGATGTGAGGCATCCACTAGCACCACTGCAATGAAAGAGGGCATACCTCACCAAATTTGGCTAGGAAGAAAAGGTCATGGCAGAGGGGACATTTGGCTGGAGGGGCCAAGGGGTCATGATGCCACATTGCACGTCATTGCACCGTCACCTCTAATTGCCGCTTTCATGAGGGTTACTACTACAAAAACGAACGCATGCGATTTTTTTGGGGGGAAACCTAACTCACGCAATAATATTGTAAAGAAAACTCATTTAGTGTATAAAATGGAACAACCTCTAAGAATTATTTGAGGTGATTATGATAAAGCTCACTTCTAAGAAATGTAGGCCACAGTTAGGTTTGTAACCAAAACCACCATTAGAACCTTAATAACCACAAGTGTGGGCATTTCTCTCACTCTCGCCATTCTTCTTTCTTCCCCTTCATGCTATTCCCTACCCAAACTGTGATGCCCAAAGCCTAGGAGCACCGCGCTACCACCTCTACCTCTATGACCAGTAGTGCCATCACCGTGTCTAGATCGAAGAGCTCTTCATAGCTACAATTAATCCCTCGTCTCTACCACAAGCAATGTGGTCGTTGTCATCTTCGATGAGCATAGAAAACAAGCCATCCAGCCCTCCCCGTTGATCCAAGGTGCCCCACCATTGAACCGGTATAGTGCACCAGCATCGGACAATTTGCCGAATTGGGTGTGTGATGGATGGTCCGCCAAGCCCCGCCCTTGATACGTCTCCAACGTATCTATAATATTTGCTTGTTCCATGCTATTATATTATCATTCTTGGATGTTTTACAGTCATTTTATAGCAACTTTATATCATTTTTTGGGACTAACCTATTGACATAGTGCCCAGCGCCAATTGCTGTATTTTGCTTGTTTTTTACTTCGCAGAATATCAGTACCAAACGGAGTCCAAACGCAGCAAAACTTTTTGGAGATTTTATTTTACCAGAAGACATCCATTAGCCCAAAGAAGTACCAGAGGGGAGGCTCGAGGGGAGCACAACCCAGCAGGGCGCACCAGGAGGCCCAGGCGCGTCTAGGTGGGTTGTGCCCACCTCGATGACCTCCCGCACCGCCTCTTCGCCCAATAAATACCCCAATATTCCAGAAGCCCTAAACGAAAAACAATTATAGTCACCGCAGGTTCTAGAACCACGAGATCCAATCTAGACACCATCACGGAGGGGTTCATCATCCTCATTGGTGCCTCTCCGATGATGTGTGAGTAGTTCTTCATAGACCTATGGGTCCGTAGGCAGTAGCTAGATGGCTTCCTCTCTCTTTTGATTCTCAATAGAAAGGTCTCTTGGAGATCTATTTGATGTAACTCTTTTTGCGATGTGTTTGTTCGGATCCGATGAAGTTTGAGCTCATGATTAGATCTATATCCATGAAAGTTATTTGAAGTTTTCTTGATCTCTTATATGCATGATTACTTATAGCCTCGTATTTCTTCTTTGAATCTTTGGTTTAGTTAGGCCAACTAGATCAATTTTTCTTGCCATGGGAAGAGGTGCTTTGTGATGGGTTCGATCGTTCGGTGTTCTTTCTCGGTGACAGAAGGGGCAGCAAGACACGCATGTATCGTTGCTATTAAGGATAACAAGATGAGGGCTATTCCTACATGAATAGGTCTCGTCTACATCATGTCATCGTTCTTATTGCATTACTCCATTTATCCATGAACTTAATACACTAGATGCATGCTGGATAGCGGTCGATGTGTGGAGTAGTAGTAGTAGATGCAGGAGTCGGTCTACTAATCTTAGACGTGGTACCTACATAATGATCATTGCCTGGATATCGTCATAATTATTCGATCTTCTATCAATTGCCCAACAGTAATTTGTTTACCCACCGTGTGCTATTTTCTCGAGAGAAGCCACTAATGAAATCTACGAGCCCCCGGGTCTATTCTTTATCATATTTGCTTTGATACCTATTTTTATTCGCTTTTATTTTTAGATCTATTATTCCAAAAACCCAAAAATACCTTGCTGCACTTTTTTATTGCTTATTTCATTTCACGTTTTATCTAGATCTATTTATCCAATCTACACAAATTTTATCCCGTCAACTTGACAGTTTCTGGCGTCGTTACCCGTAGAGGGATTGACAACCCCTCATAAGCGTCGGGTTGCAAGTATTTGTTCTTTGTGTGTTGGTACCGTTTACATAGTGTTGCTTGGTTCTCCTACTAGATTGATACCTTGGTTTCATAACTGAGGAAATACCTATCGTAGATGTGCTGCATCATCCCTTCCTCTTTGGGGAAATAACGGTGTAGTTCAAGCGACATCAGCCCTCCATCGACCCGACACGGTTGCTACTGCCACAACAATGAGGTGCTCGTTGAGGTTGGCTGACAGATCCTAGGATGAGAATGCCACGACCAGTGCCCTCCATAGGCATGATCCATTGAGGCATCCATTGATGTGGGTTGTCGTCTATTCCCGCTCGGTCCTGGGAGAAGAAGGCCATTGATGACCCCATCACCACACATGGCGAGCTCATGCATGGTACCGTTTTTTGTGCATATGAAAATGTTTAATTAGAGTTACTTGGTAGTAATGCTTATGCTAAGTTTGTAACATATTTGTTGTGGGGTTAGGTAATTAAGTTTACTTTGTTGTTAATTATGTACCTATGTTAATTTAATTGTAGGTATGCCTACATATACATTTGAATAATGTAGTTGTTAATAATGATGGTCATTTGGATCCCAGACTTGGTAAAACTGGTACATGTTCATGTGTCCTAGACTTCACCATGTATATGTTCGTTTACTTCGTATCATTCATGTTTATATTTAATTTAGTTTGTTAGAGCGCACTATTCTTCTCTATGTCCTCTCATATCATCTAAAAAGATTACTAAAATAATTCGTATCTTACATTCACCCTTACCATTTGATCTGGACATGTACTCATCGAGGGAAAGCTTATTTCCCCACTTTCTTTACCGTCCCTGCCCTGCTTAGCCCTCTCCCTCAAGCCCAAGAAGATATGACAAAAGGGTACCATGCCCAAAGCACCGACCTCCGTAGAAGTGCCACCCCCGGTTTCCTATCCGGAAGGACTTGAAAAATATGATTAAGGACTCATGAACGAATGGCGAGACCAAGGCGAAGATGGACCAAGGAAACCAACCAAGGAACCAAGTCGACCGCCTGAAGGAACATGGGACATCTTATACAAAGGCACCCAACGCCTCAAGTCCACTCGATTAGCTTAGCAGATTAGATCCGATCTAGACAACCCATCTAGATCGTCCACCCCTAACTAGATGAGTTCACCCTGAACTTCACGAACACCCTGTGTGGTTGATTATTGTAACTCCTTCGTGATATAATTATGAATAGGCATGATAATGATTTTTACTTGCCTCGTGAACACCCAAATATGGGTAAAATATGTGCCCCCTGTCCATCTGGTAACCTGAAGTTATGTCCCACTATTATACAAATTAGGTGTGTTTCCTCCATCATTGTTAGGAACTCAACAGAAATCAGGTCGACAACTTTGCGTCGACCGTGAGGATCCTCGCGATACCAGATCAGATCTACTCGCACCAGTCTCACTTTCATAACCACTGTCGACTTCAGCAATGACATCACCCCATGTCTTCCGCAACACCGAAGTAGGGGACACTGTACTACGAGCATGCACATCATTGCCATCTGACCATGCAAGCTGCTTTATAGAGAGAACATACAACTTATTTAAAGATTTGTTTGTTCTTTACCAATCTCACATCTTCCTGTCTGCCGCTGCTCTTCCCAAATTCTCTGGTGAGGCATGGTCTAAATATAGTCACACCATTATTTATTGACCTATTTTATAACTATTTGAGAGATCATATATTCCAAATACAATTCTAAATTATAAAGTGAGGCCACTAAGAAAAGGCAGCATGCATATAAGAGTTTTGAAGCCTTTAGAGCATGTTTGGTTCATATACTAAGTTTACCAAATTTACCATATTTTTCATACATGCCTATTAGACAATCAATATGAAATCTGCACTTTTCTATACGCGAGATAATCTTGTCATATTTTCTTAGTCAGTGACTCATGGGATTTAGATTAACAATTATCGAGAAAATCTTGGCAAATGAATAGATGAGGGTTGCCAAATTAACACAATTCATTTTCAAATCTCATCCGAGTATTCAAATATTTAATTATTGACAAAATATTCAAAGAAATTTCTTCAATTCACTAACGAATAGGGGAAATGAGTTCTTGAGATTGAGTTGCTTAGTTGCTCACCTATACGTCATGCCTCAACTGCACCTAGAGAAGTTAGTGTGATGGAGGCGTTCGTGGAGCTGGATGCAGGAGTGGCAAGCGCGCGCTGGTGCCTTTGAGGTCAGGTAGAGGGTGAGGCAGAGGGGGTGTGGTTGCGCTTGCACTTGTGGCTTTGAATTCGCCTTTCAAATCAATAGTGACAATGTTGGCATTAGTCTTCAAGCACCCTAGCACCATGAGGCCGGCGAGATTGCATCGGTCAGAGGTTGAAACAAGTCCAATAGGCATGGCTCGGTCTAGTTACGTTACGAGAGCATCCTAATCCACACATCGAGCAGCAGAGTACAAAATTACTTACGCGACACAAACTAGAACGTACTCCTAGATACACCTAACATTAATAATGATTATCCCACTTTTAATTACGTTGTAGTATTTTTTATTACTCTTTGCCCATGTTATCACACACCAAAAAAACTGCTGAAGACTGAGATAGTCTAACCCATATGACCGGGCTGAATATTTTACATCTAAGATTATGAAATTTGGAGATAATGGGCTGTTTTAACTTCTAGGATAAATGACCTTTCCCCCACCTTTACAAAGTGCTGCTGACCTTTCTACAAACCCAAGACAGGTGCACCCTTTTGGCAAAGATAGGCCACATTTGCCCTATTAATTGTTAATTAACCTAAGCAACGAAACTTCAAACGTAGATAAGTATTGTACCTTGTTTTTTCCTCATGACATATCTGAATTTACGGACTTCATTGTCATATAATGATCCATTCCCATGATGGGAACCGACAATATAGCACAACTCAAAGGGTGTTGTGAGGAACGAAGCCTATCCTATTGTTTCCCAACAATTGGAATGTTGGTCTCCGCACCTTTAATTAATTCCCATGTAGCTATTTTTTACATTTTAATTTCCATGTAGCTAGTGCTTTCCGATTAACCATAATAATCATGTTAAAAAGAATAGAGATGCTAAGTTGCTAATTAAGCATAATGGTCTAATTTTCATGGGATATGGTTCATATTTTGATGATCAAATTAATGGTCAATGTATTTTTTTTACAATACGTGATGGCCTTATAGTCCCGAATGTAGGGAGTACCTTGTGGCTAGACCCAAGTTCCTTGCACTCGGATGGACAGTAAAATCATAAAAAGTATCAAAAAATTCAGAAACTTTGTGGCTTTGATTATGGCCAAATGTTTTAGGTGCTTGCAAAATTTGGTGGTCGAATAACACCTGCGGAGCTATGTACAAAAATAACAAAAGTCGTGCTCAAACTTTTGTCCACTGTTTGAGCAAAATTTATACTTTGTTTGTATAGAGCTCCTTTGATGTTATTTGGCCACCAAATTCTGCAAGCAGCTAAAACATTTGGTTGTAGTCAAAGTCACAAGGTTTATTTTTTCTCTATTTGTTTTGATTTTACTGTTCATTGTGGGTATAATGAACTTGGGTTCACGATTGACATTAATGGTTGTCATGTGTTGCATGTATATGTAACTAATATTCTTGATTTATATAGATGGCCTTGTTATCTCTCAATTTGTTCTTTGTAATGTCATGGAAAAGTAACTTAGTAATAAACTAGAGGATACCCCGCGCTTTGTTGCGGGAATCGATTGCAGTATATTTCAAGGGATTTGATTGTATGAATCATGAACAGTTGAATTAACAACATATGAACTAAAACTAAAAACACATATTATATGTTGTATTTGATTATTGTGTATTTGAAAATATTTATTGAATATAAGTGACATAGTATAATGGATAAAAACCACATGCATGTTGTCTGGACCTTTGATAAGGTGGCATGACTGGTGAGATGGGATATGTGCATGGAATCAACTAATGATGGAGAACTTTTTATCATACATATTATGGTGGGCCTTTGATAAGATGTCATGTGTGCATATTAAGATAATAGAGGTAGTGAGGATCAACTATTCCGATGCATATGGTGGCTGGTTGTGTGCCCCGTAATTTTCCAAGAACATGCAAAAGATTTGCGTGTCACTGTATTAAGAAGAAAGGGGTCATGTTACAAGTGTCTGGGTAAGGACAGTGGCCAGGAGCTTTGCTTAGCCCCACGCACAGACGGAAAATAATTTCTTCAATTATCATAGCTTTGGCCGCTAAAAGAAACTAGCCAACACGCTATGCGAATTAAGTTAAAAAAGATGGTCATCTCCCTCACAGTTCAGTCACAACTTTCTCTTACAGCAAAAGCTACACTACTCCACCCGATTTTTCTCTGCCCTGCACTCCTTAGAGCAACTCTAGCAGACCCCGCAAAAGACGCGAAACCGCAAAATTCCGGCAAGTATACGGGCCCGGCCTAATTTTTCAGACAGAACAGAGCCCACATACTCGCCCGGCCCGTAAAAAAAATTTGCCGCGGCCCGCAAACCGCACGCCCCGACCACTATATCTACGGTTCCGCGACACGTTTGCGGGTCGAAACCCTATCCCCCGCTGCCGCCGAGCCACGCAATTCCCACCCCCTTCTTCACATTTCTCGCCGCCGGCGACCACCTTCCGCCTCCAGCCGCCATGTGGGGGCGCATGTGGAGCTCTGGACGCGGCTCCGGCAGCAGATCCAACGGCGGAAGCGACCCCGAGCGCGGGCGGCGCGTCTGGTCGGACGGGGCGAGGAAGTGGACCAACTACGGCCTCTCGCCGACTCCGAGCTTCCGCCTCCGGGAGACGTAGGAGTACGACCGTCGGCACGGCCGTACCCCGTCCTCTGCCGCGTCCTTCTTCTCTGCGGCGAGATCTTCCTACGCTGGGAGCTCCTCCTCTTCCGGCGCGGGCCTTCTCCCCGTGAAGAGGGAGTGGTCGGAGGAGCCGGAGGACTTCGAGTTCGTCCCCGTCAAGGAGGAGCCTGAGGAGCCCGAGAAGCTCGGCCGCCGCGGAGTCATCGGGCCGGAGGACTTCGTCGCCGACGTCGACGCGGTTGCGGCCACCATTGCCGAGTGGAGCGTGCGCGAGGAGGCGGAGCGCCCGCGCCACGCCGAGGAGCTCTGCGTCTCTCCAGCAAGACAATCTTCCACGCCCTCTCCTCCTACAGTCCCTGCTTTCGTCATATAGGAGTATCACTTACACACCGTGGAGCCATCCTTATGCGACCTAATTAACGAGCGATTACGGACTAAATAAGAAGGGGCACTTGCAATGGAAAGCATGCAGACAAAAGTTTCAACATCGCCAGGCTTTGAGGAAAAGCGGGAGAGAGCTAGGGACATTCCATGGCTCTAGCTAGCTAGTCGCATCAGTCTTTCATGAAGGTTAAGGGGAGTTTGCTAGCTAGATAGTGGTAGCTGCCTAACCGCTACTTCTTGGATCCCGGTCATGCATTTCGATTTTGTCACCATTTGATTTCGAGGGATCCAAGAAAGCTAAGAAACCGCCGGTGCTTCTTCATGTGACTGTAGTAGCTCTGAGTGGGAGGAATAAATCGACTGAGACTGGCAAGAGTCCAAGAGGAACCAACGCTCAATTCGTCATGGAAGATTTTTAACCGGTGGCATGTTGCTAGTATATGTAGGTGCCATGAATCTTTTCAGTCACAACGATAGTATTGTGGTATTGGAGGACGTATGAAATGAGAGCAGTACATAACTCGGTTGGGTGGAAAGTGGATGCACAATCTCGCCATCCAAGTTTTAGCTCGGGTCGAATGCATTAGGCTTTTTAGCTTTTTGTTGATTGACTGAACGTGTCAACCGTATTGCATGTTGCTTACGGAAAGTCTCTGGATGCTAATTGCCGTGTTTGCACTCATCGCATCGATCCAGTGCTCTTTCTAGAACACGGTACCATGCAGATGTCAACATACATGTACATACAGATCATCCATATAAACGCACACACACTCTACCCCTAAGAGCACCTTTAATATACCGAGCTAACACAACACCTTGGAATTGATGAAGTAACCATAGACTGTTTCGTAGTTGACAGAAATGTCTCCCACTAAACGAACATCATCGAAAAATCTGGAATAAATCCAAAATAATTGCAATCATCAGTGTGAACCTTTTTTTTTTGCGGGAAACATCAGTGTGAACCCTGGTGGGCTATTTTCATCACAAGGAACCTAGCCGTCTGATCTACGCTCACCATCTGAGCTATGCTTAGTTTGCCATAGACCCGGTGCTCAAATTGCGTCATGTTTTCTATTTATAATATCTTTTTAGTTTGTCAACCTGCGTCATGTGCACAAGAAAATTGGGGGATCTCAAGAAGATTTATCTAGCCCAATTAACTAACCAAACAGAGACAATATGGCATTGCTCCTTTTAAGCCCATGAATTAACAAATAAACCCAACGCAAGGTTTTTACGTCATGCATGTAGTACTGTAACTGCGGATGCTATGTCTCACAACATCTGTCTAGCTGAAGTTTGTCCATCGGTTGTTCGCTGATGTGTTCGTTCGTTTTTTTCGTTTTCTTTTGTTTTTGTTTAGTTTTCTTCTTTTCTTCTTCGGTTTTCTTTGGGGGTTTCTTCTTCATTATACTTTGGAATTTTTATTTGCTTTCTCTTTTGTTTCTTTCATGCTTTTCATCGGTTTTTCTTTTCTGTCTCGTTTTTTGTTTTCTTGTTTTTTTCTTGCTTTTCCACTGTTTTTTCTTTGTTTTTATCGGTTTTCACAGTTTTTCATTCTTATTGCACTTGTTTCCTCGGGTTTTTTTTTCATTTTTTTGGGGGTTTTCATTCTTTTTCATATACCTTAGTTTCTTTTGGTGTTTACTCTACATTTCTCATATACGTCTATACGTTTAACATATTTTAATACATGCTCCACGTTTCTCCATACACGTTTTTAATAGTTTTCAAATGCTTGATCCAAACTTTCAAATACAAGATTAATATATTTTTAATACATGGTAAATATTTTTTCTATTCACATCTTTACATTCTTAAATGCTTGATTAACATTTTTTAAATACATGATCAACATATTTTCTATAAACATTTAAGAAAAGTCAAATGATTGATTTTTTTTTCAAAAGCTTGATTAGTATTTTCTAAATACATGATCAAATTTTTTCACACACATTGTATAATGTTTTACATTTTTTCATATACATGATGCATGTACCGCCATTGTACATGGGCCTGGCCCGTGCGTGTACGTGGGCCTGCCTCGGACGGGCGTTTGCTACAGCCCCGATTCGGCCAGACATCCGCCGCCTGATTCATCGATTGCCTCCACTAAATAGCTAGAGATTAGGGTGGTTGGACTTGGGTTTATTTAGAGAGAAGTTTAGCTATTACTACTTTTATTTGTATTTGCTCGTAGCGACTAGTGCGACCGCCATGACATCCTATCGAAACCTCAAATTTTGCCTCGCGAGATTTACTTCATCCAGCATATTCGCTATTTCAGATTGCTTGGCTGTTATTTTCTTGCATGTTCTTCGATTTGCTTGCAGGAAAAATCCTTCGTTGATAGGTTGATCGCGTCGTTGGATCTGTTGATAACACCATGGAGTTGGTTCAGTAATTGTCTTGGATATCAATCGTGTACGATTCTACTTGCACGATTGGTAGACGGGTCATGAGAGTCAAATCCTCAAAAAAATCGTAGTTATTTCTCTCTCATCAAAATATTTAAAAACAATTGAAGGCTTGACTAACAAATTTTGAATATATGGTCAAAAAAATTCTAGACACATGTTTAACAGTTTTCAAATGCTTGATTAACATTTTCAAATACAAGATTAGCATTTTCTAATACAAGGTCAACATTTTTTTCTATACACATTGTAAGGTTTTCAAATGCTTGATTAACACTATTCAAATTTAAGATTGACATTTTTTGTATACACATTTGTATACATGGTCAATATTTTTCTATAAAAACTTCACATTTTTTAAATGCTTGATAAATATTTTTCAAACACTTGTTTAAATTTTCTTAATGTTTGATTAAATTTTCTAAATACATGATCAACTTTGTCACAGATATTGTATATTTTTTGTATATATTTTTTGTATACACAAACATTTACTTTATACTCATTTAATACTTTTAAAATACTTGGTTAACATTTTTTACTTTTCTATGTAATTACTTTTTATAATATAATAGTATTTATTTAGAATATTTGTAAGTTTAAAGGAAGTAAAACTTTCAAACGAAAATAAAAAAACATAAACAAACAGAAAAACGGTGCCAGAGCCTCCCGCGCGGCTAGACTGGCCCATTTAGACAGGAGCCTGACGCTGGAGCACGCTAGCTCGCGTTATAAGCGAGACATAGTGCTGCCCGTACCATGAAACTTCGAAGGATTCAGCACTCCAGTGCATATAGTTACCAACGGTCTTTCATTTTGTAAGAGGTTGCGCCAGATTTCTAATAGGTTTATTTATTCACAAATTTCCAAGAAAACGTTCAGAAATATTTTTAAAAAATAAAAAAACTATAAAAATTATCCCTTATTTTTTTGAAGAGAACATTTTGTAAAAAATGGAATTTTTTCGTAGAACCACGAACATTTAATTAAATGTTTATGAAAATATCTTTTAAATGGTTCACGAACATTTATTCAAACATTTTTCAAAATGTTTGAAATTTTCTTGAAACTGATTTTTTTTTAAAATTCTAGATGTCTTTTTAATTTATAAAAGAAAAAAAAATCCTTGACCGTGTTCTATAAAACGCAATGATTTTTAAATTTAGTGAACATGTCTTAGAAAACACATTTTTTTAAAAAAAGGGAATAAATTTTAGACAGAAACAAAAATACAAAAATAAAACTAGGAAAAGCAGTAAACGAAATAAAAAAGCAGATAGGATAAAGGTTCCTAAAACGATGACCAAGGCTAAGTTTATCAACTCTCAACAATTTTTATGCCTCATACTTTTTATGTGTGAAGTCATCACTATTCATAAGATTAATATGAACCCTTTTATTCTTTCTACTTTCTCAAGATCATAGCAACATAGCAAAGCCCTTGACTCAACACTAATCTTTATTATAGATAGCTCACGGACTCGATTACAAAAAAGTGATCACAAAGCAAAACTCAAAACTACTTGATATCAAAACTTCAATCTACTAGATCAAGATACTACTAAAAGGAGCGAACTAAATAAAACGGTAAAGATAGGATTGTGATGGTGATACGATACCGGGGCACCTCCCCCAAGCTTGGCAGTTGCCAAGGGGAGTGCCCATACCCATGTGATTATGTCCTCGGAGGTGGTGAAGTAGGAGTTGTTAATGATGTAGGCTTGTTCCTCAATTTACGCTTGACTATAATATTTTGCTCCTTTAGGTCCTCGATCTCCTGCTCAAGGCTTAACACTCTTTTGCATAATTCCTGTTTATTTTCCTGCAAGAGACGAAAAGGGATAAACTCGATCTTTGGCTTCTTTGCTCTATCAGGGAGGCTTGACTTTTTAAACTCCACATGCATGTCCCCAGGTTGAGGTAATGTGGCCTCGTCTTCGTCTGAACTAGTTTCTTCCTTTCCCTTAGGCTCATAGTCTTCCTCTTCCTCAGCGGTCCAACTGAAGGAAATATGCCCTAGAGGCAATAATAAAGTTATTATTTATTTCCTTATTTCATGATAAATGTTTATTATTCATGCTAGAATTGTATTAACCGGAAACATAATACATGTGTGAATACATAGACAAACATAGTGTCACTAGTATGCCTCTACTTGACTAGCTTGTTAATCAAAGATGGTTAAGTTTCCTAACCATAGACATGAGTTGTTATTTGATTAACGGGATCACATCATTAGGAGAATGATGTGATTGACATGACCCATTCCGTTAGCTTAGCACCCGATCGTTTAGTATGTTGCTATTGCTTTCTTCATGACTTATACATGTTCCTATGACTATGAGATTATGCAACTCCCGTTTACCGGAGGAACACTTTGTGTGCTACCAAACGTCACAACGTAACTGGGTGATTATAAAGGTGCTCTACAGGTGTCTCCGAAGGTACTTGTTGGGTTGGCGTATTTCGAGATTAGGATTTGTCACTCCGAATGTCGGAGAGGTATCTCTGGGCCCTCTCGGTAATACACATCACTTAAGCCTTGCAAGCATTACAACTAATGAGTTAGTTGCGAGATGATGTATTACGGAACGAGTAAAGAGACTTGCCGGTAACGAGATTGAACTAGGTATTGGATACCGACGATTGAATCTCGGGCAAGTAACATACCGATGACAAAGGGAACAACGTATGTTGTTATGCGGTCTGACCGATAAAGATCTTCGTAGAATATGTAGGAACCAATATGGGCATCCAGGTCCCGCTATTGGTTATTGACTGGAGATGTGTCTCGGTCATGTCTACATTGTTCTCGAACTGTAGGGTCCGCACGCTTAAGGTTTCGATGACAGTTTTATTATGAGTTTATGTATTTTGATGTACCGAAGGTTGTTCGGAGTCCCGGATGTGATCACGGACATGACGAGGAGTCTCGGAATGGTCGAGACATAAAGATTGATATATTGGAAGCCTATATTTCGACATCGAAATAGTTCCGGGTGAAATCAGGATTTTACCGGAACACCGGGGGGTTACCGGAACCCTCTCGGGGGATATTGGGCCTTAGTGGGCCAAGAGGGAGAAGAGGAGGGCCAGCCAGGGCAGGCCGCGCGCCCCCTCCCCCCCTAGTCCGAATAGGACAAGGAAGGGGGGGGGGGCGGCGCCCCCCTTTCCTCTTTCCCCTCCCCCCTTTCCTTCTCCACCAAGGCAAGAGGGGGGAGTCCTACTCCCGGTGGGAGTAGGACTCCTCCAGGCGCACCCCTAGGGGGCCGGCCGCACCTCCCCCCTCCCTCCTTTATATACGGGGGTGGGGGGCACCCCAGAGACACACAAGTTGATCATCGTGATCGTTCCTTAGCCGTGTGCGGTGTCCCCCTCCACGATATTACACCTCGGTCATATTGTAGCGGTGCTTAGGCGAAGCCCTGCGACAGTTGAACATCAAGATCGTCACCATGCCGTCGTGCTGACGGAACTCCTCCCCATACCTCTGCTGGATCGGAGTTCGGGGTGCGTCATCGAGCTGTACGTGTGTCAAGAACTCGGAGGTGCCGGAGTAACGGTGCTTGGATCGGTTGAACCGGGAAGACGTACCACTACTTCCTCTACGTTGCGTCAACGCTTCCACTTTGGTCTACGAGGGTACGTAGACAACACTCTCCCCTCTCGTTGCTATGCATCACCAGGATCTTGCGTGTGCGTAGGAATTTTTTTGAAATTACTACGTTCCCCAACAGTGGTATCAGAGCCTAGGTTTTATGGTTTGATGTTATATGCACGAGTAGAACACAAGTGAGTTGTGGGCGATATAAGTCATACTGCTACCAGCATGTCATACTTTGGTTCAGCGGTATTGTTGGATGAAGCGGCCCGGACCGACATTACGCGTACGCTTACGCGAGACTGGTTTTACCGTCGTGCTTTGCACACAGGTGACTAGCGGGTGTCAGTTTCTCCAACTTTAGTTGAACCGAGTGTGGCTACGCCCGGTCCTTGTGAAGGTTAAAACAGCATCAACTTGACAAACTATCGTTGTGGTTTTGATGCGTAGGTGAGATTGGTTCTTGCTTAAGCCCGTAGCAGCCACGTAAAACTTGCAACAACAAAGTAGAGGACGTCTAACTTGTTTTTGCAGGGCATGTTGTGATGTGATATGGCCAAGACATGATGCTATATTTTATTGTATGAGATGATCATGTTTTGTAACCAAAGTTATCGGCAACTAGCAGGAGCCATATGGTTGTCGCTTTATTGTATGAAATGCAAACGCCCTGTAATTGCTTTACTTTATCACTAAGCGGTAGCGATAGTCGTAGAAGCAATAGATGGCGTAAACGACAACGATGCTACGATGGAGATCAAGGTGTCGCACCGGTGACGATGGTGATCATGATGGTGCTTCGGAGATGGAGATCACAAGCACAAGATGATGATGGCCATATCATATCACTTATATTGATTGCATGTGATGTTTATCCTTTATGCATCTTATCTTGCTTTGATTGACGGTAGCATTTTAAGATGATGTCTCACTAAAAAATTATCAAGAAGTGTTCTCCCTGAGTATGCACCGTTGCCAAAGTTCGTCGTGCCCAGACACCACGTGATGATCGGGTGTGATAAGCTCTACGTCCATCTACAACGGGTGCAAGCCAGTTTTGCACACGCAGAATACTCAGGTTAAACTTGACGAGCCTAGCATATGCAGATATGGCCTCGGAACACGGAGACCGAAAGGTTGAGCGTGAATCATATAGTAGATATGATCAACATAGTGATGTTCACCATTGAAAACTACTCCATCTCACGTGATGATCGGTTATGGTTTAGTTGATTTGGATCACGTGATCACTTAGATGACTAGAGAGATGTCTGCCTAAGTGGGAGTTCTTAAGTAATATGATTAATTGAACTTTAATTTATCATGAACCTAGTCCTGGTAGTATTTTGCAAATTATTTTATAGATCAATAGCTCGCGTTGTTGCTTTCATATGTTTATTTTGATATGTTCCTGGAGAAAATTGTGTTGAAAAATGTTAGTAGCAATGATGCGGATTGGATCCATGATCTGAGGTTTATCCTCATTGCTGCACAGAAGAATTATGTCCTTAATGCACCACTAGGTGACAGACCTATTGCAGGAGCAGATGCAGACGTTATGAACGTTTGGCTAGCTCAATATGATGACTACTTGATAGTTTTGTGCACCATGCTTTATGGCTTAGAATCGGGACTTGAAAGATGTTTTGAACATCATGGACCATATGAGATGTTCCAGGAATTGAAGTTAATATTTCAAGAAAATACCCGAGTTGAGAGATATGAAGTCTCCAACAAGTTCTATAGCTAAAAGATGGAGGAGAATCGCTCAACTAGTGAGCATGTGCTCAGATTGTCTGGATACTACAATCGCTTGAATCAAGTGGGAGTTAATCTTCCAGATAAGATAGTGATTGACAGAATTCTCTAGTCACCATCACCAAGTTAGTAGAACTTCATGATGAACTATAGTATGCAAGGGATGATGAAAATGATTCCTGAGTTCTTCATGATGATGAAATCGATGAAGGTAGAAATCAAGAAAGGACATCAAGTGTTGATGGCTAACAAGACCACTAGTTTCAAGAAAAGGGCAAAGGGATAGAAGGGAACTTCAAGAAGAACAGCAAGCAAGTTGCTGCTCAAGTGAAGAAGCCCAAGTCTGGACCTAAGCCTGAGACTAAGTGCTTCTACTGCAAAGGGACTAGTCACTGAAAGCAGAACTACCCCAAGTATTTGGCGGATAAGAAGGATGGCAAAGTGAACAAAGGTATATTTGATATACATGTTATTGATGTGTACTTTACTAGTGTTTATAGCAACCCCTCGGTATTTGGTACTGGTTCAGTTGCTAAGAGTAGTAACTCGAAACAGGAGTTGCAGAATAAACAGAAACTAGTTAAGGGTAAAGTGACGATGTGTGTTGAAAGTAGTTTCAAGATTGATATGATCATCATTGCACACTCCCTATACCTTCGGGATTAGTGTTGAACCTAAATAAATGTTATTTGGTGTTTGCGTTGAGCATGAATATGATTTGATCGTGTTTATTGCAATACAATTATTCATTTAAGTAAGAGAATAAACTATTGTTCTGTTTACATGAATAAAACCTTATATGGTTACACACCCAATGAAAATGATTCATTGGATCTCGATCGAAGTGATACACATATTCATAATATTGAAACCAAAAGATGCAACGTTAATAATGATAGTGCAACTTATTTGTGGCACTGCCGTTTAGGTCATATTGGTGTAAAGCGCATGAAGAAACTCCATGCTGATGGGATTTTGGAATCACTTGATTATGAATCATTTGATGCTTGCGAACCATGCCTCATGGGCAAGATGACTAAGACTCCGTTCTCCGGAACAGTGGAGCAAGCAACTGACTTATTGGAAATAATACATACTAATGTATGCGATCCGATGAGTGTTAAGGCTCGCGGCGGGTATCATTATTTTCTGACCTTCATAGATGATTTGAGCAGATATGGGTATATCTACTTGATGAAACATAAGTCTGAAACATTTGAAAAGTTCAAAGAATTTCGGAGTGAAGTGGAAAATCATCGTGACAAGAAAATAAGGTTTCTACGATCTGATCGCGGAGACAAATATTTGAGTTACGAGTTTGGTCTTCAATTAAAACAATGTGGAATAGTTTCACAGCTCACGCCACCTGGAACACCACAACGTTATGGTGTGTCCAAACGTCGTAATCATACTTTACTAGATATGGTGCGATCTATGATGTCTCTTACTGATTTACCGCTATCATTTTGGGGTTATGCATTAAAGATAGTTGCATTCACGTTAAAAAGGGCACCATCTAAGTCCGTTGAGACGACACAATCTGAACTGTGGTTTGGCAAGAAACCAAAGTTGTCGTTTCTTAAAGTTTGGGGCTGCGGTGCTTATGAGAAAAAGTTTCATCCTGATAAGCTCGGACCCAAATCGGAGAAGTGCGTCTTCATAGAATACCCAAAGGAAATTGTTGGGTACACCTTCTATCACAGATCCGAAGGCAAGATATTCGTTGCTTAAAATGGATCCTTTCTAGAGAAGGAGTTTTTCTCGAAAGAAGTGAGTGGGAGGAAAGTAGAACTTGATGAGGTAACTGTACCTGTTCCCTTATTGGAAAGTAGTTCATCACAGAAATTTGTTCTTGTGACTACTATACCAATTAGTGAGGAAGCTAATGATGATGATCATGTAACTTCAGATCAAGTTACTACCGAACCTCGTAGGTAAAACAGAGTGAGATCTGCACCAGAGTGGTACGGTAATCCTGTTCTGGAGGTCGTGTTACTTGACCATGACAAACCTACGAACAATGAGGAAGCGATGATGGGCCCAGATTCCGCGAAATGGTTTGAGGCCATGAAATCTGAGATGTGATCCATATATGAGAACAAAGTATGGACTTTGATGGATTTGTCCGATGATCGGCAAACCATAAAAAATAAATGGATCTTCAAGAGGAAGACGGACGTTGATAGTAGTGTTACTATCTACAAAGCTAGACTTGTCGAAAAAGGTTTTGACAAAGTTCAAGGTGTTGACTACGATGAAATTTTCTCACTCGTAGTGATGCTTAAGTCTGTCCAAATCTTGTTAGCAATTGCCGCAATTTTATGAAATCTGGCAAATGGATAAACAAAACTACATTCCTTAATGGATTTAAAGAAGAGTTGTATATGATGCAACCAGAAGGTTTTGTCAATCCTAAAGGTGCTGACAAAATACGCAAGCTCCAATGATCCATCTATGGACTGGTGCAAGCATCTCGGAGTTGGAATATACGCTTTGATAAGTTGATCAAAGCATATAGTTTTATACAGACTTGTGGTGAAGCCTGTATTTACTAGAAAGTGAGTGGGAGCACTACAGCATTTCTGATAAGTATATGTGAATGACATATTGTAGATTGGAAATAATGTAGAATTATTCTGCAAAGCATAAAGGAGTGTTTGAAATGAGTTTTTCAAAGAAAGACCTCGGTGAAGCTGCTTACATATTGAGCATCAAGATCTATAGAGATAGATCAAGACGCTTGATAAGTTTTTTCAATGAATACATACCTTGACAAGATTTTGAAGTAGTTCAAAATGGAACAGTCAAAGAAAGAGTTCTTGCCTGTATTACAAGGTGTGAAATTGAGTAAGACTCAAAACCCGACCACGGCAGAAGATATAAAGATAATGAGAGTCATTCCCTATGCCTTGGCCATAGGTTCTATAAAGTATGCCATGCTGTGTACCAGATCTATTGTATACCCTACACTGAGTTTGGCAAGGGAGTACAATAGTGATCTAGGAGTAGATCACTGGACAGTGGTCAAAATTATCCTTAGTGGAATAAGGATATGTTTCTCGATTATGGAAGTGAAAAAAGGTTCGTCTTAAAGGCTTACGTCGATGCAAGTTTTGACACCAATCTGGATGACTCTAAGTCTCGATCTAGATACATATTGAAAGTGGGAGCAATTAGCTAGAGTAGCTCCGTGCAGAGCATTGTAGACATAGAAAATTGCAAAATACATAACGGATCTGAATGTGAAAGACCCGTTGACTAAGATTCTCTCACAAGCAAAACATGATCACACCTTAGTACTCTTTGGGTGTTAATCACATAGCGACGTGAACAAGATTACTGAATCTAGTAAACCCTTTGGGTGTTGGTCACATGGCGATGTGAACTATGGGTGTTAATCACATGATGATGTGAACTATCGATGTTAATCACATGGTGATGTGATCTAGATTATTGACTCTAGTGCAAGTGGGAGACTGAAGGAAATATGCCCTAGAGGCAATAATAAAGTTATTATTTATTTCCTTATTTCATGATAAATGTTTATTATTCATGCTAGAATTGTATTAACCGGAAACATAATACATGTGTGAATACATAGACAAACATAGTGTCACTAGTATGCCTCTACTTGACTAGCTTGTTAATCAAAGATGGTTAAGTTTCCTAACCATAGACATGAGTTGTTATTTGATTAACGGGATCGCATCATTAGGAGAATGATGTGATTGACATGACACATTCTGTTAGCTTAGCACCCGATCGTTTAGTATGTTGCTATTGCTTTCTTCATGACTTATACATGTTCCTATGACTATGAGATTATGCAACTCCCGTTTACCGAAGGAACACTTTGTGTGCTACCAAACGTCACAACATAACTGGGTGATTATAAAGGTGCTCTATAGGTGTCTCTGTAGGTACTTGTTGGGTTGGCGTATTTCGAGATTAGGATTTGTCACTCCGAATGTCGGAGAGGTATCTCTGGGCCCTCTCGGTAATACACATCACTTAAGCCTTGCAAGCATTACAACTAATGAGTTAGTTGCGAGATGATGTATTACGGAACGAGTAAAGAGACTTGCCGGTAACGAGATTGAACTAGGTATTGGATACCGACGATCGAATCTCGGGCAAGTAACATACCGATGACAAAGGGAACAACGTATGTTGTTATGCGGTCTGACCGATAAAGATCTTCGTAGAATATGTAGGAACCAATATGGGCATCCAGGTCCCGCTATTGGTTATTGACTGGAAACGTGTCTCGGTCATGTCTACATTGTTCTCGAACCGTAGGGTCCGCACGCTTAAGGTTTCGATGACAGTTTTATTACGAGTTTATGTATTTTGATGTACCAAAGGTTGTTCGGAGTCCCGGATGTGATCACGGACATGACGAGGAGTCTCGGAATGGTCGAGACATAAAGATTGATATATTGGAAGCCTATATTTGGACATCGGAATAGTTCCGGGTGAAATCGGGATTTTACTGGAACACCGAGGGGTTAACGGAACCCTCCCGGGGGATATTGGGCCTTAGTGGGCCAAGAGGGAGAAGAGGAGGGCCGGCCAGGGCAGGCCGCGTGCCCTCTCCCCCCTAGTCCGAATAGGACAAGGAAGGGGGGGCGGCGCCCCCTTTCCTCTTTCCCCTCCCCCCTTTCCTTCTCCACCAAGGCAAGAGGGGGGAGTCCTACTCCCGGTGGGAGTAGGACTCCTCCAGGCGCACCCCCTAGGGTGCCGGCCGCACCTCCCCCTCCCTCCTTTATATACGGGGGCGGGGGGCACCCCAGAGACACACAAGTTGATCATCATGATCGTTCCTTAGCCGTGTGCGGTGCCCCCCTCCACGATATTACACCTCGGTCATATTGTAGCGGTGCTTAGGCGAAGCCCTGCGACAGTTGAACATCAAGATCGTCACCACGCCGTCGTGCTGACGGAACTCCTCCCCGTACCTCAGCTGGATCGGAGTTCGGGGTGCATCATCGAGCTATACGTGTGTCAAGAACTCGGAGGTGCCGGAGTAACGGTGCTTGGATCGGTTGAACCGGGAAGACGTACGACTACTTCCTCTATGTTGCGTCAATGCTTCCGCTTCGGTCTACGAGGGTACGTAGACAACACTCTCCCCTCTCGTTGCTATGCATCACCATGATCTTGCGTGTGCGTAGGAAATTTTTTGAAATTACTACGTTCCCCAACACCAACCACCATGTTCCAAGTCCCCGTAGACCCTAGGGTCTGCAAGAAAATCAGCCACATAGCTTTCTCCCTCCGAGTCCTGGGACGACATATGGCCCCAAGTCTGTAACAGAAACAGCTCGAAACGAAAACAAAGGATATTTGCGTGATACGGTGGTCAAAACCTTCGGGAGTATATATAATGATTTTTTACCGACCAAAATACGTAACGTGCAAGAAAACGGAGTCCGGGAGGCACACGAGGTGTCCACGAGACAGGGGGGCGCGCCCAGTAGGGGAGCGCCCTCCACTCTCGTGGAGGCCTCGTGTCCCTTTCGGACTACTTCTTTCTTCCGAAAATTCTTAAATATTCCAAAACTAATAAAAATTGCCATTGGAGTTGTTTTGGAGTCGGTTTACTTACCGTACCACATACCTATTCCTTTTCGGAGTCTGGAACGTTCTGGAAAGTGTCCCTTATGTATTCCTCCGGGGTTACGGTTTCAACAATATTAGTTTCAACATTGATAGGATTACCTGAAATATAATGTTTAATTCTTTGACCGTTTACCACCCTCGGACTTGTGCCTTCGAAGTTGTTGATTTTTATGGCACCAGAACGATAGACCTCCTCGATAACGTAAGGACCTTCCCATTTTGAGAGAAATTTTCCTGCAAAAAATCTTAAAGGAGAGTTGAATAATAACACATAATCTCCTACGTTAAACTCACGCTTTTGTATCCTTTTATCATGCCAGCGTTTGACTTTTCCTTTGAACAACTTGGCATTCTCATAGGCTTGCATTCTCCATTCCTCAAGTGAGCTAATATCAAACAACCTTTTCTCACCGGCAAGTTTGAAGTCATAGTTGAGCTCTTTAATAGTCCAATATGCTTTATGTTCAAGTTCAAGGGGTAAATGACACGCTTTTCCATAAACCATCTTATACAGAGACATACCCAAAGGATTTTTCTATGCAGTTCTATAGGCCCATAATGCATCATCATTTGGACCAATTCTTTCTAGATCAATTCACAGTCTTTTGTAATATCAATTTGAGTTATCTATTGCTCAACTCTACTTGACCACTAGACTGCGGATGATAAGGAGATGTGATTCTATGATTGACATCATACTTTGCAAGCATCTTATGGAAAGCACCATGAATAAAATGTGAACCACCATCAGTCATAAGATATCTAGCGACTCCAAACCTCGGAAAAAATAACTTCTTTAAGCATTTTAATAGAAGTGTTATGATCAGCACTACTAGTTGGAATAGCTTCTACCCACTTAGTAACGTAATCAACAGCAACTAAAATATGTGTATACCATTAGAGGTAGGAAAAGGTCCCATATAATCAAAGCCCCAAACATCAAACGGTTCAATAACAAGAGAATAATTCATAGGCATTTCTTGGCGTCTACTAATGTTACCTATTCTTTGGCATTCATCAGAAGATAAGACAAACTTACGAGCATATTTGAAGAGAGTAGGCCAATAAAAACCAGATTGTAGTACCTTGTGTGCAGTTCTATCTCCAGCATGGTGTCCTCCATAGGATTCAGAGTGACACTTGCGTAGGATCTGTTCCTGTTCATGCTCAGGCACACAACATCTAATAACACCATCTACTCCTTCTTTATAAAGGTGTGGGTCATCCCAGAAGTAATGTCTTAAATCATAAAAGAACTTTTTCTTTTGCTGGTATGTGAAACTAGGCGGTATAAATTTAGCAACAATGTAATTAGCATAATCAGCATACCAAGGAGCTGTACGAGAAGCATTAATGACCGCCAATTGTTCATCAAGAAAGCTATCATCAATAGGCAGTGGGTCATCAAGAACATTCTCTAACCTAGACAAGTTGTCTGCAACGGGGTTCTCAGCTCCCTTTCTATCAATAATATGCAAGTCAAATTCTTGGAGCAAGAGAACCCATCTAATGAGTCTAGGCTTAGCATCTTTCTTTTCCATAAGATATTTAATAGCAGCATGATCAGTGTGAATAGTAACTTTGGAATCATCAATATAAGGTCTAAACTTATCACATGCAAACACAACTGCTAAGAATTCTTTTTCAGTAGTAGCATAATTTCTCTGAGCAGTATCAATAGTCTTACTAGCATACTGGATAACATTCAATTTCTTATTGACTCTTTGCCCTAGAACATCACCTACAGCATAATCGCTAGCATCACACATAATTTCAAAAGGTAAATTCCAATTAGGTGGCTGAACAATAGGTGCAGTGATCAAAGCTTTCTTAAGTATTTCAAATGCTTCTACACAATCATCATCAAAGACAAAAGGAATATATTTTTGTAATAAATTAGTCAGAGGCCTAGAGATTTTCGAAAAGTCCTTAATGAACCTCCTATAAAAACCGGCATGACCAAGGAAACTTCTTATACCTTTTATGTCCTTGGGACATGGCATCTTTTCAATAGCATCAACCTTGGCTTTATCAACTTCAATACCTCTCTCGGAGATCTTATGCCCCAAGACAATGCCTTCATTAACCATAAAGTGACACTTTTCCCAATTCAGGACGAGACTAGTGTCTTCGCATCTCTGCAAAACTCGATCAAGGTTGCTCAAACAATCATCAAAAGGGGATCCATAAATGGAGAAATCATCCATGAATACCTCACAAATCTTTTCACAAAAATCAGAGAATATAGCCATCATGCATCTTTGAAAGGTAGCAGGTGCATTACATAAACCAAAAGGCATACGTCTATAAGCAAAAGTACCAAAAGGGCAAGTAAAAGTAGTTTTAGATTGATCCTTAGCTGACACGGGTATTTGAGAGAAGCCAGGATAACCATCTAGAAAGCAGAAATGAGTGTGTTTGGATAGTCTTTCTAGCATTTGATCAATAAAAGGTAAAGTGTAATGATCTTTCTTAGTAGCTTTATTTAATTTACGGAAATCAATTGCCATCCTATAACCTGTAATAATTCTTTGCGGGATCAATTCATCTTTATCATTAGGAACAACGGTAATACCTCCCTTTTTAGGAACACAATGGACAGGGCTTACCCATTCACTATCAGCAACGGGATAAATAATACCTGCCTCAAGGAGCTTTAGTATCTCCTTTCTTACCACTTCCTTCATCTTGGGATTTAGTCATCGTTGAGGATCTCTAATAGGTTTGGCATCTTTCTCCACTGTAATTTTGTGTTGGCATAATGTGGGACTAATGCCCTTAAGATCATCCAAAGTATATCCAATAGCTGCTCGGTGCTTCTTCAGAGTTTTGAATAATCTTTCTTCTTCTTGCTCTAAAAGGTTAGCACTAATAATAATAAGATATATTTTCTTTTCATCAAGATAAGCATACTTAAGATTATCAGGTAATGGTTTGAGTTCAAACACAGGATCACCCTTGGGTGGAGGGGGATCCCCAAGAATTTCAACGGGGAAGTTATGTTTCAGCATAGGTTCCTGTTTAAGGAACACTTCATCTATTTACCTTCTTTCCTTCATAAACATATCATTTTCATTGTCTGGCAAATATTGTTCTAACGGATCAGTAGGAGGCACCGCAATGGAAGCAAGACCAACAATCTCATCCTTACTAGGTGGTTCCCTATCACGAGGTTGTCTATGAAACTTAGCAAAATTAAACTCATGAGACATACCATCTATGCCAACGGTGACAGTATCTTTTTCACAATCAATCTTAGCACTAACTGTATTCAAGAAGGGTCTACCAAAAATAATGGGACAAAAATCATCTTGTGGGGAACCAAGAACAAGAAAATCAGCAGGGTATTTAACCTTCCCACACAAAACTTCAACATCTCTAATGATCCCAAAGGGTTTAATGGTATCCCTATTAGCAAGCTTAATAGTAACATCAATGTCTTCTAATTCAATGGGTGCAATGTCATGCATAATTTCTTGATATAAGGTATAAGGTATTGCACTAGCACTAGCACCCATATCACATAAGCCATGATAACAATGATCTCCTATTTTAACAGAAATAATAGGCATGCCTACGACAGGTCTATGTATCTTAGTATTTGATCTAGCAATGTTAGCAGTCTCACCACAGAAATAAATAACATGCCCATCTAAATCATCATCCAAGAGATCTTTAACCATAGCAATACTAGGTTCAACATTGATTTGCTCAGGAGGTGTATAAGTCCTAGTATTACTCTTATGAACAACAGTCGAAGCTTTAGCACGATCCTTTATCCTAACAGGAAAAGGAGGTTTCTCAACAAAGTAGTAGGAACAATAGGATCACTATAGGTGATAGTCTTTTCTTCAACTGTAATAGGTGCAACTACTTTCACTTCAACAGGAGGATTATATTTAAACCACTTCTCTTTAGGGAGATCAACGTGAGTAGCAAAAGATTCACAGAAAGAAGCTACTATCTCAGAGTCAAGTCCATACTTAGTGCTAAATCCACGAAAAGCATCGGTATCCATAAAAGATTTAACACAATCGAACTTAGGTGTCATACCTGACTCCTTACCATCGTCGGAACCCCAATCTTCAGAGTTGCTTTTAATTCTTTCCAATAAGTCCCATTTGAAATCAATAGTCTTCAGCATATAAGAACCAGCACAAGAGGTATCGAGCAGGTTGCGATTATCAAGAGAAAGCCGAGCATAAAAGTTTTGAATAATCATTTCCCGGGAGAGCTCATGATTGGGGCATGAATATAACATTGACTTAAGCCTCCCCCAAGCTTGAGTGATGCCTTCTCCTTCGCGAGGCCAGAAATTATATATGTAATTACGATCACGATGAACAAGATGCATAGGATAGAACTTCTGGTGAAATTCCAACTTCAATCGCTTATAATTCCAAGATCTCATATCATCACATAGCCTATACCATGTCAATGCATCTCCCTTCAAAGATAAAGGGAAGACCTTCCTTTTGACAACATCATCGGGAATACCTGCAAGCTTAAATAATCCACAAACTTCATCCACAAAGGTAAGGTGTAAATCGGGATGCAATGTTCCATCTCCTGCAAATGGATTAGCTAGCAGTTTCTCTATCATACCCGAAGGAATCTCAAAGTAAATATTTTCATAAAGTTCAGTAGGTTGAGGAGCAACTCTTTGCTCTTCTGGTCGGGGTGAAGATACCCCGAACAAGCCCCTCAAAGGATTAGTTTCCATAGTGACAAGTAACAAAAAAATTCAGCACACTATATAAATGTTTCCTTACCAGGTTCCACTCGCCAAAAGCGCTACACTCCCCGGCAACGGCGCCAGAAAAGAGTCTTGATGACCCACAAGTGTAGGGGATCTATCGTAGTCCTTTTGATAAGTAAGAGTGTCGAACCCAACGAGGAGCAGAAGGAAATGATAAGCGGTTTTCAGTAAGGTTTTCTCTGCAAGCACTGAAATTATAGGTAACCGATAGTTTTGTGATAAGATAAATAGTAACGAGTAACAAGTAAATAAAGTAAATAAAGTGCAGCAAGGTGGCCCAATCCTTTATGTAGCAAAGGATAAGCCTAGACAATTTCTAATAATGAGAAAGGAGCTCCTGAGGACACATGGGAATTATCGTCAAGCTAGTTTTCATCACGTTCATATGATTCGCATTCGGTACTTTGATAATTTGGTATGTGGGTGGACCGGTGCTTGAGTACTGCCATTACTTGGACAAGCATCCCACTTATGATTAACCTCTATTGCAAGCGTCCGCAACTACAAAAGAAGTATTAAGGTAAACCTAACCACAGCATTAAACATATGGATCCAAATCAGCCCCTAACGAAGCAACGCATAAACTAGGGTTTAAGCTTCTGTCACTCTAGCAACCCATCATCTACTTATTACTTCCCAATGCCTTCCTATAGGCCCAAATAATGGTGAAGTGTCATGTAGTCGACGTTCACATAACACCATTAGAGGAAAAGACAACATATATCTCATCAAAATATCGAACGAATACCAAATTCATATGACTACTAATAGCAAGACTTCACCCATGTCCTCAGGAACAAACGTAACTACTCACAAAGCATATTCATGTTCATAATCAGAGGAGTAATAATATGCATAAAGGATCTGAACATATGATCTTCCACCAAGTAAACCAATTAGCATCAACTACAAGGAGTAATCAACACTACTAGCAACCCACAGGTACCAATTTGTGCTTTTGATACAAGATTGGATACAAGAGATGAACTAGGGTTTTGAGAGGAGATGGTGCTGGTGAAGATGTTGATGGAGATTGACCCCCTTCCGATGAGAGGATCGTTGGTGATGACGTTGGTGATGATTTCCCCCTCCCGGAGGGAAGTGTCCCCGGCAGAACAGCTTCGCCGGAGCCCTAGATTGATTCCGCCAAGGTTCCGCCTTGTGGCGACAGAGTTTCGTCCCGTAAGCTTGCCCACAATTTTTTCCAGGGTAAAGGCTCTCATATAGCAGAAGATGGACACCGGAGGCCCACCAGGGGGCCCAGGAGATAGGGGGCGCGCCCAGTAGGGGGGCGCGCCCTCCACTCTCCTGGACAGGGTGTGGGCCCCCTGATGTATTTCTTTCGCTCAATAAATCTTATAAATTCCAAAAACATGTTTCGTGGAGTTTCAGGATTTTTGGAGCAGTGCAGAATAGGTTTCCAATGTTTGCTCCTTTTCCAGCCAGAATTCCAGCTGCCGACATTCCCCCTCTTCATGGTAAACCTTGTAAAATAAGAGAGAATAGCCATAAGTATTGAGATATAATGTGTAATAACAGTCCATAATGCAATAAATATTGATATAAAAGCATGATGCAAAATGGACATATCACAAGCCACGACGCAATAGACACAAGCGTCGCAACAATGCCGACAATGCCGAAGACACGACAGTCAATGCCGGATTCAGAGGCCCTAAATCCGGACAACAGAAAAAGCCATTCAAAAGAAACAATCCGAGCCCGTCCAGTCTGGACCGCATACTCGATCGCTCATGTCAAATTGACGGCACCCCAGATAAACCAGCCAACCACACCAACAGGCAATGCTGGGTGTTTAAACAGGCCGGCAAGTTGAATGCCGAAAACATGGAAAAGGGGCTGCATAGCGATGACTACGAGGAGCCCCGACTACCGAACACAGGAGGGCAGAAGAAATCCCCCCCCAAGGTGAAAACAATGAATAAGATATACACAACCCATATTCCCAAGCGGGAACGGAAGCGTGCACTGAGGGACGTCTATGCGATGGAGCCAGTCACCCCAAAATTCAACCCATGGTCCTCTTTTCCAATCACTTTCGATCGCAGGGACCATCCTACCAGTATCCGTCATGGCGGTTCGGCCGCATTGGTTCTTGACCCCATCATTGATGGATTCCACCTTACACGAGTCCTCATGGACGGTGGCAGCAGCCTGAACCTGCTCTATCAGGATACAGCGTGCAAAATGGGCATCGACCCCTCAAGGATCAAGCCCACAAAAACTACCTTCAAAGGTGTCATACCAGGTGTGGAGGCCTGTTGCACGGGCTCAGTCACACTGGAAGTGGTCTTCGGATCTCCGAACAATTTCCGAAGTGAGGAGTTAATCTTTGACATCGTCCCCTTCCGCAGCGGCTATCATGCACTGCTCGGACGAACCGCATTTGCCAGATTCAACGCGTTGCCGCATTACGCATACCTCAAGCTCATAATGCCAGGACCTCGTGGGGTTATAACAGTTAATGGAAACACTGAGCGCTCGCTCCATATGGAGGAGCACACTGCGGCCCTCGTGACAGACGTACAAAACAGCCTTCTTAGGCAAACAACCAATCCGGTGACAGAGAACCGGACACCGTCAAGCAAGTCCGGGGTACCCCGCAACAAGATCATTCGGCACGTCCAGAGCTCGACTAGCAATTTGGCCTCCATCCTAATCCCAATCAAGCGGCAAAATTTGTGCTGCAATTACACACTTAAAATACCATGGGCATAGGCGGAGGCATGGCTACGACACGGTCCACAATGCGGTTCGACCGCCCTAGGACCCATGCATTTTTGCAACACTTTTCTTTCAGGTCCCTATCTTCGGGAGCCTCTTCGATAGATCAATTATCGGACACACAGCAGGACGTACACACCAAGAAGACAAGAAGCTTTGGCGTACAAGGGAATCCTCAGGTGGTCTCTGACAATGATCGTTATACCTGTTTTACATACCCGCACACAGCTCGCTCCTGGCCTGGATGTGTCAAACAGTCCTATTTTTGCTTATTGCATTACTTGTATACATACGCTTTGATGTACAATTTAAATAACAAGGAAACATAATGTACATCGTCAGCTTACTATTACATTTACTCCTTTTTGATTATTTACTGCACTCGTACACTTTGGTACGTTTGGCTCGCCAGGGGCTTCAGTGTACCCCATAACACAGCAAGAAAAGTCCGAACACTTTTGACGGTGCAGCACCCCGAACTTATAGCATTGTATGCATTAGCTTCGAATCATGTCTTGGGTCAATAGTTGGGTTTGCCCGGCTCCTATGTTTTGGTACCTTACGTTCTGCTATATCGGCTAAGGTAGCGCAGGGAGAACTACTGCGATTGTGTCCCGGTTCTTCCGGACGAGCACCTCAGTAGAGAAAGCCAAAAACTAACTGTCATGATGAGGCGAGAGCTGGTCGCTGTTCGAGAGGTCTCAAATCCTTAAAGATTTTTTCCGCTTCGGGCGAAGAATCGGCCTTGTCCGATTTAGGCGTGTATAGCGCCCCAAGTTCGGCCTTCTGAACACTATGGGCTTCGCCAAAATTTAAAATTGTAGACTTCTATGGATAATTGAGAGTGATAAAGCTGTATAGTCCGATTGCCTGGTTCGTTGCGTTAAACACCTCCTTAAAAGGACCAAAAATTTGGATAAAGAGTGTTTATATTTATCCCGAACACCCCGGTACTAGTACATGGGGGAAGAAGCCGACGACTGGCCAACTCTCAAGATTTTATAAACGGCTGCACAGAAGGTAATATTTTTAATTAACAAAGCGCTATATAGCATACACGAACTCGTTTTCATATTACAGGATGACTTAAGTACATTCATTCAAATATTACATCATTCATACATTCACCAGCCACAAGGAGGGCACCCTTAACATTGTCATAGTATTGTTCGGGGTGGCGATGCTCCTTGCCCTTCGGCGGCCCCTCCGTCACCAGCTTCTCGGCATCCATCTTCACCCAGTGCACTTTTGCACGGGCCAAGGCCCTGCGTGCACCTTCAATACAGACGGACCACTTAATGACTTCAATCCGCGGACAGGCATTCACCATCCGCTTGACAAGGCCGAAGTAGCTGTCGGGCAGGGGCTCGCCAGGCCACAGCCGGACTATGAAGTCCTTCATGGCCAGTTCGGCCGCCTTGTGAAGTTCAACCAGTTGCTTCAGCTGGTCGCTCAAGTTCATCGGATGCTCGACCCCAATATACTGGGACCAAAATAGCTTATCCGTCAAGCTCCCTTCCTCAGCTCAGTAGAACTTTGCGGCATCAGAGATGTTGTGAGGCAAATCTGCGAATGCTCCTGGAGAGCTCCGAATTCGGGTAAGTAAAAGGAAAGTCTCCTTAACATGCTTGCTTTGCATAATGAAAGCCTTACCCGCCGCTATCTTCTTGGCCGCCTCAATCTCCTGGAGGGCCTTCTGGGCTTCGACCTTGGCGTCTTGCGTGCTCTGACGGGCCTTCGCAAGCTCCGACTCTTGTGTCTTGGAGTCACGCTCCAAGGTCTCGAATTTCTTGATGAAATCCTGGAGCTCTTGCTGGACCTCATTAACCCGAGCCTCTTGTTTTTCGCGCTCGGTGCGCTCCTTGGCCGCTTTGCCTTCAGCCTCGGATAGCGCCTTCTTAAGGGCCGCTACTTCGGTCGTGGCCCCTATTATACACATGATGCCTCTATTAGCATCAACAATTTATCCTTTATATAACATTCAGACGGGGTATCACTTACCCTTGTTCTCCTCGAGCTGCCTCTTCACGAGGCCAAGTTCTTCTTCAGCCCTCCCCAGGTTATGCTTCAGTCCGAAGACCTCCGTAGTGAGTGCGGCGGCAGTCAGCAGCGACACCTGCTTATTCACATAGGCATAATTTGATTAGCCTCCTGGTAATAACATGTGATCCTCTGTTCGGCCTTTCCTTCCAAACACCGAACAGAGCATCATGGGCTACTGTCTATATTGTGATATTTTCTCATCATTACTTACCTTAAAGCCTGTTAAGAGACTGGCGCAGGCTTCAGTCAATCCGCTTTTTTGCGGACTGAACCTTCGCAATCACAGTACTCATCAGAGTACGGTGTTCTTCATCAATGGAAGCGCCTCGAAGCCCTTCCAGCAAGTTGTTCGATGCCTCTGGATGGACAGAGGTCATTGGCACAGGTGGCTCGCCCTCCTTAGCAGAGGGCTGCCTGCCTGAAACCGGAACCACGGGAGGTTCCGGCATGGTATCCGGCTGGGGGCCAAGCTTGCTGCGGCCCCCCTCATCAGAATCCATGGGGATCTCCCCCCCATGAGCCCGGCGTTGGAGGTTTCGCCTTCAGGCGCCTCCAGAACTATCTCCCCCTGGCCTGGTATCCTCTTAGACAACACTTCAGTGTCGTCTGGGGGCCGGGGAGTGGAGGCCGTCGGGAGCGAATCGATGTTCATCGCCGACGAGCTCAAAGACCCATCCGAGGAGGACAGGTCGATGCGGGCTTTGGACGGGCTGCAGGAGTATATCTTAATATGATAAGAAGCCATGAATCTAAACGTACCAGAAGTATTATGGCATACGGATGCTTACGACTTCGCCAGGGGCTTGTCCCTGGGTAGCCACTCTGTTGGAAATATGCCCTAGAGGCAATAATAAAAGTATTATTATATTTCATTGTTCATGATAATTGTCTTTTATTCATGCTATAACTGTATTATCCGGAAATCGTAATACACGTGTGAATACATAGACCACAATATGTCCCTAGTGAGCCTCTAGTTGACTAGCTCGTTGTGATCAATAGATAGTCATGGTTTCCTGGCTATGGACATCCGATGTCGTTGATAACGGGATCAAATCATTAGGAGAATGATGTGATGGACAAGACCCAATCCTAAGCATAGCACAAAGATCGTGTAGTTTGTTTGCTAGAGCTTTTCCAATGTCAAGTATCTCTTCCTTTGACCATGAGATCGTGTAACTCCCTGATACCATAGGAGTGCTTTGGGTGTATCAAACGTCACAACGTAACTGGGTGACTATAAAGGTGCACTACAGGTATCTCTGAAAGTGTCTGTTGGGTTGACACGGATCGAGACTGGGATTTGTCACTCCGTATGACGGAGAGGTATCTCTGGGCCCACTCGGTAATGCATCATCATATTGAGCTCAAGGTGACCAAGGTGTTGGCCACGGGATCATGCATTACGGTACGAGTAAAGTGACTTGCCGGTAACGAGACTGAACAAGGTATTGGGATACCGACGATCGAGTCTCGGGAAAGTAACCTACCGATTGACAAAGGGAATTGTATACAGGGTTTGATCGAATCCTTGACATCGTGGTTCAACCGATGAAATCATCGAGGAGCATGTGGGAGACAACATGGGTATCCAGATCCTGCTGTTGGTTATTGACCGGAGAGTGGTATCGGTCATGTCTGCATGTCTCCCGAACCCGTAGGGTCTACACACTTAAGGTTCGGTGATGCTAGGGTTATTAGGAAGACTAGTATGTGACTACCGAATGTTGTTCGGAGTCCCGTATGAGATCCCGGACGTCACGAGGAGTTCCGGAATGGTCCGGAGGTGAAGTTTTATATATGGGAAGTTGTCATACGGACACTGGAAAGTTTCGGGGGCTTATCGGTATTGTACCGGGACCACCGGAGAGGTTCCGGGGGTCCACCGGGAGGGGACACCCCTCCCGGAGGGCCACATGGGCCGCAAAGGGGAGGGAGCCAGCCCCTGGAGCGCTGGGCGCGCCCCCACGTTGGGCCCATGCGCCTAGGGTTGGGGGGGAAACCCTAAGGGGGGCGCCCCCCTTGCTTGGGGGGCAAGTCCCCCCTCCCTGGCCGCCGCCCCCCTAGATCCCATCTAGAGGGGTCGGCCCCCCCTTGCCCCTTCCCCTATAAATAGAGGGGTGAGGGGAGGGCTTCCGCACACATCTTCTAGGCGCAGCCCCTCCCCTCCCCAACACATCTCCTCCTCTGTTACGTGCTTGCGAAGCCCTGTCGGAGTACTGCTGCACCAACACCACCACGCCGTCGTGCTGCCGTTGGAGCGATCTTCCTCAACCTCTCCTTCCCCCTTGCTGGATCAAGAAGGAGGAGACGTCTCCCGTCCCGTACGTGTGTTGAACGCGGAGGTGCTGTCCGTTCAGCACTTGGATATCGGTGATCTGAATCACGTCGAGTACGACTCCATCATCACCATCCCCTTGCAAGCTTCCGCATGCGATCTACAAGTGGTATGTAGATGCAAACTCAGTCCCTTGACTCGTTGCTTAGATGAACTCATAGATGGATCTTGGTGAAACGTAGGAAAAAATTTAATTTTCTGCAACGTTCCCCAACAGTGGTATCAGAGCTAGGTCTATGAGTAGTTCTCTAATGCACGAGTAGAACGCAATTTTGTTGTGGGCGTGGATCTTGTCAACTTGCTTGCCACTACTAGTCTTTTCTTGCTTCAGCGGTATTGTGGGATGAAGCGGCCCGGACCAACCTTACACGTACGCTTACGTGAGACCGGTTCCACCGATTGACATGCACTAGTTGCATAAGGTGGCTGGCGGGTGTCTGTCTCTCCCACTTTAGTTGGAGCGAAATCGATGAAAAGGGTCCTTATGAAGGGTAAATATAAGTTGACAAAATCACGTTGTGGTTATTCGTAGGTAAGAAAACGTTCTTTCTAGAACCCAATTGCAGCCACGTAAAAGATGCAACAACAATTAGAGGATGTCTAACTTGTTTTTCAACGATTGATCATGTGATGTGATATGGCCAGAAGTTGTGATGAATGATGAATTGTGATGTATGAGATCATGTTCTTGTAATAGGATTCACGACTTGCATGTCGATGAGTATGACAACCGGCAGGAGCCATAGGAGTTGTCTTTATTTTTTGTATGACCTGCGTGTCATTGAAGAACGCCATGTAAACTACTTTACTTTATTGCTAAACGCGTTAGCCATAGAAGTAGAAGTAGTCGTTGGCGTGACAACTTCATGAAGACACGATGATGGAGATCATGATGATGGAGATCATGGTGTCAAGTCGGTGACAAGATGATCATGGAGCCCCAAAGATGGAGATCGATGGAGCTATATGATATTGGCCATATCATGTTACAACTATATAATTGCATGTGATGTTTATTATGTTTATGCATCTTGTTTACTTAGGACGACGGTAGTAAATAAGATGATCCCTTACAACAATTTCAAGAAGTGTTCTCCCCTAACTGTGCACCGTTGCTACAGTTCGTCGTTTCGAAGCACCACGTGATGATCGGGTGTGATAGATCCTTACGTTCACATACAACGGGTGTAAGACAGTTTTACACAGCAAAACACTTAGGGTTAACTTGATGAGCCTAGCATGTACAGACATGGCCTCGGAACACGGAGACCGAAAGGTCGAACAGAGTCGTATGGAAGATACGATCAACATGAAGATGTTCACCGACGATGACTACTCCGTCTCACGTGATGATCGGACACGGCCTAGTCGACTCGGATCGTGTAACACTTAGATGACTAGAGGGATGTCTAATCTAAGTGGGAGTTCATAATTTGATTAGATGAACTTAATTATCATGAACTTAGTCTAAAACCTTTGCAAATATGTCTTGTAGATCAAATGGCCAACGCTCATGTCAACATGAACTTCAATGCGTTCCTAGAGAAAACCAAGCTGAAAGATGATGGCAGCAACTATACGGACTGGGTCCGGAACCTGAGGATCATCCTCATAGCTGCCAGGAAGCAATATGTCCTAGATGGACCGCTAGGTGACGCTCCCGTCCAAGAGAACCAAGACATTATGAATGCTTGGCAAACTCGTGTTGATGATTACTCCCTCGTTCAGTGCGGCATGCTTTGCAGCTTAGAACCGGGGCTCCAAAAGCGTTTTGAGCATCACGGAGCATATGAGATGTTCGAAGAGCTGAAACTAGTTTTTCAAGCTCATGCCCGGGTCGAGAGATATGATGTCTCCAACAAGTTCTACAGTTGTAAGATGGAGGAAAACAGTTCTGTCAGTGAGCACATCCTCAAGATGTCTGGGTTGCACAACCGTATGACCCAGCTGAACATTAACCTCCCAGATGAGGCGACCATTGACAGAATCCTCCAGTCGCTCCCACCAAGCTACAAGAGCTTTGTGATGAACTACAACATGCAGGGGATGGTGAAGACCATTCCTGAAGTGTTCTCGATGCTGAAGTCAGCAGAGGCTGAAATCAAGAAAGAACATCAAGTGTTGATGGTCAATAAGACCACTAAGTTCAAGAAGGGCAAGGGCAAGAAGAACTTCAAGAAGGACGGCAAAGATGTTGCCGCGCCCGGTAAGCCAGTTACCGGGAAGAAGTCAAAGAATGGACCCAAGCCTGAGACTGAGTGCTTTTATTGCAAGGGGAAGGGTCACTGGAAGTGGAACTGCCCCAAATACTTAGCGGATAAGAAGGCCGGCAACAACAAAGGTATATTTGATATACATGTAATTGATGTGTACCTTACCAGTACTCATAGTAACTCCTGGGTATTTGATACCGGTGCCGTTGCTCACATTTGTAACTCACAGCAGGAGCTGCGGAATAAACGGAGACTGGCGAAGGACGAGGTGATGATGCGCGTCGGGAATGGTTCCAGAGTCGATGTGATCGCCGTCGGCATGCTGCCTCTACATTTACCTACGGGATTAGTTTTGAACCTTAATAATTGTTATTTAGTGCCAAGTTTGAGCATGAACATTGTATCAGGATCTCGTTTAATATGAGATGGCTACTCATTTAAATCCGAGAATAATGGTTGTTCTATTTATATGAGAGATATGTTTTATGGTCATGCTCCGATGGTCAATGGTTTATTCTTAATGAATCTCGAGCGTAATATTACACATGTTCATAGTGTGGATGCCAAAAGATGTAAAGTTGATAACGATAGTCCCACATACTTGTGGCACTGCCGCCTTGGTCACATTGGTGTCAAGCGCATGAAGAAGCTCCATGCTGATGGACTTTTAGAGTCTCTTGATTATGAATCGTTTAACACATGCGAACCATGCCTCATGGGCAAAATGACCAAGACTCCGTTCTCCGGAACAATGGAGCGAGCAACCAACTTGTTGGAAATCATACATACCGATATGTGCGGTCCAATGAGCGTTGAGGCTCACAGAGGATATCGTTATGTTCTCACTCTCACTGATGACTTAAGTAGATATGGGTATGTCTACTTAATGAAACACAAGTCTGAGACCTTTGAAAAGTTCAAGGAATTTCAGAATTAGGTAGATAATCAACGTGACCGAAAGATAAAGTTCCTACGATCAGATCGTGGAGGAGAATACTTAAGTCATGAATTTGGTACACACTTAAGGAAATGTGGAATCGTTTCACAACTCACGCCGCCTGGAACACCTCAGCGTAACGGTGAGTCCGAACGTCGTAATCGCACTCTATTGGATATGGTGCGATCTATGATGTCTCTTACCGATTTACCGCTATCATTTTGGGGATACGCTCTAGAGACAGCTACATTCACTTTAAATAGGGCACCGTCTAAATCCATTGAGACGACACCGTATGAATTATGGTTTGGGAAGAAACCTAAGCTGTCGTTTCTAAAAGTTTGGGGATGCGATGCTTATGTCAAGAAACTTCAACCTGAAAAGCTCGAACCCAAGTCGGAAAAATGCGTCTTCATAGGATACCCTAAGGAAACTATCGGGTATACCTTCTACTTAAGATCCGAGGGCAAGATCTTTGTTGCCAAGAATGGATGCTTTCTGGAAAAAGAGTTTCTCTCGAAAGAAGTAAGTGGGAGGAAAGTAGAACTTGATGAAGTACTACCTCTTGAACGGGAAAGTGGTGCAGCTCAGGAAAATGTTCCTGTGATGCCCACACCAACTGAAGAGGAAAACAATGATGATGATCAAGGTACTTCGGATCAAGTTGCTACTGAACTTCGTAGGTCCACAAGGACACGTTCCACACCAGAGTGGTACGGCAACCCTGTCCTGGAAATAATGTTATTAGACAACGGTGAACCTTTGAACTATGAAGAAGCAATGGCGGGCCCAGATTCCAACAAATGGCTTGAAGCCATGAAATCCGAGATAGAATCCATGTATGAAAACAAAGTATGGACTTTGACAGACTTGCCCGATGATCGGCGAGCGATAGAAAACAAATGGATTTTTAAGAAGAAGACGGACGCGGATGGTAATGTTACCATTTATAAGGCTCGACTTGTCGCTAAGGGTTATCGACAAGTTCAAGGGATTGACTACGACGAGACATTCTCTCCCGTAGCGAAGCTGAAGTCCGTCCGAATCATGTTAGCAATTGTCGCATACTATGATTATGAGATATGGCAGATGGACGTCAAAACGGCATTCCTTAACGGACATCTTAAGGAAGAGCTGTATATGATGCAGCCGGAAGGTTTTGTCGATCCTAAGAACGCTAACAAAGTATGCAAGCTCTAGCGATCCATTTATGGGCTGGTGCAAGCACCTCGGAGTTGGAACATTCGCTTTGATGAGATGATCAAAGCATTTGGGTTTATGCAGACTTATGGAGAAGCCTGCGTTTACAAGAAAGTGAGTGGGAGCTCTGTAGCATTTCTCATATTATATGTAGATGACATACTCTTGATGGGAAATGATATAGAACTTCTGGACAGCATTAAGGCCTACTTGAATAAGTGTTTTTCAATGAAGGACCTTGGAGAAGCTGCTTACATATTAGGCATCAAGATCTATAGAGATAGATCGAGACGCCTCATAGGTCTTTCACAAAGCACATACCTTGATAAGATTTTGAAAAGGTTCAAAATGGATCAGTCCAAGAAGGGGTTCTTGCCTATGTTACAAGGTGTGAGATTGAGCTCGGCTCAGTCACCGACCACGACAAAGGATAAAGAAGAGATGAGTGTCATCCCCTATGCTTCAGCCATAGGATCTATTATGTATGCCATGCTGTGTACCAGACCTGATGTAAACCTTGCCGTAAGTTTGGTAGCAAGATACCAAAGTAATCCCGGCAAGGAACACTGGACAGCGGTCAAGAATATCCTGAAGTACCTGAAAAGGACAAAGGACATGTTTCTCGTTTATGGAGGAGACGAAGAGCTCGTCGTAAAGGGTTACGTCGACGCTAGCTTCGACTCAGATATGGATGACTCTAAGTCACAAACCGGATACGTGTATATGTTGAATGGTGGAGCAGTAAGCTGGTGCAGCTGCAAGCAGAGCGTCGTGGCGGGATCTACGTGTGAAGCGGACTACATGGCAGCCTCGGAGGCAGCGCATGAAGCGATTTGGTTGAAGGAGTTCATCACCGACCTAGGAGTCATACCCAATGCGTCGGGGACGATTAAACTCTTCTGTGACAACACTGGAGCTATTGCCCTAGCCAAGGAGCCCAGGTTTCACAAGAAGGCCAGGCACATCAAGCGTCGTTTCAACTCCATCCGTGAAAATGTTCAAGATGAAGACATAGATATTTGCAAAGTACATACGGATCTGAATGTCGCAGATCTGTTGACTAAACCTCTCTCGCGAGCAAAACATGATCAACACCAGAACTCTATGGGTGTTCGATTCATCACAATGTAACTAGATTGGTGACTCTAGTGCAAGTGGGAGACTGTTGGAAATATGCCCTAGAGGCAATAATAAAAGTATTATTATATTTCATTGTTCATGATAATTGTCTTTTATTCATGCTATAACTGTATTATCTGGAAATCTTAATACACGTGTGAATACATAGACCACAATATGTCCCTAGTGAGCCTCTAGTTGACTAGCTCGTTGTGATCAATAGATAGTCATGGTTTCCTGGCTATGGACATTGGATGTCGTTGATAACGGGATCGCATCATTAGGAGAATGATGTGATGGACAAGACCCAATCCTAAGCATAGCACAAAGATCGTGTAGTTCGTTTGCTAGAGCTTTTCCAATGTCAAGCATCTCTTCCTTTGACCATGAGATCGTGTAACTCCCGGATACCGTAGGAGTGCTTTGGGTGTATCAAACGTCACAACGTAACTGGGTGACTATACAGGTGCACTACAGGTATCTCCGAAAGTGTCTGTTGGGTTGACATGGATCGAGACTGGGATTTGTCACTCCGTATGACGGAGAGGTATCTCTGGGCCCACTCGGTAATGCATCATCATATTGAGCTCAAGGTGACCAAGGTGTTGGCCACGGGATCATGCATTATGGTACGAGTAAAGTGACTTGCCGGTAACGAGACTGAACAAGGTATTGGGATACCGACGATCGAGTCTCGGGCAAGTAACGTACCGATTGACAAAGGGAATTGTATACAGGGTTTGATCGAATCCTCGACATCATGGTTCAACTGATGAAATCATCGAGGAGCATGTGGGAGCCAACATGGGTATCCAGATCCCGTTGTTGGTTATTGACCGGAGAGTGGTCTCGGTCATGTCTGCATGTCTCCCGAACCCGTAGGGTCTACACACTTAAGGTTCGGTGACGCTAGGGTTATTAGGAAGACTAGTATGTGACTACCGAATGTTGTTCGGAGTCCCGGATGAGATCCCAGACGTCACGAGGAGTTCCGGAATGGTCCGGAGGTGAAGTTTTATATATGGGAAGTTGTCATACGGACACCGGAAAGTTTCAGGGGCTTATCGGTATTGTACCGGGGCCACCGGAGAGGTTCCGGGGGTCCACCGAGAGGGGCCACCCCTCCAGGAGGGCCACATGGGCCGCAAAGGGGAGGGATCCAGCCCCTGGAGGGCTGGGCGCGCCCCCCACCTTGGTCCCATGTGCCTAGGGTTGGGGGGGAAACCCTAAGGGGGGCGCCCCCCTTGCTTGGGGGGCAAGTCCCCCCTCCCTGGCCGCCGCCCCCCCTAGATCCCATCTAGAGGGGTCGGCCCCCCCTTGCCCCTTCCCCTATAAATAGAGGGGTGAGGGGAGGGCTGCTGCACACATCTTCCAGGCACAGCCCCTCCCCTCCCCAACACATCTCCTCCTCCATTACGTGCTTGCGAAGCCCTGTCGGAGTACTGCTGCACCAACACCACCACACCGTCGTGCTGCCGTTGGAGCGATCTTCCTCAACCTCTCCTTCCCCCTTGCTGGATCAATAAGGAGGAGACGTCTCCCGTCCCGTACGTGTGTTAAACGCGGAGGTGCTGTCCGTTCAGCACTTGGACATCGGTGATCTGAATCACGTCGAGTACGACTCCATCATCACCATCCCCTTGCAAGCTTCCGCACGCGATCTACAAGTGGTATGTAGATGCAAACTCACTCCCTTGACTCGTTGCTTAGATGAACTCATAGATGGATCTTGGTGAAACGTAGGAAAAATTTTAATTTTTTGCAACGTTCCCCAACACACTCCTCGTCGCTGTAGGCGGCCGTCGTGGAGTGGTCCGGAGGGAGGGTCCTCCCTTTCTTGGACCCTTTGGCCTCCCCGGATGGGGCGGCCTTCCTCTTCTTCTCCCCCTCGGAGGGGAGGGGTTTTTTCTCTTCCTCCTCCTTGTTTTTGTTGGAGGAGTGCGCTTTGGTGTCTTCGGATGACGAGTCTGACACAACCTTGCGCCAGAGACCTTTCCTGGTCCCCGTAGCCTTCTTCTAGGCCTTCTTCCCTGGCACCTCATAGGGCGCCGGAAACAGCATCTCCGTCAGGAGTTCATCTGCTGGGTCTTCAGGCAATGGAGCCGGACAGTCGATCCGCTCCGCTGTCGCCACATAGTCCTGTTAAAAACAGTACGATGGCTTATATTCCTCCCACAAATATACTAAGGAAAGGCACATCTTGTGAAATATAGAGTGCTTACCGAATTGGTGTGGCGCTTTGCGCTGAGTCCGCGATCCTCGGTGGTGGGAGGAGGTACTTCGGCAGCCTTGAATAACACCTTCCAGATGTCTTCGTGCATCGTGTCGAAGAGCTCTCGTAGAGTCTGGTGTTTGGCTGCATCGAACTCCCACAGGTTGAACGCCCATCTTTGACACGGGAGGATCTGGCGAAAGAGCATGACCTGGACCATGTTGACAAGCTTGATCTTCTTGCTTATCATATTCTTGACGCAGTTCTGGAGGCCGGTTAGCTCCGCGGGTGCGCCCCAGGCTAAGCCCTTCTTCTTCTAGGAGGTTACCCGCATGGGGATGCGGGATCAGAATTCGGGGGGCCACCGCCCAGTTGGTGTCGTGCGGCTGGGTGATGTAGAACCACCCCGACTTCCACCCCTTTATGGTGTCCACATAGGAGCCCTCGAGCCAGGTGACGTTGGGCATCTTGCCCACCATAGCGCCTCCGCACTCTGCTTGCTGGCCAACCACAATATTCGGCTTCACATTGAAGATCTTCAGCCACAGGCCAAAGTGCGGCCTGATGCGGAGGAAGGCCTCGCACACGACGATAAACACCGAGATGTTGAGGATGAAATTTGGGGCCAGATCATGAAAATCTAGCCCATAGTAAAACATGAGCCCGCGGACAAATGGGTGGAGGGGGAATCCCAGTCCGCGGACGAAGTGGGCGAGGAACACAACCCTCTCACGGGGTTGCGGAGTCGGAACGATCTTCCCTGCGTCTGGGAGCCGGTGCGCGATGTCTGCGGCCAAGTATCCGGCCTCCCGGAGCTTCGTAATGTCCTACTCCGTGACGGAGGAGGCCATCTACTTGCCTCCTGCTCCGGACATGTTTGGAATGGTTGTACGGAGAAGGTGAGAACTGGGGCGCTGGAGCTCGAGAGCGCGAGAATGGATGAGCGAAGGAAGAAGAAGGCGTGGGTGAAAGAGGATAATCCCTATCTCTTTATAAAGGCGGTAGAAACTGTGTGCCTCCCCACTCGCCTGTTAAAATCGCTTATTCCCTAAGCGCCACGATTGATGGCGTGGTTGGGTTACCCATGCCCGTATTGATGATAATCCCGCGATAAGGGGACATGATCTCTGCTTCGACAAGACGTGCCAAGGAAACTGCCTCGCATTACGTGCAGTAGCCGGTTGTGAAAAACGGTTCGAATAATGACCGGACCATGGCGTGATGTCATGCTATAAAAGCTATCAGCAGATTAGATTTATGGAATACTGTGCTCTCTACGGTGGTATGTGGAATTTGTTTTGCAGAGTCAGACATGATCCTTGTGTTCACAATCTTCTATGAAGAATTCGGAGAAGGAACCCGCCTTGCAATGCCGAAGACAATCTGCGCGCCGGACTCATCGTCATTGAAGCCTGGTTCAGGGGCTACTGAGGGAGTCCTGGATTAAGGGGTCCTCGGATAGCCGGACTATATAGTTTGGCCGGACTGTTGGACTATGAAGATACAAGATTGAAGACTTCATCCCGTGTCCGGATGGGACTCTCCTTTGCATGGAAGGCAAGCTTGGCAATTCGGATATGTAGATCTCCTTCTCTATAACCAACTCTGTGTAACCCTAGCCCCCTCCGGTGTCTATATAAACCGGAGTGTTTAGTCCGTAGGACAGGAACAACAATCATAATCATAGGCTAGCTTCTAGGGTTTTAGCCTCTACGATCTCGTGGTAGATCAACTCTTATAATACTCATATCATCAAGATCAATCAAGCAGTAAGTAGGGTATTACCTCCATCGAGAGGGCCCGAACTTGGGTAAACATCATGTCCCTTGTCTCCTATTACCAGTAGCCTTAGACGCACAGTTCGGGACCCCCTACCCGAGATCTGCCGGTTTTGACACCGACAATAGGTAGTAGAGGTAACCAGTGGTGCTCGATGGCGACGGGGTATTTGTTCGACCAGTCTGTCCTTCTGCACAAGAACTACGTCTGGTTGGAGGGGTTGTGACTTAACACAGAAGATAAACTCTCTTCACCCTATTCTCTTTGATAATTGGTTCAGCAACCAATGTCGATTACTCGTGGTAGATACTTGAGGCGATCTCCAAAACTTTGTAGACTTCTTCTTCGAGAATCACAATCACTCTTGGCCTCTAAAAAAAATGACACCTAACCATCTAGAGAGTTTGCAGGTCTCAAGAGTAATAGGCGGAGCATACTGGACTTAGATTCAAGTGATGCTGAACCACTATATAATTCTTCGGCTCTAGGGGTTTTCTCTTGGTGGATTTTAAACTCAAATTGCTTAGAGAGGGGGTTGCTCAACAATCTTCTCAGAATCAAATGGAGCAGCCGCCAGACAGAGTTGACACAGGGTGGCTATTTATAGCCGCAGCTTTCTCTGGTGGAAAATGACCATTTTGGACACGCGGTCCAGCTAATGGCCAATCAACACATTTACAACTATGGGATTTTGGAGCAATGATAACATTACTTGAGGAACAAGTAATGCTAAGTCCTTGGTCTAAGACAAATCTCTCGCAACAAAGAAGATCACCGTGTCTTGATGGCAATTATTTGCTCAGAACACAAAAAGATTTCTCTTGCAACTTTCATAGGATTTGGGTTTACCATCAGAGAATCAAAGGTTGGAGCGCTACACCCCTCTTAATAGTACGGTGGTCTTATGACTCAATAAAGAGAATAAAAACAACAAAACAAATGCTACATCTTCACTTCGTCTTCAATCTCCTCGGACAAGGTCATTTTCCTCGAATATACATCGAACCAATTGTTTTACTTCAGCAATTTTTGAGGGGTCACTCTTGTCATCATTATCTTCAGAGATAACCTTCGCTGCAGTGCAGGGAGATTATCTTCGTCATTTACATCAAAATCCTCGATATCTCAGGGGCCTATTACTCTATGTGCACTGGAAAACACATAAGTCCCATATTGTTTATGTCAACAAACTCCAACACATAAGGGGCCTATCATTGCACCAACATTCTCCCCCTTTTTGGACGGTTTTTGACAAAACAGACAATCATCAAAGTGAAGATAGATAAGTGAAAAGTAATTCGAACAAGAGTGAATTAGTGTTACTTGGCTTGATGATGAAATATACTCTCCCTAGATGTATGCAGGGTAACTGATATGAGATAAAATCCTCCTGCAATTCATGGAAGTATATAGGGGAGATTTCAATCATTCGAGATAATGATTCGCATTGATGACATATAATCCATCGAGATTGTAATCAATCATTCATAAATTCTGATAATAATTCCACCTCAAAACAAATGCTTCGTGACAAATGGTGTAGCAGGCGAGGTTATTAACATTACAACACATAAGTTTTACATCACATCACATATAGTCTATAAGGCATAAGTTTCAAAACAAACGGGAAACCAAACCAAATAAACACAGAGGGCAAATCTATCAAAACTTGATGTAATTCTCCCCCTTTTGTCAACTTGTCTCAAAAAGGTGATGAAGAACAGGAGTGCAAAAGCTGTGAACTTGATTCACTCTGTGGCTTCACCAGAAGAGTTGTCCAAAGAAGTTTCTGGTTTGGACGTAACTGGAAGATCTTCATGTTAGCAGTAGCAGATTTGTCTTTAGGAATGGCTTCTTGGTGCTTTTCTAATGAGGGTGCATTGGGATCAGCCTCTTAATTAATATGTGATAGTACATTTCCTTCCGCTGTTTTTTCGGTCGATGAGGTGGCTTCAGGTTCTTTGATTATCTTGCGAAGCTTGATATGCAGAAGGTTAGTAGTTGGCGCTCGATCAGGAAGAGGAGGTGTAATGCAATCTTGGAAATCTTCTTTAGCGAAGCCTTGGTTAATATAATCATAAAGTTCTTTGAGATCGTTGGCCAGAAGTTGTTTCTTGGAGAAAAACTTCCAAAGCAACTTCCAGAGGCTCTTCTTATTTTCAGCTGCAACCATATGCACTACTTTGGTTCGGTTGTTGACGGCATTAAGCTCGGCAGCAAGATGTGCTTTATCTTGGCGATCCTTAGAAATATGCTGCAACAGCAGCTGTTGTGTGTGCATACTTACTTCAATCTGCGATGGAGGTTGAAGAGATGTCTTTCGGTCACGCTGAGGCAGTCGAGGCGCATCGAATGTTTTGTCATAATCTTGATGGCTTGAGTCTGGTGATTTAGCCGAAGAAATATCTTGCATGACTTGCAGGGTGTCCTGGACACGAGGAATAAAGCTTTTGTGACTCACTTTCGCCAAGTACTTTGTCTTCATGGCATGATCAACAACCTTTTTAATCCATGGTGCATAGACTTTGATGGTTTTCGGATGCTGAGTAGAGTCCTTCAATATTTGCATAAACACATCCTCAACATCAAAGACATATTTCTTGGAGATGGCGTAGATGGCATTTCGAAGAACATCCGAAATGACATTATTTGTACTCATCCCATCCAGAGGCAAATGTTGTAGGTCGGCAAATTATACAAAGTTTGATTTTTGAAAGTTAAGTGCTTGGGCATGGGACGATCATGGTAGTCTCAAATCTTTTCTTTGTCCATGGTACATTGAAAGATTTCATCTTAAATAACATCAATGTTGTGCACTCTAATCTCATTTTTGCCATGCTCGAACCGAGGGAAATGAAAATGGGAGACAAAATCTGTAGATGTGCATTTGATCTGTTTCCCTTCGGTCATCCACTCCATGATCCACTTGGAACCGTCGGACTCATCACCAGAGTTGTACAATGTTGCATAGAACTGAAGGATAATTTCTCAGTTCCACGTATGCTCAAATGCAAAGACATTGGTGAGGCAAAAATCCTCAAGATCTTGCAGTATCTGATCAAAACAGCCCTCTTCATAGCTGAGAAATCCAGGAACTCATGAGGAAATATCTTTTGGCTGTCATACGGAATCCGAGAATAATAAACGGCATGTTCTTGGTTCCAGAAACGGGGCGATTCAGATGTGTGTGGTCCTTTGTATGGACTTTCTTTAAAGAATTGAGGGTGTGTATTCTGATTGAATAGTGGTCCTTTGGCACCAGCACCAGTCTTGAACAATGGCAGTTGTTCACGAGGATATGTATATTTAAGTTCATCTTCAACTGAAATTACTTCATCTCCATATACTATGGAGTCTATATGACGAGAAGAAATAGATCTGTTTGCCATTGTAACATCATCTCAAATTCTTCGTGATGTGGCAAGTGACACTTGCAATTGAGCTAGAGCAAATGGCACATAAGTTGGAGCTGTAGAAGTAGTAGGTAGCGGAGCAGATTCCTTTTCAATATGCACCGGAGGCGGTTGCGTTTGATCTTCAGAGATCTGGGGTTGTGCAGAGGGAGGATCCGAAGCATTTGGTTCGTCACGAGCAGGAGAAGCTTGTGGCTCGGACCGATGGATTTCACCTTCTTCGGAGACATGTGGCTGAGAAGGAATGGCGTCACGAATAGGGGAGGCCACAAGCACTGGTTCAGTTGGCCTTGGCGGGGGAATTGCTTGCTCAGACGAGTTTTCTTTCGCATGCTGAGCATCTGCATGATCAGGAGACTTTTCAGTCATAGGAGGAGGAGCATTGTGGTGAGGGTTTTATAGGAGACGACGGCGAGGAGGAAGAGAAGCAAATAAGGGAGCGGGGTGCTGTGATATTTATATGCGAGGGGAAATAACCGCACAGGGTGAATCCGATCGAACGGCCACAGTCGAGGGACTATTGCGATGAAACGAATAGGATAATGTGGCAGATGATGGATTGCACGTGGCAACCATCATAAAAGAACGTGGTCTTGACTTGGGCAGGAAACCCCAAATTTTGGACAACTTTCGCCAAAATAGGTTAAAGTTCAGACGAATCTTAATCATGGTGAAGGACACCAGGTAAAGTTTTGTTCCAGATGGAATTGAGCATTTGTAATGGAACAACATAGAATGGAAGAGATAGAACCGAGGGAAAACAGGGTCCTAGGCATTTCACTCAGGCAACAAAACAAAAACACTCGAAGGAATAGCTATGAGAGAAATGCATTCGGACAAACACTAAATCTTTCGATCGAACAGAAACTCAACGAAAGAAAATTGTGGTGGCGGACCCACCATATAAGAACTATATGACCTCGAGCGTCGCATAATTATCGTGGCATCCGGTTAGTCTAGTTCTTCATTAATGTATTCACTCTCAGAAAGAAAATTTCACTCTGTCAAAATATTTAAACTCTTCGAGTGTTATGCACCCATTCCTTCTAAGATGTGGAAGTGTTAGCACGGGTGCCGAGTCCAGCTTAGTGCATGTTTGTGAAGTCCAGGATATTTATCTCGAACTGTAACGCACAGAATATTTTCTCATCGAGAGGCTTGGTGAAAATGTCAGTGAGATCGTCTTCGGTCTTGACATGATTGATGACAATATCCTCTCGAGCAACATGATCACGAATGAAATGATGTCTGATGGCAATATGCTTCATGCGAGAATGTTTCACTAGATTGTGTGCAAATTTGATAGCACTCTCATTGTGACAATATAAAGGAATCTTCTTTACCTTGATGCTATAATCATTCAAAGTTTGCTTCATCCACAATAAAATGAGTGCAACAAGCGCCATCAGCAATATATCTGGCCTCAACCGTAGAAAGAGTACACAATTCTGCCTCCTTGAAGACCAACATACCAATGATCTACCGAGCAAATGACATATCCTCGAAGTAGATTTCATGTCAACCAAGTCACTTGCAGTCTAAGTCTGAATAGCCAACGAGATCAAAATGTCCTCCCTTACAATACCATAAACCTAAGGTGGGGGTGTGAGCCAAATATCTCAAAATACACTTGACCACTTGGTGATGCGATTCTTTCAGTGTAGCTTGATAGCGGGCACACATGCAAAGACTCAACATAATATTAGATTTGGATGCACATAGGTAAAGATACACGATAAGCCTTCTGATCGTAATCCTTATCGTACACATCTGCATCCAGCTTACCATTTGTGGGCATAGGTGTTTTGTAGCCCTTCATTTTGGAATCTTGCATTTTTAACTTCTTCAGGCACTCTTTCAGAGATTTCTCCTCAGATATGAAAATTCCATTTGCCTGTTGACGAATTTGTAATCCGAGAAAGAAGTTAAGTTCACCCATAATAGACATTTGATATTTCTCGGACATCATTTATCCCAAACTCTAAGCTGCAAGCATTGTTAGTATAGTCGAAGATAATATCATCCACATAAATTTGACATACGAATAGATCATTATCAACAACACGAGTGAAAAGTGTGGGATCGGTGGATCCTGGCTTGAACCCTTTGCCAAGCAAAAACTTCTTCAAGGTTTCATACCATGCTCGAGGGGCTTGCTCTAGCCCATAGGGATCCTTTTTCAACCTGAAAACTTTGTTAGGAAACTCAGGGTGTTCAAAGCCATGTGGTTGTCTAACATATACTTCCTCATCAATTTCACCATTGAGGAAAACACTTCTCACATCCATTTGATAAAGCAATATATCATTGCAATTTGCATAAGAGAGAAGAATATGAATTGCCTCAAGGCATGCAACAGGAGCATATGTTTCACCAAAATCAATACCTTCTACCTATGTGTACCCTTGAGCGACAAGACGTGCTTTGTTTCTCACCACAATGCCATTTTCGTCTTGCTTATTGCGGAAAATCCATTTTGTGCCGATGATATTATGCTTCTTAGGATTCGGTTTGTCAACCAATTCCCACACATCATTCAGTTCAAATTGCACCAACTCCTCTTGCATAGAATTCATCCAATCTGGATCATTCATAGCTTCTTCATACTTGGTAGGTTCTGCCGATGAAACAAAGGAGAAACTGCCACAGTAGTTAGCTAAGGGAGTGCGTGAACGAGTTGTTGGTTGATAACCTGGATTCTCAAGTTCATCAAGAATAAACGAAGGTTCAACTCGATTTTCCACTTGAGGATGAGGATTTTCATCTTGATGATCATCATTGTTTTCATCAGCATCAACATTTGCGTTACCATTCCCTTTGGGATTGCCATTTTGATTGGCATTTGGAATTTGATTGCCATTTGCATTTGGAGTAGCATTTGCTTCGGCAGTGGCTTGTCATGTTCTGCTTCAAGTCATAGAAGCATCATCATCAGAAGACTCAGGTGCATTTTGTTCAACTGGCTTGATGCTCCCGATGGCCATTTGCCGAATAGCATCCGAAATCAGTGGTTCATCTATCACATTTGGCAGGTGCTCTTTTTGGGATCCATTAGATTCATCAAACCACACATTTACCGTTTCCATAACTTTCCCGTGGTGAGAGCTATAGACATGATAAGTATGCGAGTTCAAGCCATAACCAAGAAGAAAACCTTCATGTGCCTTAGGTGCAAACTTGGAAGAATGATTCATATAAAAAATGTAACAATGTGCACCCAAAACATGTAGATAAGAATTATTTGGTCTCTTGCCAGTGATAATCTCATATGAAGTTTTCTTAAGGAACTTTTGAAGATAAACACCAATGATAACATGACAAACAGTGTTAATGGCATCAGTCCAAAAGCAAATAGGATTTTTATACTCACTGAGCATTGTTCTCGCCATTTTGATGAGAGTTCTATTCTTTCATTCAACAACTCCATTCTGTTGGGGAGTGTAAGCAACAGATAATTCATGAGTAATACCATTTTCGTCCAGAAAATCATCGATATGCGTATTTTTGAACTCAGTGGCATTGTCGCTTCTGACATGCTTAATTCGCACTTCATATTCATTCTGGGCCTTGTCTGCAAGTTTGCAAAACTTTTGAAGATCTCTTGGGTGCAAGTTTTGTCTTCAAGAAAGAATGCCCAAGTGTATCGAGAGAAATCATCAACAATAAATACACCATAATGACTGCCACTGAAACTTGCATATTTTTGAGGATCGAATAAGTCCATATGAAGAATTTCCAGAGGTCTTGTCGTGGTCATAACAGTCTTTGATGAATGATGCTTCTTGGCTAATTTACCAGCCTCACATGTATCATAGAGACGATTCTTGTCAAATTTTACATCAGGAATGCCACAAAGATGATTTTTCTTCACTAGAGTTTGCAAATTTCTCATACCTGCATGACCAACCCTTCGGTGCCACAGCCAACCTTCGGTTGCTTTTGCAAGCAAAGAAGTTGGACTGAGGGACCCTTAGAGAAATCTGAAATATATAGGTCACCTTTTCTAATTCCCTCGAAGACGAAGGAATTGTCAGAGGCCATAAAGACAATGCATTTGGATATGGAAAATAGGACTAGCATGCCTAGATCACATAGCTTGCCAACTGACATAAGATTGAATCCAAGAGACTGAACAAGTAAAACATCATCAATGGATTTGTCTCTGGATATAGCAATTTACCTGGCCCAATTACCTTTCCTTTGTTGTTGTCGCCAAAAGTGATGTACTTCAAAGGATAAGCGGTTAAGTTGGGGTCGACAAACAACAACTTGTCTCCGGTCATATGACTAGTGCATCCACTATCCATTATCCATTCTGTACACCCGCAGCATAGTCCTGCAGAAGAATTAGGCTTTCTTAACCACCCACATCTTTTCAGGTGGATTCGAAATAGTAGAGTCAACAGGGTATGATATCTTTCGGTAAACATGATTGTTGCTCGATGAGGTGCAAGCATAATTGAAATAATAAGCATTGAAATTCCTTCCAGATGAATGAGCATAGTGATTGAATGAGGTATGCATGTACTCATTCCGCCGAACTATTTCAATGAAGTAACGAGCATTTTGAGCCTACATGGTTAGTAGCGTGGTAATATGTAATGCTTCAATAGTTTTCTTAGGCACCCATATAGCTTTCTTTGGGGGAACATTCTTGTTGTTTGGTCCAACATAGCGAGCAACAGCCTCACCATATTGCTTTTTGAACAACTTGTAGTTGTACAGAGAGTCGTTATCAGGATATTCAGGGATGGGAGAGTTATATCCCGAAAGTAATGCTGGATCAAGCATTTTGCTCTTGGCAGGCACCCACAAATTACGAGGATATTGATGAGGTTCCTAGTATGAACCGTTTTCGTTCAGTTTCCTTTCAAAACCGATACCTTCTTTCCTGGGATTTTTGAGAAGAATGGATTGCTTCAAAACATCATAAAGAGTTTGATGCCCTTTGAGAGATTTGAACATTCCTGTCTGAAGAAGATCCTTCAACCTAGCATTTTCATCATAAGCAGAACCATTTTCCTCGACAGAGGGGTTAGCATTCACAGATGATTCAGCATTTGATTGAACATTGGTTCGTTCTAGGCATTTTAAGCAGGGTGGTCCAACACTTCAGGTTTCTCTTTAAGTTGTCGGGTGAGAAGAGAATTTTCCATGATCAAATCCTCATGAGCCTCTCTCAGCACCTTGAATTCATGTTTCCTTTTCAGGTAATTGTAGGTCAATCTTTCATGGTCGACCAAGAGAAAATCATGATGATTTGAAAATTCTTCCATTCGTGACTTAAGAGTGGAATACTCTTTGGTCAATGACTGATTTATCTCCATCTCAACCAACAAACCTACAGATTTCCAGAGGGTTTTCTCAATTTTCTCAAGAGAATTTTGTTGAATATTAGAAATTTTGATCAACTTAGCATGGTCATCCTCATCAAAAGAATATTGATCACTGGAGTGAACCTTGTGATGTTTGGAGGATACCTTTTCCTTTCAAGCTTTGGCCATGAAGCAGTAGGCAGGAGATTCATCGTTGCTTGACAGATTTTCGAACAAGTTTGTTGCAGGGGAGGAAGCATATGCTATGCCAGCCATGCCAGAGTCGGAATCCTCATCGGATTCATCAGCTTCTTCGGAGTCTGACGATTCTTCTTCATCAGAATCATTTCCTTGCCGATGTACGCCATGGCCTTGCGAGAGTTATTCTTGTAGTTGGAGGAGGACTTGGAAGGATACCTTGAGGAAGATTTTGGCGAAGATTTTGATTGGAGTTGTCCTTCTTCTTTGAGAACTTCTTCGTTTTCTTCTCATCATCGGAGTCGTAGTTCTTGCTCTTGCTTTTGCCTCGATACTGGCCAGAATCATATCTTCCACTAGCATGGATTTTAGCTTCCCAGAGAAGGCAATCCGAAATGAAATGTCTAGGCTTTTTGCACTTGAAGCAGATGTATTCTCTAGTAGGTTTTGATGAAGATTTTGAACCCCAGAGTTGCTTGAACCTTTCTTCTAGAACTGGCTCTTCTTGTGAAAACGCTGGAATCTTTTTGTGATCAGTGCAAGATATTTGTTGAGCCTTTCTGGATCATCTGAATCTTCCTCGACATTTCCATCAGAGGAAGAATCAGCTACGGCCTTGAGAGCATGATTTTTGTGCTGACTTGAGCCATATAGATCTCTTTTCTCTTCTTCTTGTTCCCCGTGGGTGTTCAGTCTTTCCATGATATCAGCAGAGTCGAGGGTTTTGAAATCAGCTCATTCACGAATCAACAGAACAAGGGTGTCGAAAGAACTATCAAGAGATTGAAGCAGTTTCTTCACAACTTCATGGTCAGTGGTGTCTTTGGTGCCGAGACCTTGAAGCTCATTTGCTATGTCACTCAGACGATCGAACGTTTCATGTCAGCTTTCATTTCCAATGCGCTTGAACCAATTGAATTTTTCTTGAAGAGTGTCAATTGAGCTTCTTTCTGAGTTGAAACACCTTCATTTATCTTCTCGAGGACATCCCACAAATCCTTTGCAGTTTCACACTAGCGATAGCGAAGAAATTGTGCACGAGAGAGATGGCCACCAATTTCATCTTTGGCTTGAGCATCCATCTGAATGAGTTCCATCTCCTTGTCAATGGGGGCTTGAGGTATTGCAACAATGAACATGAACTGCACCACATTCCACATATCATCATCTATTGCTCGGAGATGGTTCTTCATCTTCTCCTTCCAGAAGGGATAGTCCACCCCATCAAATATGGGAATCTTGAGATGCGACTTGTAGCTCACTGAAGACATACTTAAACTCCAAGGTTTTTAGACCAAAATTAGAAAAGTCAAGGTGCACCTTGCTCTGATACCAATTGTAGGAACGAAGTATGTCTACCAGAGGGGGGGGTGGGAGTTTAAAATTTTCTTTGAGAAACTCAAAACTCTCGGAACCCAGTAGCGGAGCGAATGAAATAATAACAGCAGCGAGCTAAAACTAAGTGCCGAAAGGAAACTACAACATGCATCGAGACAAATCACATGATGAAAAACATATCGAATCTAAACATAGGTAGTAGAGGTAACCAGTGGTGCTAGATGGTGATAGGGTATTTGTTCGACCAGTTCGTCCTTCTGCACAAGGACTATGTCTGGTTGGAGGGGCTGTGACTTAACATGGAAGATAAACTCTTTTCACCCTATTCTCCTCGACAATTGGTTCGTCAACCAATGCCGATTACTCGCGGTAGACACTTGAGGTGATCTCCAAACCTTTATAGACTTCTTCGAGAACCACAATCACTCTTGGCCTCTGAAGAACTTGACACCTAACCGTCTAGAGAGTTTGCAGCTCTCAAGAGTAATAGGCAGAGCGTACTGAACTTAGATTCAAGTGATGCTGAACCACTATCTAATTCTTCGGCTCTAGGGGTTTTCCCTCAGTGGATTTTAAACTAAAATTGCTCAGAGAGGTGGTTGCTCAACAACCTTCTCAGAATCAAACGGAGCAGCCGCCAGACAATGCCGGCGTGGGGTGGCTATTTATAGCCGCAGCTTTCCCTGGTGGGAAAGGACCATTTTGGACACGTGGTCCAGCCAACGGCCAACTGACACGTTTACAACGGTCGGATTTTGGAGCAACAATAACATTACTTAAGGAACAAGTAATGCTAACTCCTCGGTCTGAGACAAATCTCTCACTGCGAAGAAGATCACAGTCTCTTGCTGGCATGTATTTTCTCGGAACACAAAGAGATTTCTCTTGCAACTTTCATAGGATTTGGGTTTAGCATCAGAGAACCAAAGGTTCAAACGCTACACCCCTCTTAATAGTACAGTGGTCTTATGGCTGAATAAAGAAAAGAAAAACAACGAAACAAATGCTACGTCTTCACTTCGTCTCCAATCTCCTCAGACGCAGTCATTTTCCTCGAATATACACCGAACCATTTGCTTTACTTAAGCAATTTTGGAGGGGTCACTCTTGTCATCATTATATTCAGTGATAATTAACCTTCGCTGCAACGTAGGGAGATTATCTTCGTCATTTACATCAAACTCCTCGATATCTCAGGGACTTGTTACTCTGTGTGCACTAGCAAATACATAAGTCCCATACTGTTTATGTCAACGAACTCCAACACATAAGGGGCCTATCATTGCACCAACACCTTTCCAGTCATAGTTAATTTACTTTATTCTTCTCTCTTTGTATTACTATTTTTGTTTAAATCAAAAAGAAAGAAAAATCTGTGAATCGTGTCTTCTGAGATAATTATTCAGGAACTTATGCAACTTTCAATGGAGGACAAGAGAGACACAAGTCTACCATGATTGGCTATTGATGAGATCAAGATAAGAGAATTGTTAAAATCGGTGAACAAATATTCATCCATGATATGTGCTTCATAGCCATTACAATGCTATGAATGTGAATTTGAGGAGCATATGTCGTATCAATGTAAGTATAATATCAATCCTGTATTAGCAAATTATAACAGTGGTGATAAATACAATGCTAGTTTGGAGGTTGTCGAATTAGTGCCTATTGCAGGTGTCGGTGAGATTCTACGTCGAATAATAGATATGAATGAGGGAAGCACTTGACTTCTTACAAACTTTGATCCAGTGCACCCTATTCATGATTTTTTTGTACATAATTTCTTCATAATGCAATAATGATCAATGGTTGAGAGCGGATTACAACCGCCATGGAAGAAATAAATCTTTTACTGGCCTCACAATAAAAGAAGAAAATGATGTACATCATGAAGAACAAATAACCCATGATGATGCGTGGCTATAAGAATTGGTAAGATAACATGAAATTTGTACTTGCCAAACTAAACTGCAGCAAAATAATGAGGTTGACAAAGAGTAGCACATGTTCCATGAACAAGTGTGTTTAGGAAACGAAGAATGCAAAGAGGGAAGAAGAACAAAGAAGAGGAGGAGTGACGGTTTGATCACCCTTCCACACACCCCACTTTTTGTAGTAATTATAGGCACATAACTCCTATGCTATCTGATGAAAGTATGACTACTCTGGACACGATGGAACTGATAGACATATTGGACGAATGTGCATTTATGTTATGTCTTCGTATCAAGTTTCATGTAGGTGTTCTAGGATTGAGTACCATCCAGTACACATATACTTACGACAAGGTGATTGCATCTTACAACAATATTAGTGAGATTGATGACATTGAGAAAATCATACGGTATGTGTTACACACAAGGGCCTGGATATTACTTTTTGAAACAATAGATGTCCAATCTCACAATGAGAGTACTATGCTTGATGGGATGCATGGTGTGGAGAAATCAATAAATGGTTATTGTATACAATATCTTTATGACTATAAAGAGTTGCAAGATGAATATGATAAAGACCATGAGCACCAACAAGAGGAGTGCATGATGAAATAATGACATGAGAATCTTTTTCACGCCGTTAAAATAACATACATGAACAAGAGTATAATGATGGCACTAGTCGGGATGAACTTGATGCTAATGAGCTTGATGTGTAGGAATGTTACCCTGATGTTGAGGATAACAAATTATCAGCAAATTATCATAAGTCGCTAGGCATCTTAACTAAGTGGTCTACTATTAGCAATAGTGATAAACTAGAGGAGGATACTTTTGATTATCTCTGCTAATGTCTTGTTACAATTCTTTTGATTAATTTCTGAAGCAGCGAGCATTACTAAAGATTGGTGAATTTCACTCTCCTAAAGAATATTGTGAAGTGTTCCCCTACAACGGTAGGCAAGGTGATATTTTAAAGTTCAATATAAATCTCTGACCCTCTTATTACGTACAAATTAGGAGACATGTGCACCATGCTGGTGCATCAGTTCTTGATTGAGAGCGATGACTTTACTTACATGATGTTGATGCACCAGAAGCGGGTGCGACTTTGATTGAACTTTTTCTACGAGGTGTTCATAACCATGATCGGAGGTGATAATAATTACACTATGGTTCGATATTCCTTGGGATCTAGGTGGATAAATGGAGAATCGGAGCTTGAATATATGACTATAGAAAGCACTATTGGGAGGTAACCCACAAGTCAGTAAGTGTATTTATTAGTTTTCCATCTTTGGGTTTAGTTTACATTCATGCTTGGATTGGTTGTTTTATTTTTGCATGAATTACTATTGGAGTTGGTTTGGGACTAATCTTCAAAAGGTAAATCTCAGTTGTTTGCTCATAATTAAGTAATTATACATCATTGCTCGGTAAATCTTCTTGTTAGATGTCTTATATATTGTTGGAACTATTTCCCAAGTCCTTCAAAAATTCTCAAAGGAAGGACATTGTTTTGGGCATCCAAAATAGAAGACACCGGATGCTCGTACCACTCAAGCAGTAGGAACAACCATGCTCATAGTGCTGCTCATATCAGAAGGAGGCCACACCAACAAAATATTTTAGATGAGAAGACAGGGGAGGAAGCTCATACCTATGTTGTGCAAAACCTCCCCGAGACACTAGAAGAAAAGATGGAGAGCATACCGATGCTAGTACTAGTGGATCTCTGCATAGTTTACCACACCAGAACAAAAGATGGTGTGTGTCAGATTTCGGGTTCCGCAAACCCGTGATAGGTTTGAACTCTGGGGTGCGTGCGGAGATATCAACCTACCCAGCCTGCCTACTCGCGATTTCTCAAAGCCTAGCACGTCGAGCTCAAAGGGACAGAGAGACACAACAATTTATCCTGGTTCGGGCCACCTTGGGGTATAATACCCTACTCCAGCATTTTGGTGGATTGCCTCGAAGGGCTGAGGATGAACCAGTACAGTGGATGACCTGGCCTCGGGAGGTGAGGTGTTCTTGAGCTCAGGAGAGCTAGTGAGGTGGTTGGGTGAGGACGAGTTTATCCCCTATGGTGGTAGCTAAGTCCTATTTATAGTGGCCTTGGTCCTCTTCCCAAACGTTGGCGGGAAGGGATCCCATAACGGCCAGATTTGAAGGGGGACAGGAAGTACATCCTATCCTAACTAAAGTGGTCTTCGCCTGCGAAAAGCCTTTGGCGGTGACGTTACGGTGGGCTCGGCGATGACCTCCATCCTGCCATCCTGGCGGTCTTGGTCTTGTTGCACCAGAATGGAAACCTTTGGCTGATTCGTCGGGACTCCGTGCCTGCCGCTTGCCTCCTTTGCAACAAAGGGGAAACTGGTACTCTACACCCGCTGGCGCCCGCCTGGCCTTGGTCGTCATGGCTCACGTCAGCTGAGCCTCGTCAGGTGCACCTTGCATAGAACTCTCCGCCCCTCGGGAGCCAGCCTGAGGAGGTCGATCCCCTTGGGGGTCTTGGCGTCGTACGCCTCGTGAGGCTTGGCCCCTCACAAGGGTCTTGAGCTGTCGTTGATGAAGCTGGGCCATACTAGGCCATCTATGGAGCCGCGTAGTTGGCCACAGGGAGGCAAGTCTGGGTACCCGCGTATCCAGAACACTGACAATAGCCCTAGGCCCAAGGCGCGCTCAGACTTGGCTTCTAGGCGAAGCCAAAGGGCAAGTGCAGAGTGCAGCGGGCCCTAACCACCTGCGGCCTTGAATGACGCGTGGTGATTGATGGGACGTGGGCATCTCCACTTACCCATGCTGCCTCTGCTTCGACTTGACAAGTCGATGTTGCATGCAGAAGATCATCATTGCACGATGTTATGGAGTCCGGCGGTTGGCCTCCCTCTGGCTATAAATTAGGGGAGGTGCAGACCCCCCCCCCCCTCGCTCATCTCTTGCTCCGTCTTCTCGCTGCTCGTTTCCCCTCCTTCTCCATCTTGCTTAAGCTTCCATGGCGCCGACGAGAAGGTTTTCTTTGACCAAAAAGGGGAAGGCTTCCAAGGAGGGGCCAGCCTCTCCGCCTCCCAAGGGAGGCCACGGCCGTCCCCGCAAGCACCTTGCGACCCCTGCGGTGGCCCCCAGGGGGCGCGGGCACGCATCACCAAGGGCCGGTGCCTCCCTTGGCGCCCGTGGTGGCACTTCTTCTCGTGGCAGGGGCCGCCAGCTCCGCGGAAGCCCCCATGATGAGGGGAGGCGCACCATGGTTGCGCGCCCTCGCCCACACTTCTCCTCGCTGGACGTGCTCCCGGCGGAGTTTGTGGTGTGGTCGGAGGCGCCCGCTGGCACCTCGCTCTGGCTCCCGCGCTTCTTCTCCGGCGAGCTTCCATCCTCGGGGCTCAATGGCCTCTGGTTGCAAGCTGATGGCTGCTGCAGCAGGGCCTCGTGGGTGGGGACTGAGGTCGCCGCCATGAGCAGCGTGGTCCTGACCCGTGGCTGCCAGATGTTCGCCTGCGCACGAGGCTTGGGCGGGAGGTGAACCCTCCACTTCAAGTATGACGGCCTGGCAACCCTCTACGTGAGGGTGTTTAGGGAGGACGCTTGCCGCGTGGAGTGCTGCCGAGAAGATGGCAGCGATGATCAGGGCAACGAGGGTGAACCTGGCCTTGGCGAGATCCGCTCCCCTCCCATAGCGGCAGATCTTCATCGGGTGAGAGCTCAAGCAGCGGCGGCTACGACCAGCCCCCACGCCGCCGAGCACGGATCGAGGGCGGTGGTGGGTCGTCTTGCCGCCACGTCACGGTGAAGCTAGAAGGAAGCCCGACCTGAGCTCGGGGCCCCGAACTTGGACTCGAAACCTGCTGCGGTCTCGGGCCATTTGCGGGCGAACTGGTGGAGCGTCGGGGGCACCTTCAGGTGCTACTTGAGGATCAGGCGCTGGTGCTGGACCTGTGCGGCTTTGGGCCACTTTTCTTTAGCCTTTCCTTTCTCCTGAAATTCGAAAAAAGTAGTGTACCCCGCTGGGGTGTGTAATGAACTATGGCAGTTATGCTTCTCCTATGCAATGCTTATTATCTTAATGTCGTGTTGTGATGTCTGCACTTTGGGTAGGCGAGGGTAGGATAACTTAGCTTGATGCATCTGTGGTGGCTTCCTTCCTCACGAGGGTGAGTCCCTTGGTGTCTGGCGAAGCCCCCGTCCCTGGCGACTCGGGAGGCGCTTCGGGCCTCGGGAGATGTTGTAAATCTGCTGCAGAGCTGTTAGAGAAAAAGGAGGTTTGTCTAGCACCTCGCTCCTCTTTGCGTGAGCCCCCTGCCGTAGGTTAGCTGTGGCTTAATGCACCGCGTCGTGCTGCCCGGGGGGGCACGAACATAAGGGGGGTGCTGGTGCCTGCGAGCTTGATCGAGGGCTCCTCGCGAGGGTAAAGCCGAAGCACCAGGGCAGTGGGGTTCAGCGTGGTGTGTTTGTGTGAGGGCAGGCCCATGCGCACACACTTGCTTATCCCCCATGCACGAGGCGCGTGAAGAAGAGCGATGGGCAACTGCCACACCTTCCTGGGCCCCAGGCTAAGAACAAGCGAAACGAGAGGAGAAAAACCCAACTTGGCGAACCAAAACGCGAAAGCACCAACTCCATTGAAGATCACTAAAAGATTGCAGGCAACTTCGGAAAGCAAATGAACAGCCGCGTCCGGCACCTAGTCTAGTCTTCTCACCAGCGCGGACCTAAGTGCTGCCACTAAGACTTGGGAGGGAGCCCCCGTGAGGCCCTAGGGCAGCTCTTAGGAGACTCCGGGGCATGTACAGCCCCACTCATTATTACGTGGGAGTGTCACGAGCGGAGACCTTCACAGGTTGGAGCCTTGCATCATGGGTAGAACTTCAGGAGGTACTGGATGTTCCAGGCGTTCTGGATGGGGACCCCATCCTATGTCTCTAGGTGCGCGGCGCCAGGCCTAGAGACATGGGCAATCCTAAATGGGCCCTCCCACATGGGAGAGATATTGTGCAACCCCTCCCTGGAGAGCACCGGCCCGCCTCAGGACGAGGTCGCCCACCTCCAACATCCTGGAGTGGACGCTGCGGCGGTGGTGCCGCCGCAGCGCCTGCCCGTACCTTGCCGCTCGGAGCGAGGCTTGACGGCGGCATTCCTCCCCCAGCACGAGATCCATCCCCCATGTGGCGTCTTGACGCGCCTCGTCAAATGCCAGGACCCGCGTGGAGCGATGCTTGACCTCGTGTGGGAGAACCGCTTCAGCTCCGTAGACAATGAAGAATGGCGTTTCTCCCGTTGGCTTGGTCGCGGTGGCGCGGATGGACCACAACACGAACTGGAGCTCATTGAGCCAGCCCCTGCTGCAGGCCTCGAGCTTCTTCTTGAAGGTCCTCGCCTTGAGGCACCTCAGGACCTCGGCGTTGGCGCGCTCAGACTGGCCGTTGCTCCTGGGGTGCGCCATCGAGGCGTAGCATATCTGCGTTCCAAGGTTAGCACAGTATGTTTTGGAAAGGTTGCTAGTGAACTGCGAGCCGTTGTTGGTGATGATGCGGTTAGGGACCCCAAACCAGCTCACGAGGCCCTTGATGAACTTGACGGCCGATCCAGCTGGGATGGTGCGGACGGCTTCTACCTCCGCCCATTTGGTGAACTTGTCGATGGCGACGTAAAGGTAGCGGTAGCCCCCTGGTGCTCAGGGAAACGACCCCAAGATGTCCAGCCCCTAGACCGGGAACGACCATCTGAGCGGGGTAGTCTGGAGGCCCTGCGCAGGCTGGTGGATTTGCTTGGCGTGGAACTGGCATGCTTCACAGGAGCGCACCAGCTCTATGGCGTCGTTGAGTGAAGTGGGCCAATAGAAGCCCCTGTGGAACGCCTTGCCCACAAGGGTGCATGATGAGGAGTGATGCCCGCAATCCCCATCGTGTATGTCCGTCAGCAGCTCAAGCCCTTGCTCCCTGGAGATGCATCGCAACGAAACATCATTGGGCCTCTTGCGGTACAACTCACCGTCACGGATGTAGTACGCAGTGGCCTGACGAGCCACGCTCTTGGAATCTGCCTCCTTCTCCGGCAGGGTCCCCTGAAGGAGGTACGTCTTGAACTCCTCGGTCCAGCACCCCTCCTGAGGCTCGAGCGCGAGGAGCAGGCGGGCCCCTGAGGGAGGGCCGCATGCTAGGGCGCCAGTTGCTAGTGCTTGGGGTAGATCCTCCTGAGGCGATGCTGGTGTCGTGTCGAGGGGAGCCGCCAACGGCTTGAAGAGCCGTTCCTCAAACACCCCTGGCTCTTGAGGGAGCCTCCGGGATGCTCTCTTAGCGATGTCGTCCGCCTCCTTGTTCGTTCCTCACGGCACGTGCTGCAACTCCATGCCCAAGAATCGTTTCTCCATCTTTCTTAGCTCTTCCAGGCATGCCTCCATGTGCTCATCCTTGGGTGTGTACTTTTTGTTGGAGAAGTTGATGAGGAGCTGGGAGTCGTCCTTGATGGTGAGGCGCTTCACCCCCAGCGCTGCTGCGGCTATGAGGTCAGTGAGCAAACCTTCATACTCTATGATGTTGTTAGAACCTTTTCACCCTGCTGAAACAGAGCTACACTACTTAGTAGAATTTGTCTTTGGCGGGTGAGATGAGGATGGCCCCAGCCCCCACGCCTTGTCGTGCGAACGCGCCATCGAAGTACATGATCCACCTGTCTGGCTCCTCATCCCCAGGCAAGAGGGAGCAGTCCTCGTTCACTCCACGGTCAAGGGCATCAGTCCACTCTGCCACGAAATCCGCGAGGGCCGCGCCCTTGATGACCCTGGTGGTGCTGAACTCTAGCTGGAATGCCTGGAGCTCGATGTTCCACTCTGCAACTCATCTAGCGACATTAGGGCTCCAGAGCACCCTCTCCAGTGGGTAGGCTGAAACGACCTTGATGGGGTGGCCTTGGAAGTATAGTGACGCAGCTTTTGGGAGGCGGCGAGGAGCACAAGCAAGAGATTTTGCAGCATGAGGTTGGCGGGGTCCTGCGCTTCATGAGGTTGTGAGCCTTCGGAGGCCCCAGCTTCTGCTGCACCAAGTGCGGCGTTGCGATTGCTGGCCTCAGGAGCCCCCCAGCCGGGGGGTCTGTTCCATCCTCGGGAGGTACGTCGGCCGTCGGATCTCCCGGGGGGCCAGGAGCACCATCCTGAGGCTGCTGCGCCTTGCTTGGTGGGCGTCCGCCCTGCTGAGGGTCCTTGATCTTGCGCTCCTCCCTTAACGCCGCCAGGGAGGCGCTGGCAGAGTGAGGGGTGGCTGCCAGTTAATTTACCACGGGCTCAAGAGGGTGAGGCGCCACCATCATCGGAGGGCTGGTCAGGTATCTCTTGAGGTCTTGGAAGGACGCGTCAGCCTCAGGGGTCCACTCGAACGGCCCCTTCTTTTTCATTAGCTTGAAGAACGAGAGGGCACGTTCCCCCGGCTTGGAGATGAAGCGCCCTAGCCAAGTCATGCAGCCCGCCAGCTTCTGCATCTCCTTGAGCGTCTGTGGAGGGATCATGTCTTCTATCACCTTGACCTTCTCCGGATTTTCCTCGATCCCTCTGTGCGATACTAGAAAATCCAGCAGCTTGCCTGAAGGAACTCCGAACACGCACTTATCGGGATTGAGCCATAGGTCCACCTTGCGCAAGCTGGCAAACGTCTCCTCCAGATCCTCAATCAGGGTCTTTGCCTCCCGAGACTTCACCACTGTGTCATCGACATAGGCCTCAGCGTTTTCTTGCCCAGGGCGATGTGCATAAGTCGCTAGAAGGTAGCCCCAGCATTGCACAGCCCGAAAGGCATGCAGGTGTAGCAGTACACCCCGCAGGGGGTCAGGAACGCCGTATTCTCCACATCTTGCACTGCCATCTTGATCTGATGGTAGCCCGAGAAAGCGTCCAAAAAGCACAACATGTCACACTCGATGGTGGAATCAACAATCTGGTCAATGCGAGGAAGCGGGAAGGAATCCTGCGGGCAAGCCTTGTTGAGGTTGGTGAAGTCGACGCACATGCGTTTCTTTCCTCCTTTCTTGGGGACGACGACTGAATTTGCCAGCCATTTCGGGTACCGTAACTCCCTGATGACCCCAGCGTCCTGCAGCTTGCAGGTTTCTTGGACAATGAATGACTGCTTCTCGGTGGTCTGTCTGCGGGCCTTCTGCTTCACTGGGCGCACGTTTGGGCATACCTGCAGGTGATGCTCGATTATTCCCCTTGGAACCTCAACCAGGTCCTTGGGCTCCCATGCGAACACCTCCTTGGTGGCGCGCAAGAAGCCGACCAATGCTTTCTCTTGGTCTTGAGGGAGGCCAGCTCCTATGGTGAAGGTGGCACCCGACGCCCCATCTTCATCAACCGGTACTTTCTTCGTCTCGGCTCGGTCTTGGGAGAAAAGCTGCTTCTTCTTGGTCGGTGCTGCCCCTGGGGCCTCAGGACCCCCTTTCTCGCCAGGCAGCATGGACGCTGTAGACCTGAAGACGAGCTTGAGAGCCTGCAATGCATCCTTGGTGTCCCCTGCCACTGTGAGGACACCGTTACTACCTGGCATCTTCATGAGGTTGTAGGCTAGATGAGTTGCCGCCATGAATTTGGCTAGGGCGGGGTACCCAAGGATGGCGTTGTATGGCAGGTCGATCCGGGCGACGTAGAAGTCGATGAGCTCGGTGCGGTAGTTGTCGCGGGTCCCGAAGGTGACTGGGAGACGGATCTGCCCCAGGGGGCTGGTGAAGCCACTACCGACCCCGGAGAAGGGCTTGGTGGGACGGAGCCGGTCGGGGGGCACGTGCCGTAGGCCGAATGCCTCCACAGAGAGCACGTTGAGGCCGGCTCCACCGTCGATGAGGGTCTTGGTAACCGCCACATTGTGGTGGGGGTGCAGAGCATCGGGAGTGCGCCTGCTCCCGCCGTGGTCATCGGGAGCGCGCCTGCTCCCGTCGTGGTCCCTGGATGATCTTCTGGGCCGAAGGCGAGATTGTCCTTAGGCACCACCCAGCCCAGAGGATCCCCCAAGCTCACCTGGGTGGCGCTCGCTTGGCGATAGAACTGCTTGATGTGCCGATCGGTGGTTGGTGCCTGCGAGACACCTAGGAGAGCTACGACGACAGGAGGCGCCGGCGCCGCGAAGTGCGTTATGAAGAGGGCGCGCAGCTCCTCCCAGGAGGCCACAGAGGACTCCGACAGGTTGAGCAACCAAGCGCGCGGTGCGCCTACGAGGGTCATGGGGAGCCAGTTGGCCTTCACCTTGTCGTCTCCGCCGGCCTCCCAGACTGCCTTCTCGTATGCCTGGAGGAAGCCATTCGGGTCTGCCGCGCCATCGTATCGTGGCGACATCTCTGGCTTGAACTTAGATGGCCACTCCACCCGTCGCAAGGAGGGAGTGAAAGAGGAGCCCCTCGGCTCCCTCATAGGCGCGCGACGGGTGACTCGACGAAGGAGTGCCCGCCATTGAAGCCGGCGGCGTGATGTGACGGATGGAGCAGCGGATCCCCGACGCACCCCTACTTGGCACGCCAAATGTCGGATTTCGGGTTCCGCAAACCCTTGATAGGTTCGATCTCTGGGGTGCTTGCGGAGATCTCAACCTACCCAGCCTGCCTACTCGCGATTTCTCAAAGCCTAGCGTGTCGAACTCAAAGGGACAGAGAGACACAACAGTTTATCCCGGTCCGGGCCACCTTGCGGTGTAATACCCTACTCCAACGTTTTGGTGGATTGCCTCGAAGGGCTGAGGATGAACCAGTATAGTGGATGAACTGGCCTCAGGAGGTGAGGTGTTCTTGAGCTCAAGAGAGCTGATGAGGTGGTTGGGTGAGGATGAGCTTATCCCCTATGGTGGAGGCTAAGTCCTATTTATAGTGGCCTTGGTCCTCTTCCCAAATGTTGGCGAGAAGGGATACCACAACGGCCAGATTTGAAGGGGGGCAGGAAGTACATCCTATCATGACTAAAGTGGTCTTTGCCTGCAAAAAAGCCTCTGGTGGTGACACTGCGGTGGGCTCGGTGATGACCTCTGTCCTACCGTCCTGGCGGTCTTGGTCTTGTTGCACCAGAATGGAAACATTTGGCTGATTCCTTGGGACTCCACGCCTGCCGCTTTCCTCCTTTGCACCAAAGGGGAAACTGGTACTCTGCGCCCGCCTGGCGCCCGCCTGGCCTTAGTCGTCATGGCTCACGTCAGCTGAGCCTCATGAGGTGCACCTTGCATAGAACTCTCTGCCCCTCGGGAGTCAGCCTGAGGAGGCCGATCCCCTTGGGGGTCTTGGCGTCGTCCGCCTCGCGAGGCTTGGCCCCTCGCGTGGGTCTTGAGCTGTCGTTGATGAAGCTGGGCCGTACCAGGCCGTCGATGGAGCCACGCAGTGGGCCGCATACAGGCAAGTCTGGGTACCCCCGTATCCAGGATGCCGACAGTGTGTAGTCAGCCGATGCTCGTACCCACGCTCGTAGCAATGTCAAAACCCCATCATTTCGTTAATTCTGACGAGCCAAGATCAGTGGGTTACTTTTTAACCGTTCATTTGCATTCTAATGTTCAGTATTTACCTTCCAAGCTCTCTAGCCTATAATCCTCTGTAGTACTTTATGTTTTCTTTTATTCTCTTTGCTTGGTTAGGCATAGGAACTTTGTTTCGTATACTAAATCACTTCCTTTATTTCATGTGTTATTTCAACAGAGGCTTGGACCTAGTGCGAGGACCGTATAAAAAACCGCATGCTACTTCAGTTCTACAATTTTCAACAGCAAGCGCCCGATACTGCCTTCGAGTTTGAACATTGCTCAATAAAAGTTTTAGTAGTGTGATTCTCGCCTTAAGTGGGATCTCGCCTTTATTTAAGCGCATAGGAGGCTGCACACTTGTGTTTCATATCTTCTCTCACTTGCACTTCACATACAACCTAGGAGAGTATATCCTCCTAGACTTACTTTATCAACTTAAGTGTGCTGGTTAGGCGGGTGAACCTGCTTTTATGAGACTGTTTTACTCACTTGTGATCTAACCCTTTGTGCTATAAAACATGGAAAACTTCCAAGAGAATAAAACATTTTTAGCAGGTTCCATCTAAAGGCAACCACCGGGCCACATCAACAAAATTTCGTTGAAGCAATGGTACATGTCCATTAAAGGAGAGATCATTTGTACCTCAACAGTAAAAGTTTATTACTGTCGCTTAATTTTAGGATTGGGGAGGTAAACCACTTCACATACTCTCCTTTAATAAACCGCATTTTGTCTTTTCATTTCATAATTTTCTTGAGCTTAGTTCTCGCAAAGTTTTAAGCTTGGGGGGAGTTACTTTTGCATGTGTAGAGTCTTGTGCAATGATCTTTATCTCATAGTTGTTATGCAATCATGTGGTTATTTGACATTCTTTCTTAGGTGTGATAGTTTTGTATTTGTATAGGGGAATCACTTGCTCTTAGCCCCACAGTGTCCGGTCAATGTTTTTATGTACTTTGTTCAATTTTTCACCTAGCTCGGGAAAAGTCTTGTGATTATCTCGAAGACATTGTCATGGTCTCTCTATAAAAAATGAGGAATAATAGAGGTTACCTATTAGATGTATGAGTTGGGGTGAGTTCTACTATACTTGTTACTTCAGATCATTGTAGGGTCGTCCACACCACTAGTGTTGATTGTTAAGTGTAGGTATTCAATCATACATGCTAGACTATTTTTGGTTAGGTTAGCTTAAAAAAAGTGAGTATAGAGATTAGCCAAAAATATTCTAGCTAAGTAGAAAGTATAGGTGGAACTCTCAAGTTACATAAAAACTTGTGTTTTGGTCGTTTCTTCATGCAAACAATGCCTAAATTGGAGTTTGTATGAAGAAATGGCGACCAAAATACTAATCACCACGTGCATGTTCCGGAGGAGAAAACCGGGTGTGGTATGGGTATGATCATGGATGCACCAAAGAGCTTCCTTTTAAGTGGGCTTAGTATCTTTGGAAATTTGAAAGACGACAAGCTCACGCGAGAGAAGTTCAAGCATCGGCGTATTACGAGAGAAAACACCAGGTTTACTCATTCCATGTGATGCATACGCCAAACTCACAAATCACAAATCGCAATGCAAGCACACACAAATTACACACGCCAGCGCGACGTAGGACGTCAAGGTCAACGCCACTCGATGCGGTCCGGAGGTGGGCGACGATCGAATCATCAGTAGACGGTGACGGCGAGCTTCATGCCGGCTCTGCAGTGGCCCGGCACGCCGCAGATGAAGTAGTGCTTGCCCCTGGGCAGCGCCACCGCGTCGTAGCCGTTGCGGTACACCGGGGCGTACCCCTTGGGCGACACGATGCACTTCTTGTACCCGCCCTTGCTCACCCACGCCACGTCGTGGAACGTGCTGTTGTACTTGAACACTGCGCATGCATACATACGCACGCGGCATGGTCAGATCGGGATAAGTCGTCCAAGGCTATACTCGCACGTGCATTGCAGAGAGAGGTACGTACCGAGCACGTCGCCGGCGCGGAAGGTCTTGCCGGCCAGCCACCCGCCGTAGTCGACGTTGCGCGTCCACCCTGCGGCGTTGCCGACAAGGTACGTTGTCGCCCCCGCCTCGGCCGCGGGGGTGGCCGCCAGGAGCACCGCCGCCACGCACAGGAACGCGGCGCCGGCGACAATCGCCTTACTGCCCGCTGCATTGCCTCTTCCCCAAGCCGCCATCGTTGCCGCGGGCACAAGCTTTGTGGTTAGAGAGACCAGCTACTGCGCCCTCTTTTGCGGCTTGGTAAGACTGAACTCGCAGGAATGGCGCCCTCGCCGTGTTGCCTTTTATAGCGCGTCCGTAGCGTTGTGGACGACGAACTTGAACTGCTTGTTTGAAAGTTGAGAACTGGAACTGCTATTGGGGAGGAGTGAACGCATTATCCGTCGCACGTGATGACACGTTGTGCAGCGCATCCATCTTTTGACTATTGACGAGCTTATTCGGCCGGTACGTACCGTTTCTGAAGATTAAGCTTGGACCAGGAAATGAATTGATGAATCTTGTTAGTTTGGATAAGAGAGAGAGGAGCGCATGTGATCGATGGGAACCGCATTTGCTAATGCAATGTTTGGCGAAGTTCACGAAACCTGTCCGCGGGTTTTTTGGTTTCTTGTACGACTGTTGGGCACCGACAGTTCCTGCCGTGTGCAGTAATTGCTCCGCAAGTCAGACTTGTGTGTCGTCGCTAGCTAACTAGAGCTCAAGTTGACCATGATGCCTTGGAAGTTGTCGAGCTGCCACCAAGTCTATATATTCCAGATCCACGATCCACGGAGCCATCGTCGGGGGATCAAAGAAAATGGAACACGTATGGCACGTTCGTGCCACGTCGTAGACGGTCCTTGTTCGATCTCAAAAATTCGGCTCAGCCGCACCCCTTGTATCGGTCCTATATGTCAGGGCTGACCGACACCCCTCATATTTAGGCCATATCTAAAACAGATATGGGGAGGCTCGGACGAGTCCGACGCATCCATCACGTCGAACTGAAGTGTGAGACACACGTGGACACTCGTCGAAACCCAATGGTCCGATGAGTGGCCAAATCTGGCTATTTAAGCCGAACGGCGACCCCAACCCTAGCCACAATCCCATTTCCCTTCCCTCTGTGCGGCCACTCCCCGCTCGCAGCTCGGAGCTTGTCGTCCGCTTGTAGCCATGGCCTGGCAGCGGATCACCACTTACGCAATGCTCACTTTGGAGCGTCGGTTAGAGCTACTTGAGGAGATCTGGGCCCAATGTGTCACTCGGATTGCATCAAGCCTAATTCTGCACTAGTCGGAGCAAGAGAAGGAAGACGTGGAGCAGCAGGCACCGGACACGGCCATGGAGGAAGCGGGGCCGGAGGAGGAAAGCGAGGCCGATCCGGCGCCTCCAGGTGTTGGATTCGGCATGCCCCATGCACTAGGAGAACTCAAGCTCGCCCAAGCAGAGGAGGCGGTGAAGCAATAGGCCATCCTCGATCCCATCCTCTTGGAGGAGGAGGGGGCGGCATATCATCGTGACCTCCGCGAGGCACATACGGAGGTCGAGTGCCTCGCGGGGGTCGAGGAACTCTACACGGACATGGAGTCTAACAAGGAGGCGGAGCTGTGGGAGGCGGCCATCCACCAGGAGGTAGGTCCATACAACATTGCCAACATAGAGTCGTCTACATCTCCGAGGATGAGTAGTCTATGCTAACTTTATCTATGTAGTAGTACGTAGCTTTTGAGTTGCATTGATTGGTACGAATTTGAGGTATGCGGTTGATACGTCTCCAACGTATCTGTAATTTTTGATTGTTTCATACTATTATATTACCCGTTTTGGATGTTTATGGCTTTACTTAACACTTATATATCATTTTTTGGACTAACCTACTAACCGGAGGCCCAGCCCGAATTATTGTTTTTTTTGCCTATTTCAGTATTTTGAAGGAAAGGAATATCAAACGGAGTCCAAACGGAATGAAACCTTCGGGAGCGATCTTTTTGAAACAAACACAATTCAGGAGACTTGCAGTGGAGGTCAAGCAAAGAACGAGGCGGCCACGAGGGTGCCCGACACGCCCCAGGGGGTTGGGCGCGCCCCCCACCCTCATGGGCCCCTTGTGGCTCCCCTGACCTACCTCCTTCGCCTATATATATCCACGTACCCTGAAAACATCCAGGATCACCACGAAATACTATTTCCATCGCTGCAACTTTCTGTATCCGCAAGATCCCATCTTGGAGCCTTCGTCGGCGCTCCGCCGGAGGGGGAATCGACCACGGAGGGCCTCTACATCATCTCCAAGGCCTCTCCGATGAGTTGTGAGTAGTTTACCACAAACCTTCGGGTCCATAGTTATTAGCTAGATGGCTTCTTCTCTCTCTTTGAATCTCAATACCAAGTTCTCCTCGATCTTCTTGGAGATCTATTCGATGTAACTCTTTTTGCGGTGTGTTTGTCGAGATCCGATGAATTGTGGGTTTATGATCAAGTTTATCTATGAAAAATAATTTAATCTTCTCTAAATTCTTTTATGTGTGATTGGTTATCTTTGCAAGTCTCTTCGAATTATCAGTTTGGTTTGGCCTACTAGATTGATCTTTCTTGCAATGGGAGAAGTGATTATCTTTGGGTTCAATCTTGCGGTGTCCTTTCCCAGTGACAGCAGGGGCAGCAAGGCACGTATTGTATTGTTGCCATCGAGGATAAAAAGATGGGGTGTATATCATATTGCATGAGTTTATCCCTCTACATCATGTCATCTTGCTTAATGTATTACTCTGTTCTTATGAACTTAATACTCTAGATGCAGGCAGGAGTCGGTCGATGTGTGGAGTAATAGTAGTAGATGCAGAATCGTTTCGATCTACTTGTTGCGGACGTGATGCCTATATACATGATCATGCCTAGATAATCTCATAACTACGCACTTTTCTATCAATTGCTCGATAGTAATTTGTTCAGCCACCGTAATACTTATGCTATCTTGAGAGAAGCCACTAGTGAAACCTATGACCCCCGGGTCTATCTTTTATCATATAAGTTTTTCATCTATTTTTATTTGCATCTTTTACTTTCCAATCTATGTCATAAAAATACCAAAAATATTTATCTTATCTTATTATCTCTATCAGATCTCACTTTTGCAAGTTTCCGTAAAGGGATTGACAACCCCTATATCGCGTTGGTTGCGAGGTTCTTGTTTGTTTGTGTAGGTGCGTGGGACTTTTGAGGAGCCTCCTACTGGATTGATACCTTGGTTCTCAAAAACTGAGGGAAATACTTACGCTACTTTGCTGCATCATCCTTTCCTCTTCAAGGGAAAACCAACGCAGTTCTCAAGAGCTAGCAAGAAGGATTTCTGGCGCCGTTGCCGGGGAGGTCTTCGCTCAAGTCAAGACATACCAAGTACCCATCACAAACTCATCTCCCTCGCATTACATTATTTTCCATTTGCCTCTCGTTTTCCTCTCCCCCACTTCACCCTTGCCGTTTTATTCACCCACTCTTTCCCAATATCCTCTCTCCTTTGCTTGCTTTTTGTGTGCTTGTGTGTTGGGTTGCTTGTCACGATGGCTCGAGATAATACCAAATTGTGTGACTTTTCCAATACCAATAATAATGATTTCCTTAGCACTCTGATTGCTCCTCTTAATGATGTTGAATCTTGTGAAATCAATGCTGCTTTGTTGAATCTTGTTATGAAAGATCAATTCTCCGTCCTTCCTAGTGAAGATGCCGCTACTCCTCTAAACAACTTTGTTGATTTGTGTGATATGCAAAGGAAGAAAGACACGGATAATGATATTGTTAAATTGAAGCTATTTCCGTTTTCACTTAGAGATCGTGCTAAAACTTGGTTTTCGTCTTTGCCTAAGAATAGTATTGATTCATGGAATAAGTGCAAAGATGTTTTTATCTCTAAGTATTTTCATCCCGCTAAGATCATCTCTCTTAGAAACGACATTATGAATTTTAAACAACTTGATCATGAGCATGTTGCCCAAGCTTGGGAAAGAATGAAATTAATGATTCACAATTGTCCTACTCATGGTTTGAACTTATGGATGATCATACAAAAAATTTATGCCGGGTTGAATTTTGCTTCTAGAAATCTTTTAGATTCGGCCGCGGGAGGCACTCTTATGGAAATCACCTTAGGAGAAGCTGCTAAACTCCCTGATAACATTATGGTTAATTATTCTCAATGGCACACCGAAAGATCTACTAGTAAAAAAGTGCATGCTATAGAAGAAATTAATGTTCTGAGTGGAAAGATGGATGAACTTATGAAATTTTTTGCTACTAAGAGAGCTCCTATTGATCCCAATGATATGCCTTTGTCTACTTAGATTGAGAATAATAATGAATCTATGGATGTGAATTTTGTTGGTAGGAATAATTTTAGTAACAACGCGTATAGAGGAAACTTTAATCCTAGGCCGTTTCCTAGTAATTCCTCTAATAATTATGGAAATTCCTACAACAACTCTTATGGAAATTTTAATAAGATGCCCTCTGATTTTGAGAATAGTATTAAAGAATTTATGATCTCACAAAAGAATTTTAATGCTTTGCTTTAAGAAAAATTTCTTAAAGTTGATGAATTAGCTAGGAACGTTGATAGACTTTCGCTTGATGTTGATTCCTTGAAACTTACATCTATTCCGCCTAAGCATGGTATCAATGAGTCTCTCAAAGCCATGAGAATTTCCATTGATGAGTGCAAAGAAAGAACCGCTAGGATGCAAGCTAAGAAAGATTGCTTTGTAAAAGCGTGTTCTTCTAGTTTCCATGAAAATAATGATGAAGATCTAAAGGTTATTGATGTGTCCCCTATTAAATCTTTGTTTTGCAATATGAATCTTGATAATGATGGGACTGGAGATGAGTCAACTTTAGTTAAAAGGCGTCCCAATGATTCGGAGTTTTTAGATCTTAATGCTAAATTTGGTAAAGTGGGATTGGAGAGGTCAAAACTTTACATAGCATTGAACCCACTATTATGGATTTCAAGGAATTTAATTATGATAATTGTTCTTTAATAGATTGTATTTCCTTGTTGCAATCCATGTTCAATTCTCCTCATGCTTATAGTCAAAATAAAGCCTCTACCAAACATATTGTTGATGCCTTGATGCAATCTTATAAAGAAAAACTTGAATTCGAAGTTTCTATACCTAGAAAACTTTATGATGAGTGGGAACCTACTATAAAAATTAAAATTAAAGATTGTGAATACTATGCTTTGTGTGATTTGGGTGCTAGTGTTTCCACGATTCCGAAAACTTTATGTGATGTGCTAGGTTTCCATGATTTTGATGATTGCTCTTTAAACTTGCACCTTGCGGATTCCACCATTAAGAAACCTATGGGAAGAATCAATGATGTTCTTATTGTTGCAAATAGGAATTATGTGCCCATATATTTTATCGTTCTTGATATAGATTGCAATCTTTCATGTCCTATTATTCTTGGTAGACCTTTCCTTAGAACGATTGGTGCAATTATTGATATGAAGGAAGGGAATATTAGATTCCAATTTCCATTAAGGATAGGCATGGAACACTTTCCAAGAAAGAAAGTCAAATTACCTTATGAATATATCATGCGAGCCACTTATGAATTAAATGCCAAAGATGGCAATACTTAGATCTATTCTCGCTTTTATGCCTAGCTAGGGGCGTTAAACGATAGCGCTAGTTGGGAGGCAACCCAATTTTATTTTTGTTTCTTGATTTTTGCTTCTGTTTAGTAATAAATATTTAATCTAGCCTCTGTTTAGATGTGGTTTTATGTTTTATTTAGTGTTTGAGCCAAGTAGAACCTATAGGATAACCTACGGTGATAGTTAATTTGATTCTGCTGAAAAACAGAAACTTTTGCACGCACGAGAATAATTTTAATAAAACACAGAAACGTGCTTTTGCGTTGATTCTTCTTGAAGTAGATCAATAGAAAAATTTCCCAGGAGTTTATATTTTTGTAGGATTTTTAGAGTTCTAGAAGTATTCGAAAGTTACAGATTGCTACAAACTGTTCTGTTTTGACTGTTTTTCGTGTGTTGTTTGCTTATTTTGATGTATCTATGGCTAGTATCGAGGGTATGAGCCATAGAGAAGTTAGAATACAGTAGGTTTAACACCAATATAAATAAATAATGAGTTAATTACAGTACCTTATGTGGTGGTTTTTCTTTCTTGCACTAACGGAGCTTATGAGATTTCCTGTTGAGTTTTGTGTTGTGAAGTTTTCAAGTTTTAGGTAAAGATTTGATGGACTATGGAATAAGGAGTGGCAATATCCTAAGCTTGGGGATGCCCATGGCACCCCAAGATATTTAAGTATAACCAAAATCCTAAGCTTGGGGATGCCCCGGAAGGCATCCCCTCTTTCGTCTTCGTCTATCGGTAACTTTACTTGGAGCTATATTTTTATTCGCCACATGATATGTGTTTTGCTTGGAGCGTCTTCTATGATATGAGTCTTTGCTTTTTAGTTTACCACAATCATCCTTGCTGTACACACCTTTTGGGAGAGACACACTTGATTTGGAATTTATTAGAATACTCTATGTGCTTCACTTATATCTATTGAGCTAGATAGTTTTGCTCTAGTGCTTCACTTATATCTTTTAGAGCACGGCGGTGGCTTTATTTGTAGAAATTGTTGATCTCTCATGCTTCACTTATATCATTTTGAGATTCTTGTAGAACAGCATGGTATTTTCTATGGTTATAAAATTGGTCCTAGAATGATGAGCATCCAAGTTGGGTATAATAAAAACTATCATAGAAAGTGCATTAAACACTATGATCAATTTTATGCTTGATAATTGTTTTGAGATATAAAGGTGGTAATGTTAGAGTCATGCTAGTTAGGTAATTATGAAATTGAGAAATACTTGTGTTGGAGTTGGCAAGTCACATAGCATGCATGTATGGTAAAAGTTGTGTGACAAATTTGTTGCATGGGGTGCTCTTTTAATTGTCTTCCTTATGAGTGGAGGTCGGGATCGCGCGATGGTTAACTCCTACCAACCCTTCCCCTAGGAGCATGCGTAGTAGTACTTTGCTTCGTGGGCAAGTAGACTTTTGCAATAAGTATATGAGTTCTTTATGACTAATGTGAGTCCATGGATTATACGTACTCTCACCCTTCCACCATTGCTAGCCTCTATTATACCGCGCAACTTTCGCCCGTATCATGCACCCATCATTTACCTTCCTCAAAACAGCCACCATACCTACCTATTATGGCATTTCCATAGCCATTCTGAGATATATTGCCATGCAACTTTCCACCGTTATGTTTATTATGACACGTCTCATCATTGTCATATTACTCTTTGCATGATCATGTAGTTGACATCGTATTTGTGGCAAGGCCGCCTTCATAATTTTTCATACATGTCACTCTTGATTCATTGCATATCCCGGTACACCGCCAGAGGCATTCACATAGAGTTATATTTTGTTCTAAGTATTGAGTTGTAATCCTTGAGTTGTAAATCAATAAAAGTGTGATGATCTTCATTATTAGAGCATTGTCCCAAGTGAGGAAAGGATGATGAAGACTATGATTCCCCCACAAGTCGGGATGAGACTTCGGACTTTATAAAAATAAAAGAGGCCAAAGAAGCCCAAACAAATAAAAAAAAGAAAAAAAGAGAGGCCAAAGAAGTCCACCAAAATAAAAAAAGAGAAAAAATGAGAGAAAAGAGAGAAGGGACAATGTTACTATCTGTTTTTCCACACTTGTGCTTCAAAGTAGCACCATGATCTTCATGATAGAGAGTCTCCTATGTTGTCACTTTCATATACTAGTGGCAATTTTTCATTATAGAACTTGGCTTGTATATTCCAATGATTGGCTTCCTCAAAATGCCCTAGGTCTTTGTGAGCAAGCGAGTTGGATGCACACCCACTTAGTTTCTTTTGTTGAGCTTTCATATATTTATAGCTCTAGTGCATCTGTTGCATGGCAATCCCTACTCACTCGCAATGATATCTATTAATGGGCATCTCCATAGCCTGTTGATACACCTAGTTGATGTGAGACTATCTTCTCCCTTTTTGTCTTCACAAACCACCACCCTGTGACACATATAGTGCTATGTCCATGGCTTGCGCTCGTGTATTGCGTAAGAGTTGAAAAAGCTTAAGCGCGTTCAAAAGTATGAACCAATTGCTTGGCTGAAACCGGGGTTGTGCATGATGGGAGTATTTCGTGTAATGAAAATGAAGCATGACCTAACTATATGATTTTGTAGGGATGAGCTTTCTTTGGCTATGCTATTTTGATAAGACATGATTACTTGTTAGTATGCTTGAAGTATTACAATTTTTATTTTTTATGAACTTTTATCTTGAATCATTTGGATCTGAACAATCATGCCACAATAAAGAAAATTACATTGAGAATTATGCTAGGTAGCATTCCACATCAAAAATTCTATTTTTATCATTTACCTACTCGAGGACGAGCAGGAATTAAGCTTGGGGATGCTTGATACGTCTCCAACATATCTATAATTTTTTATTGTTCCATGCTATTATATTACTCGTTTTGGATGTTTATGGGCTTTACTTTACACTTTTATATCATTTTTGGGACTAACCTACTAACCGGAGGCCCGGCCCGAATTGCTGTTTTTTTTTCCTATTTCAGTGTTTCGAAGGAAAGGAATATCAAACGGAGTCCAAACCGAATGAAATCTTTGGGAGTGATCTTTTTGGAACAAACGCAATCCAGGAGACTTGGAGTGGAGGTCAAGCAACGAACGAGGCGGCCACGAGGGTGCCCGGCACGCCCTGGGGGGTGGGCATGCCCCCCACCCTCATGGGCCCCTCGTGGCTCCCCTGACCTACCTCCTTTGCCTATATATATCCACGTACCCTGAAAACATCCAAGAGCACCACGAAAATCTATTTCCACCGCCGCAACCTTCTATATCCGCGAGATCCCATCTCGGAGCCTTCGCCGGCGCTCTGCCGGAGGGGGAATCAACCATGGAGGGCCTCTACATCATCTCCAAGGCCTCTCCGATGAGTTGTGAGTAGTTTACCATAGACCTTCGGGTCCATGGTTATTAGCTAGATGGCTTCTTCTCTCTCTTTGAATCTCAATACCAAGTTCTCCTCGATCTTCTTGGAGATCTATTCGATGTAACTCTTTTTGCGGTGTGTTTGTGGAGATCCGATGAATTGTGGGTTTATGATCAAGTTTATCTATGAGAAATAATTGAATCTTCTCTGAATTCTTTTATGTGTGATTGGTTATCTTTGCAAGTCTCTTCGAATTATCAATTTGGTTTGGCCTACTAGATTGATCTTTCTTGCAATGGGAGAAGTGCTTAGCTTTGGGTTCAATCTTGAGGGGTCCTTTCCCAGTGACAGCAGGGGTAGCAAGGCACGTATTGTATTGTTGCCATCGAGGATAAAAAGATGGGGTTTATATCATATTGCATGAGTTTATCCCCCTACATCATGTCATCTTGCTTAATGTGTTACTCTGTTCTTATGAACTTAATACTCTAGATGCAGGCAGGAGTTGGTCGATGTGTGGAGTAATAGTAGTAGATGCAGAATCGTTTCGATCTACTTGTTGCGGACATGATGCCTATATACATGATCATGCCTAGATAATCTCATAACTATGCACTTTTCTATCAATTGCTCGACAGTAATTTGTTCAGCCACCATAATACTTATGCTATCTTGAGAGAAGCCACTAGTGAAACCTATGGCCCCCGGGTCTATCTTTTATCATATAAGTTTTCCATCTACTTTTATTTGCATCTTTTACTTTCCAATCTATATCATAAAAATACCAAAATATTTATCTTATCTTATTATCTCTATCAGATCTCACTTTCGCAAGTTTCCGTGAAGGGACTGACAACCCCTTTATCATGTTGGTTGCGAGGTTCTTGTTTGTTTGTGTAGGTGCGTGGGACTTTTGAGGAGCCTCCTATTGGATTGATACCTTGGTTCTCAAAAATTGATGGAAATACTTACGCAACTTTGCTACATCACCTTTTCCTCTTCAAGGGAAAACCAACGCAGTGCTCAAGAGGTAGCAGCGGTTGCAGTGGATGTAAAATGAGGGGTGACTAGACCCTCTCCATGGACGCACCTGAACGCGTTTGCAGACATATGAGGGGTCATATTTGTCATATTCGACTATAGATGCTCTAACTCCTTAGGTGTATTGTTCCCTGATATAAACATATAGTTTAGCACCAAACACTACTGTATTAGTACTACCTAGATAGTTGAAAAGAAAAGGCACGCATACGACTTAGTAGTGGAGGTGTTGGCGTCGTAGATGTTCACGTTAAAGCCCCGAGCTGTAAGCTTCAAGATGATGGTGTCGCCCTGCTTAACGTGGTGCTTTCGGCAGAACTCGCTCGATTTCAAAAATGACACCACCTGGCCTTCGAACTAGGCCACCTACACCCACTCCTCCGACCATCGACATGCAATAGGAAGGGGGGTCTTCAGCCAGCCCTTGAGGAGCCTTTAGAAAACCGTCGAGATGACAAGCATTGCCATGTCGTACATGTCCATCTGGACATAAAACAATTGTGGTACTGGTTCTATTGCCTTGTAGCCGAGCTTGGGTCGATGGCCATGCATGTGTAGAGGCGCCGCCGCCAGCTCCCTCTTCCCCGGCACTATGGGCTTTAGTGCCAACCTATTCTTCAGGAGCACGCCTTCGAAGCTGGTTGATGGATAGCAGCCACCTTCCCCCAACCCATCCCACATGGTCCTAATCACCTTGTCAGTTAGGCAAACATTGATGATTACCATTGCACAATCAATCAAGTAAGTGCGGAATCACGCACAACATGGAAATATAAAGCCATAGGGAACACATAATTGAATCATAAACATGGACATTGCACATTAGCATGATCTAACACAAAGGCATTGCACAATCATGGACATGCAAAGACATTGGCACTACACAATCTAGTATAATCATTGACATGTACATTACTATGATCCAAGACAAAGAAGTGTACAATCTAGCATAACCCTTGACATGCGCATTGCTATGATCCAAGACAAAGTAGTGCACAATCTAGCATACCAATTCACATGCACATTGCTACGATCAACATGGCTTGAGCTCCTTCCTCTTTACTCTGGCACGAAGCTACATAATGCACCGCTTGATACGTCTGCACCATATCTATAATTTTTTATTGTTCTATACTATTATATTATCAATCTTGAGTCCAGTGCCAGTTGTTTTTTGCTTGTTTTTGGCTTTTTAGGAAATCAGTACCAAATGGAGTCCAAACGCTACCAATTTTTTGACAATTTCTTCTGGACCCAGAGAGACCCTAGAAGCTCCGAGAGAAAACTAGAGTCATGAGGGAGCAACTAGCTCAGGAGGCACGCCCTAGGGGGTGCCCCCAGGCTTATGGGCCCTTAGTGGCACATCTTGACCTAATTCCGCCTCTATAATTTCTCAAATATTCCCAATACAGAGAGCCAGTCGAAAAAATTGCTGTCGCAAGTTCCTGTTCTTTCGTGATCCCGTCTGGAGGCCTTTTTCGGTACTCTGTCGGAGGGGGAATCGATCACAGAGGACATCTACATCAATATTGTTGCCCTTTCGATGATGTGTGGGTAGTTTACCACAGACCTACGATTCGCATATCTAGTAGCCAGATGACTTCTTCTCTCTCTCTTTTATCTTTAACACAATGTTCTCCTTGATGTTCATGGAGATTTATTCAATGCAATCCTTTTTTGTGGTGTGTTTGTTGGGATCCAACGAATTGTGGGTTTGTGATCAGATTATTTGTGAGAAAATATTGTTATAGCTTTGGGATCTGACTTCTTATATACATGATTGTTACAGATTTGTATTTCTCTTTGATTTATATGTTCGGTTTGGCCAACCAGATTGAGTGCAATGGAAGAGGTGCTTTGTGATGGGTTCGATCTTGCGATGCTTCATCCCAGTGATAGAAAGGGAAAGGACACGTATTTGTATTGTTGCCATTAAGGATAAAACGATGGGGTTTATTCATATTGCTTGGATTTACTTTGTCTACATCATGTCATCTTGCTTAAGGCGTTACTCTATTTTTATGACTTAATACCCTAGATGCATGCTGGATAGCGGTCAATGGGTGGAGTAATAGTAGTAGATGCAGGCTGGAGTTAGTCTACTTGTCTTGGACGAGATGCCTATATACATGACCATTGCCTTGAATATCGCCACAAGTATGTGCTTTTCTATCAATTGCCCAACAGTAATTTGTTTACCCACTGTATGTTTTTTGTTCGAGAGAGAAACCTCTAGTGAAAACTATGGCCCCAACGTCTACTTTTATCATATATAAAATCCAAGAATATGTTGCTGCAATTTTATTACCGTTATTTTATTTTGTGTTTTTATTTTATCTATCTACCACTTCGAAATTTGATCCTTGCAAATAACCGTCGAGGGGGATTGATAACCCCCTTGGTCGCATTGGGTGCAAGTATTTGCTTTTATGTGCGCATGTCCTGTTAACGAGGTTCTATGTGGTTCTCCTACTGGTTTGATAACCTTGGTTCTTAACTCAGGGAAATACTTATCATTGTTGTACTGCTTGATCCTCTCCTCTTCGAGAAAATCCCAACATAGCTAACAAGTAGCTCTAGTCATTCCATAACAGATAGAGGCGAGGGTCCCGATCTTTCGATGAGATGATAACTATCGATTTGGTGGAGCCGACTTTGACGATCTGACTACAAATGTGTGTGACATTGCGCCTTAAGAATTGCTAAACCAATCTCCTGAGGTTACTGATGATGCTGGAAGCACAATCAGCCTGACCCGAAGGTCTATTCCTGCACGCAATCAAAGAACAAGCAAGAATACAATAATGCAATCTGAATATTGTGAATATAGATGAAGTATTGATTAAGGTGGGGATCCAAAAGCGGTCTTGGTCTGGTCATTGGACACAAACGAAGTACACGAAGTTGCATGGCTAACTTTTAACAAAACAAATCCCAAAGTCTAAACGATGCCCTAAGGGCTGTATATATGGAGGAAGAGGGGGAATTTCGTGACCCTTGGAGGAGGGTCCGAAACCAACCCTAACTCTTGTTTCCCCCACACATATGGACTCTAAAAACAGCCTATACGCAAGTATTTAGAAATTACATGGGCCTGGCCCAAAAATAAGGTGGTGTAGCTATAAGCACGGACGAAGTTTATGAAAGGGCATCTTGTATATTTCGTCCATGTCCTTGTATGTCATCAAGGAGGCTTCAAAGTACTGAAATCCGCACTAGAAACGCCGTTCTAGTTCCCTTCGCACGCGCCTTCATCTCCATGCTTATTTCTGCTCCAGTGTTCATCCCTCTTGCCCATGCTAGGCCCTTCATTAGTTATCAACACAAATGTATCCAATTTAGACAACATTGTATTCTCATGAACATTAGAATTATCATCAAGAAATGGAAGTACCTGGTAATTCAATTGGCGTGTGCGAGCTCTAGTGGTCCTGTATGTATAGCAGCAAGGGATGTGGGTGTAACAGTGGTATTGAGTCCCTCATCACCCTGCCCTTCTTGAAATGAAGTCGCCCTCGATGGAAGCTCATCCTCCTCACCCAAATAAGGCTTCAAACCTGCAATCTTAAAAGTGGGACTAACCCCAAAATCTGCAGGCAACTCAAGTTTATATGCATTATCATTTACTTTCTCTAACACCTTAAAAGGACCATAAGCACATGGCACTAGCTTTGATTTGCAAAAAATAAGAAATCTATCCTTACGCAAATGTAACCAAACAAGATCTTCGGGTGCAAACACAACATGTTTTCTACCCTTATCTCGAGCAAGTTTATATTTAGCATTCATACACTCAATGTTCTCAGTTAACTCATGCATTTTTAAGATCAATTCAGCATGTTGTTACCATCAAAATTAACCTTCTTCGAGGATGGAAGAGGCAACAAATCAATGGGTGCATGATACGTCCCCAACATATCTATAATTTATGAAGCATTCATGCTATTTTATGATCTGTTTTGAATGATTATGGGCTTTATTATACACTTTTATATTACTTTTGGGACTAACCTATTAACCGGAGGCCTAGCCCATATTGTTGTTTTATTGCCTGATTCAGTATTTCGAAGAAAAGGAATATCAAACAGAGTCCAAATAGAATGAAACCTTCGGGAGCGTGATTTTTGGAAAGGATATGATCCGGGAGACTTGGAGTTCAAGCTAGGGAAGGTTCGAGGAAGCCAGGAGATAGGAGGGCGCCCACCCCCTGGGCGCGCCCCCTATCTCCTGGGCCCCTCGAGGCTCCCCCGACCGACTTCTTTCATCTATATAAGTCCACGTACCCTAAAAACATCAAAGACGAAGATAGATCGGGAGTTCCGCCGCCGCAAGCCTCTGTAGCCACCAAAAACCTCTTGGGAGCCCGTTCCGGCACCCTGCCGGAGGAGGAATCCCTCACCGGTGGCCATCTTCATCATCCCGACGCTCTCCATGATGATGAGGGAGTAGTTCACCCTCGGGGCTGAGGGTATGTACCAGTAGCTATGTGTTTGATCTCTCTCTCTCTCTCTCGTGTTCTCTCTATGGCGCGATCTTGATGTATCATGAGCTTTGCTATTATAGTTGGATCTTATGATGTTTCTCCCCCTCTACTCTCTTGTGATGAATTGAGTTTTCCTCTTGAAGTTATCTTATCGGATTGAGTCTATGAGGATTTGAGAACACTTGATGTATGTCTTGCCGTGTTTATCTGTGGTGACAATGGGATATCACGTGCCACTTGATGTATGTTTTGGTGATCAACTTGCGGGTTCCGCCCATGAACCTATGCATAGGGGTTGGCACACGTTTTCGTCTTGACTCTCCGGTAGAAACTTTGGGGAACTCTTTGAAGTACTTTGTGTTGGTTGAATAGATGAATCTGAGATTGTGTGATGCATATCGTATAATCATGCCCACGGATACTTGAGGTGACAATGGAGTTTCTAGGTGACATTAGGGTTTTGGTTGATTTGTGTCTTAAGGTGTTATTCTAGTACGAACTCTTGAATAGATTGATCCGAAAGAATAACTTTGAGGTGGTTTCGTACCCTACCATAATCTCTTTGTTTGTTCTCCGCTATTAGTGGCTTTGGAGTGACTCTTTGTTGCATTTTGAGGGATTGTTATATGATCTATCTATGTTATTATTGTTGAGAGAACTTGCACTAGTGAAAGTATGAACCCTAGGCCTTGTTTCCTATCATTGTAATACCGTTTGTGCTCACTTTTATCATTATTTACCTTGCTGTTTTTATATTTTCAGATTACAAAAACTTATATCTACCATCCATATTGCACTTGTATCACCATCTCTTCGCCGAACTAGTGCACCTATACAATTTACCATTGTATTGGGTGTGTTGAGGACACAAGAGACTCTTTGTTATTTGGTTGCAGGGTTGTTTGAGAGAGACTATCTCCATCCTACGCCTCCCACGGATTGATAAACCTTAGGTCATCCACTTGAGGGAAATTTGCTACTGTCCTACAAACCTGTGCACTTGCAGGCCCAACAACGTCTACAAGAAGAAGGTTGTGTAGTAGACATCAAACTCTTTTCTGGCGCCGTTGCCGGGGAGGTGAGTGCTTGAAGGTATATCTTTAGATCTTGCAAACGAATGTTTTTGTTTCTTGTTTTATCACTAGTTTAGTTTATAAAAAAACTAAAAAAATGGAGTTAAGCTTGTCTCATACGCTTCATCTTTTTAATATCTTTCGTGAAAATGATGGAAAGGAAAATTGTGCTCAAGTGCTAGAATAAGAATGCATTAGAATGTTTTGCACTAAATCTTTGTGTGATGAGCATGATTGCAATGTTGTTAGTATGAATTCCTTGAATATCCATGATGCTAATGATATGCAAAGCCACAAGCTTGGGGAAGCTATGTTTGATGAATATGATATTTTTTATCCCCCAAGTTTTGATGAGCAAATTTATTATTATGAAAGCATGCCTCCTATTTATGATGATTATATTGATGAAAGTGGGTTCGGAAGAGTGTCAACTTCAAGAAGTAGTGATCCCACTATTTTGGAGGATGTTGAATCTTATTGTGATGAATATGAAAGTGGATTTGGAAGAGTGTCAACTTTATTTAGTGATGATTCCACTATTTCGGAAGGGGTTCCAATTGATTATGAGAACAAAGTTGCTATCTATGATGATTATTGTGATGACTTGTATGCTATTAAGAATAATGATAACCATGAAACTTGTCATCATGACTTTAGTTTTCAATTGGATTATGCCTCACATGATAATTATTTTGTTGAGTTTGCTCCCACTACTATTGATGAGAAGAATTATGCTTATGTGGAGAGTAGTAAATTTTCTATGCTTGTAGATCATGAAAAGAATGCTTTAGGTGCTGTTTATATTGTTGAATTCATTCATGATGCTACTGAAAATTATTATGAGAGAGGAACATATGCTTGTAGGAATTGCAATTATATCAAGTTTCCTCTCTATGTGTTGAGAATCTTGAAGCTATGCTTGTTTTGCCTTCCTATGCTAGTTGATTATTGTTCCCATAAGTTGTTTCCTCACAAAATCCCTATGCATAGGAAGAGGGTTAGACTTAAATGTGCTGGTCATATGCTTCATGATGCTCCCGTTATGTTTCAATTCTTATCTTTTATGTGAGCATCATTGTCATCATCATGCCTAGCTAGAAAGGCATTAAAGAAAAGCGCTTGTTGGGAGACAACCCAATATTTATCCTTACTGTTTTGTGTGTACACATGATTATGCTACTGTGTTAATCATGTTTTATAGCTTTTGCTTCAATCAAGTTCCAAGTAAGACCTTTAGGATAGCTTACGGTGATAGTTGTGTTTGTTGAGTATAATGTTTATTAGGAAAGACGAGATAGACTAGGATTTGTTCTGGCTTGTCTTGTACTCCAAGTAGATGATTGTACTCCTATATATATGCCCACGAGGCTCAAGCAATACAAAAAACTATTCCATCAATCCTCTTTCTCCCTTCTAACATGGTATCTATCGCAAGTCGATCCTAAACCCTAGCCGCCGCCGCTTCCGCACCCGCGCGCCGCCCCCGGGGCGGTCGGCCTCCATGACCGCCGCCGGGGGCCGCGCCGCCTGTACCTAGGGTTCGTCTACCGGCCGTGTTGGCCGGCTGCCCTAGAGAGTCTTTCTTCCCGATCCTTTGATCCGGGTTTTCTCTCTCTCGCCGGTCGCCTTGGTCAGCGTCTACTTTTTGGTTTTCCGGTCTATCTGATCCGGTTTGCGTCGCCCACCGTCGCCGTCGACCCCATGCGCCTCTACTCCAACACCGGCGCGATTGGCCGGCTTCTTCACCGACCCGGCGGCCTCGCGCGTCGTCCGCGCGTCTGCCCGTCGGTCGCCCCGACTAGGCGGCCTCGCGCGTCGTCCGCGCGCCGGCCCGCCGGTCACCCCGACCCGGCGGCCTCGCATCATGCGGAGGCCCTTCACCGCCGCCTTTCGCGCGACGGCCCGCCCGTCGATCTACGCCGGCCGTCGCCGCCCTACTCCGACCGGTACTCCTGCGTCACCCCGACCCGGCGGCCTCGCGCCATGCGGCGGCCAATCATAGCCGCCCTGCCGCCCGCCGCCGTCGGCTTCATCTCGGACTCCGCCGCCACCACGCCTCCACCGAGCGGTGTCACCGACCTCGCGCACGATCATCTTGATCACCCGCTCGCCGCCGCGATCCGCCTCATCTACGCCGCGCGACCGACCTGGCCTGTCGGTTACGCGCGCCTCCGCAGGTTCCGTGAAGATTGTCCCCGAGTTCAGCGCACCTCTCCATCGATCGAGCATCGGGCTGCCGCTGCATCGCCCCGTCGGGCCGCAGCGCCGTCGCCCCGTGGTTCTTCTCCCGGCTGCACCGACCCGCGTCACCGCTGCGTCGCCCCTTCGGGCCATAGTGCCGCGGCCCGTGGTCCCCCGCCGCCCCGACGGCGTCCGTCCTAGGCCGTCCCTTGGCTGCATCGACCCTCGCGCCGCCGCTGCGTCGCCCCGTCGGGCCGTAGCGAGCGTGGCATGCGGTCCACGCCGCCGTCCCGAGGCCGTCCCTGCGGTTGCACCGACTCGCGAACCGCCGTTGCGTCGCCCCTTCGGGCCGCAGCATTGTGGCCCGCGGTCCCCGCCGCCGCCCCGAGGTCTTCCCGCCATCGCCCCGACCCGCCTGCCGCCGCTGCGTCGCCCCTTTGGGCCATAGCGCCGCGGCCCGCGGTCCAATCCGCCGTCACCGCGCGTCGATCTCCCGTGGTATGCGCCGCGCCATCTCCCTTGGTGCGGGAACACCACCGTCCGCGCCGGTCTTCGTCACGCTATCAGGGTTCTTCGCCTACTTCGAGCATCACCACCGCAATCCTAACCTAGCCGCCGCCGCCGTCAGGCCGCCGCCACTGCTCTTCTTTGTACGCCGCCGCCGCTATCTTCGTAGCCGCCGCCGCCCGTCCACCCCCTTCGTCTTCGTCCAAGCACAAGCCCGTCGCCAGCATCACCGTCATCTACCCCGACCACTTCATCTACTCCGACCACCATTGGTGAAATCGGCCCCGCGCCGATGGACGCCGCAATCGTCGTCGAGTTCTTCTCTACTGGCCTCTCCGACTTCTTCGACATGGCGTACAGCTCGTGCAGGTCCCAGTCTCCGCATGCCCGGTGCTGGCAACACCGCCGCGTGCATTCGTCCACGACGTGTCCCTGGGCCTGGGAAGTCTGGTGCGGCGCTTCGTCAACTTCGTCTTCATCCGTCTAAGCATGCCCTGTGCTGGCAACACCGGTGTGTGCCTTCGTCCATGATGTGTCCCCGGGTTTGGCAAACCGGCCGTGATGCGTCGTCAACAACATCATCTTCCTGGCGCACCCCTACTTCGACACCACTGCGCCCATGCTAACTCGGCGCCCCCTCGCGCCTGCGGCTCCATGGCGACTTCCTCAACACCGGCTACCCTGACTCGACATCGACCACGGCATTCTTCGCACAGCTACCTCGACCACGGCTCCACCACCCACGCTCTCGGCTACATCGACAAACGGCACAAAGGGCTACCGCCTTGCTTGAGCAACCTCGTCGGTTGCCACTCCAGCCACGACTCTGTGATGCATCGACAGTTATGACTGTTGGCGGTGTCCGTCGGCTTATCTTCGGATTCTTCTCCAGTCTCACCGTCTGCGTCGCTACCGTTGTGACTGCGGGGGGATGTTGAGTATAATGTTTATTAGGAAAGACGAGATAGACTAGGATTTGTTCTGGCTTGTCTTGTACTCCAAGTAGATGATTGTACTCCTATATATATGCCCACGAGGCTCAAGCAATACAACAAACTATTCCACCAATCCTCTTTCTCCCTTCTAACAGTGTTGATCCTGCCGAGAATCAGAAACTTTTGCACCCAGTAAATTAGTTTTGTTAATTCACATAAACGTTCTTATGACCTGATTCTTTTTTCTCTGGATTGGTACACAAATATCTTAGGACTTCCTAATTTGGTAGGATTTTTGGAGTTCCATAAATATACGTTTGATACATATTACTACAGAATGTTCTGTTTTTGACAGATTCTGTTTTCTATGTGTTGTTTGCTTATTTTGATGAATCTATGAGTAGTATCGAAGGGTATGAACCATAGATAAGTTGGATTACAGTACATATTACACCAATATTAATTTAGAATGAGTTCATTACAGTACCTAAGTGGTGGTTTTATTTTCTTATACTAATGGAGCTTACGAGTTTTCTGTTGAGTTTTGTGTTGTGAAGTTTTTACGTTTTGGGTAAAGCTTCGATGGACTACGGAATAAGGAGTGGCAAGAGTGGGGATGCCCAAGGCACCCCAAGGTAATATTCAAGGACAACCAAGAGCCTAAGCTTGGGGATGCCCCGGATGGCATCCCCTCTTTCGTTTTCGTTCATCGGTAACTTTACTTGGAGCTATATTTTTATTCACCACATGATATGTGTTTTGCTTGGAGCATCATTTTCCTTTGTTAGTATTTGCTTGCTGTTATTTAGAATAATGTTTTGCATCTATGTTTTCAATAAAAATGTCAAGGATAGCCTTTACCATGCTTATTTTGCTAGTATACATGTTGTTGTTTGAAAACAAAAAGTTTCCGCTGTTGCAAAAATTCTCCAGAAAAGTCAGAGAATGATATAATGTTGAAACTTTTTGCATATTGAGATCTGATAAATATTATACAATGTAGTATTTTTATAATAATTTTTGGAGTTAGGGAAGTATTGATACTCTTGCATTCTTTACAAACTGTACTGTTTTGGCAGATTGCTTGTTTGCATTGTTTGCATATGTTTGCTTGTTTAGTGATTCTATTTAAGGATAGGAGTATTAAATATGCAGAGGAATTTACTATGCAATGTTGAATAATAATTTTAGTGATTTGTTACAGTAGAAAATGATAAGGTTTTGCATTGGTTTATACTAACCTATCTCACGAGTTCTTGTTGAGTTTGGTGTGGATGAAGCTTTTGAGAAATAGAGAAACCATGATATGAGAGAAATTAAGGAGACACAAAAGTTCAAGCTTGGATATGCCCAAGGCACCCCAAGATAATATTTCAAGAAGTCTCAAGCATCTAAGCTTGGGGATGCCCCGTTAGGCATCCCACCTTTTTTCTTCAATAGCTATCGGTTAGTATCGGTTGAGCCTAAGTTTTTGCTTCTTCACATGAGTTGTGCTATCCTTCCAATGACATTTTATTTTGCTTTGCTTGATGTTTGAATACAATACCAAGATATGAAATTCTTAAATGAGAGAGAGTCTTCACATAGTTACATTATTATTTAGCTACTCATTGATCTGCACTTATATCTTTTTGAATAGTTTTTTATTTACTCGTGTGCTTCACTTATATCCTATGAGTAAATGGTTGAATGAGTTGATTGTCATAAATCTGAAATTATATATGTCCCATTTGCTTATCCCATGGGGAGTAATGACTTCACATCTAAGAAGTGGAGGTTGTAAATTTATTGAAGGTTAGCAAGCATTGTATTGGTCACTTGAACAATTCATGAAAGAATATTGAAGGAAGAGAGATTTCACATATAAATATACTATCTTAGACATCTTTTATAATTGTGAGCACTCATTAAGTATGAAATGCTAAAGAGTTGATGTTGGACAAGGAAGACAACGTAATGGGTTATGTTTTCTCACATCTCAGTTAAAGTATATTATCATGGATCATTCAAACATGTTGAGCTTGCCTTTCCCCCTCATGCTAGCCAAAATTCCTTGCACCAAGTAGAGATACTACTTGTGCTTCCAAATATCCTTAAACCCAGTTTTGCCATGATAGTCCACCATACCTACCTATGGATTGAGTAAGATCCTTCAAGTAAGTTGTCATCGGTGCAAGCAATAAAAATTGCTCTCTAAATATGTATGATCTATTAGTGTGAAGAAAATAAGCTTTATACGATCTTGTTATGGAAGCAATAAAAGCGATGGACTGCATAATAAAGGTCCATATACAAGTGGCAATATAAAGTGATGTTCTTTTGCATTAAAGTGATGTTCTTTTGTGCATCCAACCCTAAAAGCGCATGATAACCTCTGCTTCCCTCTGCGAAGGGCCTATCTTTTACTTTATGTCTTTTACTTTATGCAAGAGTCAAGGTGATCTTCACCTTTCCCTTTTTCATTTTATCCTTTGGCAAGCACCTCGTGTTGGAAAGATCCTGATATATATATATCCAATTGGATGTAAGTTAGCATGAACTATTGTTGTTGGCATCACCCAAAGGTGAATACGTTGGGAGGCAACATTATAAGCCCCTATCTTTCTCAGCGTCCGATTAAAACTCCATAACCATTAGTATTGCGTGAGCGTTAGCAATTGTAGAAGACTATATGATAGTTGAGTATGTGGAGTTTGCTAAATAAAAGCTCTGACATAGACCCTTCCTAAAAATAACATGAATTGCAATTGTTTGATGACTGAGAACATAGTTTGCTAGTTTTCAACAAAGTTTATGGTCTATGCTTTAACATGTGAATTGCTTGTTACTTGTTCGTGAGAAGTTTTATGAGATGAACTACTGTTATGACATATAATCATGCTAGAAAAGGTGATTGAAATTATCATTGATCAAACTTGTGCACCTGCTAGCATTCACACTTCATAAATTCTTTCTTTTATCATTTACCTACTCGAGGACGAGCAGGAGTTAAGCTTGGGGATGCTGATACGTCTCCAACGTATCTATAATTTATGAAGCATTCATGCTATTTTATTATATGTTTTGAATGATTACGGGCTTTATTATACATTTTTGTATTACTTTTGGGACTAAGCTATTAACTGGAGGCCAGCCCATATTGTTGGTTTATTGCCTGTTTCAGTATTTCGAAGAAAAGGAATATCAAATGGAGTCCAAACGGAATGAAACCTTCGGGAGCGTGATTTTTGGAAAGGATATGATCCGGGAGACTTGGAGTTCAAGCCAGGGAAGGTTCGAGGAAGCCAGGAGATAGGAGGGGGCGCCCACTCCCCTGGGCGCGCCCCCTGTCTCCTGGGCCCCTCGAGGCTCCCCCGACCGACTTCTTTCGCCTATATAAGTCCACGTACCCTAAAAACATCAAAGACGAAGATAGATCGGGAGTTCCGCCGCCGCAAGCCTCTGTAGCCACCAAAAACCTCTCGGGAGCCCATTCCGGCACCCTACCGGAGGAGGAATCCCTCACCGGTGGCCATCTTCATCATCCCGGCGCTCTCCATGACGAGGAGGGAGTAGTTCACCCTCGGGGCTGAGGGTATGTACCAGTAGCTATGTGTTTGATCTCTCTCTCTCGTGTTCTCTCTATGGCACGATCTTGATGTATCGCGAGCTTTGCTATTATAGTTGGATCTTATGATGTTTCTCCCCCTCTACTCTCTTGTGATGAATTGAGTTTTCCTCTTGAAGTTATCTTATCGGATTGAGTCTTTAAGGATTTGAGAACACTTGATGTATGTCTTGCCGTGTTTATCCGTGGTGACAATGGCATATCACGTGCCACTTGATGTATGTTTTGGTGATCAACTTGCAGGTTCCGCCCATGAACCTATGCATAGGGGTTGGCACACGTTCTCGTCTTGACTCTCTGGTAGAAACTTTGGGGCACTCTTTGAAGTACTTTGTGTTGGTTGAATAGATGAATCTGAGATTGTGTGATGCATATCGTATAATCATGCCCACAGAAACTTGAGGTGACAATGGAGTATCTAGGTGACATTAGGGTTTTGGTTGATTTGTGTCTTAAGGTGTCATTCTAGTACAAACTCTTGAATAGATTGATCCGAAAGAATAACTTTTAGGTGGTTTCGTACCCTACCATAATCTCTTCGTTTGTTCTCCGCTATTAGTGGCTTTGGAGTGACTCTTTGTTGCATGTTGAGGGATTGTTATATGATCTATCTATGTTATTATTGTTGAGAGAACTTGCACTAATGAAATTATGAACCCTAGGCCTTGTTTCCTATCATTGCAATACCGTTTGTGCTCACTTTTATCATTAGTTACCTTGCTGTTTTTATATTTTTAGATTACAAAAACCTATATCTACCATCCATATTGCACTTGTATCACCATCTCTTTGTCGAACTAGTGCACCTATACAATTTACCATTGTATTGAGTGTGTTGGGGACACAAGAGACTCTTTGTTATTTGGTTGCAAGGTTGTTTGAGAGAGACCATCTTCATCCTACGCCTCCCACGGATTAATAAACCTTAGGTCATCCACTTGAGGGAAATTTGCTACTGTCCTACAAACCTGTGCACTTGCAGGCCCAACAACGTCTACAAGAAGAAGGTTGTGTAGTAGACATCAGTACACCAGGTAGAAAACCATACACAATCTCAAAAGGGCACATCTTAGTACTAGAATGCAGCGGATGATTATAAGCAAATTTAATATGAGGCAAGCATTCTTCCCACATTTTCCAGTTATTCTTCAGAAAGTGCCTAAGCATAGTATACTATGTTCTACTACTTCAGTTTGTCCATAAGTTTGGCGGTGACATGTAGTACTAAAAAGCAGTTTAGTCCCCAACTTATCCCATAAACATCTCCAAAATTGGCTAAGAAACTTAGTATCACGATTTGAAACAATTGTATTTGGCACACCATGCAAGCGAATAATTTCACGAAAGAACAAATCGGCAACATTAACAACAGCGTCGCTTTTATGACATGGTATAAAGTGTGCCATTTTCGAGAATCTATCCACGACAACAAATATGCTACCCCTCCCCTTCTTTGTTCAAGGTAAACATAAAAAAGTCCATAGATGTATCCTCCCAAGGAACACTAGGTACAGGCAAAGGCATATATAAACCATGAGGATTGAGTCATGACTAGCTTTTTGACATGTAGTGCAGCGAGCAACAAAACGCTCAACATCCCGTCTCATCTTTGGCCAAAAGAAATTTGTAGCAAGTACATCCTCTATCTTCTTCACGCCAAAGTGTCGCATTAATCCTCCTCCATGCGCCTCCTGCAACAACAAAAGATGAATGGAGCTAGCTGGAATGCATAGCTTGTTAGCATGAAACACAAATCCATTGTTAGCGACGAACTTGTTCCATGTTCTCCCTTGTTTACAATTCTGCAATACATCTTTCAATTCAGCATCATGCACATATTGATCTTTTATGGTCTCCAAACCAAATATTTTAAAGTCAAGTTGTGAAAGCATAGTATAACGACGAGACAATGCATAAGCAATAACATTTTCTTTACCCTTCTTGTGTTCAATGGCATAAGAGCATCTCCAACAGACGCCCCAAACGACGCGCGCGCACGGTAAACCCAGCTTTTAGCATGCGCGGGGCGGTTTACCGCGCTCCAGCGGCCGCGGGAAACAAGCGCGCGCGGGAACTGTTTGCGCGCGCACGCGAAAAGGCGCCAGCTCGCGCGCAAGATTTGGCGCGCCGCTTCGCGCGCACCTATAAAAGTACTGCATGTGCCACGCGCCTTCTCCATGCTTCCTCTTCCCCTCTTCCTCTCCCTCTCTGCCACGCGCCGCTCCAGCGCCCCATCACCGACGCGCTGCCATGCCGCTGCGCCGCCGAGGAGCTTCCGGCTACCGCGGTGTCCGCCTGCGCCCCAACGGCAGCTACACCGCGGAGATACGCTCCGGCGAACTCCGGCTCGGCCTCGGCACGTACGGGACGGCGCGACAGGCCGCCCGTGCGTACGACGCGGCGGCGTGGCGCCTAGGCCGGCCGCGCGGCCAGATGAACTTCCAAGATGTGTACACGCTCGAGCAAGCGCTCAACCTCGCCCCTCTGCCTCGTCTGTACACGGCGGAAGACCGTGCGGAGCACGCCGAGCGGCAACGCCGCCTCCTCATCACCCAAGAGGACGAGCGGGTCATGGCGGAGTGGCGCCAGCGCCACCCGGAGGACGTCGCCTACGAGCAGGCCTACTGGGCAAGGCGCCGCGACGAGGACACGCGAAGGGGCCGCGCGACGCGGTTGGACAAGCGTCGGCGGAAGGCGTTGGCGAATGCGCAGTCCGACCTCATTGCAGCAGGTGGGCGGTCGTTCTTCACGCCGAATGATGAGTGGTGGCTGGACATCTGGCTAACTACCTCGGACGACACCGCCGAGGATGATAGTGGTGATAATGATAGCGACTTAGAGTAGTTTTTTTATTAATGCAATCTATGTTTTTTATCGTTTGTCGTTTTTATTATTATGCAATCTATGTTTCGGATGTAAAATACCTTTGTATCGTTTAAAATCTATGCAATCTAGTCTTTTTTAAATTTCTGCTTTCAATGCCTATATTTCTAGTTTGTATAGAACGAGCGCGCGCTGCATTTTTTGCGCGCTGCTGGAGCAGCGTGCGCGCGCTACATTTTAGCGTGGCTGCTGGAGCGGGCGCAGCGCGCAGCGCCAAACCAGGCGATGGGCGCGCGCTAATGCTGTTTTTTGCGCGCGCCACGTTCGGCGTCTGTTGGAGATGCTCTAAGGAAAAGTCTCAATGAATTCAGCTCATTTAGCATGTCTATGGTTTAGTTTTGCTTGACTATTAATGTGTTGCAAAGATTCATGATTAGAATGTACAAAAACTTCTTCGGGCCATAAATAATGTTGCCATGTTTCTAAGGTCCGAACAAGAGCATATAATTCTTTATCATAAGTAAAATAGTTCAGACTAGGCCCACTCATTTTTTTAGAAAAATATGCAACAGGTTTGCCATCTTGTAATAACACACCTCCTAATCCAATTCCACTAGCATCACATTCAAGCTCAAAAGTCTTATTAAAATTAGGAAGTTGGAGTAAAGGAGTATGTGTCAACTTATCTTTCAATACCGTGAAGGCTTCTTCCTGTGCAGCACCCCAAACAAAAGGATGATCCTTCTTTGTAAGCTCATTAAGAGATGCAACAATGGTGCTGAAATCTCTCACAAAACGCCTACAGAAACCAGCGAGGCCCAGAAAACTCCTCATTTTTGTGACTGTTTTGGGTTGCGGCCAGCTCTCAGTAACTTCAATCTTGGCTTTATCAACTACAATTCCCTAAGGAGTAATAACATAGCCAAGAAAAGATACTCGGTCGATGCAAAAGGTGCACTTCCCAAGGTTACCAAACAAATGTGCATCATGTAAAGCAATAAAAACAACATGTAAATGTTCCAAATGTTCCTCCAAAGCTATGCTATAAATCAGTATATCATCAAAGTAGGCTACCACAAAACGTCCAATGCAAGCACTTAAAACTTCATTCCTTAATCTCATGAAAGTGCTAGGTGCATTGGTTAACCCAAAAGGCATGACTAACCACTCATATAATCCAAACTTAGTTTTAAATGTTGTTTTCCATTCATCTCCCAATTTCATACGAATTTTATTGTATCCACTACGCAAATCAACTTTGGAGAATATTGTAGAGCCACTCAATTCATCAAGCATATCATCTAGGCTAGAAATAGGATGACGATAATGAATAGTAATATTATTAATGCCTCTACAATCAACACACATACGCAATGTACCATCCTTTTTTGGCACTAGTATAATAGGAACAACACAAGGACTAAGAGATTCGCATATATAACCTTTGTCGAGCAGCTCCTGTACATGATGCATAATCTCCTCTGGATTGTTATGGTATGGTGCACGGTTGGGTAGCGATGCACCGGGAATTAAGTCAATTTGATGATCAATCCCTCAAATAGGTAGTAATCCCAGTGGCACGTCTTGTGGAAAGACGTCAGCGAACTCCTACAAAATGTTAGTGACAGCAGGAGGCAAAGAGGAAGGCACGTCCTCAAATGAAAATAATGCCTCTTTGCACACAAAAGCATAGCAAACAGATTTGCTAAAATCTAGATCACCAATATCATATTTGGTGGCACGTAAACATCCACGTTTCAATTTAATTTCATAAACAACACTAAATGGTTTATTATTAGGCTTAATTTGTTGCTCGAATTCTTTTGCCACAATCTGATTTTCACTCTTATTTTGCTCCTGCTTTGCTTTACTAGCTCTATTAATATAATCTTACAAAAAGAATCAGGAGACATAGGAAGCAAAGTAATATGTTTATCCTTATGAACAAGAGTATACTGATTGTTTCTACCATGGTGTATAGATTTTTTTATCGAATTGCCATGGTCTACCAAGTAATAAGGAACATGCTTGCATGGGCATCACATCATAATCAACATAATCAGCATATGTAGAGATACTAAAATGCACATGAACAGTACTTGTTACCTTAACCTTGCCGATGTTGTTGAACCATTGGATGTAGTAAGGATGCGGATGTGGTCTTGTGGTGAGAGACAGCTTCTACACCATCTCCATGCTAGCCAAGTTGTTGCATCTCCCTCCATCTATGATGATGCGGACAGAACGTTCCTTCACAACTCCCTTTGTATGGAACAAATTATGTCTCTGATTTTGCTCAACTTGTGTGACCTGCACACTCGAAACATGTTGAGCAACTAAACATTCATACCTGTCTTCGTCTTCAACAACCATGTATTGCATCTCTGTAGGACCTTGAAGTATGTCTAGAGGGGGGGGTGATTAGACTACTTGACCAATAAAAACTTAACCTTTTCCCAATTTTAGAGTTTAGCAGATTTTACCTATTTTAGGACAAGTCAAGCAATCATCACACAATTCAAGCAAGCATGCAAAGAGTATATAGGCAGCGGAAATTAAAGCATGCAACTTGCAAGAAAGTAAAGGGAAGGGTTTGGAGGATTAAAACGCAATTGGAGACACGGATGTTTTTGGCGTGGTTCCGATAGGTGGTGCTATTGTACATCCACGTTGATGGAGACTTCAACCCACGAAGGGTAACGGCTGCGCGAGTCCATGGAGGGCTCCACCCACGAAGGGTCCACGAAGAAGCAACCTTGTCTATCCCACCATGGCCATCGACCACGAAGGACTTGCCTCACTAGCGGTAGATCTTCACGAAGTAGGCGATCTCCTTGCCCTTACAAACTCCTTGGTTCAACTCCACAGTCTTGTCGGAGGCTCCCAAGTGACACCTAGCCAATCTAGGAGACACCACTCTCCAAGAAGTAACAAATGGTGCGTTGATGATGAACTCCTTGCTCTTGTGCTTCAAATGATAGTCTCCCCAACACTCAACTCTCTCTCATAGGTTTTGGATCTGGTGGAAAGAAGATTTGAGTGGAAAGCAACTTGGGAAGGCTAGAGATCAAGATTCATATGGTAGGAATGGAATATCTTGGCCTCAACACATGAGTAGGTGGTTCTCTCTCAGAAATGGTAAGTTGGAAGTGTAGGTTCGTTCTGATGGCTCTCTCCATGAATGAAGAGGAGGTGGAGGGGTATATATAGCCTCCACACAAAATCTAACCGTTACACACAATTTACTAAACTCCGTGGGACCGAATTGTTAAACTCGGTCGGACCGATTTAGTAAACCTAGTGACTGTTGGTGATTTTTGGTGGGACTGACATGCATCTCGGTGGGACCGATTCGGTTAGGGTTAGGGCATAACGTAATCTCGGTAAGACCGATTACACAAACTCGGTGAGACCAATTTGGTAATAAGCTTTCCAAAGAGTTGGTCAGGTAAACTCGGTGGGACCGATTTGCTGTTTTCGGTGAGACCGAAATATTACAAAAAGGAAACAGAGAGTTTACATTGCAATCTCGGTGGGACCGATCGCTCACTTCTGTTAGACCGAAATGTTACAAAGGGAAAAAGAGAGATTACAACCCCATCTCGGTGAGACCGAGATCCCTATCGGTAAGACCGATTTGCTTAGGGTTTGTGGCAGTGGCTATGATATTTGGAATCGGTGGCGCCGGATAGGAAGAATCGGTGTGACCGATTTTGGCTTTGGGTTTAGGTCATTTGTGGATGTGGGAAAGTAGCTGAGTGTTTTGGAGCATATCACTAAGCACATGAAGCAAGAGGCTCATTAAGCAACACCTCATCCCTCCTTGGTAGTATTGGCTTTTCCTATAGACTCAATGTGATCTTGGATCACTAAAATGTAAAATGAAGAGTCTTGATCTTTTGAGCTTGAGCCAATCCTTTGTCCATAGTATTTTGAGGGATCCACTTTCATCATCCATGCCATGTCATTCATTGAGCTTTCCTGAAATAATAATCTTGGAATAGCATTAGCTCAATGAGCTATATGTTGTTATGAATTACCAAAACCACCTAGGGATAGTTGCACTTTCAATCTCCCCCTTTTTGGTAATTGATGACAACATATAGATCAAAGCTTCGACAAATGATAATAAGATTGAACAACATCGTCGCTTTGAGAAGTATGTGATAAGCAAGAGCTCCCCCTAAATTTGTGCATGGGTTAAGATTTGCTTTGGACTGCAAATGCACAATGAATTGGGCTCATGGGTTACTCTTCCATGTCACATACATCTTGTTGGAGCGCTCAAAATAATAAACAATGAATACATGAACTCATCACCAAGCATAGTGAATGATCACATAAGATAGATAGGATAATATCAAGCATGCATAAGTGTAGCTTATGATCAAACACATGATCATCAATGTCTCACAAGCATAGTATCTCAACCAAAAGCAAACAAAGTTTGAAAAACCACCAAATAAAGCAAGAGAGAACATCAACACTCTCTCTCGAAGCCTATGATCTATACATTTTTCTCCCCCTTTGGCAACAAGTTACCAAAAAGTTCATAAAAATGCATAGTGCTAGATCGACTCTCAGGCTTGATCTTCTGGTGGTGGTGTCCTGATAGCTCCTTGGACGAAGGCTTCAGTTGAAGTAGAGGGTGCTGGAGTGGATGCTGGAGCTGGTTGCACTGGAACTGTAGGGGCAGTAGCTGGTGCTGAAGTTGTTGCTCTAGTGTCTGCCACTAGCGCTGCAACTGACCTCTGGGCTCTGGCCACTCTGGCAAACACATTTTTGGTAGTCTTGCCCTTCCTCTCCTGCATATCATCCTGCAGCTGCTCTACAACTGACTGAATCTCAGTTACTTTAACATCTAGATCATAGAATTTTTGTTCCATGATTCTTCCAAGGCTCTCCTGATTCTGAGTGAGGGTGGCCAACCCCTTCTCAATCCTCAGAGTAGATGCTATCAAGTAACCAAGCTGCTCCTGTTTGGTTTTCAAGAAATATCCAGATGCCTTGTCTTGAGTTGGCATCTTGGCAGCCTTCTCCTTCTTTGCCTTCTCCTTCTTCTCCTGAGCTTGAACTGATTATGGATCATCTTCATTCATGACAACCTCATTGTCCTCAAAGTCTGGATAAAGTGGAAAATGTTCCTTATCCAACTGATATTTCCCTGTGCCCATCTTTGAGTTGATCAATTCCTGAATCTGAGGTGCATATCCACAGCTCCTCTTCTGATCTGCTCTGGCTGTCACTCTGATCTGACATACTGCAAAAGCTGACTGCTGACCCTGTGAAGAGTTATAGATGAGATAGAATAGATGAGCATCACAAAATGCAGAGATTTTTGCAAAAGAATGATTCAAAAGTTCAGTTTTAGTTTTCCACAGAAAGCATTTCGGCTCAACCGATTTTCAAACTCGGTGATACCGAAGCAGTTTTGGAACCTGAACTGATGATCTCGGTTGGACCGAGTCACAGTTCGGTGGCACCGAGACTGCTAGGGTTTCACAGAATCCTAAAATTGGTCGCACCGATTAGTAATTCTCGGTCAGACCGAGAGTCACTAGTGCAATGGCATAAGCCAAATCGGTGAGACCGAGTTTTTCAACTCGGTGGGTCCGAGATGGTTTCGGCGGAAACCTAACCCTAAAAATTTGAATCTCATCTAATCTATGGACTACTTTGGCTGGATAGAAGAGTTTCAATCATGGCAAGATTCAATAAAAGTACAATGTGCTTGGAATCAGACGTGGATAGCACAAAGATCAAGTCCATACCCTAACTTGGCGGTGGACTTGCTATGGCGGCAACGGCGGGGACGAAATCCGTTGATGGCGGCGGAGACCAGCGACAGGAGGCTGCTGGCGACGAGAAGACGATCCGGAGATCTCCGATGGTAGAGCGAGCTATTGCGCGGGCGAAGGGTTTCGGAGAAATTTCCAAAATTTTGCCCGTGGCTATATATATAGCCCGACCCTGTCGGTGTGACCGAGTGGAACAACTCGGTAGCACCGAGATGCATAACTGTGTTTAGTTACAGCAAATCGGTGAGACTGAAAAGTTCAAATCAGTTGCACCGAGATTGAAAACTCAAATCAACTTGATGATCTCGGTAGGACCGAAATGGAGGAATCGGTCTGATAGAGAATCACAAAGAGGTTTTGGAAGTTTAAGTCTATGACGAATCGGGGACTCGGAGTGCTCCTCACACAGAGTGGTTCGAATCTGACTTGATCAAATTTTGTGATGTAGCATGAATAGAGTTTGAGATGAGAAAAGCATAGATAGCTAAAGGAGGTTCTTAGGCATTCTTGTCCCTCCACTTGGCAAAAAGAAAAGAACCAAACAATCAAAGCAACAAGTGGATGTCCTTGAATGAGTAAAATATGCACCAACATGCTCACACAATAAGATGGCAAATGAAATATGTGGCAAAGCATGCACAACCAATTCTAGCATCTATCAAACAATAGGCGATGACTAGGTCATCTATATATGAGTACATTGACTTAGGAGTCAAATGAGAACATTTGATCATAGGTCATACTCATCGTTTAAGCTCAAGTGGGGTTACCACTTTTACATAATGCATTGATGTGTTCACACCATTAGAGTTTCTTTGACTCAATTCTTAGAGTTAAGCTCCCCCTAGATGTGAGATCCCCCCTTAGAGGGATGAACTAACCTTGGGTTTTGTCGATGATGACTTCATGTAGGTGTTGAAGATGTGGATGCTCAATGTTGGTGTAGATCATTTGGAGCAATCCTTTGGAGTGAGTTGCACTTCCAACTTACCTACATGGGTTAGTCCCACAAGGAACAAACAAGAATATCCATAGACATAGAGTGATGCACACACAAGATGATTTCCATGAAATCATTAGGTTACCTTGTCCCTTGCCTTACCAACATGAGGGTTTGTGACTCCTTGAACTAGTGCAATATGTGGAAGTTGACTGCACTTGTTCTTGCCAAAATGATATGAGTGAAGAATATTGGCGGAGTCACCCTCAAGAACTCTCTAGTTCTTCTTCTTCGGGATCCACATCATCTTGATGGGAATCCTTGGAGTTGTAGTTGTACTTGATGAAGTAGAACTTGACGTAGTCTTGGGAACCCACTTGAACGAGGCTTTAGGTGCTTCTTCAAATGCATCAATCTCTTCTTGAAGCTTGTCCTTGCCTTTGTTCTTGTGGTCTTGTGGTGGAAGATCATCTTGAGCTTGTGTTCCCTTGAAGGAAGTAGGATCATACTTCTCTTGTTGAGGAACAAACTTTGTCTTGGGGTATTGATCTTCTTCCCACTCAACTCCATTGGCATTGAACTTTCGTTCAAAACCAACACCTTGATTCTTCCGGTGCCTTCCTTGCTTGCGTACAATTTCCTCGAATTGCTTACTCCCGGCAAGGCTCTTGTAAACACCTTTCTCTATAATTCCCTTCAATAAGCTATTTTCTTGCTCAAGTGTAACTTGGCTAAGAGAATCATTAGTGGAATCAAGAGAACTACTAGAAGCAACAATATTGGATTTGACATTATTATTGTTACTACTAGAGGAAGTATCTTTCTTGTACTTGTTACTAGACTTGACTTGAGGCATGTAAGTAGATAAGAGTAAACGCTTGGCAATGTAAGAAGAACTTTTCTTGCGGAGATCATCATTGATTGCTTTTATGAACTCATGCTCTTGCTCAAGATTGAGCTTTTCAAAGCGTAACTTCTCATGAGCCCTTAAAAGTTCTTGATGATCTTCGTAGATAGTTTCATGAGCTAACTTAAGAGAGTTTAGTTCTTTAGTTAGAAGCTCAATCTTATCCTTATCATTGTCATTCATTTTATCTTGATTAGCATGGTTAATTGACGTTTCATCATAGTATTCATCACTAGAGTTGTCAACAAGTAAATCATCATCCACAAGCAAGTCATCTTCATCACTATTGAAATCAACATACTCGGGATGTGTTACCTTTGGACCTTTGGCCATGTAGGGTGCCGTACACTCATTTGAGTAGTGTCCGAGTCTTCCACAATTCTAGCAATTGCGCCCTCGACTAGAAGATCTTTTGTCATTGTAAGACCTTGACTTGGAGCTTCTTTCTTTGCTTCTACTCTTGTAGAATTTGTTGAAGTTCTTCACCATTAAGCTCAATTCTTCATTGAAGGTTTGTTTCTCACTTGATGATGTGGGGGCTTCACTTGAGGCTTTGTAAGCACCACTTGACTTGTTGTGAAGTTCCTCCTTATCCTTGAGTGACATCTTATGAGCAACAATTCTTCCAATGACTTCCGTTGGCTTGAGATCTTTGTAGTTTGGCATCATTTGAATCAATGTGCACACGGTATCATACTTTCCATCCAATGCTCTTAGAATCTTCTTGATGATGAATTTGTCGGTCATCTCTTCACTCCCTAAGCCGGCAATATCATTTGTGATAAGAGCAAGCCTAGAGTACATTTCAGCGACACCTTCACCATCCTTCATTTTGAACTTGTCAAGCTGACTCTGGAGCACATCCAACTTGGATTCCTTGACGGACTCGTACCTTCACGCATATCAATCAAAGTATCCCAAATTTCCTTTGCATTCTCAAGACGGCTGATTTTGTTGAATTCTTCGGGGCATAATCCGTTGAAGATGATATCACAAGCTTGAGCGTTGTATTGCAGCATCTTCAATTCTTCCGCATTAGCTTCATGGTTTGGTTCTCTCCCATCAAAAAATTCACCTTGTAAGCCAATACAAATAATTGCCCAAACGGCGAGGTTATGTCCAAGAATATGCATTTTCATCTTATGCTTCCAACTAGCAAAATTAGTACCATCAAAGTAAGGACCTCTACGGTGATAATTTCCCTCACTAGACGCCATACTCTCCTAGGTTGTGAAACCAAGGCTATGACCACCAAACGCTATGGAAATCAAAGCAAATGGAGACCAAAGCTCTGATACCACTTATAGGACCTTGAAGTATGTCTAGAGGGGGGAGTGATTAGACTACTTGACCAATAAAAACTTAACCTTTTCCCAATTTTAGAGTTTAGCAGATTTTAGCTATTTTAGGACAAGTCAAGCAATCATCACACAATTCAAGCAAGCATGCAAAGAGTATATAGGCAGCGGAAATTAAAGCATGCAACTTGCAAGAAAGTAAAGGGAAGGGTTTGGAGGATTCAAACGCAATTGGAGACATGGATGTTTTTGGCGTGGTTCCGATAGGTGGTGCTATCGTACATCCACGTTGATGGAGACTTCAACCCACGAAGGGTAACGGCTGCGCGAGTCCACGGAGGGCTCCACCCACGAAGGGTCCACGAAGAAGCAACCTTGTCTATCCCACCATGGCCATTGCCCACGAAGGACTTGCCTCACTAGCGATAGATCTTCACGAAGTAGGCGATCTCCTTGCCCTTACAAACTCCTTGGTTCAACTCCACAATCTTGTCGGAGGCTCCCAAGTGACACCTAGCCAATCTAGGAGACACCACTCTCCAAGAAGTAACAAATGGTGCGTTGATGATGAACTCCTTGCTCTTGTGCTTCAAATGATAGTCTCCCCAACACTCAACTCTCTCTCATAGGTTTTGGATCTGGTGGAAAGAAGATTTGAGTGGAAAGCAACTTGGGAAGGCTAGAGATCAAGATTCATATGGTAGGAATGGAATATCTTGGCATCAACACATGAGTAGGTGGTTCTCTCTCAGAAATGGTAAGTTGGAAGTGTAGGTTCGTTCTGATGGCTCTCTCCACGAATCAAGAGGAGGTGGAGGGGTATATATAGCCTCCACACAAAATCTAACCGTTATACACAATTTACTAAACACCGTGGGACCGAATTGTTAAACTCGGTCGGACCGATTTAGTAAACCTAGTGACCGTTAGTGATTTTCGATGGGACTGACATGCATCTCGGTGGGACCGATTCGGTTAGGGTTAGGGCATAACGTAATCTCGGTAAGACCGATTACACAAACTCGGTGAGACCGATTTGGTAATAAGCTTTCCAAAGAGTTGGTCAGGTAAACTCGGTGGGACCAATTTGCTCTTTTCGGTGAGACCGAAATGTTACAAAAAAGGAAACATAGAGTTTACATTGCAATCTCGGTGGGACCGATCGCTCACTTCGGTTAGACCGAAACATTACGAAGGGAAACGGAGAGATTACAACCCCATCTCGGTGTGACCGAGATCCCTATCGGTAAGACCGATTTGCTTAGGGTTTTTGGCAGTGGCTATGATTTTTGGAGTCGGTGGCGCCGGATAGGAAGAATCGGTGTGACTGATTTTGGCTTTGGGTTTAGGTCATTTGTGGATGTGGGAAAGTAGCTGAGTGTTTTGGAGCATATCACTAAGCACATGAAGCAAGAGGCTCATTAAGCAACATCTCATCCCTCCTTGATAGTATTGGCTTTACCTATAGACTCAATGTGATCTTGGATCACTAAAATGTAAAATGAAGAGTCTTGAGCTTTTGAGCTTGAGCCAATCCTTTGTCCTTAGTATTTTGAGGGATCCACTTTCATCATCCATGCCATGCCATTCATTGAGCTTTCCTGAAATAATAATCTTGGAATAGCATTAGCTCAATGAGCTATATGTTGTTATGAATTACCAAAACCACCTAGGGATAGTTGCACTTTCAGTCTCATGTTCAGAATCATCTCCACCGTGTTCTTCACTTGTAATAAGAGCAAAAATCTCATCATCATAGTCACTAGAGGACTCATACCCACCATCCTTAGTAGCAATCATCACACGCTAAGATGGGCAGTCTCTCGCATAATGACCTTGACCTTTGCAACAATGACAAATAATATCATGTGTTTGCCCTGTTGATGCCATGGATGAAGAAGAGCTATGTGCAGGCCCGACAGTTGTGCTCTTGGCAGTGAGTGGTGGTTGTGCCTTCTTTCTTGTATCACGGCTGGAGGTGGAAGCTGACGGAGGTGCCGGTGCAACAGAACGTGTGGAAGTAGAGGATGCACGCGGTTTGCATGATGAAGGTCGAACTGCAGAACAGTTAGTTCGCGCCAATGCCTATCGATCCTGCACTTCACATTCAGCTTTGCAAGCAAGATGGAATAGACGAGTGATATTATTATACTCCTTATACTCTAAAATGGTCTGAATCTCTCTTTTTAATCCACCCATAAAACATGCAACCATAGCTTCATTATCCTCAACAATACCACATCTAATAATGCCACTTTGTAATTCCTGATAATATTCATCTACAGAATTTTTTCCTTGTCTTAAATGCTGCAATTTGTGTAGTAATTCACATTGGTAATATGGTGAAACCCAATGAGCATGCATGCATAGCAGTTTTCAAAGCAGCCCAAGTAGTTGGAATATTTTTCGGATATAATCTACGATGTTCAGACCACCACACACAAGCAAAACTAGTGAAAGCATAAAGAGCGGCAGCAACACGTCTCTCCTCAGGATATTGTAAGAATGTGAAACGTTGTTCAGTTTCTAACTCTCAAGTAAGGTATATATCAGGAAAATATCTCCCTCAAATGGTGGAATATTCAATTTCAGTTTAGGAAGATGGTCAAGATGTCGCACCTGAGGTGGTGGTGCAACCCTACCGTTGCGATTATATGCATGTGCACGGCCTGGTGGTGGTGCTGGTGGTTCGACGTAGTGCTGATTTTGATCTACCTCATCCTCGTAAACGTCCTCCTCCAACAGTAGGAGCAGGAGCCACAGAAGCATCAACAGTAGGTGCAGCGACACCAAAAGTTTGACCAGGCTCAAGGGGAAACACACAGTGCTCGTCCCACTTGATTTGGAAGGCGGCGTTGTTGTTGTTGTTGTTGTTGTTGGTGGTGGTGGTGGTGGTGGTGGTGGTGTCGTTGTTGTAGAGGTGCGCGACAAGTGCAGTCAGCGGTGGTTGTGGAAGATGCACAAGCAATTCATTAAACTAGTTATCGAGCTTTGTTTTGAACATCTCAATGCCATCTATATTCTCCATGGCCTCTTCAAATCAGTTTAGCAGATCTTCCACCTGTCCACTCATCATTTGCTGAAACTTATCATGTAACTCTTTGTTCGTCATGTTCTCCTAGTCAGTCTCGTCGGCTTGTGATCCTGCCATGGTTAGCAGCAATAGAAACACACAAGAATATGATCCTACAGACTACTAGGAAGTGGTGGTGGTGTCGGTGTGTCACATATCCGTCAAGCGAATCTCAAAGTCTTACTAGTTCTTACCAAGCAACAGGCGGTGATTGACAACCGTTGTAGTCAAAACTCTCAAAAGCTTGGATAGAGTGATTGCCAGGTGGTGTAAAACGCATGATGTAGATGTATGTGGAGCTGGGAAGGCTTATGATATGGTAGCAAAATTGTCAGAAATAATCAATTCAGAGATGCAAAGTTGAATAAACGCTCAACGACGGTACAGTGCTGGTCCTAGGCTAGATCATGCTAGAGACGCGAGCCTAGAACACTAACAAAATCAAGGGCGCTGCACGTATACAAGGGAGGGGCACACTCTGAATCACTTCTTTTTTTCTTTTTTCACTTTTTTTGCACTTTTTCCCTTTTTTTGCTTTGCAACAATTTTTTTTCGAAAAAGTCTAGAAATGGTCTAAAAACTGCCTAGCCAGAATTTCCAGACTTAGTTTTTTTTAACTGGAATTATTTTTCTTATGCGGGTGGCATGGAAGATGGAAAGTCCTACTATGTCACAACACGTAGTATGGCGTGATCTGGAAATCTAAAACAAAGTAACAAATACTAGACTCGTACTAGGACTGGTGGCGGAGATGAATATTGTAGAACTCGGGCTGGTAGTGGATATATGTAGGGCGGTGGAACACAGACTGGTGGCGAATCTATGATGAAGGTGGACTCGAATTAGTGTGATGATGGCGGATATGTGGTATATGGCAAGGGTGATGACGATGGTGGTATATGGCAGCGGTGATGACAGTCGTGGTATGTAGCAGTGATGATGACGATGGTGGTATATGGTAGCGGTGATGATGATGGTGCGGCGGCGGTGTGACAACTTGTGGATGGAACTCAAAACTCTAAAGGACTATACACTAAGACCAACAACTTAACACGACGATGCAACCGCAAATTCAACAAAGCAAATATAAAAAAGATTATGCAATGTCTCATACTGGTTCGGACATGATGAACTAAACCTTTTTTTTTTGCTTCTTTGTGGACTGTAGGTATGAAGAACAAACTCGATCTAAACTACGAAAAACTAGAAAATCTCACCGAGCAACCTGGAGATCTGATACCACTTGATACAGGCGAGGGTCCCGATCTTTCGTTGAGATGATATGGATTTGGTGGAGCTGACTTTGACGATCCGACTACAAACATGCACGACGTTGCGCCTTAGCAATCGCTAAACCAATCTCCTGATGTTACTAACGATGTTGAAAGCACGATCAGCCTGACCACAAAGGTCTATTCCTGCACGCAATCAAAGAACAAGTAAGAATATGATAAGGCAATCTGAATATTGCGAATATAGATGAAGTATTGATAAAGGTGGGGGTCTGACGGTCTTGGTCTAGTCGTTGGGCACAAACAAAGTACACAAAGTTGCAATGGCTAACTTTTAACTAAACAAATTCCAAAGTCTAAACGACACCCTAAGGGTTGTATATATGGAGGAAGAGGGGGGAATTTCGTTACCCTTGGAGGGGGGGTCTGAAACAAACCTTAACTCTTGTTTTCCCACACATACGGACTCTAAAAATAGCCTATACTCAAGTATTCCAACTTACATGGGCCTGGCCCAAAAATAAGGTGGCGCAGGACCTATTATAAGCTATGGACGAAATTTATGAAAGGGCATCTTGTATATTTCGTCCATGTCCTTGTATGTCATCAAGGAGGCTTCAAATTACTGAAATCCATAATAGAAATGCCGTTCTGGTTCCCTTCGCGCGCGCCTTCATCTCCATGTTTGTTACTACTCCAGTGTTCATCCCTCTTGTCCATGATACCCCCTTCATATTAATCAACACAAATTTGTCCAATTTAGGCAGCATTATATTCTCATGAACATTAGATTTTTATCAAGAAACAAAAGTACCTGGTAATTTAATTGGCGTGCGCGAGCTCTAGTGCTTGGTCCAATATGTATAGCAGCATGGGTTGTGCGTGTAATAATGGTATTGATGTCCTCATCAATAACATGATTGTAAAGTTACTATAGCTACACCTTGAAGTGGAAAGGAACTTATAATGGTTACATGCCGCTCGATAATATTGTAAAGTTACTACTTCTATGTTGAGAACTGCACTCACAATTACACTTTGTTCGTGTATATTTGTAGCAATCTAGCAATTAATATTGTTTTCTACTTTTTTGCCGATCTATCAATTAATACAGTTACTGATCATATGATGGTTCTCTAGTACGTTGTTTTTCTTTTTTTGCCAATCTAGCAATTAACATTGTTTTTGGTTCATATTCTATAATCTCTCATCGACCGAAAATTCTAAACACATGGAGAATTTACTGAGTTTTAAGGGTTGTTTCCAAAATAATTTCCCCAACCCCCTGAATTTCAGTGGGGGTGGGCCCTCACTTAATTCTGAGACAATCAAAACCAGCCAGATAAGCCAGTCCAATGAACATGTAAAAACTAGTCCATGCATGTAGCATAGCTCCTCATCGAACTAGGTAAACAAGGAGACCTTAATGACAAGGGAGCCAAATCACTATTACTGTTAAATTTCCACGTAATTCACTTGACATAATCCGATGTTAAAAGTTTGGACAAAAATGGCAAGTGATTTGTAAAAAAAAACTAGTACGGCAAAAGCCTTTACACAAACAAAAATAGCAAATGTTAACAAATTGCCAAATTCTTAATGAAGACATTTGACTTTGTGACGAAAAAGTGTGATAATTGACAAGGACCGCATGTGGTTCACTGGTTCACCAATCTTTATAGGATTCTGGTGAATTTGCACTTCACGGGCTATGGGCCTATGGCTATAGGGAATCTTCTTATAGGTGAAGTCATACCGGTATGGATAGGGTCATGCACCCATAACTTGTAATTTGGCCAGATATCAGGTGAAAATACACATCTGCCACTAGTAATAAAATACTAATGATGAGCCCTGCATTGCACCCATCACTTCTAATATGGTCTCAGGTTAGTCATAGACCAAGAATTGCCAGTGGCGGGAGCAACCCAGGATCAGCCACCGGTATATCAGTGGTGGCCGTATTCCTCGGCTGCCACTGATAATATGGGCCCAGATTAGATGTGAGGCCAGCCTTACCGGTGGCGGGTACAAGTAGGGACCGCCACTGGTATGATATTCAACTATTTTTATTTTCAGTGGTCTAGTAAATTTTTGGGTTTAATATTTTATGGTATTGTATGAAAAATGGTTTGAACTTTATATTATTCATTATTTGTTATATTTTAGGCATTTATGAATAAATTTGTATTTCACTCGATATAATTCAAATATGAACCTAAAATTTTCCAAAAAGTATATGAAAAGAAAGACCATATCGAAGGTAGTTAGCATATATTTAGGTCCTATGAAACTAACATTTTGTAATTTGTAATATGTAGATGTGAAATTCAAACATAAACTTAATTTTAGGTAAATGATTTTTTGAATTTGTAGATAATTTCATTATCGTTATTTAATTATTATTTTTGAAACTCTACATGATGTCATTATATGACATGTAGAGTATGTGGTTAAAATTTGAAAAATACTTGAAAAGGCTATGACATTGGTTGCTTAGATACTGAAGTCAGCCTCGAGAGCCATGCACCGCGTATATCGAATTCATGAACATCTAGTTGTTGTTGTTTTTTGCAAATATGATTTAAATACCCACTCAAACTTAAATGAGATTTGTTTGCACCTATTTTGGGCATTTTATAATGTACATGTATTTCTAATTTCATTATCTATTAAATAGCTAGAAAATGCATTAAATTTCCTATATATCAAACTAACCCAGAAAAGTCCCAAATTTCTACAAGGAACTTGCAATGTTGTATGTTTAACATAGAAAAATAAATGCATTAATTCCACCAATAACCCAGAAATTTTGTACATGAAACTTGCAATGCTATAATTTCAACATAGGAAAAGTTTCAAGGGAGGGGGTGATGAAGAAAAGTTGAGTTCCCCTCCGAAATATGAGACTTTCCCTTCAAAACGCGTATTCTTGCTTGGACACTCTTCACTTTCTACATGAAGTGCATCAAAATATTGGGTATCTCTCTTAATTTTTTATCACACCTGTCGGTGTCAAAACTGGCGGATCTCGGGTAGGGGGTCTCGATCTGTGCGTCTTAGGCTGATGGTAACAGGAAGCAAGGGACACAATGTTTACCCAGGTTCGGGCCCTCTCGATGGAGGTAAAACCCTACTTCCTGCTTGATTAATATTGATGATACAAGTAGTACAAGAGTAGATCTACCACGAGATCGTAGAGGCTAAACCCTAGAAGCTAGCCTATGATGATTATGATTGTAATTGTGATCGACCTTCTAAGGACCAACCTCTCCGGTTTATATAGACACCGGAGAGGGCTAGGGTTTACACGGAGTCGGTTACAAGGAAGGAAATACAATATCCGGATCGCCAAGCTTGTCTTCCACACAAAGGAGAGTCCCATCCGGACACGGGATGGAGTCTTGAGTCTTGTATCTTCACGCTCCAACAGTCTGGACGAAGTACATAGTCCGGCTGTCCGGATACCCCCTAATCCAAGACTCCCTCAGTAGCCCGTGAACCAGGCTTCAATGACGATGAGTCCGGCGCGCAGTCTTGTCTTCGGCATTGCAAGGCGGGTTCCATCTCCGAATACTCCAAAGTACCTGTTACGATGAATAGTGTCCGGCTTCCCATCAATGTTGTACTCCTCGGCTTCAGTGCCTCAATAATGACCATCTCCACATGTCGAGCGAATGCGAGGAGACGAGGCATTTTTGCATTTGCCACCCCCAATCCTTCGGGCTAACCGTCTATTTGAAGAGACGGGGATTCTCAGATCCAAACCTCGCTCTCCCCCCTCGAGCAAGCATCCAACAGAGCGCTTTGGAAAAACCATTCCAACATGGCCGGTCATCGCAGCTCTTCTGCTCGCTCTCCTCTCTCCAAGCTAGGGGACTGGGAAGAGTGTTCAGTTCCTCATAGTCGTTTGATAGTGTTAAAAACCCAAGGGTTTCTCCCACCGGCATTCATGGTCCCCATCTGAGCCAGAATAGCCACCTATAATGGCGGGGAACAAGCAGAGGGATCTCCTAATCCATCTCCAGAGGAGCGAATATGCCTCATCCCGCATCTACTAAGGGGCGTCGGGTTTCCAATCCACCCGTTCCTTCGCGGGCTCCTGGAGTTCTATGGCCTGCAGTTGCACAACTTTACCCCTGCCTCCGTGCTACATATAGCAGGATACATTGCCCTTTGTGAGCTATTTCTAGGCTGCGAGGCTCACTTCGGGTTATGGAAGAAGTTGTTCTGCCTTGTCCCTCGCAACCAGGGAGAATCCCTATGTCAAGTGGGCGGGTGTCGGTGTCAAAACCGGCGGATCTCGGGTAGGGGGTCCCGAACTGTGCGTCTAGGCGGATGGTAACAGGAGACAAGGGACACGATGTTTTACCCAGGTTCGGGCCCTCTCGATGGAGGTAAAACCCTACGTCCTGCTTGATTAATATTGATGATATGGGTAGTACAAGAGTGGATCTACCACGAGATCAAGGAGGCTAAACCCTAGAAGCTAGCCTATGGTATGATTGTTGTAATGTATGTTGTATATAATTTATCGACTAGCCTGGCCTCGGTTTATATAATGCACCAGAGGCCCAGGATAACAAGAGTCCTAGCCGAATACGCCGGTGGGGGAGGAGTCCTTGTCTTGATCGCCAAGTCTTGTGGAATCTTCCTTGTATGCGGCACCTGTCCGGACTGGCCAATGAGTATGCGGCCCTGGGGGTCCTCGGCCCAATCTAACCGATTGGGGGACGATGTGGTGAGTACCCCCTAGTCCAGGACACCGTTAGTAGCCCCCTGAACCGGTCTTGAAGTTAGGGACGCTCCTCGATTCTTCCAAACTGTTCTTCATCTTCGGTCGTCGGCCTTGAAAACTGGTTCAACGAATCTTCTTTATCTTCGATCTTGAGGATCGCCGAAATGCATTCAACGGGTTTACACGTCGGGTATCCGAGGAGCCCCTTTAAGTTTTTGGGCTTTATCAATGCCTTATTATTTTTATGCCACACCTCGGGTTTGAAGTTGTTCCCGGGCGGCAGTGTCCTCTTGCGTCCGAGCTCTAACGCTGGACTGCATTCAAGGTATGTCTTGCAGCCGAGCATCAATGTCGGACTGCTTTCGAGCTCCAACGCTGAAATGTATCCGAACTCCAACGCCGGACTGTGTCCAAGCTCCAACGCAGGACTATATCCAAGATGTCATAGAACATCTTGGTCCAAAAAAGTTGAAGGAGTTTAGCCGAGCTTAATGCCGGAAATGCCCTCTAAGGAGCCAGCCACTTGCATCCGAGCTATATGCCGAACTGCTTCCGAGGTGGTTCAGCACCTCGGTCATGGGCTGATTTGGTCAATATTTTTTATTGATGCAATTTATTCTCTGACGAGATATATAGCCAGTAGCCCTCAAGGTGTGCATTGGTCTAAAACCCGAGATGCACCTGAAGGATGACATAAGACCGCTGATCCTAGTAACCGCTGAGACTCAGGTTGATTTGCAAAATCGGCCTGAGGATCAAGTCCTAGCTCGGCAGAATACTTTGGAACACAAAAAGCGGCGTGCTCAGTACTCGAGACTCAGGTTGGGTGCGGCCGACCAACCTGAGGATCAAAATCTCCTCGGAAACTGTATTGCACTTAAAATTTTCTGCATAGAACAGGCAATGCAGTAGCCCCCGAGACACTAGTCGGGTGGCAACACCAGATCAGGGGATCGATGTGCCCCTTTAATATTTGTAAATAATAAGCCCGAAGACCAGTAGCCCCCGAGCCTTAATGCGGGCACGGGTGGCCGAATTAAGGATCAATATCCATAGTAAAAGCACAAATTATGTGTAATGACTCTATGTATCCAAGTACTTTACGTCATTTAATGCTCGGATCCACATTGTACAAAACTTTGTTGACCGACCATCGGCTTCCACCTCCTCGGCCAGTAGCCGAGGAGTGTTTGTCTTACTTTATAAAGCCTTTATGAGGACGACAAACAAGGCAATCTGGCCATACGGTTTTATAAACAAAGGTACGCGGAGAGATATGTTATATTACTGTTTAACAGAAGAAATGTCTTCCAAAGAAAATAGTCCCACTATCAGTTCCTTTCTTTGGGTTGTCATGCTAAGCATGATCATAAAACCTCATCTCCAATGTAAGAGCAAAATATCGAGGATTTAGTTTGGGAGGCTAGTTAATAGCCCCCGGTAGTGTTCGGCGACAGTCGAGGTCAAGCCGTAAACATTTCGGCCAATGTTATGAACGGCCTGTTATTTAACATAGTCATCAGATCGCTAACTAGTTTACGCTTATTGTGACAGTCAGTTTTCGGCTTTCTCCACTGAGGTGCTTTAACCATGTGAGCTGGAAGCACAATCGCAGTGGTTCTCCCTTTGCACGCCTAGCCGAACAAAACGGAACGTAGGAAGCAAGTGCAGGAGCCGGGCAACCCAACTATTGACCGAAGACACAATTCGAAACCGATGCATATATAGCAATATCCGAGAATATTTTTGCCGAATCCCTAAAAGGTGTCTTGCGTTGCACTGCGAAACTAATGCTGGAAAAGCACAAATAGTTTAAAAGTGCCAAAAAGCTTGGAAAACCAAGAAACGTCAGTAAAAACATGACGTCCGAACAATATCAAGTGTTCGGTGCCAACCCGAAAATTGGTCTTAGAAAAAGGAAGTGCTTCTGTCGTGCTTTAACATGATACATCCTATCTCAAGACTTCGAGCGGGTTAGCCTACGGCTTCAACCTCCTATCCCGAGGGCGGAGTACTTCTCATCAGGCCAGTTTAGCAAACTAAACTCTAGCGGATTTGAGAGAGAAATTAGGCTCCCCGGCTAGTGACCGCACACTCGTGTCGAAAAAAGGAGTGATAAATAATAATACTAAAACTTTGCAACGACTAAGAAGAAGAACACTTAGTATGAAACGGCTCAAATAAACATAAGAGCCCCCAAGTGACTTGGGTAAAAGTTTACTATATAATTGTAAGGTGACATGTAGAATGCCTTCTAGCCGGATTGTAGATTGTTTGTCGTAGCGGACCTTTTCTCTTCAACCTCTGGACCCAATAGTCCGGAGTGTGTCCGAATACCCTCGCGGTTATAAAAACCGGGGCATGCGTGGAGACCAGGCGTAGGGGTCATTAGTGCTTTATCAGACAAGTGCCCAACTAGTTATGTTATATTACATGGTTAGTAAGAAACATCTTCCAGGGAGAATAGTTCCGTTAGGGGTTCCTTTCCCTGGGAGGCATGCCCTAAAGTGCATGTCCGGACTGCGAAAAGAACAAAAAACATCTGGGGGCAGGTAAATAAATAGGTAAGAAATCATCTTTTAGTTCACCGACCGAGTATTCCCTTAAGAACGCTAGCTTTTGGCTTCACCCAGTCTGAGGTACACATCTGGCTGACCCGGCAGTAACAATCGCAGAGGTGCTCCCTTTACCACCTAGCCGAACAATCGGGAACGTAGGGGTAAGCACAGGAGCCAGGCAACCCAGCTTGGCCAAAACTTAAGTCATATCGATGCATATAATGGTGAATAAAAGGTACATGCGGAAGTGTGACACATATGTTGGGCATAAAGCCCGTATTAATAAGCATCTGTTAAAGAAGCCCCCAAGTATAATGAGCGCGGGTAGCGCGTCAAGTATGTGCGAACAGAGTTCGGACAAGAAGGATTTTTACAAGCAACTTTTTTTCCAAAAAAGTATAATGCTTGGTCGAACCGAACACAAGTTAGAAATTTAAAACTTTGAGCATGAAGGCAACTTAGCTGGTTAATGTGTTCGGTATTGACGACGCGGTCCGAGCTTGATGCGGGACAAGGTTCTATCCCCCAAGCCGGTCCCGAGGTGGCGGAGTGGAGAGCTCGACACGCCGAAGTGGTGACATAGCACGGTCGATGCAGACCGGCGAAGTGACGCCGAAGTCCCCGGATCATTTTCCTGTGCACAAAAAATAGTGCAAACGGGAGATAATAGTAATAATGATAATTAAAAAAATCGTTGCATAATGAATAATTTATGAAAAGTGAGTAATAAAAGAAATATGGCCTGGCGCCGAAGTCAATGTCGATGCAGGGCGTCGGCGTGATGCGGTAAAGGCGTGGCAAAGCCTGAATTCACAGGTCGGTCCGTGCTCCGGATGCGGCGTTTGCCGGACTATGTACGGGGACTGACCGAACCATCATGCGACCATTGTTAATGCGGCCACCATTTGATAGACCCGTGAACATATGATGGACAAACCAGAGTAATAATTCCTTGGGAAAAATGAACCCAAACAAGCAAAAAATATTAGGATTAATAGCACCTGGTTTATTTGTTGTAGCAATCCGAAGGAGGATGATGCTGGCAAAGGTTGGCTTGCCGAGGCAAAGCCCTCGGTCCAGCTAATCGTGACGAAGCTGGTCGGCTAGTGACGCCGAAGTGTCCGGAGTAGGTTGATGAAGAGATGATGAATCCTCCGGTCCAGCCGAGATGTCGAAGTAGTTCGGCGTGATGGACACCGGCTTGAAGGAGCAACAGTGCGGCCCTGCCGATGCAAGTCGTGACGTGGTCGATGCCGGCTTGATGAAGCGACCGTGCGGCGATGCCGATATTCCCGCTCCGTCTAATCCGTGGGGCGGCGATGTTGATGATGATTTGTTCTTCGCGATGTCGGACTCTTGTTCATCTTGCCGAGATGATGATCCGAAGAAGTTGAGCTCGGCTCAACAAAGTGACGATGTGTCTAGTGCAGGTCGGCAGCCGTGGAGCAATATTGCCGGACTGGTTTGACACCAGCAATGATGTTGAAGATCATGTTCAAAAGATCTTAAGGTTAGTGGGATGTGTTTGGGAACAATACACAATATCCCATATAAAACTTCTTTCAAAAAGGATGTCCGAAATCCCGTTCATAAAAAAGATGAATTCGGGTCGGATTCGTTCTCGCGCAGAAAACAGATCCAAAAAGTGATGCACTAATCGGAAGGTTCCCGGAGTTCTGATGGTCGGATCGAGCTGAAATTTGGAGGGGTGGTAGATATAGAAATTCCGCAGCCGATCAACGGTTGGATCTTCCAAAGGAAGTCTGATCTAGAAGCTGGACACCACGCCCTAAACTCGTCCAGATTCCCGTCCAGATTTGACAGGGCTACGGTATATCGTGGATTGCCAGATATTCCTCCATCGGAACTCGACGAAATTTTCCAGGGTTGTTGTAGACTCAATTCCGCACAATTCCACCAAAGCGATCGTCAAAGCGATACTCGAGGAGGTGGTGGCAGCAGATACGAGTTTGCTGTCCAAAAAAACAGCACGGTCGCTTGAGGGCAATGTTGACGTTGAGCCCCAGAGCTCCATGGATGATTCCTCCGTGATCTTGATAGAGATCGGAGTTGATGTTTGATGAAGGCCCTCGTCCGAACATGGTGATCCGAACACGGGGCGCAATTCTTGGTTGAACCAAAGTGACCAGTCGAGCTGGTGACGAAGGTGCCGAAGTCGCAGTTGATCTGCAGGCGAGCCATCGATCCTTTTGTCGATCACAGAGCGGAACTCTCAATGAAAGCACCAATGTCGGTGTCAAAACCGGCGGATCTCGGGTAGGGGGTCCCGAACTGTGCGTCTAGGCGGATGGTAACAGGAGACAAGGACACGATGTTTTACCCAAGTTCGGGCCCTCTCGATGGAGGTAAAACCCTACGTCCTGCTTGATTAATATTGATGATATGGGTAGTACAAGAGTGGATCTACCACGAGATCAAGGAGGCTAAACCCTAGAAGCTAGCCTATGGTATGATTGTTGTAATGTATGTTGTATATAATTTATCGACTAGCCTGGCCTCGGTTTATATAATGCACCAGAGGCCCAGGATAACAAGAGTCCTAGCCGAATACGCCGGTGGGGGAGGAGTCCTTGTCTTGATCGCCAAGTCTTGTGGAATCTTCCTTGTATGTGGCACCTGTCCGGACTGGCCCATGAGTATGCGGCCTTGGGGGTCCTCGGCCCAATCTAACCGATTGGGGGACGACGTGGTGAGTACCCCTTAGTCCAGGACACCGTCAGCGGGGCTGAAGTATGGCGCATTGCCGAGACCGGATACCTATCCAGTACTCCCAAGAAGGCACCAGAGACCTGGCCTTCGGAGTGGTTTTACGTTGATGACGTTCCCCTTCCGGATCTAGTCCGGACAGGTCTCCCCAAGTTCAGTAACGCCCCGCCGAGGGCACGTCTAAGATGGCGCCCCCGGGGCCCCCAAGAGGAGGATACCAGGGAAATACACTACTTGATGAGCAGGATAAAGTTACTGGCCAAATCCGGACTGACGAGGCAATATGCATAATGCGGGGAGTGCAACCGCTTCAATATCGGGGGAAGCACATGTGGCACTACAATGGGGAAGATGATGCCACCCGCTGTGGCCGTAAGGGTCCGGACACCACCACTGCTCTGGCAAGGATATTGTCCGATTTATACAAAGGAGAAGAGGAATAATTCCTTCACATTAAGCCACGAGATGGATTCTCCATGTACAACCCCCCAAACTGGGTAAGTCGTCATTCCTTTCCCCGCTTCACTTATTGTGGTGTTCTTCGCTAAGATTATCTACCTCGATATTTCCGAGCAGGAACTGAGGAGGGTCGTAGAAGGAATCTCCAGCCCCTTCCCCGCAGCCAGAGGACCCCGGAAGGGACTCAATCCAGGACTCGAAGAAGATCCGGATATTACTGTGGAGCCTGTCAACGGGATATTTTATCAGGCGAGACGCGATGGCGCCTCAGTGGCTATTATTGTCGACTATCCCGGACTGCTACCTACGTCGCATGTAAGCCAAGCCGAAAACTCTATCCTCCGAAGAGGACTCCTTCCTGATGTCATGCCTTACCCCTGAAGTGTCGTGTTTTTGCATAGATGACAGTCGGAGCGCGGGGTCGAGCCCCTAGGGACCCGTCGGCCACGGGCGTCTGGATCGGGCAGGTTCAAGAGGAAGGCGGTTAGGGTCGAAACGCCGCTATAGAGGTAAGGCAAAAACCTGTCCAGCGATTATTGTATTTGAAGTATAACAGCGCCTTTTGTGTCCTGGCAGGAAGAGGAGTAGCCGGACTATATCCGGGGATCCTGCCAATCATGCCTCCACCAGCCGGATTCCAGAACCGGCTTCGAGAGAGGAGGCAAACGTGGGGCCGATGCCGCATAGTTCTCCAACAGAGGACGCAGATATGCTCTCTGCCATGAATTCGGAAGTAGAGAGTGCCATGAATCATCGGCACCGATGGGCCGTACTTTGCAACAACATCTTTTCCGAAGAGGCATTTAATGCTTTCAATTCGGGAGACTCATACATCCGAGCTGCTCAAGGCGGGCTTGCCTGAGAGACGGACCAGTATACCAAAGATATACGGGTAAGAACGTTTGATAAGCATGTATAGCAGTAGCCCCTGAGACTTGAAACGGTTGGAACAACTGTTTTAAGGATCAATTTATGCACAGGTCCTTGTAGATAAGAATGAGCAATTGTCTCGGGAACTGGAGGAGTGCAAGGCCCAGCTGAGGGCCACGGTTGCCAAGTTAGAGGAATCCCAGAAGGCCTCACCTGGTAATGTTTGTCTCAATTTTACGAAGATGCACCAGTTAGTAAGTGGCTGGTATGACAAGTCTAACAGAAAATTCTGCAGACAACCCCGGGGTGAATCCGGAGGGCGTAAGAGATGACAAGTCGCATCTCCAAAGGCAGCTAAAGGCTGGCGAGCACGTTCTTACGCAAGTTAGGCAGGAGAAGAACAATCTTCAAGATGCCAATGTCCGGCTGGACGTGGAATTAAAAGACGTCCGCGCTCAGCTGGCGGACTCCGTGAAGGAAAACAAGAGGCTTCGACGCGGCATTTACGGTAAATGCCTAGACGAACTGTAGTACAGCTCGGTGAGAAAGCATATTCAAAGAATTTTGCTTGCAGGAATGTTAACGGGCCGCCCTGAGGAGGAGATGCCCTCATGTGCAGGCGATTTACTGCAAGACCTCTCACAACTGCATGAGCGAGCTCGGCAGGTGATGCAGGGCGTTGCTCAGGCCTTGTTGAAGGAAATATGCCCTAGAGGCAATAATAAATTTATTATTTATTTCCTCATATCATGATAAATATTTATTATTCATGCTATAATTGTATTAACCGGAAACATGATACATGTGCGAATACATAGACAAACTTAATGTCACTAGTATGCCTCTACTTGACTAGCTCATTAATCAAAGATGGTTATGTTTCCTAACCATAGACATGTGTTGTCATTTGATTAACGGGATCACATCATTAGGAGAATGATATGATTGACTTGACCCATTCCGTTTGCTTAGCACTTGATCGTTTAGTATGTTGCTATTCCTTTCTTCATAACTTATACAAAATTCCTATAACTATGAGATTATGCAACTCCCGTTTACCGAAGGAACACTTTGTGTGCTACCAAACTTCACAACGTAACTGGGTGATTATAAAGGAGCTCTACAGGTGTCTCCAAAGGTACATGTTGAGTTGGCGTATTTCGAGATTAGGTTTTGTTACTCCGATTGTCGAAGAGGTATCTCTGGGCCCTCTCGGTAATGCACATCACTATAATCCTTGCAAGCAATGTAGCTAATGAGTTAGTTATGGAATGATGCATTACGTAACGAGTAAAGAGACTTGCCGGTAATGAGATTGAACTAGGTATTGGATACCGACGATCGAATCTCGGGCAAGTAACATACCGATGACAAAGGGAACAACGTATGTTGTTATGCAGTTTGACCGATAAAGATCTTCGTAGAATATGTAGGAGCCAATATGAGCATCCAAGTTCCGCTATTGGTTATTGACCGGAAACAGTTCTAGGTCATGTCTACATAGTTCTCGAACCCGTAGGGTCCCGCACGCTTAACGTTACGATGACAGTTATATTATGAGTTTATAGTTTTTGATGTACCGAAGGTTGTTCAGAGTCCCGGATATGATCACGGACATGATGAGAAGTCTCGAAATGGTCAAGGCATAAATATTGATATATTGGAAGCCTATATTTGGATATCGGAATCGTTCTGGGTGAAATCAGGATTTTACCAGAGTACCGGGGGGTTACCGGAACCCCCCTGGGGGTTAATGGGCCTACATCGGCCCTAAGGGAGAAGAGGAGGGCCGGCCAGGGTAGGCCACACGCCCCCTCCCCCTAGTCCAAATAGGACAAGGAAGGGGGGGCACCCCCCTTTCCTCTTTCCCCCTTCCCCCTTCCCCCTTCCTTCTCCAACAAGGCAAGAAGGGGGAGTCCTACTCCCGGTGGGAGTAGGACTCCTCCAGGCGCACCCCTAGGGGCCGGCCGCACCTCCCCCCTCCCTCCTTTATATACGGGGGTAGGGGGGCACCCCATGACACACAAGTTGATCTTCGTGATCGTTCCTTAGCCGTGTGCGGTGCCCCCTCCACCATATTCCACCTCGGTCATATCGTAGTGGTGCTTAGGCGAAGCCCTGCATCGGTAGAACATCATCACCATCACCACACCATCGTGCTGGCAGAACTCTTCCCCGACACCCTGCTGGATCGGAGTCCAGGGATCGTCATCGAGCTGAACGTGTGCTGAACTCGGAGTTGCCATACATTACTTGGATCGGTTGGATCATGAAGACGTACGACTACATCAACCGCGTTCTTCTAACGCTTCCACTTTCGGTCTACGAGGGTACATGGACAACACTCTCCCCTCTCGTTGCTATGCATCACCATGATCTTGCGTGTGCGTAGGAATTTTTTTGAAATTACTACGTTCCCCAACAGTGGCATCCGAGCCAGGTTTTATGTGTAGATGTCATATGCACGAGTAGAACACATGTGAGTTGTGGGAGATAGAAGTCATACTGCTTACCAGCATGTCATACTTTGGTTTAGCGGTATTGTGAGATGAAGCGGCCCGGACCGACATTACGCGTACGCTTACGCGAGACTGGTTTCACCGTTACGAGCACTCGTTGCTTAAAGGTGACTGGCGGGTGTCTGTCTCTCTCACTGTAGTTGAACCGAGTGTGGCTACGCCCGGTCCTTGCGAAGGTTAAAACAACACTAACTTGACGAACTATCGTTGTGGTTTTGATGAGTAGGTAAGAACGGTTCTTGCTCAGCCCGTAGCAGCCACGTAAAATTTGCAACAACAAAGTAGAGGATGTCTAACTTGTTTTTGCAGGGCATGTTGTGATGTGATATGGTCAAGACGTGATGCTATATTATATGAGATGATCATGTTTTGTAACCGAAGTTATCGGCAACTGGCAGGAGCCATATGGTTGTTGCTTTATTGTATGAAATGCAAACACCCTGTAATTGCTTTACTTTATCACTAAGCGGTAGCGATAGTCGTAGAAGCAATAGATGGCGTAACGACAACGATGCTACAATGGAGATCAAGGTGTCGCGCCGGTGTTGATGGTGATCACGATGGTGCTTCGGAGATGGAGATCACAAGCACAAGATGATGATGGCCATATCATATCACTTATATTGATTGCATGTAATGTTTATCCTTTATGCATCTTATCTTGCTTTGATTGACGGTAGCATTTTAAGATGATCTCTCAATAAATTATCAAGAAGTGTTCTCCCTGAGTATGCACCATTGCGAAAGTTCTTCGTGCTGAGACACCACGTGATGATCGGGTGTGATAGGCTCTACGTTCAAATACAACGGGTGCAAAACAGTTGCACACGCGGAATACTTAGGTTAAACTTGACGAGCCTAGCATATACAGATATGGCCTCGGAACACGGAGACCGAAAGGTCGAACGTGAATCATATAGTAGAGATGATCAACATAGTGATGTTCACCATTGAAACTACTCCATCTCACGTGATGATCGGACATGGTTTAGTTGATTTGGATCACGTGATCACTTAGATGACTAGAGAGATGTCTGTCTAAGTGGGAGTTCTTAAGTAATATGATTAATTGAACTTAAATTTATCATGAACTTAGTACCTGATAGTATTTTGCTTGTCTATGTTTGTTGTAGATAGATGGCTCGTGCTGTTGTTCCGTTGAATTTTAACGCGTTCCTTGAGAAAGCTAAGTTGAAAGATGATGGTAGCAACTACACGGACTGGGTCCGTAACTTGAGGATTATCCTCATTGCTGCACAGAAGAATTACATCCTGGAAGCACCGCTGGGTGCCAGGCCTGCTGCAGATGCAACTGACGATGTTAAGAACGTCTGGCAGAGCAAAGCTGATGACTACTCGATAGTTCAGTGTGCCATGCTTTACGGCTTGGAACCGGGTCTTCAACGACGTTTTGAACGTCATGGAGCATATGAGATGTTCCAGGAGTTGAAGTTAATATTTCAAGCAAATGCCCGGATTGAGAGATATGAAGTCTCCAATAAGTTCTATAGATGTAAGATGGAGGAGAATAGTTCTGTCAGTGAACACATACTCGAAATGTCTGGGTATAATAATCACTTGATTCAACTGGGAGTTAATCTTCCTGATGATAGTGTCATTGACAGAATTCTCCAATCACTGCCACCAAGCTACAAGAGCTTCGTGATGAACTATAATATGCAAGGGATGGACAAGACTATTCCCGAGCTCTTCGCAATGCTAAAGGCTGCGGAGGTAGAAATCAAGAAGGAGCATCAAGTGTTGATGGTCAATAAGACCACCAGTTTCAAGAAAAAGGGCAAAGGGAAGAAGAAGGGGAACTTCAAGAAGAACAGCAAATAAGTTGCTGCTCAAGAGAAGAAACCCAAGTCTGGACCTAAGCCTGAGACTGAGTGCTTCTACTACAAGCAGACTAGACACTGGAAGCAGAACTGCCCCAAGTATTTGGCGGATAAGAAGGATGGCAAAGTGAACAAAGGTATATGTGATATACATGTTATTGATGTGTACCTTACTAATGCTCGCAGTAGCACCTGGGTATTTGATACCGGTTCTGTTGCTAATATTTGCAACTCGAAACAGGGACTATGGATTAAGCGAAGATTGGCTAAGGACGAGGTGACGATGCGCGTGGGAAATGGTTCCAAAGTCGATGTGATCGCGGTCGGCATGCTACCTCTACATCTACCATCGGGATTAGTTTTAGACCTAAATAATTGTTATTTGGTGCCAGCGTTGAGCATGAACATTATATCTGGATCTTGTTTGATGCGAGACGGTTATTCATTTAAATCAGAGAATAATGGTTGTTCTATTTATATGAGTAATATCTTTTATGATCATGCACCCTTGAAGAGTGGTCTATTTTTATTGAATCTCGATATTAGTGATACACATATTCATAATGTTGAAGCCAAAAGATGCAGAGTTGATAATGATAGTGCAACTTATTTGTGGCACTGTCGTTTAGGTCATATCAGTGTAAAGAGCATGAAGAAACTCCATACTGATGGACTTCTGGAATCACTTGATTATGAATCACTTGGTACTTGCGAACCGTGCCTCATGGGCAAGATGACTAAAACGCCGTTCTCCAGAACTATGGAGCAAGCAACTGATTTATTGGAAATCATACATACTGATGTATGTGGTCCAATGAATATTGAGGCTCGCGGCGGGTATCGTTATTTTCTCACCTTCACAGATGATTTGAGCAGATATGGGTATATCTACTTAATGAAACACAAGTCTGAAACATTTGAAAAGTTCAAAGAATTTTAGAGTGAAGTAGAAAATCATCGTAACAAGAAAATAAAATTTCTACGATCTGATCGTGGAGGAGAATATTTGAGTTACGAGTTTGGTTTACATTTGAAGCAATGCAGAATAGTTTTGCAACTCACGCCACCCGGAACACCACAACGAAATGGTGTGTCCGAACGTCGTAATCATACTTTAATGGACATGGTGCGATCTATGATGTCTCTTACTGATTTACCGCTATTGTTTTGGGGTTATGCTTTAGAGACGGCCGCATTCACGTTAAATAGGGCACCATCAAAATCCGTTGAGACGACGCCTTATGAACTATGGTTTGGCAAGAAACCAAAGTTGTCGTTTCTTAAAGTTTCGGGATGCGATGCTTATGTGAAGAAACTTCAACCAGATAAGCTCGGACCAAAATCGGAGAAATGTGTCTTCGTAGGATACCCAAAAGAGACTATTGGGTACAGCTTCTATCACTGATCTGAGGGCAAGATTTTCGTTGCTACATTCGGATCCTTTCTAGAGAAGGAGTTTCTCTCGAAAGAAGTGAGTGGGAGGAAAGTATAACTTGATGAGGTAACTATACCTGCTCCCTTGTTGTGAAGTAGTTCATCACAAGAACCGGTTCCTGTGACATCTACACCAATCAGTGAGGAAGCTAATGATATTGATCATGAAACTTCAGACCAAGTTACTACTGAACCTCGTAGGTCTACCAGAGTAAGATCCGCACCAGAGTGGTACGGTAATCCTATTCTGGAAGTCATGTTACTTGACCATGGCGAACCTACGAACTATGAGGAAGCGATGATGAGCCCAAATTCCGCAAAATGGCTTGAAGCCATGAAACCTGAGATGGGATCCATGTATGAGAACAAACTATGGACTTTGGTTGACTTGCCCGATGATCGGCAAGCCATCGAGAATAAATGGATCTTCAAGAAGAAGACTAACGCTGATGGTAATGTAACTGTCTACAAAGCTCAACTTGTTGTGAAAGGTTTTCGACAAGTTCAAGGGGTTGACTACGATGAGACTTTCTCACCCGTAGCGATGCTTAAGTCTGTCTGAATCATTTTAGCAATTGCCGCATTTTATGATTATGAAATTTGGCAAATGGATGTCAAAACTGCATTCTTGAATGGATTTCTGGAAGAGGAGTTGTATATGATGCAACCGGAAGGTTTTTGTCGATCCAAAAGGTGCTAACAAAGTGTTCAAGCTCCAGCGATCCATTTATGGACTGGTGCAAGCATCTCGGAGTTGGAATAAACACTTTGATAGTGTGATCAAAGCATATGGTTTTATACAGACTTTTGGAGAAGCCTGCATTTACAAGAAAGTGAGTGGGAGCTCTGTAGCATTTCTGATATTATATGTAGATGACATATTGTTAATTGGAAATGATATAGAATTTCTGGATAGCATAAAGGGATACTTGAATAAAAGTTTTTCAATGAAAGACCTCGGTGAAGCTGCTTACATATTGGGGATCAAGATCTATAGATATAGATCAAGACGCTTAATTTGACTTTCACAAAGCACATACCTTGATAAAGTTTTGAAAAAGTTAAAAATGGATCAGGCAAAGAAAGGGTTCTTGCCTGTATTACAAGGTATGAAGTTGAGTCAGACTCAATGCCCGACTACAGCAGAAGATAGAGAGAAAATGAAAGATCTTCCCTATGCTTCAGCCATAGGCTCTATCATGTATGCAATGTTGTGTACCAGACCTGATGTATGCTTAGCAATAAGTTTAGCAGGGAGGTACCAAAGTAATCCAGGAGTGGATCACTGGACAGCGGTCAAGAATATCCTGAAATACCAGAAAAGTACTAAGGATATGTTTCTCGTTTATGGAGGTGACAAAGAGCTAGTCGTAAATGGTTACGTCGATGCAAGCTTTGACACTGATCCGGACGATTCTAAATTGCAAACCGGATACGTGTTTATATTGAACGGTGGAGCTGTCAGTTGGTGCAGTTCTAAACAAAGCGTTGTGGCGGGATCTACATACGAAGTGGAGTACATAGCTGCTTCGGAAGCAGCAAATGAAGGAGTCTGGATGAAGGAGTTCATTTCCGGTCTAGGTGTCATACCTAGTGCATCGGGACCAATGAAGATCTTCTGTGACAATACTGGTGCAATTGCCTTGGCAAAGGAATCCAGATTTCACAAGAGGACCAAGCATATCAAGAGAAGCTTCAATTCCATCCGGGACCAAGTCCAGGTGGGAGACATAGAGATTTGCAAGATACATACGGATATGAATGTTGTAGACCCGTTGACTAAGCCTCTTCCACGAGCAAAACATGATCAGCACCAAGACTCCATGGGTGTTAGAATCATTACTGTGTAGATTATTGACTCTAGTGCAAGTGGGAGACTGAAGGAAATATGCCCTAGAGGCAATAATAAAGTTATTATTTATTTCCACATATCATGATAAATGTTTATTATTCATGCTATAATTGTATTAACCGGAAACATGATACATGTGTGAATACATAGACAAACTTAATGTCACTAGTATGCCTCTACTTGACTAGCTCATTAATCAAAGATGGTTATGTTTCCTAACCATAGACATGGGTTGTCATTGGATTAACGGGACCACATCATTAGGAGAATGATATGATTGACTTGACCCATTCCGTTTGTTTGCACTTGATTGTTTAGTATGTTGCTATTGCTTTCTTCATAACTTATACAAAGTTCCTATAACTATGAGATTATGCAACTCCCGTTTACCGGAGGAACACTTTGTGTGCTACCAAACGTCACAACGTAACTGGGTGGTTATAAAGGAGCTCTACAGGTGTCTCTAAAGGTACATGTTGAGTTGGCGTATTTCGAGATTAGGTTTTGTCACTCCGATTGTCGGAGAGGTATCTCTGGGCCCTCTCGGTAATGCACATCACTATAAGCCTTGCAAGCAATGTAGCTAATGAGTTAGTTACGGAATGATGCATTACGTAACGAGTAAAGAGACTTGCCGGTAACGAGATTGAACTAGGTATTGGATACCGACGATCGAATCTCGGGCAAGTAACATACCGATGACAAAGGGAACAACGTATGTTGTTATGCGGTTTGACCAATAAAGATCTTCGTAGAATATGTAGGAGCCAATATGAGCATCCCGGTTCCGCTATTGGTTATTGACCGGAAACAGTTCTAGGTAATGTCTACATAGTTCTTGAACCCGTAGGGTCCGCACGCTTAACGTTATGATGACACTTATATTATGAGTTTATAGTTTTTGATGTACCGAAGGTTGTTCGGATTCCCGGATATGATCACGGACATGACGAGGAGTCTGGAAATGGTCGAGACATAAAGATTGATATATTGGAAGCCTATATTTGGATATCAGAATCGTTCCGGGTGAAATCGGGATTTTACAGGAGTACCCGGGGTTACCGGAACCCCCCCCCCCCCTTCGGGGGGGGGGGGGGGGGTTAATGGGCCTACATGGGCCCTAAGTAAGAAGAGGAGGGCCGGCCAGGGCAGGCCGCGCGCCCCCTCCCCCTAGTCCGAATAGGACAAGGAAGGGGGGGCGGCGCCCCCCTTTCCTCTTTCCCCCTTCCCCCTTCCTTCTCCAACAAGGCAAGAAGGGGGAGTCCTACTCCTGGTGGGAGTAGGACTCCTCCAGGCGCACCCCTAGGGGCCGGCTACACCTCCCCCCTCCCTTCTTTATATATGAGGGCAGGGGGGTACCCCATGACACACAAGTTGATCTTCGTGATCGTTCCTTAGCCGTGTGCGGTGCCCCCCTCCACCATATTCCACCTCGGTCATATCGTAGTGGTGCTTAGACGAAGCCCTGCATCAGTAGAACATCATCACTGTCACCACGCCGTCGTGCTGACGGAACTCTTCCCCGACACCCTCCTAGATCAGAGTCCGGGGATCGTCATCGAGCTGAACGTGTGCTGAACTCGAAGGTGTCGTACGTTCGGTACTTGGATCGGTTGGATTGTGAAGACGTACGACTACATCAACCGCGTTGTTCTAACGCTTCCGCTTTCGGTCTACGAGGGTACGTGGACAACACTCTCCCCTCTCGTTGCTATGTATCACCATGATCTTGCGTGTGCGTAGGAAATTTTTTAAAATTACTACGTTCCCCAACACTTGTGGCCGTCAAGCTTCCTGCTGAATGGCATGGGGGAGCTTGTGGATATGCTTCAAGGAGCACGGCGGCGCTTCCGATTGTGGAAGATGTCAGCCTACCGGCAAGGTTCAATAGAAGCCTGGGCTATGGTGAAGACGCGCTACACCAAGCTGGACCCGAACCATATGGCCAAAGTCGGACCGACGGGGCCAAATGGGCAAGAAATTCCCGTGAGTCTGGTGTATGACCAGGTAGCGTTAGCCGCAAAGTATTCCCAACAGGATTGTAAGCTAGATAGCCTGTTGGATGGTATAGAGGAGGAATATAGTCAGTCCAAGTGACTGTGTAAATCAATGGACATAAGTAGTCCCTAGCTGGATTAAAATCATTTGTCATGGTGGACCTTTTCGCTTCAGCCCCCGGATCCTACAGTCCGGGGTGTGTCCGAATACCTGCTCAGTTATACAGAACCGGGGTATGCTTGGAAACCAGGCATAGGGGTCATAAGTGCTTGAACAGACAAGTACCCAACTAGTTATTTTATATTACATGGATAGTAAGAAACATCTTCTAGGGAGAATAGTTCCGTTAGGGGTTCCTTTCCCTGGGTACGCATGCGACGATGCACATGTCCAGACTGCGAACAAGGACGCAGGATACAAAACTTCTGGGGATTTATGTTGTAATAAATGAATACATCTTTTGTTCACCGACCGAATATTCTCTTAAGGATGCTAGCTTTCGGCTTCACCCAGTCTGAGGTACACATCCAGCTGAACCGGCAGTAACAATCGCAGAGGTGCTCCCCTTATTCCCTAGCCGAATTAACGGGAACATAGGGCATAAACACAAGAGCCAGGCAACCCAGCTTGGCCACATCTTAAGTCATATCGATGCATATAATGGTGAAGAAAAGGCACATATGGAAAAAGGAACGCATATGTGATGGGCAAAAAGCCATTAGAGTGATTATTTTCAGCATCCGTATAGGAAGCCCCCAGGTATTGCTTACACACATAGTACGGCCGGAGTGATCCGGGAGTCCGTACTGTATTAAATACTTTGTGTGAAGAGGAAAAAAGGTCGAGAAAGGAAAAGGGAGGGAGCATAATTAAAAAGGAGGGGGTAAGGAGACGAACACTGAGTTCGGCACTAGGCGTAGAATCTCCGGAGTCTGGCCGCGTTCCATGGGTTCGGCTCGAGTCTGTTATCGGATGCATTACGTAAGTGGTACGCTCCTCCGGTGAGAACTTTGTCAATGACAAAGGGACCTTCCCACTTGGGTTTGAGCTTGTCCTTCTTCTTCTCCGGTAGGCGTAGAACGAGCTCGCCAATATTATACGTTTTGGCGCGCACTTCTCTGCTTTGGTACCGTCGAGCCTGCTGCTGATAGAATGCGGAGCGGGCTTTTGCGGCATTGCGCTCCTCCTCCAGGGCATCCAAGTTATCCTGCCGATCTAACTCGGCTTCCTTCTATTTTTACATGCGTAAGCGTGGCGAATCATGTATTATGTCGCAGGGTAGTACTGCTTCCGCACTATACACCATAAAAAATGGTGTATATCCGGTGGTGCGATTCAGCGTGGTCCGTAGCCCCCAGAGTACGGACTCGAGCTCTTTGACCCAGTGCGTGTACGACTCTATCAAGGATCGCACTAGTCTGGGTTTGATGCTGCTCATGATGAGACCGTTTACCCGTTCGACCTGGCCGTTTGTTTGAGGATGGTAGATGGAAGCGTAGTCGAGCTTAATGCCTATTTTGCCGCACCAAGGTTTCACTTCATCGGCTGTGAAATTTGAGCCATTATCAGTGATGATGTTGTGGGGGACGCCGTATCGGTGTACGACCCTGGATATGAAGTCTATTACTGGTCCGGATTCGGCCGTTTTGACTGGTTTGGCTTCTATCCATTTGGTGAACTTGTCCACCATGACCAATAAGTATTTTTTTCTTATGGCTTCCCCCTTTAAGAGGTCCGACCATATCCAGCCCCCAGACCGCGAAGGGCCAAGTTATGGGGATCGTTTGGAGAGCAGTAGGGGCATATGACTCTAATTGGCAAAGAGCTGGCAACCGACGCAGTGTTGGACAAGGTCCTGTGCGTCTGCTCGGGCCGTCGGCCAATAGAAGCCTGTACGGAAGGCCTTGCTAACTAGTGCTCAAGCCGTGGCGTGGTGCCCGCTCAGTCCGGCATGGATTTTAGCCAAGAGTTGTCGCCCTTCCTCTTCGGAGATGCACCATTGGAGCACTCCGGTCGCACTTTTCTTATAGAGTTCCCCTTCATGGACTTTGTAAGCTTTAGAACGCCGAACAATGCAACGTGCTTCATTTTGGTCTTCAGGGAGCTCCTGCCTATTTAGGTAGGCCATGAAAGGCTCAGTCCACGGGGCGATTACAACCATGATTTCGTGGGCCGAAGATGATATTTCGGTGGTGGAGCCTCCGATTATGTCTCATAGTTCGGAATCTGGGGGTGTTTTCGGATCCGTGCTAGTATTGCCGGACTCCCCTTCCCATACCACGGATGGCTTGAACAGACTTTCCAGGAATATGTTAGGTGGGACAGGGTCGCTTTTAGCGCCGATGCGGGCAAGGATATCCGCCGCTTGATTGTTTTCTCGAGCCACATGGTGGAATTCGAGCCCCTCGAACCGAGCTGACATTTTGAGGACGGCATTACGATAGGCCGCCATTTTCGGATCCTTGGCATCAAAGTCTCCGTTTATTTGCGATATTGCGAGGTTTGAATCCCCACACACTTCTAGGCGTTGAATGCCCATAGAGACTGCCATCCGAAGACCGTGCAACAAGGCCTCGTATTCGGTTGCATTGTTGGAGTCTGTGTATAATATTTGGAGGACGTACTAGACCGTGTCTCCGGTGGGAGACGTCAGGACTACACCTACTCCCAGTCCGGCCAGCATTTTAGAGCCGTCGAAGTGCATGATCCAGTTAGAGTACACGTCGTACTCTTTAGGGAGTTCGGCTTATGTCCATTCGGCGACAAAGTCAGCTAGTACTTGCGACTTGATGGCCCACCGTGGTTTGTATGTTATGTCAAACGGGAGGAGCTCGATGGCCCATTTAGCAATCCGGCCCATAGCGTCGCGGTTATTTATTAGGTTGTTGAGTGGTACTTCGGTGGCCACCGTAATCGAACACTCTTGAAAGTATTGTCGTAGCTTCCGGGATGCCATGAAGACCGCGTATGCTATTTTTTGATAGTGTGGGTATCGGGATTTGCATGGGGTGAGGACCGTGGATACGTAATAAACTGGCTTCTGGAGTCGGAATTTGTATCCGTCAACCTCTCGTTCGACGACGAGCACTGCGCTTACAACTTGATGTGTTGCAGCTATGTACAGCAGCATAGGTTCGCCGATATTTGGCGCTTGTAGGACGGGATTACTGGCCAATAAGGTTTTTCTTTCGTCCAGTTCGGCCGCGGCTGCATCCGTCCACACGAAGTGTTCGGTGCGCCGAAGAAGGCGGTAAAGAGGTAATGCCTTTTCTCCTAACCTGGAGATAAAGCGGCTCAAAGCAGCCACACATCCAGCTAGTGTTTGGATGTGTTTGAGGTCTGTTGGTATAGCCAACTACGACAGAGCTCGGATTTTTGCCGGATTCGCTTCAATTCCTCTACTGGAAACAATGAAGCCCAGCAGTTTCCCAGAGAGGACGCCGAAAACGCATTTTTCCGGGTTCAGCTTGATGCCGTATGTTCGGAGGTTATCGAACGTAATCCTCAAGTCGTCTATTAATGTTTTGACGTGTCTTGTTTTTATGACCACGTCGTCCACATATGCCTCCACTGTTTTGACGATTTGCTTTTCCAGGCATGTTTGAATCATGCGTTGATAGGTTGCGTTGGCATTTTGAAGCCCGAAAGGCATAGTGTTGAAGCAAAAAGGACCATATGGCGTTATGAAAGCTGTTGCAGCTTGGTCGGACTCTGCCATCTTTATTTGATGGTATCCAGAGTATGCGTCGAGGAAACACAGCGAGTCGTGTCCTGCTGTGGCGTCGATGATTTGATCAATGCAAGGGAGGGGAAAGGGATCCTTGGGGCAAGCCTTGTTGAGGTCTTTGAAGTCGACGCATAGGCGTCAGGATTTGTCCTTCTTTGGTACTTGAGGGAGTCCTGGACTAGGGGGTGTCCGGATAGCCGGACTATCATCATCGGCCGGACTCCAAGACTATGAAGATACAAGATTGAAGACTTCGTCCCGTGTCCGGATGGGACTTTCCTTGGCGTGGAAGGCAAGCTTGGCGATACGGATATGTAGATCTCCTAAAGACTTATGCCGCTTAGAGCGAGGAACCGGCTTCGTCCGGCCCAGGCATGGATAGCGCCCCGAACTCGGTCTTCCGAACACTAGGGGCTTCGCCGAAATTTAAAATTATAGAATTCTATGGCTAAGTGAGAGTGTTCAAGCATTATAAGTCCGGTTGCCTTGTTCGTTGTGTTGAGCGCCTCCCTAGATGGACCCAAAAATGGGAACAAGAGAGCTCAAGTTTATCCCGAACACCCCAGCACTCGTGGCATGGGGGCTGAAGCCGACGAGTTGCCATCTCCCAGATTTGATAAACGGCCACACAGAAGGTAATATTTTAAATCAATAAGCGTTGCTTAGCGCATATGAACAAAGTTTTCAGCGCACAGGATAACACATCACGAGTCTACTCCAATATTACATCTTTGGGGCACTCATCCGCAATCTTGCGGGCACCCTTCAGGACACTCTTATAATACATTTCGGGCGTGCGATACTCCTTGCCCGCCGGCGGCGCGTCCGTCAGAAGCTTCTCAGCATCTAGCCTGCCCCAGTGCACCTTTGCGCGGGCAAGGGCCCGACGGGCACCTTCAATGCAGGTGGAGCGCTTGACGACTTCCACCCAGGGACACGCATCCACCAGCCGCCGCACCATGCCGAAGTAGCTCCCAGGCATGGCCTCTTCAGGCCACAGCCGAACTATGAGGCCCTTCATGGCCTGCTCGGCTACCTTGTGGAGCTCGACCAGCTGCTTCAGCTAGTCGCTAAGGGGCACCGGATGTCCGGCCTCAGCATATTGAGACCAGAAGACCTTCTCCGTTGAGCTCCCCTCCTCGGCCCGATAGAATGTGGCAGCATCGGACACGCTGCATGGAAGATCTGCAAACGCTCCTGGAGAGCTCCGAATTCGGGTAAGTAAAAGGTAATTCACTTTCACATGCTTGCTTTGCATGAAAAAAGCCTTACCCACCGCTATTTTCTTCACCGCCTCAATCTCCTGGAGGGCCTTATGGGCCTCGGCCTTAGCGGCCTTGGCACTCTCAAGAGCCGAGGCAAGCTCGGACTCTCGAGTCTTCGAGTCGCGCTCCAAACTCTCATGCTTTTCCATGAGAGCCTGGAGCTCTTGCCGCACCTCCGCCACCCGCGCCTCCTGCTTCTCTCGCTCCGCTCGTTCCGCGGCCGCATTACGTTCGGCCGCGGACACAGCCTCCTTCAGGGTCGCCATCTCGTTCGTGGCCCCTGCAGTGCCCACATTATCCTTGTTATTTCTATTGCAACCAAAATCCTTTTCTGTAAGGTCCAAATTTAACACGGTGTTACTCACCTTCTTTGTCCTCGAGCCACTTCTTGGCAAGGCCGAGCTCGTTCTCGGTCCGCTCGAGGTCTTGCTTCAAAGCACCGACCTCCGCAGTCAATGCGGCAGAGGTCAGCAGTGCAGCCTGCAACCCCATATTGACATAATTTTTAGAACTCCTGCGTATATCTTTTTAGATCCTCAGTTCGTCTTTTCTTTCCGAACACCGAACTGAGCATCAGGGGCTACTGTCTATGCGGTATTACATTGCATATTTTAAAACTTCTTACCTCAAAGCCTGTTAGAAGGCTGCTGCAGGCTTCGGTGAGCCCGCTCTTGGCGAGCTGAACCTTCTGAATCACCGCACTCATGATAGTGTGGTGTTCTTCCTTGATGGAAGCGCAGTTGAGCGCTTCCAACAAGTTGTCCGGCGCCTCCGGTTGGACGGAGGCTGCCAGTGTCACGGTCTTGCCCTTCTTACGAAGGGGCCACCTGCTGGACTCTGGAACCACTACGGGTTCTGGCACGGAGTCCGGCGCAAAGTCCGGGAGGCTGCCTTGCGGCACCTCCGGAGCCTCCTCCTGATGGGTCCCCTCCTGGGATCCCACCTTGGTGTCGTTAGCATCACGAGGGGTGGAGGCGGTCGGAATGGAATCCACATCCTACGGAGCTAAGGACCCGCTCGATGAGGCGAGAAGATCATCCTCGGCCGGACTACAGGAAGTGTGCGGCATTAGAAGGACCCTAGGTGGCACAAAAGAGTAATTATAAATCATTCAGGAATCCGGATACTTACGATCTTGCCGGAGGCTTGGCCCTTGAGGGCCACCCTTCGTCGCCGTCGTTGGCGTTGGCGGAGCTGTCCGGAGGAAGGGTCCTTCCCCTCTTGGACCCTTCAGCCTCCCCCGTTGGGGAAGCCTTCCTCTTCCTCTCTCCCCCCTCTTGGGGAGAGTCCTCTTTCTCCTCCTCGTCTTCGGGGGAGGAGTCCGCCTCGGAGCCATCGGACGATGAGTCCGATACCATGTGGCGCCGGGAACTCCTCCGGGTTCCCGTGGCCTTCTTCTTGGCCTTCTTCTCCGGCACCACATAAAGTGCCGGGACTAGCAGCCCCGTTAAACGGGTATCCGCTGGGTCTTCAGGGAGGGGAGCCGGACAGTTAACCTGTCCGGACGTCCTCTGCCAGTCCTGTTAAAGGCATTGGGAATTTTAGATCCCACAACAGAGTCAAACTATGAAAGAAATAAATGTCCCATAAAGGATAACATATCTTACCACACCGGCCGGGCGTTTCGTGCTGAATCCGCGATCTTTAGTCACGGATGCGGGGGCTTCTCCGCCCTTGAATAGCACCCTCCAGGCGGCTTCGTACGTTGTGTCGAAGAGCCCGCTCAGGGTCCGGTGTTGTGCCGGATCGAACTCCCACAGATTGAAGGCCCGTTGTTGGCAGGGGAGAATCCGGCGGACGAGCATGACCTGGATCACGTTGACGAGCTTAAGCTTCTTGTTCACCAGGGTCTGGAGACAGGATTGGAGTCCGGTCAGCTCCTCCGAACTGCCCCATAGCAAGCCCTTCTCTTTCCAAGAGGTGAGCTGCATGGGGGTACCAGATCTGAACTCGGGGGGCCGCTGCCCATTTAGGGTCACGCGACTCGGTGATATAGAACCACCCCGATTGCCACCCTTTGATGGTTTCCACGAAGGCGCCCTCGAGCCAGAGGATGTTGGGCATTTTTCCCACCATGGCGCCTCCGCACTCCGCTTGGACGCCCTTCACTACCTTCGGCTTGACATTGAAGGTTTTTAGCCACAAGCCGAAGTGGGGCTGGATGCAGAGGAAGGCCTCGCACACGATGATAAACACCGAGATGTTGAGGATGAAGTTTGGTGCCAGATCGTGGAAGTCCAGGCCATAATAGTACATGAGCCCCCGGACGAAGGGATGAAGTGGGAAGCCCAGTCCGCGGAGGAAGTGGGGAAGAAATACGACCCTCTCATGGGGCCTGGGGGTGGGGATGAGCTGCCCCTTGTCGGGCAGCCGGTGCGCGATGTCGCTGGACAGGTATTCGGCGCCGCGTAGTTTTTCGATGTGCCCCTCCGTAACGGAGGAAGCCATCCACTTGCCTCCCGCTCCGGACATGGCTAGAGATGGTTGAGACGAGATGTGCGGACTTGGGCGCTGGAGCTCGAGTGCGCAGAGATGGATAAGCAAAGGAGGAAGAAGGCGTAGGTAAAAAAGGCGGATCCTTATCCCCTTATATATGGGCGGACGAAGACTATGCGTCCCCACCGGCCTGGTAAAACTCGCTTATCTCCCAAGCTCCACAATCAATGGCGCGGTTGGGTTACCCACGTCCGTATTGATGGGAATCCCGGAATAAGGGGAACACGATCTCTGCTTCGACACGACGTGCCAAGAAAACCGCTTCGCTAAACGCGCTGAGGTGGTATAATAAAAAATGATTCAAGTAAAGGCTTGGTGGTGGTGTGACATCATGCCACAAAATACGTCAGCAGATTGAACTTGTGTACATATTATTCTCTCTATGGTGCTATGTGGAATTTATTTTGCAAAGCCGGACACTATCCTGGTGTTCGCAATCTTCTATGAATTATTTGGAGGAGGAACCCACCTTGCAATGCCGAACGATATGCGCGCCGGACTCATCGTCATTGAAGCCTGGTTCAGGGGCTACTGAGGGAGTCCTGGACTAGGGGGTGTCCGGATAGCCGGACTATCATCATCGGCCGGACTCCAAGACTATGAAGATACAAGATTGAAGACTTCGTCCCGTGTCCGGATGGGACTTTCCTTGGCGTGGAAGGCAAGCTTGGCGATACGGATATGTAGATCTCCTACCATAATGACCGACTCTGTGTAACCCTAGCCCTCTCCGGTGTCTATATAAACCGGAGGGTTTTAGTCCGTAGGACGAACAACTATTACAACAATCATACCATAGGCTAGCTTCTAGGGTTTAGACTCCTTTATCTCGTGGTAGATCCACTCTTGTACTACCCATATCATCAATATTAATCAAGCAGGAGTAGGGTTTTACCTCCATCGAGAGGGCCCGAACCTGGGTAAAAACATCGTGTCCCTTGTCTCCTGTTACCATCTGCCTAGACGCACAGTTCGGGACCCCCTACCCGAGATCCGGCCTCGAGTTTTGACACCGACAATACCATTACCAGATTTGCCAGCCAATGCAGATGCTTGATGTCTCTGATGAATCCGGCCTCGAGTAGCTTGTCTAGCTCTTCCCCCATGGCTTGCCGTTTGGGCTCTGAAAATCGCCTTAGGGTCTGCTTGACAGGTTTGTATCCTTTTAGTATATTGAGGTTGTGTTCGGCCAATCTGCATGGGATGCCCGGCATGTCTGATGGGTGCCAGGCGAAAATGTCCCAGTTCTCGCGTAAGAAGTCTCGCAGTGTGGCGTCCATTGCGGGGCTCGACTATGTCCCGATGGAATCTTTCTTCATGGGGTCCGTTGGATGGACTTAGAATTTGACTATCTCTTCTGCGGGTTTAAATGAAGTGGACTTGGGTCGCTTGTCGAGTATCATGTCGTCCCTGTCCACGGTGGCACGCAGTGCTGTTAATTCTTCGGCTGCTAGGGCTTCGGATAATGCTTCCAAGGCTAGTGTTGTGGTTTTGTTTTTGGCCCGAAGTGCAGCGTCCGAATCGCTGGCTAGAGTGATGATTCCATTGGGTCCGGGCATTTTAAGCTTCATGTACCCGTAATGGGGTATAGCTTGAAAGCTTGTAAACGCGTCCCACCCTAGAAGGGCGTGGTATCCGCTGCCGAAAGGAGCCACTTGGAATGTGATTTCTTCGGACCTGTAATTCTCCGGGGTGCCGAATACCACATCGAGTGTGATTTTTCCCGCACACCGCGCTTTCCGACTAGGGATAATTCCCCTGAAGGTTGTGCCGCTTTGTTCAATGCGGCTTTTATCAATTTCCATCTTGTTGAGTGTTTCTTCATAGATCAAGTTTAATCCGCTTCCGCCGTCCATGAGTACTTTACTGAGCCGAAAGCCGTCCACTATTGGGCTAAGGACCAAAGCGGCTGGTGCCCGGACGGTCTAGAATCGAGGTTCGTCACTGTCATTGAAAGTTACAGCAGTGTCGTTCCAAAGATTTATTTTTGCCACATGGAAGATTCCAGCGGGGCTTCGATGAGCTCGGTTGCGCCTATTGTTTGAGGCGAAAGTCTCGAAGATTGTTAGTACTGTATTGTGTTCTTTGGCGGGATGTTGTTCTGCTTTATGGCTTACAAGAAGATCCTCGCCACTTTTTGCTACCTGCCGGAGTATCCAACATGCCCTAAGGCTATGGGTTGGTGTTATGTCCGGCGTACTGTGGAGTTTACATGGCCCATTGAGCCATTCTTCCAATACGGTTCCACGCCCTGGGGCGGGTTTTGACTTCTTGGGGATTGGATCGGCCGACTTACGAGAGTTCGCCCGTTTAGCTCGAACAAAGGTTTTGGTGAGAGCCGGGCTATCCCAAAATTCTCTTTGGGCTTTCCAAGCGCTTTCCATAGCACAGTATTTCTGTATTATGGTTGCCAAGTCAGCAAAGTGTACTATGTCACGGTGACTTATAACATTAAGGAATCCTTTGTTCGTACAGTTTTTGCAGAAAAGCGAGACTGCGTCCTCCTCACGACAGTCCTTGACCTTATTTAGCACAAGGAGGAATCTGGCCCAATAGCGATGTACTGTCTCATGGGGCTCTTGTCTGATATGGGAGAGACGGTTTAAGTACGGGTGGGTGTTCGCGGCTGAATCCGGATTCTGATCCGACATAGCGCCTAGGGGCAGGGGAGCTTCCGAGTTCGACAGCTCGGGATCCGGGGTGCTGCCTAATTTTTCCGGCCCAATACCCGATCCTAAGTCTGGGATCTGGGTCCTATCTTCCCTTGAGTGGGAGTCCGGCTCAGGGAGCTCGATGATCCGGACATAATTCATCCTCAAAATAGAGGGGTAATCCGTATGTGGTTCCTCTACTACCGCTATCTCATGGGTGGCCGGCGTGGATTTAATGTCCCTCTGGTCGGGTTTAAGACCGATCCGGTCATAGTCCGTAGCGACTCCCAAAGCGGCGATGTGATCCAAGAGCTCATTAAGGGAGGAGAGCTCTATCAAATCCATCTGTTCGGCGAGTTCCAAATTGACGCGAAGGTTATGCGTGATGACCCGAGAAGCCATCATCGGCGCGACAGCCGATGGGGCAGCCATGATGAAGCCGCCAAGTCGGAGGGTTTGGCCTACAGCCAGCGCTCCCCAGAGCTAATGTTGTCCTTGATAACGAGACGTCCCATCGAGCCTTGCAGCGATGACACAGAGGAACTCTCAATGAAAGCACCAATGTCGGTGTCAAAACCGGCGGATCTCGGGTAGGGGATCCCGATCTGTGCGTCTTAGGCTGATGGTAACAGGAAGCAAGGGACACAATGTTTACCCAGGTTCGGGCCCTCTCGATGGAGGTAAAACCCTACTTCCTGCTTGATTAATATTGATGATACGAGTAGTACAAGAGTAGATCTACCACGAGATCGTAGAGGCTAAACCCTAGAAGCTAGCCTATGATGATTATGATTGTAATTGTGATCGGCCTTCTAAGGACCAACCTCTCCGGTTTATATAGACACCGGAGAGGGCTAGGGTTTACACGGAGTCGGTTACAAGGAAGGAAATACAATATCCATATCGCCAAGCTTGTCTTCCACGCAAAGGAGTCCCATCCGGACATGGGATGGAGTCTTGAGTCTTGTATCTTCACGCTCCAACAGCCCGGACGAAGTATATAGTCCGGTTGCCCAGATACCCCCTAATCCAGGACTCCCTCAACACCCACTAGAGGTCACAATGAGACCATGCCAAGTTTAATCTTTTTCACACTTCATTTACACATTTTCTAATCAAAAGTCATTTACCGCCATTAAATACCTAAAAATTCATTTAATGCCCTAAAAATAGAAAATCCACAAAGAAAGTGTCAAAGTTTTACGTGAAGCTTCTAATGGTCTAACTTCAACTCTTAAAAAATTTAGACCCTAAGTCTAAACTGAAAATACAAAAACCCTAACATTCTGCAAAAAATGCCAAAAAAATCCAATGACGGACGCGCAAATTCACCCGCCGCTGATAACACTTAGTAGTGGTGGCGGGAAGCTGGGCCCTATACTGGTATTACATTACTTGTGGCTGACAGGCTCGAGCAACCGCCATTGGTAAGTTCATTACCCTTAACAATCCCGCCACACATGGGACTTGGCAAAATTCCACAAATACCTAGCTAGCCAAATGCCTTCCATTGCCTTTCACCGTCCCAGTGCTCTCACTGATTTTCGCCATCACGAGCCTCCTACGCTCTCGTCGCCAACCCCCCCCCCCCCCCCTTCACCTCACCCTGAACCGCGTGAAACATGTCCACTGACACCCAACCTAGAATGTGCGCCATCCCGACTCCAGCTGTCAGCGCCGGAGATGACGATTTGACCGTCGACCACTTCTAGCGCCAGAGTCTACGGATTCATTTATACATTAGTATTAAATTTTAGTATTATTTTGAACCTACCAAATACTAGGATATGCTTTGATGGAATAGCAATTGATGGTGTGATTTCTAACAAAATAGGCCTATGCTTGACGGAATTTGGTGTTCAGTTGGTGGTGATTTGATGTGGGTGTTGATATCTATAGGGGCACACCATGACTTTAAAGGTTTGCCTCTACTTTGAGGATGAAAATCGAATTCATTCCCACATAGGGTTATAAACAACTCTTTCAAACTAGGCACTTTAGTTAATATATTTTTAGAACTTATTCATATAATAATTAATAGCACAAAATTAATGTCTATGCTTTTATTGATTGCTACTTTAGTCCATACAAATTATCTACAGTAGGGGATTCAATGTTTTTTCAGAACCGATGTCACTTCTCTTCCTACACTACTATGTTGACTTTTACAAATATAAACTTGACAATTAGTGAATAGACAGACGCGGATTTTGTGAACATGATTCCACATGCACCCCTTATGAATAGTAAATTCAAAAGGATACTAGAATTTTTTTAAATCATAATATTTTTGTAACATACATAGTCGACCGGTATACTCACATATGAAGTTTCATGAATAAATGACACCCTTGGTATTCTGGCCGAAAATGACAAAATCAAAATTATATTAAAAACAATGTTTGGTGAATAGTAAACACCAAATTGTATTTTCTTCACTAAGAATACCACTGGTGTCAATACTTCACAGAACTTCACGTGTGAATAGAATGGACGACCAAGTTTTATTCACCAAAATTTGAGAATTTTTTAAATTTTCCTAGTATTTTTTGAATTTACTATTCATGTGGGTGCGTGTGGAAGCATGTTTACCTTTGTTTTTGGGGAATACACTATCAATATAGACAAGAAATGCATTGTGATATGTCAACCATTGAGCCGAGCCAATATTGTATTGCTCACAATGAATTCATGTTGTGCATGTTTTCAAACATTTCAGGGGTTCAAAATAAGAGCCAACGTTTTGGTGAATGGTAGATCCATTTATGTTTCATCAAATTTCTGGCACTCGATATGTGTCCAACTGTTAGCAAAGGTCATGATATTTTTTTCGTTTGATTTTAAAATTTATATACTTTTTTATAGTTCTCCCTTGCGAGCTCCCCGCCATTGGGCATGTCGCTGCCGCCATCGCCACCAATGAGGTACCATCGTATGAGGCAGTGGTCGTGGAGCAGGTGAGTGGCCGAGATCCTCAACCCGGACATGGGAAAGCACCGGTGGATTGATATGTCTCCAGCGTATCTATACTTTTTTATTATTCCATTCTATTATATTATCATTCTTGGATGTTTTACAATCATTTTATAACAACTTTATATCATTTTTTGGGACTAACCTATTGACATAGTGCCCGGTGCCAGTTGCTGTTTTTTGCTTGTTTTTTACTTCGCATAATATCAGTACCAAACGGAGTCCAAACGCCGAAAAACTTTTTGGAGATTTTTTCTAGACCAAAAGACACACAGTGGGCCAAAGGAATACCAGAGGGGAGGCGCAAGGTGGGCAACCCACCAGGACGTGCCCAGGAGCCCAGGCGTGCCCATGGGGTTTGTGCCCCCCTCGATGACCTCCTGCACCGCCTCTTCACCCTATAAATTCCCAAATATTCCAAAAATCCTTGGGGAGTCGACGAAACACAATTCCAGCCGCCGCAAGTTCCAGAACCACGAGATCCAATCTAGACACCATCACGGAGGGGTTCATCATCCTCATTGGTACCTCTCCGATGATGTGTGAGTAGTTCACCGTAGACCTATGGGTCCGTAGGCAGTAGCTAGATGGCTTCTTCTCTCTTTTTGATTATCAATACAATGGTCTCTTGGAGATCTATTTGATGTTACCCTTTTTGCGGTGTGTTTGTTGGGTTCCGATGAACTTTGACTTTATGATCAGATCTATATCCATGAAAGTTATTCAAGTTTTCTTTGATCTCTTATATGCATGATTACTTATAGCCTCGTATTTCTTCTTTGAATCTTTGGTTTAGTTAGGCCAACTAGATCGATTTTTATTTCCATAGGAAGAGGTGCTTTGTGATGGGTTCGGTCGTGCGGTGTTCTTTCCCAGTGACAGAAGGGGCAACAAGACACGCATGTATCATTGCTATTAAGGATAACAAGATGGGGGCTATTCCTACATGAATAGATCTCGTCTACATCTTGTAACCGTTGTTACTGCATTACTCCATTTCTCCATGAACATAATACACTAGATGCATGTTGGATAGCGGTCGATCTGTGGAGTAATAGTAGTAGATGCAGGCAGGAGTCGGCCTACTAATCTTGGATGTGACGCCTATATAATGATCATTGCTTGAATATCATCATAATAATTCGATCTTCTATCAATTGCCCAACAGTAATTTGTTTACCCACCGTATGCTATTTTCTCAAGATAAGCCACTAGTGAAATCTACGACCCACGAGTCTATTCTTTATCATATTTGCTTTGAGATCTATTTTCATTCGCTTTTATTTTCAGATCTATTATTCCAAAAACACAAAAATACCTTGCTGCACTTTTTATTTATTTATTTTATTTCATTTTATTGTGAGATCTATTTATCCAAAATCATACATACCAATCTATCTTTTTCCCGACGAGGGATTGACAACCCCTCTTACGCGTCGGGTTGCAAGTATTTGTTCTTTGTTTGCAGGTACCGTTTACATATTGTTGCTTGGTTCTCCTACTTGATTGATACCTTGGTTTCATAACTGAGGGAAATACCTACCATAGTTGTATTGCATCATCCCTTCCTCTTTGGGGAAATATCGACGTAGTTCAAGCAACATCATGGATTGGCATGTTCGTCACCAGGAAGGAGGCGACACGCTCATACGATGATGTGATGCTCCAATACTATGGCACACGGCTGAGGCTCAACTTCCCCATCGACACCCCGATCACAGACTTCCTCGCACTTCCCATTAGGGTAGTCTCCCTAGCCAAGGAGAAGGAGCACCGCAAGGCCGAGCGCTATGATGTCACCTTGGTGGGGAAGTTCATCGAGGACGATCCGCAACTTCTCGCTGAGAACCGCATGTTCTTCAAGTCCAAGGGGACACACGTGATACGTCTCAAACATACCTTTAATTTTTGTTGTTGTTTCATGCTATGTTTATACCATTTTGGCATCGTCTTGACTTTTGACACTAATTTTTTTATCATTTTTTGGACTAACCTATTAGGCCCAATGTGTCAGGACCCCGATCCTAAGTCACATCGATCTAGCATGTAACACATCGTATCACCTTGCGGCCTCACACACGGTAACCCACGACTGCCACCTTACCTGGGCCGGGACCATTTGCGCCTTTTAGCTCATGTATATGATAGTGTCGCTAGCATGCATATGACAGAGAACCTGAGTCGACATGACTAGTCGTAAGCCCAAGGTGGCACGAACTTACAGGGACAAGCATACATGACCCAACAATGCATGTGTCGGTTAGCAGCGAGTGTAACCATGCTGTAGCAAGCTATTAGGGCTCCGGTAAACACCGCATGACATGTCCCCATAGGGAGGCACAAGAGAAAGGAAGGACACATGCCAGCCAACCTAATTTTTCCAGAGCAGTAGCGAACTACCATGGCTTAGTGGAAGCACCAGGAGACATTTCCCCATAAGGAAGGATACCAAGAATAAACAACTAGGCGTCTGATCCCACACATAGCAATATGCGTTACACGTACGCATAACATGCAAGTATGCATTGTACAACATGGCATCACAATAGAACTCATATAGATAAAGGCCCAGAAGAGTTGTCATAGAATTTATTACAAGCAGCGGGTCACATGATCCTTCACTCAAAGTCACACAAGCCAAGAGGAAGCATAAACATGTCTGAGTACAAACATCTGGAAAGAAAGAAGGCTAGAAAGCCTATCTATCTACAAGACCCTCCATAGGAACCAGACCTCTGTCTAGGATTCCCAAGCTAATCGTCGAAGCCCACGTGAACTATGGAAATATGCCCTAGAGGCAATAATAAATTGGTTATTATCATATTTCATTGTTCATGATAAAGGTTTATTATTCATGCTAGAATTGTATTGATCGGAAATTTAAATACATGTGTGAATACATAAACAAATACTATGTCCCTAGTAAGCCTCTACTAGACTAGCTCGTTGATCAAAGATGGTTAAGGTTTCCTAACCATAGACATGAGTTGTCATTTGATAACGGAATCACATCATTAGGATAATGATATGATGGACAAGACCCATCCGTTAGCTTAGAATATGATTGTTCAGTTTATTGCTACTGCTTTCTTAATGTCAAATACATATTCCTTCAACCATGAGATCATGCAACTCCTGGATGCTGGAGGAATACCTTGTGTGCTATCAAACATCACTTCATAAGTGGGTGATCATAAAGGTGCTCTACAGGTATCTCCGAAAGTGTTTGTTGAGTTGGCTTGAATCAAAATTGGGATTTGTCACTCCATATGACGAAGAGGTATCTCTCGGCCATCTCGATAATATAGCATCACAAGAAGCTTCCAAGCAAAGTGACTAAGGAGTTAGTTACAAGATGATGTATTACAGAACGAGTAAAGAGACTTTTGAGTAACGAAATTGAACTAGGTATGGACATACCGACGATCGAATCTCGGGAAAATAACATACCAACAGAAGGGAACTATGTATTTTGTCATAGAGGTTCGATCGATAAAGATGTTCATAGAATATGTAGGCGCCAATATGGGCATACAGGTTTTGCTATTGGTTATTGACAGGAGAAGCATCTCGGTCATGTCTACATCATTCTTGAACCTATAGGGTTGATGTTGGCTTGAACTACGTCGGTATTTCCCCAAAGAGGAAGGGATGATGCAGCACAGCAACGGTTCCCTTAGAGATGAGACCAAGATTATCGAACCAGTAGGAGAACCGTGCAACACCACATAAACAGCTCCTGCACACAAAGAACAAATACTTGCAACCCGACGTAAGAGAGGGGTTGTCATTCCCTCACGGGTAAAAAGATAGATAAAATTGTAGTAGTTTGGATAAATAGATCTCGCGGGAATGCGACATAAAAATAAATAAATAAAAATTGCAGCAAGGTATTTTTGTATTTTTGGATTAATAGATCTGAAAATAAAAGCAAATAAAAATAGATCTTGAAGGCAAATATAATAAAGAAGAGACCCGGAGACCATAGATTCACTAGTGGCTTCTCTCGAGAAAAATAGCATATGGTGGGTAAATAAATTACTGTTGGGCAATTGATAGAACTTCAAATAATCATGACGATATCCAGGCAATGATCATTATATAGGCATCACGTACAAGATTAGTAGACCGACTCCTGCCTGCATCTACTACTATTACTCCACACATCAACCGCTATCCAGCATGCATCTAGTGTATTAAGTTCATGGAGAAACGGAGTAAGGCAATAAGAACGATGACATGATGTAGACAAGATCTATTTATGTAGAAATAGACCCCATCTTGTTATCCTTAATAGCAACGATACATACGTGTTGGTTCCCCTTCTGTCACTGGGACCAAGCACCGTAAGATCGAACCCATCACAAAGCACCTCTTCCCATGGCAAGAAAAATTGATCTAGTTGGCCTAACTAAACTAAAGATTCGAAGAAGAGATACGAGGCTATAAGTAATCATGCATATAAGAGATCAAAAGACTCAAATAACTTTCATGGATAGAAACATAGATCTGATTGTAAACTCAAAGTTCATCGGATCCCAAGAAACACATCGCAAAAAGAATTACATCAAATAGATCTCCAAGAGACCATTGTATTGAGAATCAAGAGAGAGAGAGAGAGGAAGCCATCTAGCTACTAACTACAGACCCATAGGTCTACAATGAACTACTCACACATCATCGGAGAAGCACCAATCATGATCATGAACCCCTCCGTGATGGTGTCTAGATTGGATTTGGTGGTTCTAGAACTTGCGGCAGCTGGAATTGACTTTCGTCGACTCCCCTAGGGTTTTTGGAATATTGGGGTATTAATAGAGCAAAGAGGCGCTATGGGAGGCCACCAAGGTGGGCACAACCCATCAGGGCACGCCTGGGCCTCTAGGCGCGCCCTGGTGTCTTGTGCTCACCTCGGGCCCCCTCTTCGGTACTTCTTTGGCCCACTGGATGTCTTCTGGTCCAAAAAAGTCCACAAAAAGTTTTGCTGCATTTGGACTCCATTTGATACGATGTAAAAAACAAGCAAAAAACAACAACTGGCACTTGGCACTATGTTAATAGGTTAGTCCCAAAAAAGATATGAATTTCTATAAAATGATTGTAAAACATCCAAGATGATAATATAACAGCATGGAACAATCAAAAATTATAGATAAGTTGGAGACGTATCAGCATCCCCAAGCTTAATTCCTGCTCGTCCTCAAGTAGGTAAATGATAAGACAGAATTTTTGATGTGGAATACTGCCTAACATGTTCAATGCATATTATTTTGTTTGTAGCATGGACATTTGGACTTTTATATGATTCAAAGCAATAGTCTAGTTTTGACATGAAAACTTTAATACTCAAGCATATCAACAAGCAACCATGTCTTTCAAAATATCAACACTAAAGCAAGTTATCCCTAGCCCATTATGCTCAATCATATATCCATTCATGAGACACACTCGCATATTAGCTACACCCAATGCTCAAGTACGACCATAGTTCCCCTTAGTTGGTGCTTTATAAGAGAAGATGGAGAGTTAAGTAAAATAAAAATTGCATAAAGTAAATAGAAAGGACCTTAGCAGAGGGAAGCAGGAATTTGTAAAGGTGCCAGAGCTCAAAGAAAAAAAGATAGAGATAAAACATTTTGGGTGGCATGCTTTTCCTGTCAACGAAAACGATCGAGTAGTTCCCAATCCTTTCCATGCTAGATATATCGTAGGAGGTTCCCAAACAGAAAATAAAGTTTATTCCTTTTTCCACCATACTTTCACTTTCCATGGTAACTGTATCCACGGCTGCCTTCCATACCAACACTTTCCAAGGAATTTATTATTTGACGACATAAAGTAAATTCATTTTTTATTTCGGGACTGGGCATCCCTAATACCTTTGTTGTACTCTCATGCAATGACAAGTGAACAAACACTCATCTTGAGAATAACACATCTAGCATGGAAATATATCAGCCACCCCCTACCGTTTCATCAGCGGTACGAGCACACAAAAGGGAAACTTACTTTGAAAATTAGAGATGGCACATACAAATTTGCTTAGAATGGCAAAAGAACTCCGCATATAGGTAGGTATAGTGGACCCATGTGGCAAAAACTGGTTTAAAGGATTTTGGATGCACAATTAGTGATCATACTTAGTGCAAATGAAGGCTAGCAAAAGATTGGGAAGCATCCAACCAAGAAACAAAAAATCTCATAAGCGAGCATTAAGCATAACTAACACCGAATAATGCACCACAAGTAGGATGTACTTTCATTGCATAACTATTGACTTTCATCCTTGCATAGGGAATCACAAACCTTAACACCAATATTCTTACTGAAGCATAATTGCTCATCAACATGACTTACATATCACTATCATCATATCTCGAAACTATTACAAAGAATCAAGTTTATTTTGTCCAATGGTCTTCATGAAAGTTTTTATTATATCCCTCTTGAATATCTATCACTTTTGGACTAATTTCATATGTTGCTTTTGATAGCTCAAACAAATATAAGTGAAGAACATGAGCATAAAAATTTTCTTCTCTCAAAATAATTTAAGTGAAGCAAGCGAGAATTTCTTAAAAAAAATTACTAACTCTCAAATAAATCTAAGTGAAGCATGAGAGCAATTCTTCAAAAATAGTAAAGCACACCATGCTCAAAAAGATATAAGTGAAGCACTAGAGAAATTCCATAGCTCATAAAGATTTAAGTGAAGCATAGAGAGCAATTCTAACAAGTCATGGCATAATTTTGGCTCCCTCAACTAGGTGTGTCCAGCAAGGATGGATGACTTAAAACACAAAGCAAAAAAAAGAAAAGACTCATATCATACAAGACGCTCCAAGCAAAACTCATAATATGTGACGAATAAAAATATAGCTCCAAGTAAAATACCGATGGTTGTTAGATGAAAGAGGGGATGCCACTCGGGGGCATCCCCAAGCTTAGTTGCTTGATACTTCTTGAATATTATATTGGGGTGCATCGGGCATTCCCAATCTTAGCCTTTTGCTAATCCTTATTCCTTCATCCATCGCGATCTCACCCCAAACTTGAAAACTTCAATCACACAAAACTCAACAAAACCTTCATGAGATCTGTTAGTATAAGAAAGCAAATCACTACTTTAAGTACTGTTGTAAACCCATTCATATTTTCTTATTGTATTATATCTACTGTATTTAAACTTTTCAATGGCAAAAACTCTTCAAAGAAATCCATAGAATCGTCAAAACAAGCACATAACACAACGAAAGCAGAATATGTCAAAAACAGAACAGTCTATAGTAATCAGGGAACTTCTTATACTTCTGTAACTCCAAAAATTCTGAAACATTAGGACAACATGGGAAATTTGTATATAAATCTTGTGTAAAAAATTCAGAGCAAAATCATGTTTCTGTAATTTATGAAAATTATTTTTCTGAGCACAAAAGTTTCTGCTTTTCAACAAGATCAAATTAACTATCACCCAAATTTTCCCAAAGGCTTTGCTTGGCACAAACACAAATTTAAACCACAAAAACACATCTAAACAGAGGCATAATTGGGTATTTTATTGAAAATAGGCATAGAACCAAAAAATAAAAAGATACAAGTTTGGTTCCCTCCCAACGAGCGCCATCGTTTTACGCCCCTAGCTAGGCATAATGCGAAGATCTAAGTGTTGTCATCTTTGTTTTCATTTCCCTTGGATGTGTTTTTGTTGGGTGGTTTTGCAAAAACAACATAAAACACCTCATCCATAGAGATTTTAGCACTATCAAGTTGTTTATCATCATATCCCCTTTGATTTCTGGCAACAACCCAAGAATTGTGTTGATTAACATTTTTGAAAACTTGTTGGATTATGTCTAAAACAGGGACTTCCTTTTTAATATTTCCATCAAAAATTTGATTATTTCCAAGCAAGTGTCTTAACATATAATTACTATTATAGAGGATCTCATCTATCACCAGTTTTTCATGGTTCATTCCATAAAAATCAAAGATTTCCCTAGCTTCTCGTATTATGTAGTCCAATTCATTCATAAGAACGAGGGTAGCCAACTTTTTGGCTTTGGGATTCTTTATAATAGGTAACTCATAAATCAATCATTGCAAGGTAGGATGGGTACATATGAATCTATTTTCAAGTTTCAGAACTCGTGATGAAATAGCTTCTGCATAAGATTTTGTTCTTTTAAGAGTTAAATTTCCAACACAATTGAAAAATTCTTGGATGTGTTCTTTTCCCATAATATTCCCTTGCCCCAAAACAAAAGTTTTAGCATCCAGATTGCCACATCGTCCAATTTTAGGAGTTGGGCCATCATTTGTCTCTGCCATGCCAAAGTCACTCATGGTGACAAGTTCAAGCAAATAAGAGATCTGACGAGAAAAACGACGAACAAGAAAAAAAGGCGAATAAAATGGCAAATTTTTGTGAAGTGGGGGAGAAGAAAACAAGAGGCAAATGGCAAATAATGTAAATTGCAAGGAGATGAGATTCGTGATTAGAAACCTGGTAGATGTTGGTGATGTCTCCCTGGCAACGGCGCCAGAATTTGGCTTGAACCGTAGAACTACGTCGGTAATTCCCTAAAGAGGAAGGGATGATGTAGCATAGCAACGGTAGGTATTTCCCTCAGTGATGAGACCAAGGTTATTGAACCAGTAGGAGAACCACGCAACACCATGTAAACAGCTCCTGCACACAAAGAACAAATACTTGCAACCCGACGTAAGAGAAGGGTTGTCAATCCCTCGCGGGTAAAAAGATAGGTAAAATTGTAGTAGTTTGGATAAATAGATCTCGCGGGAACGCGAGATAAAATAAATAAATAAAAATTGCAGCGGGGTATTTTTGTATTTTTGGATCAATAGAGAAAATAAAAGCAAATAAAAATAGATCTCAAAGGAAAATATAATAAAGAAGAGACCCGGGGGCCGTAGATTTCACTAGTGGCTTCTCTCGAGAAAAATAGCATGCAGTGGGTAAACACATTACTATTGGGCAATTGATAGAACTTCAATTAATCATGACGACATCTAGGCAATGATCATTATGTAGGCATCACGTCCAAGATTAGTAAACCGACTCCTGCCTCCATCTACTACTATTATTCCACACATCAATCGCTATCCAGCATGCATCCATTGTATTAAGTTCATGGAGAAACGGAGTAATGCAATAAGAACGATGACATGATGTAGACAAGATCTATTTATGTAGAAATAGACCTCATCTTGTTATCCATAATAGCAACGATACATACGTGTCGGTTCCCCGTCTGTCACTGGGATCAAGCACCATAATATCGAACCCATCACAAAGCACCTCTTCCCATGGCAAGAAAAATCGATCTTGTTGGTCTAATTAAACCAAAAATTCGAAGAAGAAATATGAGGCTATAAGTAATCATGCATATAAGAGATCAAAAGACTGAAATAACTTTCATGGATAAAAACAAAGATCGGATCATAAACTCAAAGTTCATCGGATCCCAACAAACACACCGCAAAAAGAGTTACATCAAATAGATCTCCAAGAGACCATTGTATTGTGAGGAGAGAGAGAGAGAGAGAGAGAGAGAGAGAGAGAGAGAGAGAGGAAGCCATCTAGCTACTGTGTCGTTCGGATAATTAAACTACAGTAATCCTCTGCTAATGATGCCATGTCACCACGTTTACTGTTGATAAATTCACGTTGATTCGAAACCGGTTTAAAATCAAATTTAAATTAAAGTCAAAGTTTAAAGTTTTCAAAATGTCACTAAAATGTTCAAAGTGTGGTAAATAATCCCTGGATATTTGTCCTGTTGGAACCAACCTCTTTTGAATTCCCAAAATGCCCCTGGGAATTAATTTTTGGTCCAACAGTGGTTAAAATGGCCTTTGCAAAATAAATAGTTATTTATTTAACTCCAATTGCCACCAAACTTTATGTGCCACTCCAAATTATTGTGCTTGAATTATATGCCAAATTTCAAGTTAACTAAATTCATTTACTTTGACTGAAAAACAGTGACAGAAATATAAAACAGAAAAAAAATATAAAAAGGGGGAGACAAAGCTACACTATGCACTGTAGCCTGCTACAGTACATAGCCCAGCCCAACTCCCCCTATTTCTCCTTCCTCTGTTCACAGGGGGCTGGGTGGCCATTGTTCGCCCATCCACGCCGTTGATCGACCACGTGTCGGCCATCCACCACCTCCCCGGCGACCTACAAGTACCTCTCGACCCCCCCCCCTCGATCGAACCCTAGCCCCAGTTTTCCCTCTCCCCCTCGCTCTCCTCCCCGATCTAGGGAGGCCCCCATGTGCAACCGTCGATGCCATGGCCTTGACCATCTTCATGGCCACTGAGCTCCCCGCGACCCCTGCCTGCGCAAGAAGGACCGCCGTCAACCGCTTCGTCTACTAGTGCATCGTGTTGCCATTGGGGGACACTACAACGTCGCCATCTTCCTCGTCTTCTTCCTCAGCCAGACGAGATTGCTGCCTTCAATACGTCATCTCCGGCGCTCCATCGAGCCCGCTAGCCTGCCCTGCAGCTTCTCTATGATCCTCGTCTCCTCCTCAACATCCCCTTATTCCTTACAGTGCCCGTAGGCGAGCTCCTATAGAGCACCGCCGCTGCCGCTGCTTAGTCGTCATCAGTAATCGCCATCGACGCCAACGCTGACCTCGTCTGCATGCGCCCGTAGCGCCCTTGGCTGTCTCGCGTCACCCGCGTCGCATAGGACCTCTCGGTCGACCAATTGGTATCTTGAGGGAGCCGCCCCGTGCCCGTCACCGCTCGTCGTTCCAGTCAACGCTTCCGGCCACCTCCGTAGCTGCCGCCACCACCGTTCCACGCGGCTCCGCGCCTACCTACTGTCGCTCCCCTGCAGCCTCCCTCACTCGCATGGTTCCTCCCGCATATTAGGATTAAACCTGACATCCTAGTATTCGAGTAGTACAGCATATATGACACCGAGTAGGATTAGTATTACTAGTACGTTTTGGTTAGCTGCTAGGCTGTCCTACGCATATATATATATATATATGTGTGTGTGTGTGTGTGTGTGTGTGTGTGTGTGTGTGTGTGTGTGTGTGTACCCTGCCCCTTGTAACACCAATCGATCAGAAATCAAAGCAATACAAAGGCTCGATACGGGCCTTTAGCCATCCAAATCAGTTTGCCTCTGTTCAGTTTCGTTCGCAAGTTTCCGTCGAGTCGATCGCTAGCTAGCTTTACCAGGCGAGACGTACGTGCACTTGTTTCAGGAGGAATCCATTAAGCTGCTAGCTTGCTTGCTAGCTTTGCACGTACGAGTGTTGTTCCTCCGGTGAACTGATCTAGCGATCTAAAGCCAACAACTGGTATCAGAGCCCGAGTAGTACTCCAACCATAGACCGAGTCGTTCCGATCCAATCATCTTACATCAAGTTCAAGCTAGCCAAGGATGTGCGTGCACTGTAGATCAATCAGGTAGCCTGCGTGCTTGCTTGTTTGCTAGCTCTTGCCGTACGTGTGCTGCTGCTACTCTGGTGAATTGATCAAGCGATCAAAAAAACCAACAATTGGTATCAGAGCCTCGACGATCTACGATCTACGATGACAGCCAGCGACAAGGAGTCGGTCAAGTCCGGCAACGGCGGTTCCAAGGCGAACAAGATCGGCGACAATGTGAAGAAGGGTGGCAAGTCAGCAACCAGTGGTGGCGGAACGGGCGCCACCAACGTACTAGCGCATCGCAACATCCCCATCCAGTACCCAATGCTCACCGACGCCAACTACGGCGTGTGGGCGGTGAAGATGAAGATCATTCTCCGAACCCTTCGAGTGTGGGAGGCCATCACGGACGACGACGTCGACAAGGAGTGCGACGAAGGTGCCATGGCCGCCATAGCCCATTCTGTGCCGGATTCCGTGCTGATGACATTGGCGGAGTTCGAGACAGCAAGAGAGGCGTGGAACACACTCAAAGAGATGAGGATCGAAGAAGATCGCGTCACCAAGGCTCAGGCACAAGTGCTGAAGCGCCAATTTCACAAGTTGCAGATGGAGGAAACTGAATCGGTGAACGACTATGCCATGCGTCTGACTACTTTAGTGGGAGAGATCCGCGTGCTTGGTGCAAAGCTCGAGGAGACCGAGATTGTGGAGAAGTTTTTCAGTTTGGTGACTGATAAATTCACGTACATCATCGGCACGCTCGAGCAGCTTTACGACATCGATGACATGACCATAATGGAGGCGATCGGACGCTTGCGGACATGGGAAGAGAATGCTCGTGGTTGTCGGAAAGGCAAAGGAGGAGGTGGTGACCAACTCATGTACTCACGGTGCAGATTGGGAGTCCCCAAGTAGCAAAGGAAGGCGCAACGTTGGCGAAGGCTCAAGCAACGCGATGCGCGGCGGACAAACCGAAGAAGGCAAAGGAAAAGGCAAGCCACAAGGTCGTGGTAAGGCGGACCGATCTAAAGAGCGGAAGCCACGGAACTTGGATATGTCCGAGGTCAAGTGCTATAACTGCAACGAGATGGGTCACTTTGCAAAGGATTGTCCGGAGCCTAACAAGCAGGAGATCAAGGCAAATTTGGTGAAGCAGGAAGACGAACGTCCAGGTCTTCTGATGGCCGAAGTTTGTGATCTCGTCCAAACGATGGTTGTAAAACCAAACCGGAAGGTGCTACTTCATGAGAAAAAAGTAACACCAAAGTTATCCGGAAGCCAGAACGTGTCGTGGTATCTAGACACGGGTGCCAGTAACCACATGACGGGGTGCAAGGAGAAGTTCCTCGAGCTAGAATATGATGTTCAAGGCTCGGTCAAGTTCGGTGATGGTTCAAATGTGGAGATTTGCGGGCAAGGCTCTGTCCTCTTTGAGGGTCTCACAGGAGAACATCGCATACTCACCGGAGTGTACTACATCCCACGGCTTCGAAACAACATCATCTCTGTCGGGAAACTTGACAAGAATGGATGCAAGGTGGATATCGAGAACGGAGTGATGACGATCTTCGACAACCTCCGAAACGTGCTAGCGCGTGTGAATCGCACGCGGAACAGGCTCTATATCCTCAACCTTGATCAATCTCAACCGGGGTGTTGGCTCGCCAAGAGTGATCATGATTCGTGGTTATGGCATGCTAGATTTGGACATGTTAACTTCTACGCCTTGAAGAAGATGTCGAAGATGGAGATGGTATCTGGGATGCCGCTTATCGACCATGTTGATCGAGTATGTGACGGGTGCTTGGTTGGAAAACAGCACCGCAGGCCGTTCCCTGCTCAGTCTACCTATCGTGCAAGTGATGCACTCGAGCTGCTCCATGGTGATCTATGTGGCCCTATCACCCCAGCAACTCACGGAGGAAAGAAGTACTTCTTCCTTGTGGTAGATGACTACTCGAGATACATGTGGGTCGTTCTCCTACGATCTAAAGATGAGGCGTTTGAAGCGTTCAAGAAGCTGAAGGCTGCAACGGAGATGGAACACAAGCTGAAGGTTCGCGCTCTACGGACAGATCGCGGCGGAGAGTTTACGTCAAACGAGTTAAATGACTACTACGAGAAGATTGGCATAAAGAGGTTCCTCACGGCACCTTATACGCCGCAGCAGAACGGGGTTGTTGAAAGGCGCAATCGAACTGTCGTTGACATGGCGAGAAGTTTACTCAAGAGCAAGAACTTGCCAGGGACTTTTTGGGGAGAAGCTGTCTCGACGGCGGTCTATCTTCTCAATCGGGCTCCAACGAAGGCGGTGATTGGCAAGACTCCGTATGAAGCAATTTACGGATGTAAGCCGAATGTGTCTCATCTACGGACGTTCGGGTGCGTGGCGCATGTGAAGACGGCGGAGCCGCATCTCTCAAAGCTTGCCGATCGTAGCACCAAAATGGTGTTCATCGGATACGAGAGGAGTTTCGGCACCAAGGCATACCGCTTCTACGATCCACAAACCAAGCGTCTACGAATTTCACGCGATGTTGTGTTTGAAGAAAATCAAGCGTGGAATTGGAGCGCAGCAGACGATGCTCCAAACGGTAACATATTCACAGTTGAATTTCCAACTGATGATGATGCAAGGGAGGATGTCCAGGTGGTTGGCAAGACACCCAACCAAGGTGACCACAATGGAAGTGATCATCATGGTGCCGCCACCGACGACGACGCGCATGGGTCGCAAGGTGATAGCGACAACGACATGCACGACACGGGCGGAGATCTCGACAATGAGGCGCATAGTGATGATGACAATCAAGATGATGGTCACGATCACGACGACTACGCCGACGATGCGGATGCCAACGACCCGGCATCTACCACGCCCGAGACTCGGCCATCTTCCTCAAGTGCATCGACATCGACACAATTTGTGTCGCCCCCTTCGCAAGCCACGACGGATTCTTCCGGGCCTCATCGCTACAAGCCCCTCAAGAAAGTCTACAAGTACGCAAAGCCAGTTACACTCGAGTACTCCGATTTGTGTTTACTCAGAGTTGAGGAGCCAGAGAACTTTGTAGAGGCGAGCAAAAATACAAGTTGGACGCACGCCATGGATGAGGAGATGAAGGCGATCGAGAGCAATGTCACGTGGACTTTGGTAACCCGACCTCCGAACCAAAAGGTCATAGGTATGAAATGGGTTTACAAGTTGAAGAAGGACACGAAGGGTGCCATTGTGAAGCACAAGGCAAGACTCGTCGCAAAGGGTTATGTACAACGTCAAGGATTTGACTATGAGGAGGTGTTTGCACCATTTGCTCGAATCGAGACGGTGAGAGTGCTCCTAGTTTTGGCAGAGCAAGAGGATTGGAAGGTTCATCATATGGATGTGAAATCCGCCTTCCTCAACGGCGACCTCAAAGAAGAAGTGTACGTGGAACAACCCCTCAGCTACGAGAAGAAAAGAGAAGAAGGGAAAGTGTACAAGCTCAAGAAGGCACTTTACGGGCTAAAGCAAGCGCCAAGAGCTTGGAACTCAAAGTTAGACCAAAGATTGGTCTCACTCGGGTTCAAAAGACCCCTCGACGATCCAAATGACAGTCTATCAAGCACCGAAGAACAGGTGAAGGTTGAAGACGCGACCAAGGAGGAGCGTTGGCGTCAAGCTACGGACGAGCCAACAACAACAAAGACGGTCCCTGAAATGTTGTGAGAAAGGGCAAAAGCAATGCCAAGGATAAATACTACGTGTAGCAGCAGTCGCATTTGGGATCCAGGTCACATCGAAGATGTCATGTTTAGGGGGTGAATATTAGGATTAAACCTGACATCCTAGTATTCGAGTAGTACAGCATATATGACACCGAGTAGGATTAGTATTACTAGTACGTTTCGGTTAGCTGCTAGGCTGTCCTACGCATATATATATGTGTGTACCCTGCCCCTTGTAACACCAATCGATTAGAAATCAAAGCAATACAAAGAGGCTCGATACGGGCCTTTAGCCATCCAAATCAGTTTGCCTCTGTTCAGTTTCGTTTGCAAGTTTCCGTCGAGTCGATCGCTAGCTAGCTTTACCAGGCGAGACGTACGTGCACTTGTTTCAGGAGGAATCCATTAAGCTGCTAGCTTGCTTGCTAGCTTTGCACGTACGAGTGTTGTTCCTCCGGTGAACTGATCTAGCGATCTAAAGCCAACACCGCACCCGTCGCCGGTACCCGCGCCCACGCTCGCTGCGTCCGTGCAACCACCCGAGCTCCCGCTACCGCATCCCCGTGGCCGCTGCGCTCGGACGCGCCTCTGCGCACGCTCGCTTGGGCGCGTGGCCACGCCGCGCCCCGCCACTTCCCTGCCTCGCGTCGCGTACTACCGCTGCCACTGCCACCCCGCCCCACTCCACGCCTCCACCGCGACCGCCTGCCTCTGCCGACCGCGCCGCCGCTAGCCCCGCCTCGCCGGAGGTCGCGCCCTGTCACCGGGGCCCGAGATGCTCCAGGGGTCGTGCGTGGTTCGGCCTCCACGAGCTCCCACGCCCGCCCCGTTAACCTGCCACGCCACGTTGGCCTTGTGCCACTGCCAGCGGGCCCAACGCCCTGGCCCCTAAAAAAGGGGTTTCAAAAAAATATTAATATTAATTAATTAATTAATTAAAAGGTTAAACAACTTGCTTTAACTAGCTAATGAAACTGTAATTAGTTAAATGGGTAAATGAACGGGCGGGCCCCATCCCCTGTTGACCAGTCAAACGTTGACTGGTCAACTGGGACCTCTAGGCCCACCTGTCAGTCACTCTATACACTTTCTGTATATTGTGCTGGGTGCATCTAGCGTTTTAGTAATTATTTTCGATTTAAAATTAAAATCAGGAATTGTTTTAAACTTTGAAAAATCATTGAAACTAATTCGTAACTCGGATGAAAATACTTTGTACATGAATGTTGCTCAGAAAAATATGACGAATCCGAATACGCGGTATGTTCGTCTGCCACACGTCCCTAGCATAGCGACATGGAACCGTCCCCCTCCATTTCACGTGCCCGAAATTATCAAACTTCGGGAAAACTTTCCCGTATGTTTTCCTCCTTCGTCGGTATCGTGTAGCACTTCGCTAGGTCACCCCTAGCACTGCGTGTTGTCATGTCATGCATCTGTGTTACATTTATGTGCTTTGTATTTACTGTTCCTTCTTCCTCTTCTCCGGTAGACCCCGAGACCGCTGCTGATGTCCCTGTAACCGACTACGTCATCGACGACCCTTCTTCCCTTTCAGCAGAGCTTCCAGGCAAGCCCCTCTTTGATCATCCCGATATTGCCCATTCCATTCTCTCTCTTGCTTGCACTAGATTTTGCTACTGTAATTTATTGCTCCTATTCTGATGCATAGCCTACTATTGTTACCTACCTGCTTATCCTAAATTGCTTAGTATAGGTTGGTTGGTGATCCATCAGTGACCCCCACCTTGTCCCTATTGCCCCTGCTTCATCATTGATGAATCGATCAACATGATCGACGACCCGAGCCCGACACCTCACATCACTTCACCCCCTTAGTTGTACGACTCTGCATGGTTACTATCAAATGCCGAGGGTGATACCTCGTAACGCACTCCTGATGATAACTCTATAGTGTAGCTATTTGGTCATGGTCATAGAGGGTGATTCCTCATTCACCACTCCTGATATGACTCTGTTGTGTAACCCCTCAAGTGTGAATCTCGAGGGTGATTCCTCCATCGTTCACCTTGATGATTACATCGAGTGGAATCCACCGAGAGTGATTCCTTGGGGTTTCTCCCTTGATATTTGGACACGCGGTTACCTTGACTTTACTTGAGACCTTTGTGAAAGTCAGGCGGGCCCGGAGAGCACCCGCAAGATAATTACATGGCACGGCCGGGCATTCTGGACCCTTGTCGTAAGTCCACGAGACGGGGCGACGGGGTCACATCGATCCCGAGTCTCTGCTGGTCTCCGCAAGCCCCTATACACTAAAGGTTTGGGCATTTGTTCTGAGTTGGCCTCTGGCCTTTATGCACTAACCAGCACGCGGGAATAGTTATGGGCCTCGGCGTCGTAGTATCAGCCGAAGCTTTGTCAGACGTCCAGTTCAGTAGTGCGGCACGGCTGGGCCGGCACCATCCTGTAGTGGTGGAGCCTGGACCCGCCCTGCATGCAACTACCCGGAGTGCAACGGGTGATGGGCACAAGGCCCCGGAGTGCTTAGGATGTAGACCAGCGGGGACCTCTCTGTTGAGCCTAGGTGGGGCTATGACGTGTTGATCTTCCGAGGCCGGGCATTGACTCAGAAAAGTGTGTCCGGCCAGAGTAATCAAGCGTGTTGGGTAACGTGGTGCACCCCTGCAGGGAAGATTATCTATTAATAGTCGTGTCCACTATAATGGATGTTCGAACTTGTATCCTGATCTATTACAACTAGAAATGGATACTTGAGATATGTGATGGATATGTTGGCTCCGGGATTTCTTTCTCGCAGGGAGTCAAGGAAGGATCTGTGGGCATTAATATTACAACATGCTTGTTAAATGTAAACTGATATTCTATACTCTTCTGAATGCTGCAAGATGCTCGGAGCCGCTTGAAGATGCTAGTCTTCGATAGGCTAGGCCTTCCCCCTCTATTCTGGCATTCTGTAGTTCAGTCCACAGATACAAACCTTCCATTTGATACCAATGCATATTTAGTATAGATCTGATGCTTGTGAGTACTTTGGATGAGTACTCATGGTTGCTTTGCTACCCCTTTCCCCCTTCTTTCTTCTTTCCGGTTGTTACAACAAGATGGTGGATCAGAGGAGCCAGATGATACCACTCCCGTCGACTACTACTACTACTACCCGGAGGGTGCCTACTACTAAGTGGAGACCGCCGACGACCAGGAGTAGTTAGGAGGTCCCAGTCAGGAGGCCTTGCCTCTTCGATCGTGTTGCTTTTGTGCTAGCCTTCTTAAGGCATCCTTGTTTAACTTATGGTTGTACTCAGATATTGTTTCTTCCGCTGACTCTTGTGTTTCGAGCTATTGTATTCGAGTCCACGAGGCCCCTGGCTTGTAATATGAAGCTTGTATTATTTCAATTTGTGTCTAGAGTTGTGTTGTGATATCTTCCCGTGAGTCCCTGATCTTGATCGTACACATTTGCGTGTATGATTAGTGTGCGATTGAATCGGGGGTGTCACAAGTTGGTATCAGAGTCGACTGCCTATAGGAACCCTCTTTCAAATTCATTGGCCGAAGTTGAGTCTAGTTCTTGAAAAACTATTTAGTAACATGGTTGTGTGGCTTACGGGCCCATGTTGCCATTGGGTGGTATTAGGATCTTTTATTCCCCGTCTATAGTCTGAGAATCTGATCTCTCTTCTATTCGGGGTTAAATGATTTTGCTAACTCTAACTCTAGGTTCTCGTAAACACTTTCTCCCGAAGAGCCCCTCGCTCCAGATGATTGCTTGGTGCACCAGAAGATTCTGAAGATACTCTCCAATGTTTTCCCAAGACCCTTGTGCCATTCATCGTTGCGCTCCCTACCACCGATAAATCATTATGGGTAACTACCTACATTTGTCGTTCATACCTTCATCCCCTGTTGCTCTTGTTATTACAAGATGCCCTGAAATACTATTTGATCTTACGAAAATACTCAGTAGCCTATTGCTCTTGTTCCTCCTTATCTGCTTGCATTATGGTTACTTCCATATGTCTAGCAATACTCATGAGCATCCTTTGTCATCGCAATTCCGAGCATTTGATTCGATATGTTTGTGAATGCTCGCAATCATCATTCATAATTAAAATTCTTCCCTCGGCTCAGACGTCATCCAGACATGAGATGGTGTTCGACAAATCAAACCTTGATCGATTGTCGATCTATGTCTATTCACTTACTTCTCTTGGATCACAGCCTCTGCTTCGGATCCCCGATTTGGAAATCATAATAATTTTGCATTTGAGCTTTGAATTAGTCAGTTGTTTTGATAGTCTGATCTCCTGGTATTCTTTCTTCTTCTGGTAGGGTACCGATGCTCACATCGGATCCTTTGTGAACCACCAAATCCATTATTGGATTATTATCCGACAAACTCTTTCATATTGACCATCTTGTGAGTTCTTTTAATGCCTTTGGTAAATTGTATCCTCTCCTTTCTTCAAACATGCTCTGCTTCCGATCTTGTGTTATTTACTCCTGAAGATTACGATGTATGTTCCAAAGACACCTTGATGGGTGGAACCTATGCCTTCCCTAATCTGTATGAACTCGAAACTCTACGGGTCATACTATACTAGTGATATGCCAGATAAAATCTCAACATTATGGCTTCGTCAAAAATGAGAAGTCAATGAAAGGTTGTGCATTAGAGAAGTGGGAGTTGACCTTGAAACTTTGTGTTCATGCCCATGGACCCGATGTGGAACTTATCATGGAAGCTTCTTGTTATAATAATAATTCCCTTGTGATAAGTTCATTTTGTATCTATGATTGGTCCTTTGCAACCGTGGTTTCGACCATGATTGTTCTCCTTTGATTCCATTTCTCGAACAAGTTAAAGTACTTGCCTTCTTCGGATCATTTCACCTGTCCAACCTCTACTTTGATCTACCTTCGAGTATTACCCTCTGGTATCTCTAGAATATCACGGAACTACGTAATTTCTTATGAGTTCTTCATCAACTATTATTTCTCGCCGATTCAAATTGTCCACGGGTTCTGAGTTGTTAGACACTCGAGAACACCGATAACTGATTCGAGTCTACACTTTCCTTTCCATTGTTTTGTTTAACCTTTCTTGTAACCTAACATATCTGAGCAGTGATAGTCCCCTGCTTATGTAAACACCTCGGTGTACAAACTCCGTCAGTAAGACCTTGTTACTATTATTGATGACATTTCGGTAACCACCGACGGACGAGAACTTTGCCTACTGGTCCGCCTAGCCTTGCGAGCAGGAAAATGGTTCTCTTTGTCCCTCGCCCTTGGTACCAACGTTGTTGCCAACATAACTGACAGTCTATGCTCTGGCATGCCTTACTACTTTTAACCCACATGGTGGGCCCATAACCCACAGTTCCACAGGATCGAAACCTGACTCTCTTGTACACCCCTGTTTCTAAAGTTATTCCTCACGTTTGGCTTCGTATGAAAAGCACGAGCCACCTTTCGATAGACGATCTATTCTGCTATCAGATGCAATACTTATTCCCATTGCTCTGAACCCCTTTCACCCTCTGTTTCAGGCAACGAACGATTGCCTAACCAGTTGAAGCTTCTTATTGCACCTTCTCACCTTGCTCTCGATGACTTTCTTGAATTTCAACTAGAGAGATACGTCTATGCCACGTTCACTAAGATACCTCCCAGGTACCTATCTTGAGTTGAGCTCCGTCCTACCCGAGTCTTTCCCCTTACTCCACCCCTTAAATCTTGGGATGAGATTTCTTGTAGTGGAGGAGAATTGTGACGTCCGGATAATTAAGCTACAGTAATCCTCTGCTAATGATTCCATGTCACCACTTTTACTGTTGATAAACTCATGTTGATTCGAAACTGGTTTAAAATCAAATTAAAATTAAAATCAAAGTTTAAAGTTTTTAAAATGTCAAAACTAAAATGTTCAAAGTGTGGAAAATAATCCCTGGATATTTGTCATGTTGGAACCAACCTCTTTTGAATTCCTAAAATGCCCCTGGAAATTAATTTTTGGTCCAACGGTGGTTAAAATGGCCTTTGCAAAATAAATAGTTATTTATTTAAGTCCAATTGCCTCCAAACTTTATGTGCCACTCCAAAATATTGTGCTTGAATTATGTGCCAAATTTAAAGTTAACTAAATTCATTGCTTTGGCTAATAAATAGAAAACAGTGGCAGGAATATAAAACAGAAAAGAAATTATAAAAAAAGGGGGAGACAAAGCTACATTGTGCATTGTGGCCCACTGGTACAGTACACAGCCCAGCCCAACTCCCCCTATTTCTCCTTCCTGTGTTCACAGGGGGCTGGGTGGCCGTCGTGCGCCCGTCCACGCCGCGGATCAACCACGTGTCGGCCATCCACCACCTCCCGGGCGACCTGCAAGTACCTCTCGACCCCCCCCCCCCCCCCCCCCCCCACTCGGTCGAACCCTAGCCCCAGTTTTCCCCCTCCCCCTCGCTCTCCTCCCCGATCTGGAGAGGCCCCCGTGCGCAACCGTCGACGCCATGGCCTTAGCCATCTTCGTGGCCACCGAGCTCCCCGCGACCCCTGCCTGCGCCAGAAGTACCGCCGTCGACCGCTTCGTCTACTAGTGCATCGTGTTGCCGTTGGGAGCCACTACAACGTCGCCATCTTCCTCGTCTTCTTCCTCGGGCAGACGAGATTGTTGCCTTCAATACGTCGTTTCCGACACTCCATCTAGCCCTCTAGCCTGCCCTGCTGCTTCACTGTGAGCCTCGTCTCCTCCTCAACCTCCCCTTATTCCTTACCATGCCCCGTAGGCTAGCTCCCGTAGAGCGCCGCCGCTGCCACCGCTTAGCCGTCGTCAGTAATCGCCATTGACGCCGACGCCGACCTCGCCTGCACGCGACTGTAGCGCCCTTGGCTGTCTCACGTCGCCCACGTCGCGTAGGACCTCTCGGTCGACCAATTGGTCGCTTGAAGGAGCCGCCCCGTGCCCGTCACCGCTCGTCGTTCCAGTCGACGCTTCCGGCCACCTCCGTAGCTGCCGCCGCCACCGTTCCACGCGGCTCTACGTCCACCTATGGCCGCTCCCCATCAGCCTCCCTCACTCGCGCGGTTCCTCCCGCACCCGTCGCCGGCGCCCGCGCCCACGCTCGCCGCGTCCGTGCAACCACCCGAGCTCCCGCTACCGCATCCCCGTGGTCGCTGCGCTCGGCCACGCCTCCGCACGCGCTCGCCTGTATGCTTGCCCGCGCGTGGCCGCGCCGCGCCCCTCCACTTCCCTACCCCGCACCGCGTACTGCTGCCCTGCTGCTGCCGGCCCCGCATGCTGCCACCCCGACCCGCTCCACCGCGCCTGCCTGCCTCCACCGACCACGCCCCTGCTAGCCCGGCCTCGCCTGGCCTCGCCGGAGGCCGCGCCCGGTCGCCGAGCCCGAGCTGCTCCTGGGGTCGTGCGTGGTTTGGCCTCCACGGGCGCACACGCCCGCCCCGTTAACCCGCCCCGCCCCGCTGGCCTTGTGCCACTGCCAGCGGGCCCCAGCGCCCTGGCCCTTAAAAAAAGGGGTTTCAAAAAAATTAATATTAATATTAATTAGTTAATTAATTAAATAGGTTAATTAACTTACTTTAACTAGCTAATTAAACTGTAATTAGTTAAATGGGTAAATGACAGGCGGGCCCCATCCCCTGTTGACCAGTCAAATGTTAACTGGTCAACTGGGAACCCAGGCCCACCTGTCAGTCACAGTGTACACTTTGTGTACACTATGCTGGGTGCATCTAGCATTTTAGCAATTACTTTGTGTACACTGTGCCCTCACTTTTGGTCGTGTTGTAATGAGTTTCATCCGGGTTTTCGTTAATTAAGCAGGCCATTTTCTTCTACTTATTTAATGAACTGTCTCTACGGGACCGCACACAACGATGCCAATGAAATTGGAATTCAAGAAAAAGCAGAAGAGCAAAGAAGTACGAGTCTTGGTGTATGATGATCCCATGTGTTTCCGATGCGTCCGTGACCTGACATTTACCACATCGATTTCGCAACAAAGAAAAAACCATGCTTCCCCTCAAAAGAAAAACATGCATGTACCTGAAAACGAGCATGCATGGCAACGTGTATCACGTTTGGATGGGACAATCGGCGTACTGATCATTCACAGATCTGGATACCGACCTCTTGGCAGAGTCGTCGTCAGCAGCAAGGCCCACCTACACCTCGGTGACATTTTGGCATTCACGTACGAGAATAATGCACACCCAAACTGCGAGAGGTGAATTCCAGAATTCGCGTGAATGCAACAAAAGAGATGGATTTGAGCTCCCTGCACCCATTTAAAAGCTTATAAGCAAAATCAGACTTGGAACAATTCGAAGCAGCCTCATGATCATTATCGCAGTTGCAACTTGCACGAGAAACAAACACATTGCAAAACCCGCGCGTTGGATAGGCGATAGGCGCAATCCCCTCCCCACCACCGAAATAGTGAGTTGATTGAGGTAACTATCCAGGAATACAAGGAAATGGGGTTAAATTGCCCGTTTGTCCAAGTTTACACAACAGCCATGTCCCAATTGCATTCATCTCAGAAGCAGATTTCGCAATAAATTGTATTCACAAGCAAAGAAATGCTGAATTGGCTAATACATACTCCCTCTGTAAACTTGTATAAGATGTGTTCAGTCAAACGTCTAACAGAAGTTTACAGAGGGAGTAGATTGCTAAAATAATGTTAGTAACTGAAGCCACATGTATAACCAACAGGATGAACACCAGTAACATGGTAAAGATGCAACAACAGACACTTGCTACAAAGCTGTGACAATGGAGCAAAGGAATGACACGTCCCAGTGACCATGCCATTCTAGCACTGTAAACCCCAAAGAAATGCTCAAGGAAGAAAAAATTGACATCTGATTTTCTAGCACAAGATAAATAGCAACTATAAAGAGAAACAACAAGCTGAATCCAATCAATAGCTGCTCATGGATTCACCCAAGGCGGATCTTCTCCCTTTATCACATTTGACAGCTCAAACATCCATTTCACAAGCAAGAACGAAGGAAACAAAATATGGATGGTTTGGAATATCGTGGACAAGGGCTTACGAGGAACCGTGGAAATGACACCTCAATGTCGCCAAGCAAACATGTTTCGCGTTTTTTGATGGAACAACCAGCTACCTGGCCATCGATTGCTTATTACCAGCCAGCCTCTTGGTCGAATCGTCATCAAGGCAGATGTCCGTACCAATCATTCACCGATAACTTGGTGGAATCTTGGCATGTATAATGCCTCAGGCACACCACACGAGTATGTCCCCTACTAGCAAAGGATCTGAGGTAGATTCAGGTAAAAACGAGCACCAAGATTTGAATCCGTTGGTTTTCAGTTCCCATGCGCCAACCCAGGATCGTTTCTCAGGAGCAATCCGCAACCTTTCAGCCTGCAGTGAGGTTTGTTTTTTCCCAAGTGAATTCAGAAGGGAGGTTACTGAATACTAGTGTCTGCTTACCTGAGTGAGTGTCTGTTCCCAGATGTCATATTTCCAGTTATAATAACTACTTCAAGCATAGATGTTATCATGGATTGACCTCTGGTTTCTCAATCACAGCCTCATCAACCTCTCGCCTCACTTGCCATATAAATGAAACAAACAAAAGTGTGAGACAATGTGTGGTAAATCAACCTTGAATGAATGGACGACACGCCACAATCATAATAACTCAAGTAGGAACACCAAAACCTCACAGTCTGCACACAGCATACCAATGAACTGGAATCCAGGAAAAAGCAAAAGACTGAAGCAAAAACAATGCATTGTACTGTAATATTCTGGACAAAGGCCTGAAAACGAGATGTGCTGATTGCGCAAAGCAAACGTGTACACCCTCCGTTCGGAATTACTTGTCTCGGAAATGGATGTATCTAGAACTAAAATACATCTAGATACATCCATTTTTGCGACAAGTAATTCCGAACGGAGGGAGTACCTCATTATCGATGGGACAACCAGCCAGCTGATCACTCAGTCACATATCTGGATACCGACCTCTTTGGCAGAATCATCTTCATCATCAAGGTCCACCGACACCTCTGCGACATTTTGGCATGTATCATGTACGTGTGTCACACGGCCACGGACACATCCACGCGAGTGCGCCTCCATAATGCACACCTTAAAATGCGGGAGATCCGGGATAAATTTGAGAATTCAGGTGAATGCAAACACCAAAGGAGATGGCTTTGAGTTCCCTGCACCGATTTAGTTATCAGAGCATTGTTCCAGGAAATAATATCTGACTTGGAACTTGCATGAGAACACATTGCAGGAAGAAACTGACCCTGTCAGTTGTTGGATCTCTTCCTTCAATATTGTGCTCATTCATCAGAGTCAGAGAGATCACTGAATACAAAATCCTTACCTGGAGTGTTCCCAGATACTACCAAGTACAAGTGAAAATGACTACTTGAAGCATGCATCTTGCCGATTGACCTTTGGTATCTCAATCTCAATCTCAGCTCCGTCAGCTTTCTCCCTCAAAAACACAAATATGTTAAGACAAAGCATGGTGGAATCAACCTTCCATGAGGGAACAAACTCAAGTAGAAACACCAAAACCTGACAGAGTCAATAATGTGAGTCCTGGTCAACTAATAACCACAGTGACCTACAGCCCAAGCACTGAAGAGCACAAGCAAGCCAAAGTTTGGGCAAGAGTGGTATAAATATGCATAAAAACGCCTCAAAAATATAAACTGCATAGAGATTATGTGCTCAATTAACTGCATTGCTATGATATATAGGAGACCATGAGTTTTTTTTCCTTCTTAAAGGAACCACACGATTTTCCTGGCGAAGAAATAGTTAGTTTACGCAGCAGCCATGTCCCAATTGCACTCATCTCAGAAGCAGATTTCACAACAAATTAGAGTATATTCACAAGCAAAGAAATGCTGAATTGCAGAATATGTAGATTGCTAAAATAATCTTAGTAACTGAAGCCACATGTATAACCAACAGGATGAACACCAGTAACATGATAAGGATGCAACAACAGACATTAGCTACAAAGCTGTGACAATGGAGCAAAGGAATGGCACATCCCAGTGACCATACCATTCTAACACTGTAAACCCCGAAGAAACACTCAAGGAAGAAAAAAAATGACATCTGATTTTCTGGCACAAGATAAACAGCGACTATAAAGAGAAATAACAAGCTGAATCCCTATCGATAGCTGCTCATGGATTCACCCGAGGCGGATCTCCTCCCTTCATCAGAGTTTATTTAAGCCACAGCAGGCATGTCCTTGAGCCAACCGTCGAGTGGCTTGCCAATGGAGTAGACAATGAAGCCAATCTCCCTGAGCTTCTCAGAGTCGACAACGTTGCGACCATCAAAAACAAAGGCAGGCTTCTGCATGCTGTTGTAGATCTTTTTGTAGTCCAGAGTCTTGAACTCATCCCACTCAGTCATGATGCAGATGCCATGGGCATCCTTTGTCGCCTCATATGCATCCCAGGTAACCGAGACTTGCTTTGTAGTCGTGGGGCTCATGGGCTGGAGATGAACAGGGTGGTCCCAGTCAAATTTGTTCATCGCAAGGTCACGCTGGATTTGGTCTTCAGTCACCTGAGGATCATAAATGCTGATCTTAGCCTTGTCACCAAGCAGACCCTTGCAGACATCAATAGCTGGAGTCTCCCTAGTGTCACCAGTATCCTTCTTGAATGCAAAACCAAGCACCGCAATCTTCTTGTTTGCAACCGTGTTGAACATAGAGGAAACAACACGGTTCACGAACCGGCTCTTCTGGTAGTCATTGATCTTGATCACCTGCTTCCAGTAGTTGGCGACCTCTGGGAGGCCATTGCACTCGCAGATGTAAACCAGGTTGAGGATATCCTTCTGGAAGCAAGAGCCTCCAAATCCAACACTGGCATTCAAAAACTTTGGGCCAATCCTAGAGTCCTTGCCCACAGCATAGGACACCTCAGAAACATTTGCACCAGTGGCCTCGCAGAGGGCTGACATGGCATTCACAGAGGAGATCCTCTGGGCCAAGAACGCATTGGCTGCAAGCTTCGACAGCTCCGCGGACCATAAGTTGGTTGTCAGAATCTGATCCTCAGGAACCCAATGCGCATACACAGCCTTCAGCGTCTGAACAGCCTTCTGCCCTTCTGGGGTCTCACGTCCTCCAATAAGAACACGGTCAGGGTTAAATAGGTCTTGGATAGCAGTACCCTCGGCAAGGAACTCTGGGTTGGAGAGGATCTGGAAGTTGATGCCATTGCTGTTGTGGGTCAAGATCTTCTCAATTGCCTCAGCAGTCTTGACTGGAACAGTGGACTTCTCGACCACGATCTTGTCTGATTTGGCCACATCAGCAATCATCCGAGCTGCACTCTCCCAGTAAGTGAGATCAGCAGCCTTACCAGCTCCAAGACCACGGGTCTTGGTTGGGGTGTTTACCGACACAAAGATGATGTCAGCCTCGCTAACATGCTTCTCAATGTCATTGCTGAAGAAGAGGTTCTTTCCACGGCACTGCTTCACGACTTCATCAAGGCCAGGCTCATAGATTGGCAGTGTGTCACTGTTCCAGGCATCAATCCGGGACTTGGTGATATCTACCACAACCACCTGAATGTCAGGACACTTGAGGGCAATGACCGCCATTGTTGGGCCACCCACATAGCCAGCCCCAAGGCAGCAGATCTTCACCATCTTGCCTGTTTGATGAAACAAAATTGTCAGGATTACACGGCAAGAAGTCCGCACACATGTAGCAGTAAGAAATATAAGAAACAGCAGGGTGCACTGCAGAGAAAATTTCAGAAAGGACGCACAGCATGAAACACCAAAAGTTCAGAACTGCATAAACAAAATTGGCATGAACAACCTATCCCTCCCCAATCAAAATTCAGGAAACATGTTTTCCTCATTAATTTACCATGTACTAAACAGTAAACAGCCAGTGTAAACAAAGTTACTACAATCATTCATCTTGAGTTGTAAGTAAAAATAGACACCAGAGAGCATCGACCGTCTGTCGACCCCAAATTTTATGTTGTACCACTTAAACCATTGCAAGAGAGGCCACATATGTAGATGAACCTACTATCTACAAGTCATCTAGTCACAATTTCAAAAACATGACTAAATAATTAGGTAGAACTGCCGTTGTTAATTTGCCGCAAATCAACCATTTGGGCGTCAACGCAGAATTGCCCCTGAATTAACCCGCTCCAGCGTGTCCTTATGCACCCAGGCGTCATAAATACTTGGAACAGAAAAAAAGGGCTACATGGCGCATAATGTACAGTACTAAGATCTACAAGTACTACAACCGAGAACTGAGTCCCGGATATTTCTGGAAAATAAAGTGCTGTCAGTACTCCATCAGTAAGCAAAACCCCCGTCAAACTGGACGGATCTCCCTCCCTCCAAGCCAGCACGGTACAGCGGCGGACGGTTACGAGTAATGGGCACGGAGGTGAGTTCGATCGGCGGAGAAGGGCCGGACGGCAGCCCAGATCTCACCACAGCGCCGCCGGAGCGAACGAGCAGCGAACCGCGGATCAGGGTCACGCAACGGCACAAGATCTCGGCGCGCGCATACAACACAAGACGAGATGAACAGGCGCGCGCATCTCACTCGCGGGCCGAGAAGTACAAGGAGGAGGCGCGGGGGGGAGGAGAGTGATCTGCTGTACCTTGGCGGCAGGCAGGCAGGCAGGCAGGCTAGTGGTGTGTGGAGCGGTTGGCCGTCGGAGCGGAGCGGGGCGCGAGGACAATGAGGAGAACGGGGGAGGAGAGGTTGCGAATTGGTGGTGGTGGTGCCCGGAGCCGGTGGGGAGGGCCGTATAAATAGGGGAGGAGAAATCGGGGCGGGCGGGTCGTCCCCCCTCAGATCTGCCGTTCCTCGCTACTTCCTCTCTTTTTTTCCTGCAGGTTTTAATTGGTTTCCTCTTTCACACCGTAGTACACATTTTTATAGTGGTGGTTTTCTTTGTGGGGCAGTGTTCTAATGGCTGCCACACCAATTTTGGATAGAAATGACCCTCCATTTTATCCATTCTATGCATTTAGCAACTCATTGGTTCTTGCCAAAATATTTGGTGAGGAGAAAATTCACACCGGCTTTTCAGCTCATTTTGTTCTTCTTTGGCTTCTTGCAGAAAACAACTGTTCAGTAGGTTTTAAAAGCGATCACGTAAATTGGAGTAAAAGACTGTTGTCTTTTTTTGAATTATTGCCATGTTTGTGGGTTTACTCGAGCATAACTCTATTCAACCAGCGGGTGTGACTAGCTTATATATTTCTGGGTTTATCAACTTGACACTTGTTACCAATCTTTTTGTGAGGATATGTTCTTATGATTTTTGCGAAAAGAATTTTATCTAAACTTTGCGTTGCGGATTTCACGCAAAATTTACATCATACCGAAGTTCATCCAAATTAGCAGGTGTTTCAAGATCACGTGATTTCAACTTGTTTGGTAGAAACAAACAAGTAGATAAATTTCATGAGGCTTTCATATTTAAAATTTATAATTTTGTCAACGAGGTCCCAAACCATAAGCTTCAAACATTGCCTACCTCGGGCGTTCAAAGGTTCATTGCAGCACTATGCGCCATAGGGGCCTCCAGAAGGCCCTAGAGGCGAAGGATAGGTGGGCTTCACGCTACTATGAACCAAAGAGGACTCTAGAAGACCCCACGTGATCAACAAGGTAGGTGGGCACCATGGTGCAATGATCCAAAGAAAGGCGGTGCCCTTTGGATTTGTCTATGTGCCAACAAAAGTATTGTTGGTAGGCAGGGCAAAACCTAGCGAGAATTCAAGAAAACATGAAACGTGTCACATGTTGGAGTGACAATAGAAACTTTGATAGCATATCTCTACTATCTTATAAACTAGAGTTGTTGTTGGGAGTGGTGAGTTCACTCCTCGCTCCACTCCAACCTATCTCACTCATCTAGAACCACTAGACCTCTTTGGCTTCGAAGAGTTTACTTCCCACTTCACTCAACCTTCATCATTCATCTAGAACCCACGAGACCACTCTGGTTTGGAAGAGTTCACTCTCTACTCCATCCCATTCTTCTTCATCCATCTAGAATCAACCGGACCTCTCCCGTTTGAAAACAAAAAAATAAACAAAGCAATAAAAAATAATGCTGATAAGGAGCCACAACCCACACACATGTCATTACACCCAACTCAATCAAACCAGCAAGCGACCACCTCACCCATGTCTTGAATAGAGAGTATCTTATAAGTACATGACATTGCTCCTATGATCGTGCAATTAGGCATGTGCAATGTCATGCTTGCTTGAGTTTTTCTCTGCAGTGGTGCAATTACATTGGCTGTTGTATACTGTATCTAATACAACTTCAACTATTCCATGCTTCCACAACAACGTGCGAGCGTTATGCTAGTTATTTTTATGGATGCATGTATACGGGAGAGGTTAGAACGAAACACTGGTGGATGCTTTTTACAAGAAAGTAACCTTTAACAAAAACCCTTGGTATCCTCATCAGATGAGATACTCATGGGCGCCACTTGTCTTCGGTTACACATTAATAGTTTAAGAAGGCATGACCACATCACATTCACAAGAAATAACACGGAAATCTATAGAAAAAAGTCACTCTCCCAGCCAGCCCCCCCCCCCCCCCACCGGGTAAACTAGACAATACCCCATTGATTATTAGTTTTATTCACTTTATCTCATAAACTATTCCCTCCGTCCCATAATATAAGAGCGTTTTTTACACTAGTGTAGTGTCAAAATGCTCTTATATTATGGGACAGAGTGAGTAGATGATACTCGGCGCATTGTTGCGGGAATTGATCGCAAGTGCAATATATTATTTTGACGAGATTTAGTTGTATGGTATTTGAATATGACAGTGAAGACTATAAATACATAATATTTATTGTATTTGATTATTATTATTATATAGTTGTAAACTATTTACTTGTACTAAAGCAGCTACAATTAATATGGATTGGTGGGAGTGGTATTTTCATGCATGCTGAGAGAAATAAAAGTAGCGGGGTTGATGAAGCGGGGTATGTGCATGTTGACTATAAGTAACATTTCCCATGTATGTTGAGAGAAATAGAAGTAGTGGGGTCGATGAGATGACATGTGTGGTAAGGTCGCATGTGTGTACGTTAAGTTTAGTCTCACATAACACCCCCTAAATTGTTGTACATCACTTTACCATCAATCGGGTTTGAAGAGTGGTAGACGAGGAGAATTTTTCCCACGTGGCATTCGAGTACGCATGATTTGGCAGAACAAGGTTGTCACATTGTCATGTTATTCATTCATCATGCCTTCACACCTCTCTCTCTCTCTCTCTCTCTCTCTAACTCTCTCTCTCTCTCTCTCTCTCTCTCTCTCACACACACACACACATTTTGGCAATATCCGGTGTAACGCCCAACATGCGGTCCTAGCTCCATTGAATACTTTGCAATCCTTGCTAACTATAGAAGCGCATATTGGTTGCCCCAACATATGACTTCAAAACATACACGCGAGGTCATATGTTGGTAACAAGGTGGACATCACAACAAATACGACTACTCATGAATAGAAGATATAATACGAGATAACATTATGACATACATTTGACAATACATAAATAGTTCACCAAAAATAGGTCAACATGACCCAACATTACATCAATCATTGCAGCGGAAGAAGGCACATATCCGAGTATGGATAAGAAGCAAATATACCGAAGAGGCAAGAGAAAAAAGCAATGTCCACCCTGCTAGTCTGAGGTTGCCAACTGGGATCTCATCCTAATGATCATCGTCAAATAAGAATGAAAAGAACTCCATGTAGAACGTTCATGATCTCGCCTTAGAGCAACTTTACCCGTACCTGCATCTGGGTTTCTTATGCTATTCCTAAGTCAATGAGACTCAACAATAACATTACCAATAGTACTAAGACTAACATCACTTATGAGTAGGGTATGGTTAATTGGTGAGGTTGCAACAAGTAGCTAAGCAATGTAAACCAACTAGTCTTATGAATACTAAAACAAGATAAGATAATCCTACACATAAGGGGTCGCAACTAGTTGATCACGAAGTGATCTTGAATACCTGCCTACGATTCATTCATAACCTTACTACTTGTGAGATGCGTTGGGATTTTCCCCGAAGAGGGGAGGAGATGCAAAGCAGTAGAGATAAGTATTTCCCTCAGTGAGAACCAAGGTATCAATCCAGTAGGAGAATCAGGCAAAGCCTCGTGAAAACCACCTGCACACACAAAAGCAAATACTTGCACCCAACGCGGGAAGAGGGTTCTCAATCCCCTTGAACTAGTTACTTGCAAATATCAAATGTTGTAATGGTAGATAGATAAATTGCAAAACAAAATAAAAGATAAAACATTGCAGCAAAGGTAATTTGGTTTTTGAAATATGATAAAGGTAGACCCGGGGCCATAGTTTTAACTAGAGGCTTCTCTCTCGAACACATAGCATACAGTGGGTGAACAAAGTACTGTTGGACATTTGATAGAAAAGCACATAATTATGATGGTATCAAAGGCAATGATCATGTATATAGGCATGATGTCCGAGACAAGTAGAACGACTCCTTCCTGCATCTACAACTATTACTCCACCAATCGACCGCTATCCAGAATGCATCTATGGTATTAAGTCATGAAAAACTAAGTAAGGCCTTAAGCAAGATGGCATGATGTAGACAAAGTAAACTCCACTAATATGAATAAACCCCATCGTTATATCCTTAATGGAAATAATACAAATATGTGGTGTCCCTTTCTATCACTGGAATAGGGCACTGCTAGATTGAACCCATCACAAAGCACCTCTCCCACTGAAGATCTAGTTGGCCAAACCAAATGGAAAGATCGGAGAGAAATACAAAGCTATAACAATCATGCATAATAAATTTCAGTAAATACTCAATTACTTCTCATGAATATTCAGATCATAGACACACCGCAAAAGAAGATTACATCAAATAGAACTCCAAGAACATCGAGAAGAACATTGTGTTGAAGATCAAAGAGAGATAAGAAGCCATCTAGCTAGTAGCTATGGACCCGTAGGTGATATCTACTACGCAACCTTCTTCTTGTAGACTCGTGTTGGGCCTCCATGAAGGAAATATGCCCTAGAGGCGATAATAAAGTTATTATTTATTTCCTTATTGCATGATAAATGCTTATTATTCATGCTAGAATTGTATTAACCGAAAACTTAGTACATGTGTGAATACATAGACAAACAGAGTGTCACTAGTATGCCTCTACTTGACTAGCTCGTTGAGTCAAAGATGGTTAAGTTTCCTAGCCATAGACGTGAGTTGTCATTTGATTAACGGGATCACATCATTAGAGAATGATGTGATTGACTTGACCCATTCCGTTAGCTTAGCACTTGATCGTTTAGTATGTTGCTATTGCTTTCTTCATGACTTATACATGTTCCTATGACTATGAGATTATGCAACTCTCGAATACCGGAGGAACACTTTGTGTGCTACCAAACGTCACAACGTAACTGGGTGATTATAAAGGTGCTCTACAGGTGTCTCCGATAGTGTTTGTTGGGTTGGCATAGATCGAGATTAGGATTTGTCACTCCGATTGTCGAAGAGGTATCTCTGGGCCCTCTCGGTAATGCACATCTCTATAAGCCATGCAAGCAATGTGACTAATGAGTTAGTTACGGGATGATGCATTACGGAATGAGTAAAGAGACTTGCCGATAACGAGATTGAACTACGTGTTGAGATACCGACGATCGAATCTCGGGCAAGTAACATACCGATGACAAAGGGAATAACGTATGTTGTTATGCGGTTTGACCGATAAAGATCTTCGTAGAATATGTGGGAGCCAATATGAGCATCCAGGTACCGCTATTGGTTATTGGCCGGAGACATGTCTCGGTCATGTCTACATAGTTCTCGAACCCGTAGGGTCCGCACGCTTAACGTTCGGTGACGACCGGTATTATGAGTTTATGTGTTTTGATGTACCGAAGGTAGTCTCGGATGAGATCAGTGACATAACGAGGAGTCTCGAAATGTTCGAGGCGTAAAGATCGATATATTGGAAGGCTATATTCGGACATCGGAAAGGTTCTAAGTGGTTCGGGTATTTATCGGAGTATCGGAGAGTTACGAGAATTCGTCGGGGAGTATATGGGCCTTATTGGGCTTTAAGGGAGAGAGAGGGGATGCCTAGGGCAGGCCACGCGCCCCCCAAGGCCTAGTCCAAATTGGACTAGGGGGAGGGGCGGCGTCCCCTCCTTCCTTCTCTCCTCTCTTCCCTTTCCTTCTCTCCTATTCCTATTACTTGGAAGGGGGGGGAATCCTACTCCCGGTGGGAGTAGGACTCCCCAGGGCGCGCCATAGTAGAGGGCCGACCCTCCCCCTCCTGCACTCCTTTATATACGGGGGAGGGGCCACCCCATATACACACAGGTTGATCATTCATCACTTAGCCGTGTGTGGTGCCCCCATCCATCATAATCCACCTCGGTCATATCATTGATGTGCTTAGGCGAAGCCCTGCGTCGGTAGCATCATCATCACCGTCATAACACCGTCGTGCTGACGAAACTCTCCCTTGACACTTTGCTGGATCGGAGTTCGTGGGACGTCACCGAGCTGAACGTGTGCAGATCGCGGAGGTGTCATACGTTCGGTACTAGGATCGGTCGATCGTGAAGACGTACGACTACATCAACCGCGTTGTCATAACGCTTCCGCTTTCGGTTTACGAGGGTACATGGACAACACTCTCCCCTCTCGTTGCTATGCATCACCATGATCTTGCGTGTGTGTAGGATTTTTTTTGAAATTACTACGTTCCCCAACAGTGGCATCCGAGCTAGGTTTATGCGTAGATGTTATATGCACGAGTAGAACACAAGTGAGTTGTGGGCGATAATAGTCATGCTTACCAGCATGTCATACTTTGATTGGGCAGTATAGTTGGATGAAGTGGCCCGGACCGACATTACGTGTACGCTTACACGAGACTGGTTCTACCGACGTGCTTCGCACACAGGTGGCTGGCGGGTGTCAGTTTCTCCAACTTTAGTTGAATCGAGTGTGGCTACGCCCGGTCCTTGTTGAAAGTTAAAACAGCACATACTTGATGAAAAATCATTCTGGTTTTGATGCGTAGGTAAGAATGGTTCTTGCTGAGCCCATAGCAGCCACGTAAAAGTTGCAACAACAAAGTAGAGGACGTCCGACTTGTTTTTGCAGGGCATGTTGTGATGTGATATGGTCAAGACATGATGCTAAATTTTATTGTATGAGATGATCATATTTTGTAACAAAGTTATCGGCAACTGGCAGGAGCCATATGGTTGTCGCTTTATTCTATGCAATGCAATCACCCTGTAATTGTTTTTTACTTTACCACTAAGCGGTAGCGATAGTCGTAGAAACAACAGTTGGCGAGACGACAATGATGCTATGGTGGAGATCTCTGTGTCGTGCCGGTGACGATGGTGATCATAACGGTGCTTTGGAGATGGAGATCAAAGACACAAGATGATGATGGCCATATCATATCACTTATATTGATGCACGTGATGTTTATCTTTTATGTATCTTATTTTGCTTAGTTCGACGGTAGCATTAAAAGATGATCTCTCACTAAATTTCAAGGTACAAGTGTTCTCCGTGAGTATGCACCGTTGCGAAAGTTCGTCGTGCCGAGACACCACGTGATGATCGGGTGTGATAAGCTCTACGTTCACATACAACGGGTGCAAGCCAGTTTTGCACACGCAGAATACTCGGGTTAAACTTGACGAGCCTAGCATATGCAGATATGGCCTCGGAACACTGAGACCGAAAGGTCGAGCGTGAATCATATAGTAGATATGAGCAACATAGTGATGTTCACCATTGAAAACTACTCCATCTCACGTGATGATCGGACATGGTTTAGTTGATTTGGATCACGTGATCACTTAGATGATTAGAGGGATGTCTATCTAAGTGGGAGTTCTTAAGTAATATGATTAATTGAACTTTAATTTATCATGAGCTTAGTCCTAATAGTATCTTGCAAATTATGTTGTAGATCAATAACTCGCATTGTTGCTTCCCTATGTTTTTATATGTGTTCCTAGAGAAAACTAAGTTGAAAGATTATAGTAGCAATGATGCGGACTGGGTCCGTAATCTGAGGTTTATCCTTATTGGTGCACAGAAGAATTATGTCCTTGATGCACCGCTAGGTGACAGACCCATTACAGGAGCAGATGCAGACGTTATGAATGTTTGGCTAGCTCAATATGATGACTATTTGATAGTTTAGTGCACCATGCTTAACGGCTTAGAATCAGGACTTCAAAGACGTTTTGAACGTCATGGACCATATGAGATGTTCCAAGAGTTGAAGTTAATATTCCAAGCAAATACCCGAATTGAGAGATATAAAGTCTCTAACAAGTTCTATAGCTAAAAGATGGAGGAGAATAGCTCAAGCAGTGAGCATGTGCTCAGATTGTCTGGGTACTATAATCGCTTGAATCAAGTGGGAGTTAATCTTCCAGATAAGAAAGTGATTGACAGAGTTCTCTAGTCACCATCACCAAGTTACTGGAACTTCGTGATCAACTATAGTATGCAAGGGATGACGAAAACGATTCCCGAGCTCTTCACGATGCTGAAATCGACGAAGGTAGAAATCAAGAAAGAGCATCAAAGTGTTGATGATCGACAAGACCATTAGTTTCATGAAAAGGGCAAAGAGAAAGAAAGGGAACTTCAAGTAGAATGGCAAGCAAGTTGTCACTCCTGCGAAGGAGCCCAAAGCTGGACCAAAGCCTGAAACTGAGTGATTCTACTGCAAAGGAAATGGTCACTGGAAGCAGAAATGCCCTGAATGTTTGGTGAATAAGAAGGATGGAAAAGTGAACAAACGTATATTTGATATACAGGTTATTGATGTGTACCTTACTAGTGTTTATAGTAGCCCCTGGGTATTTGATACTTGTTTGGTTGCTAAGATTAGTAACTCGAAACAGGAGTTACAGAATAAACATAAACTAGTTGAGGGTGAAGTGACGATGTATGTTGGAAGTGGTTCCAAGATTGATATGATCATCATCGCACAACACCTATACTTTCAGGATTAGTGTTGAACCTAAATAAACGTTATTTGGCATTTGCGTTGAGCATGAATATGATTTGATCATGTTTATTGCAATACGGTTATTCATTTAAAGTCAGAGAATGATTGTTGTTCTGTTTACATGAATAAAACCTTCGATGGTCATACACCCAATGAAAATAGTTTGTTGGATCTCGATCGTAGTGATACACATATTCATAATATTGATGCCAAAAGATGAAAAGTTGATAATGATAGTGCAACTTATTGGTGGCATTGTCGTTTAGGTCATATTGGTGTAAAGCGCATGAAGAAACTCCATAAAGATGGACTTTTGGAATCACTTGATTATGAATCATTTGATGTTTGCGAACCGTGCCTTATGGGCAAGATGACTAAAACTTTGTTCTCTGGAACAATGGAGCGAGCAACAGATTTATTGGAAATCATACACACTGATGTATGTAGTCTGATGAATATTGAGGCTCGCGGCGGGTATCGTTATTTTCTCATCTTCACAGATGATTTGAGAAGATATGGGTATATGTACTTGATGAAACATAAGTCTGAAACATTTGAAAAGTTCAAAGAATTTCAGAGTGAAGTGGAAATCATCGTAACAAGAAAATAAAGTTTCTACGATCTGATCGTGGAGGAGAATATTTGAGTTACGAGTTTGATCTTCATTTGAAACAATACGGAGTAGTTTCGCAACTCACGCCACCCGGTACACCATAGCGTAATGGTGTGTCCGAACGTCGTAACCGCACTTTATTAGATATGGTGCGATCTATGATGTCTCTTACTGATTTAGCGCCTATCGTTTTTGGGGTTATGCTTTAGAGACGGTTGCATTCACGTTAAATAGGGCACCATCTAAATTCGTTGAGATGACGTCGTATGAACTGTGGTTTGGCAAGAAATCAAAGTTGTCGTTTCTGAAAGTTTGGGGCTGCGATGCTTATGTGAAAAAGCTTCAACCTGATAAGCTCGAACCCAAATCGGAGAAATGTGTCTTCATAGGATACCCAAAGGAAACTGTTGGGTACACCTTCTATCACAGATCCGAAGGCAAGATATTCGTTGCTAAGAATGGATCCTTTCTAGAGAAGGAGTTTCTCTCGAAAGAAGTGAGTGGGAGGAAAGTAGAACTTGATGAGGTAACTGTACCTGCTCCCTTATTGGAAAGTAGTTCATCACAGAAATCAGTTTTGTGGTCCCTACACCAATTAGTGAGGAAGCTGATGATAATGATCATGAAACTTCAGATCAAGTTACTATCGAACCTCGTATGTCAACAAGAGTAAGATCTGCATCAGAGTGGTACGCTAATCCTATTCTCGAGGTCATGTTACTAGACCATGATGAACCTATAAACTATGAGGAAGCGATGATGAGCCTAGATTCCACAAAATGGCTTGAGGCCATGAAATTTGAGATGGGATCCATATATGAGAACAAAGTGTGGACTTTGGTTGACTTGCCCGATGATCGGCAAGCCATTGAGAATAAATGGATCTTCAATAGGAATACGTACGCTGATAGCAGTGTTACTATCTACAAAGCTCGAATTGTCGAAAAACGTTTTCGACAAGTTCAAGGTGTTGAATACGATGAGATTTTCTCACTCGTATCGATGCTTAAGTCTGTCTGAATCGTGTTAGCAATTGCCACATTTTATGAAATCTGGCAAATGGATGTCAAAATTGCATTCCTTAATGGATTTATTAAAGAAGAGTTGTATATGATTCAACCAGAAGGTTTTGTCAATCCTAAAGGTGCTAACAAAGTATGCAAGCTCCAGTGATCCATCTATGGACTGGTGCAAGCATCTCGGAGTTGGAATATATGCTTTGATGAGTTGATCAAAGCATATAGTTTTATACAGACTTGCGGTGAAGCCTGTATTTACAGGAAAGTGAGTGGGAGCACTACAGCCTTTCTGATAAGTATATGTGAATGACATATTGTTTATCAGAAATAATGTAGAATTTTCTGAAAAGCATAAAGGAGTGTTTGAAAGGAGTTTTTCAAAGAAAGACCTCGGTGAAGCTGCTTACACGTTGAGCATCAAGATCTATAGAGATAGATCAAGACGCTTAATAAGATTTTTCAATGAGTACATACCTTGATAAGATTTTGAAGTAGTTCAAAATGGAACAGTTAAAGAAGGAGTTCTTGCCTGTGTTGCAAGGTGTGAAGTTGAGTAAGACTCAAAACCCGACCATGGTAGAAAATAGAAAGAGAATGAAAAGTCATTCCCTATGCATTAGTCATAGATTCTATAAAGTATGCTATGCTGTGTACTAGACCTATTGTGTACCTCACCAGGAGTTTGGCAAGAGGGTACAATAGTGATCTAGGAGTAGATCACTGGACAACAGTCAAAATTATCCCTAGTGAAATAAGGAAATATTTCTCGGTTATGGAGGTGATAAAGAGTTCGTCGTAAAGAGTTACGTCAATGCAAGCTTTGACACCGATCTGGATGACTCTAAGTCTCGATCTAGATACGTATTGAAAGTGGGAGCTATCAGCTAGAGTAGCTCCGTGCAGAGCATTGTAGACATAGAAATTTGCAAAATACACATACGGATCTGAATGTGGAAGACCCATTGACTAAACTTCTCTCACAAGCAAAACATGATCACACCTTAGTACTCTTTGGGTGTTAATCACATGACGATGTGGAATAGATTACTAACTCCAGTAAACACTTTGAGTGTTGGTCACATGGCGATGTGAACTATGGGTGTTAATCACATGGTGATGTGAACTATTGGTGTTAAATCACATAGCGATGTGAACTAGATTATTGACTTCAGTGCAAGTGGGAAACTGAAGGAAATATGCCCTAGAGGCAATAATAAAGTTATTATTTATTTCCTTATTTCATGATAAATGTTTATTATTCATGCTAGAATTGTATTAACCAGAAACTTAGTACATGTGTGAATACATAGACAAACAGAGTGTCACTAGTATGCCTCTACTTGACTAGCTCGTTGAATCAAAGATGGTTAAGTTTCCTAGCCATAGACATGAGTTGTCATTTGATTAACGGGATCACATCATTAGAGAATGATGTGATTGACTTGACCCATTCCGTTAGCTTAGCACTTGATCGTTTAGTATGTTGCTATTGCTTTCTTCATGACTTATACATGTTCCTATGACTATGAGATTATGCAACTCCCGATTACTGGAGGAACACTTTGTGTGCTACCAAACGTCACAACGTAACTGGGTTATTATAAAGGTGCTCTACAGGTGTCTCCGATGGTGTTTTTTGGGTTGGCATAGATCGAGATTAGGATTTGTCACTCCGATTGTCGGAGAGGTATCTCTGGGCCCTCTCGGCAATGCACATCTCTATAAGCCTTGCAAGCAATGTGACTAATGAGTTAGTTACGGGATGATGCATTACAGAACAAGTAAAGAGACTTTCCGGTAACGAGATTGAACTAGGTATTGAGATACCGACGATCGAATATCGGGCAAGTAACATACCGATGACAAAGGGAACAACGTATGTTGTTATGCGGTTTGACCGATAAAGATCTTCGTAGAACATGTGGGAGCCAATATGAGCATCCAGGTTCTGCTATTGGTTATTGGCCGGAGACATGTCTCGGTCATGTCTACATAGTTCTGGAACTCGTAGGGTCCGCACGCTTAACGTTCGGTGACGATTGGTATTATGAGTTTATGTGTTTTGATGTACCGAAGGTTGTTTGGAGTCCCGAATGATATCAGGAACATGACGAGGAGTCTCGAAATGTTTGAGACGTAAAGATCGATATATTGGAAGGCTATATTCGGACATCGGAAAGGTTCTAAGTGGTTCGGGTATTTATCGGAGTACCGGAGAGTTATGAGAATTCGTCGGGGAGTATATGGGCCTTATTGGGCTTTAAGGGAGAGAAAGAGAGGGGCTGCCTAGGGCAGGCCGTGCGCCCCCCCAAGGCCTAGTCCGAATTAGACTGGGGGCAGGGGCGGCGTCCCCTCCTTCCTTCTCTCCTCTCTTCCCTTTCCTTCTCTCCAACTCCTACTACTTGGAAGGGGGGGGGGGAATCCTACTCCCGATGGGAGTAGGACTCCCCAGGGCGCGCCATAGTAGAGGGCCGGCCGTCCCCTCCTCCACTCCTTTATATACGGGGGAGGGGGCACCCCATATTGATACGTCTCCGTCGTATCTATAATTTTTTATTGTTCCATGCCAATATTATTCACTTTCATATACTTTTTGGCAACTTTTTATATTATTTTTGGGACTAACATATTGATCCAGTGGCCAGTGCCAGTTCCTATCGGTTGCATGTTTTTTGTTTCGCAGAAACCCAATATAAAACAGAGTCCAAATGGGATAAAAACGGACGGAGATTTTTTTTGGAATATTTATGATTTTTGGGAAGTAAAATCAACGCGAAACGGTGTCCGAGGTGGTCACGAGGTAGGGGGGCGCGCCCTACCCCCCAGGCGCGCCCCTGAACCTCGTGGTCCACCCGTAAGGTGGTTGATGCTCTTCTTCTGGTGCAAGAAAGATAATTTTATGAGAAAGATCTGGGCGAAAGATTTACCCCAATCGGAGTTAGGGATCTCCAGATATAAAGGAAACGGTGAAGGGGTAGAACCAGAGAACGCAGAAACAGAGAGATAGATCCAATCTCGGAGGGGCTCTCGCCCCTCCCACTCCATGGGAGCCAAGGACCAGAGGGGAAACCCTTCTCCCATCTAGGGAGAAGGTCAAGGAAGAAGAAGAAGAAGAAGGGGGGCTCTCTCCCCCTTACTTCCGGTGGCGCTAGAACGCCGCCGGGGGCCATCATCATCACCGCGATCTTCACCAACACCGCCGTCATCTTCGCCAACATCTCCATCACCTTCCCCCCTTCTATATCTAGCGGTCCACTCTCCCGCAACCCGCTGTACCCTCTAGTTGAACATGGTGCTTTATGCTTCATATTATTATCCAATGATGTGTTGCCATCCTATGATGTCTGAGTAGATTTCTATTGTCCTATCGGTGATTGATGAATTGCAATGATTGGTTTGAGTTGCATGTTTTATTATTGGTGATGTCCTATTGTGCCCTCCGTGTCACGCAAGCGTGAGGGATTCCCGCTGTAGGGTTTGCAATATGTTTATGATTTGCTTATGGTGGGTGGCGTGAGTGACAGAAGCACAGACCCGAGTAAGTAGGTTGTTTGCGTATGGGATAAAAGGGGACTTGATGCTTTAATGCTATGGTTGGGTTTTACCTTAATGAATCTTTAGTAGTTGCGGATGCTTGCTAGAGTTCCAATCATAAGTGCATATGATCCAAGTAGAGAAAGTATGTTAGCTTGTGCCTCTCCCTCAAATAGAATTGCAATAGTGATTACCGGTCTAGTAACGTAGTCAATTGCTTAGGACAATTCCACAACTCCTACCACCACTTTTCCACACTCGCTATATTGCATCTTCATCTAAACAGCCCCTAGTTTATGTTTACGTGTTCTTTACTTTCTTGCAAGCTTACCCGAAAACACCTACAAAGTACTTCTAGTTTCATACTTGTTCTAGGTAAAGCGAACGTCAAGAGTGCGTAGAGTTGTATCATTTGTTGTTCTAAGTTGTTCTCTATCTTTAGTTATGGATATGGAACGCAAAATACCAAAAAAATTAGCTGTACTTGCTACTCATGAGGATGGGGTAACTCCTAAAACCCTCGATTCTCATTATGCGAAAGATATTGTGTACTACTTTGATAATCCGGAGAAAACCCCATTCAACTTTATAATGGGAGACACGTTGGATCAATGTGAATACTTTAGGGATTATCGCTCGACACAAAAAGGGAAACTATTATGGGATCAATTTATTATGTTGCGTTGGTATGCCTGGGCTCTATGCTTGAGATATGATATTACTTGTTGATCTAGGATGGAGGCTCCACACCTTCCCTTTTCATGTGAATTTAATGATAATGAAACCTTAGCTTCTTATGCTAATGGTATATATGATTACTATGATGTGGAACAAATAGAAGAATTTGTTGCTTTTAAGGCTGCTTATGAAATTGAAGCTTTGTTTGAAAAGTATGAAGCTTTAGATGATGATGTTTATAGGCCTGAAAATCTTGCTATACTTAGATATTGCTATGCAAACTATGAATAAAGTTACTATATTAATGCATTTATTGAGAAAGTCTCCGCTGTCCAAGAAGAGACTAATATTTTGCAGGAAGCTATGGAAGAAGAAATTGATGAAACTGTGAGCTCATTGGATGAAAAAGATGATGAGGAGAGCGAAGAACAAAAGGAGGAAGAGCGAATTAGCTACCCGTGCCCACCTTCTAATGAGAGTAACCCTCCAACTCATACATTATTTAATTCCCCTTCGTGCTTACTTGCTATGATCCCTTGAATTTGTTTGAAATATCCCTTTTTGATGATGCTTGCTATGCTTGCGGCCAAGATGCCAATATGAATTATGCTTATGGAGATGAACTTGCTATTGTTGCTATTGCACCCACGCATGATAGTTCTATTATCTTTTTGAATTCTCCAAACTACACTATATCGGAGAAGTTTGTGCTTATTAAGGATTATATTGATGGGTTGCCTTTTACCATTGCACATGATGATTTTGATAGATATAATATGCATGTGCTTGCTGCTCCTACTTGCAATTATTATGAGAGAGGAACTATGTCTCCACCTCTCTATGTTTCCAACACGATAGAATTGCAAGAAAATGCTTATACTATGCATTGGCCTTTACTTGGTGTGCATGAATTGTTCTTTTATGACATGCCGATGCATAGGAAGAGAGTTAGACTTCGTTGTTGCATGATATATGCTACTTTGTGCTCACTACTAAATTACAAATCATTGTTAATTAAAATTGGCTTTGATATACCTTGGGATCCGGGTGGATTCATTACTTGAGCACTAAATGCCTAGCTTAATGGCTTTAAAGAAAGTGCTGCCAGGGAGACAACTCGGAAGTTTTAGAGAGTCATTTATTTCCGTTGAGTGCTTTCATATAGTTTAAAAGCAAAAAAAAGGGGAACCTAAAACTTTTCAAAAAGGAAAGTGAAAGTGAGAAAGACAAGCATTGTTGAAGTGGGGGAGCTCCTTGAACTTTGTTCATGCTCACCAAAACTTTGTGAATCTTAATTACAGAAACTTCTCATAAAAAATAATTATCCCCTTGTACAATTCCATTGTATTATAAAAATAATGTGCCAAGGTTTGCCTTTAGGATGTTTACAATGCTTGTTGGTTTGTATGGTGCAGGACAGAAACTTGTGCTGTAGTGCAAGATTTTACATTTTTAACTGGAACGTCAAATGGTTCTGATTCCTTTTGCACTGTATTGCTATACAAATTGTTTATTTTTCCTAATTTTGGTAGAATTTTTGTGGTACCATAAGTATTGTGATTGTTCAGATTGCTACAGACTGTTCTGTTTTTGACAGATTCTGTTTTTGATGCATAGTTTGCTTGTTTTGATGAAACTATCAATTTACATTAGTGTATTAAGCCATGAAAAAGTTATATTACAGTAGACACAATGCAAAAACAAAATATGAATTGGTTTGCAACAGTACTTAGAGTGGTGATTTGCTTTATTATACTAACGGATCTTACCGAGTTTTCTGTTGAAGTTTTGTGTGGATGTAGTGTCTAATCGAGGATGTTTCGATGTGAGAAGAAGGAAGAGAGGCAAGAGCTCAAGCTTGGGGATGCCCGAGGCACCCCAAGTAAATATTCAAGGAGACTCAAGCTCTAAGCTTGGGGATGCTGGGGAGGCATCCCCTCTTTCTTCAACAAGTATCAGTATGTTTCGGATTCGTTTCGTTCATGCATTATGTGCAAGTCTTGGAGCGTCTTTTGAAATTAGGATTTTATTTTTATTTTATGCACCATGCTGGTATGAGATAGTCCTTGGTTGATTTATAGAATGCTCATTGCACTTCACTTAAATTTTTTGAGTGTGGCTTTATAGAATGCTTCATGTGCTTCACTTATATCATTTGAAGTTTGGATTGCCTGTTTCTCTTCACATAGAAAACCGCCATTTGTAGAATGCTCTTTTGCTTCACTTATATTTGTTAGAGCGTGGGCATATCTTTTGTAGAAAGAATTAAACCCTCTTGCTTCACTTATATCTATTTAGAGAGATGACAGGAATTGGTCATTCACATGGTTAGTCATAAAATCCTACATAAACTTGTAGATCGCTGAATATGATATGTTTGATTCCTTGCAATAGTTTTGCGATATAAAGATGGTGATATTAGAGTTATGCTAGTGGGTGGTTGTGGATTGTAGAGACACTTGTGTTGAGGTTTGCAAGTCCCGTAGCATGCACGTATGGTAACCGTTGTGTGACAAATTTGAAGCATGGGGTGTTTCTTTGATTGTCTTCCTTATGAGTGGCGGTCGGGGACGAGCGATGGTGTTTTCCTACCAATCTATCCCCCTAGGGGCATGCGTAGTAGTACTTTGCTTTGAGGGCTAATAAACTTTTGCAATAAGTATATGAGTTCTTTATGATTAATGTGAGTCCATGGATTATACGCACTCTTACCTTTCCATCATTGCTAGCCTCTTCGGTACCGTGCATTTCCCTTTATCACCTCAAGAGTTGGTGCAAACTTCGCCGGTGCATCCAAACCCTGTGATACGATACACTCTATCACACATAAGCCTCATTATATCTTCCTCAAAACAACCACCATACCTACCTATCATGGCATTTCCATAGCCATTCCGAGATATATTGCCATGCAACTTCCATCATCATCATATTCATGACTTGAGCATTCATTGTCATATTGCTTTGCATGATCTTAAGATAGTGTAGGACCTTGAGAAGAGGTGTCTAGAGGGGGGGTGATTAGACACTAAGTACCAAAGTTGCAGTTTTTAAGATTCTTTAAGTTTAAGTGGAGTTTAGACACAATTTCAACATTCACAATACATATCAAGCAAGCATGCAAAGAGTATATGAGCAGCGGAAAGTAAAGCATGCAACTTGCAAGAAAGTAAAGGGAAGGGTTTGGAGGATTCAAACGCAATTGGAGACACGGATGTTTTTGGCGTGGTAACGATAGGTGGTGCTATCGTACATCCACATTGATGGAGACTTCAACCCACGAAGGGTAACAGTTGCGCGAGTCCACGGAGGGCTCCACCCATGAAGGGTCCACGAAGAAGCAACCTTGTCTATCCCACCATGGCCATCGCCCACGAAGGACTTGCCTCACTAGCGGTAGATCTTCACGAAGTAGGCGATCTCCTTGCCCTTACAAACTCCTTGGTTCAACTCCACAATCTTGTCGGAGGCTCCCAAGTGACACCTAGTCAATCTAGGAGACACCACTCTCCAAGAAGTAACAAATGGTGCGTTGATGATGAACTCCTTGCTCTTGTGCTTCAAATGATAGTCTCCCCAACGCTCAACTCTCCCTCATAGGTTTTGGATCTGGTGGAAAGAAGATTTGAGTGGAAAGCAACTTGGGAAGGCTAGAGATCAAGATTCATATGGTAGGAATGGAATATCTTGGCCTCAACACATGAGCAGGTAGTTCTCTCTTAGAAAATGTATGCTGGAAGTGTAGGTTCAGTCTGATGGCTCTCTCCACGAATGAAGAGGAGGTGGAGGGGTATATATAGCCTCCACACAAAATCTAACCGTTACACACAATTTACCAAACTCGATGGGACCGAATCGTCAAACTCGGTCTGACCGATTTAGCAAATAATGTGACCGTTAGGGTTTTCGGTGGGACTGAGATGCAACTCGGTGAGACCGATACGGTTAGGGTTAGGGCATAACGTAATCTCGGTAAGACCGATTACACAAACTCGGTGAGACCGATTTTGGTAATAATCTTTCCAGAGAGTTGGTCAGGCAAACTCGGTGGGACCGATTACTCAAACTCGGTGGGACCGATTTTGGTAATAAGTTTTCCAGAGAGTTTGCATTGTAATCTCGGTAGTGCCGATTGCTCAAATTCGGTGTGACCGATTTTGATAATGGACATACACAGAGAGATTACAATCCCACCTCGGTGAGACCGAGATCCCTTATCGGTAAGACCGATTTGCTTAGGGTTTGTGGCAGTGGCTATGACTTTTGGAATCGGTGGCGCCGGATAGGAAGAATCGATGTGACCGATCTTGGCTTTGGGTTTAGGTCATTTGTGGAAGTGGGAAAGTAGTTGAGGTTTTTGGGGCATATCACTAAGCACATGAAGCAAGAGGCTCATTAAGCAACACCTCATCCCTCCTTGATAGTATTGGCTTTTCCTATAGACTCAATGTGATCTTGGATCACTAAAATATAAAATGAAGGGTCTTGAGCTTGAAGCTTGAGCAAATCCTTTGTCCTTAGCATCTTGAAGGAGTTCCCACATCCTTTAGTTCATGCCACTTCATTGTTGAACTTATCTGAAACATACTAGATAAAGGTGTTAGTCCAACAAGATATATGTTGACATTAATTACCAAAACCACCTAGGGAGCACTTGTGCTTTCAATCTCCCCCTTTTTGGTAATTGATGACAACATACATCAAAGCTTTAGATAAAGATATAAAGAATAGCAAGTAAGGCTTTGGACAGACATGTAACAAACATAGGCTCCCCCTACATGTATGCAATCATGTGAATATGGAATATAGAAGCATGTGAGAGCATAACCATGATAGAGTAGGCAATGTGTTACATGTATCTTGGCCATATGCATCAGAGCAAAGGATATTAAAGAAAATACCTTCATGCCCATGAGTTCTTCTTGCAAACAGTATGTACATCAGCAAGAATTCCTCATACACATGATTGTGATGCATATACGTACCTTGAAGTCTTGAGTTGGCTTAGGATGAAATGAACCTGCGTAAACAAGGTTAGATAACACAGATACATCTACTAGCCAGAGCAAACAGAAAGAAATCTACAAGAATACCAAGACTGGGATGACATGTAAAGAGTGAGTACTAAGTACCACATTGGATTAGACATGTCCCCAAGAGTAAAGATATGCAATGAATTTAAATGATTTCTTTCCCTTAAATGTCTTGCTCCCCCTGAATCTAACATGGGATATTGGGAGAAGATAGGGAATAGAAAATCAGGGCTGAAAGATCAGAGCTGAAAGATATGAATGATGATCAGAGCTATTGTTTAGAGCTAATGTATGCTAATGCAAATAGGCATAACAGATCATATGAACATGTCTCTCCCCTCAAGAAGACATGTGGGCATCTCTCCTCTTGAACACCAAGCATCTGGGATCCTTGAGAAATACTTTCTACTTAAGTATTCTCTTCCCCTAGAGATCTCTCTCTCATTTTGAGGGTCTCTCCCCCTAGAAGGTCTCTCTCCCCCTTTAGGAGATGATTCTCTATCCCCCTTAAGACGGTGATAAACTCTTTCTTCTTTGATGTGATCTCTTTCTAAATGATAAGCTTTGATGTTCTCTCTCTCCCCCTTTGACATCAATTTCCAAGAAGGGTCTTCTGGAATCTGTCGAATGGGTTTGGTCCTTGAGACATAGCACAAAGCAATGATAAAAATGTGATGCTTGTAGAGGACAAGATTCATTGAGTGGAGCTGGATCGGAAGAAACATAGAATATGTGGCAAACTGTTTTTCCTATTGTGAAATCGGTGGCACCGAGTGGTATGCTTCGGTTGGACCGAAAGTGTTCGGTTGGGCCGAAAATAACAAATCGGTGAAACCGAGTTCATCACAGAGAAAACACTTGTCACCTGAGCTCACTAGACTAGTAAGATCTCACAAAGATTTGCAAGGAATTTACTTAAAGATGTGCAATGAATTGAAATGCAGAAAATACAGAGCAAACAGAAAGACATCTAGATGAAGTTTTTTTTGAAAGGGGAAACAAATATGCATGAGACAAATGTAAAAACACAGAAAAGAACACAAGAGAACTTCATCTAGAGATGGTCGGCGACAAAGTCACCTATATTAGAGTATATTGACTTAGGAGTCAAGTGAGATCACTTGATCATAGGTCATACTCATCGTTTAAGCTCAAAATGGGGTTGCCATTTTTCATTTAAGCATCTTGATGTATTCACATCTTGTCGAGTTGCTTTAGCTCATGACTTGGAGTAAAGCTTCTCAAAGATGGAATAACATACCTTGGTTGGTGGTGTTGTCCATGTAGTTGAACTTGTGTGAGTTGCTCAAGGTTGATGTAGCTCATCAAGAATTTGGAGCACCACTTGGATCTTTAGTCCATCTACCTACATGGGTTAGTTCTTGCAAGGAAGAGCACTTGTGTATCCAAAAATGACAATCATGAAGCTTAACATCGAATTTGTCAAAGGATGTGTTTGAGTGGTTTCGTGCTTCCTTGTCTTCAACCACCATAGTGTAGAGACTTGGTGATGTAGAGATTGCTCAAGATGTGAGTAGATTACAATCTCATGGAATTTGATTCCACCAAGTACCTACATGGGTTAGATAACATGCAAGATACAAATATATCCAAGACATAAGATTTTCATCATAAGAGAAATATCAAGGATTAGTCATAAGCTCATGCCTTGCATGTATCCAATGGAGTTTCTACTCCAAGTTCGAAGCATCAATGATGTTCAATTCTCCTCTTAACCTGCAAAACACTTTCTCATCAAGAGGATTAGTGAATATATCCGCTAATTGCTTTTCGGTGCGAACATGCTTAAGATCAATGTCACCCTTAGCAACATGATCTCGAATGAAATGATGACAAACTTCAATATGCTTAGTTCGAGAGTGTTGCACAGGATTATGACCAATTTTGATAGCACTTTCATTGTCACAAAGCAATGGAACATGTCTCACATATATCCCATAATCTTTAAGGGTTTGGATCATCCAAAGTAATTGAGCACAACATGAACCAGCAGCAATATATTCAGCTTCAGCGGTGGATAAGGATACCGAGTTTTGTTTCTTGGAGGACCAAGACACAAGAGATCTACCAAGAAATTGACAAGTACCCGAAGTGGACTTTCTATCAACCTTGTCTCCGGCATAGTCCGAGTCGGAGTAGCCAACAAGATCGAAAGAGGCCCTCTTAGGATACCAAATGCCAAAGTTTGGTGTATGGATTAAGTATCTCACTATCCTTTTCACGGCCTTAAGATGACATTCTTTAGGAGCAGCTTGATATCGTGCACACATGCACACACTAAGCATGATATCGGGACGTGAAGCACATAGATATAACAATGAACCAATCATGGAGCGATAAACCATTTGATCAACTGGTTCACCATCTTTGGTCAAGTCATTATGTCCACTAGTAGGCATGGGTGTAGACATACCTTTGCATTCTTGCGTATTAAACTTCTTGAATAAGTCCTTGGTATACTTTGTTTGAGAAACAAAGGTACTTTCCTTAGTTTGCTTGATTTGCAACCAAAGAAAGAATTTGAGTTCACTCATCATGGACATCTCAAACTTCTCCCACATTAGCTTTCCAAACTTTTCACTAAAATGAGGGTTAGTTGAACCAAATATGATATCATCAACATAAATTTGGCACACAGATAGTTCTCCATTGACCCTTTTAGTAAAAAGAGTAGAATCAATTTTCCCAATTTCAAAGCCTTTTTCAATAAGAAACTTGGTCAAGCATTTATACCAAGCTCTAGGAGCTTGTTTAAGACCATAAAGAGCTTTGTGAAGCTTGTAAACATGATTGGGTTTCTTAGGATTAACAAAGCCGGGAGGTTGCTTAACATAAACTTCCTCCTCTATTTCACCATATAGAAAAGCACTTTTAATGTCCATTTGATACAAGGTGATATCATGATGATTAGCATAGGCAAGTAAGATGCGAATGGACTCAAGTCTAGCAACGGGGGCGTAAGTCTCACCATAGTCCATACCTTCGACTTTTGTGTAGCCTTGGGCGACGAGACGTGCTTTGTTGCGAACTACTTGTCCATCTTCATCTTGCTTGTTGCGAAACACCCATTTGGTACCGATGACGTTGTGGTTGTCGTCGGGCTTCTCAACCAATGTCCAGACTTGGTTCCTCTCAAAGTAGTGTAGCTCTTCATGCATAGCATTTATCCAATCCGGATCTTCCAATGCTTCTTCAACCTTCCTAGGTTCAATGCTAGAGATGAAAGAATAGTTTTCACAAAAGTTAGATAAACGAGTTTTAGAGCGAGTGATTCTCCCGGTTTGAATGTCATTGTAGATTTGCTCGACGGGATGATCTTTAGCAACTCTTGCTCGAACTCGTGAAAGCTTTTGCCTAGGTCTTCGTTGAACATCTTCTTCATCTTGTTCTTCTTCTTGGTCTTCTTCATCGTTGGCGTTGTCGTTCTCTTGTCGTGGTGGAGAAGGAGGTTGTTGACGTTCATCTTGATGCACTTCCTCGTTTTCTTCATCTTGGTGTGTCCCACTTGTGGATGCTTCCGTATCAACTCTTGGTTCACCTTGTTGTGAAGTAGAAGCTTCCGCTTGGACGGACAAGGTAATCTCCTTCACCTCCGTTGGACGAACCTTGCCAATAGACAAGTCTTGAATTGCTTCCGAAGGATCTTTGTCACCTACATCAATTGGAAATTGCTCTACTTGTGAGCCGTTAGATTCATCAAACTTCACATCTACCGTCTCTTCAACCTTTCGGGTGAAATTGTTGTAGACACGGTAAGTGTGAGAGTTTGAGCCATAACCTAGTAGGAAACCTCCGTGAGACTTAGGAGCAAATTTAGAGCGACGATTCTTATCAAGAATGTAGCACTTTGAGCCGAATACTCGAAAGTATCCAACTTGGGGTTTGTTACCGGTGAGGAGCTCGTATGCCGTCTTGCCGAGTAGCTTGTGAAGATACAAGCGGTTTGTTGCATGACAAGCTGTCTCAACCGCTTCCGCCCAAAAGTGCTTCGACGTCTTGTACTCATCAAGCATCGTTCTCGCCATTTCGATGAGCGTCCGGTTCTTCCTCTCAACAACTCCGTTTTGTTGAGGTGTGTACGTAGCTGAGAACTCATGTGAAATCACTTCTTCGTCAAGTAAGGTTTCCACATTTGCGTTCTTGAACTCCGTTCCATTGTCGCTGCGAACCTTCTTGATCTTCACTTCAAATTGATTTTGGGCCTTCCTAGCAAAGTTTTTGAAGATCTTTTGGACCTGCGATTTATCATCGAGAAAGAACACCCACGTAAATCTTGAAAAATCATCAACTATAACTAGACCAAAAGAGTTTCCACCCAGACTCTTGTAGGAGTTGGGACCGAAATCCATATGAAGTAGCTCGAGTGGCCTCCTTGTGGTCATGATGTTCTTCACGAGATGCCTTCCTCCAACCTGTTTACCTGCCTGACAAGCGCTGCAAAGTCTATCCTTATCAAATATGACATCTCTAACTCCAAGGATATGATTTCCTTTAATAAGCTTGTCAAGGTTTCGCATACCAACATGACCTATTTATCTATGCCATAACCAACCTTTTGAGTATTTAGCAATGAAGCAAGTTTTAGGTTGGGCCTTTTTAGTGAAATCAACAATGTATAGATCACCTCTACGCACACCGGTAAAGACCATTTTATGATTGTCTCGTCGAAACACTTGGCAATGTACTTCAGTAAATAGAACATTGAAACCAAAATGAGCAAGTCTAGATACTGAAAGTAAGTTGTATCCAAGAGATTCAACGAGCATGACATTTTGTATGGAGCTATCATGTGATATAGCCACCTTACCGAGGCCAACCACCTTACCCTTTGAGTTGTCACCGAAGGTGACATACTTTCGAGGACTATCATTGTCAGCAAGTTCATGAAACATGTCTTTATCTCCGGTCATGTGATCGGTACATGCACTATCAAGAACCCATTCCTTTCCTCCTGACATATATCCCCGAAGATTTGCCATAAGACCAAAGTGTCTCATTGCATCATCAAGATCGAAGTCATCATCATCATCATAGTATCCATGTTCAACATCGTCATGAGGTGGATCAAGTCCTAGAGAGGGTGATTCATTAGAATGAGTTTGACAATAATCTTGCTTATGAATTTTTATAGCTTCGAAAATAATATCACTAATAATACCAACATTTCTTTTGGCACGCATAAGATTTGTAAGCTCAAATAGACGATCACCAAACATAGGATCACTAGTATTCATCTTACTCAAGGCAATAGACTTATGGAGAATTTCATCAAGATTTTTCAAGGAATAATCTGGAAATCGTTCCTCAAGAAATTTCCATATAGTGCAGGCACACTTAAAAGTAGGCAAACATCCAAGCAAGTTTCTATCCTCTAATGATAAGTTCGGCAGTTCTTAGATTCCTAATCATGTCAATTGACTCATCATGGGTGGGATGCATAGGATCAACATAAGGTGCACAAGGGCTAGCAATGTACTTGTTCAAATGATATTGATTGAAAATAACAAGCATCTCATTTTTCCACTCATGAAAATACTCTCCATCAAGAATAGGCACTCTATGTCTTAGACTCCCCAAAGTAGACTCATCCATCTTCCTCCAATGGTGATTAAACCAAAGCAATGGAGACCGATGCTCTGATACCACTTGTAGGACCTTGAGAAGAGGTGTCTAGAGGTGGGGTGATTAGACACTAAGTACCAAAGTTGAAGTTTTTAAGATTCTTTAAGTTTAAGTGGAGTTTAGACACAATTTCAACATTCACAATACATATCAAGCAAGCATGCAAAGAGTATATGAGCAGCGGAAAGTAAAGCACGCAACTTGCAAGAAAGTAAAGGGAAGGGTTTGGAGGATTCAAATGCAATTGGAGACACGGATGTTTTTGGCGTGGTTCCGATAGGTGGTGCTATCGTACATCCATGTTGATGGAGACTTCAACCCACGAAGGGTAACGGTTGCGCGAGTCCATGGTGTGCTCCACCCACGAAGGGTCCACGAAGAAGCAACCTTGTCTATCCCACCATGGCCGTCGCCCACGAAGGACTTGCCTCACTAGCGGTAGATCTTCACGAAGTAGGCGATCTCCTTGCCCTTACAAACTCCTTGGTTCAACTCCACAATCTTGTCGGAGGCTCCCAAGTGACACCTAGCCAATCTAGGAGACACCACTCTCCAAGAAGTAACAAATGGTGCGTTGATAATGAACTCCTTGCTCTTGTGCTTCAAATGATAGTCTCCCCAACACTCAACTCCCCTCATAGGTTTTGGATCTGGTGGAAAGAAGATTTGAGTGGAAAGCAACTTGGGAAGGCTAGAGATCAAGATTCATATGGTAGGAATGGAATATCTTGGCCTCAACACATGAGTAGGTAGTTCTCTCTCAGAAAATGTATGCTGGAAGTGTAGGTTCAGTCTGATGGCTCTCTCCACGAATGAAGAGGAGGTGGAGGGGTATATATAGCCTCCACACAAAATCTAACCGTTACACACAATTTACCAAACTTGGTGGGACCGAATCGTCAAACTCGGTCTGACCGATTTAGCAAATAATGTGACCGTTAGGGTTTTTGGTGGGACTGAGATGCAACTCGGTGAGACCGATACGGTTAGGGTTAGGGCATAACGTAATCTCGGTAAGACCGATTACACAAACTCGGTGAGACCGATTTTGGTAATAAGCTTTCCAGAGAGTTGGTCAGGCAAACTCGGTGGGACCGATTACTCAAACTCGGTGGGACCGATTTTGGTAATAAGTTTTCCAGAGAGTTTGCATTGTAATCTCGGTAGTGCCGATTGCTCAAATTCGGTGTGACCGATTTTGATAATGGACATACACAGAGAGATTACAATCCCATCTCGGTGAGACCGAGATCCCTTATCGGTAAGACCGATTTGCTTAGGGTTTGTGGCAGTGGCTATGACTTTTGGAATCGGTGGCGCCGGATAGGAAGAATCGGTGTGACCGATCTTGTCTTTGGGTTTAGGTCATTTGTGGAAGTGGGAAAGTAGTTGAGGGTTTTGGGGCATATCACTAAGCACATGAAGCAAGAGGCTCATTAAGCAACACCTCATCCCTCCTTGATAGTATTGGCTTTTCCTATAGATTCAATGTGATCTTGGATCACTAAAATATAAAATGAAGAGTCTTGAGCTTGAAGCTTGAGCCAATCCTTTGTCCTTAGCATCTTGAAGGAGTTCCCACATCCTTTAGTCCATGCCACTTCATTGTTGAACTTATCTGAAACATACTAGATAAAGGTGTTAGTCCAACAAGAGATATGTTGACATTAATTACCAAAACCACCTAGGGAGCACTTGTGCTTTAAAATAGCTAGCATGATGTTTTCATGGCTTGTCCGTTTTTTGATGTCATTGCTATGCTAGATCATTGCACATCCTGGTACACCGGCAGAAGCATTCATATAGAGTCATATCTTTGTTCTAGTATCGAGTTGTAATGTTGAGTTGTAAGTAAATAAAAGTGTGATGATCATCATTATAGAGCATTGCCCCATGAAAAAAAGGAAAGGCCAAAGAAGCCTAAATAAAAAAAAGGGGGGCCAAAGAAGCCCATCCAAAAAAGGGGCAATGTTACTATCTCTTTTTCCACACTTGTGCTTCAAAGTAGCACCATGTTCTTCATATAGATTGTCTCCTATGTTGTCACTTTCATATACTAGTGGGAATTTTCATTATAGAACTTGGCTTGTATATTCCAACGATGGGCTTCCTCAAATGCCCTAGGTCTTCATGAGCAAGCAAGTTGGATGCACACCCACTTAGTTTCTTTTGTTGAGCTTTCATACACTTATAGCTCTTAGTGCATCCGTTGTATGGCAATCCCTACTCCTCGCATTCACATCAATTGATGGGCATCTCCATAGCCCGTTGATTAGCCGCGCCGATGTGAGACTTTCTCCTTTTTTGTCTTCTCCACATAACCTCCATCATCATATTCTATTACACCTATAGTGCTATATCCATGGCTTGCACTCATGTATTGCGTGAGAGTTGAAAAAGCTGAAGCGCGTTAAAAAGTATGAACCAATTGCTCGGCTTCTCATCGGGGTTGTGCATGATGGGGGCATTTTGTGTGAAGAAAATGAAGCATGGCCAAACTTTATGATTTTGTAGGGATAAGCTTGCTTTTGCCTTGTTGTTTTGAAAAGACATGATTGCTTTATTGGTTCGCTCGAAGTATTATTGTTTTTATGTCAAATGATAGACTATTGCTTTGAATCACTCGTGTCTTAATATTCATGCCATGATTAGACTTATGATCAAGATTATTCTAGGTAGCATTCCACATCAAAAAATATTTCTTTTTATCATTTACCTACTCGAGGACGAGCAGGAATTAAGCTTGGGGATGCTGATACGTCTCCGTCGTATCTATAATTTTTTATTGTTCCATGCCAATATTATTCACTTTCATATACTTTTTGGTAACTTTTTATATTATTTTTGGGACTAACATATTGATCCAGTGCCCAGTGCCAGTTCCTGTCTGTTGCATGTTTTTTGTTTCGTAGAAACCCAATATCAAACAGAGTCCAAATGGGATAAAAACGGATGGAGATTTTTTTGGAATATTTATGATTTTGGGGAAGTAAAATCAACGCAAAACGGTGTCCGAGGGGGTCACGAGGTAGGGGGCGCGCACTACCCCCCCCCAGGCGCACCCCTGACCCTCGTGGTCCACCCGTAAGGCGGTTGATGCTCTTCTTCTGGCGCAAGAAAGATAATTTTATGAGAAAGATCTGGGCGAAAGATTCACCCCAATCGGAGTTACGGATCTCCAGATATAAAGGAAACGGTGAAGGGGTAGAACCAGAGAACGCAAAAACAGAGAGATAGATCCAATCTCGGAGGGGCTCTCGCCCCTCCCACGCCATGGGAGCCAAGGACCAGAGGGGAAACCCTTCTCCCATCTAGGGAGAAGGTCAATGAAGAATAAGAATAAGAAGAAGGGGGGCTCTCTCCCCCTTGCTTCCGGTGGCGCTGGAACGCCGCCGGGGGCCATCATCATCACCGCGATCTTCACCAACACCGCCGTCATCTTCACCAACATCTCCATCACCTTCCCCCTTCTATATCCAGCGGTCCACTCTCCCGCAACCCGTTGTACCCTCTACTTAAACATGATGCTTTGTGCTTCATATTATTATCCAATGATGTGTTGCCATCCTATGATGTCTGAGTAGATTTCTATTGTCCTATCGGTGATTGATGAATTGCTATGATTGGTTTGAGTTGCATGTTTTATTATTGGTGCTCTCCTATTGTGCCCTCCATGTCACGCAAGCGTGAGGGATTCCCGTTGTAGGGTTTGCAATATGTTTATGATTTGCTTATGGTGGGTGGCGTGAGTGATAGAAGCACAGACCCGAGTAAGTAGGTTGTTTGCGTATGGGATAAAAGGGGACTTGATGCTTTAATGCTATGGTTGGGTTTTACCTTAATGAATCTTTAGTAGTTGCGGATGCTTGCTAGAGTTCCAATCATAAGTGCATATGAGCCAAGTAGAGAAAGTATGTTAGCTTATGCCTCTCCCTCAAATAGAATTGCAATAGTGATTACCGGTCTAGTAATGTAGTCAATTGCTTAGGGAAAATTCCACAACTCCTACCACCACTTTTCCACACTCGCTATATTGCATCTTTATCTAAACAACCCCTAGTTTATGTTTACGTGTTCTTTACTTTCTTGCAAGCTTACCCGAAAACACCTACAAAGTACTTCTAGTTTCATACTTGTTCTAGGTAAAGCGAACGTCAAGCATGCGTAGAGTCGTATCAGTGTCGATAGGACTTGAGAGAGTATTTGTTCTACCTTTAGCTCCTCGTTGTGTTTGACACTCTTACTTATCGAAAGAAGCTACAACTATCCCCTATACTTGTGGGCTATCACATATACACACAGGTTGATCATTGATCTCTTAGCCGTGTGCGGTGCCCCCCTTCAGCATAATCCACCTCAGCCATATCGTTGAGGTGCTTAGGCGAAGCCCTGTGTCGGTAGCATCATCATCACCATCATCACGTCATCGTGCTGACGAAACTCTCCCTCGACACTTTGCTAGATCAGAGTTCGTGGGACGTCACTGAGCTGAACGTGTGCAGATCGCGAAAGTGTCATACGTTCGGTACTAGGATCGGTCGATCGTGAAGACATATGACTACATCAACCGCGTTGTCATAACGCTTCCGCTTTCGGTCTATGAGGGTACATGGACAACACTCTCCCCTCTCGTTGCTATGCATCACCATGATCTTGCGTGTGCGTAGGATTTTTTTGAAATTACTACGTTCCCCAACAATGGAATCTGAGCCAGGTTTATGCGTAGATGTTATATGCACGAGTAGAACACAAGCGAGTTGTGGGCGATAATAGACATACTGCTTACCAGCATGTCATACTTTGATTCGATGGTATTGTTGGATGAAGTGGCCCGGACTGACATTACGCGTACGCTTACGCGAGACTGGTTCTACCGACGTGCTTCGCACACAGGTGGCTGGCGGGTGTCAGTTTCTCCAACTTTAGTTGAATCGAGTGTGGCTACGCCCGGTCCTTGTTGAAAGTTAAAACAGCACATACTTGACAAAAAATCATTCTGGTTTTGATGCGTAGGTAAGAATGGTTCTTGCTGAGCCCGTAGCAGCCACGTAAAACTTGCAACAACAAAGTAGAGGACGTCTAACTTGTTTTTGCAGGGCATGTTGTGATGTGATATGGTCAAGACATGAGATGATCATATTTTGTAACAAAGTTATCGGCAACTGGCAGGAGCCATATGGTTGTCGCTTTATTGTATGCAATGCAATCACCCTGTAATTGTTTTTACTTTATCATTAAGCAGTAGCGATAGTCATAGAAACAATAGTTGGCGAGACAACAACGATGCTACAATGGAGATCACGGTGTCGCGCCGGTGATGATGGTGATCATAACGGTGCTTTGGAGATGGAGATCAAAGGCACAACATGATGATGGCCATATCATATCACTTATATTGATTGCACGTGATGTTTATCTTTTATGCATCTTATTTTGCTTAGTTCGGCGGTAGCATTATAAGATGATCTCTCACTAAATTTCAAGGTACAAGTGTTCTCCGTGAGTATGCACTGTTGCAGAAGTTCGTTGTGCCGAGACACCACGTGATGATCGGGTGTGATAAGCTCTACGTTCACATACAACGGGTGCAAGCCAGTTTTGCACACGCAGAATACTCGGGTTAAACTTGACGAGCCTAGCATATGCAGATATAGCCTCGGAACACTGAGACCGAAAGGTCGAGCGTGAATCATATAGTAGATATAATCAACATAGTGATGTTCACCATTGAAAACTGCTCCATCTCACGTGATGATCGGACATGGTTTAGTTGATTTGGATCACGTGATCACTTAGATGATTAGAGGGATGTCTATCTAAGTGGGAGTTCTTAAGTAATATGATTAATTGAACTTTAATTTATCATGAACTTAGTCCTGATAGTATCTTGCAAATTATGTTTTTATATGTGTTCCTAGAGAAAACTAAGTTGAAAGATGATAGTAGCAATGATGCGGACTAGGTCCGTAATCTGAGGTTTATCCTCATTGCTGCATAGAAGAATTATGTCCTTGATGCACCACTAGGTGACAGACCTATTGTAGGAGCAGATGCAGACGTTATGAATGTTTGGCTAGCTCAATATGATGACTATTTGATAGTTTAGGGCACCATGCTTAACGGCTTAGAATCGGGACTTCAAAGACGTTTTGAACGTCATGGACCATATGAGATGTTCCAAGAGTTGAAGTTAATATTTCAAGCAAATACCCGAGTTGAGAGATATAAAGTCTCTAACAAGGTCTATAGCTAAAAGATGGAGGAGAATAGCTCAAGCAGTGAGCATGTGCTCAGATTGTCTGGGTACTACAATCGCTTAAATCAAGTGGGAGTTAATCTTCCAGATAAGAAAGTGATTGACAGAGTTCTCTAGTCACCATCACCAAGTCACTGGAACTTCGTGATGAACTATAGTATACAAGGGATGATGAAAACGATTCCCGAGCTCTTCGTGATGAACTATTGGTTATTGGCTGGAGACATGTCTCGGTCATGTCTACATAGTTCTCGAACCCGTAGGGTCCGCACGCTTAACGTTCGGTGACGATCGGTATTATGAGTTTATGTGTTTTGATGTACCGAAGGTTGTTCAGAGCCCCGGATGAGATCAGGGACATGACGAGGAGTCTCGAAATGTTCGAGACGTAAAGATCGATATATTGGAAGGCTATATTCGGACATCACAAAGGTTCTAAGTGGTGCGGGTATTTATCGGAGTACCGGAGAGTTACGAGAATTCGCCGGGGAGTATATGGGCCTTATTGGGCTTTAAGGGAGAGAGAGAGGGGCTGCCTAGGGCAGGCCGCCCCCCCCAAGGGCCTAGTCCGAATTGGACTAGGGGGAGGGGCGGCGCCCCCTCCTTCCTTCTCTCCTCTCTTCCCTTTCCTTCTCTCCAACTCCTACTACTTGGAAGGGGGGAATCCTACTCCCGGTGGGAGTAGGACTCCCCAGGGTGCGCCATAGTAGAGGGTCGGCCCTCCCCCTCCTCCACTCCTTTATATACAGGGGAGGGGTACCCCATATACACACAAGTTGATCATTGATCTCTTAGCCGTGTGCGGTGCCCCCCTCCACCATAATCCACCTCGGTCATATCGTTGAGGTGCTTAGGCGAAGCCCTATGTCGGTAGCATCATCATCACCATCATCACGTCGTCGTGCTGACAAAACTCTCCATCAACACTTTCCTGGATTGAAGTTCGTGGGATGTCACCGACCTAAGAGCATCTCCAGCCGCGCCCCCAACAAGGCCCCCAGGCGACTTTTCGGCCACCGGCGCCAAAAAATCGGCCCAGTCGCGCCCCCAAGGGCCCATTTTTCGCCGGCTCGGGCCAAAATTGGCGTCGGCGGACCCAACTCGAACCCGATGCGCTGGGGGTGCTCGGGGGCGCCGGGCGAATCGTTTTTGGCATGAAAGAGCCGCGGGCCCTCCTTGCCAGCGACTCGTCTTTCTTCTCGCCGCTTCGTCGTCCTCATCGCCTCGTTTACCGCAACGAATCAATGCCAAAGTTGCCGCGCACTGCCGCGCCGGTCAGCCTCCACTGGTGCCTCACGGGCGGCGCAGTGAAGACCGGACGACGCGTGTCCCCTCGCCCGCCACGTCGACATGCAGCGGCCACGCGTACGAGCGGCGCCTCGGCCTATATAAGTCGACCCCCGGCGCGCCGGTGACATGCACAGAGTCTCCATCGCTGACGTGCCATTTCTCCCCCTTCTCCCCTCTCCTCTCGCCGTCTCCAGTTAGCATGGCCGAGCGCTTCCCAGGCGACGGCGTGGCGGCGAACGGCTTCGGCCGCCGCCACCTTCACAAGAACGAAGCTCGGCTCCTCTTCGAGGCCGAGTACCCGGTCCCGCCAGACATGCGGGTGCCCGGGGCATGGAGAATCAGCGCCGGCGGGGTCCCGGTGCCACCACCGCCCATCGGGGCAGCGCGGCATGCGGAGATCGCGCGTATCCGCGCCTCCTTATCGCGGGCGGCGAGGGAAGGACCGCGGTACATCCCCGACAGCCCGCTCTGGGAGCCATACTTCCGCCGCCACCACGCCGAACAGCTCGAGGCCATGAACGGTGTCGTGCCCTCCGGAAGGCTCAACTCTGAGGGGCGGTGCCGATGGTGGGGCGTGCCCTGCCGCACGCTGGAGGCTGTCCTCGAGTACATCGAGGGCGGCAACACGCCGAGGCTCGAGTACCCCGCTCCCCCATCCTTCTCTCACCGACATGGGAGCTCGTGGACGCCAAGGCGCATGGAGCAGCCCGGGGCGTCCTCCTCCTCGTCCGGCCGCTCGTCCGGCTCTCCCTGCCTCCGCCCCGTCAAGCCGGAGCCCCAAGACACGCCTGTCAGCGGGCACACCCGCAGCTCCGGCGTCCGCATCGGCGACTCCACCCCCCCTCTGGCCGCCTCGTCCTCGTCGCGCCCAAGCCGGAGCCCGACCTCCCCGCGGAGTACGAGCAGATTGCCCAGCGTGGCTTCTCTGACGAGGAGGCCCTATAGTGGGCTCGGGACGACTACCTCCGCGACGAGATGGTCCGGCAACGCCGGGCCCTGGAGGAGATAGCCGCCCGCAAACGTGGGCGCGAGGACGAGCACGACGTCGTGATCCTTGACAGCGACAAGAACGAGGACGCCCCCGGACCGTCCAACCCGCCGTGCCAACCGAGGGAGGGTTGCATCAGGGACGGCGGCCGCGGCGGAGGCGGCGACGTCGATGACAACGACGGCGGCGGCGGAGGCGGCGACATCGACGACGACGACCGCGGCGGCGGCGACGACGACTACATGCGGTTCTACAGCCTCCCCGGCATGTAGAACTGCAAGGGCGGCGGGCGGCGAGGAGCAGCGAGGGAGACGGCGAGGAGCAGCCTAGTAGTTTTTTTTCTTTTTTGTAAAATATTTTTAAATATGAACGAACTCCCTGAAGTTTGTTTGAATTTGCGCCGTGTTTGTGTCGTAATTTAAATTTTCAAAAAAAAGTGGGCGCCACGACTGGGGGGCATCACGCCCCCATCGCGTGGTTTAGCGTCGGTGCGCCCCCAGGGGGCGATTTTTAGCGCCTACTGGGGGGCCAACGGCTAGAGATGCTCTAAACGTGTGCAGATCACGGAGGTGTCTTACATTCGGTACTAGGATCGGTCGATCGTGAAGACGTACGACTACATCAACCGCGTTGTCATAATGCTTCCGCTTTCGATCTACGAGGGTACGTGGACAACACTCTCCCCTCTTGTTGCTATGCATCAACATGATCTTGCGTGTGTGTAGGAATTTTTTTGAAATTACTACGTTCCCCAACACTCCAAGCGCAGAGTTTTGTAGGACAGTAGCAAATTTTCCTCAAGTGGATGACATAAGGTTTATCAATCCGTGGGAGGCGTAAGATGAAGATGGTCTCTCTCAAACAACCCTGCAACCAAATAACGAAGAGTCTCTTGTGTCCCTAACACACACAATACAATGGTAAATTGTATAGGTGCACTAGTTCGGCGAAGAGATGGTGATACAAGTGTAATATGGATGGTATATATAGGTTTTTGTAATCTGAAAATATAAAAACAGCAAGCTAGCTAGTAGTAAAAGTGAGCAAAAATAGTATTGCAATGCTTGGAAACAAGGCCTAGTGTTCATACTTTCACTAGTGCAAGTTCTCTCAACAATGATAACAAAATTAGATCATATGACAATCCCTCAACGTGCAACAAAGAATCACTCCAAAGTTCCTATCACGGAGAACATAAGATGAAATTGCTTGTAGGGTACGAAACCACCTCAAAGTTATTCTTTCCGATCAATCCATTGGGCTATTCCTATAAGTATCACAAATAGCCCTAGAGTTCATAGTAAAATAACACCATATGACACACATCAATCAAACCCTAATGTCACCTAGATACTCCAATGTCACCACAAGTATCCGTGAGTCAATTGTATGATATGCCTCACACAATCTCAGATTCATAATATTCAATCCAACATAAAGAACTTCAAGAGTACCCCAAGATTTCTATCGGAGAAAGGAATATGAAAATGCGTACCAACCCCTATGCATAGATTACCCCATTGTCACCACGGGAATCCGCAAGTTGATAACCAAAATATACATCAAGTGGATGAACAGAACATCCCATTGTCTCCACGGATATCCCATCGCAAGACATACATCAAGTGCTCTCACATCCAAAGATTCAATCCGACATAAGAAAACCTCAAAAGAAAAGACTCAATTCATCACAAGGAGATAGAGGGGGAGAAACATCATATGATCTGACTATAATAACAAAGCTCATGGTACATCAAGATCATGCCAAATCAAGAACACGAGAGAGAGAGAGAGATCAAACACATAGCTACTGGTACATACCCTCAGCCCTGAGGGTGAACTACTCCCTCCTCATCATGGGGAGCGTCGGGATGATGAAGATGGCCTCCGGTGATGGTTTCCCCCTTCGGTAGGGTGCCGGAACAGGCTCCCGATCGGTTTTTCGTGGCTACAGAGGCTTGCGGCGGCGGAACTCCCGATCTAGGTTTATTCTGGGGGTTTCTATATTTATAAGAATTTTTGGCGTCGGGAACAAGCCAGGGGGGTTCACAAGGAGCCCACAAGACCAGAGAGCACCCCCAGGGGGTAGGGAGCGCCCTCCACCCTTGTGGAGGTCTCATGGATCTTCTGGCCCAACTCTTTTGCTTCGGGGGCTTCTTTTGGTCCATAAAAAATCACCATAAATTTTCAGGTCAATTGGACTCCGTTTGATATTCCTTTTCTGTAAAACTCAAAAACAAGGAAAAACAGAAACTGTCACTTGGCTCTAGGTTAATAGGTTAGTCCCAAAAATAATATAAAATAGCATATAAATGCATACAAAACATCCAAGATGGATAATATAATAGCATGGAATAATAAAAAATTATAGATACGTTGGAGATGTATCAGTAGGCCTGTGCTGAACTACTCATGCATCATTGGAAGGCAGCAAGGATGATGTGCAATCCCTCCGTGACCGATTCCCCCTCCGGCAGAGTACCGGAAAAGGCCACCAAATGGGATCGCAGAAGAACAAAAGCTTGCGGCGGCGGAAAAAGTGTTCCGGGTGGCTCTCTGTCGCGCCTCCCCCCCCCCCCCGGGGGGGCACGCCCCTCGAGCTTGTGGCTCTCTCATATCTCGTCTGGTATCCTCCTGAAGCTTCGAGGGTCCCTTCTGGTCCATAAAAAAATAATCCAAAGATTTTTTCGTTTGAACTTCATTTGGTAAAGATTTTCTGAAAAGCCAAAATCAAGCAAAAAACAGCAACTGGCACTAGGCACTAGGTTAATAGGTTAGTCCCAAAAATGATATAAAATAACATATACATGGATATAAAACATCCAAGATTGATACTATAATAGCATGGAACAATCAAAAGTTATAGATACGTTGGAGACGTATCAAGCATCCCCAACCTTAATTCCTGCTCGTCCTTGAGTAGGTAAATGATAAAAACAGAATTTTTTATGTGGTATGCTACTTAACATGTTTATCATGTAATCTTTCTTTTACGGTATGAATATTAAGATCTGAATGATTCAAAGCAATAGTCTATAATTTGATATAAAGACATTAATCCTCAGGCATACCAACAAACAGTCATGCCTTTCAAAATAAAAATGCTAAAGAACGATATCCCTACAAAATCATATAATCTTGTCATGCTTGGTATTTCTAACGCAAAGTATTAATCATGAACTACCCTGATGGCAGGCCGAGAAATTGGTTCATACTTTTTAACGCGCTTCAGCTTTTTCAACCCCACGCAATACATGAGCGTGTGCCATGGACATAGCACTATGAGTGGAATAGAATGTGGTGATAGAGATCAATAAGCGGAAGTCAAAAGGAAGATAGTCTCACATCGACGCGGCTAATCAACGGGCTATGGAGATGCCAATCAATTGATGTTAATGCAAAGAGTAGGGATTGCCATGCAACGGGATGCACTAAGAGCTATAAGTGTATGAAGTCCCAAACTAAAAACTAAGTGGGTGTGCATCCAATTTGCTTGCTCATGAGGACCTCGGGCATTTGAGGAAGTCCATCATTGGAATATACAAGCCAAGTTCTATAACATTAAATTCCCACTAGTATATGAAAGTGACAACATAGGAGACTCTCTATATGAAAAACATGGTGCTAGTCTAAAGCACAAGTGTGGAAAAAGATAGTAACATTGCCCCTTCTCTCTTTTTCTCTCATTTCATGAATTTTTTGGGGTTCTTTTTGGCCTCTGTTTTTCTCTTTTTTATTATATTTTTTGTTCGGTTTCTCATCCCGACTTGTGAGGGACTCATAGTATCCATCATCCTTTCCTCACTGGGCCAATGCTCTCGTAATGATGATCATCACACTTTTATTTAATTACAACTCAATGTTACAACTCGATACTCGAACAATATGACTCTATATGTATGCCTCTGGCAGTCACTACAAAAAAATACACTTCCGTGATGATACGTGTTTGTCACAGTAGGTCACGTTTTTTGTCATGCATGTACATCCATGACGATTTTATGACAGCAAGATAGTCATACCTGTGCTGTCGTAGAAGTGTTCCATGACATTACCAAAATTATCATCACGGGAGTGTCCACTTCCATGACGATAAACCACGCGTCATAGATGTGCTTTCGTCAAGGGTGACCGACACATGGCATCCACCATAACGGGTCGCGTTAAGCTATCGGGTTCCGGTTTGCATCCGATAACCCATTAACAGCCCCGACCAATGGGGATTTTCCACGTGTAAAATTCTCATTCGCTAGAGGATCCACGTGTCGGCTCAACGTTGGGACAGATGCCATCCACTCATAGTACGGGAGGCGCCTATGATACGTCAGCACGTGGCAAGGCCCACTAGTGGCCCATTCCGGTGAAAAAGGCTGGCCTAGTAAAAATTAGCAGGCCGGCCCATATAAGGCCTACTTATGTCAGGTCCATTTAAGCCCATGACCCATATGAGATGTGCCAATTCGGCTCGTCAATGGCTCGTTAACAATTTGACACCATTGCAGCCCATCATCTGTTCGAGCCCGTTAACAGCCTGCTATATATTTGGGCTCAATATCGGCCCGATGTGATTTCGGACTGTTAACGGCCCATCCAAGGGATGGACCAATTTTCAGGATATACGACTTTCGGCCTTTTAGCGACCCATTTTAAGTGTTGGGGCAATTTCTGGCCCAATGTGTCTTTTAGCCTGTTAATGGCCCATAAATGAGCCGGGCCACTTGGAGTCAGACCTGAGTTTTGGCCTTTTAATGCCCCATGCTCTTCATGGTCCAATACCAGCCCGGTTTCTCTTTTGGCCTGCTAAAGGCCCACAACACAGTTGGGCCATATACAGTACGACCTGACTTTCGGCCTCTTAGTGGCCCATGCTCTTCATGGTCCAGTATGAGCTTGCTTTCACTTTCGGCCTACTAAAGGCCCACAGTATAGTTGGGCCATATGTAGGCCGACCTTAGTATCGTCCTATTAACGGCCCGTGAAATCAAATGGGCCCACCTGTTGCTCGCTTCAATGTCGGCCTATTAACGGCCCGAGAGGTAACAGGGCCGAGCATTAACTGTCAGCCCGTTTCAATTATAGTGACCCAATAGAGATTTCAGCCTGGTTACGGCCCATTAACTTAATGGGCCCACTAAAGTTCGAACATGTTTGTAGGCCCAATTAGATCATTTGAGCCCATTACGATGAGCAATTATGCACAGGACAAAAACCGATCAATCAAAGGCCTATGAGAATTTTGGCTCCTGAGAGCCCATTAGGGAAGCCCATTAAAGGCAGTGGGCTGCTTCCTTCATATAGGGCCCATGACTATTTGTGCTAACTAATAGTTTCACTACTTTTTTAGCTTCCTAGCGACCAGTTAGCTGGAATGCAAGGCGCACTAAGCAAAGGTATGACATACAAGGAAAAACATTGCACATCCAGCATATATTACAGAAATTTACATCCACTGGGCAATCAAAGATTGATGACAGTGCAAATAAATGAACAGAACCTAACGATCTACAATGTCACAATCTGCAACCTCAATGCAGATGACGCCCATAAGCATGTGAGCAAGTTCTTCCTTCTTTGCTATACCATCTCTGAAAACATATCAATTGTTGTTGTGCAAGAATGTGCACCTCTGATTCCTCCACAATTTCCATCATTGCTCCAGCCAGTAATTGGTTCACCAACATACATCTTTTCCGTTGCATCCGAGACAGAGGAAACTGAATAGATTCAGATGTCGATTCTGGCATGCTTGTATTTTTTTTTGAGGGAAGGCCATCATGGCTAGCTTTATTAAGACTTAAAACGGGATTACATCATCTAGGAGTTTGGGTATGACACAATCTGGAGGATCGTTCGCCCAACTCCTACTAAGATTATTACAATAACAATAATTTGCTAGCACATGCGCTACTTGGTTCGTTTCACGACCACAATGTCTGAATTTAACCTTCCCAATCATCGATGCCACTTCCACACATTCAGCAAAGATGACCGCAGCAACATCCTACCATCTGTTTTGGCCTGAGCATTGTTCAATCACCGTTGTAGAGTCCGATTTAGCTTCAACTCTAGGAAAGCCCAAGGAGTTTGCCAAGACAAGTCCATCCCTCATCGCTTGAGCTTCAGAGGATACCACATCCACAGCATGCAGTATAAAGGTGCATTGAGCTGCCAAGAACTTCCCCTTCTCATCTCTGATTACTGCTGCTGTTGCCCCCGACCTCTCATTCTTAAAGAATGCTGCATCAACGTTCACCTTGACAAACTTTGGTTCTGGTCTCATCCATCTTTGTATCCGGTTGTCTCGGGGTTTATGATTAGCTTCCTAGAAATTGTTAGCAATTTCCATTACCGACATAGACCATCTGGAGATTAGGGGGGGTGAGCCATTATGTGTGATCTCTCGTCAGATCCACCACAGATACCACCCCCCCCCCCACTGCAATGACTTGTTTGACATCTAAGCCAGGCTTAAGAGGGAGCGAGCGATCATCCATCAACAAAAAAATTTCTAGGACTACTGATCCTGATCGCTGCCCCTCCATATATTGTTCAACAATGTCTAATATTCCCAAACTTTTCCATAATTCCTTCGCATGCAGGCAGCCGAACAGAAGATGTTTAATATCTTCAGCCCCTCCCTGGCATATTGGGCACCCGCTTTCACTTCCAACATGGCGATTTGCGAGAATGGATTTTACGGGGATAATTCCATGCAATGCCCGCCAACAAAAGATAGAAACTTTTCGTGGGATCTTGAGTTTCCAAAGCTTACTCCAAATCTCCGGAGTTTGAGAGCACGCAGGACTCTCTGTCCTATTTGCACGTGCCCTAAAAGATCGCTCCCACTGTAGTTTGTACGCTGATCGAACAGTAAATATGCCATTACGATCAGAATGCCATGCAATAAAATCATCAAAGGAATTAGTATTGACCGGAATCTGTAATATCCTTTGAACATCCACCGGATTAAGGATAGATCTGATAATCTCCTCATCCCATGTTCCTGTATAAGGATCCAGTAGCTCGCTAACTGAGGTTAGGATAGATTGACCCCGACTTGAGATTACCTTACGGTCTGGACTTGCAGGTATCCATGGATCCTGCCAAATGTTGACACTCTCTCCAGTACCAATGCGCCAGATATAACCCATCTTGAAAGTCTCCAGTCCCTTCATCACACTCTGCCATGTGAATGATGCGCCATTTTTAAGAGTTGCATGAAGTAAATCAACATTTGGGTAGTATTTTGCCTTTAACACTCGAGCACAAAGGGACTCTGGATTAGTAATCAGGCGCCAACACTGTTTTGAAAGCATTGCCAAGTTAAAAGAGTATAAGTCCCTGAACCCCAAACCACCTTCAATCTTGGGATAGCACATTTTCCACCACGTATACCAATGCATTCTTTTATGATCCTCATCATCACCTCACCAGAACTCCGCAATCATATATGTGATCTCCTTGCATATCCCTTTCGGAATACTAAATATTGACATTGCAAACACTGGAATTGCTTGGGCAACAGATTTGATAAGAATTTCCTTACCTCCTGTGGATAGTTGTTTCTCAATCCATCCTTTTAACAATTCCTTGATTCTTTCACAAAAGTGTCTGAAACAATCACTCCGGTCTGCTCCCACCAAAGCAGGCAATCCAAGATACTTATCTGATAATGCTTCAGTATCAATATTAAGGATTTGACAAATTTCAGTCCTAGATACAGCCGAAGTATTTGGACTGAAGAACACACTTGATTTGTTCACACTCACCATTTGTCCCGAACTCTGGCAATAGGTTTCTAATGCATGCTGTAAGGAAGCTGCATTTAAGGTATCTGCTGTCATAAGAATCAAAGAGTCGCCAGCAAAAAAAGATGTGATACTGATGGTGCATTTCTGCACACTCTGATTCCTTCAATGCCACTAGCTTCTTCTTCATACTGCAGTAAACTAGATAGGCCTTCCGCACATAAGAGGAACAAGTAAGGGGAGATAGGATCTCCCTGCCTTAAACCCTTGGTAGGAACAAGTATCTGTCTCTTGGGAATTAAATCTCACTTTGTACTTAACAGAGGACACACATGCCATTATCATATCTATCCATTGTTCATGAAAACCCAAGGCAGCCATCATATCATGTAAGAATGATCATTCAACCCTATCATAAGCTTTATGCATGTCCAACTTTACTGCACAAAGGCCACTACCGGTTCTCTTATTTTTGATATTATGCACACATTCATAAGCAATCAAAATATTATCAGTAATCATCCTTCCCGGTACAAAAGCACTTTGTGTGGGAGAAATAATATCAGGCGGGATATTCTTCAACCGTAATGCTAACATTTTGGAGATGATTTTATAAATAACATTACAGAGACTTATAGGGCGAAATTGACTGACCAGCTCGGGGGTTTCAACTTTCGGTATCATTACAATTACCGTATCATTCCAATCATCGGGTATCTTCCTGGAGTTGATTGCTTGCAACACCTTATTCGATATATCTTCTCCAATGACATGCCAAAACTTCTTGAAGAAAATAGCATGGATACCATCTGGGCCAGGGGCTTTCAGATCCCCTATGCTAAACACTGCTTTTTTAACGTCCTCTGCCAAGAAAGGAGCCATTAAGAAATCATTCATTTGTGTGTTGACCTTGGCCTGCACCTTCTATAATAAACTGGGATCTGTGTGTAGCACTTCAGATGTAAAGAGGTTTGAAAAGTACTCATGAATATGGGAATTCAACTATGGAATACCCTCGATGAAACTCCCTCCATCGTATTTCAGTTTCTTGACGTAGTTTCTTTTTCTCCTGGCAGAAGCAAAAGCTTGGAAGAATTTTGTATTTCGGTCACCACAAGTGAGCCATGTTGCCCTTGAGCGCTGCATTGTCTGTATCTCCTCAATTTCCAGTAGGTATTCAACTAGCTCAGCTAGCTCTTTCCTTTTTATGTCAGACTCGTCATCCATCAGCCCAGCCATCACCTCTTCCAATTCCCTTTTGAAAGCACAAGTGCTCCCTAGGTGGTTTTGGTAATTAATGTCAACATATCTCTTGTTGGACTAACACTTTTATCTAGTATATTTCAGATAAGTTCAACAATGGAGTGGCATGGACTAAAGGTTGTGGGAACTCCTTCAAGATGCTAAGGACAAAGGATTGGCTCAAGCTTCAAGCTCAAGACTCTTCATTTTACATTTTTAGTGATCCAAGATCACATTGAGTCTATAGGAAAAGCCAATACTATCAAGGAGGGATGAGGTGTTGCTTAACGAGCCTCTTGCTTCATGTGCTTAGTGATATACTCCAAAACCCTCAACTACTTTCCCACATCCACAAATGACCTAAACCCAAAGCCAAAATCGGTCACACCGAAACTTCCTATCCGGCGCCACCGATTACAAAAGTTATAGCCACTGCCACAAACCCTAAGCAAATCAGTCTTACCGATAGGGATCTCGGTCTCACCGAGATGGGATTGTAATCTCTCTGTGTATGTCCATTATCAAATCGGTCCCACCGAGTTTGAGCAATCGGTACTACCAAGATTACAATGCAAACTCTCTGGAAACTTATTGCCAAAATCGATCTCACCGAGTTTGGGTAATCGGTCCCACCGAGTTTGCCTGACCAACTCTCTGGAAAGCTTATTACCAAAATCGGTCTCACCGAGTTTGTGTAATCGGTCTTACCGAGATTACGTTATGCCCTAACCCTAACTGAATCGGTCTCACCGAGATGCATGTCGGTCCCACCAAAATTCACTAACGGTCACTAGGTTTACTAAATCGGTTCGACCGAGTTTAACAATTCGGTCCCACCGAGTTTGGTAAATTGTGTGTAACGGTTGGATTTTGTGTGGAGGCTATATATACCCCTCCACCTCCTCCTCATTCGAAAAGAGAGCCATCAGAACGAACCTACACTTCCAACTTACCATTTCTGAGAGAGAACCACCTACTCATGTGTTGAGGCCAAGATATTCCATTTCTACCATATGAATCTTGATCTCTAGCCTTCCCCAAGTTGCTTTCCACTCAAATCTTCTTTCCACCAGATCCAAACCCATTGAGAGAGAGTTGAGTGTTGGGGAGACTATCATTTGAAGCACAAGAGCAAGGAGTTCATCATCAACGCACCATTTGTTACTTCTTGGAGAATGGTGTCTCCTAGATTGGCTAGGTGTCACTTGGGAGCCTCCGACAAGATTGTGGAGTTGAACCAAGGAGTTTGTAAGGGCAAGGAGATCGCCTACTTCGTGAAGATCTACCGCTAGTGAGGCAAGTCCTTCGTGGGCGACGGCCATGGTGGGATAGACAAGGTTGCTTCTTCGTGGACCCTTCGTGGGTGGAGCCCTCCGTGGACTCGCGCAGCCGTTACCCTTCGTGGGCTGAAGTCTCCATCAACGTGGATGTACGATAGCACCACCTATCGGAACCACGCCAAAAACATCCGTGTCTCCAATTGCATTTGAATCCTCCAAACCCTTCCCTTTACTTTCTTGCAAGTTGCATGCTTTACTTTCCGCTGCTCATATACTCTTTGCAAGCTTGCTTGATATGTATTGGAATTGTTGAAATTGTGCTTAAGCTTCACTTAAACCAAAAGAATCTTAAAAACTGCAACTTTGGTACTTAGTGTCTAATCACCCCCCTCTAGACACCTCTTCTAAAGGTCCTACATGTGGTATCAGAGCATTAGTCTCCATTGCTTTGGTTTAATCACCATTGGAGGAATATGGATGAGTCTACTATTGGGAGTATTAGACATAGAGTGCCTATTCTTGATGGAGAGTATTTTCATGAGTGGGAAAATGAGATGCTTGTTATTTTCAATCAATATGATTTTAACAAGTACATTGCTAGCCCTTGTGCACCTTATGTTGATCCTATGCATCCTACCCATGATGAGTCAATTGACATGATTAGGAATCTTAGAACTGCCAATCTTATCATTAGAGGATTGCCTAGAAACTTGCTTTGATGTTTGCCTACTTTCAAGTGTGCCTACACCATATGGAAATTTCTTGAGGAATGATTTCCTGATTATTCCTTGAAAAATCTTGACGAAATTCTCCATAAGTCTATTGCCTTGAGTAAGATGAATACTAGTGATCCTTTGTTTGGTGATCGTCTATTTGAGCTTACTAACCTTATGCGTGCCAAAGGAAATGTTGGTATCATTAGTGACATTATTTCTGAAGCTATAAATTCATAAGCAAGATTATCAAACTCATTCTAATGAATCACCCTCTCTAGGACTTGATCCACCACATGACGATGTTGAACATGGATACTATGATGAGGATGATGAGAGTGACTTCGATCTTGATGATGCAATGAGACATTTTGGTCTTATGGCAAATCTTCGGGGATATATGTCAGGAGGAAAGGAATGGGTTCTTGATAGTGGATGTACCGATCACATGACCGGAGATAAAGACATGTTCCATCAGCTTGCTGATAATGATAGTCCTCAAAAGTATGTCACTTTCGGTGACAACTCCAAGGGTAAGGTGGTTGGCCTCGGTAAGGTGGCCATATCACATGATAGCTCCATACAAAATGTCATGCTCGTTGAATCTCTTGGTTACAACTTACTTTCAGTATCTAGACTTGCTGATTTCGTTTTCAATGTTCTATTTACTGAAGTAGATTGACAAGTATTTCGTCGAGATAATCATAAAATGGTCTTTACCGGTGTGCGTAGAGGTGATCTATACATTGTTGATTTCACTAAAAAGGCTCAACCTAAAACTTGCTTCATTGCTAAATCCTCAAAAGGTTGGTTATGGCATAGACGATTAGGTCATGTTGGTATGAGAAACCTTGACAAGCTTATTAAAGGAAATCATATCCTTGGAGTTAACGATGTCATATTTGATAAGGATAGACTTTGCAGCGCTTGTCAGGCAGGTAAACAGGTTGGAGGAAGGCATCCCGTGAAGAACATCATGACTACCAGGAGGCCACTCGAGCTACTTCACATGGATCTCTTTGGTCCCAACTCCTACAAGAGTCTCGGTGGAAATTCTTTTGGTCTAGTTATAGTTGATGATTTTTCCAGATTTACGTGGGTGTTCTTTCTCGATGATAAATCACAGGTCCAAAAGATCTTCAAATACTTCGCAAGGAAGGCCCAAAATCAATTTGAAGTGAAGATCAAGAAGGTTCGCAACAACAACGGAACGGAGTTCAAGAACGCAAATGTGGACACCTTTCTTGACGAAGAAGGGATTTCACACGAGTTCTCAGCTACATACACACCTCAACAAAACGGAGTTGTTGAGAGGAAGAATCGGACGCTCATTGAAATGGCGAGAACAATGCTTGATGAGTACAAGACGCCGAAGCATTTTTGGGCGGAAGCGGTTGAGACAGCTTGTCATGCAACAAATCGCTTGTATCTTCACAAGCTACTCGGCAAGACGGCATACGAGCTCCTCACCGGTAACAAACCCCAAGTTGGATACTTTCAAGTATTCGGCTCAAAGTGCTACATTCTTGATAAGCATCGTCGCTCTAAATTTGCTCCTAAGTCTCATGAAGGTTTCCTACTATGTTATGGCTCAAACTCTCACACTTACCGTGTCTACAACAATTTCACCCGAAAGGTTGAAGAGACGGTAGATGTGAAGTTTGATGAATCTAACGGCTCGCAAGTAGAGCAATTGCCAATTGATGTAGGTGACAAAGATCCTTCGGAAGCAATTTAAGACTTGGCTATTGGCAAGGTTCGTCCAACTGAGGTGAAGGAGAGTACCTCGTCCGTCCGAGTGGAAGCTTCAACTTCACAACAAGGTGAACCAAGAGTTGATACGGAAGCATCCACAAGTGGGACACACCAAGATGAAGATAACGAGGAACTGCATCAAGATGAACGTCAACAACCTCCTTCTCCACCACGACAAGAGAACGACAATGCCAACAATGAAGAAGGCCAAGAAGAAGAAGAACAAGATGAAGAAGATGTTCAACGAAGACCCAAGCAAAAGGTTTCACGAGTTCGAGCAAGAGTTGCTAAAGATCATCCCGTCGAGCAAATCTACAATGACATTCAAACCGGGAGAATCACTCGCTCTAAAACTCGTTTAGCTAACTTTTGTGAAAACTATTCTTTCATCTCTAGCATTGAACCTATGAAGGTTGAAGAAGCATTGGAAGACCTGGATTGGATAAATGCTATGCATGAAGAGCTACATAACTTTCAGAGGAATCAAGTTTGGACATTGGTTGAGAAGCCCGACAACAACCACAACGTCATCGGTACCAAATGGGTGTTTCGCAACAAGCAAGATGAAGATGGACAAGTAGTTCGCAACAAAGCACGTCTCGTCGCCCAAGGTTACACACAAGTCGAAGGTATGGACTATGGTGAGACTTACGCCCCCGTTGCTAGACTTGAGTCCATTCGCATTTTACTTGCCTATGCTAATCATCATGATATCACCTTGTACCAAATGGACATTAAAAGTGCTTTTCTAAATGGTGAGATAGAGGAGGAAGTTTATGTTAAGCAACCCCCCGGCTTTCTCAATCCTAAGAAACCCAATCATGTTTACAAACTTCACAAAGCCCTTTATGGTCTTAAACAAGCTCCTAGAGCTTGGTATAAATGCTTAACCAAGTTCCTTATTGAAAAAGGCTTTGAAATTGGGAAAATTGATTCTACTCTTTTTTACTAAAAGGGTTAATGGAGAACTATTTGTATGCCAAATCTATGTTGATGATATTATATTTGGTTCGACTAACCCTCATTTTAGTGAAAAGTTTGGGAAGCTAATGTCGCAGAAGTTTGAGATGTCTATGATGAGTGAACTCAAATTCTTTCTTGGGTTGCAAATCAAGCAAACTAAGGAAGGTACCTTTGTTTCTCAAACAAAACACCAAGGACTTGTTCAAGAAGTTCAATATGCAAGAATGCAAAGGTATGTCTACACCCATGCCTACTAGTGGACATAATGACTTGACCAAAGATGGAGAACCGGTTGATCAAAAGGTTTATCGCTCTATGATCGGTTCATTGTTATATCTATGTGCTTCACGTCCCGATATCATGCTAAGTGTGTGCATGTGTGCACGATATCAAGCTGCTCCTAAAGAATGTCATCTTAAGGCCGTGAAAAGGATAGTGAGATACTTAATCCATACACCAAACTTTGGCATTTGGCATCCTAAGAGGGCCTCTTTCGATCTCGTTGGCTATTCTGACTCGGATTATGCCAGAGACAAGGTTGATAGAATGTCCACTTCGGGTACTTGTCAATTTCTTGGTAGATCTCTTGTGTCTTGGTCCTCCAAGAAACAAAACTCGGTATCCTTATCCACTGCCGAAGCTGAATATATTGTCGCTGGTTCATGTTGTGCTCAATTACTTTGGATGACCCAAACTCTTAAAGATTATGGGATATATGTGAGACATGTTCCATTTCTTTGTGACAATGAAAGTGCTATCAAAATTGGTCATAATCATGTGCAACATTCTCGAACTAAGCATATTGAAGTTCGTCATCATTTCATTCGAGATCACGTTGCTAAGGGTGACATTGATCTTAAGCATGTTCGCACCGAAAAGCAATTAGCGGATATATTTACTAAACCTCTTGATGAGAAAGTGTTTTGCAGGTTAAGAGGAGAATTGAACATCATTGATGCTTCAAACTTGGAGTAGAAACTCCATTGGATACATGCAAGACATGAGCTTATGACTAATCCTTGATATTTCTCTTATGATGAAAATCTTATGTCTTGGATATATTTGTATCTTGCATTGTTATCTAACCCATGTAGGTACTTGGTGGAATCAAATTCCATGAGATTGTGATCCACTCACATCTTGAGCAATCTCTACATCACCAAGTCTCTACACCTTGATGGTTGAAGACAAGGAAGCACGAAACCATTCAAACATATCCTTTGACAAATTCTATGTTGAGCTTCATGACTGTCATGTTTGGATACACAAGTGCTCTTCCTTGCAAGAACTAACCCATGTAGGTAGATGGACTCAAGTTCCAAGTGGTGCTCCCAACTCTTGATGAGCTACATCAACCTTGAGCAACCCACACAAGTTCAACTACATGGACAACACCACCAACCAAGGTATGTTATTCCATCTTAGAGAAGCTTTACTCCAAGTCATGAGCTAAAGCAACTCGACAAGATGTGAATACATCAAGATGCTTAAACGAAAAATGGCAACCCCATTTTGAGCTTAAACGATGAGTATGACCTATGATCAAGTGAGCTCACTTGACTCCTAAGTCAATATACTCTAACATAGGTGACTTTGTCGCCGACCATCTCTAGATGATGTTCTCTTGTGTTCTTTTGTACGTTTCTGCATTTGTCTCATGCATATTTGTTTCCCCTTTCAAAAAAAAGAAAAACTTCATCTAGATTTCTTTCTTTCTGTTTGTTCTGCATTTCCTGCATTCCAATTCATTGCAAATCTTTGTGAGATCTTACTAGTTTAGTGAGCTGAGGTGACAAGTGTTTTCTCTGTGATGAACTCGGTTTCACCGATTTGTTATTTTCGGACCAACCGAATCTTTTCGGTACGACCGAAGCATACCACTCGGTGCCACCGACTTCATAACAGGAAAAATAGTTTGCCACATAATTTTGTGTCTTCTGATCCAGCTCCACTCAATGAATCGTGTCCTCTACAAGCATCACATTTTTATCATTGCTTTGTTCTGTGTCTCAAGGACCCAACCCATTCGATAGATTCCAGAAGACCCTTCTTGGAAATTAATGTCAAAGGGGGAGAGAGAGAACATCAAAGCTTATCATTTAAAGAGAGAGAGACCATCAAAGCTTATCACCTTCCTTCTTAAGGGGGAGGGAGACCTAAGGGGGAGAGACCCTCAAAAGGAGAGAGAGATCTCCAGGGGGGAGAGAATACTTAAGTAGAAAGTATTTCTCAAGGATCCCAGATGCTTGGTGTTCAAGAGGAGAGATGTCCACATATCTTCTTGAGGGGAGAGACATGTTCATATGATCTGTTGTGTTTATTTTTTGAATTAGCATGCATCAGCTCTGATCATCATTCATATCTTTCAGCTCTGTTTTCTTTATAGCTCTGATTTTCTGTTCCCTATCTTCTCCCAGTATCCTATGCTAGATTCAGGGGGAGCAAGGCATCTAAGGGAAAGAGATCATTTAAATTCATTGCATACCTTTACTCTTGGGGACATGTCTAATCCAATATGGTACCTAGTACTCACTCTTTACATGTCATCCCAGTCTTGGTATTCTTGTGGTTTCTTCTGTTTGCTCTAGCTAGTAGATGTATCTGTGTTATCTAACCTTGTTTACACAGGTTCATTCCATCCTAAGACAACTCAAGACCACAAGGTAAGTATATGCATCACAATCATGTGCATGAGGAATTCTTGCTGATGTACATATTGTTTGCAAGAAGGACTCATGAGCATGAAGGTATTTTCTTCAACATTCTTTGCTCTGATGCATATGGCCAGGATACATGTAACACATTACCTGCTCTATCATGTTTATGCTCTCACATGCTTCTTAATTCCATATTCACATGATTGCATACATGTAGGGGGAGTCTATGTTTGTTACATGTCTTTTCGAAGCTTTACATGCTATTCTTTATATCTATATCTAAAGCTTTGATGTATGTTGTCATCAAATACCAAAAAGGGGGAGATTGAAAGCACAAGTGCTCCCTAGGTGGTTTTGGTAATTAATGTCAACATATCTCTTGTTGGACTAACACTTTTATCTAGCATATTTCAGATAAGTTCAACAATGGAGTGGCATGGACTAAAGGTTGTGGGAACTCCTTCAAGATGCTAAGGACAAAGGATTGGCTCAAGCTTCAAGCTCAAGACTCTTCATTTTACATTTTTAGTGATCCAAGATCACATTGAGTCTATAGGAAAAGCCAATACTATCAAGGAGGGATGAGGAGTTGCTTAATGAGCCTCTTGCTTCATGTGCTTAGTGATATGCTCCAAAACCCTCAACTACTTTCCCACATCCACAAATAACCTAAACCCAAAGCCAAAATCGGTCACACCGAAACTTCCTATCCGGCGCCACCGATTACAAAAGTTATAGCCACTGCCACAAACCCTAAGCAAATTGGTCTTACCGATAGGGATCTCGATCTCACCGAGATGGGATTGTAATCTCTCTATGTACGTCCATTATCAAATCGGTCCCACCGAGTTTGAGCAATCAGTACTACCGAGATTACAATGCAAACTCTTTGGAAACTTATTACCAAAATCGGTCTCACCGAGTTTGGGTAATCGATCCCATCCAGTTTGCCTGACCAACTCTCTGGAAAGCTTATTACCAAAATCGGTCTCACCGAGTTTGTGTAATTGGTCTTACCGAGATTACGTTATGCCCTAACCCTAACTGAATCGGTCTCACCGAGATGCATGTTGGTCCCATCGAAATTCACTAACGGTCACTAGGTTTACTAAATCGGTTCGACCGAGTTTAACAATTCGGTCCCAACGAGTTTGGTAAATTGTGTGTAATGGTTGGATTTTGTGTGGAGGCTATATATACCCCTCCACTCCTCTTCATTCGAAAAGAGAGCCATCAGAACGAACCTACACTTCCAATTTACCATTTCTGAGAGAGAACCACCTACTCATGTGTTGAGGCCAAGATATTCCATTTATACCATATGAATCTTGATCTCTAGCCTTCCCCAAGTTGCTTTCCACTCAAATCTTCTTTCCACCAGATCCAAACCCATTGAGAGAGAGTTGAGTGTTGGGGAGACTATCATTTGAAGCACAAGAGCAAGGAGTTCATCATCAACGCACCATTTGTTACTTCTTGGAGAGTGGTGTCTCCTAGATTGGCTAGCTGTCACTTGGGAGCCTCCGACAAGATTGTGGAGTTGAACCAAGGAGTTTGTAAGGGCAAGGAGATCGCCTACTTCATGAAGATCTACCGCTAGTGAGGCAAGTCCTTCGTGGGTGACGGCCATGGTGGGATAGACAAGGTTGCTTCTTCGTGGACCCTTCGTGGGTGGAGCCCTCCGTGGACTCGCGCAGCCGTTACCCTTCGTGGGTTGAAGTCTCCATCAACGTGGATGTACGATAGCACCACCTATCGGAACCACGCCAAAAACATCCGTGTCTCCAATTGCGTTTGAATCCTCCAAACCCTTCCCTTTACTTTCTTGCAAGTTGCATGCTTTACTTTCCGCTGCTCATATACTCTTTGCAAGCTTGCTTGATATGTATTGGAATTGTTGAAATTGTGCTTAAGCTTCACTTAAACCAAAAGAATCTTAAAAACTACAACTTTGGTACTTAGTGTCTAATCACCCCCCTCTAGACACCTCTTCTCAAGGTCCTACACCTTTGTGCTTGCCGTAATCTTTTATTTGGTTTCTTTAACACACGCTGATCCCAATCATGGAATTTAGCATGCATCAACTTTAACTTTGCAGCTATACCTGTCACACCACCAGCTTCGCCCGCTTCTGCCCAAGCTTCCGTGACCAGGTTACAGAAATCTTTTTCACGTAGCCATCTCGCTTCAAATCTCTTTGGACACGCAGTGCCACTACTATTTCCCAACCCATCATAGTAGTCTATGTTAACCAGGAGCGGCCTATGATCTGAATGATTGTATTCCAGATTCTCCAAGGCAGCATGCGGGAAAAGAGCAGCCCAAGTATCATTTATAAGACCTCTATCTAGTCTTTCACGGATCCTTCCTCTTCGCCAAGTAAATTTACCACCAAGAAACCCTAGATCATGAAGCTCACAATCCTCAATGGCTTCCTGGAAAGCTTGCATATACTGTGGGGGACGAGGATTGCCTCCCTCCTTCTCATGAGTGAATTGAATCTCATTGGTATCACCTATCATAAGCCAGGGTAGGTTATTGTTTTGATGGAGCTGTCTCATTCGGCTCCAAGTTAAGTGTTTATTTGCCCATTTAAACTCTCCATACATTCCTGTCAGGTGCCAGGACACGTTGTCGCTTCCCTCTATCCTTACATCAATAAACATCGCATCAAGAGCCAGTTTATGGACTTTCACATTATTATTCCAGAGAAGCATCAACCCTCCTTTCCTTCCATCACTTGTGCAAACAAATTTTTGATCCATCTTCAATCTTCTACGTAAGCCCTCAGCCGGATAGCTATCAAGGTGAGTCTCCGATAAGAACATCACATCGGGGAGATATCTTTGCTGGACATCCAGCAAAGCTCGAACTGTCGGGGCATTCCCAAGCCCCCGTCAGTTCCACGCTATGATTTTCATTGCATCCGGACATCCTCCTTGGTGGAGGACGCCGATATTTCATGAGTTTTAGTACCCTCAGACTTGTCAACTGCAACACCATCCACTATTCTCAGCTTCTTCCTATTAAGACTTTTCTGGGGAGTGTTTGCTTCCTCTTGCTTATCCTCCCCCGAATTCACTCTTTCAATGCGATCCACTAGGTTAGTCACCACTGACGCCTTTGGTACGGCCTACCCACCCACCGGGATCAGGGCAAGGGACGAGCTCGTCCCCACTTTTTCTGCCAGAGAATCAGATGCCGAGCACTTACCCAACAGATTCATCGAGTTAGACTCCATGGTAGATCCAACATTTACTTGACCAGTTTCGGTCCTCATGGAAGTGATGCCTTCTGTAGCCAAAGTTTGGGAACCTCCATTATTATAGAGGGCATTATGACGCCAGCTCATCGTCATGTTCATGTTCATGTTCATACCACTAGGGGTAGAGATGGGATCACCCCTGCCACGGCCCCTTCCAAAGCCTTCACCGTTTCTTCCAGCCTCACCTCTTCCTCTTCCTGTATTTCGTCCAGCACCACGGCCTCTCCCACGGCCTCTACCCCCATCTGCCATCAGAAAATCTCCCCATTCAAGCTTGGAAACATCATGTTCCCCCATACCACACTCTTCGTACCAATGTCCCATCAGACCGCACTATCCACAGAAGATAGGTAGCTTCTCATATTGAACTTGGTAAAAATCTGTGACTCCCTGCTTTGTGATCCCAACAAAACGAATTAGCTTTTTTGTGACATTAAGTTCCACTCTGACTCGGACAAATTCGCCTGCAAAACCCGCCGGTAGGGTGGTTTGAATCTCTAAGATCTTCCCCATCTTCCTACACATCCCCTTAGTTGCTGCAGGAATTAGATAGTTATCAGGCAGCTTCAAGATTCTTGCCCATACCACAATTTTGTCCAGAACTATAGAAGTTGGATTCGTAAACCCATCATATTCCGCAATCAGAAGGCCATGGTCACGGAAGAGCCACGGCCCCATGTTCATCGCCGTGTTCTAGTCACCCAGGCAACCAAACTGAACCGTGAATAGGCTATCCTCAATCCTGCGCCATTGCGGCTCCTTTGCCGGATTCCAGGCGGATCTCATATGCGAGTAAAGGGCAGATGGACTAAAGCCCTTATCTGTATGGACTTTTGCAATCGCGAGCCACTTCGCCTCCATCTGATTTTCTTGGAATTCCTCCTCCTAGACGAAGTTCTCCTCTTCTTCTTCTTGCAGATCCAGGCGCTTTAGAAGATCATCGATCAGTTCCTTCCTTGGGCGCGATCCGCCCGCCTCCTCCTGAGATGCCATCTCAAGCTTGCCCGAGAAACCCTCACCCTGAGAGGGGAGAAACAACCCCACCGTATCCCGTGGGAGACCACGACCAGAGGCGAGCCCAGACCAGAGTGCTCTCGAGAGATTGAAACGTTGGACGGAGAAAGTTTACTCTCAGCGGTCTCGCCGCCGGAGGAACTCAAAACCCTAACTTGGGGAGTACTTCAGGAGCGAACGTTGGCATGCTTGTATTATTGATAGTGGATAGTGTCTCGACCACTGCATCATAACATAAATTAGGAGGGGAACCGAACAGATTAATCAAGAGTTATTGCCATATTACCTGGCCTAGATTTATTGGAAAGAAACAATGGGGTTGCATTGCTACTTTCAGAGTTTGTCTTCTTATCTTCAGCAGCCTGCACCAAATTAACACACTAGCATTGCTATCATTGGCCAAGTCAGATAATAGGAAAGCAATATTGACACAACGAACGTTTGGGCAACCAGACCACACCAGCCTACACCAAATTAATACAATATGGCACAACTATCATCAACCAGGTAAGGTAACATGAAAGCAACATTGACACAATGAATGAATGGGAAACCAGAGCAGCACTACAGTTCAGTAATGTGCATGATATGAGATAGTACACTCATGTAGCTCAGTATGCAAAACTACCAGGCAGTTTTCCTTACAAAAATCAAGATTGTTGCCTTTAATTATACATTTTGCTACAACTAAATTTAGATCAGATAAAGGTTGGATTCACGCTGATTAACAAAATACATGCTGATGTAAAAATATAGTGATATACAATAGGTACTTACATCAGCATTGGATCACAGAGAATTCCCGCAAGATACATTCCTCAAAGACAATACCAGTGCAGAAATTCTTCTCTCTATTAAGCTTATTTTCTAAAAGAGAGATGGGTAAGAAACATGTAGAAAATATGATCAGCATGCTATAAAATTTCATGATGCGAGGATACGCACACGCTTCTTAGAATGGAGTTGACATATTTTGGCTGGACTGGAGCGGTGAAAGTGCAATCTTGCTTTTAAAGAATTTTTTTGATATTGATGTCAAATCTACATATAGGGGACTAACCGTGTTTGCTAAGTATATACACAGGCCGTCAGTCCTCTGGTTTTTCTAAATGTGCATCATGATCACATCATATGAGATTTTACTCAAGAAAATTATCAATGAGGAAAGGAGCAAACAAAGACGAAGCATCGTGCTCCTTTATATTTCTTGAGTAAAAGGAACCCCGCACTATTAAGAGGGGATCCGAGGTGTAGGTTCAAGGCTTGCTCACATTTTGTCTCACAAGCAATTTTTCACAAAGGACCAAAATCCCTAGCAAAACCCCTTAGCCAAAACCTGCCACTTCTCCTAGACGGATCATCCGGACGGCTCCCCAGATCATCCGGGCTAAACCCGGATCAAACGAACCCTGCTCCAGATCATCCGGGTAATGTGCGTGTTTCTTCATAGAACGCTGGTGGCTGAAGCCGGATCGTCCGGACGTTCATCCGGATCATCCGGGTTGTGCCCCGGATCGTTCGGATCCCGTCCCGGATCATCCGGGAAACCTTGCCTCTATTTTCACAAAACCCTGATGGTTGTAGCTGGATCATCCGGCCAGGCATCCGGATCATCCGGGATATGTCTGAATCGTCCGGGCTGACCTCTGGTCTGTCCGGGCTGCTCGCAGCTCTGCTGCTACCATATGCATCCGGGCCTTCAGCCAGATTATCCGGACAATGTCCAGATCATCCGGGTGGTATCCCAGATCATCCGGGCTGGTCAACTTCTGTCCAAATGGCTCAATTCTGGGTGTGGTATAAATAGTCCCTTACCTCTCCGAGATAAGGTTGAACACTTCACACAAACACGCCTTAAGAACACCAGTGCTCCCTCTCTCTTGCTCATACACTAAATCCTAGATCCCGGCTTGATTCTTGAGAGTTTTGAAGAGTTGTTCCAATCAAAAGAAAGATCTTCTCCCTCTCCTTCTTGTGACCAAAGCAAATCATGGTTTGAGCAAGTCTTGAGTTTTTCCCCTTGGATCTTGTTACTCTTGGAGGTTGGAGACTCCTAGATGGTAGGAGTCATTCGGTGAGGAATCAACCATTGTGATTACCCCCAGAAAGTTTGTGAGGGTTTGGAGACCACCCCAAGGTCTACCACTAGTGGTTGAGAAACGCCTTCGTGGTGTTGTCTCAAAGGGAGAATAGGGTGAGCCTTCATGGCGTTGGTGTGCCTTCATGGTAACATCCAGCTCTCTAACGGTGACGTAGCTTCCCTCCAAGGAAGTGAACATCGACATACATCCTCGTCTCCCGGAGTTGTGGTTATTCCTAACCCTAACTCTATACTTGTGGTTACTTGTCTCTTTCCACTTACTTATATCATATTGTGCTTGCTTCCTTACATACTCGTGTTACTTGCTTAGCACTTAGTACTACACTTGCAATTGTTAGGCTCACCCTCATATTCCGCATTATTGCCTAAAATTGCTAAGTAATAATTAAAATTTATAATTGTACCTATTCACCCCTCTAGGTCCATCTCGATCCTTTCAAGAGGGCTAGTTCTTTGGCCACTGGAATATGCTTATTATCAGTAGGAGTTGGGTTTCTCTGTGCTGGAGCGATATCTATGGAGTTGGTTTACTATCTCCTGTCGTTTGGATCTTTTGCAAAGACCTTGTTTGTAACCCTTCAGATTCTAATATAGCCGTCTTCCCCTTGCATGCCTTATATAGAAGAATGTTGCTTCAATTATAAAACATGCTACAACAGAGAGATGGAGTAGGTACTGAAGAATAGAAAGGCATGACATATTGACATGTATTTCCTCTATCCAGAAATAAATGGATGGGTCTAGGCGTATTTCAGTTCTAGATACATCCATTTTTATCCATTTCGGCAACATGTAATCCGGACGAAGGGAGTATGATGTAAGAGCTAGGGATACGAGAGGACAAGAGAGTAAAAAAACACTAGTTGAATGTAAAAATGTGTGCTAGCGGAATACATACAGAAAAATACTAAGGCAACATATGCGTGTATGATTGGGAAACTAAGATGGCATTGCAACAGATCACTAGAACATCACTTCAATGTAAAAAAACATGGTATGGTAGACAGATGAAGTACATACTGATGAATAACAATGCATAAGATATTCAGAAGCATGATGTCCAAACTAAGCAGATGGCATTGCGAAGGAGTAGAATGACAATACTTGAATTTGAAAACATGTTATCATGAATGGAATAGGTACTGAAAAACAGGAAGACATGACATATTTACATGCATGATCAGCAGGCTAAGCACATGGCATTGCAACAGAGTAGGTGCACTCCAGGACATTATATGCATGTTGTACCCATATCACGGGACAAGTTAGAGCAAGGACCTTGTGGGGTGAAGAGGATTCATCATCTTTCTGCAAGTCTTCTAAAGAATTGCCTTTACATGATCCATCATATTGGGTATCATTGACATCAAGTTTGTTGGCCGTTACATTGCTTCGTGAGGTTCTTGTGGATATATCTGTGCATGCAATTATATCTGACATGCATGGAAGATAACTAGTATTTAGATTTATGTAATGAGTGCCTGTAGGAGACGACATAAATAGTAGGACAGGGGTTAACTAGCAGCAACAGGTCTCAAAAACTAAAGGGAGAACACAGATGAAAGCTATAGAATATGTATCGTTTCTACTCGAGATTAACTAGATGGCACACAAAAGTATTAAGGAACAACATAGATAATACTAGAAGTGGTATAATACTATAGTCACCAGCCTGTGGGATAGCATTGGCTGATGGATGATAACTATGGAACAATGTTACCTAAAGAACAAGTCTCTTAGTTGAACCATGGAACAACGTTAACTCCTGGACAAGACCCGTAAGAGATCAGCATGAATATACAGTGAAATGCGATAATCTATTTTCCATGCTTAGATGAATAACAAAGCCATAAATGTTGCACACAAGTAAGATGAGGGTACAACCTATCTGGCCGTCATCCATAGGAGTGAGCTGTTGGGGAACGTAGCAGAAATTCAAAAAAATTCTACGCATCACCAAGATCAATCTATGGAGTAACTAGCAACGAGAGAGAGGAGAGTGCATCTTCATACCCTTGAAGATCGCGATGCGGAAGCGTTGCAAGAACGTGGTCGGTGGAGTCATACACGAAGCGATTCAGATCGCGGCAGAATCCGATCTAAGCACCGAACAATGGCGCCTCCGCGTTCAACACACGTGCAGCCCTGTGACGTCTCTCGTGCCTTGATCCAGCAAGGAGAGAGGGAGAGGTTGGGGAAGACTCCGTACAGCAGCAGCACAATGGCATGGTGGTGATGGAGGAGCGTGGCACTCCAGCAGAGGCTTCGCCAAGCACTGCGAGAGACGAGGAGGGAGAGGGGTAGGGCTGCGCCAAGAAGGAGGGAGACTCGTGTTCCTGGCAGCCCCAAAAACCCCACTATATATAGGAGGAGGGGAGGAGGGTGCGCCCTCTCTAGGGTTCCCACCCCTAGGGGGCGGCAGCCCTAGATGGTATGGAGGGAGGCGGCCAGGAGGGGGAGAGAGGGGGGGCGCGCCCTAGGGTGGGCCTTAGGCCCATCTGCGCCTAGGGTTTCCCCTCTCTCCTCTTTGCTGCGCCTTGGGCCATGGTGGAAGGCGCACCAGCCCACTCATGGGCTGTTCCCTTCCCACTCTTGGCCCATGCAAGCCTCCGGGCTTGTGGCCCCTCCCGGTGGACCCCCGGAACCCTTCCGGTGGTCCCGGTACATTACTGGTGACATCCGTAATACTTCCGGTGACCAAAACCTCACTTCCTATATATTATTCTTTACCTCCGGACCATTCCGGAACTCCTCGTGACGTCCGGGATCTCATCCGGGACTCTGAACAACATTCGGTAACCACATACAAAACTTCTCTATAACCCTAGCGTCATCGAACCTTAAGTGTGTAGACCCTACGGGTTCGGGAATCATGCAGACATGACCGAGACAACTCTCTGGCCAATAACCAACAGCGGGATCTGGATACCCATGTTGGCTCCCACATGTTCCATGATGATCTCATCGGATGAACCACGATGTCAAGGATTCAAGCAATCCCGTATACAATTCCCTTTGTCAATCGGTACGTTACTTGCCCGAGATTCGATCGTCGGTATCCCAATACCTCGTTCAATCTTGTTACCGGCAAGTCACTTTACTCGTTCCGTAATGCATGATCCCATGACTAACTACTTAGTCACATTGAGATCATTACGATGATGCATTACCGAGTGGGCCCAGAGATACCTCTCCGTCACACGGAGTGACAAATCCCAGTCTCGATTCGTGCCAACCCAATAGACACTTTCAGAGATACCCGTAGTGCACCTTTATAGCCACCCAGTTATGTTGTGATGTTTGGCACACCAAAGCATTCCTACAGTATCCGGGAGTTGCACAATCTCATGGTCTAAGGAAATGATACTTAACATTAGAAAAGCTCTTAGCAAACGAACTATACGATCTTGTGCTATGCTTAGGATTGGGTCTTGTCCATAACATCATTCTCCTAATGATGTGGTCCCGCTATCAATGACATCTAATGTCCATGGTCAGGAAACCATGACCATCTATTGATCAACGAGCTAGTCAACTAGAGGCTCACTAGGGACATGTTGTGGTCTATGTATTCACACATGTATTACGGTTTCCAGTTAATACAATTATAGCATGAACAATAGACAATTATCATGAACTAGGAAATATAATAATAACCATTTTATTATTGCCTCGAGGGCATATTTCCAACAGTCTCCCACTTGCACTAGAGTCAATAATCTAGTTCACATCACTATGTGATTGTAATGAATCCAACACCCATTGGGTTTGATCATATCTCGCTTGTGAGAGAGGTTATTAGTCAACGGGTCTGAATCTTTCAGATCCGTGTGTGCTTTACAAATCTCTATGTCATCTCCTAGATGCAGCTACCACGCGCTATTTGGAACTATTCCAAATAACTGCTCTACTATACAAATCCGGTCTACTACTCAGAGTCATCCAGATTAGTGTCAAAGTTTGCATCGGCGTAACCCTTTACGAAGAACTCTTTTACCACCTCCATAATCGAGAAAATTCCTTAGTCCACTAGTTACTAAACATAAGTTTGACCGCTGTCATGTGATCCACTCCTGGATCACTCTTGTACCCCTTGATTGACTTCATGGCAAGGCACACTTCAAGTGCGGTACACAGCATAGCATATTGTAGAGCCTACATCTAAAGCATAGGGGACGACCTTCGTCCTTTCTCTCTCTTCTGCCATGGTCAGGTCTTGAGTCTTACTCAATACTCACACCTTACAACACAGCCAAGAACTCCTTCTTTGCCGATCTATTTTGAACTCTTTCAAAATCTTGTCACGGTATGTGTTCATTTGAAAGTACTATTAAGCGTTTTTGATCTATCCTTATAGATCTTGATGCTCAATGTTCAAGTAGCTTAATACAGGTTTTCCATTGAAAAACACTTTTCAAATAACCCTATATGCTTTCCAGAAATTCTACATCATTTCCGATCAACAATATGTCAACAACATATACTCATTAGAAATTCTATAGTGCTCCCACTCACTTCTTTGGAAATACAAGTTTCTCATAAACTTTGTATAAACCCAAAATATTTGATCATCTCATCAAAGTGTATATTCCAACTCCGAGATGCTCACTCCAGTCCTTAGAAGGATTACTGGAGCTTTGCATACTTGTTAGCATGTTTCAGGATTGACAAAACCTTTTGGTTGTATCACATACAACCTTTCCTCAAGAAAATCGTCGAGGAAACAATGTTTTGACATCCTATCTGCAAGATTTCATAAAAATGCAGTAACTGCTAATATAATTCCAACAGACTTTTAGCATTGCTACGAGTGAGAAAGTCTCATCGTAGTAAACTCCTTGAACTTGTCGGAAAACATCTTAGCGACAAGTCGAGCTTTCTTAATCGTGACACTTACCATCATTGTCTGTCTTCCTTTTAAAATCCATCTGTACTCAACGCCTTACGACCATCGAGTAGTTCTCCCAAAGTCTATACTTTGTTTTCATACATGGATCCTCTCTTGGATTTTATGGCCTCAAGCCATTCGTCAGAATCCGGGCCCACCATCGCTTCTCCATAGCTCGTAGGTTCATTGTTGTCTATCAACATGACCTCCAAGACAGGATTACATACCACTCTGAAGTAGTACGCATCCTTGTCAACCTACGAGCTTTGGTAGTGACTTGATCCGAAGTTTCATGATCAATATCATCAGCTTCCACTTCAATTGGCGTAGGCGCCACAGGAACAACTTCCTGTGTCCTGCTACACTCTAGTTGAAGTGACGGTTCAGTAACCTCATCAAGTCCCCACCATCCTCCCACTCAATTCCTTCGAGAGAAACTTTTCCTCAAGAAAGGACCCGATTCCAGAAACAATCCCCTTTGCTTTCGGATCTGAGACAGGAGGTATACCCAACTGTTTTGGGTGTCCTATGAAGATGCATTTATCCATTTTGGGGTCGAGCTTATCAGCCTGAAACTTTTTCACGTAAGCGTCGCATCCCCAAACTTTTAAGAAACGACAGCTTAGGTTTCTCTAAACCATAGTTCATACGGTGTCGTCTCAACGGAATTGCGTGGTGCTCTAGTTAAAGTGAATGCGGTTGTCTCTAATGCCTAACCCGTAAAAGATAGTGGTAATTCGATAAGAGACATCATGGTATGCACCATATCCAATAGGGTGCAATTATGACGTTCGGACACACCATCACACTATGGTGTTCCAGGCGGTATTAGTTGTGAAACAATTTCCACAATGTCTTAATTGTGTGCCAAACTTGAAACTCGGATATTCATCTCTATGATCATATCATAGACATCTTATCCTCTTGTCACGGCGATCTTCAACTTCACTCTGAAATTACTTGAACCTTTCAATAATTCAGACTTGTGTTTCATCAAGTAAATATACTTAGCATCTACTCAAATCATTTGTGAAGCAAGAACATAACGATATCCACTGCGTGCCTCAGCACTCATTGGACTGCACACATCAAAATGTATTACTTCCAACACGTTGCTTTCTTGTTCCATCTCACTGAAAACGAGGCCTTTTGGTCATCTTGCCCATGTGGTATGATTTGCATGTCTCAAGTGATTCAAAATCAAGTGAGTCCAAACGATCCATCCGCATGGAGTTTCTTCATGCGTATACACCAATAGACATGGTTCGCATGTCTCAAACTTTTCAAAAACGAGTGAGTCCAAAGATCCATCAACATGGAGCTTCTTCATGCATTTTATACCAATATGACTCAAATGGCAGTGCCACAAGTAGGTGGTACTATCATTACTATCTTATATCTTTTGGCATGAACATGTGTATCACTACGATCGAGATTCAATAAACCATTCATTTTAGGTGCATGACCATTGAAGGTATTATTCAAATAAACAGAGTAACCATTATTCTCCTTACATGAATAACCGTATTGCGATGAACATAATCCAATCATGTCTATGCTCAACGCAAACACCAAATAACAATTATTTAGGTTTAACACCAATCCCGATGGTAGAGGGAGCGTGCGATGTTTGATAACATCAACCTTGGAAATACTTCCAACACATATCGTCACCTCACCTTTAGCTAGTCTTCGTTTATTCCGTAGCTTTTTATTTCGAGTTACTAACACTTAGCAACCGAACCGGTATCTAATACCCTGGTGCTACTAGGAGTACTAGTAATGTACACATTAATATAATGTATATCAATATACTTCTATCGACCTTGCCAGCCTTCTCATCTACCAAATATCTAGGGTAGTTCTGCTTCAGTGACTGTTCCCCTCATTACAGAAGCACTTAGTCTCGGATTTGGGTTCAACCTTGGGTTTCTTCACTCGAGCAGCAACTGATTTGTCGTTTCATGAAGTATCCCTTCTAGCCCTTGCCCTTCTTGAAACTAGTGGTTTTACTAACCATCAACAATTGATGCTCCTACTCGATTTATACTTTCACGGTGTCAAACATCGTGAATTGCTCAAGGATCATCATGTCTATCCCTGATATGTTATAGTTCATCACGAAGCTCTAATAGCTTGGTGGCAGTGACTATGGAGAACCATCACTATCTCATTTGGAAGATTAACTCCCATTCGATTCAAGTGATTGTAGTACTAAGACAATCTGAGCACATGCTCAATGATTGAACTTTTCTCCCTTAGTTTGCAGGCTTAAGAAACTCGTCAGAGGTCTCATACCTCTTGACGTGGGCACGAGCCTGAAATCCCAATTCCAGCCCTTTGAACATCTCATATGTTCCGCGACGTTTCAAAATCATCTTCGACGCCTCAATTCTAAATCGTTTAACATTACTGAACTATCACGTAGTCATCAAAACGTGTATGTCAGATGTTCGCAACATCCACGGACGACGTTCGAGGTTCAAAACACCGAGCGGTGCATTAAGGACATAAGCCTTCTGCGTAGCAACGAGGACAATCCTCAGTTTACGGACCTAGTCCGCATAATTGCTACTATCAACTTTCAACTAAATTTTCTCTAGGAACATATCTAAATAGTAGAACTAAAGCGTAAGCTACGACATAATTTGCAAAGATCTTTTGACTATGTTCATGATAATTAAGTTCATCTGATTTTTAATGAACTCCCACTTAGATAGACATCCCTCTAGTCATCTAAGTGATACATGATCCGAGTCAACTAGGCCGTGTCCGACCATCACGTGAGACAGACTAGTCATTATCGGTGAACATCTTCATGTTGATCGTATCTGCTATACGACTCATGTTTGACCTTTCGGTCTCTTGTGTTCCGAGGCCATGTCTGTACATGCTAGGCTCGTCAAGTCATCCTAAGTGTTTGCTTGTGTAAATCTGGCTTACACCCGTTGTATTCGAACGTTAGAATCTATCACACCCGATCATCACATGGTGCTTTGAAACAACAAACCTTCGCAATGGTGCATAGTTAGGGGGAACACTTTCTTGAAATTTTAGCGAGGGATCATCTTATTTATGCTATCGTCGTTCTAAGCAAATAAGATGTAAAAACATGATAAACATCACATGCAATCAAATAGTGACATGATATGGCCAATATCATTTTGCTCCTTTTGATCTCCATCTTCGGGGCGCCATGATCATCATCGTCACCAGCATGACACCATGATCTCCATCATCATGATCTCCATCATCGTGTCTTCATGAAGTTGTCTCGCCAACTATTACTTCTACTACTATGGCTAAGGGTTTAGCAATAAAATAAAGTAATTACATGGCGTTATTCATTGACACGCAGGTCATACAATAAATTAAGACAACACCTATGGCTCCTACCGGTTGTCATACTCATCGACATGCAAGTCGTGATTCATATTACAAGAACATGATCAATCTCATACATCACATATATTTCATTCATCACATCCTTTGGCCATATCACATCACACGGCATATGCTGCAAGAACAAGTTAGACGTCCTCTAATTGTTGTCGCAAGTTTTTACGTGGCTGCTATAGATTTCTAGCAAGAACGTTTCTTACCTACGTCAAAACCACAACGTGATATGCCAATTGCTATTTACCCTTCATAAGGACCCTTTTCATCGAATCCGATCCGACTAAAGTGGGAGAGACAGACACTCGCTACCCACCTTATGCAACTGGTGCATGTCAGTCGGTGGAACCTGTCTCACGTAAGCGTACGTGTAAGGTCGGTCTGGGCCGCTTCATCCCACGATGCCGCCGAATCAAGATAAGACTAGTAGTGGCAAGTAAATTGACAAAATCGACGCCCACAATAACTTGTGTTCTACTCGTGCATAGAAACTACGCATAGAACTAGCTCATGATGCCACTATTGGGGAACCTAGCAGAAATTCAAAAAAATTCTACGCATCACCAAGATCAATCTATGGAGTAACTAGCAACGAGAGAGAGGAGAGTGCATCTTCATACCCTTGAAGATCGTGATGCGGAAGCGTTGCAAGAACGTGGTCGGTGGAGTCATACACGAAGCGATTCAGATCGCGGCAGAATCCGATCTAAGCACCGAACAATGGTGCCTCCGCGTTCAACACACGTGCAGCCCTGTGACGTCTCCCGTGCCTTGATCCAGCAAGGAGAGATGGAGAGGTTGGGGAAGACTCTGTCCAAGAGTAGCACAACGGCATGGTGGTGATGGAGGAGCGTGGCACTCCAGCAGGGCTTCGCCAAGCACTGCGAGAGACGAGGAGGGAGAGGGGTAGGGCTGCGCCAAGAGGGAGGGAGACTCGTGTTCCTGGCAGCCCCAAAACCCCCACTATATATAGGAGGAGGGGAGGAGGGTGCTCCCCCTCTAGGGTTCCCACCCCTAGGGGGCGGCAGCCCTAGATGGGATGGAGGGAGGCGGCCAAGAGGGGGAGAGAGGGGGCGTGCCCTAGGGTGGGCCTTAGGCCCATCTGCGCTTAGGGTTTCCCCTCTCTCCTCTTTGCTACGCCTTGGGCCTTGGTGGGAGGCACACCAGCCCACTCATGGGTTGGTCCCTTCCCACTTTTGGCTCATGCAAGCCTCCGGGGCTTGTGGCCCCTCCCGGTGGACCCCCGGAACCCTTTCGGTGGTCCCGGTACATTACCGGTGACACCCGTAATACTTCCGGTGACCAAAACCTCACTTCCTATATATTATTATTTACCTACGGACCATTCCGGAACTCCTTCTGACGTTCGGGATCTCATCTAGGACTCCGAACAACATTCTGTAACCACATACAAAACTTCCCTATAACCCTAGCGTCATCGAACCTTAAGTGTGTAGACCCTACGGGTTCGGGAATCATGCAGACATGACCGAGACAACTCTCTGGCCAATAACCAACAGCGGGATCTGAATACCCATGTTGGCTCCCACATGTTCCACGATGATCTCATTGGATGAACCACGATGTCAAGGATTCAAGCAATCCCGTATACAATTCCCTTTGTCAATCGGTACGTTACTTGCCCGAGATTCGATCGTCGGTATCCCAATACCTCGTTCAATCTCGTTACCGGCAAGTCACTTTACTCGTTCCGTAATGCATGATCCCGTGACTAACTACTTAGTCACATTGAGATCATTATGATGATGCATTACCGAGTGGGCCCAGAGATACCTCTCCGTCACACGGAGTGACAAATCCTAGTCTCGATTCGTGCCAACCCAACAGACACTTTCGGAGATACCCGTAGTGCACCTTTATAGTCACCCAGTTACGTTGTGACGTTTGGCACAACCAAAGCATTCCTATGGTATCCGGGAGTTGCACAATCTCATGGTCTAAGGAAATGATACTTGACATTAGAAAAGCTCTTAGCAAACAAACTATACGATCTTGTGCTATGCTTAGGATTGGGTCTTGTCCATCACATCATTCTCCTAATGATGTGATCCCGCTATCAATGACATCTAATGTCCATGGTGAGGAAACCATGACCATCTATTGATCAACGAGCTAGTCAACTAGAGGCTCACTAGGGACATGTTGTGGTCTATGTATTCACACATGTATTACGGTTTCCAGTTAATATAATTATAGCATGAACAATAGACAATTATCATGAACAAGGAAATATAATAATAACCATTTTATTGTTGCCTCTAGGACATATTTCCAACATGAGCATCATGTGTTGACTTGTCGATGGCCCTGCAGTTGTTGTGGTTGTCCATGTCGGGCACGCGCATTCGATGCAGGGAATTGTTGAGTGGGGACTATAGCTCCCTTCTGGTGTATGCTTCCCTTGTTGGAGCAGCTCCGGTGAGAAGGAAGACGGTGTGGTTGAATATGCCGAAAACACATAATATTAAGAATGACACATATCTCTAATCTAAAGAAATACCCTAAGAGATCAACGGTAAGGTACGAGAGTGGTCACATGCCTGTTGGCTGAAGACTAAATTGGGGTCACACGATTTTTTTTTGGTACTGTCCGATCTATGCCGAATGGCTTGATGGTCGTCTTGTGCCTCCCGACTGACACTGTTCAGAATCTTCCCCGAAGAGCCAGCGACCACCGGCAGAGCAGCCTGCCTCCGCTGTCCGTGGCCGTGAGAACTCCGACGAAAACCCCTCCCCGCCCCATCGCACTGCAGTGGTTGCGCCGCCCCCGGCCAATCCACAAAGACTCGCCGTCATCCAGATTCGGCGGCGGCAGTACCTTCAACACACGCAACTCTAAGATAGCCATGTAAGCGCTGCTTGCATGGCGAACTTGCGCCCCCACACCCTTACGTTAGACATCAGCCAACTGGCAACCTAGGAGCTCCGCCGCCTCGAGGGGTGCTGCTTCCCATTGGGAATCGATTGGCCCAGAATAAAAATTCAGACAACTGACGCCTAAATAAAGTGATTTGAGATGAGTGTACGACCTATCCTGCGGTCCGGTGAAGTAGGCAGCTCCAGCTGCCGAGTCGGTGAGGCCAGCGCGGTTGCGGTGGCTACCGGCGGCAGGAAAGCAGAGATGTCGCGACGGTCGACGGCTACAGGGAAGCAGCGTCGGGGCCCTGCTGGACGCATCCGAAGTTGGAGCCGGTCCGACACCGTGCACAACGGCGGGGGTGAATCACCTCCGTTACGGTTCATGCGACCGTCATCGAGGCAGCTCCGACAACACAGAGTAAGAGGCACACGACCCAGTGCATGACGACAAATGGACAGTGTCTCCGGCATTGGGGAGGAGGGCGGCGGTGAATTTTGTGTGGTGGGGGCGCCATGGAGGAGGGGCTGAGGTTTTGCGGCTAGGGAGAAGGAAGCTTCCGGGGAGAAGGTGGTTTGGCGCCCACGAGGTATGAATGGTGAATTGGGAGGGGGAACCATGTCTTACGGACGCATTTGTCTGAAATGTGGGGGAGTTATAGTTCTACCTCTGCCTTTAGGCTTTTGGGCTTGGGTCTGTGTCCTGAGAGTCGGGGATAGTAGAGTAACTTTGCTTCTCCCGAATAGTGGGCCCGAGCGATTTCGGGCGAGGAGGGCGTGTTTTAAAATAGTGGGCGCGAGCGATTTTGGGCGAGGAGGGCGTGTTTTGAAATAGTTGGCGCGAGCGATTTCGGGCGAGGAGAGGGTGTTTTGCCGCCCATGGTTTATGAATTATTCGGCACACGTCATTTTGGCCGAGGAGAAAGCGCTTGGATGAAGTTGCGAACCTACCCTCGATGTACAACGGGTCAATTGATGCATGTCCTACATATGCCGGTAATTTCGCGTCTCCCATTTATTTGCTTGGGTGAATTCCGCCAAGCAGAGAGTGTTTAGTGGCTCGTTCAAATTTTGGGAGAACGAGCATCCACGTCTACCCTACCAAGTCGATTCCAATCAAATTTTGAAATATTAGCTTGCGCCTTCTTTTTTAGATAGAGAGATGATGCTCGGGACTAATGTGTTTTTACATGATTTACTATATGACAAATAGTTGATCCACTAAAAAACGGGAATCAAACCCAAAATAAAATTTCTCCATTCAATGAAATAGCTTGTTCACCAGGTCAAAATAGTGAACTAAATCCAAAATTGAATACATCAATCAAGTAGCATGTTGTACAGTATTATAGTACTCCATGAACATGTTGAAAGTCAAATTAATGAATTTGTTTGATACACATATCTCCGTTCATGTGTGGATTACACACAACATATTCCAATTTAAATATTTGAATGCAAGCTTATATCGAAACATGGTTTATATCAGCCTTTGATGCATAAAACGCAACCCTCGCTCTCCCGGACTCCTGCTCTCTCTCTCTCTCTCGCCGACAATCTTCAATTCTATCGCACACATTCAAACACAAACCTTGTGGGTCTCTCTCTCTCTCTCTCTCTCTTTGTGTGTGTGTGTGTGTGGCGGGGGGGGGGGGGGGTCTTTCTAGTTTGCATGCACTCTCAATGTATAGGTCTCTCTCGCACACTATATATATGATTCTCTAGTTCAAGCTAAATATCTTGGGTGCACTCATCGTACACACACAAATTCCCTGGCTCGTTGCCAGTAACTCCCTCACGCACCACTCTGCCATCTCGTAGCTCTTCCCTCTCTCTGTCTCAAACTCTCCATCTCCCTGGGTCACACATACACATGCATATCTCCACTACAAAAAAAGACACATTCATGACATTTTGGGCTGAATGATTTTTTTTCTTTCATGCTTATTGACACTTCTATGACGATAATTGTGACAAAACCCGGTACCATCATAGATGTGGTGGGCTCCTACTTCTATGACAGAAAATCATGATAGAAAATGGGTTCGTCATGGACGGGCCGGAGACGCAACTGCATGACATTCTTTGGGCCGTTCGTGACGAAAAAAACCGTGGTAGAAACAAGAGCGAGAAAAATATCGGGAAGTTTCCAGTTACGGTGGGTCGTCGGGGCCGAACGATGCACGGATGTATTGCGCGTGGATGCGAGGCGTTGGGCTGTAGATGCTCTTATCCGAGCAACTGGACTAGTGAAAGGTGGGCAACGTAGTGAGCAGTCGTTCCTCTTTAGGGGCGTTGTAGCCGCTTGAACGGCATGTACCGGGGTCTGCCATTTCCTTTTTATGTTATTGATGCGTCCGGTTTGGACGTGTCCTTGAAAAAAATATGTAGGCATAGGATGAATAACAACTGAGACAGACTAAAAACTAGCTTCTCGTACCTAACTCTCATAAACTCATTCTCTTTTCTCGCTGTAGCCAAACACGCTGAGAAAGAAAATTCTGTCGAGAAGGCTGCCGAACACGAATTCGTCGGTGCCGCTCCTGCGCATACGCGGTGTTTTGCCCGGTGCGCGACAGTACACACGCGGAGGGCCAGCCGAGTCGGCGACGGCCGACTTTCCTCGTCAGGGTCCTCGGTTCCTACCTACCGTGATGGCCGCCGCTCCAGTGATTCTTCCATGTTGCCCATGTGCGCGCCTCTACGACGCTCCAATCCAGCCCGTTTAGAGTTCAGACTAGTACCATAACCAAAGCTGTTTTTTTTTCTCTCGCAAGAAAGACGTGGACAGTTTCAGGTAGTTTGAGACTTGGTTCAGACGTTTGATTTGTGTCGCCTTCATTTTGGGTGCGGCGCAATCTGAGCTCCCAAGGATGGATGCCCCCTAACTACTCGTACCAAATTCTTAATTGCCGCAAGGAAAAACATGTGCTCGACTCAACAGCACACATAAAACGATGGCGACGGGAAAATGAAAAGGAAAATATAAGACGTTTTTTTTCCTTTTGCAGAGACTGCAATAAGCAATTAAAAAAGGTAAGAAAGAGTGAAATGACACCGTACGTAAGTACCTAGTATAAACGACAGTGTTAACGGTAACCAAGCAAGCACGGCATGTTAATCATGCATGGTGGCCTATATTAAGAGTCGTCGGGACGGGAACGTGGAGGACACTTCGCCTGCAGCCAGCCAGCCACATTACTACGGCAATAGTCTTGTGATTTGTATAGATACACAAATAATCGTATGTAGACGTGCCCGGGAAGCAAGAAAGATGAGCAAACACAAGAGAACACGCGAGTCGTTTTTCTCCCTTGGGCTCGGGCCTCGGGCGACTAAAACCTAGCCACCACCAGTAGAGCTTCCACCACCACCTTCTTCGGGTGGCTCGAGGTCGTCCGTGTGAGGGGGGGTCATTGGGTCTACGTGTGTGGATCATGTAGCTTTACGTCCGTTAGCTTACATTTTTGGGTCGTTTATCATCTTGGCTTCAGCGGCGGCTAATAAAAAAGCTTCAAATTCTTTCCCATCAAGGCGATCAGTCCTATCGCTGAAGATGGATTTGAAAACCAGTATGTTCAAGCAAAGATGGTGTAGCGGCGGCGACATCCTCGTGATGGACTGGTGTCGTTGGACTCCATCGTTACGACGATATTTGCGCCAACGCCATCATGGAGCTTGGGAGGTAGTCAAGAAGCGGATGCAGATTGTGGTCTGTATCGGCGGCATATGGAAGATGGTGGATCGTGTGCTTGGTTCATGGTTCATGGCTGACAGGTATGTTTCCTCCTCCACATTTTAACCGTGCGGGGGTGCCAGATCTGGAGTTCGATGGCGTGTCCCAGGTGTCGTCCGGTCTGATTCCTTCAATGGCAGTGGCTTCGCCTTTGGTGAGCCACCTTGAAGGTCCTCAATATCAGCGATGGAATCGCTCGACCTTGGGTGAGGAGGTGATCCGTCATTATTTTTCCCCTTTGATGGTCGTGACAGCGATGCCGGAGGTATGTGACGGACGATGGTGTCAAGCTCAAGGGATTATTCAGTCTTGATTGTATTTCACTTTCTTGTATGGCGTTTCTTTGTGCAAAGGTTAGCGTCTGATGTCTTTTCAATTTTACCATATCGGTGTTTACGTGACTTGTACTATGATCCTTATGATATATGAATAAGATACGTATACCATGGAAAGAAAACCCACAAGAGAATGTCTAGAATGGAGGAATATGTGGTATAAAATAGTTCGATGCCTCAAGAGAAATTCCTTTCAAATCAAAATCTAGAAAAAATATACGGTCAAAAACCAACTTTGACAATAGAGTGTACCCGGACAAAAAATAGAAGCATAGTTTTTTTATGAGAAACAAATAGAAACATATATCAAAAAATAAAAATGGTGTACTTTTATCAATAGCAACAACGGGCCAGATTTAATTAAAATCCACTTACATTATGTACTAGTGAGTGCCAATTTTATCATTTTTCTCAACTTATTATGCTGTCGCTTTTGATTGGCAATTTTGTGACATGTTAGTTTTTGTATTATCTATGTTATTTCATTCTTATTTTAAAACTTCAAAAGCATTTAAGTGTGTTGGCTGCAGGGGGTGCATCAGAAGTTTCAATGCACCAGATCTTTCCCCTTCGTCTCGTGCCTTGTTTGCTTCTCACCGCCGCCCCTGAATCCTAGCCCTTGCCCTTGCTCGTGAGTTAGAAACAAGAAACGAACGAAGGTGTAGCCGCACTCTTCCAAGCTTGTCGTGCTTAACCGGCTCGCCCCCTGGCCCCATCCGCCCACGTGAAACAGGCCCCCACTGAATGCAGCTCTGATCTGGCATCTATGAGCATTGGGCTTCAAACCGGGCTCAAACGCCCGGGCGATCTACTCTGTCACTGACTGATCACGAAAATCTAATCTAGACGGACGTCTCGAACGGGCCTAAAACGTCCGGACAGATCACGGAAGAGATCCAGGCTAGGCGCGCCGCCCACATCGCTGCCGCTGCCGGTCTGCCTCCGGACTCGCCAGAGTCGAAGGAGGAGGAGCTGGAGAAGGAGGGAGAGCAGCTACTGAAGCCGATGGAGGTGGCGGATCCGGGGAAGGAGACAGCCTGCTCCAGGGGTTCACCATGGACAAGGCGGAGGTATAGTTCGCCGTCACCCAAGCCGTGGACATGGCGAAGCAGCAAGCCATCCCGGAGTCTATCCAGGATGAGGCATATGTGGAGGCCAGCTGGCAGTTCCTCTGGCAGGAGCAGGCGGCGTCCGACGCGCTCTTCATCGAACTCGACGCAGAGATAGAGGAGGAGGAGGCCGGAGCGGAGCAGCCGAAGGCACCAAAGCTGCAGCTGCCGCCCATGTATCCGGAGCCGGGCATGAAGATCATCGACATCTCCGCCAAGGAGTAGCTACGTGGTAAGTAGGTTTTTAAGTTTGCATGCTTTCGTATGAATTTGAGATTTTAGTATGGGATGTCCGGATGCAGCTGTGTTAACTTAAAAAGTGCCGGCCACTGTCCGCCTACGCGCCCGGGCGCGTTTGGGGAGTCATATTTGTTGTATATGGAGTTGTAGATGCTCTAACTCAGTGCACCACACTGAACCGATGGCGACAAAACGCTAAAGGCGTAAAAACTAAAACGAACTTGCTTAAATGAGACATTTCAAAGGAAATTCTTTTAAACGAGTTATGAAAATCACAAATTACAGCTTCAATGGATAAAAATGGGTCCCACTTTTAACAATAAGTAATATTTATGGTAAATGCGCTAGAGACTTAGGTAGTTTCGCATTGCCCTAGATTATGATGATATACTGGTTTATTCGGCCAGATTTTTTCTAGTTATTTGTTCGGCATAACAAAAAATGTTTGCTTGTGTGGTTATTTTTCACAACAAATTACAATGAGAATAACATGTAAGAGCATCTGCAACTGTCTGTATATTTAATCGTTGGTATAAGTGTACATCATACAGGTGTTTTAATGATGTGTATGTTAAGCGTTTGTTAATTAACAAGACGCTTGCCTCGGAGCTTTAGGATGAATACGTTCGCGGCTAGCCGCGGCGACGAACAAAAGAACCCAATTCGCCATAAAACGTGCTCCATCACTGCGAGGAACAAAAAATACACGTCACTTTAAAAAAATTAAATATATAAACATCGAGTAGTAATGGCTTTGACGGTCAGACGCTGATGCTTCCAAGTTTTTTGAATCAATCGCAGTGAAACACGGTGACGTCAAATCTTCTATACCACGCACGGGGCTGCCCGCCGCCCGGTAACACAAAATGCGTCAGTTCGTCAAATTCTACTCAAACGTTCATGTTTCCTGCAAAATATGCAGAGACCGCTCCCGCCACGGCAAAATATGCAAAATATGAGGCAACAACGAAGACGGAGCTACTCCACCGGTTGTACTTCTACCATCCACGCGGCTGCCCGCTCCCGCCACGGCCGCCGCCTCTCGCCAACGTCCCCACCAGCCGCCACGCGGTCTGCTGCTGCTTCTGCCCCGCGCTGCCCCTTCCTGCCCAACCGCCTCCCGGTCGGAAGCTGTACGCGCCACCGTCGCCGCCGCCGTCGAACCGGCCGCCTTGGAAACCTCTCCCGTAGCTGCCGCTCATCGGCTGCAGCGTCTGGGCGCCACCGGCGGTGTCCCCTCTCCCCCGCCCGAAGCTGCTCCTCCCGATCTGCTGGGCCTCGGCGGGGCCGACGCCTCCTCTACCCCGCCCCATCCACCCCGTTCCGGCATTCTTCACCTCTTCCCTCGGCTGCATCGCCGGCGAGCTCCCCTTCCACAGGGTATCTGGCCTGCAGGTGACCGTCGGCGGCCTCGGCCCCGGGTACGTGTGCCACATGGGTCTCGTCCGAATGTCACTTTCAGTAACAGTCTGCATAACATTCAGAGATCGAATGAAGCTCCGGATTAATTTATCAAAATCATGTAGTACAACTTCATAACTAACCTTGTCAGGTACGATGACATTGTCGAGCAGTCTTGAGATTGGCTTCACCGCCTCAGGATTGAAGAACATTGCCGATCTGAAACATCACAAGATAGATTATAAATCAGCTTGAGACGGCCCATAGCCACCCCCAATGCATGAACATAGTAGTCTCGGGAAGAAAAAAAACTTGCATCGTCTGATCATCTGTGATGTCTGGGAGATCTCTTATGGGCGAGCGAAAAAGGCCGTTGCTTGGAGCATCCTCATCTTGGGACAACCATCCTGTGATTTCACTATTATGATGGAAAAGTGAAGAAAAGTCCAGGATCAGTTCAGATTGCTCTGAAATTTGGAGCAGAACAGAAAATTCAGTATTTGCCTATCAGGTTTTCATATGTTCAGATTTCCAAGTACCTGGTGGATATCAGAATCTTCTTCTTGGATATTGGCGCAAATGCTGCATTATTTGCCAGAGGGGTTGAGTTCCTCAGTAAGATCTTCTCTTGCCGGATAGTGTTCCTCCTCATTTCATGCAACTGATGTGCAAACAAGGTAAGAAACCATATTTGTAACTTCAGATTTATAGAATGCTGGAGTAGTTTTTAGTTGAGAATACATACTGCAAGCTCTTTCTCTACTGTTTTGGTTGCTGAAAGCAGCAGCTTCACATCTATAAATGGCAACTTTGCAACACCCTGAAATAGGAAACTAGCATCAGTCCTTTTTTGCTGCACCAAATAGGTGCACTTGATCAGTTTGCGTTAAAATTATCAGTTGAACCAGTTCATCTTATTGCACATGAACAAAAGGCTTACTTGCCACAAGAAGCGTTTTCCATGAGTATCAATCGCCAGATCTGGTGACAAGTGAATTCCAGGCTACATCAGTAGACAAACAGTCTGATGATATTATTAAGTATTAACTACAGGATAACAAATATATACCTGATGGGTAGAACATTTGTATCGCGGACTCTTCACAGCCCATTAATTTGCTGTAGCACTTTGGAAGGGCACATGAGCTGCAAGAAAAAACTGATTAATTCTCAGGAAATGATATTAAATAATATTCATGAACAAACATGCCTTTCTGGTGGCAACACTGCCATTAGCTGATCAAATGGCCGTAGTGGTTTGTCCATGGTGAAAGATATCTTGAACTGTGACAGGCGTTTCAGATCCGATGCGAAAGGAGCATAATAGAATGGATAGTACCTGCAAAGAAACATTGTACTATCAAACACTTGTCTATCTATTGGAACTATCAGAACTTCACAAGTCACTAGTGTGAGAATATGATTAAATTGATTGGCTCTTGGGACCAATGTTGTCATAATAATTCAGAACAATAATATTACGGCATGTGAGGAAATACATAGACAAAAAGATATAATTTGTATATGCTTCGTCCTACCAACTCCATGACGGCACGTCAGAAAAATAGTATCGGAGCACCCAACACAATCCTTCTGAATATTTCTGGACCTAAATCAGCACAAAAAAACATATTAAGCGATCTAAATGTTATAACCCTGCCAAACCACAGAAGTATTGAGACTATTTGCAGGAAAAAGGAAAGTCAGAACCATTTCAGTCTGTAGCCTCCCAATTTCGTTAGAGGTTTCAGCACCAAACTTCTCCTTGTAGAACCGGGATTTCCATCCTGGCAATCCCAGTCTTATCTGTAGTATATATGTCAAAATAGGCACATAGAAAAAAATGTCTTTCCAATAGGCAACGCCAAGTCACTAACCCTGTCATGTTTAAAGGATCCATTTTTGAAAAGATCTTGCTTACTACGCAGGTTTTTTTTTTAGAAAAGGGGTGATACCCCAGCCTCTGCATCAATAAGATGCATACGGCTTATAGTATTAAAAATAAAAAGTGTCACAAAGTCTCCATCATGTTCAAGGTCTAAAAGACAACAAGCCTCTCAGACGAGCGTAAACAAAAAGCCACAACCGGCTGGCAAAAATAGGAGCACTACATGCCTATCCTATTACATGACCGCCATCCAAACCGGTTGAAAATAACCTGAGCTACCATCTCCCATCGGGTAGACGCAGTAGCCAAACGCCCCCTGGCCTCCGTCGGAGTGAGTAGCGACCACATACGGATCAATGCTGTGGCCCTGAAGATAACCTGCAAAAAATGAAAGTTCGTTGCTCTGTTAAAAACCAAATCATTTCTGCAGTTCCATACTGCCCATAACAAGGCACACGCGCCAACACGAATGTGTCTTGCTAACACCAAGTCTACCCCATCAAGCCATGTTCCAAATAACATATTGATAGAAGTAGGTGGAGTAATATTAAAAGCAATATGAATCGAACGCCAAAGAACCTTAGCCAGTGGACAATCCAGAAAGAGGTGCCTGATTGTTTCATTACAATCACAGAAACTACACCTAGCAGAACCCACCCAATTGCGTTTTGCCAGATTATCCTTTGTCAAAATTACTTGTTTATGCACAAACCACATAAACACTTTAATTCGCAAAGGTACCTTAACTTTCCAGACATGTTTCGAGCAAGGAATGACACTAGTGTTAATGACATCCAGATACATGGATTTAACCGTGAACCTACCGTCCTTTGTCAATTTCCAAAACAACCTATCTGGGTCCTGAGACAGTTGGACATCCATCAGCCGTCGTACAAGATGAAGCCATGCCTCCCATCTTTCACCTACTAGCGTCCTCCGGAAGCTAATATTGAGAGGCGTTGACTGTAAGACACTTGCAACGTATACTTCTCGACGTTAAACAATGTTATACAGTGTGGGATATTGACGTGCCAGAGGTGTTTCTCCTAGCCACGGATCCTCCCAGAACCTCGTACTAGCCCCATCACCAACTAAGATTTTTATCCTGTTAAAGAAGAGGGGCTTGACTCCCATCAACCCTTTCCAAAACGGTGAATCAGTTGGGCGCACCGTCACCTGAGCCAAAGTTTTTGATAGAAGATACTTATTACGCAGAATTTGAGCCCAAGTAGCCTCTGTCTCGGACGAAAGTTTAAAAAGCCACTTGCAAAGGAGACATCTATTCTTGATCTCTAGATTTTCAATGCCTAGACCGCCTTGGTCCTTGGGCCTACAGATGATATCCCATTTGGCAAGCCTATACTACGCAGGTTATCCTTTAAATTTCTCCTCAGCTCTGAGGTATTTTCAGTAACCTGAAGATAGATACATAATCAGATTGGCAGAAAATATACATATAGGAAATCAATAAGGATCTCCAAGAATATCTCAATCTGTCATACATCAGGCTTGTCATCATTGCAAGCAGAGATACTCTCTCCTTCAAGGCCATCTGCACTTTCTTCCTGCACACAAGAGCCAATTACATCTCTGCATGTACATTTCATCGACTAGCAAATCCTTACCACAATGCCATAGTTTCTTTCATTCCATTCATCTTCGGCAGCTTGACGCTGTATCTTGCAAAGTAACTTCTGCAATTAACCAACAGACTCATGATCGAAGGCTAAGTAGGAGTGGATGCATACTCTTAACAAGGATGAGAAGATACCTCTCGCAGTTCAAATCTTTTGCGAAATATTTTCTCTTCATGCAACGAGAGTTCATGGAGGAACTTCTCCAACCTGGAGATTTTCACATAGGCGGCATGCTTATCTTTTATCTGTTTCCAGGCGTAGCAACTAAACAACATTAGAATAACTCTATGGATAATTATCAATGGAAACTAAGAGGCTTAAATCCTACACGTACTTTGTCAGTATCAACAATATAACCCCCCATTTTGTTGTACGTGGTTTTGTACACGTCAATGAGAAGATCGACTGCATACTGTCAAATGGAACATACATTAGACAAAATTATGTATTCTTCAGCTCATTTCACATATGACCAAGTGCTGCTAAAACCATATAGCTACACATACTTCATGTATCTCGAGTGAAGGAATGTGTGGAATGAAATCATTTCCCGTCAAGAAACAAATAAATATGAAGTCGTCGATCAGCCTATTGATGTCATGCTTGCAACCCGGTATAGTCATTTCAAGCTCCAAGTACTCTCTCAGAACCCATATGTTGAGGAACTGCAACAATGTAAATGGCGTTATCCGCATAGTCAGAATGAGAACTTTCCAGTAATATCATTGTGGGGAACAAACCTGATATGGTTTCTTGGGCAACTTGCCCTTAGATCTTGCCTCTGTTATCCTGGGGAACCAGCCTCTGCACTTTACTTTTGGTAACTCTTGGGTTGTAAAACTTTTACCAGTCACTGGAACACAAATATCTGGCTGGTGATTTTGGCGTAGCACGTCCTGTTTGAGTTTACAGAAGAGTATTCTCAGCTCCAGTGCAACTGCAAAATGCTAGTTTTACTTTGACAGTGAAGATTAAATACTTCCTAGTAAATTCCATATGCTGCATAGGCTGTTGCATCATGTTCAACATTTCATTGGTGCCTGGAGTTACCACTGATAAGGGATGAACAAGCTACCTCTCGCAAAATCGAGAAATGGACTTCGTGAGACGCCAAAGCGAGCATTATCAAATCCGCATCCTGCGATAACTCTTCAGAGTTAACTGAAGTATGTGACTTCATACAACTGAGACAATCGAGTTCTTTATGCATTTATTAAATTTCGTACCAGCCCATAGAGACAATGGCGTGTGTTCGGATCATAGTTCTCCATGCTCCGTTGCGCGCGGATGAACGACATGATCTTATGCTCCCCTTCTCCAGGAACATTTGCATCAGAGAGTATCACCTTCAGAAACAGGCAAAAAATTTGTCAAGATTAAACAGTTTAAAGTTCATATGACACATTTTCTGCAAGTTTACGATCGAAACAAAACCTTGACGTCTTTCCACTGGGGATCGCTGCTCAACCGTGCTCGGACATAGTACTCGAGTGCGACCGACAGCTTCTCCATGAACTCGGTTCCGGGCGTGATGATATTTGGATCCGAGACCTCGCATGGCACATCGTCCCGCGGCAGTACCTCCTTCCCCTGAGCCCTGAACCTCTCCCTCATGAGGTTCTCCTCAAGCTCCTGGAAGAAAAACAAAGCAAGATTTACAAGGTTGCAGGAATGGAAATGCAGATATAGAAGAAAAGAAGAAGTTTCACGTACGGCCTCTTTGGCGGCCTTGGCGGATTTGAAGCGCCTGGCCCGCTGCTGGTTCATCTTGGCGCGTGGGGCGACGCCATCTGCATGCATGCACGCGGCCATGGAATCAGAATGCGCGCATAGGTGCTGAGGACGAAGCTGGATGCTGAGGAAGAAGAGGATGGAGCCGAGCGAACGAACCTACTGCCAGGTAGAGGAGCCTCCGGGGCCGGACGATGCGGAGCAGGAGGTCCATGTAGTCGAACATGGACTGAAACACCTCGTCGAACGTCGCCGGAGGAGGGCACGCCTGCATGCGTGCGCAAAAATCGCAAGTGAGAGACCAGACCAGATCGACCAAGGACTCGCGAGATCGTACATGGACCGAGATAGTGCATCAGCATATGTCATATGAGTTACCGTCTGGTCTTCCGGGTGGAAGCAGGGATGGATGATGCCGTTCATGTCCAGGTAGAGGTTGTCGAAGTAAAAGGCGGCGCCGCCGCCAGCAGGACAGTCTTCTTCCTCGACGGCGGGGGCGACGATGTTGGGGTACTTCTCCACGAGCCACCGGTAGAACGAAGGCACTCCCATGGCGGCCGGCTAGCCAGCTCGCCAGCAAGCTGCCTGCAGAGAGAGCTCAAGCTACGTACCCAAGCTCCGATGTTGGCAATGGTTTGGAGGGGTGGTCGATGGCAGAGGAAGATATGCTGGACTCCTAGTACTAGTACTGGTTGCGGCGTGGCGAGGGATACGGAGCGGCAAACGAGTTGATGGGGAGGGGATATGGAGGCAGGCGACTGGGCCAGCCCAGGGGAGGGCGGCGACCGATGCGTCACGTCTTGCCGCCGACTCGCCACGACTCGTCGCACGGCGCGGGAAACGAGGAGCAGCTCGCTTGCTGCTGCTGCTGCTGCTCGGGCTTGGCACAGAGCTGGCCTGCATGGGGAAGCTAAGCTAAGCAAAGCAATGATGAGGGCTATAAAGATTTTCTCGGCGCCATAAAACGCTGTGATTTTTATTTTTGGCTTATAAAGTAAAGACTATTTTAAAATCGTGAATCCTAAGCTTCTGGTTTTGAAATTGGCATCTTGAACCTTTTAGGTTTCTTTCCGTTCAAAGGGTATTACAAAGAAATTTTGAAGGATACTAGTAATTCAGATACTACTTTCCTGAGATCAATCGTGTCTGGTACGGTGTACATCGAACCGCCCGCGTCGTCCTCCTCCTGGGGCGACTCGGGCGGCTAGAAACCTAGCCGCCGCCGCCACCACAAACTCCCTCCTCCCCTTCCTCCGCCGCCGCCGGAAGACGCCGCCGGGCTAAGCCCGGGCGGGGGCCGACGGCGGTGGCGGGGGATCTCCTCTCTCGCGCGTCTTCGGGGTGGGGAGGGCCCCAAGGCGTGTGGTGGCGCGACCGATCTGGGATCTGCGGCGCGGCGGATGGCGGCAGGCGGCGGGAGGCCGGCCCGTCCTCGGACGGCGACGGCTTGGCGCGGCGGAGGCCAGCGCTGCGGGCGCTGCGGATGGCCCTTTGGGCGGCGGCGACGGCTGCGATTGACGGCGGCCGGCTTGGCTGCGGCGGCATGCATGCTGCCTTCAGATCGGCGACGGCGGCGTGGAGGGCCTGGTGGTCTCGTCGGCGGCACCTCCGATCAGATCTGTTCTGACCAGTGCAGCCGGCGGTGGTGGTCATCTCTTTCGTCAGAGGTGGTCGGCCTGAGGCTGGGTGTTTGGATCTCGGGATCCGTCATCTGGCACCAGCTGCGAGTCGGGGAGACGTAGTTGCCGGTGAAAGCCGAGCCGACGACGGGCGATGGCGGCGTTCCACGTCGTTACCTTGATGAAGGCATCGTCATGTGACTACCGTCGACCCACTCGTATTGCTCCTCCGGGGGAAACCCTAGGATCTGGTGTTCCAGACCGGACGATGGCGGCACTGCGGTGTCGTTTCTCTCTTGGGAGCGTCGTTTCGTGGAGCAGCGCTGGAAGTCAGAGGCAGGAGGTGGAGCGGCTTCGTCTTGCACGGAGCTTCGGTGAAGATGTCAAGTCATGCCTGACCGTCAGGTGCTACGCTTGGTCATGCCTGGTCGGCAGGTGCTACGCACGACAAATCCTCCAAGAGCTTCAAGCTGTGTCGGCTGGTGGTACGTGGCAGCATGGCGCTGAGGTGTATCAGTGGCGACCGCGACGTGTACAGCTGTTTGCGCGCAGGGAGGAGGTGACGTTGGGCGCCGTGGTGGCGTCGACGATAGCTGGACCGAGCAAGGTTGATGCATCAGTACAGTTCTGAAGATGGAGCGGTGGCAGTTGGCGGCGGCGGCCTCTGAGAGCACGCCGGACCAGTGTGTGCCCCAGACTCGGCAAGTGGCTAGGTTGGGGTCTCAGGTCTTAGACGTTAGGCTTGGCTGCGATGTCTGTTTGGTATTAGGCCCAGGCTATCTGCCCCCTTCATCAACTGGATAGGTGTAGCGACAGTTTGTTGCTTAGATGGCGACTTTAGTCTTACTGTTGTATGACTTTGTAAGGTCCTATGAGAATAATTAATAAAGTGGCTGTATGCATTGCCCAGATGCAGAGGCCGGGGGTCATCCTCTTTTTCTAAAAAAAAGATACTACTTTCCTTTATGTCCTCTTTGATTTACACAATTGTAAAAGCATTGAAATATAGAAAAAACACAAAATTAAAATGTAATTCTCATACAAATCATTTAAGAGTTGAGTTTGTTTAATTGCATCACGTGACAAACAAATGATTTTTTTTCCCGGGAGATCTGATATGAGTGGATGTTATATTTCTATGAACGGTTCATTTGATCAAAGGAAGGTCTCTTTTGGTTTATAGGAATTCTATAGAGTGGGATTTTCAAAGATTTATTTGAAGTCCTTTGGTTTGTAGGAATGAAATCTTATTCCTACAAAAAAAAAACAGGAGGGAGTAAGATAGCAATCAATCCTTCACATCTTAAGAAAAATATATTAGTCTAGCCTCAACAAAAAAATTATATCCTATGCATTAAATGACATCTCGTTATACAAAAGTTGATATGCATTTCAACTCATTTTGTATGACTTTTCTATTCCTACAATACTCTTATGCTATGAAGCAAAGGAGGCCGAAAAAGGACAGAAACATATTATGGTACTACGCATGCCTTCGGTTGAAAGGATTGGCGAGAATGCAGAAAAAAAAAAGAAGAAATTGACCTCGCCCTAAAAGAATAAACACAACTATCCTGACAACCACTTAGGGCATCTCCAACGTCGTCGACTCCTAAACCTGACAATGCATCCGTCCGCGGACTAAGGGACCGGTCCACGAAACACTGATGCGGTAGCCGGCCATCCGGCCATAGTCGCACACATTTCAAACTGGATTTTAACTAATCAGTCACGTTAAATCAAACATAACGGAATTTAACAAAGTTCGGATAGAAAATAGCACAAATCATTCATATATAAGACTACTCACGGTGGGGAGTAACTTAGAGTGGTAACATGTATATGTTATTAGTCTATATTACTACCTCTATAGTGGGGAGTAACATAAGGCTAGTCATAGTGGGAGTAACTTAGGTAGTAACATAAGACATTCCAAGATAATTTTGCTTATGTGGCATTGGAGTTAATGAAGAGAGAGATGCTTGTGGTAACATGATATGTTACTGTAACATAACACACCCCAAGGTAAAATGAGTCTATAGCTTAATTAATGAAGGTTTGCATGTTATAATCCATATGTTACTACCCATTATAAAGATAGTAACATAGACTAGTAACATGCATATGTTACTAGTCTATGTTCCTCCCCACTATGACCAGTCTAAGTGTGATGTCATGCAACTCTTCATTTATTAGTCTGTAGACTCATCTTGTCTTGGTTTATGTGATGTTGCTCCTAGTAGCTATGTTACTCAAATCATCTCTCTCTTCATTAAATCATTGCCACGTAAGCAAATTTGATGAGTTGGACCTTATGTTACTCCTGAAGTTACTTCCATTGTGGGTAGTCTAACATGCAAATATGTCTAGTACAACAATAGTTCAAATTCAACGAGATTAATCGGACGTTCAACAAGTTTTTCATGGATGGATCATGTTGTCCCACACATACCGCCACTTGAGCTTTATCCAACAATGTACGTGCACGAATGGTCTGCCCTCTGAGTTGTGGTAGATCATAGCAGCACGTGCAAACTACACAACGTATAGACCAATAGTGAGTGAGTGAATGAATCAATCAACATGTAGAGCAAGAAGGAGCAAAACTTACAATCTCCTCCGCCGCCGCTTGCAATGGCCACATTGCCTCCAATTGATCAACTACGCCACAAAAAATTTCTAACAGAGTTCTGGATGGTGTACCATCGATACGCTACTTACTTCACATCGCCTTCATGAATGATGTGCATGTCATAGGGCGCAATATGCTTTATCACATGAAATGAACCATGTACACACTACCAAGAGAGCCCCTTCTGCTCCTGCATACAAAATCCACAGATATGTCCAACCACGCATTGCACAACAACCCATCCTCCTTTACCGAGTACCCCGCCATCCTTCTTACTCTAAAAATGACATCAAGTTTGAAAAATAAGCTCAATGGCATTTGACAGGACACCTATCGGGAGTGGTGCCCGCTATAGACGGCGTTGACCGGGTAGCGCGGGGTACCTACCTACAGACGGATCCAGGGTGAACGACGTTGTAGTAGAAGGCGAGCGGGCGCGTGGGTGGGGGATGCAAATTTCATGCAATGCCTGGGCGGCGGCAAGAGAGATACAACGACGGCTTCGTCGGAGGAGGGTGTGGATGCAAAGCAAAGGGGAGCAGGTGCGGAGTGGAAGATAATGGGACCGGGAAGAGGATTTGAGTGGGCCGAGGGTATCGGAGTCCTAAGTGACGGTAGTTCGGAGTCCCGCCAAGCCTCCCCCCCCCGCGGTTTGCATGTAATTTGTGGGAAAATGGACGCCAAATTGTTGGACCGATAGGACACTACGTTGGATGGTTGAATTGGTACGAACAACTCGATCCAGACTAATGCAGGCGTTTTGAGGGTTGGCATTGGACATGTCCATTTGTCCGTAGTCCATTTTGCCGACCCACAAGAAAAGGACAAAAGCCGACACATTTTGGGTTGATGGATGATAGGCGTCGGTGCGCTAATAACCCACAAGTGCAGGGGATCACAACAGTTTTCGGGGGTAGAGTATTCAACCCATATTTATTAATTCGACACAAGGGGAGCCAAAGAATATTTGCAAGTATTAGCAGTTGAGTTGTCAATTCAACCACACCTGGAGAACTAAATATCTGTAGCAGAGTTATCAGCAGCACAGTAATATGATAGTTTGATAGCAGTGGTAACAACAACAATAATAACGGTAATAGCAGCAACAGTAGTTTTGTAGCAATTGTGACAATAGCAGCAACAGTAGTAACTTAGCAAAGTTAATATGTGAAAAGATCATAGGCATTGGATCGGTGATGGATAATTATGTTGGATAACATTCATCATGTAACAGTTATAACCTAGGGCGACACCGAACTAGCTCCAATTCATCAATGTAATGTAGGCATGTATTTCGTATATAGTCATACGTGCTTGCGATAAGAACTTGCATGACATCTTTCGTCCTACCTTTCCGTGCCAGCGGGGTCCATAAGGAAACTAAGGGATATTAAGGCCTCAATAGAGAACCAGAACAAAGCATTAACACATAGTGAAACATGAACTCCTCAAACTACGGTAATCACCGGAAAGAACCCCAATTATTGTCACCTTGGGGTATGCGGATTGTGACGCACCTGACTCAATCGTGCACGTAAATGTGCACGATCAAGATCAGAGACTGACGAGAAGGTATCACAACACAACTCTAGACACAAATTAAAGTCATACAAGCTTTATATTACAAGCCAGGGGCCTTGAGGGCTCGAATACATAAGCTCGAATACAAACGAGTCAGCGAAAGCAACAATATCTAAGTACAAACATAAGGCAAACAAGTCTGCCTTAAGAAGGCTAGCAAAACAAAGATTACAGATCAAAAAGGCGCAGACCTCCTTCCTGGGAGCCTCCTAACTACTCCTGGTCATCGGCAGTCTCCACGTAGTAGTAGGCTCCGTCGGGGTAGTAGTAGTCGGCAGTGGGATCAGCTGGCTCGTGGGCTCCGTCATCTGGTTGAAGCAATCGGGTATAGGGGAAAACGGGTAGCAAAGCAACCGTGAGTACTCATCCAAAGTACTCGAAAGACTTACATCATATCTATACTAAGTATGCATCAGTATCAAAGGAATGGGGTTATATCTTTGGCCTGAACTGCAAAAATGCCAGAAAAGAAGGGAAAGGCCTAGACTATCGAAGACTAGCATTTTGAAGCATCTTGCAGCATGAGAAGAGTGGAGGTTAACATATTATAAAGTAGTAAGAATGTTGTACAAAAATAGAAGGGAAAGGCTTAGCCTATCCAAGACTAGCATCTTGAAGCATCTTGCAGCATGAGTGTGGAGATTAGCATATTATAAAGTAGTATGTTGTAGTAACACCCAGAGATCCTTCCTCGACTCCCAACGAGGAAACAATCATGGAGCCATCATAGCCATTTAGTGTATCCAGTATCCAATTTCTAGTTGTATAGATCGGGATACAACTCCAAGCGTCCGTTACCATGGACACGACTATTCAAATAGATATACTTCTCTGCAGGGGTGCACCAACTTACCCAACACGCTCGATTAACTCCGGCCGGACACACCTTCAGGTCATGTACGACCTCGGCTGATCGACACACCGTAGTCCTACCTAGGCTCAACAGAGAGGCCAGCACGCCGATCTACATCCTAAGCGCTCAGGGGTCTTGGGCCCATCGGCCTTTGCACATCTACATGTTGCGTATGCGGCCTGGAGAAGACCCACCCCTAATACAAGCACAGGTGGTTCCCGTCCAACCGGGGGCTTGTCGCTCAATCGCTGACGTCCGAAGAGCTTTCGGAGAATTGTATGACACCGAGTGCCCGTACTTATTCTCGCGTGGTGGTTCGTGCGAAAAGGCCAGAAGCCTACTCAGATCACATATCTAAGCCCGTTAGTGTCTTGGCAGCGCGCGGAGACAATCAATGGTCCACGATCTATGGTCCTGTTGCCCCGTCTCGCGGATTTACGACAAGGGCTAAGAATGCCCGACTGTGCCACATAATTACCTCGCGGGTACCCTCCAGGTCAAGCCGACTCACAAGGGGCTATCGGGAACTCAGGTCCACCTCTACTGGGGTGGTACCACCTGTCCCTCCAGTCCTGCAGAAACAGTAACTCTCGCGGGTATCCTCACGGTCAACCCGACTTCACATCTCTTGCGGGTACCCCTCGGGGCCGACCCGACTTCAACATGGTTTTGGGGTAAAGTCAAAGTAACTGTGTGTCCATAACAGCAAGGGGGAACCCGAGGAATCACCCTTGATGGATTCCCACTCAATGTAACCATCAAGGTGGCCTTGGGGGAATCACCCTCGAAGGGTCCACACTTGAGGTGTTGCACGACAGAGTCATCATCGGGAGTGGTGAAGGAGGAATCACCCTCCATAAGGCATGATCGATTAGCTACACTACAAAGATATCATCAGGAGTGCGTTACGAGGTATCACCCTCGACGGTCGATGGAAGCTCTGCAGAGTCATACAACTAAGGGGGGTGCAGTGATGTGTCGGCCTCTACACATCGATCATGTTGATCGAGTCGTCAGTGGTGAAGTGGGGGCAACAGGGACAAGGAGAGGGGTCACTGATGGATCACTACTCAACCTATACTAAGCATATAGGATAACTGGTAAGGTAACAATAGCAGGTTACAAAATCAGGCTATGCATCAGAATAGGAGCAATCAAATACAATTGCAAATTCTAATGCAAGCATTAGAGAGAAGGAATGGGCGATATAGGAATGATTAAGGGGGGTTTGCTTGGCTGGAAGCTCTACTGAGAGTGGCTGGACGTCAAGGGACTAGTCGTACACGGCAGCAACGTCGGTCTTAGTGTCTACCGGAGAGAAGAGGGGGAAGAAACAGTAAATATGAAGGAAACAAACGCATCTGATGCATGACATGGCAATATGCAGTGCTAGGGGTGACCTAACGCAGTGCTACACGTTACAGACGAAGCGGGAAAACATTTTGGAATATTTTCCCGGCGTTTGGCAGTTTTTGGACAGATGAATCGGAGGGTAAGGTTCCATGTTTGCAGTGTTTGAGGGGTGTGACAGGTATATGGATGGTATATTCGGATTTGTCATATTTTTTTGATCATTTTTCATATATAAATTATTTTCATCCCTATTACGGTTATTTTTCTATGAAATTTCAAAGTTTTAATGTTTTTCTAGAATTTTCTGGGATATATTAATTCAAATTAAAAAGAGTAAATACTTTGTCACTTCGCCCTACTCTAGCCAGAGTGTATTACAGGTGGGGCCAGGGGGTTCAGTCAACAGTTGACTGATACGTCTCCAACGTATCTATAATTTTTTTATTGTTCCATGTTGTTATATTATAATTTCTAGATGTTTTACATTCATTTTATAGCAACTTTACAAATTAGTTGCTATTTTTGCTTGTTTTTACTTTGCAGAATATCAGTGGCTAACGAAGTCCAAATACCACGAAACTTTTTGGAGACTTTTTTCTGCCCAGAAGCAAGCTTGGGAGCCAAGGAAGTACTAGAAGGGAGGCCCGTGGGGCCCACAACCCACCAGGGCACGCCAGAGGCCCCTAGTACGCCCAGATGGGTGGTGGGGCCCACGGTAGTCCTTTCCACCGCATGTCAGCTCTATAAATACCCAAATATTCCAGAAACCCTAGGAGAGAAACGAGACACAATTCCAACCACTGCAAGTTCCAGAACCACGAGATCTAATCTAGAGCCCTATTCCGGCTCCCTACAGGAGGGGAACACGGTCAGAGAGGGGTTCATCATCCTCATTGGTGCTCCTCCGATGATGCATGAGTAGTTCACCATAGACCTACGGGTCCGTAGGCAGTAGCTAGATGGCTTCTTCTCCCTTTTTAATTCTCAATACAATGTTCTCCTCGATGTTCTTGGAGATCTATTTGATGTAATGACTTTTTGCGGTGTGTTTGTTGGGATCCGATGAATTGCGAGTTTATGATCAGATCTATCTATGAATATTATTTGAGTCTTATTTGATCTCTTATATGCATGATTTTTATAGCCTCGTATTTCTTCTCCAAAATTTTGGTTTGGTTTAGCCAACTAGATTGATGTTTCTTGCAATGGGGAGAGGTGCTTTGTGATGGGTTCGATCTTGTGGTGCTCAATCTCAGTGAAAGAAGGAGAAGTGACACACATGTATCGTTGCCATTAAGGATAAAAAGATGGGGTCTATTCCTACATGAATAGATCTTTTCTACATCATGTCATCATTCTTATTGCATTACTATGTTTCTCCATGCACTTAATACACTAGATGCATGCTGGATAGCAGCCGATGTGTGGAGTAATAGTACTAGATGCAGGCAGGAGTCGGTCTACTAATCTTGGACGTGATGCCTATATACATGATCATTGCCTAAGATGTTGTCATAATTATTTTCTCTTCTATCAATTGCTTTTACCCACCGCATGCTATTTTCTCGAGAGAAGCCACTAGTGAAATCTACGGCCGCCGGGTCTATCTTTTATCATATTGTTTTTAGATCCATTATTCCAAAAAACCCAAAATAACTTGTTGCAGTATTTATTTATTTAATTAATTTTGTGTATTTGCAAGATCTATTTATCCAATCTACCACAATTTAATCTATCTCAATACCAAGGAGGGATTGACAACCCCTCTTACGCGTTGGTTGCAAGTATTTGTTCTTCGTGTGAAAGTACTGTTTACATAGTGTTGCTTGGTTCTCCTACTGGATTGATAACCTGGGTTTCATAACTGAGGGAAATACTTACCATTGTTGTGCTACATCATCATCTCCTCTTCGGGGAAATACCAACGCAGATACTACCCATAAATTCATCAAGATAAGCAAACAACGCAATGAAAACAGAATCTGTCAAAAACAGAACAGTCTGTAGTAATCTGGAAATTTCGTATACTTCTGCAACTCCACAAATTCTAAAAATTAGGACAACCTGGGAAATTTGTATATCAATCTTGTGTAAAAAGTTCATAATTTGATCACGCTTCTGTGATTTTTAACAATTCTCCTAGTGAGCACAAAAATTTCTGTTTTTCAACAAGATCAAATAAACTATCACCCAACATGATCCCAAAGGCTTTACTTGGCACAAACACTAATTAAAACATAAAAAACACAATCATAATGTAGCTAATTGTGCAAACACTCAAGAACAGAAATAAAAAGGTGAAAATAAATCTTATTCATTGGGTTGCCTCCCAACAAGCGCTATCGTTTTATGCCCCTAGCTAGGCATAATGCATAGATTCAAGTATTTTCATCTTTCTTATTTTCCATAGATGTGTTTTTGTCAGGAGGTTTCTCAAATATAACTTGAAACACATTTTCCATGGAAAATTTAGCATTATCAAGTTGTCCATATTTATATCCCCTCCGATCCCGGGCTACAATCCAAGAATATTGTTGATTAACATCATTAAAAACTTGTTGGATCACATCCAAAACAGGAATTTCCTTTTTAAGGTTCTCATAAAAACTTGGTTATTACCAAGCAAATGTCTTAACACAGAGTCACTATTGTAAAGGATCTCATCTATTACCGTTTTTTCACGGTTCATACCATAAAAATAAAAAAATTCCCTAGCTTCCCATACTATGCGATCAAATTCATTCATAAGAACAAGAGTAGCTAACTTTTTAGCATTCAGATCCTTTATAACGGGTAGCTCATAAAACAATCTTTGCAAGGTAGGATGAGTACGGATAAATCTATTTTCAATTCAAAACTAGCACTGAAATAGCTTCGGCATAAGTTTTAGTTCTTTTAAGTATAGGAGCATCATCACAAGTCAAAGTTCCAACACAATTGAAGAATTCTTGGATAGTTTCTTTTCCTATAATGTTCCCTTGTCCCAAAGCAAAAGTTTTAGCATCCAGATTGCCAGATCGTCCAATTTTAGGAGTTCGGCCATCATCTGTTACTGCCATACCAAAGTCACTCATGATGATAAGTTCAAGCAAAAAAAAATATCGAACGAGAGAATGGCGAACGAAAAAGAAGGAAAATAAGAAGGAAATTTTTTGTGAAGTGGGGGAGACGAAAACAAGAGGCAAATGGCAAATAATTTAAATTGCAAGGAGATGAGATTGGTGATTAGGAACCCGATAGATGTTGATAATGTCTCCCCAGCAACGGCGCCACAAATTCCTTTTGACGTGGCTTGCAACCGCGTCGGTATTTCCCCAAAGAGGAAGGGATGATGCAGCACAGCTATGGTAAGTATTTCCCTCAGTTATGAAACAAAGGCTATAAATCCAGTAGGAGAACCAAGCAACACTATGTAAACGCTACCTGCAAACAAAGAACAAATACTTGCAACCCGACGCGTAAGAGGGGTTGTCAATCCCTCTACGGTAAAAATATAGATTGATTTGTATGAGATTGGATAAATGGATCTAGCAAAAACCCAAAATAAAATAAATAAATAAAAACTGCAGCAAGTTATTTTGGGGTTTTTGGAATAATGGATCTAAAAACAATATGATAAAAGATAGACCCGGGGGTCGTAGATTTCACTAGTGGCTTCTCTCGAGAAAATATCATGCGGTGGGTAAACAAATTACTGTTGGGCAATTGATAGAAGAGCAAATAATTATGACAACATCTTAGGCAATGATCATGTATATAGGCATCACGTCCAAGATTAGTAGACCGACTTCTGTCTGCACCTACTACTATTACTCCACACATTGACCGCTATCCAGCATGCATCTAGTGTATTAAGTTCATGGAGAAACGGAGTAATGCAATAAGAACGATCACATAATGTAGACAAGATCTATTCATGTAGGAATAGACCCAATCTTTTTATCCTTAATAGCAATGATACATGTGTGCCTTGCTACCCCTTCTGTCACTGGGTGAGGACACCGCCAAGATCAAATCCATCACAAAGCACCTCTTCCCATTGCAAGAAAAATCAATCTAGTTGGCCAAACCAAACCAAAGTTTCGGAGAAGAAATACGATGCTATAATAATCATGCATATAAGAGATCAAAGAAGACTCAAATAATATTCATAGATAGATCTGGTCATAAACTCGTAATTCATCGGATCCCAACAAACACAACGCAAAAAGTCATTACATCCAATAGATCTCCAGGAACATCGAGGAGAACATTGTATTGAGAATCAAAAAGAGAGAGGAAGCCATCTTGCTACTGCCTATGGACCCGTAGGTCTATGGTGAACTATTCACGCATCATCGGAGAAGCACCAATGAGGATGATGAACCCCTCTGTGATTGTGGCAGAGTGCCAGAATAGGGCTCTAGATTGGATCTCGTGGTTCTAGAACTTGCGGCGGCTGGAATTATGTTTAGATCGCTAGGGTTTTTGGAATATCTTAGTATTTATAGAGCAGAGAGGCGATGAAGGGAGACCTCCATGGCCCCCACAACCCATCATGGCGCGCTAGGGGCCTCTGGTGCGCCCATGTGGGTAGTGGGCCCCATGGGCCTCCCCTCTGGTGCTTCCTTGGCTCCCAAGTTGTCTTTTGGTCCAAACAATCTCCAAAAAGTTTCGTGGCATTTGGACTTCGTTTGGTAATGATATTCTGCGAAGTAAAAAACAAGCAAAAAACAGCAACTGGCACTAGGCACTATGTCAATAGGTTAGTCCCAAAAATGATGTAAAGTTGCTATAAAATGAATGTAAAACATCCGAGAATGATAATATAACAGCATGGAACAATAAAAAATTATAGATACATTTGAGACGTATCAAGCAGCTCACTGCAATGTCGATGGTGAGGTCGGCAAGGCCGGTGGTGGACCGAAGAGATGACGGCGACGGCGAGATTACGACGGCGGACGAAGAAGAAGACGATGACTCCGTCTACGCAGCTCCCCTTCTTGCTCCAATGCCCGGAATGAATGAAGCGAAGCGCGATGAACCTCTTGGACATGTCCCCACACATTGGCGACGAAGGTGGCTGTGGTAATGATGGCGAGGCAGTGGTGACCATGAGTTTTCCGAGCTTGATTTCGAGCCATAGAGGAAGGGTACGAAGGGGGATCGAGAAGGGACTGAGCGAGATGGGGTCTAGGGTTTCTATAGATGTAGTTATAGGAAGTGGGGGATGTGGAGGCCATCCACGGCCATGGCCGTCGTGGATGTGCGCCACACACATCCTCTTCCTCGTGTAGCGGGAGGTAATAAAAGGTCGGTGGTGAGCTGGGCCACATGCACTGTGGCCACTTATGGCCTATTAGCACAGTAGGTCTTTAGTATTTTTTTCTTTTCTTTTTCTACCATCTATTTTCTCTCTGCTTTGTATTTCTTTTAGTGCCAAATGAATTTTGTTAACTATGGAACTTGTCGCAAAAATACTTTGCTATATTACGGGGCTGTCCACAAAGTTTGGGGTCATCTTGAATTCATTTAAATTATATTTGCATTTAAAAGGCGTGGTTAAAGGGTGCCATTCCACTAAAATAATTGACAGGGCCAAATTGGACATCCAGATATAGCTGAATTAGTTTTACCAATGCTTTGGGATTTTATGACATATCGTAAACATTCTTGTTTCACCGTTTGAAGAAGTAATAGTTTGGCTTGCAATCTAAATTGGAATTTGACTTTGATTTTTAGGACAAGTGGCAATTTGCTTAGTAATCATGATGACATGATCACCATTAGGGGAAGATCACTGTAGCATGGTTCTCGGGGTGTTACATGGATCATAACATGAAATAGGTGCGTATAACTTGCAAGATAGCATTGAGAAAACAAATATATTCACGAAAACATAAAGGGTTCATATCTGAAATCATGGCACTCAGGCACTAGTGATGAGAATTATGCATAGCAAAGTCATAACAATATCAATCTGAAAACATAGTGGATACTAGGGATCAAGCCCTAACAAAACTAACTCGATTACATGATAAATCTCATCCAACCCATCACCGTCCAGGAAGCCTACGAAGGAATTACTCACTCCCGACGGTAAGAATCATGAAATTGGTGATGGAGAAAGGTTGATGATGATGACGACATCGAATCCCCCTCTCCGGAGCCCAGAACGGACTCCGGATCAGCCCTCCCGATGAAGAAAGGAGGCGGCGGCGGCCCTGTATCATAAAATGTGATGATTCCTTCTCTTTTTTCTTGGTGAGTAGGTACTTATGGAGTTGGAGTTAGGGTTGCGGGAGCTGCCAGGGGCCCACAAGCCTACCAGGCGCACCCCATGGGCTTGTGGCGCCTTGGTGGCCCCCTCTGGTAATTTCCTTCGCCAGTTTTTTTATATATTATAAAATAATTCTTCGTAAATTTTCAGCTCAATCCAAGAACTTTTATTTCTGCACAAAAACAACACCATGGCAATTCTGCTGAAAACAACGTCTGTTCGGGTTAGTACCACTCAAGACATGCAAATTAGAGTCCTAAACAAGAGCAAAAGTGTTTGGAAGAGTAGATACATTTGGGACGTATCACGCGCCGACCCAAATTTGGTTCGATCGTCGCGCAGCCGCACAATACGCTCGCCCTAGACCATGGAATTCAACCTCTAGAAAAGCCTCATGCATTGCTCTTCTTCTTTCTCGTGCACGACCCCTCGCGGCCTCCCCTGCTCGCTTGTTGTCCCCTCGTGACCTCTCGCCTCTAGCTCCATGGCACCTCTCCACTACAAAAAAAAGACACGTCCGTGACATTTTGGGCCGAATGATTTTTTTGTGTGTCATGCTTATGACACTTCTATGACGATAATCGTGACAAAACCCGGTATCATCATAGATGTGGTGGGCTCCTACTTCTATGACAAAAAATCATGACAGAAAATGAGCTTTTTGTCCTGGGCAGGACGGAGATGCAGCTGCATGACATTCTTTGGGTCGTCCATGACGGAAAAAACCATTGTAGAAGCGAGGGCGAGGAAAATCTCAGGGAGTTCCCGGTTATGGTGGGTGGTCGGGGGCCGAGCGATGAGCGTTTCTCTCGTACATGTACGCACGTGGGTGTGAGGCGTTGGGCTTTAACTGAACCCGAGCGAAGCGTTTGCCTACTGAACCCAAGCGATTGCACTAGCTATGTTACTGAACCCCGATCGATCCCTTGTTGTTAACTAAACCCGATCGAGCGATTCCTTCGCTACTGCTGCTAATTGAAGCCGATCGAACTTGCTGCCTCTTGATGAACAGTGAGCATTGTTGGGGGGAGTGGATGAACAGTTTCCGGTGGGGGGTTGGATGAACAGGACCCCGTGGTAGTAGAGTTCGTTGCCGCTGGATGAACAGGACCCCGATCAATCGAGCCGGTTGGAGGTGTATGAACAGGACCCCGTGGAGGGCTGGATGAACAGGACGACCCTGTGGAGGGCTTGTTGAACAGTAGCCAGTGGAGGGCTGGATGAACAGTAGCCCGTGGAGGGATGGTTGAATAGGACCCCCATGGAGAGAGCTGGTTGAATAGTAGCCAGTGGAGGAGCGGTGGAGGTTGGATGAACAGGAGCCTATGGATGAACAGTCGCAGGTGGAGTGTGACGCCCCAAATTGTTACACCCTGATAATTAAGCTACAATAAACCCCTACTAATGGTGCCATGTCATCACATTACTGTTGCTAATCCTCACTTGATCCAAATCGTTGTTCTTATTCAAACTCAAATTTAAAGTCAAAAATTCTAATTTGCCAAACATGAAAACTAAAATGTTCAAGTTGTTGCATTTAATATTTGAATAATATTGGTGTGGAGCCAACATTTTTATAAAATGTTTATCTGCTTTAAAAAAAGAAAATAGAAAAGTTTCTATATGTAAAAAAAGGAAAGGCCACCCCCCCAGTGGGCCTCGTAGCCCAGCTGGCCATCCAGCCAGCCCACTTCCCCCCTCACTCCCCTTATCCTCCCCTCCCCGTGAGCTAACCCCCACACTCCCCCAATCCCCCCACAATCCCCATCTCTTGTGTGGTCTCTCTCCTTCCCCGTCGCCAGATCAGCCCAGTCGATCGCCGCCACCCGAAGAACCCCGCCCCCTGCCCGTTGCCTCCCCTCCTCTGCCCCCCGATTGGATCGGGGGGATCGAGCCGTGCCCCGCCGCCTGGACGCCGTTGTCCCCTGGCGCCACCCTGACATCGCCGCCACTCGACACCGACGCCCCCAACATCGCCACCCCGTCCGCCTCCCGAGCCAATTGCCACCCCCCTACGCTCCACTGCGAGTCGCCGTCCATTCCCCTTTCTCCCTTAATTTCTTCATGTCGCTGTAGGACGTCACCACCGACGTGCTCGCAGCCTCCCGCTCGCCCCTCCCACATGTTCCACGATGATCTCATCGGATGAACCACTCTGTCGGGGATTCAATCAATCTCGTATACAATTCCCTTTGTCCATCGGTATGTTACTTGCCCGAGATTCGATCGTCGGTATCCCCGTAGCTCGTTCAATCTACCGGCAAGTCTCTTTACTCATTTCGTAATGCATGATCCTGTGCCTAACTCCTTATTCACATTGAGCTCATTATGATGATGCATTACTGAGTGGTCTCAGACATACCTCTCTGTCATACAGAGTGACAAATCCCAGTCTCGATTCGTGCCAACCCAACAGACACTTTCGGAGATACCTGTAGTGCACCTTTATGGTCACCCAGTTATGTTGTGACATTTGATACAGCCAAAGCATTCCTACGGCATCCGCGAGTTGCACAATCTCATGGTCTAAGGAAAGATACTTGACATTAGAAAAGCTCTAGCAAACGAACTACACGATCTTGTGCTATGCTTAGGATTGGGTCTTGCCCATCACATCATTCTCCTAATGATGTGATCTCGTTATCAATGACATCCAATGTACATGGTCAGGAAGCCATAACCATCTATTGGTCAATGAGCTAGTCAACTAGAGGCTCACTAGGGACATGTTGTGGTGTATGTATTCACACATGTATTACGGTTTCCGGTTAATACAATTATAGCATGAACAATAGACAATTATCATGAACAAGGAAATATAATAATAACCATTTTATTATTCCCTCTAGGCATATTTCCAACACCTTTCCCCCCAGGTGGCTTATAAACTGACTTAAGGCCACAATACGACCCACCAAACGCCGAACATCATTAACACACGCCGGCTTAGCCAAGGAAGTGATAGCCTTGATTTTCTCCGGGTTAGCTTCAATACCTCTCTCTGAGACCAAAAAACCCAAGATCTTGCCTGCTGGCACGCCAAAAACACATTTGGCTAGGTTAAGCATCATCTTGTAGACCCAGAGATTGTCAAATGTCTCCTTCAGATCATCTAACAAGGTCTCTTTCTTCCTGGACTTCACAACGATATCATCCACATAAGCATGAACATTGCATCCAATCTGGCTGTGGAAGCAATTCTGAACACAACGCTAATAAGTTGCCTGGGCACTCTTAAGCCCAAAAGGCATATACACGTAGCAGAATGAAAGTGCAACTAATCCACCGGTGGTTTTGGTAATTCATAACAACATATAGCTCATTGAACTAATATTCTTTCAAGATCAATGTTTCAGAAAGTTCAATGGTTGGTATGGCATGGACTAGAGATGTGGACCCCTCAAAATGCTAAGGACACATATTGGCAAAAGCTCAAGACTCTACATTTTTATTTTAGTGATCAAAGATCACATTGAGTCCATAGGAAAAGTCAATACTATTAAAAGGGGATGAGGTGTTGCTTAATGGATTACTTGCTCAAAATGCTTAGTGATATGCTCCAAAAACCCTCAACCACTTTCTCATTTCCACATATGTCCTAAACCTAAAGTGAAACTTGGCCCCACCGATTTGATCTATCCATCGCCACTGAGTTCATTTGACATAGCCATATCCACAAACCCTAATCAGTTCGATCTTACCGATAGGGATCTCGGTCTCACCTAGATGGGCCTGCAAACTCTCTATTTCCCTTTGTAACATTTCGGTCTAACCGAGATGAGCGAGTGGTCCCACCGAGTTCGCAATGAAAACTCTCTGTTTCCTTTTTGTAATGTTTCGGTCTAATCGAGATGAGCGATCGGTCCCACCAAGTTTGCCTGACCAAGTTTCTGTTTTCTTATTACTGAAATTGGTCTCGTCGTGTTCATGTGATTGGTCTCACCGAGATGAGGTTTTTCCCTAACCCTAGCACATCGGTCTCACTGAGTTGATGTTGTCGGTCCCACTGAAAAGCCTAAGCTTCACATTTTGAACCAAGTCGGTCTCGCCGAGTTTCACTATTCGGTCCCACCGAGTTTGGCAAATTGTGTGTAACGGTTAGATTTTGTGTGGAGGCTATTGAGGGAGTCCTGGATTAGGGGGTATCCGGACAGCCGGACTGTGTACAACGTCCGGACTATTGAAGCGTGAAGATACAAGACTCAAGACTTCATCCCGTGTCCGGATGGGACTCTCCTTTGCGTGGAAGGCAAGCTTGGCGATCCGGATATTATATTTCCTTCCTTGTAACCGACTCCATGTAAACCCTAGCCCTATCTGGTGTCTATATAAACCAGAGAGGTTGGTCCTTAGAAGGCCGATCACAATTTCAATCGTACCATCATAGGCTAACTCTTAGGGTTTAGCCTCTACGATCTCGTGGTAGATCTACTCTTGTACTACCCATATCATCAATATTAATCAAGCAGGAAGTAGGGTTGTACCTCCATCGAGAGGGCCCGAACCTAGGTAAACATCTGTGTCCCTTGCTTCCTGTTACCATCAGCCTTGACACACAGATCGGGACCCCCTACCGGAGATCCGCCGGTTTTGACACCGACATTGGTGCTTTCATTGAGAGTTCCTCTTTGTCATCGCTGTCAGGCTTGATGGCTCTTTCAATCATCATCAACGACGCTGTCCAGGGCGAGACTTTCCTCCCCGGACAGATCTTCGTGTTCGGCGGCTTCGCACTACGAGCCAATTCACTTGGCCACCTGGAGCAGATCGATAGCTATGCCCCCGGCCACCAGGTCAGGTTCGGAAACTTGAACTACACAGCGGATATTCATGGGGACTTGATCTTTGACGGATTCGGGCCAGCGCCAGAAGCACCGAACAGTCACGATGAGCACGGCTTAGACCTGCTGTCAGAAGTTGCTCGGGATATCACCCCGGCAGAAGCCTCGGATCTAAATCTGAGGCAGGTTGCGTTGCCTAAGGACGGAGGGCTGGACCCCGTCCCGCAGGCCATACCCTCGTTGGCGATGGAGCCGAACATAGGTCTCACCTCTGAGGGAGGCTGTGACTCCGGACCCCCGGATTCATATCCGGATGTAGGTTCCAGTCCGCGCGTCCCCGAGCCCGCCGATCCTGGTTGGGCTCCGGTGATGGAGTTCACCGCGGCGGACATCTTTCAACATTCACCCTTTGGCAACATACTAAACTCATTTAAAATTCTCTCTTTGACAGAGAATTCCGGGCCGAACTATGTCCGGCTCGAGTGGGAAGCAGGCGACGAAGAAATTCGTTACCCACCCACAACCCACTTGATAGCCACGGTTGATGATTTAACCGACGTGCTTGACTTCGACTCTGAGGGCATCGACGGTATGGACGACGATGCAGGAGAAGACTCAGAATCTATGGGGTATCGAATTCCCGCCTCGTCACACGACATATACATGGTGGATACGCCCAAGGAAGGCGACGGTGACAATCCGGAAGATAACACCCCTGGGCAAAAACCAATACGACGGCGCAGACGCCGTTCCAAGTCCGGCAGCAGTAACAATATCAGCAAGAGTGCCAGAAGAATGGACACTCCGGTCAACCCCGAAGGCAACAATGACCAAACGGAACCATCGATGGAGCAGGACGAACCAGGTCACGCCGAGCATAGTTCGGAGGAGACGCCCGAAGACAATGATCCAGAGGGACGAGTTCATCAAACCGGCCCAGGACAAGAAGATAGTCCGGACGATGACGCTTCGTCATTCCGGAAGAACGCATGGAACGAGAGAACCTCCACAGAAAGCTTACTGCCACAGCAAAAAGTCTGAAGAGGCAGAAGCAACGGCTTAAAGCCGCACAGGAAACGCTCAATCGCAGATGGAACAAAGTGCTGGACACTGAAGAAAGATATGGCGACGATCACCACACAAAGAGCTACCCAAAACGTAAGCTACTGCCAGAATTTGACGACGAGGCCATTCCACCAAAGAGTAACACGACCAGGAGACCAGACGTACCACTTCACAACCGCAATAAACCAACTACCGAAGACGCCCACGATCTATGAGAGCACATGGATAAGAAAGCTGGCACAGCTAGGTCCATCTACGGATCTAAAGGACACACCCCGGCGGGGGACTGTGGTCGTCAAAACAATTATGACAACCAAACACCAGTTCAGAATAAACACCGAACACAACAACAGCCGACAGCATGCCACAGCGCGTCCAGATATAGAGGGGCTGCTCACCCCCCGTGCTTTACTGATGAAGTACTGGACCATGAATTCTCGCAGGGCTTTAAACCTGTGAACATAAAGGCATATGACGGAACTACAGACCCAGGGGTCTGGATCAAGGACTTTATCCTGCACATACACATGGCTCGTGGGGATGACCTCCACGCCATCAAATACCTTCCCCTCAAACTGAAGGGACCAGCTCGGCACTGGTTGAAAAGCCTCCCCGAAAATTCAATTGGGAGCTGGGAGGAACTAGAGGACGCTTTCAGGGCCAATTTCCAAGGGACTTATGTCCGGCCTCCGGATGCTGACGATTTAAGTCACATAATCCAACAAGCTGGAGAGTCCGCTCGCAAGCTTTGGAACAGATTCCTCACTAAGAAGAATCAAATTGTTGATTGTCCGGATGCCGAAGACCTAGCGGCATTCAAACATAGCATCCATGACGAGTGGCTCGCCAGACACCTCGGCCAAGAAAAGCCTAGGACAATGGCAGCCCTAACAAGCCTTATGACCTACTTTTGCACGGGTGAAGATAGCTGGCTAGCCCGTAAAGGCACCAGCGACCCCAGCACATCCGAAATAAGGGATGGCAACGGGAAGCCACGGCGTAACAAAAACAAGCGCCAAAACAAGGAAGAGAGCCCGAACAACACAACGGTTAATGCCGGATTCAGGGGCTCTTGACCTAACCAGCAAAATAAGCAATCTAAAGGCAGTAAAGAAGGAGCGTCCGGTCTGAATAGAGTTCTGGACAGACTATGCCAAATTCATGGCACCCCCGACAAACCTGCGAACCACACGCACAGAGAGTGCGGGGTCTTCAAGCAGGCCGGCAAACTAAACGCCGAACACAAGGAAAGGGAAACACCAAGTGAAGACGAGGATGAACCTCGCTAGCTGAACACTGGGGGACAGAAAAAATTCCCGCCAGAGGTTAAAACAGTGAACAAGATCCACACGACTCGCACATCCTTGGGAAGGCACAAACGCGCCCATAAAGACGCGCGCGATATAGAGCCCATCGTACCCACACCTAACTACTGGATGTCTTGTTCGATCACTTTCGATCGCCTGGACGGCCGAACTAGTATTCGACGCGAAGGATCAAACGCCTTGGTGCTTGACCCAATAATCAACGGATACCATCTCACTCATGTCCTCATGGACGGCGGCAGCAGTCTCAATTTAATATATGAGGACACTGTCCGCAGGATGGGGATAGACTCATCCAGAATCAACAAGATTAACACCACCTTTGAAGGGGTGATACCAGGCGTTGAAGCCTACAGCAGGGGCTCTGTCATACTGGAGGTAACATTCGGCTCTCTAGGCAATTCCAGAAGCGAAGAACTAGTCTTCATCATTGCACCCTTCCAAAGCAGCTATCAAGCATTGCTTGGAAGAACGGCCTTCGCCCGCTTCAACGCATTGCCGCACTATGGCTACCTTACACTTAAGATGCCCGGTCCACGCGGCGTCATCACCGTTAGCGGAATAACAGAAATACGTGACGGCCCTAGCGGCTGGACTATAAGTGGCCTCTAACAAAAATATGATGGGTCGTTAAGACCACGGACACGGTTAGACGAGTCCGGCAGCCCATATCAAACTAGGGCACTGTATATGTAATCCTATAGTGGACACGAGGGGCTAATAATAAAGCCCCACACTTGGCTCAACCTTATTGGCAGGCCAGCATCTTACATTTTTTACTATCCATCGCATACTTACGTTGCACTCTTCTATGAGTTTCCCTTTTCCGCAGACAACGTTCGTGCGATACCCTTCCAGGATGCGGCACAACAGAGACAAAGGCGCAGACGTGCAGTTGGGCCCCGTTCAACAGGTTTCTTTTTAGATTAAGCCCCTGTGTAAACCTTTTCTATTGCCTCTTGTTGTTTAACCATCCCATGGGTTCCATACCCACAGAGGATACTGCCCTTTTTGGCATTTCGCCACGACAGATTAACGCACGTACCTGGAAATACAGGGTTTATAATGAATGGGCATTATTGAGCCCATCATCAGTTATAAAGTCTGAATACCTTCGGGAGTGTTCGGTGTCACGAGTTTGGCCTTATATACATCAGCTCTGAATCATGTCTTTGGTCAAATGTTGGGTTTGCCAGGCTCCTGGGTTTGCCGCCTTATGTTCCATTATTATCGGCTAAGGTGGCCAAAGGAGACTACTGCGATTGTGCCCTGGTTATTCCGGATGAGCACCTCAGTAGAGAATGCCGAAAACTGACTGTCATGATACAGCGAGAGACTGCTCAACCACTCGACGACTCACCGGAATCTCTAGGATTCCTCCGCATTAACGAAGGGCCATTTCCCGGCCAGGTACATACGCGCCAGTATTCGGATGCACGCGAAGGTACCAGGGGCTACATAGTAGCCCCAACGTTAGAATCCCGCGGCTAAGCGAAAGTGTTATAGCTATATAGTCTGGTTGCCTAGTTTGACGTGCGATCACCTCCTTACCGGACCAAGACGTTGGATAAAGAGTGATTAGGCACATTTTTTCGAGAACACCCCCGCATTGTATGCGTGGGGGCTGAAGCCAACGATTGCTAACTTTCGGATTACCCATATATATATATATATATATATATATATATATATATATATATATATATATATATTTGTGTATGTATATATAAGCGGCCGCACAGGGGACACAATCATATTTTCAGACAAACATTATAAATATAACCTTTTAATCAAAATAAACATTGTTTTCACAATGATTTGAATCATCACTCGAATAGGAGATTCTTCGGGCACTGCGCCTCTATCAGGCGGGCACCCTCTGTGACCGGCGCCAAGTAGTGCCCGACAGGATATTGGCCCCCCACCGGATCCTGAGACGCTATCATAGTGGCATCCGTATCCGTCCAATACGCTTTAACGCGGGCAAGGGCCATCCGCGCACCCTCTATGCATGCTGACCTCCTCATGGCATCGATCTGAGACACGGCCCCAAGGAACTATTGCACCAAGCCAAAGTAACTGTCCAGCTTAGGCCCCTTCGGTCAAATATGGTCTATTACAGACCGCATCGCAAGACCGAACAGCCTGTGAAGCTCCGCTAGAGCAGCCATCTTATCACTTAACGGCAGCGGGCGAGTGGGAGCATTGAACTGCGACCAGAAAAGCTTGTCCGCCTCCTTCTCACCCTGATCTTTGAAGAACTCCACATCATCAGCCGTACTCTTCGCCAGGTCCGCGTAGGCGTCCGCCAAACTCCAGCGTCCATCCAGGGGAGCGTACTTCGGATTGAAGAACTTCGTTCGCAGCAAATAGGAGCCCCCAGCCGCGATTTTACCGGCCTGTTGAAGCTCCTCCCGCGCACCTCTGAGCTCAGTCCGTATTTCCTTGGTGGCATTAAGTGCCTTGCTCAGGTCAGCCGATTTATCCTCATACTCCTTTTTCAGGAGCTCATACCGGTCAGCGGCATTTTTTAACTCGATAGCCATTTCGGCTATCTTTTCCTCGCTTCGGCGATGAGCAGCCTGTTTGGCTCTCAATTCCTCGGCCGCCTTTAGGGCAGCCGCATTGCTTCCCCGAGCCTGTTCCTTGGCTAGAGCAAGTTCCGCCCTCAGGGCCTCCACGGCAGCAGCACCATCTGCATTCCGAACATATTTCATTACTATGTGCCACCTTAATATTTTCCTATGCAATGGAAAGATAGGACACCTGCCTTGTGATTTATCCAGCCGCTCATTCATCAGAGTGATATCGGCATCAACCGACCCCATTTGCCTCGTCAGTTCGGCAACTTCAATGGACGGGCCGGCGGCCGGATCCACAGGCAACTGCGCATATTTACAACATAAATCATTGGTTTATGACCCTCCGTTTGCTGCCTAGGGCAGTCAACCAGAGTCTCAGGGGCTACTATCTATAGGGAGCACACCTACCGCGTGCTTCACAACCAAAGAAACAGTGCATTCTTCATTACGTACCTCAAAGCCTCTGAGCAAGCTCGTGAATGCTTCATTCAAACCGCTCGTAGCGGATGAAATCTTCTTGAGCACCGCGCTCATTAATGAGCGGTGCTCCTCCGAGAGTGCAGCTCGCTCCAGCAAGCCCGTCAGTACGTCCGGCCGGACATCAAACTACGCCGTACTCTTTCCATCGCCCCTCATTGTAGCCAAATGCTCCGGGTGCAGGGCGACTGACGGATTGACTCCCGGCTTCGGCAGATCCGGACTCCTCCGTGACGACACCTCGGCGTCGCCCGCTTCATGAGTCAGAGAAGGGGGTGGGGTCTCGCTCTCCATCATCTCCGGAGGAAGGTCCCCCGAAGATGAACCCTATTGAGAGGTGCTGCTGGCTGGACTCCAAAAAATTGAATCTTGGTTACCGACCGAGGAGAAACACAGTACCTTCGGATCATAGATTGACTTACAACTCGGTGGAGGGTTGGCCCGTTGGAGGGCATGGTGCGGTGAGGGTGCTCATCGGGGCAAGGCCCCCTGGGGATGTCTTTTTCCCTAATTTGGGCATCTCCGCCTCCAAATCTTTGGAGGCGGCCCTCTTCTTCCTGCGCGGGGAGGAGGCCTTAGCCTCTCCTCCCCGACTATCCTCCCTGGGGGAGGTAACAATTCCCCCAGTTCGGATGCGTAGCGTGTGGGGTTCGGATTCTTCATCCCTCCCCTGGTCTTTCCCCGAGGGCATTCTGCTGAGTACCCGGTCGAGCATCTTGGCCATAGCGGGGACGGGCGAGCCTTCGGGAAGCGGTGCCGGACACCTAATTCTCTCCGCCTTGCTGAGCCATTCCTGGACGCGGATGATTGTCAGAACGAACAGTCATGATAAATACAAAACAGGGCATCTGGTATCAAGGCTACTTACTTGGGTATCTAGGCGATTACAGCTTAGGCCCGCATCCTCGGTGGTGTCCGAACATACTACTTTCAGTCTGAAGAATAATTTGCACATCTCTTCGGGCTTCAAGCCAAAGAAGTGCTTGACAGTCCGCGGACCCTCCGGATTGAACTCCCACATCCGGAGAGGCCGGCGTTGGCACGGCAACATTCGCCGGATTAACATCACTTGCATTATGCTGACAAGGTTGATGTCCCTCTCAAGAAGCTCCCGGATGCGGTTCTGCAGTACTGGTACATCACCTGCGGGCCCCCAATTCTGTCCTACATCTGTCCAGGACGCCAACTGTGATGGAGGGCCCGAGCGGAACTCAGGGGCAGTACCCACTTTGTGCCCCTTGGGGCCGTAGCATAAAACCACCTCCGGTGCCATACATCAGATACTTCTGGGAAAGAACCCTCCGGCCATGGGGCGTCGGCGTTTCTGCTTATTACGGCACCTCCGCACTCCACATGTCGCCCCCCAATCATCTTCGGCTTCACATTAAAGGTCTTGAGCCATAAGCCGAAGTGCGGGGTGATGTGGAGAAAAGCCTCGCACACGATAATGAACGACGAGATATGGAGGATAGCGTCTGGAGCCAGATCGTGAAAATCCAACCCATAATAGAACATGAGCCCCCTCACGAAGGGATCGAGGGTGAAATCCAAACCGCGGAGGAAGTGTGGGACGAAAACAACACACTCATTGGGCTCCGACATAGGGATGACCTGCCCTGGAGCAGGAAGCCTGTGCTGGATATCTGCGGTCAGGTATCCGACCTCCCTAAGCTTTGCAATGTCCTTCTCTTCAATCGAGGAGGCCACCCACCGGCCTTGAGGGTCAGATCCGGACATGTTGGAGGATTCCGGAGGGGTGGAGCTTGGGTTTTGGGTGTTAGAACTCGAGGTGCGAGAAGGCGCGATGAAGGTGAAAAAAGAGGCGTAGGTCTCGACCCCTTTATAAAGAAGGTGAATATCAAGAGTGCCCGATGTGACCATTTGAGGCTTATCTAAAAACACACGGGGTTATACCAACATCCGTCATGGGGTCACGCACACTCATATTGATGGAAAATCCCGTAATAAAAGGGACACGATCTCTGCCTCGACGGGACGTGCCAATAAAACCGCCTCGTAACGTGAGTCGTTGGGGGTCAGAAACGTCGGTTCGTATTGGACCAAGCCACGAGGCAAGGGCACGGCGCACGAATATTGCCAGCGAATCAGATCTATACCATGTGAAGATCATCTTGCAGATCCGGACACGGTCTACGTGTTCGATAACCACTTTGGAGTATTCGGAGTAGGAACCCGCCTTGCAATGCCGAAGACAAGACTGCGTGCCGGACTCATCGTCATTGAAGCCTGGTTCAGGGGCTACTGAGGGAGTCCTGGATTAGGGGGTATCTGGACAGCCGGACTGTGTACAACGTCCGGACTATTGAAGCGTGAAGATACAAGACTCAAGACTTCATCCCATGTGCGGATGGGACTCTCCTTTGCATGGAAGGCAAGCTTGGCGATCCGGATATTATATTTCCTTCCTTGTAACCGACTCCATGTAAACCCTAGCCCTCTCCGGTGTCTATATAAACCGGAGAGGTTGGTCCTTAGAAGGCCGATCACAATTACAATCATACCATCATAGGCTAGCTCTTAGGGTTTAGCCTCTACGATCTCGTGGTAGATCTACTCTTGTACTACCCATATCATCAATATTAATCAAGCAGGAAGTAGGGTTTTACCTCCATCGAGAGGGCCCGAACCTGGGTAAACATCTGCGTCCCTTGCTTCCCGTTACCATCAGCCTTGACGCACAGATCGGGACCCCCTATCCGAGATCCGCCGGTTTTGACACCGACAGCTATATATACCCCTCCACCCCCTTCTCCATTAGAGAGAGAGCCATCAGAACATTCCTACACTTCCACTACTCATTTTCTGAGAGATAACCACCTACTCATGTGTTGAGTCCAAGACATTCCAATCCAACCACAAGAATCTTGATCTCTAGCCTTCCCCCAAGTTGCTTTCCACTCAAATCTTCTTTCCACCATAGCCAAATCTGTGAGAGAGAGTTGAGTGTTGGGGAGACTATCATTTGAAACACGAGAGCAAGGAGTTCATCATCAACACACCAGCTATTACCTTTTGGAGAGTGGTGTCTCCTAGATTGGTTAGGTGTCACTTGGGAGCCTCCGTCAAGATTGTGGAGTTGAACCAAGGAGTTTGTAAGGGCAAGGAGATCGCCTACTTCGTGAAGATCTACCCAAGTGAGGCAAGTCCTTCGTGGGCGATGGCCATGGTGGGATAGACAATGTTGCTTCTTCGTGGACCCTTCATGGGTGGAGCCCTCTGTGGACTCACGCATCCGTTACTCTTCATGGGTTGAAGTCTCCATCAACGTGGATGTACGATAGCACCACCTATCGGAACCACGCCAAAAATCTCCATGTCTACATTGCGTTTGCTCCCTCCAAACTCCTCCCCTTTACCTTCATATGCAATGATTTACATTCCGCTGCTATACTCTTAGAATTGCATTGTGTAGGTTGTTTGCTTGACTAGTGCTAAGTTGCTAAAATCTGCCAAGACTTAAAATTGGGGAAAGGCTAGATTTTTATTTGGCCAAGTAGTCTACTCACCCCCCTCTAGACATACTTTCGATCCTACACAGAAGGCTCCAAAGGGAGTGATGAAAGATGTCTTCTCCTGGTCCTTCACTGCCATCTTGATTTGATGATAACTAGAATAAGCATCCAAAAAACTCAAACGCTCACAACCCGCCATAACATCGATATTCTAATCAGTACGGGGGAGAGCAAAAGGATCGGCGGGATAGGCCTTGTTAAGGTCTGTGTAATTCACACACATGTGCCAAGTGTTGTTTTTCTTAAGAACCAACACCGGGTTAGCCAACCATTCAGGGTGAAAAACTTCAACAATAAACCCGACCGCCAAGAGCCAGGCCACTTCTTCACCAATGGCCTTGCGCCTCTCTTCATTAAAACGACGAAGGAATTGCTTGACTGGTTTAAACTTCGGATCAACATTGAGAGTGTGCTCAACGAGTTCCCTCAGTACACCTGGCATGTCAGAAGGCTTCCATGCAAAAATGTCCCGGTTCTCATGGATGAACTCGATGAGCGCGCTTTCCTATTTCGGATCTATGTTAGCACTGATATTGAACTGCTTGGATGAGTCGCCAGGGATGATGTCAACCTTTTTAGTGTCATCCGCCGACTTAAACTTCAACAAAGGGTCCTGCTCTGTGGTTGGCTTCTTCAAGGGGGTCATATCTGCCGGGTCAACATTATCTTTATAGAACTTCAGATCCTCCTTTGCACAAGCAGACTCAGCATAGGCAGCGTCGCCCTCTTCACATTCCAAAGCTATCTTTCTGTCTCCATGCATCGTGATAGTACCCTTACGACCTAGCATCTTAAGCTGCAGATAAACATAACAAGGTCGTGCCATAAATTTGGCATAAGCCGGCCGTCTGAACAAGGTGTGATAAGGGCTCTTGATCTTGACTACCTCAAAAGTCAATTTTTCGGCCCTGTAGTCATACCCATTACGAAAAACTACCTCCAAGGATATCTTACCCACTGGATATGCCGACTTACTGGCCACCACCCCATGAAAGATCGTAGAGAACGGCTTAAGATCTTTGTCAGTAAAAATTCATACAACGAAAAGTATCGTAGTAAAGGATATTGATACTACTGCCACCATCCATGAGCACCTTAGTGAACTTGTACTCTCCAACCTGAGGTGCCACAACCAAAGCTAGTTGACCTGGATTATCCACCCGGGGTGGGTAATCCTCACAACTCCATACTATCGGCTGTTCTGACCATCGTAAGTATCGAGGCAACGCCGGCTCAACTGAGCTCACCGCTTGCTTATGAACCTTCTGGTCTCGTTTGCGCAAACTTGTGGTAAACACATGATATTGACCGCTATTCAGCTTCTTCAGATTACTCTGATAACCGGACTGCTACTGTTGATTATCTCGATTAGGTTGCTGATTGAAACCGCCTTGATTACCTTGGCCCTGAAATCCAGAGTTTGAGCCGCCACCTCCAAAGCCGGGTCCGTGAGAGCCGGAACCTGACCCGCCGTGCGGGCCCTAGTTACCCTAATAAAAGCCGGAATTTCTATACTCCCTCATGATGAAGCAATCTTTCCAGAGATGAGTGACCGGCTTATCTTGAGTACAGTGCTTTGGGCAAGGTTGATTCATTATCGCCTCAAGGTTGAATTTTGGCCCGCCAAACCGGGGCACTGACGACTTCCCCTTACGACCTTGATTATTATTCTGCGTGTTGGTATTAGCCACAAAGTCTGAACCGCCGTCAGCTTGCTTGCGCTTACCATTACTACCTTGACCCGCCGAGTGTTGTTGTCCTTATGCACTTCCGTTCTTCTTCCCCTTGCCAGCCTTCTCCTCATCAGACTCAGGGTCTTTAGTGTTATCAGAATCGGCATATTTGACAAGAGCCGCCACCCCCATATCGTTGCAGTGGCGCTTAAGCTGCCCCAGCTTCTGTTTGGGGGGAAGGAAGCGACAATTTTTCTCCAAAATCAGGACGGTTGAGCTGGCATTAATGTTGTTCAACGAGTGGATAATGGCCGAGATCTGGCGTACCAAATGGGCGGTTGATTCGCCCTCACTCTGGACACAAGTGTCTAAATCAAGAATTGACGTGGGTTGCTTGCATGTATCCTTGAAATTCTGAATAGCGCGCGCCTTCAGTTCAGACCATGATCTGACAAAGTTAGGGGGCAATCCCTTTAGCCAGGTGCGAGCCAGCCCATCCAACATCATAGTGAAATACTTAGCACCCACAATGTCATTGACGTCCAACATCTCCATGGCCATCTCATAGCTCTCAATCCAAGCCTCCGGGGGTTGCTCCGCTGTGTAATTGGGTATTTTTCGAGGGCCCTTGAAGTCCTTGGGTAATCGCTCATTACATAGAGCCGGCACTAAACATGGCACACCCACCGTCCTGGAAGTCACCCCTGCTTCTATGGACGTTGACGGGTTTAATTGAGGTTGCTGAGCTGCCAACTGAGCCACTATCTCCGCCTCTCGGCGTGCCCTGGCCTGATCTACCAAAAACTAAGCATGGTTATCTGCCCATGGTGGGTCATGCCCACGGGCTGGTTACGATGCCGCTCACTGCTCGAAACCGCCGGCGACTCAATGTGTCGGCTATAGCTTCGACTCTGACGCCAGGTTGAATGGATTCGATCATGATACGTCTCCAACATATCTATAATTTTTGCTTGTTCCATGCTATTATATTACCTGTTTTGGATGTTTATGGGCTTTACTTTACACTTTTATATCATTTTTGGGACTAACCTACTAACCGGAGGCCCAACCCGTATTGCTGTTTTTTTGCCTATTTTAGTGTTTCGAAAAAAAGGAATATCAAACGGAGTCCAAATGGGATGAAACCTTCAGGAGCGATCTTTCTGGAACAAACGCAATCCAGGAGACTTGGAGTGGGAGGTCAAGTAGCAGACGAGGAAGCCACGAGGCAGGAGGGCGCGCCCTAGGGGGGTGGGCGCGCCCCCCACCATCATGGGGCCCTCGTGGCTCAACCGACCTAATTCTTCCTCCTAATATATCCATGTTCCCCGAGAACATCCAGGAGCACCACGAAAACCTAATTCCACCGCCGCAACCTTCTGTATCCATGAGATCCCATCTTGGAGCCTTCATTGGCGCTCCACTGGAGGGGGAATCGATCTAGAGGGCCTTTACATCATCTCCAAGGCCTCTCCGATGAGTTGTGAGTAGTTTACCACAGACCTTCGGATCCATAATTATTAGCTAGATGGCTTCTTCTCTCTCTTTGAATCTCAATACAAAGTTCTCCTCGATATTCTTGGAGATCTATTCGATGTAACTCCTTTTGTGGTGTGTTTGTCGAGATCCGATGAATTGTGGGTTTATGATCAAGTTTATCTATGAGAAATATTTGAATCTCCTATGAATTCTTTTATGTATGATTGGTTATCTTTGCAAGTCTCTTCGAATTATCAGTTTGGTTTGGCCTACTAGATTGATCTTTCTTGCAATGGGAGAAGTGCTTAGCTTTGGGTTGAATCTTGCGGTGTCCTTTCCCAGTGACAGCAAGGGCAGCAAGGCACGTATTGTATTGTTGCCATCGAGGATAAAAAGATGGGGTTTATATCATATTGTTTGAATTTATCCCTCTACATCATGTCATCTTTCTTAATGTGTTACTATGAGTTCTTATGAACTTAATACTCTAGATGCAGGCAGGAGTCAGTTGATGTGTGGAGTAATAGTAGTAGATGCAGAATCGTTTCGATCTAATTGTTGCGGACGTGATGCCTATATACAAGATCATGCCTAGATAATCTCATAACTATGCACTTTTCTATCAATTGCTCGACAGTAATTTGTTCACCCACTGTAATACTGATGCTATCTTGAGAGAAGCCACTAGTGAAACCTATGGCCCCCGGGTCTATCTTTTATCATGTAAGTTTCTCATCTACTTTTAATTTGCGATCTTTAATTTCCAATCTATATCATAAAAATACCAAAAATATTTATCTTATCTTATTATCTCTATCAGATCTCACTTTCGCAAGTTACTGTGAAGGGATTGACAACCCCTTTATCGCATTGGTTGCGAGGTTCTTGTTTGTTTGTGTAGGTACGAGGGACTTTTGAGGAGCCTCCTACTGGATTGATACCTTGGTTCTCAAAAACTGAGGGAAATACTTACGCTACTTTGCTACATCACCCTTTCCTCTTCAAGGGAAAACCAACACAGTGCTCAAGAGGTAGCAAGAAGGATTTCTGGCGCCGTTGCCGGGGAGGTCTTTTCTCAAGTCAAGACATACCAAGTACCCATCACAAACTCATCTCCCTCGCATTACATTATTTTCCATTTGCCTCTCGTTTTCCTCTCCCCCAATTCACCCTTGACGTTTTATTCGCCCTCTCTTTCCCGTTCGCCTCACTTTTTTTGCTTGCCTTTTTGTGTGCTTGTGTGTTGGATTGCTTGTCACGATGGCGCAAGATAATACCAAATTGTGTGACTTTTCAAATACCAACAATAATGATTTCCTTAGCACTTCGATTGCTCCTCTTAATGTTGCTGAATCTTGTGAAATCAATGCTGCTTTGTTGAATCTTGTTATGAAAGATCAATTCTCAGGCCTTCCTAGTGAAGATGCCGCTACTCATCTAAACAACTTTGTTGATTTGTGTGATATGCAAAAGAAAAAAGACACGGATAATGATATTGTTAAATTGAAGTTATTTCCATTTTCACTTAGAGATCGTGCTAAAACTTGGTTTTCGTATTTGCCTAAAAATAGTATTGATTCATGGAATAAGTGAAAAGATGCTTTTATCTCTAAGTATTTTCCTCCCGCTAAGATCATCTCTCTTAGAAACGATATTGTGAATTTTAAACAACTTGATCATGTGTTTTTATGTTTTAATTAGTGTTTGTGCCAAGTAGAACCTACAGGATAACCTACGGTGATAGTTAATTTGATTCTGCTGAAAAACAGAAACTTTTGCACGCAGGAGAATAATTTTAGTAAATCACGGGAACGTGATTTTGCATTGATTCTTTTTGCAGTATATCAATAGACAAATTTACCAGGAAGCCCTATTTTGTTAGGATTTTTAGATCTCCATAAGTATTCGAAAGTTACAGATTTCTACAGACTGTTCTGTTTTTGACAGATTATGTTTTTTGTGTGTTGTTAGCTTATTTTGATGAATCTATGTCTAGTATCGGGGGGTATGAACCATAGATAAGTTGGAATACAGTAGGTTTACCACCAATATAAATAAAGAATGAGTTCATTACAGTACCTTATGTGGTGGTTTTTCTTTCTTGCACTAACGGAGCTTATGGGATTTCCTGTTGAGTTTTGTGTTGTGAGGTTTTCAAGTTTTGGGTAAATATTTGATGGACTATGGAATAAGGAGTGGCAAGAGCCTAATCTTGGGGATGACCATGCACTCCAAGATAATTTAAGGACAACCAAAAGCCTAAGCTTGGGGATGCCCCAGAAGGCATCCCCTCTTTCGTCTTCGTTTATTGGTAACTTTACTTGGAGCTATATTTTTATTTACCACATCATATGTGTTTTGCTTGGAGCGTCTTGTATGATATGAGTCTTTGCTTTTTAGTTTACCACAATCATCCTTGCTGTACAAACCTTTTGGGAGAGACACCCACGATTTGGAATTTATTAGAATACTCTATGTGCTTCACTTATATCTTTTGAGGTAGATAATTTTTGCTCTAGTGTTTCACTTATATCTTTTAGAGCACGGTGGTGGTTTGATTTTGTAGAAATTGTTGGTCTCTCATGCTTCACTTATATTATTTTGAGAGTATTTTAGAACAGCATGGTATTTTCTATGGTTATAAAACTGGTGCCAGAATGATGGGCATCCAAGTTGGGTATAATAAAAACTATCATAGAAAGTGAATTGGATGCCATGATCAATTTGGTGCTTGATAATTGTTTTGAGATATGAGGATGGTGATATTAGAGTCATGCTAGTTAAGTAGTTGTGAATTTGAGGAATACTTGTGCTGAAGTTTGCGATTCCCGTAGCATGCACGTATGGTGAACCGCTTTGTGATGAAGTTGGAGCATGATTTATTTATTGATTGGCTTCCTTATGAGTGGCGGTCGGGGACGAGCGATGGTTTTTTCCTACCAATCTATCCCCCTAGGAGCATGCGCGTAGTACTTTGTTTCAATGACTTGTAGATTTTTGCAATAAGTATATGTTCTTTATGACTAATGTTGAGTCCATGGATTATACGCACTCTCACCCTTCCACCATTGCTAGCCTCTCTTGTGCCGTGTAACTTTCGCAGGTACCATACACCCACCATATACCTTCCTCAAAATAGCCACCATACCTACCTATTATGGCATTTCCATAGCCATTCCGAGATATATTGCCATGCAACTTTCCACCATTCCGTTTATTATGACACACTCCATCATTGTCATATTGCTTTTGCATGATCATGTAGTTGACATCGTATTTGTGGCAAAGCCACCTTGATAATTCTTTCATACATGTCACTCTTGATTCATTGCATATCCCGGTACACTGCCGGAGGCATCCAAATAGAGTCATATTTTGTTCTAAGTATCGAGTTGTAATCTTGAGTTGTAAGTAAATAAAAGTGTGATGATCTTGATTATTAGAGCATTGTCCCAAGTGAGGAAAGGATGATGGAGACCATGATTCCCCCACAAGTCGGGATGAGATTTTGGACTTCATAAAATAAGAGGAAGGCCAAATAAAAAAAGAGAAAGGCCAAATAAAAAAATAAAAAAAAGAAGAAGAAAAAAAGAAAAAATGAGAGAAAATGAGAGAAGGGACAATGCTACTATCCTTTTACCACACTTGTGCTTCAAAGTAGCGCCATGATCTTCATGATAGAGAGTCTCCTATGTTGTCACTTTCATATACTAGTGGGAATTTTTCATTATAGAACTTGGCTTGTATATTCCAATGATGGGCTTCCTCAAAATTCCCTAGGTCTTCGTGAGCAAGCAAGTTGGATGCACACCCACTTAGTTTCTTTTGTTGAGATTTCATACATTTATAGCTCTAGTGCATCCGTTGCATGGCAATCCCTACTCACTCACATTGATATCTATTAATGGGCATCTCCATAGCCCGTTGATACGCCTAGTTGATGTGAGACTACCTTCTCCTTTTTTTTGTCTTCTCCACAACCACCATTCTATTCCACATATAGTGCTATGTCCATGGCTCACGCTCATGTATTGCGTGAAAGTTGAAAAAGTTTGAGAATACTAAAGTATGAAACAATTGCTTGGCTTGTCATCGGGGTTGTGCATGATTAAATACTTTGTGTGATGAAGATAGAGCATAGCCAGACTATATGATTTTGTAGGGATAGCTTTCTTTAGCCATGTTATTTTGAGAAGACATGATTGCTTTGTTAGTATGCTTGAACTATTATTGTTTTTATGTCAATATGAACTTTTATCTTGAATCATTTGGATCTGGACATTCATGCCACAATAAAGAAAATTACATTGAGAATTATGCTAGGTAGCATTCCACATCAAAAATTCTGTTTTTATCATTTACCTACTCGAGGATGAGCAGGAATTAAGCTTGGGGATGCTTGATATGTCTCCAACGTAGCTATAATCTTTGATTGTTCCATGCTATTATATTACCTATTTTGGATGTTTATGGGCTTTACTTTACACTTTCATATCATTTTTGGGACTAACCTACTAACCGGAGGCCCAGCCCGAATTGCTGTTTTTTTGCCTATTTCAGTGTCTCGAAGAAAAGGAATATCAAACGGAGTCCAAACGGGATGAAACCTTCGGGAGCGATCTTTTTGGAACAAACGCAATCTAGGAGACTTGGAGTAGATGTCAAGCAACAAACGAGGAAGCCACGAGGCAGGAGGGCGCGCCCTAGGGGGGTGGGCACGCCCCCCACCTGATGAGGATACATACCTAGGGTAGGGTCACAGGCCTGACCTATACGCCCTACCTAAGGTCACTACCCTAGAAGCAAAGAAGCTCAAGAGACAACAAGGGGTACCCAGTAAAGATGTCGAGTGCAATCCACTCGACCAACGAACCACTCGGATACCCCTATTTCCCGAAGTCACACAACCAGTCAACCACTCGACCATACAGGAAACCACTCGACCTACTGAAGACTAGAAGTCACTCAGAACAGCAACAGGCGAGTATTCACTCCATAGTCTTTAAGGTCATTAAAGGCACTTAAGACTGGCGTTACCAGTAACGCCTCAATCTTTATGTACATTCAACCCTCTGTAACGGGGGATGGCTGGGGTCCTGGCGAACTCTATATAAGCCACCCCCCTCCTCTGGGACAAGGGTTCACACCCCCTGTAACACACACACACCTTCATACATTCCAGTCGACCACCTCCGAGCTCCGAGACGTAGGGCTTTTACCTCCTCCGAGAGGGGCCTCAACTCATAAACGCTTGCGTACAACCTTGCCATAGCTAGGACCTTGCCTCTCCATACGTACCCCCTATACTTACTGTCAGACTTAGTACCACGACAGTTGGCGCCCACCGTGGGGCAAAGAGTCTTAGCGACTTCCGGCGAGGTTGCATTTTCTTCGGCCTTCATTAGCATGGTTTCCGGTGGCGATTTGGTCATGGGCCGCGAGATCCGGCTCAGCGCGCTCATCTTTGTCGCCGACGATTATGCCTGGCTCCAGGAGGCTCCCCTAGACATCGAGGCCCTTCCGGCTTGTGGCTCGGCGCACTTCCGCGTGAGTTCCTGTAGCGTCCTCCTCGGGCAGCTATCTTCACCATACCAGTCGGCCATCATGTTGTCGACTCACTCCACTGGATGCCGCCGCAAGCGGTCTGGCTGTTCGCAGCTCCAGCAATGGGTGAGGCACGCGGTGGCTCATCAAACCTTCACCCCCCAAGTTGCAGCTATTGAGCCCCACATGTATTCTCGTGGATCGGTCGATCTGTCGACTGACTTCGCAGATACTCTTTCTAAGAGCGGGAGTTGTGACCCCGCGGCAGAGGTCTTCATGGTCGACTCCCATCGCGGTCCGCCTGGCTTCCGTCGCAACGGCAATTGCGGCATGACCGCTGGTCCGTCACTCAACCATGAAGAGTACCAGCCCCAACCTCTCAGTTCGCAGCAGAGGGAGGAGCTGCACCGCCGCAACATGGAGGCTCTCCAGACCCCCATCATCGGGGAAACCGCTGAGGCCCGGACCTTGGAGACGGTGCGCCTGGCCACTCTGGCTGAGCGCACTCGTCTGGAGAATCTCCAACATTCTCTGGACGAGCGTGCTTGTCGACTGATTCCTGAATCCAGTCGACACGCCCGACAGTTATTTCCGCCGGAAACTCAGGTATTCCGTACTCCAATTCAGAATTTGGCAGCGGCTACGCGTATTGCAGATTCTATTCAACCATCCCGATCAGAGGCTGGGAGAGGCCTGGAACAGATCAGGGCGCTGCTCCGAGCAGCGGGAGACCAGACTCCGTTGTTTCCCACTCGCGGAACAAAATCCACAGCAGATCAGTGAGGGTGCACACCGTTCAGTCGGCTCACAGTCCAAGGTCCCCTTTTCAATAGGGAGGCCGTGATCACCATCAGGATCGGTACTTGGGAAGGGCTCATGGCGAATATGATCGTGAGTACGCCCATGACAACTACCGTCGAGCGCCTTTGCCCCTTCTCAGGGACAGGTCATACGCGCCCCGGCGCAACGACGACAGGTGTCCGTACGGGAACGATCGTAGAGTTCCAGTCGACCCCAGAGAACCTGGCTTTGACGCAAGGTCCGTCCTTGTGCAAGGTTTGGTCGACTAGAACAGAGCATACTGAGAAGGGCTTGATCGGGAGTGTTTTGGAAGGGCCATCAGAGCTGCTGAGATACCCCATACCTTTAGATTGGCGACTGGCGTCAGTAAGTTTACGGGTGAGTTGAAGCCTGATACTTGGCTCGAAGATTACTGGGTGGATGTGCACATCGGTGGTGGCAGCGATGAGGTGGCCATGAAGCACCTCCCTCTGATGCTTGAAGGGTCTGCCAGAGCTTAGATGACTCAGTTGGCCCCTGGGAGTATTTTGAGTTGGGATGAGTTAGCCCGAGTGTTCACTAGAACGTTTGAGGAACCTGCAAGAGACCAGCCGGTCTACCAGAGCTGCAGCATTGCGTGCAGAAACCGAATGAAACCCTGAGGAACTATATCCAGATATGGATCACTCTGCACCACACAGTGGAAAATGTGTCTGATCACCAAGCAGTCTGTTCCTTCAAGGAAGGTGTCGGTGTCAAAACCGGCGGATCTCGGGTAGGGGGTCCCGAACTGTGCGTCTAGGCGGATGGTAACCGGAGACGAGGGACACGATGTTTTACCCAGGTTCGGGCCCTCTTGATGGAGGTAAAACCCTATGTCCTGCTTGATTAATATTGATGATATGGGTAGTACAAGAGTGGATCTACCACGAGATCAAGGAGGCTAAACCTTAGAAGCTAGCCTATGGTATGATTGTTGTAATGGAGGTTATGTCCTACAAACTAAAGCCCTCCGGTTTATATAGACACCGGAGAGGGCTAGGGTTACACAGAGTCGGTTACAATGGTAGGAGATCTACATATCCGTATCGCCAAGCTTGCCTTCCACGCCAAGGAAAGTCCCATCCGGACACGGGACGGAGTCTTCAATCTTGTATCTTCGTAGTCTTGGAGTCCGGCGGACGATGATAGTCCGGCTGTCCGGACACCCCCTAGTCCAGGACTCCCTCAGTAGCCCCCGAACCAGGCTTCAATGACGATAAGTCCAGCGCGTATATAGTCTTCGGCGTTGCAAGGCGGGTTCTCCTTTTAAGTTCCATGTACCTACCGAACAGTGTCCGGCTTCCTTATAAATGTTGCGCTCCTCGGCTTCTACGCCCAATAATGGCCTTCTTCCACGCGTCGCACGAATGCGAAAAGCCAGGGTATTTTTTATGTTTTACCCTAGTCGTGCAAGTGATCTGCCTATAAAAGAGGCAAAAATCCAGATCCAAATCACACCCTCTTCCCTCCGCGAATACTCATCGGAGCGCTTCTGACCAAGAATCCATTCCATCATGGACCGTCGACGCGGCTCCTCTTCTCGCGCTCCCAGTCCTCTGCCAGGAGATTGGAGGAGGTGCTCTGTTCCGCACACCGAGCTGGTGAAGCTCCAAGCGGGGGGATATCTCCCTCCGGCCTTCATGGTTCCGGTTCGAGCCGGGCTAGCCACCTATCAAGGTGGAAAGCAAGCGGAGGCTACCCCAAGTCCCAACAAAGGGGAGCGGGTATGTTTCGTCCCCTATCTGATAAGGGGACTCAGATTTCCTATACATCCGTTCCTCCGCGGGATCCTGGAGTTCTACGGACTCCAGCTCCATCATCTTACACCCGCCTCTATCCTGCATATCGCGGGTTACGTAGCTCTCTGTGAGCTATTTCTGGGCATCGAGCCCCATTTTGCACTGTGGAAGAGGTTGTTCTGCCTCGTACCCTGTTCACATGGGGGGTCTATATATCAAGTGGGTGGCGCCGAGATATGGCGCATTGCCGGGACCGGATATCCATCCGGAACCCCTAAGAAGGCGTCCGAAGACTGGCCTTCGGAATGGTTTTACATAGAAGACGCTCCGCTGCCGGACCTGGTCCGGGTCGGCCTCCCGGAGTTCAGTACTGCTCCTCTAAAGAAACGCCTCAGTTGGCGCCCGCGGAGCCCCCAACTGGAGGAAGACAAGAGCGTCCATTATCTGATGGGCCGAATAAGATTACTGGCCCATTCCGGGTTGACCATGATTGGAGTCATGGCAACATGCATTATGCGGGGGGTGCAGCCACTGCAATGCAGGGGCCACCCTATGTGGGATTTCAACGGGGAAGACGACACCACCCGTCATGGCCGCAAAGGACCGGATTCGGCCGAGGATCTGGTGATGATCCTGTCCGGCCTGTACAAGGGGGAGAAGGAGGACTTCCTTCAGACGAACCCGTTGAATGGGTTCTCCATGAATAACCCCCGTCGTTGGGTAAGCGGACACTTTAAGGGCCCGACCCATGTTTTCGAAGTTTAAGCTTCTTATATTACGTCTTCGGCGCAGGAACTGCGTCGGATTGTGGAGGACATGATAAGTCCAGCCCCGCAACCCGAGGATCCAGAGAGATCCCAGGATTCGGCCTCCGAAGAGGATCCGGACATTCAGGTGGAGCTAATCGACGGGGAGTTCCACCAGCTAAGCATGGATAATGCTTTAGTCGCCATTACGGCTGACTACCCTGGACTATATCCGGCTTCCCAGGTAATTGGGACGGAAGTCCGGACACCATTATGTCTTCCTTGCCCATTTCTGACCTTCGCGTACGATGGTGTTTTGCAGGAAGCGCCCTCAAGGCGGGAAGCCGAGCCCGCGGCGGCTGACCAACAAAGGCCAGTGCGGACCAGTAGGCGAAAAAGGAGCGCGGCGCGGACTGAAACGTCGCCGCAAAGGTATAGCTCATAATTAATTATTTGGAGCAACGTTCCTAGGAAGCGTTTGAGTGCTCATGATCTTTGTAGGAGAAAAAGCGCCCGCCGGACTGCGGGCGTAGAGGTTGCCGATCCGACCTCTACCAGCCAGGCTCCAGCACCCGGTCTGGAGGGGGAGGCAAGCGCAAGGCGCGGGCCGGATACTCCTCCAACGGAGGATGCCGACAGACAGTATTTCGTGAAGCGTGCTTCTCCCCTGAGGCGTTGAATGCCTTTAACGCGGGGGACGCGCACCTCCGTGCTGCTCAAGATGGTTTTACCAGAGCCACGGAGCAGTATGTAAAAGACATACGGGTAAGAGAATTTGATAGTTATATATGCCAGTAGCCCCCGAGACTTAAAGTAGTTATGTTAACTGATTTAAGGATCATTTGAAATGCAGGATCTTACCGAGAAGAATACCCGACTATCTCAGGAGCTACAAGAGTGCAAGGCCCAACTTGAGGCCGTACTTGCTGCCGCAGGAGGAGACACAGAGGCCCCTCCTGGTAACATATTCGCTTTTAAATATAAGCGCTGTGCGCGCAAGTCTAATAATGACATTGCAGGTGCTACCGGACAAGATCCGGATAGGCAGGGACTGCTGCGCCAGCTGAAGGCCGGCGAGAGGGTGCTGAATAGAGTGCAGCAGGAAAGGAACAAGCTCCAAGATGCCCACGCCCAGCTTGGAGAGGAGCTGAAAGGCGTTCGGGTCGAGCTGTCCGGCTCCGTTAAGGAGAATCAGCGGCTTCGTCGCGGCATCTATAGTAAGTGCTTGAGCGAACTCCTTTGAAAAGAAGATTTCGGCGAGGAAGTCAATTGACAAAATATGTCTTGTAGGTATACTCACAGGTCGCCCTGCGGAGGAGATGCCCGTATCAATGGGTGATCAACTTCCCGAGCTATTGCAATTGCTCGAACGACTTCGGCAAGCGATGAGCAGCGTCGTCCAGGCTTTATGGCCAGCCCTCTCCCTACCCGAGGGCCTTGGGGAGCTTGCGGAGAAGCTTTAGGGAGTGCGGCAGCGCTTCCATTTATGGAAGATTTCGGCCTGCCGCCAAGGTGCCAGGGAGGCTTGGGCCATGGTGAAGACGCGGTACAAGAAGGCGGATCCCAACCACATGGCCGAGGTCGGACCGGTGGGGCCCGATGGGAAGGAGATCCCTGTGAGTTTAGTATACAGCCAAGTAGAGTTGGCTGCTAAATTTTCCCAATGGGACTGTAAGTTAGACAGCCTGTTAGACGGGATTGAGGAGGAATACAGTCAGTAGATTTGACAATGTATTTGAAAATGACATGTGAAATGGCTTCTAGCCGGATTGTAGATCGTTTGTGTTTGCCGACCTTTTCGCTTCAACCTCGGGACCCTAGAGTCCGGAGTGTGTCCGAATACCTTTTTGGTTAAGAAACAACCAGGGTATGCATGGAGACCAGGCGTAGGGGTCATTAGTGCTTTATCAGACAAGTGCCCAACTAGTTGTGTTATATTACATGGTTAGTAAGAAACATCTTCCAGGGAGAATAGTTCCGTTAAGGGTTCCTTTCCCTGGGAGGCATGCCCTAAAGTGCATGTCCGGACTGCGAAAAGAGCAGAAAAACATCTGGGGGCAGATAAAGAAGTAGGTAAAAAATCATCTTTCAAGTCACCGACCGAATATTCCCTTAAGAACGCTAGCTTTCGGCTTCACCCAGTCTGAGGTACACATCCGGCTGACCCGGCTGTAACAATCGCAGAGGTGCTCCCTTTACCTCCTAGCTGAACAATCGGGAACGTAGGGGTAAGCACAGGAGCCAGGCAACCTAGCTTGGCCAAAACTTAAGTCATATCGATGCATATAATGGTGAGTAAAAGGTACATGTGGAAGCTTGACACATGTGCTGGGCATGAAGCCCTTATAGTTGAGCTTCTGAAAAAGAAGCCCCCAGGTATAATGAGTGCGGATGGCACATCAAGTGTATGCGGACAATGCGCAAGTAGGCCCTTAAGGGCTTTTTAGTAAAAGGGTTAAGAGAAGAAAGAGAAACAAAAGACAGCCGAAGTGTAAAAATTTGAACGGGGGAAGGGGACGAACTCTTAGTCCGGCGCTAGGCATAGAATCTTCGGAGGCGGGCTGCGTTCCATGGGTTCGGCTCGAGTCGGTTGTCCGACGCATTTCGGCCGGTCAGGACTTGATCGATAATGAAGGGCCCCTCCCATTTGGGCTTGAGCTTGTCCTTTTTCTTGTCCGGCAGGCGTAGAACTAGTTCGCCAATGTTATAAGTCTTGGCCCGTACTTCTCTGCTTTGATATCTGCGAGCCTGCTGCTGATAGAATGCGGAACAAGCCTTGGCGACATCGCGTTCTTCCTCCAATGCGTCCAAGCTGTCCTGCCGATCCAGCTCGGCCTCTCTTTCTTCGTACATGCGCACTCGAGGTGAGTCATGAATAATGTCGCAGGGCAGAACTGCCTCTGCGCCGTATACCATAAAAAATGGTGTGAATCCGGTAGTACGGTTGGGCGTTGTCCGCAGCCCCCAGAGCACGGAGTCAAGCTCCTCTACCCAGTGCGTGTCAGATTTCGTAAGTGACCGCACTAGTCTGGGTTTAATGCCGCTCATTATGAGACCATTTGCTCGTTCCACTTGACCGTTGGTTTGAGGATGATAGACTGAAGCATAGTCGAGCTTAATGCCCATGTTTTTGCACCATGACTTAACCTCGTCGGCCATGAAGTTCATGCCGTTATCGGTGATGATGCTGTGGGGGACACCATAACGATGTACTACCCCGGATATAAAGTCTATCACTGGTCCGGACTCTGCCGTTTTAACTGGTTTGGCCTCTATCCATTTGGTGAACTTGTCCACCATGACCAATAGGTACCTTTGCTTGTGGGTTCCCCCTTTAAGGGGTCCAACCATGTCAAGCCCCCAGACCGCGAACGGCCAGGTAATGGGTATAGTTTTGAGGGTGGTGGGTGGCATATGGCTCTGATTAGCAAAGAGCTGACAACCGACACATCTTTGGACTAAGTCCTGAGCATCTGCCCGGGCCGTCGGCCAATAAAATCCTGTACAGAATGCCTTTCCTACAAGGGCCCGAGCTGCTGCGTGGTGTCCGCCTAGTCCGGCATGAATTTCAGCCAGGAGGTTTCGCCCTTCCTCTTCGGAGATACACCTTTGAAGGACTCCGGTTGTACTTTTCTTATAAAGTTCTCCCTCATGGACCTTATAGGCTTTCGATCACCGGACTATGCAGCGAGCCTCATTTTGGTCTTCGGGAAGTTCCTGCCGAAGCAAGTAGGCTAGGAATGGTTCTGTCCACGGGGCAATTACTGCCATTATGTCGTGTTCTGAAGGTGTTATGTCATCGGCTGAATCGCCGGTTGGTGCGGTTTTTTCCGGCTTGTCGTTTCTGGACTCCTCTTCCCATAGTACGGATGGCTTGAAGAGCCGTTCCAGGAAGATATTTGGAGGGACAGCATCACGTTTTGCGCCGATGTGTGCCAGTACGTCAGCTGCTTGGTTATTATCTCGGGCTACGTGATGGAATTCAAGTCCTTCAAACCGAGCTGACAGTTTTAGGACAGCGTTGCGATATGCTGCCATTTTCAGATCCTTGGCGTCAAAGTCTCCATTTATTTGGGATATTGCAAGGTTTGAATCCCCGCGCACCTCTAGGCGTTGAATGCCCATGGAGATTGCCATCCGGAGACCATGTAGAAGGGCCTCGTATTCGGCTGCGTTGTTGGAGTCCGTGTACATTATTTGAAGTACGTATTGGACTGTGTCCCCGGCCGGGGACGTCAATACGATGCCAGCCCCCAGTCCGGCCAACATTTTAGAGCCGTCGAAGTGCATAGTCCAATTGGAGTATGCGCCGTACTCTTTAGGGAGTTCGGCTTCGGTCCATTCGGCGACAAAGTCAGCCAAAACTTGTGCCTTTATAGCTCGCCGAGGTTTGTAGGTTATATCGAATGGTAAGAGCTCAATGTCCCATTTTGCAATCCTGCCCGTTGCGTCGCGGTTGTTTATAATGTCATTAAGTGGTACTTCGGAGGCCACTGTTATCGAACACTCTTGAAAGTAGTGTCGGAGCTTCCGGGATGCCATGAACACCGTATATGCTATCTTTTGATAGTGCGGGTAACGGGACTTGCAGGGGGTTAACACAGTGGATACGTAGTACACTGGTTTTTGAAGAGGGAATTTATGCCCTTCTGTCTCTCGTTCGACGACGAGTACCGCGCTTACAACTTGATGTGTCGCTGCGATGTATAACAACATTGGTTCGCCCAGGTTGGGTGCAGCTAGGACCGGATTTGTTGCCAATATGGCCTTTATTTCTTCGAGTCCGGCAGTGGCAGCATCCGTCCACTCGAAGTGTTCGGTGCGCCTAAGGAGGCGATAGAGGGGCAGTGCCTTTTCTCCCAAGCGGGAGATAAAGGGGCTTAAAGCTGCCACGCATCCAGTCAATTTTTGTGTCTGTTTGAGGTCTTTTGGAATATCCAACTGTGACAGAGCTCGGATCTTGGCCAGGTTTGCTTCAATTCCTCTACCGGATACAATGAAGCCCAGCAGCTTTCCGGCTGGTACGCCGAAAACGCATTTTTCCGGATTCAGCTTGATGTCATATGCTCTGAGATTGTCGAATGTGAGCCTCAAGTCGTCTACTAAAGTTTCGACGTGTTTGGTTTTGACGACTACGTCGTCTATGTATGCCTCTACTGTTTTGCCGATCTGGGTGGCCAGACATGTTTGGATCATGCGCTGATATGTTGCGCCGGCATTTTTAAGTCCGAAAGGCATCGTGTTGAAGCAGAATGGTCCATATGGAGTGATGAATGCCGTTGTGGCTTGGTCTGCTTCCACCATCTTGATTTGATGGTAGCCAGAGTATGCGTCGAGGAAGCACAATGAATCGTGCCCTACAGTAGCATCGATTATTTGGTCGATGCGGGGGAGGGGGAAGGGATCCTTTGGGCAAGCCTTATTGAGGTCTTTAAAATCGACGCATAGGCGCCAGGATTTGTCCTTCTTTGGTACCATTACCAGATTTGCTAGCCAATCCGGATGTTTGATGTCTCTGATGAATCCGGCTTCCAATAGTTTGGCTATCTCTTCTCCCATTGCCTGTCTTTTGGGTTCGGAAAATCGTCGAAGAGCCTGTTTGACTGGCTTGAATCCTTTTAGGATGTTTAGGCTGTGTTCTGCCAATCTGCGTGGGATTCCGGGCATATCCGAGGGGTGCCAGGCGAAGATGTCCCAATTTTCCCGAAGGAATTCTCGCAGTGCAGCGTCTACATCAGGGTTCAACTGTGGCCTGATGGAGGCCATCTTTGTTGGGTCCGTTGGGTGGACCTGGAATTTTACTATTTCATCTGCTGGTTTAAAAGAGGTGGACTTGGATCTCTTATCGAGTATCACATTGTCCCTATTCACCGTAGAGCGCAGCGCAGTGAGTTCTTCTGCCGCTAGGGCTTCGGATAGTGCCTCCAGGGCTAGTGCGGCTGTCTTGTTTTCAGAGCGGAGTGCTATATCCGGATCACTAACGAGAGTGATTATTCCGCCGGGCCCAGGCATTTTGAGCTTCATGTACCCGTAATGGGGTACTGCTTGAAAAATTGTAAATGCCTCTCGTCCTAATATAGCGTGATATCCGCTGTTGAACGGGGCCACTTGCAACATGACTTCTTCGGATCTATAATTGTCCGGCGAGCCGAACACCACATCGAGTGTGATTTTTCTGGTGCAGCGCGCTTCCCGGCTAGGGATTATTCCTCTGAAGGTTGTGCTGCTTCGCTCAATACGGCTCCAGTCTATTTCCATGTTTTGAAGAGTTTCCTCGTAGATGAGGTTTAATCCGCTGCCGCCGTCCATGAGGACCTTTGTAAGTCGAAAGCCGTCCACTATTGGACTAAGTACCAGTGCGGCTGGTGCTCGGGCTGTTCGGAATTTAGGTTCGTCGCTGGCATTGAAGGTGATGGCTGTGTCACTCCATGGATTTGTTGTTGCTACTTGGTAGGCTTCGGCGTGGCCGCGGATTGTTCGTTTCCGCATATTATTTGATGTGAAGGTCTCGAAGACTGTTGATACCGTCTCGAAGACTGTTGACACCGTACTGGTATTGTTGGAGTGGTTTTCCGGGGCTAGAAGCTCCTCGCCACTTTTGGCCACCTGCCGTAATATCCAACATGCTCGAAGGCTGTGTGTTGGGACGGCGCCCTTTGTATTGTGAAGTTTACAGGGTCCGCTGAGCCATCCCTCCAGTACGGTTCCGTGCCCTCTATGGGGTTTTTGCTTTTTGGTTTTTGTATCTGGGGCCTGAGTGTGATGCACCCTTTTGTTGCGGACTAGGGTTGTATTCGGGGCCGGATTGTCCCAAAATTGGTTTTCGGTTTTCCGGAAACTCTCCATCGCACAGTAGTTTCGTACTATGGACGCCAGATCAGCGAAGCGTGTAATTTCATGACGGCTGATGGCGTTCAGTAGTCCCTTGTCCGTGCAATTATTGCAAAAGATTGAGATTGCGTTTTCCTCTCGGCAGTCCTTTATCCTGTCCATAACCAGGAGGAATCTGGCCCAGTAGTGATGTACTGTTTCGGCGGGCTCTTGCCGTATTAGAGATAGATCGCATATGTCTGGGCGGGTGGGTGGAATAAAATCCGGAACCCTACCCATCTCAGGGCTTGAAGGCCATGAAGTTTCCAAATTTGGAAGCTTGGATTGCTGGACGTTGTCCAAAGAGTCCGGTCCGATGCCTGACTTTAAGTTCAGTGCTTGATCGAAGTCCGTCCCTCCGCCGAAATCCGGCATGGAGGGTTCGGGAGCCCGGACATGACTAGTTTTCAATACAGGAGAAGAGTCGCCGCATTGTTCCTCTACCACTCTGACGTGGTGGGTGACCTGGGGAGAGTTAATCTCTCTCAGATCGGTTTTAAGCCCAATCTGATTGTAGTCCGTAGCGACTCCCAGGGCGGCGATGCGATCCAAGAGCTCATTGACAGATGAGAGCTCTATTGGATCCAGCCGCTCGGCAAGTTCCGAGCTGATGTGAAGGTTGCTTTTGACGACTTGAGAAGTCATTGTCGAAGCAGTGGCCGGACAGGCGGTCATAAGGAAACCACCTAGCCGGATAGTTTGGCCGGCGGCCAAGGCCCCTTTGGCGGAAATACCGTCCTTGAAGACGGGTGGAGGCATCCTTCCTATCGGCGACGGCACAGAGGAACTCTCAATGGAAGCACCAATGTCGGTGTCAAAACCGGTGGATCTCGGGTAGGGGGTCCCGAACTGTGCGTCTAGGCGGATGGTAACAGGAGACGAGGGACATGATGTTTTACCCAGGTTCGGGCCCTCTTGATGGAGGTAAAACCCTACGTCCTCCTTGATTAATATTGATGATATGGGTAGTACAAGAGTGGATCTACCACGAGATCAAGGAGGCTAAACCCTAGAAGCTAGCCTATGGTATGATTGTTGTAATGGAGGTTATGTCCTACAGACTAAAGCCCTTCGGTTTATATAGACACCGGAGAGGGCTAGGGTTACACAGAGTCGGTTACAATGGTAGGAGATCTACATATCCGTATCGCCAAGCTTGCCTTCCACGCCAAGGAAAGTCCCATCCGGACACGGGGCGGAGTCTTCAATCTTGTATCTTCGTAGTCTTGGAGTCCGGCGGACGATGATAGTCCGGCTATCTGGACACCCCCTACAGGACTCCCTCAGAAGGCGTTCGCCACAGGGAGCTTGTCCTGAAATTCGGTCGACAGGAGATATGTCCTTGACTCGGATGATGGAGATTGATTCAAAATACGCTAACGGTGAAGAGGAAGACCAACTCCGGAGTGGCAAGAACAAAATAGTCGCCCAGGACATCGGGGGAGGAAATTCCAGTCGGAAGCAGAAGCGAATGGCTGAGGCAGCAGGTCCTGCCGAGGCAGCGGTGTTAAATCAAGGAAAGTTCAAAGGTAAACCTAAAGGGCCCTGGACCCCTAAGAAGGTGAATGATCAGGAAGGAAATGATGTGTTTGATTTACCGTGTCACATTCACACCAAGAAGGATGAGGAGGGAAAACTGATCCTCCCCAAGCATACCACTCGACAATGTTGACTCCTTATTCAGAGCTTCCAAGAAAGTAAACCTAGTAGTAAGGACAAAGAGCCTGAGAAGGAGGAAGAGGATAATGACGATGATGGTGGTTATCCCAATGTCAATGCCACCTTGGTGATTTTTGCCGATATTGAGAGCAAAAGTCGACTGAAGGTCATTAACAGAGAAGTAAACATGGTTGCTTCGGCAACACCGAGATATCTGAAGTGGTCAAAGGTCCCTATTACATTCGACCAGTCTGACCACCCGGCGCGCGTAGCTACCCCTGGGCGACAGGCGCTGGTGGTCGACCCAATTGTGGGGGGGTACCCGACTGACTAAGGTCCTGATGGATGGTGGCAGTGGCCTGAATATTCTGTATGCTGAAGCTCTCAAAGGAATGGGCATCCCGATGTCCAACCTCAGCAAGAGTAACATGCGGTTCCATGGGATCATTCCAGGAAAGAAAGCCGAGTCACTCGGGCAGATCACTCTCGATGTGGTTTTCGGCGATGAGAAGAATTTCCTCAAGGAGGAGTTGACGTTTGAGGTAGTGGATTTCCAGAGTGCATATCACGCCATTCTGGGTAGGCATGCCTATGCTAGCTTTATGGCTCGACCGTGCTATGTTTATCTCAAGATGAAGATGCCTGGCCCCAGAGGCGTAATAATGGTTTCCGGTAACCGTCAGAGAGCAGAAGATTGTCTTCAAGATGGAGCAAAAATAGCAGATGAGCAGATGGCAGCAGTGGAGTTCCAAGAGTATCAGAAGACGGCAGATCCGAGTGATTTGCTGCGTGCTAAGAGGCCTGCTTCAGAGTCAGCATTTCAGTCGGCCGGAGAGACCAAGCTAGTTCATGTTCACCCGATCGATCCCAATGCTGCTCCAACCCATATCTCGTCAACACTCGACAACAAATAGGAAGAAGCGCTCATCCAGTTCCTCCGCGAGAACTGGGACATCTTTGCATGGAAACCATCTGACATGCCAGGTGTGCCCAGGGAACTGGCTGAGCACCGTTTGCGAGTCGACCCAAAAGTAAAACCCGTCAAAGAATACCTCCATCGGTCCGCCACGGAGAAGAGAAAAGCCATTGGCGAGGAAGTGGCTTGGCTCCTGGCCGCTGAGTTTATCCGCAAGATATACCACTCTGAGTGGCTCGCCAATGTCATTATGGTTCCCAAGAAAGACGATTCACTTTGAATGTGTATCGACTTCAAACACATCAATCGGGCCTGCCCGAAAGATCATTTCCCTCTACCCCGCATTGACCAGATTGTCGACTCAACCGCGGGATGTGAACGACTGTCCTTCCTAGACGCTTATTCCGGGTACCATCAGATCCGACTGTATGGACCCGATGAGATAAAAACGGCTTTCATCACCCCGTTCGGTGTTTTTGCTATGTTACTATGCCCTTCGGCCTCAAGAATGCTGAGGCCACATTCATGCGCATGATTCAGAAGTGCCTGCTCACTCAAATCAGTCGGAATGTGGAAGCATATATGGATGACATAGTGGTTAAGTCACGCAAAGGTTCCGACCTGCTGACTGACCTAGCTGAAACCTTTTCCAACATGAGAAGGTATGATATCAAGCTTAACCCATCTAAGTGCACATTTGGAGTCCCAGGCGGAAAGTTACTCGGTTTCCTTGTTTCCGAACGAGGGATCGACGCAAACCCAAAGAACATTGGCACAATCCTCCAAATGAAGCGCCCAGTGCGCCTGCAAGACGTTCAGAAGCTTACTGGTTGCTTGGCCGCTTTGAGCCGATTCATCTCATGCCTCGGTGAAAAGGCATTACCTCTTTACTGACTGATGAAGAAGTCTGACAAATTCGAGTGGAGTGACAAAGCTGAAGCAGCGTTTAAAGAGCTCAAAGCCCTGCTTTCCACCCAGCCGGTGCTTGCTGATCCGGTTAGCAAGGAGCCTCTGTTGCTTTACATTGCAGCCACAGGACAAGTTGTTAGCACAGTGCTCACGGTCGAGTGGGAAGAAGAAGGCAAGGCCTTCAAAGTTCAGCGCCCCGTGTATTACATCTCAGAAGTCTTAACCCCGTCCAAGCAGAGATATCCTCATTATCAGAAGCTCGTTTATGGGATTTACCTGACCATGAAGAAAGTTGCACTTTATTTCTCTGATCATTCAATATCAGTCGTCAGCGATGCTCCTTTGTCAGAGATCCTGAATAACAGAGATGCAATTGGTCGAGTGGCAAAGTGGGCGATTGAACTTCTTCCTTTGGATATCAAATTCAAGGCAAAGAAGGTCATTAAGTCTCAAGCAATTGCAGACTTCCTCGCAGAGTGGACTGAACAACAACAGCCGATTCAAATTCAGTCGGAACATTGGACCATGTTCTTTGATGGGTCCAAAATGTTGAATGGCTCTGGTGCAGGAGTGGTTTTGGTGTCCCCACGAGGAGACAAGCTCAGTTATGTCCTTCAGATTCACTTTGATTCTTCAAACAATGAAGCAGAGTATGAAGCACTTTTATATGGGTTGCGTATGGCCATTTCACTCGGCGTCCGACGCCTAATGGTTTATGGCGACTCAGATTTGGTGGTTAACCAAGTGATGAAGGAATGGGATGTCAGGAGTCCTGCAATGATAGGTTACTGCAACACAGTGAGGAAGCTGGAAAAGAAGTTTGAGGGATTGGAGCTCCACCATGTACCGCGAATCAAAAATCAAGCTGTTGATGATCTGGCGAAGATAGGTTCCACTCGGAAGCCTATCCCCAGCAATGTGTTCTTGGAGCATCTCCATACCCCGTCAGTACAAGAAGATCCCTTCAAGGAAGAGCCCCCGCAACCGATAAGTCCAACCGACCCGACTAAGGTAGAGATTCCAGCCGTGGTCGACCTGATCATGGAAGTCTTAGTGATCACTCCTGATTGGACAGTCCCATACATCGCATACATTCTCAGAAAAGAGCTCCCGGAGGACGAAGACGAGGCTCGCCAGATAGTCCGTCGATCCAAAGCTTTCACCATGCTAAAAGGGTAGCTTTACAGAGAGAGTGTCACAGGAGTTGCACAACGCTGCATCACCCTAGAAGAAGGTCAGATGATCCTAAATGATATCCACTTGGGGACCTGTGGTCATTGTCGGTGTCAAAACCGGCGGATCTCGGGTAGGGGGTCCCGAACTGTGCGTCTAGGCGGATGGTAACAGGAGACGAGGGACACGATGTTTTACCCAGGTTCGGGCCCTCTCGATGGAGGTAAAACCCTACGTCCTTCTTGATTAGTATTGATGATATGGGTAGTACAAGAGTGGATCTACCACGAGATCAAGGAGGCTAAACCCTAGAAGCTAGCCTATGGTATGATTGTTGTAATGTATGTTGTGTCCTAAGGACTAAAGCCCTCCGGTTTATATAGACACCGGAGGAGGCTAGGGTTACATAGAGTCGGTTACAATGGTAGGAGATCTACATATCCATATCGCCAAGCTTGCCTTCCATGCCAAGGAAAGTCCCATCCGGACACGGGACGAAGTCTTCTATCTTGTATCTTCGTAGTCTTGGAGTCCGGCGGACGATGATAGTCTGGCTGTCCGGACACCCCCTAGTCCAGGACTCCCTCAGTAGCCCCCGAACCAGGCTTCAATGACGATAAGTCCAGCGCGTTTATAGTCTTCGGCGTTGCAAGGCGGGTTCTCCCTTCAAGTTCCATGTTCCTGCCAAACAGTGTCCGGCTTCACCATAAACACTGTGCTTCTCGGCTTCTACGCCCAATAATGGCATTTTTCCACGCGTCGCACGAATACGAAAAGCCAGGGTGTCTTTTACGTTTCACCCCCTAGTCGTGCGAGTCGTTCGCCTACAAAAGAGGCAAAAATCCAGATCCAAATCACACCATCTTCCTTCTGTGAATAGTTCATCGGAGCGCCCTTGACCTAAAAATCCATTCCATCATGGACCGTCGACGCGACTCCTCTTCTCGCGCTCCCAGCCCACCGCCAGGGGATTGGAGGAGGTGCTCGGTTTTGCACAACGAGCTAGCGAAGCTCCAAGCGGGGGGGTATCTCCCTCCGGCCTTCATGGTCCCAGTCCGGGCCGGACTGGTTACTTATCAAGGTGGGAGGCAAGCGGAGGCTACCCCAAGCCCCAATAAAGGGGAGCGAGTATGCTTCGTCCCTTATCTGATAAGGGGACTCGGATTCCCAATACATCCGTTCCTCCGCGGGCTCCTGGAGTTCTACGGACTCCAGCTCCACCACCTCACGCCCGCCTCTGTCCTGCATATCGCGGGCTACATAGCTCTTTGTGAGCTATTCCTGGGCATTGAGCCCCATTTTGCATTCTGGAAGAGGCTGTTCTGCCTCGTACCCCGTTCTCACGAGGGGTCCATATATCAAGTGGGCGGCGCCGAAATATGGCGCATTGCCAGGACCGGATACCCATCCGGTACTCCCAAGAAGGCATCCGAAGACTGGCCTTCAGAGTGGTTTTATATAGGAGACGCTCCGCTGCCGGACCCAGTCTAGATCGGCCTCCCGGAGTTTAGTGCTGCTCCTTTGAAGAAACGCCTCAGCTGGCGCCCACGGAGCCCCCGATTGGAGGAAGACAAGAGCGTCCATTACTTGATGGGCCGAATAAGATTAATGGCCCATTCTGGCTTGACCATGATCGGAGTCATGGCGACATGCATCATGCGGGGGGTACAACCATTGCAATATAGAGGCCACCCCATGTGGGATTTCAACAGGGAAGACGATGCCACCCGTCATGGCCGCAAAGGGCCGGATTCGACCGAGGATCTGGTGGAGATACTGTCCAGCCTGTACAAGGGGGAGAAGGAGGACTTCCTTCGAACGAACCCTTTGAATGGGTTTTCCATGATCAACCCTAGAGGATGGGTAAGTGAACACCTTTAAGGGCTCAACCCATGCTTTCGAAGTTTAGGCTTCTTATATTATGTCTTCGGTCCAGGATCTACGCCGGACTGTGGAGGACATGGTAAGTCCTGCTCCGCAACCCGAGGATCCGGAAAGATCCCTAGATCCGGCCTTCGAAGAGGATCCGGACATCGAGGTGGAGCTGATCGACGGGGTGTTTCACCAGCTCAGCATAGACAATGCTTTGGTTGCCATTACGGCGGACTACCCCGGACTGTGTCCGGCTTCCCAGGTGACCGCGACCGAAGTCCGGACACCATTATCTCTTCCTTTCCCCTTTCTAACCTTCGCGAACGATGGTGTGTTACAGGAAGTGCCTTTACGGCAAGAAGCCGAGCCCGCGGCGGCTGACCAACAGAGGCCAGTCCGGACCAGCAGGCGGAAAAGGAGCGCGGTGCAGACGGAAACGTCGCCGCAAAGGTATAGCTCGTATTTGAATTTTTATAGCAACGTTCCTAGGAAACGCCTGAGAAAAAGCGCTCGCCGGACTGCGGGCGCAGAAGTTGCTGATCCAACCTACACCGGCCAGGCTCCAGCGCCCGGCCTGGAGGGGGAGGCAAGCGCAAGACGCGGGCTGGATCCTTCTCCAATGGAGGACACCGACAGACTGTTCGCCACCAAGTCTGAGGTGGAGAGCGCCATGACCCATAGGCGGCGCCGGACAGTATTTCGCGAAGCGTGCTTTTCCCCTGAGGCATTGGATGCCTTTAACGCAGGGGACGCGCATCTCCGTGCCGCTCAAGATGGTTTTACCAGAGCCACGGAGCAGTATGTGAAAGACATACGGGTAAAGGAATTTTAATGGTTATATATACCAGTAGCCCCCGAGACTTAAAGTAGTTATGTTAACTGATTTAAGGATCCTTTGAAAACGCAGGCTCTTACCGAGAAGAATGCCCAGCTGTCTCGGGAGCTGCAAGATTGCAAGGCCCAACTTGAGGCCGTACTTGCTGCCGCAGGAGGAGACACAGAGACCCCTTCTGGTAACACATTTTTATTAATAAATATAAGCGCTGTGCGGCGTGCGCGCGAGTCTAATAATGACATTGCAGGTGCCGCCGGACAAGATCCGGACAGGCAAGCATTGCTGCGCCAGCTAAAGGCCGGCGAGAGTGTGCTGAATAGGGTTCAGCAAGAAAGGAACAAGCTCCAGGATGCCAACGCCAAGCTCGGAGAAGAGCTGAAAGGCGCTCGAGCTGAGCTGTCCGGCTCCGTTAAGGAGAATCAGCGGCTTCGTCGCGGCATTTATAGTAAGTGCTTGAGCGGACTCCTTTGAAAAGAAGAGTTCAGCGAGGAAGTATATTGACATGATATGTCTTGTAGGTATACTCACAGGTCGTCCTGCAGAGGAGATGCCCATATCAACGGGTGATCAACTTCCCGAACTGTTGCAACTGCTCGAACGAGTTCGGCAGGCAATGAGCGGCGTCGTCCGGGCTTTATGGCCAGCCCTCTCCCTACCCGAGGGCCTTGGGGAGCTTGCGGAGAAGCTTCAGGGAGTGCAGCAGCGCTTCCGATTGTGGAAGATTTCGGCTTGCCGTCAAGGTGCCAGGGAGGCTTGAGCCATGGTGAAGACGCGGTATAAGAAGGCGGATCCCAACCATATGGCCGAAGTTGGACCGGTGGGGCCTGATGGGAAGGAGATCCCTGTGAGTTTAGTATACAGCCAAGTAGAGTTGGCTGCTAAGTTTTCCCAACGGGACTGTAAGTTAGACAACCTGTTAGACGGGATTGAGGAGGAATACAATCAATAAATTTGACAATGTATGTTTTCCTTTAAAGTGACATGTGAAATGCCTTCTAGCCGGATTGTAGATCATTTGTCTTTGCCGACCTTTTCGCTTCAACCTCGGGACCCTAGAGTCCGGAGTGTGTCCGAATACCTTTTTGGTTAAGAAACAACCGTGGTATGCATGGAGACCAGGCGTAGGGGTCATTAGTGCTTTATCAGACAAGTGCCCAACTAGTTATGTTATATTACATGGTTAGTAAGAAACATCTTCCAGGGAGAATAGTTCCGTTAAGGGTTCCTTTCGCTGGGAGGCATGCCCTAAAGTGCATGTCCAGACTGCAAAGAAAGCAGTAAAACATCAGGGGGCAGATAGATAAATAGGTAAAAAGTCATCTTTTAAGTCACCGACCGAATATTCCCTTAAGAACGCTAGCTTTCGGCTTCACCCAGTCTGAGGTACACATCCGGCTGACCCGGCAGTAACAATCGCAGAGGTGCTCCCTTTACCTCCTAGCCAAACAATCGGGAACGTAGGGGTAAGCACAGGAGCCAGGCAACCTAGCTTGGCCAAAACTTAAGTCATATCGATGCATATAATGGCGAGTAAAAGGTACATGTGGAAGCTTGACACATGTGCTGGGTATGAAACCCGTATAATTGAGCTTCTGTAAAAGAAGCCCCCAGGAATAATGAGTGCGGATGGCACATCATGCGTATGCGAAAAATGCAAAAACAGGCCCGCAAGGGCTTTTGAATAAAAAGGCATGAAAAAAGAAACAAAAGACAGCTGAAGTGTAAAAGTTTGGACGGGGGAAGGGGACGAACTCTTAGTCCGGTGCTAGGCGTAGAATTGTCGGAGGCGGGCTGCGTTCCATGGGTTCGGCTCGAGTCGGTTATCCGACGCATTTCGTAGACGGTATGCTCCGCCGGTCAGGACTTGATCGATAATGAAGGGGCCCTCCCATTTGGGCTTGAGCTTTTCCTTTTTCTTGTCCGGCAGGCGTAGAACTAGTTCACCAACATTGTAAGTCTTGGCTCATACTTCTCTGCTTTGATATCTTCGGGCCTGCTGCTGATAGAATGCAGAACGAGCCTTCGCGATGTCGCGTTCTTCCTCCAATGTGTCCAAGCTGTCCTGCCGATCAAGCTCGGCCTCTCTTTCTTCATACATGCGCACTCGAGGTGAGTCATGGATAATGTCGCAGGGCAGGACTGCCTCTGCGCCGTAGACCATAAAAAATGGTGTGAATCCGGTAGTACGGTTAGGCATTGTCTGCAGCCCCCAGAGTATGGAGTCGAGCTCCTCGACCCATTGTGTGTCGGATTTAGTAAGTGACCGCACTAGTCTGGGTTTAATGCCGCTCATTATTAGACCATTTGCTCGTTCCACTTGACCGTTGGTTTGAGGGTGATAAACTGAAGCGTAGTCGAGCTTGATGCCCATATTTTTGCACCATGACTTACCCTCGTCGGCTGTGAAGTTTGTGTCGTTGTCGGTGATGATGCTGTGGGGGACTCCGTAACGGTGTACTACCCCTGATATAAAGTCTATCACTGGTCCAGACTCTGTCGTTTTAACCAGTTTGGCCTCTATCCATTTGGTGAATTTATCCACCATGACCAATAGGTACCGTTGCTTGTGGGTTCCCCCTTTAGGGGGTCCAACCATATCAAGCCCCCAGACCGCGAACGGCCAGGTAATGGGTATAGTTTTGAGGGCGGTAGGCGACATATGGCTCTGATTAGCAAAGAGCTGACAACCAACGCATCTCTGGACTAAGTCCTGGGCATCTGCCCGGGCCGTCGGCCAATAAAATCCTGTACGGAATGTCTTTCCTACAAGGGCCCGGGCTGCTGCGTGGTGTCCGCCTAGTCCGGCATGAATTTCAGCCAGGAGGTTGCGCCCTTCCTCTTCGGAGATACATCTTTGAAGGACTCCGGTTGTGCTTTTCTTATAAAGTTCTCCCTCATGGACCATGTAGGCTTTCGATCGCCGGACTATGCAGCGGGCCTCGTTTTGGTCTTCGGGAGTTCCTGCCTAAGCAAGTAGGCTAGGAATGGTTCTGTCCACGGGGCGATTACTGCCATTATGTCGTGGGCTGACGGTGTTATGTCATCGGCTGAATCGCCGATTGGCTCGGTTTTTTCCGGTTTGTTACTTCCGGGCTCCTCTTCCCATAGTACGGATGGCTTGAAGAGCCGTTCCAGGAAGATATTTGGAGGGACAGCATCACGTTTCGCACTGATGCGTGCCAGTACGTCGGCCGCTTGGTTATTATCTCGGGTTATGTGATGGAATTCGAGTCCTTCAAACCGAGCTGACATTTTTAGGACGGCATTGCGATATGCTGCCATTTTCGGATCCTTGGCGTCAAAGTCTCCATTTATTTGGGATATTGCAAGGTTTGAATCCCCGCGCACTTCTAGGCATTGAATACCCATGGAGACTGCCATCCGGAGACCATGTAATAGGGCCTCGTATTCGGCTGCGTTGTTGGAGTCCGTGTACATTATTTGAAGTACGTACTGGACTGTGTCCCCGGTTGGGGACGTCAATACGATGCCACCCCCCAGTCCGGCCAACATTTTGGAGCCGTCGAAATGCATAACCCAATGGGAGTATGCGCCGTACTCTTTAGGGAGTTCGGCTTCGGTCCATTCAGCGACGAAGTCAGCCAAAACTTGTGACTTTATAGCTCGCTGAGGTTTGTAAGTTATATCGAATGGTAAGAGCTCAATGGCCCATTTTGCAATCCTGCCCGTTGCGTCGCGGTTATTTATAATGTCATTGAGTGGTACTTCAGAGGCCACTGTTATCGAACACTCTTGAAAGTAGTGTCGGAGCTTCCGGGACGCCATGAACACCGCATATGCTCTCTTCTAATAGTGCGGGTAACGGGACTTGCAGGGGGTTAACACAGTGGATACGTAATACACTGGTTTTTGAAGAGGGAATTTCTGCCCTTCTGTCGCTCGTTCGACGACGAGGACCGCGCTTACAACTTGATGCGTTGCTACGATGTATAACAACATTGGTTCGCCCAGAGTGGGCGCAGCCAGGACCGGATTTGTTGCCAATATGGCCTTTATTTCTTCGAGTCCGGCAGTGGCAGCGTCCGTCCACTCAAAGTGTTTGGTGCGCCTGAGGAGGCGATAGAGGGGCAACGCCTTTTCTCCTAGACGGGAGATAAAGCGGCTTAAGGCTGCCACGCATCCTATTAATTTTTGTATTTGTTTGAGGTCTTTTGGAATATCCAACTGTGACAGAGCTCGGATTTTGGCCGGGTTTGCTTCAATTCCTCTACCGGATACAATGAAGCCCAGCAGCTTTCCGGCTGGTACGCCGAAAACGCATTTTTCCGGATTCAGCTTGATGTCATATGCTCTGAGGTTGTCGAATGTGAGCCTCAAATCGTCTACTAGAGTTTCGACGTGTTTTGTTTTGACGACTACATCGTCTACATATGCCTTGACTGTTTTGCCGATCTGGGTGGCCAGACATGTTTGAATCATGCGCTGATATGTTGCGCCGGCATTTTTAAGTCCGAAGGGCATCGTGTTGAAGCAGAATGGTCCGTATGGAGTGATGAATGCCGTTGTGGCTTGGTCTGCTTCCGCCATCTTGATTTGATGATAGCCAGAGTATGCGTCCAGGAAGCACAACGAATCGTGCCCTGCGATAGCATCGATAATTTGGTCGATGCGGGGGAGAGGGAAGGGATCCTTTGGGCAAGCCTTATTGAGGTCTTTAAAATCGACACAGAGGCGCTAGGATTTATCCTTCTTTGGTACCATTACCAGATTTGCTAGCCAGTCCGGATGTTTGATATCTCTAATGAATCCGGCTTCCAATAGTTTGGCTAGCTCTTCTACCATTGCCTGTCTTTTGGGTTCGGAAAATCGTCGAAGAGCCTGTTTGACTGGCTTAAACCCTTTTAGGATGTTTAGGCTGTGTTCTGCCAACCTGCGTGGGATTCCGGGCATATCCGAAGGATGCCAGGCGAAGATGTCCCAATTTTCCCGAAGGAATTCGCGCAGTGCGGCGTCTACTTCGGGGTTCAATTGTGCCCCAATGGAGGCCGTCTTTGTTGGGTCCGTTGGATGGACCTGGAATTTTATTATTTCATCTGCTGGTTTGAAGGAGGTGGACTTGGATCTTTTATCGAGTATCACATTGTCCCTGTTCACCTTAGAGCGCAGCGCGGTGAGTTCTTCTGCTGCTAAGGCTTCGGATAGTGCCTCCAGGGCTAGTGCAGCTGTCTTATTTTCGGCGCGGAGTGCTATGTCCGGATCACTAGCGAGGGTGATTATTCCGCCGGGCCCAGGCATTTTGAGCTTCATGTACCCGTAATGAGGTACTGCTTGAAAAATTGTGAATGCCTCTCGTCCTAATATAGCATGATATCCGCTGTTGAACGGGGCCACTTGGAACGTGACTTCTTCGGATCTGTAGTTGTCCGGCGAGCCGAACACCACATCGAGTGTGATTTGTCCGGTGCAGCGTGCCTCCCGGCTAGGGATTATTCCTCTGAAGGTTGTGCTGCTTCGCTCAATACGGCTCCAATCGATTTCCATTTTCCGCAGAGTTTCCTCGTAGATGAGGTTTAATCCGCTGCCGCCATCCATGAGGACTTTTGTCAGACGAAAGCCGTCCACATGGGACTAAGCACTAGTGCGGCTGGTGCTCTGGCTGTTCGGAATTTAGGTTCGTCGCTGGCACCGAAGGTGATAGCTGTGTCACTCCATGGATTTGCTGTTGCTATTTGGTAGACTTCGGCGAGTCCGCGGATTGTTCGCTTTCGCATATTGTTTGACGCGAAAGTCTCGAAGACTGTTGATACCGTACCGGTATTGTTGGAGTTGTTTTGCGGGGCTAGAAGCTCCTCGTCACTTTTGGCCACCTGCCGTAATATCCAACATGCTCGAAGGCTATGAGTTGGGACGGCTCCCTCTGTACTATGAAGCTTACAGGGTCCATTGAGCCATCCCTCCAGTACGGTTCCGCTTCCCTTATTGGGTTTTTGTTTTTTCGTTTTTGCATCTGGGGCCTGAGTGTAAGGCGCCCTTTTGCTGCAGACTGGGTTTAGGGCCGGATTATCCCAAAATTGATTTTCGGTTTTCCGGAAACTCTCCATCGCACAGTACTTTCGTACTATGGATGCCAGATCAGTGAAGCGCGTAATTTTGCGACGATCAATGGCGTTTAATATTCCCTTGTCCGTGCAATTATTGCAGAAGATTGAGATTGCGTTTTCCTCTCGGCAGTCCTTTATCCTGTCCATAACCAGGAGGAATCTGGCCCAGTAGTGATGTACTGTTTCAGCGGGCTCTTGCCGTATTAGAGATAGATCGCATATGTCTGGGCGGGTGGGTGTACTAAAATCAGGATCCCTGCCCATCTTGGGGCTTGAAGGCCGAAGAGCTTCCGAATTCGGAAGCTTGGATTGCTGGACACAATCCAGCGAGTCCGGAGTGATGCATGATTTTAATTTCAATGCTCGATCGAAGCCCGTTCCTCCGCGGAAGTCCGGCATGGAGGGTTCGGGAATCCGGATGTGACTAGTTTTTAATACAGGCAAAGAGTCGCCGCATTGCTCCTCTACCACTGCGACGTGGTGGGTGGCCTGGGGAGAGTTAATCTCTCTCAGATCGGTTTTAAGACAAATCTGGTTGTAGTCCGTAGCGACTCCCAGGGCGGCGATGCGATCCAAGAGCTCATTAACAGACGAGAGCTCTATTGGATCCAACTGTTCGGCAGCTTTCGGGCTGACACGAAGATTGCTTCTGACGACTTGAGAAGTCATTGTCGAAGCGGCGGCCGGACAGGCGGTCATAAGAAAACCACCTAGCCGGATAGTTTGGCCGGCGGCCAAGGCCCCTTCGGCGAAAACACCGTCTTTGAAGACGGGTGGAGGCATCCGCCCTATCGGTGACGACACAGAGGAACTCTCAATGAAAGCACCAATGTCGGTGTCAAAACCGGCGGATCTCGGGTAGGGGGTCCCGAACTGTGCGTCTAGGCGGATGGTAACAGGAGACGAGGGACACGATGTTTTACCCAGGTTCGGGCCCTCTCGATGGAGGTAAAACCCTATGTCCTGCTTGATTAATATTGATGATATGGGTAGTACAAGAGTGGATCTACCACGAGATCAAGGAGGCTAAACCCTAGAAGCTAGCCTATGGTATGATTGTTGTAATGTATGTTGTGTCCTACGGACTAAAGCCCTCCGGTTTATATAGACACTGGAGGAGGCTAGGGTTACATAGAGTCGGTTACAATGGTAGGAGATCTACATATCCGTATCGCCAAGCTTACCTTCCACGCCAAGGAAAGTCCCATCCGGACACGGGACGAAGTCTTCAATCTTGTATCTTCGTAGTCTTGGAGTCCGGCGGACGATGATAGTCCGGCTGTCCAGACACCCCCTAGTCCAGGACTCCCTCAGTCATCATGCGTCCTATCGGACCATCATGGCCAAAGCATACCGGGGGGGGGGTTTATTGGCCTCGAGCAAATGAGATGGTGAAGGATATAGTCAACAAGTGCGCAGGTTGCCAATTTTACTCCAACATGTCTCACAAGCCCGCATCTGCCATGAAGACTATTCCGCTCGTTTGGCCGTTTGCAGTCTGGGGATTGGATATGGTCGGACCCTTCAAAACTGGCGCAAGTGGCTTCACCCATTTGCTCATAGCAGTCGACAAGTTTACCAAGTGGATCGAAGCCAAGCCCATCAAGAACCTTGGAGCAGGCACTGCCGTCAGTTTCATCAGAGAATTGATATTCAGGTATGGAGTTCCTCACGGCATCATCACGGATAACGGCTCAAACTTTGATTCTGATGAGTTCAAGGCATTCTGTGCATCTCAAGGCACTCGATTTGACTACGCGTCCGTCGCGCACCCGCATTCGAATGGACAGGCTGAAAGGGCAAATGGTTTGATCCTTCAAGGGTTAAAACCTCGTCTGATGCATGATCTTAAGCATGCTGCTGGAGCCTGGGTGACCGAACTGCCATCAGTCCTATGGGGGCTGAGGACAATGCCCAACCGGTCAACTGAACAAACCCCTTTCTTCCTGGTGTACGGCGCCGAGGCTGTGCTTCCGAGTGACTTGCTGCACAACGCTCCCAGAGTTGAATTGCTCACAGAAACAGAAGCAGAGCAAGCACGCGAAGACGCAGTTGATCTCTTGGAGGAAGAACGCGAGATGGCTTTGATCCGATCGACCATTTATCAGCAAGATCTGTGTCGATTCCACACCCGCAATGTCAGAGGTCGAGCGTTTCAGGAGGGAGACCTTGTGCTCTGAGTGGTTCAGAAATGACCTCACAAGCTCGCTCCATCCTGGGAAGGTCCCTTCATCATCACCAAGGTGCTTCAAAATGGAGTGTATCACATCTACAACGTAGCCAAGAAAATAGACGAGCCACGTGCATGGAACGTGGAGCTGCTTCGTCCTTTCTACACCTAGAATCACTCGACCAGTTGAGCTGTAATAAAAGCATTTCAGATTATTTTACAAGGACAAGATCGTTACAGTATCTTAATGGTTGGTTTCCCATAATCACTTGTGTCCAAATCCCCCAGTGGGTGGCTTAGCCGCGAACCTGATTCGCCTAAATTAAAAAACACTCTGAGTGGAGAGCAATCCTCCCACTCGGAGGCTTAGCTGCAACCCCGTAATCGCCTAAGTTAAAAAAAACACTCCGAGTGGAGAGAAATCCTCTGACTCGGGGGTTAGCTGCGACCCCATAATCGCCTAAGTTAAAAACACTCCGAGTGGAGAGCAATCCTCCCACTCGGAGGCTTAGCTGCGAACTCGATTCGCCTAAGTTAAAAAACACTCCGAGTGGAGAGCAATCCTCCCACTCGGGGGCTTAGCTGCGACCCCGTAATTGCCTAAGTTAAAAAAACACTCCGAGTGGGGAGCAATCCTCCCACTCGGGGGCTTAGCTGCGACCCCGTAATCGCCTAAGTTAAAAACACTCCGAGTGGAGAGCAATCCTCCCACTTGGGGGCTTAGCTGTGACCCCGTAATCGCCTAAGTTAAAAAACACTCCGAGTGGAGAGTAGTCCTCCCACTCAGGGGCTTAGCTGTGACCCCGTAATCGCCTAAGTTAAAAAACACTCTGAGTGGAGAGCAATCCTCCCACTCGGGGGCTTAGCTGCAACCCCGTAATCGCCTAAGTTAAAAAACACTCCGAGTGGAGAGCAATCCTCCCACTCGGGGGCTTAGCTGCGACCCTGTAATCGCCTAAGTCACGAAGGCGTCGACTGAGTTCTACCTCTGAGCTACGCCACAAGTACAATGTTTCGTCCTTATCTGCAAGGGCGGCAAGGCATCGACTGAGCACCACCTCTGAGCTATGCCACAAATACAATGTTCCGTCCCTATCCGCAAGGACGACATGGCGTCGACTGAGCACCACCTCTAAGCTACGCCACGAATACAATGTTCCGTTCCTATCCGCAAGGATGACAAGGCGTCGACTGAGCATTACCTCTGAGCTATGCCACAAATACAATGTTTCATCCCTATCCGCAAGGACAATGAGGCATCGACTGAGCACCACCTCTGAGCTACGTCACAAATACAATGTTCCGTCCCTATCCGCAAGGACGACGAGGTGTCGACTGAACACCGCATTTGAGCTCCGTCACAAGTACAATGTACTTTCATTTGGCAAAGGGTGAGAAGATCAAGTCCACTCGGAACCGAGGGACAATCAGAAACAGTTTAACAAACAGAGCAAAAGCCACGATATCAAAGAAATCCAAGTTCGGATAAACCCTGCAAAAGTTCAGAACTACAGTGGACAAGAGTACTCAGGCATCAAGCCTGAAAGAGTTTAACGATTACACGATCACTCGGCATTCCGAGGCAAATAAGTGTGGGGCATAATGTTTTTCAGTCACTCGTCAGGAGAAGGGCTGGCTGGATCACAGAAACTGTCAAGATCAATGTTGTCTGCAATGCGAGTGGCAGCTTCAAGGAAAGTGTCCATGAAGGATTGGAAAGTATGCTTCTTGGTGTTCACAACCTTGAGGGCCGCCAGCTTGTCTTCTCTGGCGTCTTTGCAATGCACTCGGACCAATGACAGGGCAACGTCAGCGCCACAGTGAGCAGATGATTTCTTCCATTCTTGCACTCGGCCAGGGATCTGATTCTGTCGAGCCATCGATGACTCAAGATCTTGTGAAAGTTCCTCCTGGGGCCAGAGTTCAGCATCAACCCAAGTCATCGCCGCCTTCAGTCGGGTAAGATAAGCAACGACACTGTCCATACGTGGTTCCAACCGCAACAAGTTCATCGCAACATCATCTTTAACAGGACAGTTGATGGGGTCGAGACCCGTCTGGACCCGCCCAGTCTTAGCCTCAAAGTCCTGACAAAGTTCTGCACAATCAGAAAAAATGGTGAGTCGACATTATGATAAGACGTTCCAATCGACGGCAACTAATCAGTCGAACGATGATACCTTCAAGCTTCAGGACCAGTTTTGCTGCAAGTTGTCCCAGATAGGACTCCAGTGAAGGAAATATGCCATAGAGGCAATAATAAAGTTATTATTTATTTCCTCATATCATGATAAATGTTTATTATTCATGCTAGAATTGTATTATCCGGAAACATAATACATGTGTGAATACATAGACAAACATAGTGTCACTAGTATGCCTCTACTTGACTAGCTCGTGAATCAAAGATGGTTAAGTTTCCTAACCATAGACATGAGTTGTCATTTGATTAACGGGATCACATCATTAGGAGAATGATGTGATTGACTTGACCCATTCCGTTAGCTTAGCACTTGATCGTTTAGTATGTTGCTATTGCTTTCTTCATGACTTATACATGTTCCTATGACTGTGAGATTATGTAACTCCCGCTTACCGGAGGAACACTTTGTGTGCTACCAAACGTCACAACATAACCGGGTGATTATAAAGGTGCTCTACAGGTGTCTCCAAAGGTACTTGTTGAGTTGACGTATTTCGAGATTAGGATTTGTCACTCTGATTGTCGGAGAGGTATCTCTGGGCCCTCTCGGTAATGCACAACACTATAAGCCTTGCAAGCAATGTAGCTAATGAGTTAGTTACGGGATGATGCATTACATAACGAGTAAAGAGACTTGCCAGTAACGAGATTGAACTAGGTATTGAGATACTGACGATCCAATCTCGGGTAAGTAACATACCGATGACAAAGGGAACAACGTATGTTGTTATGCGGTTTGACCGATAAAGATCTTCGTAGAATATGTAGGAGCCAATATGAGCATCCAGGTTCCGCTATTGGTTATTGACCGGAGACGTGTCTCGGTCATGTCTACATAGTTCTCGAACCCGTAGGGTCCGCACGCTTAAAGTTAGATGACAATTATATTATGAGTTTATGCATTTTGATGTACAAAAGGTTGTTCGGAGTCCCGGATGTGATCACGGACATGACGAGGAGTCTCAAAATGGTCGAGACATGAAGATCGATATATTGGACGACTATATTTGGACACCGGAAAGGTTCCGGGTGAGATTGGGACAATACCGGAGCTCCGGGAGGTTATCGGACCCCCCCCCCCCCCGGGAGGTATATGGGCCTTAATGGGCCTTAGTGGAAAGGAGGGGAAAGGAGCAAGGGAGGGGGCGCGTCCCCCCAAACCCAATCCGAATTGGGAAGGGGGCCGGCCCCCCCTTTCCTTCCTCCCTCCTTCCTCTTCCTTCCCTCTCCCTCTCCAAATAGGAAAGGGAGGAGTCCTACTCCCTACTCCCGGTGGGAGTAGGACTCCCCCCTAGGGCGCGCCTCCCCCCTTGGCCGGCCCCCTCCTCGACTCCTTTATATACGGGGGAGGGGGCACCCCATAGACACAACAATTGATCAATCATCTCTTAGCCGTGTGCGGTGCCCCCCTCCACCATAGTCCTCCTCGATAATATCGTAGCGGTGCCTAGGCGAAGCCCTGCGATGGTAGAACATCATTATCGTCACCACACCGTCGTGCTGACAGAACTCTCCCTCGACACTCGGTTGGATCGGAGTTCGAGGGACGTCATCGAGCTAAACGTGTGCAAGAACTTGGAGGTGTCGTGCTTTCGGTGCTTGATCGGTTGGGCCGTGAAGACGTACGACTACATCAACCGCGTTGTGCTAATGCTTCCGCTTACGGTCTACGAGGGTATGTAGACAACACTCTCCCCTCTCATTTCTATGCATCACCATGATCTTGCATGTGCGTAGGAATTTTTTTGAAATTACTACGTTCCCCAACAGTGGTATCAGAGCCTAGGTTTTATGTGTTGATGTTATATGCACGAGTAGAACACAAGTGAGTTGTGGGCGATACAAGTCATACTGCATACCAGCATGTCATACTTTGGTTCAGCAGTATTGTTGGATGAAGCGGCCCAGACCGACATTACGCATACGCTTACGCGAGACTGGTTCTACCGACGTGCTTTGCACACAGGTGGCTGATGGGTGTCAGTTTCTCCAACTTTAGTTGAACCGAGTGTGGCTACGCCCGGTCCTTGAGAAGGTTAAAACAACACTAACTTGACGAACTATCATTGTGGTTTTGATGCGTAGGTAAGAACGGTTCTTGCTCAGCCCGTAGCAGCCACATAAAACTTGTAACAACAAAGTAGAGGACGTCTAACTTGTTTTTGCAGGGCATGTTGTGATGTGATATGGTCAAGACGTGATCCTATATTTTATTGTATGAGATGATCATGTTTTGTAACCGAGTTATCAGCAACTAGCAGGAGCCATATGGTTGTCGCTTTATTGTATGCAATGCAATCGCCCTGTAATTGCTTTACTTTATCACTAAGCGGTAGCGATAGTCGTAGAAGGAATAGTTGGCGAGACGACAACGATGCTACGATGGAGATCAAGGTGTCGCGCCGGTGACGATGGTGATCATGATGGTGCTTCGGAGATGGAGATCACAAGCACAAGATGATGATGGCCATATCATATCACTTATATTGATTGCATGTGATGTTTATCTTTTATGCATCTTATCTTGCTTTGATTGACGGTAGCATTATAAGATGATCTCTCACTAAATTTCAAGATAAAAGTGTTCTCCCTGAGTATGCACCGTTGCCAAAGTCCGTCGTGCCCAAACACCACGTGATGATCGGGTGTGATAAGCTCTACGTCCATCTACAACGGGTGCAAGCCAGTTTTGCACACACAGAATACTCAGGTTAAACTTGACAAGCCTAGCATATGCAGATATGGCCTCGGAACACTGAGACCGAAAGGTCGAGCATGAATCATATAGTAGATATGATCAACATAGTGATGTTCACCATTGAAAACTACTCCATTTCACGTGATGATCAGTTATGGTTTAGTTGATTTGGATCACGTAATCACTTAGATGATTAGAGGGATGTATATCTAAGTGGGAGTTCTTAAGTAATATGATTAATTGAACTTAAATTTATCATGAACTTAGTACCTGATAGTATTTTCCTTGTCTATGTTTGTTGTAGATAGATTGCTCGTGCTGTTGTTCCGTTGAATTTTAATGCGTTCCTTGAGAAAGCAAAGTTGAAAGATGATGGTAGCAATTACACGGACTGGGTCCGTAACCTGAGGATTATCCTCATTGCTGCACAGAAAAGTTACGTCCTGGAAGCACCGCTAGGTGCCAAACCTTCTGCAGGAGCAACACCAGATGTTATGAACGTCTGGCAGAGCAAAGCTGATGACTACTCGATAGTTCAGTGTGCCATGCTTTATGGCTTAGAACCGGGACTTCAACGATGTTTTGAACGACATCGAGCATATGAGATGTTCCAGGAGTTGAAGTTAATATTTCAAGCAAATGCCCGGATTGAGAGATATGAAGTCTCCAATAAGTTCTACAGCTGCAAGATGGAGGAGAATAGTTCTGTCAGTGAGCATATACTCAGAATGTCTGGGTATAACAATCACTTGATTCAACTGGGAGTTAATCTTCTGGATGATAGCGTCATTGACAGAATTCTTCAATCACTGCCACCAAGCTACAAGAGCTTCATGATGAACTATAATATGCAAGGGATGGATAAGACTATTCCCGAGCTCTTCGCAATGCTAAAGGCTGAAGGAGCATCAAGTGTTGATGGTCAATAAGACCACCAGTTTCAAGAAAAAGGGCAAAGGGAAAAAGAAGGGGAACTTCAAGAAGAACAACAAACAAGTTGCTGCTCAAGAGAAGAAACCAAAGTCTGGACCTAAGCCTGAGACTGAGTGCTTCTACTGCAAGCAGACTGGTCACTGGAAGCGGAACTGCCCCAAGTATTTAGCGGATAAGAAGGATGGCAAGGTGAACAAAGGTATATGTGATATACATGTTATTGATGTGTACCTTACCAGAGCTCGCAGTAGCACCTGGGTATTTGATACTGGTTCTGTTGCTAACATTTGCAACTCGAAACAGGGACTACGGATTAAGCGGTCACTGGCTAAGGACGAGGTGACGATGCGCGTAGGAAATGGTTCCAAAGTCGATGTGATTGCCATCGGCACGCTACCTCTACATCTACCTTCGGGATTAGTTTTAGACCTAAATAATTGTTATTTGGTGCTAGCGTTGAGCATGAACATTATATCTGGATCTTGTTTGATGCGAGACGGTTATTCATTTAAATCTGAGAATAATGGTTGTTCTATTTATATGAGTAGTATCTTTTATGGTCATGCACCCTTAAAGAGTGGTCTATTTTTGATGAATCTCGATAGTAGTGATACACATATTTATAATGTTGAAGCCAAAAGATGCAGAGTTGATAATGATAGTGCAACTTATTTGTGGCACTGCTGTTTAGGTCATATTGGTGTAAAGCGCATGAAGAAACTCCATACTGATGGACTTTTGGAATCACTTGATTATGAATCACGTGGTACTTGCGAACCATGCCTCATGGGCAAGATGACTAAAACGCCGTTCTCCGAAACTATGGAGCGAGCAACTGATTTGTTGGAAATCATACATACTGATGTATGTGGTCCAATGAATATTGAGGCTCGCGGTGGGTATCGTTATTTTCTCACCTACACAGATGATTTGAGCAGATATGGGTATATCTACTTAATGAAACATAAGTCTGAAACATTTGAAAAGTTCAAAGAATTTCAGAGTGAAGTTGAAAATCATTGTAACAAGAAAACAAAGTTCCTACGATCTGATCGTGGAGGAGAATATTTGAGTTACGAGTTTGGTTTACATTTGAAGCAATGCGGAATAGTTTCGCAACTCACGCCACCTGGAACACGACAGCATAATGGTGTGTCCGAACGTCGTAATCGTACTTTACTGGATATGGTGCGATCTATGATGTCTCTTACTGATTTACCGCTATCGTTTTGGGGTTATGCTTTAGAGACGGTCGCATTCACGTTAAATAGGGCACCATCAAAATCCATTGAGACGACGCCTTATGAACTGTGGTTTGGCAAGAAACCAAAGTTGCCGTTTCTTAAAGTTTGGGGCTGTGATGCTTATGTGAAAAAACTTCAACCCGATAAGCTCGACCCCAAATCAGAGAAATGTGTCTTCATAGGATACCCAAAGGAAACTATTGGGTACACCTTCTGTCACAGATCCGAAGGCAAGATATTTGTTGCCAAGAATGGATCCTTTCTAGAGAAGGACTTTCTCTCGAAAGAAGTGAGTGGGAGGAAAGTAGAACTTGATGAGGTAACTGTACCTGCTCCTTTATTGGAAAATAGTTCATCACAAAAACCGGTTCCTGTGACAACTACACCAATAAGTGAGGAAGCTAATGATGTTGATCATGAAACTTCAGATCAAGTTACTACAGAACCTCGTAGGTCAACCAGAGTAAGATCCGTACCAGAGTGGTACGGTAATCCTACTCTGGAGGTCATGTTACTTGACCATGGCAAACCTACAAACTATGAGGAAGCAATGATGAGCCCAGATTCCGCAAAATGGCTTGAGGCCATGAAATTTGAGATGGGATCCATGTATGAGAACAAAGTGTGGACTTTGGTTGACTTGCCCGATGATCGGTAAGCCATCGAGAATAAATGGATCTTCAAGAAGAAGGCTGATGCTGATGGTAATATTACTGTCTACAAAGCTCCACTTGTTGCGAAAGTTTTTCGACAAGTTCAAGGGGTTGACTACGATGAGACTTTCTCACCCGTAGCGATGCTTAAGTCTGTCTGAATCATGTTAGCAATTGCTGCATTTTATGATTATGAAATTTGGCAAATGGATGTCAAAACTGCATTCCTGAATGGATTTCTGTAAGAAGAGTTGTATATGATACAACCAGAAGGTTTTGTCGATCCAAAGGATGCTAACAAAGTGTGCAAGCTCCAGCGATCCATTTATGGACTGGTGCAAGCCTCTCGGAGTAGGAATAAACGTTTTGATAGTGTGATCAAAGCATATGGTTTTATACAGACTTTTGGAGAAGTCTATTTTTACAAGAAGTGAGCGGGAGCTCTGTAGCATTTCTAATATTATATGTGGACGACATATTATTGATTGGAAATGATATAGAATTTCTGGATATCATAAAAGGATACTTGAATAAAAGTTTTTCAATGAAAGACCTCGGTGAAGCTGCTTACATATTGGGCATCAAGATCTATAGAGATAGATCAAGACACTTAATTGGACTTTCACAAAGTACAAACCTTGATAAAGTTTTGAAAAAGTTCAAAATGGATCAAGCAAAGAAAGGGTTCTTGCCTATAATACAAGGTGTGAAATTGAGTCAGACTCGATGCCCGACCACTGCAAAAGATAGAGAGAAAATGAAAGAAGTTCCCTATGTTTCAGCCATAGGCTCTATCATGTATGCAATGATGTGTACCAGACCTGATGTGTGTCTTGCTATTAGTTTAGCAGGGAGGTACCAAAGTAATCCAGGAGTTGATCACTGGACAGCGGTCAAGAACATCCTGAAATACCTAAAAAGGACTAAGGATATGTTTCTCGTTTATGGAGGTGACAAAGAGCTAGTCGTAAATGGTTACGTCGATGCAAGCTTTGACACTTATCCGTACGATTGTAAATCGCAAACTGGATGTTTATATTGAACGGTGGAGCTGTCAGTTGGTGCAGTTCTAAACAAAGCATCGTGGCGGGATCTACATGTGAAGCGGAGTACATAGCTGCTTCGGAAGCAGCAAATGAAGGAGTCTAGATGAAGGAGTTCATATCTGATCTAGGTGTCATACCTAGTGCATCAGGTCCAATGAAAATCTTTTGTGACAATATTGGTGCAATTGCCTTGGCAAAGGAATCCAGATTTCACAAGAGAACCAAGCACATCAAGAGACGCTTCAATTCCATCCGGGACCAAGTCCGGGTGGGAGACATGGAGATTTGCAAGATACATACGGATCTGAATGTTGCAGACCCGTTGACTAAGCCTCTTCCACGAGCAAAACATGATCAGCACCAAGGCTCCATGGTTGTTAGAATCATCACTGTGTAATCTAGATTATTGACTCTAGTGCTAGTGGGAGACTGAAGGAAATATGCCCTAGAGGCAATAATAAAGTTATTATTTATTTCCTCATATCATTATAAATGTTTATTATTCATGCTAGAATTGTATTACCCGGAAACATAATACATGTGTGAATACATAGACAAACATAGTGTCACTAGTATGCCTCTACTTGACTAGCTCGTGAATCAAAGATGGTTAAGTTTCCTAACCATAGACATGAGTTGTCATTTGATTAACGGGATCACATCATTAGGAGAATGATGTGATTGACTTGACCCATTCCATTAGCTTAGCACTTGATCGTTTAGTATGTTGCTATTGCCTTCTTCATGACTTATACATGTTCCTATGACTATGAGATTATGTAACTCCCGCTTACCGGAGGAACACTTTGTGTGCTACCAAACGTCACAACGTAACTGGGTGATTATAAAGGTGCTCTACAGGTGTCTCCAAAGGTACTTGTTGAGTTGACGTATTTCGAGATTAGGATTTGTCACTCCGATTGTCGGAGAGGTATCTCTAGGCCCTTTCGGTAATGCACATCACTATAAGCCTTGCAAGCAATGTAGCTAATCAGTTCGTTACGGGATGATGCATTACATAATGAGTAAAGAGACTTGCCAGTAACGAGATTGAACTAGGTATTGAGATACTGACGATGAAATCTCAGGCAAGTAACATACCGATGACAAAGGGAACAACGTATGTTGTTATGCGGTTTGACCGATAAAGATCTTTGTAGAATATGTAGGAGCCAATATGAGCATCCAGGTTCCACTATTGGTTATTGACCGAAGACGTGTCTCGGTCATGTCTACATAGTTCTCAAACCTGTAGGGTCCGCACGCTTAAAGTTAGATGACAGTTATATTACGAGTTTATGCATTTTGATGTACCGAAGGTTATTCGGAGTCCCGGATGTGATCACGGACATGACGAGTGAGAGGGATCGAGAAGAGGTGTCTAGAGGGGGGGTGATTAGACACTAAGTACCAAAAGTTGCAGTATTTAACTTCTTTAAGTTGGAGTAGAGTTTAGGCACAAGTTTATCAATTGCAACACATATCAAGCAAGCATGCAAAGAGTATATGAGCAGCGGAAAGTAAAGCATGCAACTTGAAAGAATGTAAAGGGAAGGGTTTGGAGGATTCAAACGCAATTTGGAGACACGGTGATTTTTGAGCCGTGGTTCCGATAGGTGGTGCTATCGTACATCCACGTTGGTGGAGACTTCAACCCATGAAGGGTAACGGTTGCGCGAGTCCACGGAGGGCTCCACCCACGAAGGGTCCACGAAGAAGCAACCTTGTCTATCCCACCATGGCCGTCGCCCACGAAGGACTTGCCTCACTAGTGGTAGATCTTCACGAAGTAGGCGATCTCCTTGCCCTTACAAACTCCTTGGTTCAACTCCACAACCTTGTCGGAGGCTCCCGAGTGACACCTAACCAATCTAGGAGACACCACTCTCCAAGAAGTAAGAAATGGTGTGTTGATGATGAACTCTTTGCTCTTGTGCTTCAAATGATAGTCTCCCCAACACTCAACTCTCTCTCACAGGATTTGATTTGGTGGAAAGAAGATTTGAGTGGAAAGCAACTTCGAGAAGGCTAGACATCAAGATTCATATGGTAGGAATGGAATATCTTGGCCTCAACACATGAGTAGGTGGTTCTCTCTCAGAAAATGGATGCTGGAAGTGTAGGTTCATTCTGATGGATCTCTCCACGAATGAAGAGGAGGTGGAGGGGTATGTATAGCCTCCACACAAAATCTAACCGTTACACACAACTCGCCAATCTTAGTGGGACCGAATTGAGAAACTCGGTCGGACCGATTTAGCAAATCTAGTGACCATTAGGATTTTCGGTGGGACGGACATGCAACTCGGTAGGACCGATATGGTTAGGGTTAGGGCATAACATAATCTCGGTGAGACCGATTACACAAACTCGGTGGGACCGATTTTGGTAATAAGCTAACCAAAGAGTTGGTCAGGCAAACTCGGTTTGACCGATTACACAAACTCGGTAGGACCAATTTTGGTAATAAGTTAACCAGAGAGTTTGCGTTGTAATCTCAGTAGTACCGATTGATCAAACTCGGTGAGACCGATTTTGGTAATGGACATACACAGAGAGATTACAATCCCATCTCGGTGAGACCGAGATCCCTATCGGTGAGACCGATTTGCCTAGGGTTTGTGGCAGTGGCTAAGACATCTGAACTCGGTGGCGCCGGATAGAAAGAATCGGTAGGGCCGAGTTAGACTTTTGGTTTAGGACATATGTGGATGTGAGAAAGTAGTTGAGGGTTTTGGAGCATATCACTAAGCACTGTGGAGCAAGAAACTCATTAAGCAACACCTCATCCCTCCTTGATAGTATTGGCTTTTCCTATAGACTCAATGTGATCTTGGATCACTAAAATATAAAATGTAGAGTCTTGAGCTTGGAGCTTGAGCCAATCCTTTGTCCTTAGCATCTTGAAGGGGTTCCACATCCTCTAGTCCATGCCACTCCATTGTTAAACTTGTTTGAAACATACTAGGTAGAAGTGTTAGTCCAACAAGAGATATGTCGACATTAATTACCAAAACCACCCAGGGAGCACTTGTGCTTTCAATCTCCCCCTTTTTGGTAATTGATGACAACATACATCAAAGCTTTAAATAAAGTTATAGAGAATAACAAGTAAAGCTTTGGAAAGACATGTAACATGTATGCAATCATGTGAATATGGAATATAGAAGCATGTGAATGCATAAACATGACCGAGTAGGCAATGTGTTACATGTATCTTGGCTATATGCATCAGAGCAAATGATGTGAATATGGAAAATGTACCTTCATGCTCATGAGTCCTTCCTGCAAACGGTATGTACATCAGCAAGAATTCCTCATACGCATGACTATGATGCATATACTTACCTTGTGGTCATGAGTTGGCTTAGGATGGAATGAACCTGTGAAAATAAGGTTAGATAACACAGATGCACTTGCTGGCCAGAGCAAACAAAAGAAACCACAAGAGTACCAAGATTGGGATGACATGTAGAGAGTGAGTACGGAGTACCACATTTGATATAGACATGTCCCCAAAGGTAAAGATGTGCAATGAATTTAAAGAGTTTCTTTCCCTTAGATGTCTTGCTCCCCTTGAATCTGGCATGGGATACTAGGAGAAGATAGGGAACAGAAAATCAGAGCAAAATGCAAAATCAGAGCTCAAAGAAACAAATGAATAGAGCTAATGCAAATAAGCACATATGAACATGTCTTTCCCCTCAAGAAGACATGTGGCATCTCTCCTCTTGAACACCAAGCATCTGGGATCCTTGAGGATTACTCTCTTCTTGAGTATTCTCCCCCCTGGAGATATCCCTCCCCCTGTTGAAGTATATCTCTCTCCCCCTATTGAAGTGATTAAGCTTTGATGTGATCTCTCTCTCCCCCTTTGACATCAATTTCCAAGAAGGGCCTTCTAGAATTTGTCGTGAATGGGTTCGGTCCTTGAGTCACAGCACAAAGCAATGATAAAAATGTGATGCTTGTAGAGGACAAGATTCTTGTAGTGAAATCGGTGGCACCGAGTTGGATGCTTCGGTTGCACCGAAAGGATTCGGTTGGACCGAAAACAACAAACCGGTGAGACCAAGTTCATCACAGAGAAAACACTTGTCACCTCAGCTCACTAGACAAGTAAGATCTCACAAGGATTTGTAGGGAATTAACTGAAAGATTTGCAATGAATTGGATGCAGGGAATGCAGAACAAATAAAAAGGAAAGAAATCTAGACGAAGTTTTTTTTGAAAAGGGAAACAAACATGCATGAGACAAATGCAAGAGCACAGAGAAGAACACAAGTAAACTTCATCTAGAGATGGTCAGCGACAAAGTCACCTATGTTAGAGTATATTGACTTAGGAGTCAAGTGAGATCACTTGATCATAGGTCATACTCATCGTTTAAGCTCAAAATGGGGTTACCATTTTTCGTTTAAGCATCTTGATGTATTCACATCTTGTCGAGTTGCTTTGACTCATAACTTGGAGTAAAGCTTCTCTAAGATGGAATCACATACCTTGGGTGGTGGTGTTGATCATGTAGTTGAACTTGTGTGGGTTGCTCAAGGTTGGTGTAGCTCATCAAGAGTTGGGAGCACCATTTGGCATTTGAGCTCAAGGTTGCAAGGAAGAGCACTTGTGTATCCAAAATGAAAATCATGAAGATCAACATAGAATTTGTCAAAGGATTATGACCAATTTTAATAGCACTTTCATTGTCACAAAGCAATGGAACATGTCTCACATATATCCCATAATCTTTAAGAGTTTGGGTCATCCAAAGTAATTGAGCACAACATGAACCAACGGCAATATATTCAGCTTCGGCAGTGGACAAGGATACCGAGTTTTGTTTCTTGGAGGACCAAGACACAAGAGATCTACCAAGAAATTGACAAGTACCCGAGGTGGACTTTCTGCCAACCTTTTCTCTGGCATAGTCCGAGTCGGAATAGCCAACAAGATCGAAAGAGGCCCTCTTAGGATACCAAATGCCAAAATTTGGTGTATGGATTAAGTATCTCACTATCCTTTTCACGGCCTTAAGATGACATTCTTTAGAAGCAGCTTGATATCGTGCACACATGCACACACTTAGCATGATATGGGGACGTGAAGCACACAGATATAACAATGAACCAATCATAGAGCGATAAACCTTTTGATCGACTGGTTCACCATCTTTGGTCAAGTCAAGATGTCCACTAGTAGGCATGGGTGTAGTCATACCTTTGCATTCTTGCATATTGAACTTCTTGAATAAGTCCTTGGTGTACTTCGTTTGAGAGACAAAGGTACCTTCCTTAGTTTGCTTGATTTGCAAACCAAGAAAGAATTTGAGTTCACTCATCATAGACATCTCAAACTTCTCTGACACTAGCTTCCCAAACTTTTCACTAAAATGAGGGTTAGTATAACCAAATATAATATCATCAACATAGATTTGGCATACAAATAGTTCTCCATTGACCCTCTTAGTAAAAAGAGTAGAATCTATTTTTCCAATTTCAAAGCCTTTTTCAATAAGGAACTTGGTCAAGCATTTATACCACGCTCTAGGAGCTTGTTTAAGACCATAAAGAGCTTTGTGAAGTTTGTAGACATGATTAGGTTTCTTAGGATTAACAAAGCCGGGAGGTTGTTTAACATAAACTTACTCCTCTATTTCACCATTTAGAAAAGCACTTTTAATGTCCATTTGGTACAAGGTGATATCATGGTGATTAGCATAGGCAAGTAAGATGCGAATGGACTCAAGTCTAACAACGGGAGCATAAGTCTCACCATAGTCCATACCTTCGACTTGTGTGTAGCCTTGGGCGACGAGACGTGCTTTGTTGCGAACTACTTTTCCATCTTCATCTTGCTTGTTGCGAAACACCCATTTGGTACCAATGATGTTGTGGTTGTTGTCGAGCTTCTCAACCAATGTCCAAACTTGATTTCTCTCAAAGTTGTGTAGCTCTTCATGCATAGCGTTTATCCAATCCGGATCTTCCAAAGCTTCTTCAACCTTCACAGGTTCAATGCTAGAGATGAATGAATAGTGTTCACAAAAGTTAGCTAAACGAGTTTTAGAGCGAGTGATTCTCCCGGTTTGGATATCATTGTAGATTTGCTCGACGAGATGATCTTTCGCAATTCTTGCTCGAACTTGTGAAAGCTTTTGCTTGGGTCATCGTTGAACATCTTCTTCATCTTGTTCTTCTTCTTGTCCTTCTTCATTGTTGGCGTTGCCGTTCTCTTGTCGTGGTGGAGAAGGAGGTTGTTGACGTTCGTCTTGGCGCACTTCCTCGTTTTCTTCATCTTGATGTGTCTTACTTGTGGATGCTTCCTTATCAACCCTTGGTTCACCTTGTCGTGAGGTAGAAGCTTCCACTTGGACAGGCGAGGTACTCTCCTTCACTTCTGTTGGATGAATCTTGCCAATAGACAAGTCTTGGATTGCTTTTGAGCGATCTTTGTCTCCTACATAAATTGGCAATTGCTCTACTTGCGAGCCGTTAGATTCATCAAACTTCACATCTACCGTTTCTTCAACCTTTTGGGTGAAATTGTTGTAGACACGGTATGTGTGAGAGTTTGATCCATAACCAAGTAGGAAACCCTCATGAGACTTAAGAGAAAATTTAGAACGACGATGCTTATCAAGAATGTAGCACTTTGAGCCGAATACTCGAAAGTATCCAACTTGGGGTTTGTTACCGGTGAGGAGCTCGTATGCCGTCTTGCCGAGTAGCTTGTGAAGATACAAGCGATTTGTTGCATGACAAGCTGTCTCAACCGCTTCCACCCAAAAATGCTTTGGCGTTTTGTACTCATCAAGCATCGTTCTCGCCATTTCGATGAGCGTCTGGTTCTTCCTCTCAACAACTCCATTTTGTTGAGGTGTGTACATAGACGAGAACTCGTGTGAAATCCCTTCTTCATCAAGAAAGGTGTCCACATTTGCGTTCTTGAACTCCGTTCCGTTGTCACTGCGAACCTTCTTGATCTTCACTTCAAATTGATTTTGGGCCTTCCTAGCAAAGTTTTTGAAGATCTTTTGGACCTGCGATTTATCATTGAGAAAGAACACCCACGTAAATCTTGAAAAATCATCAACTATAACTAGACCAAAAGAATTTCCACCGAGACTCTTGTAGGCGTTGGGACCAAAGAGATCCATGTGAAGTAGCTCGAGTGGCCTCCTTGTGGTCATGATGTTCTTCACGGGATGCCTTCCTTTGACCTGTTTACCTGCCTGACAAGCACTGCAAAGTCTATCCTTATCAAATATGACATCGTTAACTCCAAGGATATGATTTCGTTTAATAAGCTTGTCAAGGTTTCACATGCCAACATGACCTAATCGTCTATGCCATAACCAACCTTTAGAGGATTTAGCAATAAAGCAAGTTCTAGGTTGAGCCTTTTTAGTGAAATCAACAATGTATAGATCACCTCTACGCACACTGGTAAAGACCATTTTATGATTATCTCTACGAAACACTTGGCAATCTACTTCGGTAAATAGGACATTGAAACCGAAATCAGCAAGTCTAGATACTGAAAGTAAGTTGTAGCCAAGAGATTCAATGAGCATGACATTTTGTATGGAGTTATCATGTGATATGGCCACCTTACCGAGGCCAACCACCTTACCCTTTGAGTTGTCACCGAAGGTGACATACTTTCGAGGACCATCGTTTTCAGCAAGCTCCCGAAACATGTCTTTATCTCCGGTCATGTGATCGGTACATCCACTATCAAGAACCCATTCCTTTCCTCCTGCCATATATCCCTGAAGATTTGCCATAAGACCAAAGTGTCTCATTGCATCATCAAGATCGAAGTCACTATCATCATCCTCATCATAGTATCCATGTTCAATATCGTCATGTGGTGGATCAAATCCTAGAGAGGGTGATTCGTTAGAGTGAGTTTGACAATGATCTTGCTTATGAATTTTTATAGCTTTGGAAATAATATCACTAATAATTCCAACATCTCCTTTGGCACGCATAAGGTTTGTAAGCTCGAATAGACAATCACCAAACATAGGATCACTAGAATTCATCTTACTCAAGGCAATAGACTTATGGAGAATTTCATCAAGATTTTTCAAGGAATAACTTGGAAAGTGTTCCTCAAGAAATTTCCATATGGTGTAGGCACACTTAAGAGTAGGCAAACATCCAATCAAGTTTCTAGGCAATCCTCTAATGATAAGTTCTGCAGTTTTAAGATTGCGGATCATGTCAATTGACTCATCAAGGGTAGGATGCATAGGATCAAAATGAGGCACACAAGGGCTAGCAATGTACTTGTTCAAATGATATTGACTGAAAATCACAAGCATCTCATTTTTTCACTCATGAAAGTACTCTCCATCAAGTATAGGTACTCTATGTCTAAGACTCCCAATAGTAGACTCATCCATCTTCCTCCAATGGTGTTTAAACCAAAGCAATGGAGACCAAGGCTCTGATACCAATTGAGAGGGATCGAGAAGAGGTGTCTAGAGGGGGGTGATTAGACACTAAGTACCAAAAGTTGCAGTATTTAACTTCTTTAAGTTGGAGTAGAGTTTAGGCACAAGTTTATCAATTGCAACACATATCAAGCAAGCATGCAAAGAGTATATGAGTAGCGGAAAGTAAAGCATGCAACTTGCAAGAATGTAAAGGGAAGGGTTTGGAGGATTCAAACGCAATTTGGAGACACGGTGATTTTTGAGCCGTGGTTCCGATAGGTGGTGCTATCGTACATCCACGTTGATGGAGACTTCAACCCATGAAGGGTAACGGTTGCGCGAGTCCACGGAGGGCTCCACCCACGAAGGGTCCATGAAGAAGCAACCTTGTCTATCCCACCATGGCCGTCGCCCATGAAGGACTTGCCTCACTAGTGGTAGATCTTCACGAAGTAGGCGATCTCCTTGCCCTTACAAACTCCTTGGTTCAACTCCACAATCTTGTCAGAGGCTCCCGAGTGACACCTAACCAATCTAGGAGACACCACTCTCCAAGAAGTAAGAAATGGTGTGTTGATGATGAACTCTTTGCTCTTGTGCTTCAAATGATAGTCTCCCCAACACTCAACTCTCTCTCACAGGATTTGGATTTGGTGGAAAGAAGATTTGAGTGGAAAGCAACTTCGGGAAGGCTGGACATCAAGATTCATATGGTAGGAATGGAATATCTTGGCCTCAACACATGAGTAGGTGGTTCTCTCTCAGAAAATGGATGCTAGAAGTGTAGGTTCGTTCTGATGGCTCTCTCCATGAATGAAGAGGAGGTGGAGGGGTATATATAGCCTCCACACAAAATCTAACCATTACACACAACTTGCCAATCTCGGTGGGACCGAATTAAGAAACTCGGTCGGACCGATTTAGCAAATCTAGTGAATGTTAGGATTTTCGGTGGGACCGACATGCAACTCGGTAGGACCGATATGGTTAGGGTTAGGGCATAACGTAATCTCGGTGAGACCGATTACACAAACTCGGTGGGACCGATTTTGGTAATAAGCTAACCAAAGAGTTGGTCAGGCAAACTCGGTTTGACCGATTACACAAACTCGGTAGGACCGATTTTGGTAATAAGTTAACCAGAGAGTTTGCATTGTAATCTCGGTAGTACCGATTGCTCAAACGCGGTGAGACCGATTTTGGTAATGGACATACACAGAGAGATTACAATCCCATCTCGGTGAGACCGAGATCCCTATCGGTGAGATTGATTTGCCTAGGGTTTGTGGCAGTGGCTAAGACATCTGAACTCAGTGGCGCCGGATAGAAAGAATCGGTAGGGCTGAGTTAGACTTTTGGTTTAGGAAATATGTGGATGTGAGAAAGTAGTTGAGGGTTTTGGAGCATATCACTAAGCACTATGGAGCAAGAAACTCATTAAGCAACACCTCATTCCTCCTTGATAGTATTGGCTTTTCCTATAGACTCAATGTGATCTTGGATCACTAAAATATAAAATGTAGAATCTTGAGCTTGGAGCTTGAGCCAATCCTTTGTCCTTAGCATCTTGAAGGGGTTCCACATCCTCTAGTCCTTGCCACTCCATTGTTGAACTTGTCTGAAACATACTAGGTAGAAGTGTTAGTCCAACAAGAGATATGTTGACATTAATTACCAAAACCACCCAGGGAGCACTTGTGCTTTCAACGAGGAGTCTCGAAATGGTCGAGACATGAAGATCGATATATTGGACGACTATATTTGGACACCGAAAAGGTTCCGGGTGAGATTGGGACAATTCCGGAGCTCCGGGAGGTTATCGGAACCTCCCGGGAGGTATATGGGCCTTAATGGGCCTTAGTGGAAAGGAGGGGAAAGGAGCAAGGGAGGGGGCGCGTCCCCCCCAAGCCCAATCCGAATATGGAAGGGGGCCGACCCCCCTTTCTTCCTCCCTCCTTCCTCTTCCTTCCCTCTCTCCCTCTCCAAATAGGAAAGGGAGGAGTCCTACTCCCGGTGGGAGTAGGACTCCCCCCTGAAAGATCGTGGATGTCGCCTAGAGGGGGGGTGAATAGGCATTTTAAAATAATTACGGTAGAGGCTTGAACAAATGCGGAATAAACCTAGCGGTTAATTTGTCAAGCACAAAACCTACAACAACTAGGCTCACCTATGTGCAACAACAACTTATGCTAAGCAAGATACTCCCTCCTTCCATCTATATAGGGCCTAATGCGTTTTTCGAGGCTAACTTTGACCAAATGTTAGAGCAATAATATATGACATGCAACTTACACAAAGCACATCATCAAATTCGTATGTGAAAGGAGCTTTTAATGATATAATTTTCACATTATGCATGTCTTGTAGTATTAATTTTATCAATAGTCAAAGGCGGTCTTGAAAAACGCATTAGGCCCTATATAGATGGAAGGAGGGAGTAAGCAACTATGTGATAGCAAGATATATGATAAAGAACAATATGGCTATCACAAAGTAAAGTGCATAAGTAAAGGGCTCGGGTAAGAGATAACTGAGGCACACGGAGACGACGATGTATCCCGAAGTTCACACCCTTGCGGATGCTAATCTCCGTTTGGAGCGGTGTGGAGGCACAATGCTCCCCAAGAAGCCACTAGGGCCACCGTAATCTCCTCACGCCCTCGCACAATGCAAGATGCCGTGATTCCACTAAGGGACCCTTGAGGGCAGTCACCGAACCCATACAAATGGCAACCCTTGGGGGCGGTCACCGAACCAGTACACTTTGGCAACCCTTGGGGCGGTCACCGAAACCCATCAAATTGCTCGGGGCGATCTCCACAACCTAATTGGAGACTCTGACGCTTGCCCGGAGCTTTACACCACAATGATTGAGGTCCGAACACCACCAACCGTCTAGGGCACCCAAGCACCCAAGAGGAACAAGCTCAAGGGCACCAAGCACCCAAGAGTAATAAGCTTCTCAACTTGTAACTTCCACGTATCACGTGGAGAACTCAAACCGATGCACCAAATGCAATGGCAAGGGCACACGGAGTGCCCAAGTCCTTCTCTCCCAAATCCCACCAAAGCAACTAATGCTAGGGAGGAAAATGAGAGGAAGAACGAAAGGAGAACACGAAGAACTCCAAGATCTAGATCCAAGGGGTTCCCCTCACTTAGAGGAGAAAGTGATTGGTGGAAACGTGGATCTAGATCTCCTCTCTCTTTTCCCTCAAGAACTAGCAAGAATCATTGGAGGGATTGAGAGTTAGCAAGCTCGAAGAAGGTCAACAATGGGGGAAGAACACGAGCTTAAAGGATGAGGTCCCAATGGGGAAGAAGACCCCCTTTTATAGGTGGGGAGAAAATCCAACCGTTATCCCCTCACTCAGCCCGCACGACGCGGTACTCCCGTAGGGAGCTGCGGTACTACCGCGGTTGGCTGCGGTACTACCGCTGCAGGTTGCGGTACTACCGCGTGTGCAGCTCTGGCCAGATGAAGGCCTGTTGCACAGGGCAACGAGCGGTAGAACCGCCGGAGCGGTACTACCGCGCGCCCCTACGGTACTACCATAAGGCAGGCAACACTAGGCGCAGAGAAAGCACGGATGTAAAAAATTACTTCCGTACCTACTTCCGCTGAGGGAGGACCTGCGCAAAACTCCGGCACGGTACTACCGCACACGAAGAGCGGTACTACCGCGTAGGGCGCGGATGTAAAAAATTACATCCGCCCCTACTTCCGCTCATGCTGCTAAGCCTGGCCAGAGCCCACGGTACTACCGCGCTCGCGGCGCGGTACTACCGCGTAGGGAGCGGATGTAAAAAATTACATCCGCCCCTACTACCGCTCGAGCAGCTGCGCCTGGCTTGAGGCCACGGTACTACTGCTCCCATAGAGCGGTACTACCGCAAGGGCCTGCGGTACTACCGCTCCGGAGAGCAGTACTACCGCATGCCCCAGATCAGCAACACTAGGAGTCCTTCATTTTGCAAAAAAGACAACAGAGGGAAACAATAAAACCAGAACTGACATAACTTCTGCAAATGAGCTCCGAATTGAGCAAACTCGAGCTTGTTGGATACAAGACAACGAGTAGCATCAAAATAGAGACAGGGGAGGTATGCCTAACAAGAGAGGAGAGAAACCTCCAACAGAGAAGAACCGGCAGAGCCTCCAACATTGAAAACATCATAGAAGATGCATGTGAACTCCGTTTTCGATGAACTCGAGCTTGTCATGAAAATGACCAAAAGCTCCGAATCCCACAAGGAGAAGAACCAAACAAGAACCAATAAAGATGATGCAAGGATGCAATGGTTTGAGCTCTCTACGAATGATACGATCAAGCAACTCATCGAGAGCCCCCCTTGATAGTACGGCAATCGATCCTAAAACCCGATCTCCCAACTACCACCATGAGACCGGTAAAATAGAAAACCTATCAAGGGCAAACCTTTGCCTTGCACAAAGTCCACTTGAGCTAGATCATGACGATCTACTCCTCCTCAAGATGGACCACCTTTCTTGATTGCGTTGGCTCGATGAAGACTAGTTGATTGCTCCCCCATACTCCACTATGGGTGAGCCACTCTTCCGCTCATCTTCACAAGTCCATTGTCACCACAATGGACGGCAAGCTTCAAGCACTTGATCTCTTCGTGATGCATCACTTGAACTTGCACACCGCAACCTAACCCCACAAAGAACTCTCACGAAGACCATGGGTTAGCACACAAAGCGTAATGGACAATGCTTACCATACCATGGGATCACTTGATCCCTCAGTACATCTTGTGCGCTTTGTGTGTTGAATCTTTCCAACTCTCTTTATTTGGATGATGTCTTGAAGGTGGACATGAATGATCACACAATCTTCTTCTTCAAGACATGCTTGCCATAAGCTCAACACTCACATGACCATATCTTTGGATAATTCCTTAATAGCACCTTGGTCAACTCATAAACTCCTTGAAACCAACACATGGACTTCAAGAAAAGCCTATGGACAAATCCTTCAAATATAACTCAAGACAACCATTAGTCCATAGAGATTGTCATCAATTACCAAAACTAAACATGGGGGCACCGCATGTTCTTTCACCCCCCTAGGGCGCGCCTCCCCCCTTGGCCAGCCCCCTCCTCCACTCCTTTATATACAGGGGAGGGGGCACCCCATAGACACAACAATTGATCATTGATCTCTTAGCCGTGTGCGGTGCCCCTCTCCACCATAGTCCTCCTCGATAATATCGTACCGGTGCTTAGGCGAAGCCCTGCGACGGTAGAACATCATCATCGTCACCACGTCGTCGTGCTGACGGAACTCTCCCTCGACACTCGGCTGGATCGGAGTTCGAGGGACATCATCGAGCTGAACGTGTGCAAGAACTCGGAGGTGTCGTGCTTTCGGTGCTTGATCGGTCGGGCCGTGAAGACGTACGACTACATCAACCGCGTTGTGCTAATGCTTTCGCTTACGGTCTACGAGGGTACGTAGACAACACTCTCCCCTCTTGTTGCTATGCATCACCATGATCTTGCGTGTGCATAGGAATTTTTTTGAAATTACTATGTTCCCCAACATCCAGCTCGCCCGTCTTGGCTTTGAGGCTTCCGACTTCATTGGTTAAGTTCTCCTTGTCCTTCTTCAATTGCTTGACCTCCCGATTGGCCTCAGAGATGGCGGTCTTCAGCTTCGAGTTCTCTTCTTCCAACTTGCTGACCGAAGCCAGCTTCTTGTCCGCAAGCACTATCTTTTCGCGCCTCCTTCTGAGCAGCAGCAAGATCCAGATCCTTCTTCTCCAGAGCCTCCTTCATTTTCTCTAAAGAAACAACACTCTTTAGACGAGCTTGAAGTTGACGGTTTTCACTATGCACATATGTTCGTGTGAAGTCACTCGGTTCAAAGAGACTGAAAGAAAAAACACTGAGAAACGCGAGCAACAAGGTGGACAGTTGACGATTGATTACCTCCCATGATGGTTGTTTATTCCTAAGCAGTCTTGAGGTTCTTCTTCGCCAGTTCAAGATCAAGATTGAGGCTGATTTGCTTCTTGTTCAACTCAGAAAGTTGTGCCCCAAGATCACAAGACCTCTGCAGTCGGCGAGAGAGATATATTAGTCGACAAAAACAAAAGACAATCACAGTGAAAGTTACTCTAAGACTACTACCGAATCAAACATTCAATAGTAGTCTCAGGGACTACACCCAGTGGGTGCACTTAGCGTGCCCCCACTGGTTTGGATCAACACTCAGCATGGTTTGCCCAGCATGAGTCAAAAAATGAGTAGATTCTCAGACCCCAGCCGACTGCCGGCAGTCGACCGTGGTCTCGGGGACTACACCCAGTGGGTGCACTCTGTGTGCCCCCACTGGTTCAGACAAACACTCGACTCAGCATGAGTCGAATGGAGTGGAAGACCTATTAAACTCTAAGGCAGGCACACCCCGATGGGTGATCAGATATGAAACATAGACCCATGATAGTAGATGCACATATGGGCAGCGAAGCAACAGCGGCAGTTTTTCATGATTCAAAAGTTCAGTTGGAAGTTAACTGACCTTGACGTTGGTCTGCAGAGCGGTGCTGGCATTATAGGCCGCCTGACTGGCCTCATGCATCACCTTCACTTGCTCCATAACAAGATTCACCTGGCGAAGAGCCTCCCTGGCGGCACTTGGCGAGTCGTCCAGAGTTTGGTATGTATCAAAGAGTGATGGCGCCAAGGCGGCCGAAGCAGCCACTGGGTCGGACGCATGGAGTTGCACTGGAGCAGTAGGAGTCGGAGCAGTCAACCCTGATGGGCGATCAGTCGTCAGCGGGTCGGCAAATGTGACGTTGGTCCAAACCAAATCTCCAGATCGCTCGACCATCGTCTCAAGCACCGGCGTCGACTGAGGGACTTGAACCTCAAGCGCTCTCCCGCTCGAGCCCTTGCCTCTCCTTCAGAGGCACTTCTTCTTCTTCATCGGGAAGCACGACAATGTCTCGTGGAGCTGCAGCGAAAAGAAAACATCAGAAATTCAACTGACCAACAACTCAATCGACAAAATAAGTTTTGGTCGAGCGGACTTACCAGCTCAGGAGGTGGCCGCGTCATCAGTTTCCTCATCTCCTGGGGCCTTGTCAACGTCCATGTCAGTCGCGGTAGAGGTTGGGCTGGAAAGGTGCACGATCCATTCGGTCAGAACAGAAGAATCAGTCGGTAGAGATAAACACAGAAAGGATACTCACCCAGAGGCAACAGGAACGTCCATCTTGATCCTCGGCAGAGTCTTCCGAGCTTTTGGAGGAGCAACCTTGGGCTGCTTGGCGACTTTTTCTGTTGGCTCCAGAGTCGACGTCGAGTGCGCTTCTGCGTTCGGGGTGCTTGGGGCCACGTTCTTACCGCGCCCGCCCGTCGGGTCATGGTGTTGCTTGGATCAGCGTTTCGAGTGAGGTGACGAGTCGACCGCTCTCGTCGCTTTCCTCGTCTTCATCATCCGAGGATTCCCAATCGCCACTCTCCTCCGCACTGGCCTCTCCCTCCTGGCCTTGCTCCAGAACTTGTTCACCATTGGGCATCGAATACATCTCAGTAAAAACCTACAAGACAAGAAGTCGAGTAAAAGTCAGTCAGACTTAGCAGTCGGAATGTGTACTCAAAAACAGTCGGAATGAAGGACACACCTTGTCTGGCTGATTGTCATCACTGAAGGGGACGACTCTCCTAGCTCCTCTGGGGTTGTCCTTGTTGCCTGTAATGCTCTTCAACCACATGGCCACTGTCTTAGCCGGTACTTCTTTTGGATGAACCCGAGTGGTGTCGTCGTCTCCAGAGTACATCCACATAGGATGGTCATGGGCCTGGAGAGGCTGGATGCATCGACTGAGGAATACTTCCAGCAGGTCCATGCCAGTGACACCCTGATTGATCAGTTGGACCACCCTCTCAACTAGCATGTTCGTCTCCACGCTCTCAGCAGCAGTCACTTTCAGCGAAGAAGGAGTCTGAACACGACCAAAGGTGAAGTGGGGAAGTCCGGTCAACTAGCCTGGAGTGGCGAGGTCCTGGTAGTAGAACCAGGTCGACTGCCAGCCCCTGACCGATTTAGGAAGAGTCATGGAAGGGAAAGAGCTCTTATGCCTCTTCTGGATACCCAAACCCCCACACATCTGAATGACATGTGTTTTCTCGTCACTCGTGTTTGCTTTCTTCACCGACTGAGAACGGATGGTGAAAATGTGCTTGAAAAGACCCCAGTGCGGTCGACACCCCAGAAAGTTCTCGCACATAGACACGAATGCAGCAAGATATGTGACGGTATTGGGAGAAAAGTGATGGAGTTGGGCGCCGAAGGAGTTCAAGAAACCCCGAAAAAAGGGGTGTGGAGGAAGCGAGAAGCCCCGTTCGACATGGGTAGCGAGCAGTACACACTCACCCAATCGCGGCTGCAGCTCCGTCTCCCCCTCCGGCAACCTCGCAACACCCTTGGCGATCAACCCAGACTCCACCAGCTCGTCCAGATCTTCCTGCCGAAGCGAAGACCGGATCCAATCGCCTTGGATCCAACCCGGCGGCAGCGCCGAGCGCGACGATGACCCACGATTCTGCTTCTTGCCTTTCGCCGCCCCCGTCGCCTTCTTTGCGCGTTCCAGCGCCGCCGTCTTGTCCTTCACCATGGTGGCGGAGCGGTGGTGTCGAGAGCGGAGGAACTAGATGCAGTGGGGAAGCGGAGGAAAAGAGAAGGAAATAGACGCGCACAGTGAAGGCGCCTCGGCTCCGTCGCCTTATAAAGGCACACTTCCAAGTGGCTGACGCGTGGGCCTGGGCGATCCTATCAAATCCCGCAACAGTTGCGTGCTGGGTACGTGGCGAAAAAGGTGGCGCGGAGATCGAGGCACTCCTGTCTATCCATCCCGCTTACCACGGCATGCCCCGTCCCGTGCGCTTCTCCGAAATTTCGAATCCCGCGAGATCTGGCATACGCCGCAACCAATCGCACCAAAGATTGTGCGCCCAGAAACAACACTCAACAGACGATGTTGCAAATTCACTCAGCAACTTTCTGAATCGATCAAGGCGACTAAAGCGAAGCTGAAGTTCTAACATGAGTCTTCCGTCTTGCGTAACTACTCATGAAGCGCAAGGGTCGGAGCAAGATCAACTTCAATCTTCTTTCCACTTGGACCTTAATCCATTCGGGGGCTAATGATGAGGATATAGACCTAGGGTAGGGTCATAGGCCTGACCTATATGCCCTACCTAAGGTCACTACCCTAGAAGCAAAGAAGCTCAAGAGACAACAAGGGGTACCCAGTAAAGATGTCGAGTGCAATCCACTCGACCAACGAACCACTCGGATACCCCTCCTTACCGAAGTCACACGACCAGTCAACCACTCGACCATACAGGAAACCACTCGACCTACTGAAGACCAGAAGTCACACAGAACAGCAACGGGTGACTATTCACTCCGTAGTCTTTAAGGTCATCAAAGGCACTTAAGGCTGGCGTTACCAGTAACGCCTCAATCTTTATGTACATTCAACCATCTGTAACAGGGGATGGTTGGGTCCTGGCGAACTCTATATAAGCCACCCCCCTCCTCTAAGACAAGGGTTCGCACCCCCTGTAACACACACACCTTCATACATTCCAGTCGATCACCTCCGGGCTCCGAGATGTAGGGCTTTTACCTCCTCCGAGAGGGGCCTGAACTCGTAAATGCTTGCGTACAACCTTGCCGTAGCTAGGACCTTGCCTCTCCATACGTGCCCCCTATACTTACTGTCAGACATAGTACCACGACATCACCCTCGTGGGACCCTCGTGGCTCAACGGACCTACTTCCTCCTCCTATATATATCCACGTTCCCCGAGAACATCCAGGAGCACCTTGAAAACCTAATTCCACCGCCGCAACCTTCTGTATCCGCGAGATCCTATCTTGGAGCCTTCACCGGCGCTCCACCGGAGGGGGAATCGATCACGGAGGGCCTCTACATCATCTTCAAGGCCTCTCCGATGAGTTGTGAGTAGTTTAACACAGACCTTCGGGTCCATAGTTATTAGCTAGATGGCTTCTTCTCTCTCTTTGAATCTCAACACAAAGTTCTCCTCGATCTTCTTGGAGATCTATTCGATGTAACTCTTTTTGCGGTGTGTTTGTCGAGATCCAATGAATTGTGGGTTTATGATCAAGTTTATCTATGATAAATATTTGAATCTCCTCTGAACTCTTTTATGTATGATTGGTTATCTTTGCAAGTATCTTCGAATTATCAATTTAGTTTGACCTACTAGATTGATCTTTCTTGCAATGGCAAAAGTGCTTAGCTTTGGGTTCAATCTTGCGATGTCCTTTCCCAGTGACAGCAGGGGCAGCAAGGCATGTATTGTATTGTTGCCATCGAGGATAAAAAGATGGGGTTTGTATCATATTGTTTGAGTTTATCCCTCTACATCATGTCATCTTTCTTAATGTGTTACTCTGTTCTTATGAACTTAATACTCTAGATGCAGGCAGGAGTCGGTCGACGTGTGGAGTGATAGTAGTAGATGCAGAATCGTTTCGATCTACTTGTTGCGGACGTGATGCCTATATACATGATCATGCCTAGATAATCTCATAACTATGCACTTTTCTATCAATTGCTCGACAGTAATTTGTTCACCCACCGTAATACTTATGCTATCTTGAGAGAAGCCACTAGTGAAACCTATGGCCCCCGGGTCTATCTTTTATCATATAAGTTTCTCATCTACTTTTAATTTGGAATCTTTACTTTCCAATCTATATCATAAAAATACCAAAAATATTTATATTATCTTATTATCTCTATCAGATCTCGCTTTCGCAAGTTGCCGTGAAGGGATTGACAACCCCTTTATCGCGTTGGTTGTGAGGTTCTTGTTTGTTTGCGTAGGTATGAGGGACTTTTGAGGAGCCTCCTACTGGATTGATACCTTGGTTCTCAAAAACTGAGGGAAATACTTATGCTACTTTGCTGCATCACCCTTTCCTCTTCAAGGGAAAACCAACGCAGTGCTCAAGAGGTAGCAGATCGCAGCTGTAGGAGTAAGCCGCATGCTGAGCCACCATCGTCTGAAGAAGCTCCACAACCTTCCGAGCCTTGACCGCCGCAGGAGATTCGCCTGTCACCGGGAGAGCTGCCAGTCATGATGCCGCGGCAATCATGTTGTCCAACAGGTTAGAGAAGTGACCCAGAGGTGTTGAGACTCGCTGAAGCGGGGTTAAATATACACGGGCCGGATCCACTGCGCGGGGCTGAGCCATCGCTCCAGTCCTAGGCGCTTCAGGGGCCCGGGTCATGGTAGGCGGGTTACTTGGTCCTGCCCCAGGCGTATTGAACAGATTCCTTGCATCAAACTCCAGAGGTAGTCGACTCTAGTATCTTTTGTGAAAAACGACGTTTGATGCATTCTGATCCAAGCTTAGGCAATTTTTTTTGCTTGAATCCGCGGCGGTTCTTCCTCCAAGGCGGCTCGCTCTGTTGCCATCCTAGCATTTTCAGTGTTAAGATCCTCCTTAGCCTGAGCTATCTCATCTCGCAACTTTGCAACGTCCACATTATGTTGTGCTTGATTTGCCGGGGTTACCTCCACAGTTAGCAAAGTTGCCAAAGCCTCCAAGAGTTCAGATAAAACTTGAGCCGGCGGGTGCACAGGGCCTCCTGTCCCGGCTGTTGCAGAGGCCGCTGAACTGATGAATTCTGCACCGGTTGCGTGCCGGCCATGAAGACTGCAACTCTGTTCGGCGGCTCATAGGGGTCCGGAATACTGTCGCCATCAGAATAGCCCCTAAGCCTACCATCTTGAAAATGATACATGGAATTGGTCTTGCCGATTGAGGACTCATCATCAGAGTAGATGGTTGTCTCTCCACTGGACACATATCCTTCCTCAAGATCCACTCCGTGAGTAAAACCCACAAAAGCTTGCTTCACGGCGGCTCGAACCTTGGCAGGTCACGCGCGCTGAGCCGTCTCGATGATGTTGGTGCAGGTGTTCGGCTCAGGCTCCGACTTGCCGATTTTGCTGATGAAGACATGGATTCCGATGAAGGGGACCCGGTACCCGTATTCAATTGAATCGACCTCGGAACCCCAACCTATGTCGTCGATGTAGATTTTGCCACAACGACTCTTGGTCATCCGGCCCACAGTGTATCCCTTGATCCCTGAGAAGTTGCCCTTCAAGAACTTGAAGCCACCATGCTCTGGCCCCATGGTGGGTGCCAACTATCGTGGATTTAACACGGCAGATGCCCTAGCAAAAGGACTTAGGTGTGGAGCCCTCACAACTAGGGTAGCTTGAAGGGCTTGAATGCTACCTCTTGAGCATGTGTTTGTTTTCCCTTGAAGATGAAAGGGTGATGCAGCAAAGTAGCATAAGTATTTCCCTCAGTTTTTGAGAACCAAGGTATCAATCCAGTAGGAGGCTACACGCAAATCCCTCATACCTGCACAAACAAATAAGAACCTTGCAACCAACGTGATAAAGGGGTTATCAATCCCTTCACGGCCACTTGCAAAAGTGAGATCTGATAGAGATAATAAGATAAATATTTTTGGTATTTTTATGATATAGATTGGAAAGTAAAGATTGCAAAATAAAATAGATCAGAAACTTATATGTTGGAAAATAGACCCGAGGGCCATAGGTTTCACTAGCGGCTTATCTCAAGATAGCATAAGTATTACGGTGGGTAAACAGATAGAAAAGTGCATAGTTATGAGAATATCTAGGCATGATCATGTATATAGGCATCACGTCCGTGACAAGTAGATCGAAACGGTTCTGCATCTACTACTATTACTCCACACATCGACCGCTATCCAGCATGCATCTAGAGTATTACGTTCATAAGAACAGAGTAACGCATTAGGCAAGATGACATTATGTGGAGGGATAAACTCAAGCAACATGATATAAACCCCATCTTTTTATCCTTGATGGAAACAATACAATACGTGCCTTGCTGCCCCTGCTGTCACTGGGAAAGGACACCGCAAGATTGAACCCAAAGCTAAGCACTTCTCCCATTGCAAGAAAGATCAATCTAGTAGGCCAAACCAAACTGATAATTCAAAGAGAATTGCAAAGATAACCAATCATACATAAAAGAATTCAGAGGAGATTCAAATATTGTTCATAGATAATCTTGATCATAAACCCACAATTCATTGGATCTCGACAAACACACCGCAAAAAGAATTACATCGAATAGATCTCCAAGAAGATCGAGGAGAACTTTGTATTGAGATCCAAAGAGAGAGAAGAAGTCATCTAGCTAAAAACTATGGACCCGAAGGTCTGTGGTAAACTACTCACACTTCATCGGAGAGGCTATGGTGTTGATGTAGAAGCCCTCTGTGATCGATTTCCCCTCCGGCGGAGCACCGGAAAAGGCCCCAAGATGGGATCTCACGGGTACAGAAGGTTGCGGCGGTGGAAATAGGGTTTCATGGTGCTCCTGGATGTTTTCAGGGTATATGAGTATATATTGGCGAAGGAAGTCGGTCAGGGGAGCCCCAAGGGTGGGGGCGTGCCTCCCTGCCTCTTGGCTGCCTCATTTCTTTCGTGATGTCCACTCCAAGTCTCCTGGATTGCGTTTGTTCCAAAAATAACTCTCCCGAAGGTTTCATTCCGTTTGGTCTCCGTTTGATATTCCTTTTCTGCGAAACACTGAAATAGGCAAAAAAAACAACAATTTGGACTGGGCCTCCAGTTAATAGGTTAGTCCCAAAAATAATATAAAAGCGTATAGTAAAGCCCATTAAACATCCAAAACGGATAATATAATAGCATGGAACAATAAAAAATTATAGATATGTTGGAAACGTATCAAGCATCCCCAAGCTTAATTCCTGCTCGTCCTCGACTAGGTAAATGATAAAAACAGAATTTTTGATGTGGAATGCTACCTAGCATATTTCTTAATGTAATTTTCTTTATTGTGGCATGAATGTTCAGATCCAAGAGATTCAAGATAAAAGTTTAATATTGACATAAAAATAGTAATACTTCAAGCATGCTAACCAAGCAGTTTATGTCTTATCAAAATAACATAGCCAAAGAAAGCTCCCTACAAAATCATATAGTTTGGCCATGCTTCATTTTCGTCACACAAAATGCTCCCATCACGCACAACCCCGGTTTCAGCCAAGCAATTGGTTCATACTTTTTAACGCGCTTCAGCTTTTTCAACCCTCACGCAATACATGAGTGTAAGCCATGGACATAGCACTATGGGTGGAGTAGAGTGTGATGATAGGGATTATGTGAGAAAACAAAAAAGAGGAGAAGGTCTCATATTGACGCGGCTAATCAACGGGCTATGGAGATGCCCATCAATTGATGTCAATACGAGGAGTAGGGATTGCCATGCAATGGATGCACTAGAGCTATAAATGTATGAAAGCTCATAAAAAAGAAACTAAGTGGGTGTGCATCCAACTTGCTTGCTCACGAAGACCTAGGGCATTTTGAGGAAGCCCATCATTGGAATATACAGGCCAAGTTCTATAATGAAAAATTCCCACTAGTATATGAAAGTGACAACATAGGAGACTCTCTATCATGAAGATCATGGCACTACTTTGAAACACAAGTGTGGAAAAAGGATAGTAATATTGTCCCTTCTCTCTTTTTCTCTCATTTTCTTTTTTTCCTTTTTTTGTTTGGGCTTCTTTGGCCTCTCTTTTTTATTTGGGCTTCTTTGGCCTCTTTTATTTTTCATAAAGTCCGGAGTCTCATCCCGACTTGTGGGGGGATCATAATCTCCATCATACTTTCCTCACATGGAACAATGCTCTAAATATGAAGATCATCACACTTTTATTTATTTACAACTCAAGAATTACAACTCAATACTTAGGACCAAATATGACTCCATGTGAATGCCTTCGGCAGTGTACCAGGATATGCAATGAATCAAGAGCGACATGTATGAAAGAATTATAAAGGTGGCTTTGCCACAAATATGATGTTAACTACATGATCATGCAAAAGCAATATGACAATGATGGAGCGTGTCATAATAAACGAAATGGTGGAAAGTTGCATGGCAATATATCTCGGAATGGCTATGGAAATGCCATAATAGGTAGGTATGGTGGCTGTTTTGAGGAAGATATAAGGAGGTTTATGTGTGATAGAGTGTATCGTATCACGGTGTTTGGATGCACCGGCGAAGTTTGCACCAACTCTCAAGGTGAGAAAGGGCAATGCACGGTACCGTAGAGGCTAGCAAATTGAGGAAGGGTAAGAGTGTGTATAATCCATGGTCTCACATTAGTCATAAAGAACTCATGTACTTATTGCAAAAGTTTATTAGCCCTCGAAGCAAAGTACTACTACGCATGCTCCTAGGGGAAGGGTTGGTAGGAGTTAACCATCGCGTGATCCCGACCTCCACTCATAAGGAAGGCAATCAAAGAACACCCCATGCTTCAAATTTGTCACACGATGTTCACCATACGTGCATGCTACGGGACTTGCCAACTTTAACACAAGTATTTCTCAATTTTATAATTACCCAACTAGCATGACTCTAACATTACCACCTTTATATCTCAAAACAATTATCAAGTATCAAATTGATCATAGTGTTCAATGCACTTTATATGATAGTTTTTATTATACCCAACTTGGATGCCCGTCATATTAGGAATAATTTTATAACCAAAGCAAATACCATGCTATTCTAAAAGACTCTCAAAATAATATAAGTGAAGCATGAGAGATTAATAATTTCTACAAAATAAAACCACCGCCGTGCTCTAAAAAGATACAAGTGAAGCACTAGAACAAAATTATCTAGCTCAAAAGATATAAGTGAAGCACATAGAGTATTCTAATAAATTCCGATTCATGTGTGTCTCTCCCAAAAGGTGTGTACATCAAGGATGATTGTGGTAAACTAAAAATCAAAGACTCATATCATACAAGACGCTCCAAGCAAAACACATATCATGTGGTGAATAAAAATATAGCATCAAGTAAAGTTACCGATAGACGGAGACGAAAGAGGTGATGCCTTCCGGGGCATCCCCAAGCTTAGGCCTTTGGTTGTCCTTGAATTTTACCTTGGGGTGCCTTGGGCATCCCCAATCTTAGGCTCTTGCCACTCCTTATTCCATAATCCATCAAATCTTTACCCAAAACTTGAAAACTTCACAACACAAAATTCAACAGAAAATCTCATGAGCTCCGTTAGCAAGATAAAACAAACCACTACTTTAAGGTACTGTAATGAACTCATAATTTATTTATATTGGTGTTAAACCTACTGTATTCCAACTTCTCTATGGTTCATACCCCCCGATACTAGCCATAGATTCATCAAAATAAGCAAACAACACACGAAAAACAGAATCTGTCAAAAACAGAACAGTCTGTATCTGTAACTTTTGAATACTTCTGGAACCCCAAAAATTCTACCAAAATAGGAAGTCCTAGGCAATTTATCTATTAATATTCTGCAAAAATAATCAACTGAAAAGAACGTTTCTGTAATTTATTAAAAGTATTCTCGTGCGCACAAAAGTTTCTATTTTTCAGCAAGATCAAATTAACTATCACCCAAGATGATCCTATAGGTTCTACTTGGAACAAACACTAATTAAAACATAAAACCACATCTAAACAGAAGCTAGATGAATTATTTATTACTAAACAGGAACAAAAAGTAAAGAACAAAAATATAATTGGGTTGCCTCCCAACAAGCGCTATCATTTAACGCCCCTAGCTAGGAATAAAAGCGAGAATAGATCTAAGTATTGCCATCTTTGGTATTCAATTCATAGGTGGCTCTCATAATAAATTCATAATGTAATTTCATTTTCTTCCTAGGAAAGTGCTCCATGCCTTTCCTTAATGGGAATTGGAATCTAATATTTCCTTCTTTCATATCAATAGTTGCACCAATCGTTCTAAGGAAAGGTCTACCAAGAATAATAGGACATGAAAGATTGCAATCTATATCAAAAACAATAAAATATACGGGCACATAATTCCTATTTGCAACAATAAGAACATCATTAATCCTTCCCATAGGTTTTTTAATGGTGGAATCCGCAAGGTGCAAGTTTAAAGAGCAATCGTCAAATTCACGGAAACCTAACACATCACAGGAAGTTTTTGGAATCGTGGAAACACTAGCACCCAAAACACACAAAGCATAGCACTCATGATATTTAATTTTAATTTTAATAGTAGGTTCCCACTCGTCATAAAGTTTTCTTCTAATTCAAGTTTTTCTTCATAAGATTGCATTAGAGCATCAACGATATGTTTAGTAAAAGCTTTATTTTGACTATAAGCATGAGGAGAATTTATTACGGATTGCAACAAGGAAATACAATCAATTAAAGAACATCATAATTGAATTACTTGAAGTCCAAAATAGTGGATTCATTGCTATGTAAAGTTTTGACATCTTCAGTCCCACTTTTACCAATTTTTGCATCAAGATCTAAAAACTTCGAATCATTGGGACGCCTTTTAACTAAAGTTGACTCATATCCAGTCCCATCATTATCAAGATTCATATTGCAAAACAAAGATTTAATAGGGGACACATCAATCACTTTTAGATCTTCATCCTTGTTATCATGAAAACTAGAAGAACATGTTTTTACAAAGCAATCTTTCTTAGCACACATCCTAGCGGTTCTTTCCTTGCACTCATCAATGGAAATTCTCATAGATTTGAGAGACTCATTGATATCATGCTTAGGTGGAATATCTACGCTTCAAAGAATCAACATCAAGAGAAATTCTATCCACGTTCCTAGCCAATTCATCAATCTTAGGCAATTTTTCTTCAAGCAAAGCATTGAAATTCTTTTGAGAAATCATAAACTCTTTAACACTAATCTCAAAATCAGAGGGAATCTTATTAAAATTTCCATAAGAGTTGTTGTAGGAATTACCATAATTATTAGAGGAATTACTAGGAAATGGCCTAGGATTAAAGTTTCCTCTATACGTGTTGTTACCGAAATTATTCCTACCAAAAAAATTCACATCCATAGATTCATTATTATTCTCAATCAAAGTAGACAAAGGCATATCACTAGGATCAATACGAGCACTCTTATTAGCAAACAATTTCATAAGTTCATCCATCTTTCCACTCAAAACATTAATCTCTTCTATCGCATGAACCTTTTTACTAGTAGATCTTTCGGTGTGTCATTGAGAATCATTAACCATAATATTATCTAGGAGTTTAGTAGCTTCTTCTAAAGTGATTTCCATAAAAGCGCCTCTCGCGGCCGAATCTAAAAGATTTCTAGAACAAAATTCAATCCGGCATAATTTTTTTGTATGATCATCCATAAATTCAATCCATGTGTAGGGCAATTGCGAATCATTAATTTCATCCTTTCCCAAGATTGTGCAACATGTTCATGATCAAGTTGCTTAAAATTCATAATATCGTTTCTAAGAGAGATGATCTTAGCGGGAGGAAAATACTTAGAGCTAAAAGCATCTTTGCACTTATTCCATGAATCAATACTATTTTTAGGCAAAGACGAAAACCAAGTTTTAGCATGATCTCTAAGAGAAAACGGAAATAGCTTCAATTTAACAATATCATTATCCACGTCTTTCTTATTTTGCATATCACACAAATCAACAAAGTTGTTTAGATGAGTAGCGACATCTTCACTAGGAAGGCTAGAGAATTGATCTTTCATGACAAGATTCAACAAAGCAACATTAATTTCACAAGATTCAGCATTGGTAAGAGGAGCAATCAGAGTGCTAAGAAAATCATTGTTGTTGGTATTGGAGAAATCACACAATTTACTATTATCTTGAGCCATCGTGACAAACAATCCAACACACAAGCACACAAGAGGCAAGCGAAAAAGAGGCGAACGGGAAAAAGAGGGCGAATAAAACGGCAAGGGTGAAGTGGGGGAGAGGAAAACGAGAGGCAAATGACAAATAATGTAATGTGAGGGGTAAGAGTTTGTGATGGGTACTTGGTATGTCTTTACTTGTGCGTAGACCTCCGCGGCAACGGCGCCAGAAATCCTTCTTGCTACCTCTTGAGCATGTGTTGGTTTTCCCTTGAAGAGGAAAGGGTGATGCGGCAAAGTAGCGTAAGTATTTCCCTTAGTTTTTGAGAACCAAGGTATCAATCCAGTAGAAGGCTACACGCAAAACCCTCGTACCTGCACAAACAAATAAGAACCTTGCGACCAACGCGATAAAGGGGTTGTCAATCCCTTCAGGCCACTTGCAAAAGTGAGATCTGATAGAGATAATAAGATAAATATTTTTGGTATTTTTATGATATAGATTGGAAAGTAAAGATTGCAAAATAAAATAGATCGGAAACTTATATGATGGAAAATAGACCCGGGGGCCATAGGTTTCACTAGTGGCTTCTCTCAAGATAGCATAAGTATTACGGTGGGTAAACAAATTACTGTCAAGCAATTGATAGAAAAGTGCATAGTTATGAGAATATCTAGGCATGATCATGTATATAGGCATCACGTCCGCGACAAGTAGATTGAAACGATTTTGCATCTACTACTATTACTCCACACATCGACCGCTATCCGGCATGCATCTAGAGTATTAAGTTCATAAGAACAGAGTAACACATTAGGCAGGATGACATGATGTAGAGGGATAAACTCAAGCAATATGATATAAACCCCATCTTTTTATCCTCGATGGCAACAATACAATACGTGCCTTGTTGCCCCTGCTGTCACTGGGAAAGGACACCAGAAGATTGAACCCAAAGCTAAGCACTTCTCCCATTGCAAGAAAGATCAATCTAGTAGGCCAAACCAAACTGATAATTCAAAGAGACTTGCAAAGATAACCAATCATACATAAAAGAATTCAGAGGAGATTCAAATATTGTTCATAGATAATCTTGATCATAAACCCACAATTCATCGGATCTCGACAGACACACCGCAAAAAGAATTACATCGAATAGATCTCCAAGAAGATCGAGGAGAACTTTGTATTGATATCCAAAGAGAGAGAAGAAGCCATCTAGCTAATAATTATGGACCCGAAGGTCTGTGGTAAACTACTCACACTTCATCGGAGAGGCTATGGTGTTGATGTAGAAGCCCTCCGTGATTGATTCCCCTCCGGCGGAGCGCCGGAAAAGGCCCCAAGATGGGATCTCGCGAGTACAGAAGGTTGCGGCGGTGGAAATAGGGTTTCATGGTGCTCCTGGATGTTTTCAGGGTATATGAGTATATATAGGCAAAGGAAGTCAGTTAGGGGAGCCACGAGAGGCCCATGAGGGTGGGGGCGCGCCTACCCCCTGGACACGCCTCTCTGCCTCGTGGCCGCCTTGTTTCTTTCTTGACGTCCACTCCAAGTCTCCTGGATTGCGTTTGTTCCAAAAATAACTCTCCCAAATGTTTCATTCCGTTTGGACTCTGTTTGATATTCCTTTTCTGCAAAACACTGAAATAGGCAAAAAAACAGCAATTTGGATTGGGCCTCCGGTTAATAGGTTAGTCCCAAAAATAATATAAAAGCGTATAGTAAAGCCCATTAAACATCCAAAACGAATAATATAATAGCATGGAACAATCAAAAATTATACATACGTTGGAGACGTATCATTGAACGGGACAAAGGACACGAAGTTTACCCAGGTTCGGCCCCTCTCAATGAGGTAAAAGCCTACTCCTGCTTTTGGTTGTATTGCTTGGGTTTCGATTACCAGGGAGCGAATACGCTTGACCTAGTACACGATTGATTGTTTCTTGAGTTAACCCGCCGCCGGGTCACCCCTTTATATACAGGTTGATGCCCGGTGGCTACAGAGTCCCGGCCGGCTCACACAAACATGACCGGCTTGGTTTTTAACTAAGCTTGCCTTATAGAACAAGTCATCTCCTGGCGGTTCACACCTTTGGGCCTTGAGTCACCTCCGGGCCTCGGGCCTTCAATAAGCTTGATCCATGAACCGCCAACTTCATGCTTAAGTCGCCAATGCCATGACCCGGCCCCTCCTGGGCAGGTCATACCTAGGAGTTATATCCCCAACAATGCGACCATGCGCGCTCGCATGAGAGGTCATTTGGTGCACCGCCGCCTCTGCGAGATCAGCTATTTTCAACCCGTTGAAGCTGATCGTGGATCAGACGTACGGAGACTCTAGAAAATCATCCAGAAGGCAGAACGCTAGCCGTCGGAGCCCATCCGGTGAGAAGAGCAACGAGGAGAAGGAGGGGATCTCTCTCATAACAAGGGGAACGAAGTCATCATCACCATCTTCATCATCATCCACATTCTTATCATCTGCAACATCGAGAACCCTAGTGGATCCTTCGGTGCACCGGTTGATCCATTCATCCATGTATTTCATTACCATTGCCATGATGATTGTTGTTCCCATGTGTGAGTAGACCCGTTGTTCCTGGGGTATGGATGAACCCTAATGCATAATAGGATGTTTGCTATTAGGATTTAATATCCACTTTGCATGTTTATGTTGATAATCTTCTTGACGTTGGGTGGAGTCGACCATCCTATGTATGCCGATTCTGGATGGAAGGTGATGCGCAGCATCCCTCGACCATCCCCATGGATGTCACACTGCAAGCACGGAGAGGACCTACGACAAGAGCTCGCGCATGCACCATCGAAACCGAGGTGAACTCTTTCCTCTTCGGGTCTCTTTCGGTGTCACACGAGAGTCGGATTCTACCTCATATGGAAACTCTATGCACTCGTAGGTACCAAGAAGAAGACCGTGAAGAGGCGAGGACGGAGACACAAGCACATGAAGAGAAGAAGAGCGAGAGAAGAGTGCGAAGCTACAGAGGCCTCGAACCCCTCCGGGTGCCCGGCCACCAGCCGCCGGTTGGCCAAGGCCCAGGCCACCCTGGGTGCCCGGCCAGGAGGGCCCGGGTGCCCGGCCCTGACCACCAGGGCGCTGTGCAGCCCACCCCGGGTGCCCGGCCTCCTCCCAGCGCCAGCCCAGCCCCGCCCCGGGTGCCCGGCCCCTTGGCTCCGGGTGCCCGGCCCCGCCCGCGCCCCGCTCCAGCCCTACCGGGTGCCCGGGCCTTGGACCCCTGGGTGCCCGGCCGAGGCCGCCCAGCCGCCTACAACAACCCCGGGTTCCCGGGCTTAGGACTCCGGGTGCCCGGTCCCCCCTTCGCCGGGTCCCTGTCTGGTCCGGGTGCCCGGCCCCCCTTTGCACCGGGTGCCCGGACCCCTCCGAGGCCTGCGTGCCTTTTGGGATTTTTGCCCTTGTATCCCCCCTCCTCTCTTATTTCGTCCCTAAACTATATAAGGGCATCTCCTAGCTCATTTAGAGGATAGAAAAGTATATGATAGATATTTGTGAGCTTTGCTCCATGGATCCACTCCACTAGGAGATCAAGACCTCCTCTTGGAGTGACCAAACTCAAGCCCTCCTTCTTGGGGAAGGATCCCCATCATAGGATCATCAGGCCCTCATCTCCTTCATATGATTTGGGATGAACTCTACCATGTATCTTGTTTTCCTTTGATTGTTCATGTACCTTGTGGATCTTGTGTGTTTGTTAGTCTAGTGGATGTGTGATTTGGACTTGTTCTTGAGTGTTCCTCTTGTTTTCCCTCTTGTGTTCATCTTGTTCTTGGGGATTCCCCCTCCAATTCGTGAAAGATCTTCACCTAGGGTTCCACCCTACAACATCTTGGTATCATGAGCCACATTTATCACGAAATTGGAGCCTCCCCTCTTTGTTTTCTAGCCCAATTTTGTGTGTTCTTCCCCAATTTCGAAAATTCCCCACCAAAAATAGCCCCAATTTTTTTTGTGATTTGTTGGTTTGATGAGATTTTGTTGGATTTGATCCATGGATTTGCTTGGTTTCAAGTGGATCTAGCATTCCCCCATCCATCCCCAGCTTTCCCTCCACGAAATCCACCAATTTCTTCCACTTTCCCACGAATTTCCGCCCAAATCCGACACCCCCAGGCACCCGGACCCCTCCGTGCATCCCCGCTGACCCCCCCGGGTGCCCGCACCCTAAGCCCCGGGCACCCGCACCCCCGGGCTGTTTGCCCCTGACCACCCCGGGTGCCCGCACCCCCAAACCCCGGGCACCCGCACCCCCCAAATCAGCCCACTTCCACTCACCGTTTCGGTCATATCTTTCACCTCCGGAGTCCGATTTTGACGTTCTTTAGCTCGTTGAGTAGCTATTGACATCCCCCATCCATCTAGGTAGGTTCCAGCATCATTTGACTCCATCAAAAAATTGCCATTTTGGCATCTTTGCATAGGCCATCCATCATATCATCTGCAAAACCACCTTCGCTTTCCGCAACTTAACCCATTTTCGATCCATATAGCATTTGTGGTTGCTTGAGTGGTGACTTGAGTCGCCTAAGGTGTTTCGGCTACTTAGGGACGGTTGCTTCATCATCAACCACCACCACCACTTCCGCATTGCTAACTCCGGAACCACCAACGCATTTCACTACCACCATTTGACATTTTCCTTGAGATTTTGAGTTTGTGGTTTTTTACCGTTTCCTAAGGTGTTTTGGCTACTTAGGGAAGGGTCTACATCATCTTGGTATCTACATCAAGAACACCGCCACTCATCATCGCCACGAGGTCGTCATCGACATCGACCACTTCACCATTTTGACACCCTAACCGTAAGCAAGAACGGTACCCTCTATATCATCTTGGTATTGTGGTATCCTATCATTGTACATTCTTGCCATTACATTGTTAACCCCTTAGCCCATTTTGCGTCACTTGCCTATCGAGACTAGCCATTTGTGTATTGCCGACAACGTTACTTGTGCACATCAGTGATCCGTACCTTCCATTGCATACATACCATATCATATTGGTATCATCTTGGTATCATCCCGTGTGTCACAAGATTGTTCCCGCATATACATAATTGTTATCTTGGTTTGTGCATTTCGCATAAGTGGACATATCAAAAAAAAGAGAATAAGCTTTTAAGCAAAAAGAGAGCAAAGAGCTTGTAAGCAAGTGCCATAGCATCATACCATTGCACATAAGATTGTCATATCCCATCATCTTGGATCATCTTGAGAAGAACTTCGGGAACATCATACACATAGCATACTTGGGATCGAAGGCTCATACATTTTGCATCTTATAGGTTGTGCACAAGTGTAGTATCCACCTATTGAGCAATCGTGCTAGCGTCTCTCTTGAGTTGTGCAACACGAGCGTTTTCCGTGGATTCCACATTTTGTGCTCATTCCTTGGTTGCACGACCCCATTTATCTATCTGTGTGTGTGTGTTTCCGTGTGCCACATATTGCTATTGTTTTACTTGTTTCACTTGCGAATTTGTGAATCTTTTCCAACATTATTGACTCTTGCTAACATTTTGCATCAAATTTTTGTGCCACTATCCTCACCGAGCTCCACCATAAGCTTTACTTGATAGGTGTGAGTGAACAAGTCCGGTACCAATTCCACTATTCTTTCATCTCACATTGAGTGAAACGGGATACATCCTCAACTTTGGGAAAAGGTAACTTGGTATTGTTTATCTCATTTCCTACTCACCTCTACTCGAGTCTTGTGATGGATAGGCAAGGCATTTCATCTCCGATCTTCCACGACAACGACAATGCGAACAACTACATCTCCAAAACGTCCATCTTTGGACTACAACGAGCAATGCATGGCATTGAGAGACTCGCCATCGACATTTGCCAAAACAAAGCAAGGATAAGGGACTACCTAGACACCAAGTTGGCCGAACAAAGGGATCAAGTACGAGACATGATGGCCAACTACAAGTATTCTTCCCCTTCGTCATCTTCAAGGCGGCGACACTCAAGTGGCCAATCTTCGGAACGTCATCGAGCTCAAGCACTACAACACCATCAAGATGAAGCTGCTCACGATGCTTACACCTACAAGTCCCAAAAATCTCTACATCAAGCTACAGCCAGACATCATGAGCACAAGAGAAGACCGCGAGACAAGCACCACCAAGACGGAGCTACGACTACTACCACCACTTCGGCATCTTCGCCAAGTGTTCTCAAGGCATCTTCGCCTTTGGATGTTGTGCCATCTTCGACCTTCACCCACGACGAGAGTGATGATGTGCCATCTTCGGCCTTCATCCACGGCGACGACTACGAGATGGTTGAGCATGGGATTTTCCCTTCGACAACGGCAATATATGATGACTTGAGTGACTTGTGCCACCATATGGAGAGTGAGAGTGACTTCACCACTAGCCCCATATATGATGAGTTGCCACAATTCCAATGTGAGGAGAGCCACAACTCCCACCACTTGAGTGAGACGAGTGACTCCACCATATGTGACATTGCGTGCACCTACCTTAAGGGAGTGAGTGAGCCACCGCCACATAGCGAGAGTGAGGAAGTTGATAGGGCACGTGAGGCCATTTGCATTGCTAACAACTTTACCTCTACCTCTATTGTGTCTTCTCATTTGGTGCTAGGTCCCATATATGATGATGCGCCGATCCGCGACGACTTGGTCCTTCCAATGGACAAGACGATGGCCATGGTGGAATATGATGCACCCCCCACATGGTTCCATCAAGATGAAGATGATGACCACCATTTGGTCTTTGCCACCTCACCTACACCACATGAGTGGAATGACATCGGTAACATAGGTGACGGTGATGCTCTTGTCCCACTAGTGGACATTCGTGACATTGATTGCTTGCATGATGTTGATCCACCTATTGCCATGCTTCATGCTAGTGCGATTTCCCCATGCGATGATTTGCCAATTTATGATGAGTATGATGATTCTCATGTGGAGTCTATTAGTTGTGATGCCATGTTACATAGGATTTCTTGTGATAATTCTCTTGGTCACATCATGTTTGACAATCCTCTTGACTTGTCATATGCTATGCATGAGATCAATAATATGTCATATTTGCAATCTCATCTTAGTGACTATGCATATGCCATCAACATAAACCCAATTTCCACATATGGCATAGAGACAAGCCCTTGGTTATTGGCATTTGTTTTTCTTGTGATGATATTGGTATGCTTCCTTTGCATCATTTATCTCATATGCCATGCCATGACCACCTAGCTTCGGATATGCATTGTTTTGGATGTTCTCCATTTTCTCCATATAATGTTTCCACTATTGCTCATGAGGACACCCCCATAGTTTCCTTACACATTTTAGGGGATTTTGATTCATCCTATCCATTGCATGATCCCAATACTTGTGTGCACAATATGCTTCCAATGAATAAACATGCTATTGATGTGCCATATACTTCTATGCTAAATTTGCATCCCCATTGTGTCATACACAATAACTATTCTTTCATGATGGATGGCATGTTCTTATACCATGCATCAAATTTCTTTGAGCGATGCTTATCTTATGCTAACTCACATGTGCACATACACATCATGATGGATGATGTGTATATTTACCATGCACACAATTTCTTTGGTTTGTGTTTCTTTTGTGTAGATACCCATGAATACTTGTCAACCTCACAATCCCACGAGTTGACAAAACGAGCTCTCGAGAGCAACGATGACTTGGGATTCCATGGAGTGTCTTTCCCACCGCTCTCTTCGCGCAAGGACTTCGCGCATTTCTTCTACATGGCTCTCACTTGGTTATGGGTTATTTACCACTTCTCACTTTATGCCTATATTGCCATGTTCACTTTGCATGTTATGCTCATTCCTATGCCTTTGCCATGCATTTGTGACCCATGCTCTGCATTACACATGATGATTGATTCTACTACATGCATAGGTATTTGCAAACATGGTGGAGATGTTGCTTGTTCTTGCCTTGTTTCCTTTGTGATCCATTCCTATGATGATATCTTGCTTTGCAATCGTGCTTGTGATATGCCTTGTGCATTGCCCATGCCTACTACTTGTACACATGACATGATTGCCATGATTTCCTCTAGTGCGTTGCATCTTCGCTCCACTAGTTCACACGACTTGATTCCTATGCTTTCTCATGTTGCATCCAATTCTTGGATTACTTGGTCCTATAACATGCTTGGTTGCAACAATGTCGTTACTTCACTTATGCCATGTCCCATTGCTTATCACATGATTGATTTGATTGCCTCACACATGATGAACAATTTCTCTTGCTATCGTGTTGAGTGCCACTTGATTTTCACTACACCATGTGCACATTATGATCGGATTGTCTTGCACTTGAATGTGTTTAGTCATATCATCTTCTTGGGTGTTGTGAATGACTCTTATGCCTACCATAGACCGTTCATTGAGAGTCTTATGCATGCTTGCTATGGGCTTGAGGTAGATGCTTATTCTCATGTCCAACATATTAGCACCTTTTCCTCACCTTTGCATGATTGTTTCCATGATGCTTTTCCATGTGCTCAATTTAGATGCTTACATTCCATGCCACACTTCTTTGTCAAACCATATGCTATGCTTGATGACAACACTTGTTGGATGAATCACCTCTTGAATGCTTGGTTTTGCTTTAATGCCAACGACATTTGTTTTTCCAAGTGCTTGTTATCTTTGCTCCTTTTGAAGGAACAAGATGGTGCGACATTGGAGAGTGACCATTTCGAGCTTCAACATGATACGTGCTTGGTGGTCGTCTACTTCTACACGGCGATGCCGTCTTCTTCCCATGGTGATGAAGATCACGATTCGTGGACGGATCTCTCCCAAGGGGGGAAGATGATGCAGAGCATCCCTCGACCATCCCCGTGGACGTCACACTGCAAGCACGGAGAGGACCTACGACAAGAGCTCGTGCACGCACCGTCGAAACCGAGGTGAACTCTTTCCTCTTCGGGTCTCTTTTGGTGTCACACGAGAGTCGGATTCTACCTCATATGGAAACTCTATGCACTCGTAGGTACCAAGAAGAAGATTGTGAAGATGCAAGGACGGAGACACAAGCACATGAAGAGAAGAAGAGCGAGAGAAGAGCACGAAGCTACGGAGGCCTCGGACCCCTCCGGGTGCCCGGCCACCAGCCGCCGGTTGGCCAAGGCCCAGGCCACCCCGGGTGCCTGGCCAGGAGGGCCCGGGTGCCCGGCCCTGACCACCAGGGCGTTGTGCAGCCCACCCCGGGTGCCCGGGATGCCACCCCGGGGTGCCTGGCCTCCTCCCAGCGCCGGCCCAGCCCCGCCCCGGGTGCCCGACCCCTTGGCTCCGGGTGCCCGGCCCCGCCCGCGCCCCGCTCTAGCCTTGACCGGGTGCCCGGGCCTTGGACCCCAGGGTGCCCGACCGAGGCCACCCAGCTGCCTACACCGCCCCCGGGTGCCCGGGCTTAGGACCCCGGGTGCCCAGTCCCCCCTTCGCCGGGTCCCTGTCTGGTCCGGGTGCCCGGCCCCCCTTTGCACCGGGTTCCCGGACCCCTCCGAGGCATGCGTGCCTTTTGGGCTTTTTGCCCTTGTATCCCCCCTCCTCTCTTATTTCGTCCCTAAACTATATAAGGGCATCTCCTAGCTCATTTAGAGGATAGCAAAGTATATGATAGATATTTGTGAGCTTTGCTCCATGGATCCACTCCACTAGGAGATCAAGACCTCCTCTTGGAGTGACCAAACTCAAGCCCTCCTTCTTGGGGAAGGATCCCCGTCATAGGATCATCAAGCCCTCATCTCCTTCATAGGATTTGGGATGAACTCTACCATGTATCTTGTTTCCCTTTGATTGTTCATGTACCTTGTGGATCTTGTGTGTTTGTTAGTCTAGTGGATGTGTGATTTGGACTTGTTCTTAAGTGCTCCTCTTGTTTTCCCTCTTGTGTTCATCTTGTTCTTGGGGATTCCCCTCCAATTCGTGAAAGATCTTCACCTAGGGTTCCACCCTACAACAGAAGGTTATTACTGTTGGCTAACCGTGTGGTTTTGGAGTTGGGTGACATGACATGCCCCTTCTCCCTTCGTAGCAGATAGTTGCAATAGGGGGTAGAATGGTGACCACTTTGGCTGCGTCCACGGGGACCTCTTTCCCCTTAATCACCATCTGATAACCAGAGTGGAGAAGAACGGTGGTGGCGTATGTGATGTGGAGATAACACGAGTATAAATGTACCTGTACCGGCTCCACCCACAAATAAAAACATGTAAAGTGGCTTAGGAATCTGAAATAGCTTTGTGTTTAGGCACCGCTGTAGATGCACACTGGTGGGGATTCCGGACCCCTCGGAACTCTTTTAATCATTTGTCTTGAGTCTAGTAATTTTACATGTCATCTATTTAGCTTATTTATTCACATTTACATTTACAACCTTATTATCATTACTGTTCTGGATCGCTTACAATTTATAGGCACATCATTTATACTTTGCAAAGGGCTAAAGACTGATTCCTATGCTCCATGTGGGATCTATACTCTTACTTCGAAAAAACTACAACTAAACTCTGTGCACTTGCAAGCTATCAACCGGCACCCTTTATATCCAAACCAAATATGGGGCGGATATGGGGCGCCCGGGCGCGCCCGCCACGTCGGACCCGGCCCATGCTGGCCCACTCGACCCCATATATATTCTTCCCATTCGCTTCCCGGACCAAACTCTAGCCACTTCACTCCACTCCCCTCTTCCATACAAGCTCACCTCCGGCGGTCTCCGGCCGTCTCGGGCATGGCGGGTAGCGGATCTGAGTTCTTCACCTCCAGATTCGTCGATCCCAAGCTCATCCCACGCGATCCCGAGGAGGTGATGGCTATTTGACTTGTGCTCCGCCGCTCCCGGGAGGAGGCCTGTGCGAGGCAACGCTCGGACTCCTTCCGTCGGGAATCCATTGCGTCCGCCCAAATGGCACACGGATCCGACGCTAGGTGTGCCGTCGCTGCCTCACCGGAGGCGGTGTGGTCCGTCTGGCGTCCGAACGCGCGTTCGGACGCGCAACCCCTCTGTTGGCGCGCCAAGCAGCGAGACGCACCATGGGCATCCTGCGACGAAAATATGGCACGGTGTGTCCGTTGTGCGAGGCAAAGGACACGGGAGGCGGTGGCGGCCCTCGTGTCGGTGCATATCGGCGAGGCGGAGTCGCACTCTCCGACGCCCCGTATGTTACAGCAGTTCGGGCGTCACAACCGCGTCATGGTGGATGCCACCGGCTCGTCCCAGGACGGACCCAACATCGGTTTGACGTTCACCGACACCAAACGGGTTTCGGGCTCCGATGAGAAACAGTAGGGCATGAGACGGCGGCGCCTTGAGTCCCGTGAGCCAGCTCGTGTCCCATGCCCTGCTCTACCTTGTCGGCGACCGGACCAACAGTCTGGGGAGCACAGCCGGCCGCCGGACATGAGCACGACGACCGGACGAGCCCCGCTTAAAAATCACTACATTGCATGTAATAATGTTGATTTGAGATTTCTAATTTGAGGTATCCGGATGTGGAATACATTATTTAAGGCTTGACCGGTCAGTGTCCGTGAACGCGCCCGAACACGTTTGCGGGCATTTGAGGGGTCGAGTTTGGCAAATACGACTGTAGATACTCTAAGTTTGCGTGAGGGCGGCAACCAAACAGTCCCCAAAGTACTCCACCAGCAAGGAGGATGATTTGACTCATGGCGGGGCAAATCGGGAGCCGGAACGTGATCCGACGGTTCAGTAGCCCCCACGCTCGGCCGATCCGACGGCGTATCCAGGTGCACGCTGCACGCTCAATCTCAAAACAGGCTAGCCAGGGTTCGGTCCAAGCCAGCCTCGCAGGCTCCCCAATCCCCGATACCTCCGCCACCGTCGCCGCCGTCGCCGTCGCCGCCGTCGCCTCGCCATCACGCCCCCCTCTACGCCGCATCGCCGTTGCTGGCTGCAGCTCTCCGCACGCGACGACTATCCCGCCCCGTGACACCCGCCCGGTCGGTCCCCGTGCTAGATTACGTCTTGATCTCTCAGGTTCTGATCTGATCTGATTTGTTTATCTTCCGAGATCTTCTTCTTTTTCTTGTTCAAATTGCTTCTGCGGCTCTCGGTTTGTGATTGTGCCTGCTAATTGAGAGCTCCAATGCTCGAAAGCACACTTCCTAGATTATTACTATGCTATGCGATTTGGTTCGTGGTTGCTGGAGCTAAATTTACTCGCTTTAATCATGACGGGCTTATTAAAATGGTAAAATCGTAACCTCGTGCTCAGTTTTGGGGTCATTATGTGTGTTTTTTGTGACCGGAGGATTAGATGTAGCTAAATTTCAAGAGGAATTCATGGTGGCCACTTGTAATATCGTGTTTTAGAGTATTTCAATGATTGCTTGCAAAATGTCCAGCTTTGTTTGGTGAACTGCGTTACTCCTGTCATCCTGTGTCAAGGTGGAGTGAGGTTTGTGTTGGTGCTGGCTAACTGTTTGATGAATGATCTGCATGTTGTTAACTCGTTATCCTTGTAAATGGAGGTGCCTACATTGACATGTTGTATTTGAGAAAACCCTTTTATTTGTTATGTTATCATCCATGTGTCACGCATTCCTGGCTTCCATGATGGGCAGGCAGTTCATCAAAGATTCAGAGCTATATGGACATTTGCCTATTTCCCTTCATCGTTATAATCTCGGACTCATCCGGAATCCTTTGCATGCCAAGTTATCTTGTCCACAGAAAAGGCTTCTTTTAGATTTATAACATTGTGAATAATGTATATGCATTTATTTGTAAGCGCATACTTGCGCCCCCTTTTATGCATGCTTACGATGTTAAGTCTGCAGAGGTGACATTATATATCTCACTTTGTCAGGTTCTTTAGAAGAAAAGGGGAAAATCATACATGGATATTATGCAGACAAGTGACCCTTCACATCATGGAATTGTAGAAAACAGCCCTTACAGAACTCCCTATGGTAGACATGTGGAAAGTGGCAACCTTGGTGGTTCATGGTATTTTAGTAGAAAAGAAATCGAGGAGAATTCCCTTTCAAGGAAAGATGGCATTGATCTGAAGAAGGAGTCTTTCCTTCGCAAGTCATACTGCACCTTTCTTCAAGATTTTGGGATGAGACTTAAAGTGTAAGAATATATTGTCATTACTTGTTTTTCTGGGAAATAGAATAGCTGTTTGATAGCATTATGGAATCATACCTATTGTTTTCATGTTTGTGTAGACTACTTGTCATTTTCTGATAGCTTGATTTCTTTTAAGCAGCATTTGTTTCTTTCTCATTTGCCCTCTCGCAGTATTCGAAACCCTTCATGATTGCTTCATGCTTATTTTATTTTGCAAGTCGAAGGAAAGTCTAGTGGACATCTAAAGCATAAATGATTGCATTCTGTTGATGACAGCGTTGTACTCTAGTTGTACATGACTACATTCTGTACCCTAGGTTGCACCCTTTAGAGACAAAATGCTTGGGTAGAACAGAAAAGATCAAACTCTGTTTAGTATATATATTTATGCTTTTGTGTCCTTCAAGTACTTGCACCGTGAATATTTATGAATCGCCAAATATCCCTGTATATCAGTTACTGCATAAATTATGCTCTTTGGCATGGTTGATAGTTTTATATATTCTATGTTTTCCTTATGGTGAATGGCTTTAAAATGTAGGCCTCAAGTGACAATTGCTACAGCTATAGTATTCTGTCATCGTTTTTTCCTTCGTCAATCTCATGCCAAAAATGATAGACTGGTAAGTCTTACTGAAATTTGTATGTGCTTGTACATGTTTGCTGTCGGACAATATATTTTTCGACTTTACACGTGAATGGTAGGCAGTATTCTAATATGGGTTCAATCATGAATGCTTGCCACCAGTTTGTGAAAGACATAAATAAAATAGTTGACTGAAACTTGTAAATCATATTCCCTCCGTTCCTAAATATAAGCCTTTTGAGAGATTCCAATATGGACTACATACGTAGCAAAATAAGTGAATCTAAACTCTAAAATATGTCTATATACACCCTACTAATGTCAAGATATTTTACATGATATGGTGAATTTTGTTTTGCTTTGCAGAAGAGATATGCAGTCTTTTTTTTTTTGCTGTGTGTATAGCCTACAGCATAGATCTTGATGCTCGTTGTAAGTTCTCAATGTATGTTCGTTGTAACCTACAGACAATAGCCACAGTTTGCATGTTCTTGGCGGGCAAAGTTGAAGAAACTCCCAGACCACTTAAGGATGTCGTACTAATTTCTTATGAGATCATCCACAAGAAGGATCCTGCCGCAGTTGCTCGAATTAAGCAAAAGGTGACATATTTAATTGTGATTATTGTCTTGATATTTCTTATGTAGTTGCTGGTGCTATCCTTGTTTCCCCACACTTATACTCCCTCCGTCCCATAATATATAGTGTCAAAAATGCTCTTATATTATGTCCCGCCAATCTGCAAATCTTTACATTCTGCCAATCTGCAAAAAAAATAAAAATTCTTTACATTCATTATATTTTATCCCCTGATTCCTATGACAAGAATGGCTGTTGAGGATATTTTTGTGCTGTTTGGTGCAGGAGGTTTATGAACAACAGAAGGAGCTTATTTTAATCGGGGAGCGTGCTGTGCTTATAACACTTGGTTTTGACCTGAATGTGCACCACCCATACAAGCCCTTGGTTGAAGCAATAAAAAAATTTAAGGTTGCTCAAAATGCGCTTGCTCAAGTTGCCTGGAATTTTGTCAATGATGGGTATGCTGAAATTACACTTATCCTTACAAACATAGTAACCCCCAATTATGCCTATTTAATTACTGCGCCTTAAAGGGGTGTACAGGCTACGTACTTCGCTTTGTCTCCAATTTAAACCCAATCATATTACGGCCGGCGCAATTTTCCTTGCTGCGAAGTTCCTCAAAGTCAAGCTTCCATCAGATGGTGAGAAGGTCTGGTGGCAAGAGTTTGATGTAACGCCGCGGCAGTTGGAAGGTTGGTCTCTAGATTTAATTCAGTAGTGCATGTTTGCACTATTGTACTATTCAATCTCCCAAGAATAGTATTTCACATCCTCGCAGGTAGCAGCAGCTGTTGACATGCTTTAACTTTCTAGGAGACTGTGTGGATTGGATTATGAAAATTCATCATTGGTTCAAAACTGATAACTGTAGGTTGCCTAGGTCAAGCAAGACACATGCTGTTGCTTGATGTGCTCAAGGGAATCTTATAATTATTAGTGTTCTGGGATACGCTAAGGAATGTCATGTCAGGAGCATACCATGTGAACCCGGCCTCTTGTGTGGAACCTGAAAGATTTGGGTTTGTCTATTTTTTAGTGTATTGGTAGACCTTATCACTTTTGTTATACATATATTAGCTTAGTAGCATCGCAAAGAGATGTAAATGAAAAAAAAAATACAATCTAACATGAGGATGACACTTCCATTTTGGTGATTTTGCAATGCTAGTAAGCACTACTTTCTGTTAATTATATCCATTATTACTATAAGTGATGCTCCTTTCTCTGTCACTGTTACTTTTGATGCTCTTTCTTGTGAAGTACTCCAGTAACATACACACACCAAGCACCCGTGCTTATATTAATTTTGATTGTTATTCTTTTCAGAGGTCAGCAATCAAATGTTGGAGCTCTATGAGCAAAACCGTGTGGTGCCACCACCGTCCCAAGGGAATGATACCGAAGGCAGTTCTGCAAGTGTGGTTAATCCACGTGCTGTGGGGAAGGCTCCTGGAGCTGCTGACGAGCGTCATGCTCATGGAAATCATCAAGCACCTAAACAGTCGAGCATGGTAGGCCCCCCTGAGAAGCAAAACTCAAACCAGAGGATACCCAAGGTGGAAGCAAAGGATGGTATTGCCAGCAGCAATGAAGGCCCCAATATGTCATCCTCAATGGATGCAATGAAAAAGATAGACAAGGATAAAGTGAAAGCTGCGCTTGAGAAACGGAGGAAATCAAAAGGTGATGCCGGTAGAAAGGTTGACATCATGGATGATGATGACCTGATTGAGAGGGAGCTGGAGCATGGAGTGGAGATGGCTGTCAAGGATGAGAAGAAACACGACAGAAGGCAGAGCTGGCCCCAGCCCCCGCACCAGAACGGTACTCGGACGGCAGAGAACGCCGAGGAGGGCGAGCTCTCCATTGACAGTCAAGAGTACCTTTCCACCGTGACTGAGCTCGACGACCGGAAGAGGAAGGATGTGTATGACCACAGGAGCTATGATCATGGCGAGAGGGACCTTAAAAGGGCGAGATCATGAAATTAAGTATTCATCACCGCCCCCTCCCCTGCGTAGAACAATCGGCAGACTGTAATTTGATATGTTGGGAAATTTGAACTGTTATGTACTCCTAATATATAATTGAAAAAAAAAGAATTTCCCCTGGGTAGGCGTGCATTTTCAAGCGATGATGTTATCCAACATTGGGCGTCAGGTCCATGCTGCAAAAATTGAATGAAATGGACTCTTATGCAAGTGTTGTGCAGTTTTGACGCCCCGCTCTTGATGTCTGTTTGATGAATTTTATGCATCCATGGACGTTCGTCCATGTGTAGGGAGAGATGCTACTCCACCTTTTGTGCGATCAGATGGTGTACATTCTGTTAGACAGATCATGCTGATCGATCCGGTCACTGGAAGATTCGAGCCATGATGGAACAAGATTACAGGAGAACTCGCACAACAGTTCATGCACTATCCAGTCTATGTTGTTTTTTTGTTTGAACCAATTGAGTCAAAATTCATTATGTGTCATATAATTACATATGATTTGTCTGGACCAGAACAACAAATACGTATCCCCTCCGCCCACTATGGCATTTACTAATGAAATATCCTGCACATTCTGACTAAAAATGGAACGAAATGTCAAGCAGCGATGTCAGGCTCTGCTCCTAGAGGATGTCAGGATCAGGCTCCTAGAATGCAAAAGGGTTTTTGTGTCTCAGCCAAAGAGTTTTTGCAAGTAATCTTCTCCCTACCGGAGAGCGGAATAAGCTGCAGTGTATAGCCTTGCTTTGGTGCTGGTGGACGGAACGCAACAGAGGCAATCATGGAGAAAGAAGAGTTGAGGTTGAAGTTTTCGATACACTGAAGAATGGAGGGAGTCTAGGGCCAAAACCCACTGTACCGGTCGTGCAGCAGTGGTAGATGGGAGAAGCCACCAAGACATATGGTGAAGATCAATACGGCGTTTTCAGAGCGGTCTAGGGCCCACTTTTTTTGGCTGATTCTCGCAGAACCTTGAGAATCGCACCTCCCCAATCCTAATTAGCTAGGATTGTAAAAAAATATGGGTTTAAGATTCTGTGAGAAGCTGGATGGAGGTTCGATTATTAAAATTCTAGGAGAATCGGCTAAAAGAACTGGGTCTTAGAGCAAGTGGTTGGGGACTCATCTGCATGATGATACACTGGATATTTGGTTTGCAGCTGCTGGTGCCAAACACGATTTTAGTGATGTTGTGTACGCTGAAACTTTCGCCCTATATCAGGCTGTGTCCTTGGCAGATCGATCAAGAGTTTGGCGGGCAATTTCTGACACCGGCTTTGTTTTGAAGCAAGCCACTTCCGCCAATGCCTACGACCTTGCGCCTCTTGGTGCCCTGTTTAGTGATATTAGGTTCAAGCTTAGAACCCTCTTCATTGAGGCCCAAGTGTTGTGCATGCACCGAGTTCATGTAACAAACCAGCGCATGAGCTGGCTGCTATGGGTGCAGACTTAGCTGATGGCGAACTTAAAGAGTGGTTCACTAGCTACCCTGATGATGTAATCAGTGCTGTCACCGGCGATCAGGCTGTGTCGTAATGGAATACACACACAAAGGAACAAAATGAGATTGGATCGTTCCTCAATTGGAAGGAGATGTTTTGAGCAATCAAAGAATCACTTGACAAACAGGTTTCTTTTAGGGAAGCCACTTGGTGGTCTTCAGTCCATCAGGTAGCAGTGCACGTTTATCATTCGATAAAACATAGCCAAGGGGTTCATCGTCCCAATACACAGGAGAATTAGAATTAATTAAACATGATCACTTAAATACCTTGACCAAACAAACCATTGCATGCTTGAATCGCTTCCAGGCAGTCAGACTCGACGATGATGGTAAACATGATCACTTGAATACCTTGACCAAACAAACCATTGCATGCTTGAATCACTTCCAGGCAGTCAGACTCGACGATGATGGTGTTTACATCCCAAGTTTTCAACCAGTTCCGGGCCCTTCTGGATAGTGGTCGCCTCCACCGTGGCCGAGTCCAACATGTGATCAAGAACCCAGCAACCGGTTCACCATGATCGTTGCGGAGGACCGCAGCCACTGCCCCTGTTCCATTTTCAAAGTATGATGATGCATCCACATTCAGTTTATAAGAATTCCAAGGAGGCTTCCCTCATCGTATCAGGACTGGTTGTGAACTGCTCAGAGCTTTTGCATGGGTCGCGCTAATAGCCTGAATTGCAAACACAGTTGACTGAGCAGGTTCCACCTTTCCATCGCTGCCACAAGATATACCATGCCCCTACAGCGATCGTCTCCTGTACACCGTACCGACCCATAACCGCCGAATGTTTGACAGTACTCCTCAAAATTTCCTCAAGCATCACTGACCCGTGATTGATCAATCTGCGTTGCTTGTTTGATGAACACCTCAAGTCCCAGTGCTTGTCGCACTTGAACATCAGGTGCTTTATGTCCTTGGCTCCCCAGCAGCAGATGGGACATTGGGGTGAGGTCCTGATATGCCTCCATAGGAAAAAAAATACCTTGCTGGGGACATGTAAGTTCCACAGGAGATCTCCCATACTGGGTTCAGCCTCGAGCTGCCTTGTCCATCTGATCAGCGTCTCCTTGAACCAACTTGTTGTGCCATTCATTGTAGTACGCAGATCTTACAGAAAAGGCGTAACTTTTTGATTTATGCCAAGCTATAAAATCTTCTAAGTTCCCAGTGTTCAGGGCAGCAAGGCAATGTCATTAGCCTAATCGAGATGAGGTGTAACAATATGTCCTGGAAATAAATCGACCTGTACATAATACAATGGTGGTATGACGGACAACGAAGATGGTATCACGACCTCAGCCCTCTTGTACGACCCTATCACCAATAATCTCCACAAGAGCATGATCCATCCTTGAAATGATGAAAGCGCTGTAAATCTCTAACGATAATTTCTCGTTCAGCGGACTTTGAAATAAACTTGATTACTGCATGGCAATCAGTACAGACCCGGAGATTCTTTATCACATGGATTACTGAACCCGGGACAGAGTTCATCAGAGCAAAAGCAACGGCAAGCTTTTCACTATGGATGCGCAACGCAGATTCTTTCTCCTCTTCATCCAAATCATGATGAACAGAACCCGTGTTTGGTACATAGCCTGCCTTTTGCGCTATGTCAAGCAGTTTCCCCAAATAAGAATAGATCTCCTTATGCTGAGGATGACTCGTGTCGCCAACATAAAACACATGGGTTTTACCTTTCAATTCAACTGAGCTATACCCTGGAGGCTTTTCTATTCCTCTTGTTTTAACCAGAACTCTCATTCTCTCCACATCTTTCCACATTCCAGCTTCTGCATATATATTGGACAATAAAACATAGTACCCACTGTTGGTTGCGTCCAACTCAAACAATCTTTTCGCAGAAATTTCTGCCAGCTCAACATTTTTATGGACACGACATGCACTAAGAAGAGCTCCCCAGATAGCGGCATCAGGTTTAACCTTCATTTCTTTAATGAGGCCATAAGCCTCATCAAGACAACCGGCGCGGCCAAGAAGATCCACCATGCATCCGTAGTGTTCCACTCCAGGTTCAATCCCAAACTTATTCTTCATGGTTTTGTACCAATAACGGCCCATATCTAAAAGACCAGCATGACTGCAAGCAGCTAAAACCGAGATAAAAGTTATGTAGTTAGGGTTTTGCCCCGATCTGCACATCTCATTGAAAACTTCAAGGGCGTCTTGCCCATGACCATGCATACCATAACCAGTAATCATGGCAGACCATGAAAGGACATTCTTCTCCTTAATTTTGCCGAAAGCCTTTCTTGCCATTTCCACTCTTCCGCACTTGCTGTACATATCAACTACAGAAGTTCCAACATAGGTATTTTCCTCTAAACCCATTCTTACCACCTGATTATGAATGCGCTTTCCAGTCTGTATCGTCCCAGCATGCGCGCAAGCCAGTAACACAGCAGAGAACGTCACAGCATTGTACCTAATGCCTCCACCAACATTCAGCATCTTGCCATACAGCTCGAGGGCCTCCGCCGACAACCCATTCTGAGCATACAGCGCAATCATCGTATTCCAGGACACCACATCCTTCTCCATGGTATCAAACACCTTCCTCGCAGCCGGCAGGTCACGACCACCGCCTTTGGCATAAGCGTCTAACATCGTGTTGACCACCCCAGCATCCACGTCCAAGCCAATCTTCACAATAAGCGCATGAAGGCTAGCAGTAATTCCGCGGACAGGGACACGGGCCGACGAGGAGAACGCCACGAGTGCAGCCGCCTCGTCCACTGCCATTGCAGAACCAGATGCGAGCAAGTCGCGGAAGAGAGCAAGCGAGGGGTAGACTAGATTGTTTCGCAGGTAGCCAGAGCACATGGCTGTGATAATGACGGGGTTGGGGCTGGGAATTTCATCGAACACCTTGCGGGCGTCGAGGGGGCGGCAGCAGTGGTGGTACATGTGGAGAAGAGCGGAGGCGGAGAAGGGATCAGAGGGAAAGAGACCGGAACGGAGGGCAATGAGGTGTAGCTGGCGGCCGGCGGCGAGCGATTTGGCGGCGGCAGCTGCGCGGAAGGCGGGGGGGAGGGCCGGGAGGAGCGCGGCGGGGTTAGCGCGGAGAGCGGCGGCAAAGGTGGCCAGAGCGGCGACGGCGTCTCCGGAAGCAAGGAGGTCGGCGACGGCGGCGGACCAGGAGGCAGGACGGGAGGGGTCCACGGCGCGGAGGAACAGCGCGCGGACGGAAGGGCTGGAAGTGTGGATGGGCGTGGCCTGTAGGCTTCGAGTGTTGGAGGTGGGAACCGCCATGGAAGGCGGCGCCGCTCGTGGGTCGAGCGGAGGCTGCGCTCTTGCTGCCGCCATTGCTAAGATGCCGGTGGTGGCAACAACGCAGCCAGGAGCGGAGGTTGATGAGCGCTTTCGTGAGAGAGGTTCCGGGGGAGAAGGAAGAACGTAGGGTGTGTTTGGTTATGCCCAAGTGCCCCACCAAAGCACACTCTCTGGATCACGAATTTTTCCGCTGATGTAATGCGTGGTGTGGCCGGCGTCCACAGGTTAATGGAATGCAAGGTGTTTTATCAGATAAAAAAAGCATTGGCTAGCCAAAAATTTGATTGAGGTTTTGGTTATCCATGATTTGGCCAACATTGGCAAGAAAAATGAACTAGAGTTAGCTCGAGTTTATTGGCATGTCAAAAAATTGGCAACCATTCAAACAAAGAGCAATCTTTGGCTCATCATCAAAATTTTGGTAAGATGCACTTTGGTCACAATCCAAACACACCTGTAATAAAAGGGCATGTGTGGCATCTTTCTCCTCAAAGATGTGTGAAGCAGTAAAAGGACATGTACATCGGCAATGAACAGATATTCCCCTCAAAGGTGTGTGCGGATGCAGCGTTTGTGTTATTTTTTGATTTATTTCATACTTCTGATGTTGGTGTACACAAACAGATGTATTTGTTTCCCCTGGCTAGTGCACAGGCTTGCGGGGCCTCCCGGGCAAACTGCCCTTGCCGGGCATGACTAGACTTAAGAGAAGCAAGTCAGCAAGAGACCACCTCATATACACAAACATGGGCATTTGTTTCCCCTGACTAGTGGACAAGCTTGCGGGGCCTCCCGGGCATACTGCCCTTGACGGGCATGACTAGACTTAAGAGAAGCACATCAGCAAGAGACCACCTCAGGGAAGCCTCCCTTGCCAGGCAGGAGAGCCTAGCCTGGTCAAGGCAGCACCAGAGGAGTGAGACCAGTTCGCCCCGGCAATGTTTCCGGGGCCGCCAAGACCAAAACCCGCCAAGCTCCTTGCCGGCAGGCTTTCACCAAAACGCCACCGCTCCACCTCATCACCACCCCAGTCATTAATCAGTGCGGTGTCAAGCTATCAGACAACCAGTTGGATCCTATCAAGCATGTGGCGGCGTGGTAAGGAAGAGATTAGCTTTATTGACACTCGTCCGGAGGACGTGTCACGCTAACAAGAAGAATCAGATAAGCGGCGCGGCAGGCTTGCCGGGCTTCAACCTCAGCAAGGCACCTAGCAGTGCATTTAATGCACTTTGTCCTAACTGCCAGAGTTAGGTATGATAGCACCATTAGTTATCTAATCACCCTGAAATGATTGTTTTGTTACTATGGTCGCCCCTTAACCTATAAAAGGAGGCCCGAGGCAACCTAGCAAAGGGTTCGAACATTTGATCCCTCAACACTTGTATGCACACGTTGTTCTCCCCGAGGCAACCTTGCTGGGCTAGAGCACGTCGTGCCTTCGTGTTCCTCCAGATCAATCCACCATAGTTGGAGTAGGGTTTTATGTTGCAAAGCGGCCCGAACCTGGGTAAAAGAGAGTTGTCATCGCCATGCTGCCCCTTGCTGCTTCTGCTCTTTGTACAATGTGACCGTCCCTTTGCCGAACCACAAAGGGGCACCCTGCCCCATAGGTGATCGGGCTTCCACGCCGACATTTGGTGATGTTTGTTTAATGAGAGGAGACGTTTTCATCGACTGCAAGGTATTTATGGTCACTTCATAAAATCTTTCGAAGGTGCTCATGGGGCAATGTGTGCGTTCACACGGATGAGTGTATGCTCGTGTACATGAGCGACTTTAATTATACTATGTTAAGAAAAGGTGTGTGCGAACGTGCCCGATCAGTGTGGCGTGTCCGGATTGACCCCCATTTCCTCTTCCCCCCTCTCCCTCCCGAATTTAACTGAGATGGCCCCTTCCTCCCTTTATTACCGATCATAATCCTCCACATCAACTTGTTTGTAAAAAAATAAGTAAGCTTTTGTAGATGTAGCATTACCTTTTTTTCCCTGTACTTAGCTACAATCGCTATTTTGATCTTCGGATGTATTTGGATTGTAGCCAAAGTGCACCCTACCAAAATTTTGACCATGACCCAAAGATTGGTCTTTGTTTGGATTGTTGCCAATTTTTTGGCATGCCAATGAACTCTAGCCAACTCTAGTTCATTTTTCTTGCCAATGTTGGCCAAATCATGGGCAACCAAAATTTTGGCGAGCCAATACTTTGGTGAGGCAACCTTGGGCATAAACCAAACACACCCTTCCAACCATCCCCTCCACACGCACACTTTTAAAGCATTTCAACGAATATACTGTGTGTGACACCATCATAGTGGTGGCCAAGCACGTTGATGTTGTCGTTCGTGCTGGGACGAGGAGAAGGTGTCGTCCATGAGCAGCAGCGACCAACCCGCGCGGTTTCACACGTGGCGGCACCCCAAGTCTGCGTTCGCGCCAACAAACATGCAGCTTTGCACGCACGCCACACCTGTGTACACGACGACCAGCACGCCGTGCCGACCCGCATGCACGGCAACACGGAGCATCTATGTCCGCGCCGGTCAGCACGCACGACAACAGGCAGTTTCTGCACGCAGCGATCGACGGGTTGGCGAGCCCCGACGCAACTATGTGCGAGCTCTGGTCCCGATGTGCAACACAACAAGGCCTCGATAGCGTCTGTCAGGGGAGTGAAGACGGACGGGTGGGCGAGCCCCGGCGCCATGCGCGCGCGAGCCCCAGCTCCGATGCGGGCGAAATAGCCCCGACGCGGTTTGGGCGGGCGATCTGAAATGCCCATTTTGGACACGCGGTTCAGCCAATGGCCAATCGACACGTTCTTAACGGTCGGATTTTGGAAGCAACGATAACATTATTTAAGGAATAAGTAATGCTAACTCTTCGATCTGAGACAAATCTCTCGCAGCAAAGAAGATCACAGTCTCTTGCTGGCAAGTGTTTGCTTGTAACACAAAGAGATTTCTCTCTCAAGTAACTATGGATTTGGGTTTAGTATCAGAAAATCAAAGCTTTGAACACTATACCCCACTTAATAGTGTGGTGGTCTTGTGACTTGATAAAGAGAAAGAAGAAGAACGAAATAAATGCTACGTCTTCACTTCATTTTTAATTTCTCGATTGCAGTTAAATTCTTCGGACGGACACCGAACCAATTGCTTTGCATTAACAATTTTTGGGGGTCACTCTCGACAGCATAATCTTCGGTGATAATCCTTGCTTCCACGCATGAGATTATCTTCGAAGTTTGTACCAAACTTCTCATGATCCTAGGGGCATGTTACTCTGTCTGCACTAGTAAACACATCAATTCCTTAGTATTTATGTCAACAATCTCCAAAACATAAGGAGGCAAATTGTTGCACCAACAAGAAGGTGAACCAAGTGTAGATCCAGTTGGCAGTTCCTTACCTCCCCTCGTCTTAGAGGGCATGATCTTGGTCTTACTTCTTAGTGAATATAAATTGCAGAAGATATAAAACTCTCAAGTGAACATAATAAATAGAGATATGCTCCTCGACAACGACGCTAGAAATAGTCTTGAGGACCCACAAGTATAGGGGGTTGCAACAGTCTTCGAGGGTAGTATTTCATCTAAATTTATTGATTCAACACAAGGGGAGCCAAAGAATATTTGTAAGACTTATCAGTTGAGTTGTCAATTCCATCACACCTGAGACATCACTTCCTGTAGCAATTTATTAGTAGCATAGTAATATGATAGCAGTGATAATAATAGTAGCAATAGTAACAGTAACAGTAACAACATTTTTGTAGTGATTGGAATAGTAGCGGCAATAGTAGTAACTTGAGCAAAGCATAGGCATTAGACCAACGATGAATATTTGGATGAAATTCAATACGTAACAGTCACAACCTAGAGTGATACACAATAGCTCCAATTCATCAATCATATGTCACTACTGCTTGATGTTGCTAACGCGATGTTGGGAAACGTTGCATGAAAAACAAAAAATTCTACGCACACGCAAGATCTATCCATGGAGATGCATAGAAACAAGAGGGGAGAGTGTGTCTATGTACTCTCATAGACCGTAAGCGGAAGCGTTTGTTAACGTGATTGATGTAGTCGAACTTCTTTGCGCTCCAACCAATCGAGTACCGAATGTACGGCAACCTCCGCATTCAGCACACGTTCAACTCAGTGATGTCCTCCGCCTTCTTGATCCAGAAAGACAGCAAGGTAGTGGATGAGTTTCGGTAGCACGACGGCGTGGTGACGGTGATGGTGAAGCTATCTCCGCAGGGCACTACGAAAATATGACCGAGGATGTAAACGGTGGAGGGGGCGCTGCACACGGCTAAGCAATTGTCGTGGTTGTGCTAGGCGCCCCCTCCCACATATATATAGGTGGGGGGAGGAGGCAGCCTGGAGGCGCCCTAAGTAGGCCCGAATACCACTTGTGGTCCTGCCCCAAGCCGCGCCCCTGCCATGTATAGGTGCGGGAGGAAGGCAGGGGAGGGTGGTGCCCCCATTTCCTTTCTCACATGAGGAGGGAAAGGCGGGAGGGGCCACCCCTTGTTGGGGAACGTAGTAATTTCAAAAAATTTCCTACGCACACGCAAGATCATGGTGATGCATAGCAACGAGAGGGGAGAGTGTTGTCTACGTACCCTCGTAGACCGAAGCGGAAGCGTTGACGCAACATAGAAGAAGTAGTCATACGTTCTCCCGGTCCAACCGATCCAAGCACCGTTACTCCGGCACCTCCGAGTTCTTGACACACATGCAGCTCGATGACGCACCCCGATCTCCGATCCAGCAGAGGCGCGGGGAGGAGTTCCGTCAGCACGACGGCGTGGTGACGATCTTGATGTTCTCCTGTCGCAGGGCTTCGCCTAAGCACCGCTACAATATGACCGAGGTGTAATATCGTGGAGGGGGGCACCGCACACGGCTAAGGAACGATCTCAATGATCAACTTATGTCTAGGGTGCCCCCCGCCCCCGTATATAAAGGAGGGAGGGAGGAGGAGGCCGGCCTAGGGAGGAGGCGCGCCATAGGGGGGGCAAACCTACTCCAAGTAGGTTTGGCCCCCCTTTCCTATTAGGAGTAGGAGAAGGAAGGAAGAGGGGGGAGGAGAGAAGGAAAGGGGGGCCCGGCCCCCTTCCCAATTCGGATTGGGCTTGGGGGGGGGGGGGCGCCCCCTCCCTTGCTCCTTCTCCCTCCCTTCCACTAAGGCCCAATAAGGCCCATATACTTACCGGGGGGTTCCGGTAACCTCCCGGAACTCCGGTATATTTCCAATCTCACCCGGAACCTTCCCGGTGTCCAAATATATCCGTCCAATATATCAATCTTTATGTCTCGACCATTTCGAGACTCCTCGTCATGTCCGTGATCACATCCGGGACTCCGAACAACCTTCGGTACATCAAAATACATAAACTCATAATATAACTGTCATCGAAACCTTAAGCGTGCGGACCCTACGGTTCGAGAACAATGTAGACATGACCGAGACACGTCTCCGGTCAATAACCAATAGCGGGACCTGGATGCCCATATTGGTTCCTACATATTCTACGAAGATCTTTATCGGTCAAACCGCATAACAACATACGTTGTTCCCTTTGTCATCGGTATGTTACTTGCCCGAGATTCGATCGTCGGTATCCAATACCTAGTTCAATCTCGTTACCAGCAAGTCTCTTTACTCGTTCCGTAATACATCATCTCGCAACTAACTCATTCGTTGAAATGCTTGCAAGGCTTAAGTGATGTGCATTACCGAGAGGGCCCAGAGATACCTCTCCGACATTCGGAGTGACAAATCCTAATCTCGAAATACGCCAACTCAACAAGTACCTTCGGAGACACCTGTAGAGCACCTTTATAATCACCCAGTTACGTTGTGACGTTTGGTAGCACACAAAGTGTTCCTCCGGTAAACGGGAGTTGCATAATCTCATAGTCATAGGAACATGTATAAGTCATGAAGGAAGCAATAGCAACATACTAAACGATCGGGTGCTAAGCTAACGGAATGGGTCATGTCAATCAGATCATTCAACTAATGATGTGACCTTGTTAATCAAATAACAAATCCTTGTTCATGGTTAGGAAACATAACCATCTTTGATTAACAAGCTAGTCAAGTAGAGGCATACTAGTGACACTCTGTTTGTCTATATATTCACACATGTATTATGTTTCCGGTTAATACAATTCTAGCATGAATAATAAACATTTATCATGATATGAGGAAATAAATAATAACTTTATTATTGCCTCTAGGGCATATTTCCTTCAGTCTCCCACTTGCACTAGAGTCAATAATCTAGATTACACAGTAATGATTCTAACACCCATGGAGTCTTGGTGTTGATCATGTTTTGCTCGTGGAAGAGGCTTAGTCAACAGGTCTGCAACATTCAGATCCGTATGTATCTTGCAAATCTCTATGTCTCCCACCTGGACTAGATCCCGGATGGAATTGAAGCGTCTCTTGATGTGCTTGGTTCTCTTGTGAAATCTGGATTCCTTCGCTAAGGCAATCGCTCCAGTATTGTCACAAAAGATTTTCATTGGACCCAATGCACTAGGTATGACACCTAGATCGGATATGAACTCCTTCATCCAGACTCCTTCATTGGCTGCTTCCGAAGCAGCTATGTATTCCGCTTCACACGTAGATCCCGCCACGACGCTTTGCTTTGAACTGCACCAACTGACAGCTCCACCGTTTAATGTAAACACGTATCCGGTTTGCGATTTAGAATCGTCCGGATCAGTGTCAAAGCTTGCATCAACGTAACCATTTACGATGAGCTCTTTGTCACCTCCATATACGAGAAACATATCCTTAGTCCTTTTCAGGTATTTTAGGATGTTCTTGACCGCTGTCCAGTGATACACTCCTGGATTACTTTGGTACCTCCCTGCTAGACTTATAGCAAGGCACACATCAGGTTTGGTACACAGCATTGCATACATGATAGAGCCTATGGCTGAAGCATAGGGAACACTTTTCATTTTCTCTCTATCTTCTGCAGTGGTCGGGCTTTGAGTCTTACTCAACTTCACACCTTGCAATACAGGCAAGAACCCTTTGTTTGCTTGATCCATTTTGAACTTCTTCAAAACTTTGTCAAGGTATGTGCTTTGTGAAAGTCCAATTAAGCGTCTTGATCTATCTCTATAGATCTTAATGCCCAATATGTAAGCAACTTCACCGAGGTCTTTCATTGAAAAACTTTTATTCAAGTATCCCTTTATGCTATCCAGAAATTCTATATCATTTTCAATCAATAATATGTCATCCACATATAATATTAGAAACGCTACAGAGCTCCCACTCACTTTCTTGTAAATACAGGCTTCTCCAAAAGTCTGTATAAAACCAAATGCTTTGATCACACTATCAAAACGTTTATTCCAACTACGAGAGGCTTGCACTAGTCCATAAATGGATCGCTGGAGTTTGCACACTTTGTTAGCTCCCTTTGGATCGATAAAACCTTCTGGTTGCATCATATACAACTCTTCTTCCAGAAATCCATTCAGGAATGCAGTTTTTACATCCATTTGCCAAATTTCATAATCATAAAATGCGGCAATTGCTAACATGATTCGGACAGACTTAAGCATCGCTACGGGTGAGAAGGTCTCATCGTAGTCAACCCTTGAACTTGTCGAAAACCTTTTGCAACAAGTCGAGCTTTGTAGACAGTAACATTACCGTCAGCGTCAGTCTTCTTCTTGAAGATCCATTTATTCTCAATTGCTTGCCGACCATCGGGCAAGTCAACCAAAGTCCATACTTTGTTCTCATACATGGATCCCATCTCAGATTTCATGGCTTCAAGCCATTTTGCGGAATCTGGGCTCACCATCGCTTCTTCATAGTTCGTAGGTTCATCATGATCTAGTAGCATGACTTCCAGAATAGGATTACCGTACCACTCTGGTGCGGATCTTACTCTGTTAGACCTACGAGGTTCTGTATTAACTTGATCTGAAGTTCTATGATCATCATCATCAACTTCCTCACTAGTTGGTTCTGACGTCACAGAAACCGGTTCCTGTGATGTATTATTTTCCAACAAGGGAGTAGGTACAGTTACCTCATCAAGTTCTACTTTCCTCCCACTCACTTCTTTCGAGAGAAACTCCTTCTCTAGAAAGGATCCATTCTTAGCAACGAATGTCTTGCCCTCGGATTTGTGATAGAAGGTGTACCCAACTGTCTCCTTTGGGTATCCTATGAAGACACATTTCTCCGATTTGGGTTCGAGCTTATCAGGTTGAAGCTTTTTCACATAAGCATCGCAGCCCCAAACTTTAAGAAACGACAACTTTGGTTTCTTGCCAAACCATAGTTCATAAGGTGTCGTCTCAACGGATTTCGACGGTGCCCTATTTAACGTGAATGTGGCCGTCTCTAAAGCATAACCCCAAAATGATAGCGGTAAATCTGTAAGAGACATCATAGATCGCACCATATCAAGTAAAGTACGATTACGACGTTCGGACACACCATTACGCTGTGGTGTTCCGGGTGGCGTGAGTTGCGAAACTATTCCACATTGTTTTTAAGTGTAGACCAAACTCGTAACTCAAATATTCTCCTCCACGATCAGATCATAGAAACTTTATTTTCTTGTTACGATGATTTTCAACTTCACTCTGAAATTCTTTGAACTTTTCAAATGTTTCAGACTTATGCTTCATTAAGTAGATATACCCATATCTACTTAAATCATCTGTGAAGGTGAGAAAATAACGATATCCGCCACGAGCCTCAATATTCATCGGACCACATACATCTGTATGTATGATTTCCAACAAATCTGTTGCTCTCTCCATAGTACCGGAGAACGGCGTTTTGGTCATCTTGCCCATGAGGCACAGTTCGCAAGTACCAAGTGATTCATAATCAAGAGGTTCCAAAAGTCCATCAGTATGGAGTTTCTTCATGCGCTTTACACCGATATGACCTAAACGGCAGTGCCACAAATAAGTTGCACTATCATTATCAACTCTGCATCTTTTGGTTTCAACACTATGAATATGTGTATCACTACTATCGAGATTCATCAAAAATAGACCACTCTTCAAAGGTGCATGACCATAAAAGATATTACTCATATAAATAGAACAACCATTATTCTCTGATTTAAATGAATAACCGTCTCGCATCAAACAAGATCCAGATATAATGTTCATGCTCAACGCTGGCACCAAATAACAATTATTTAGGTCTAATACTAATCCCGAAGGTAGATGTAGAGGTAGCGTGCCGACCGCGATCACATCGACTTTGGAACCGTTTCCCACGCGCATCGTCACCTCGTCCTTTGCCAGTGTTCGCTTAATCCGTAGTCCCTGTTTCGAGTTGCAAATATTAGCAACAGAACCAGTATCAAATACCCAGGTGCTACTGCGAGCTCTAGTAAGGTACACATCAATAACATGTATATCACATATACCTTTGTTCACCTTGCCATCCTTCTTATCCGCCAAATACTTGGGGCAGTTCCGCTTCCAATGACCAGTCTGCTTGCAGTAGAAGCACTCAGTTTCAGGCTTAGGTCCAGACTTGGGTTTCTTCTCTTGAGCAGCAACTTGTTTGCTGTTCTTCTTGAAGTTCCCCTTCTTCTTCCCTTTGCCCTTTTTCTTGAAACTAGTGGTCTTGTTAACCATCAACACTTGATGCTCCTTCTTGATTTCTACCTCCGCAGCCTTTAGCATTGCGAAGAGCTCGGGAATCGTCTTATCCATCCCTTGCATATTATAGTTCATCACGAAGATCTTGTAGCTTGGTGGAAGTGATTGGAGAATTCTGTCAATGACGCTATCATCCGGAAGAGTAACTCCCAGTTGAATCAAGTGATTACAATACCCAGACATCTTGAGTATGTGCTCACTGACAGAACTATTCTCCTCCATCTTGCAGCTATAGAACTTATTGGAGACTTCATATCTCTCAATCCGGGCATTCTTCTGGAATATTAACTTCAACTCCTGGAACATCTCATATGCTCCATGACGTTCAAAACGTCGTTGAAGTCCCGGTTCTAAGCCGTAAAGCATGGCACATTGAACTATCGAGTAGTCATCAGCTTTGCTCTGCCAGACGTTCTTAATGTCGTCAGTTGCATCAGCAGCAGGCCTGGCACCCAGCGGTGCTTCCAGGACGTAATTTTTCTGTGCAGCAATGAGGATAATCCTCAAGTTACGGACCCAGTCCGCGTAGTTGCTACCATCATCTTTCAACTTAGCTTTCTCAAGGAACGCATTAAAATTCAACGGAACAACAGCACGGGCCATCTATCTACAATCAACATAGACAAGCAAGATACTATCAGGTACTAAGTTCATGATAAATTTAAGTTCAATTAATCATATTACTAAAGAACTCCCACTTAGACAGACATCTCTCTAGTCATCTAAGTGATCACGTGATCCAAATCAACTAAACCATAACCGATCATCACGTGAGATGGAGTAGTTTTCAATGGTGAACATCTTATGTTGATCATATCTACTATATGATTCACGCTCGACCTTTCGGTCTCCGTGTTCCGAGGGCATATCTGCATATGCTAGGCTCGTCAAGTTTAACCTGAGTATTCTGCGTGTGCAAAAACTGGCTTGCACCCGTTGTAGATGGACGTAGAGCTTATCACACCCGATCATCACATGGTGTCTGGGCACGACAAACTTTGGCAACGGTGCATACTCAGGGAGAACACTTCTTGATAATTTTTAGTGAGAGATCATCTTAAAATGCTACTGTCAATCAAAGCAAGATAAGATGCATAAAGGATAAACATCACATGCAATCAATATAAGTGATATGATATGGCCATCATCATCTTGTGCTTGTGATCTCCATCTCCGAAGCACCATCATGATCACCATCGTCACCGGCGCGACACCTTGATCTCCATCGTAGCATCGTTGTCGTTTACGCCATCTATTGCTTCTACGACTATCGCTACCGCTTAGTGATAAAGTAAAGCAATTACAGGGCGTTTGCATTTCATACAATAAAGCGACAACCATATGGCTCCTGCCAGTTGCCGATAATTTCGGTTACAAAACATGATCATCTCATACAATAAAATATAGCATCATGTCTTGGCCATATCACATCACAACATGCCCTGCAAAAAACAAGTTAGACGTCCTCTACTTTGTTGTTGCAAGTTTTACGTGGCTGCTACGGGCTTAAGCAAGAACCAATCTCACCTACGCATCAAAACCACAACGATAGTTTGTCAAGTTGATGCTGTTTTAACCTTCGCAAGGACCGGGCGTAGCCACACTCGGTTCAACTAAAGTTGGAGAAACTGACACCCGCTAGTCACCTGTGTGCAAAGCACGGCGGTAAAACCAGTCTCGCGTAAGCGTACGCGTAATGTCGGTCCGGGCCGCTTCATCCAACAATACCGCCGAACCAAAGTATGACATGCTGGTAAGCAGTATGACTTATATCGCCCACAACTCACTTGTGTTCTACTCGTGCATATAACATCAAACCATAAAAACCTAGGCTCGGATGCCACTGTTGGGGAACGTAGTAATTTCAAAAAAATTCCTACGCACACGCAAGATCATGGTGATGCATAGCAACGAGAGGGGAGAGTGTTGTCTACGTACCCTCGTAGACCGAAGCGGAAGCGTTGACGCAACGTAGAGGAAGTAGTCGTACGTTCTCCCAGTCCAACCGATCCAAGCACCGTTACTCCGGCACCTCCGAGTTATTGACACACGTACAGCTCGATGACGCACCCCGATCTCCGATCCAGCAGAGGCGCGGGGAGGAGTTCCGTCAGCACGACGGCGTGGTGACGATCTTGATGTTCTCCTGTCGCAGGGCTTCACCTAAGCACCGCTACAATATGACCGAGGTGTAATATCGTGGAGGGGGGCACCGCACACGGCTAAGGAATGATCTCAATGATCAACTTATGTCTAGGGTGCCCCCCGCCCCCGTATATAAAGGAGGGAGGGAGGAGGAGGCCGGCCTAGGGAGGAGGCGCGCCATAGGGGGGGCAAACCTACTCCAAGTAGGTTTGGCCCCCCTTTCCTATTAGGAGTAGGAGAAGGAAGGAAGAGGGGGGAGGAGAGAAGGAAAGGGGGGCCCGGCCCCCTTCCCAATTCGGATTGGGCTTGGGGGGGGGGGGGCGCCCCCTCCCTTGCTCCTTCTCCCTCCCTTCCACTAAGGCCCAATAAGGCCCATATACTTACCGGGGGGTTCCGGTAACCTCCCGGAACTCCGGTATATTTCCAATCTCACCCGGAACCTTCCCGGTGTCCAAATATATCCGTCCAATATATCAATCTTTATGTCTCGACCATTTCGAGACTCCTCGTCATGTCCGTGATCACATCCGGGACTCCGAACAACCTTCGGTACATCAAAATACATAAACTCATAATATAACTGTCATCGAAACCTTAAGCGTGCGGACCCTACGGTTCGAGAACAATGTAGACATGACCGAGACACGTCTCCGGTCAATAACCAATAGCGGGACCTGGATGCCCATATTGGTTCCTACATATTCTACGAAGATCTTTATCGGTCAAACCGCATAACAACATACGTTGTTCCCTTTGTCATCGGTATGTTACTTGCCCGAGATTCGATCGTCGGTATCCAATACCTAGTTCAATCTCGTTACCAGCAAGTCTCTTTACTCGTTCCGTAATACATCATCTCGCAACTAACTCATTCGTTGAAATGCTTGCAAGGCTTAAGTGATGTGCATTACCGAGAGGGCCCAGAGATACCTCTCCGACATTCGGAGTGACAAATCCTAATCTCGAAATACGCCAACTCAACAAGTACCTTCGGAGACACCTGTAGAGCACCTTTATAATCACCCAGTTACGTTGTGACGTTTGGTAGCACACAAAGTGTTCCTCCGGTAAACGGGAGTTGCATAATCTCATAGTCATAGGAACATGTATAAGTCATGAAGGAAGCAATAGCAACATACTAAACGATCGGGTGCTAAGCTAACGGAATGGGTCATGTCAATCAGATCATTCAACTAATGATGTGACCTTGTTAATCAAATAACAAATCCTTGTTCATGGTTAGGAAACATAACCATCTTTGATTAACAAGCTAGTCAAGTAGAGGCATACTAGTGACACTCTGTTTGTCTATATATTCACACATGTATTATGTTTCCGGTTAATACAATTCTAGCATGAATAATAAACATTTATCATGATATGAGGAAATAAATAATAACTTTATTATTGCCTCTAGGGCATATTTCCTTCACCCCTCTCCTTTCCTTCCCTTAGGGCCGGCCAACCAGGAAAGGGGCGCACCATCCCCTTGTGGGATGGTCTGTCCCCCCTTTGGCCCATTTGGCCCATACACCTACCGGAGGTGTCCGGAACCCCTTCCGGCGACCCGATGACTACCTGGTGCACTCCAAAACTCTTTCGGTGTCCGAATACCATCGTTCTTTATATCAATCTTTACCTCTCGACCATTTCGAGACTCCTCATCATGTCCGTGATCTCATCCGGGACTTCGAACAACATTCGGTCACCATTTCATATAACTCATATAACACCATATCGTCAACGAACGTTAAGCGTGCGGACCCTACAGGTTCGAGAACTATGTAGACATGACTGAGACACCTCTCTGGTCAACAACCAATAGCGGAACCTGGATGCCCATATTGGCTCCTACAAATTCTACAAAGATCTTTATCGGTCGAACCTTATGACAACATACGTAATTCCTTTGTCCATCGGTATGTTACTTGCCTGAGATTCGTTCGTCGGTATCTTCATACCTAGTTCAATCTCGTTACTGGCAAGTCCCTTTACTTGTTCCGTAATACATCATCTTGCAACTAACTCCTTATTCACTTTGCTTGCAAGGCTTCTTATGATGTGTATTGCCGAGAGGGCCCAGAGATACCTCTCCGATACTCGGAGTGACAAATCCTAATCTCGATCTATGCCAACTCAACAAACACCTTCGAAGATACCTGTAGAGCATCTTTATGATCACCCAGTTACGTGTGATGTTTGATAGCACACAAGGTATTCCTCCGGTATCTGGGAGTTGCATAATCTCATAGTCGAAGGAATATGTATTTGTCATCAAGAAAGCAATAGCAATAAACTGAACGATCAATATGCTAAGCTAACAGATGGGTCTTGTCCATCACATTATTCTCCTAATGATGTGATATCGTTATCAAATGACAACACATGTCTATGTTTAGGAAACCTTAACCATCTTTGATCAACGAGCTAGTCTAGTAGAGGCTTACTAGGGACACAGTATTTGTTTATGTATTCACACATGTATTTAAGTTTCTGATCAATTCAATTATAGCATGAATAATAAACCTTTATCATGAATAAGGAAATATAAAATAACAACTTTATTATTGCTTCTAGGGCATATTTCCTCCAGTCTCCCACTTGCACTAGAGTCAATAATCTAGATTACATTGTAATGAATCTAACACCCATGGAGTCTTGGTGTTGATCATGTTTTGCTCGCGGAAGAGGCTTAGTCAATGGGTCTACCACACTCAGATCTGTATGTATTTTGCAACTTTCTATGTCTCCATCCTTGACCTTTTCACGAATGGAGTTGAAGCGTCTCTTGATGTGTTTGGTTCTCTTGTGAAACCTGGATTCCTTCGCCAAGGCAATTGCTCCAGTGTTATCACAAAGATTTTCATTGGACCTGATGCACTGGGTACACCCAGATCATATATGAACTCCTTCATCCAGACTCCTTCATGTGATGCTTCCGAAGCAGCTATGTACTCCGCTTCACATGTAGATCCTGCCATGACACTCTGCTTGGAACTGCACCAACTAACAGCTCCACCATTCAATATAAATATGTATCCAATTTGTGACTTGGAGTCATCCAGATCAGTGTCGAAGCTAGCATCGACGTAACCATTTGCGACAAGCTCTTCGTCACCTCCATAAACGTGAAACATATCCTTTGTGCTTTTCAGGTACTTTAGGATGTTCTTCACCCATGTCCAGTGATCCACTCCTGGATTACTTTTGTACCTCCCTGCTAGACTTATGGCAAGGCACACGTCGGGTCTGGTACATAACATAGCATACATGATAGAACCTATGGCAGAGGCATAGGGAATGACTTTCATTTTCTCTCTATCTTCTGCAGTAGTCGGGCTTTGAGTCTGACTCAACTTCACACCTTGTAACACAGGCAAGAACCCTTACTTTGACTGATCCATTTTGAACTTCTTCAAAATTTTGTCAAGGTATGTGCTTTGTGAAAGTCCTATTAAGCGTCTCGATCTATCCCTATAGATCTTGATGCCCAATATATAAGAAGCTTCACTAAGATCTTTCATTGAAAAATTCTTATTCAAGTATCATATTATGCTATCTAGAAATTCTATATCATTTCCAATCAACAATATGTCATCAACATATAATATCATAAATGCTATAGAGCTCCCACTCACTTTCTTGTAAATACAAGCTTCACCGTAAGTCTGTATAAAACCATATGTTTTGATCACCTCGTCAAAGCGTATATTCCAACTCCGATATGCTTGCACCAGTCCATAGATGGATCTTGGAGCTTGCACACTTTGTTAGCACCTTTAGGATCGACAGAACTTTCTGGTTGCATCATATACAACTCTTCTTTAAGAAATCCATTAAGGAATGCAGTTTTGACGTCCATTTGTCAGATTTCATAATCATAAAATGCGACAATTGCTAACATGATTCGGAGAGACTTAAGCATCGCTACGGGTGAGAAAGTCTCATCGTAGTCAACCCCTTGAACTTGTCGAAAACCTTTCGTAACAAGTCGAGCTTTGTAGACAGTAACATTACCATCAGCGTCAGTCTTCTTCTTGAAGGTCCATTTATTTTCTATGGCTTGCCGATCATCGGGCAAGTCAATGAAAGTCCATTCTTTGTTCTCATACATGGATCCTATCTCAGATTTCATGGCCTCAAGCCATCTGTCGAAATCTGGGCTCATCATAGCTTCTTCATAGTTCGTAGGTTCGCCTTGGTCTAGTAACATGACTTCCAGGACAGGATTACCATACCACTCTAGTACGGATCGTGCTCTGGTCGACCTACGAGGTTCAGTAGCAACTTGATCTGAAGTTTCATTATCATTATCATTTGCTTCCTCTCTAGTTGGTGTAGGCATCACGGGAATAGATTTCTCTGATGTGCTACTTTTCAATTCAAGAGAAGGTACAATTACTTCATCAAGTTCTACTTTCCTCCCACTCACTTCTTTCAAGAGAAACTCCTTCTCTAGAAAGGATCCATTCTTGGCAACAAAGATCTGGCCTTCAGATCTGTGGTGGAAGGCGTACCCAATAGTTTCCTTGGGGTATCCTATGAAGACGCACTTCTCCGATTTGGGTTCGAGCTTATCAGGCTGAAGCCTTTTGACATAAGTGTCGCAACCCCAACCTTTAAGAAACGACAACTTAGGTTTCTTGCCAAACCACAGTTCATACGATGTCGTCTCAACGGATTTAGACGGTGCCCTATTTAACGTGAATGCGGTTGTCTCTAATGCATAACCCCAAAACGATAGTGGTAAATCGATAAGAGACATCATAGATCGCACCATATCCAATAAAGTACGGTTACGACATTCGAACATACCATTACATTGTGGTATTCCAGGTGGCATGAGTTGTGAAACAATTCCACATTGTTTTAAATGAAGGCCAAACTCGTAACTCAAATATTCGCATCCATGATCAGATCGTGGAAACTTTATTTTCTTGTTACGATGATTCTCCACTTCACTATGAAATTCTTTGAACTTTTCAAATGTTTTAGGCTTGTGTTTCATCAAGTAGCCCATACCTACTCAAATCATCTATGAAGGTCAGAAAATAATGGTACCTGCCGCGTGCCTCAACACTCATCAGACCGCATATATCTGTATGTATTATTTCCAGTAAATCATTAGCTCGCTCCCAAGGCCGGTCCTAAGATTTTAGGGGGCCGGGGCTGGAAGTGCGTTACGTCGACTAGAGGGGGGTGAATAGGCGATTTTAATGAATTCTTCACTGAGGAATTTCAGGGTGAGGAAATTCCTAAGCAAAGAACTACTTGCAGCGGAATAAGTACTCAGGTATAAGCAAAACAGAGTAACAACATAGTCATCATGATGAAATGAAAGACAAACACAGAGTATAGAAAGCGTAGGATAAGCAGGATGAATACAAACTGACTAAAGAAATAGGATCAAGGAATTAGAGAAAGTCTTCAGTCAAAGTCTTCAAACAGTAATGATCAGGTACATCAACACATAAATGAGGAAATGAAAGGGTTGAGGAAATAGAACCAGTTGGCTTGGTGAAGACAATGATTTGGTAGACCAGTTTCAACTGCTGTGACAGTTGTACGTCTGGTTGGAGCGGCTGAGTATTTAAACTTCAGGACACACAGTCCTCATCGTATTCTCCTTGAGCTAAGATCACACAGACCTCGCCCAACAGTAGTGGTAAGTCTTCACAGGTGACTTCCAGACCTTCATAGACTTGGTCACTCGGCAATCCACAATTCCTCTTGGATGCTCAAACCATGACGCCTAACCGTTTGGAGGATACACAGTCCTCAAAGGTAACAAGCGTCGGTTCCACACAGGAACAATCTCTTCAGTGATGCTCAATCACTTTGGGGTTTGTAGGTTTGGGTTTTCCTCACTTGATGATTTTCGCTCAAAGTCCTCGGAGGATGGGATGCTCTCAAATGACAAGTGTCAGTTTCTCTCGGAGCAGCCAACCAGCTAGTGGTTATAGGGGGCGGCTATTTATAGCCTAGGGAGCAGCCCGGCATGATAAGACATAAATGCCCTTGGCTGATATGACCATTAGGTGGTAGGATATTTTGGGACAGCTGGCGCGCGGCTCAGCAACGGTCGGATATGAGGTTCGAATTCCTCAAGGCTATCATGTTCCTCACTGTGTAGGCAATCCGCACTGGCGAATTCCTAACTCCTCAGTCAGAACAAATTCCTCAGAGACCAGAAGATCTTCGTCTCTGTCACTGAAGAAATTGACTGAGCTGATATGAGATTTCCAATGGCTTCACTCGAAGGATTGGGTAGGTGTAGGATTTTGAGATGAGCATCACTTGGAAATATGTTTCCTTAGTATTACCTCCCCTTTAACAGTACGGTGTTTACTATGACTCAAGAAGAAGAAAATGAAACTACGAAAACAAAAGTCTTCACGCTTCAGATTCCTCGTATGAATATCAAGTCTTCATGGGCACACCAATTTCTTCACTTTCAAAGTCTTTAGGAGAACCAAAGTCTTCAGTTGAAGACATTCATTTTTAGGGGTCGACTTTCACTGTAAATATCAAACTCCTCATTGACTTATAGAGCATGTGTACACTCACAAACATATTAGTCCCTTAACCTATAAGTCTTCAATACACCAAAATCACTAAGGGGCACTAGATGCACTTACAATCTCCTCCTTTTTGGTGATTGATGACAATATAAGTTAAGTTTTCAACGAGGATAAACATATGAATTGAAAGTACTCAACATTGAGGAATTTGATTGCAAGATATAGAAGAACTCCCCTGAAGATGTGCATAGTGAGGAATTTGCTTTTGAAGCAATGCACATTTGAAGAGTAGAATCACGGGGAACTCCCCCTATATCTTGTAATTCATACACGCATTTAACATATAGAGTGAAGAATTTGAAATGCATGATGAAATATGGTGATTGATGTGATTCAGCATGCGCGCATAACATTAATGAGGAAATAGCATGCAAAAAAATAGAGCAAAAGTATCAGGTCACCATCGGACTTAACTTTACAACTCAATCAACAAAAGCTTTAGAAGAGCGAGAGTTGCAACTTAACAAAAAAACGCCCATATATATAGAGACCCACTTGAAGACTAACTCAAATTTCTCCCCCTTTGTCATCAAATGACCAAAAGGGACAAAAAAGTGAGGACTAACGCCCCTGAAAAATTTCTTCACGAAGTTGATGGAGGAGCGTCAGCGTTGTTGGGGTCGTGTGTTGGAGAAGGGCCTGCCGCAGTGTCATCCAGATCTTCATTTTCGTCAGTATCACAGGATGAGGAATATGAACTGGGCACCAAAGAAGGAACTGCAACTTTCTTGAATTTCTTTGGTGGGGGCTTAGCCCAGCTGAAGTCCTGCTTGAAGCCCATTTGCTTGAGATCCTCATCACTGTAAAGGTGAGACAGTATAGCCCAGGTGTGATCAAACACTTCATTAAGGTAGTAATGGTTCTTCTTCACTGAATTATATGTGGCAGTCATGTTGTGAAGAATTGAACCAAACTGACGTTTTACCCATTTGTGACTATGATCCACCTTTTGATGAAGACTGAGGAGAAGCTCACGATCAGTCATCACCCTTGGAGTTGTTGCCTGAGGACTTTGCTTGGATGCATTAGTGGCAGAATCATGATTAGCAGAGTCATCATTGGTGAAGTATGAACACTACAAAAAAAGACACATCCGTGACATTTTGGGCCGAACGATTTTTTTTGTCATACTTATGACACTTGTATGACGATAATTGTGACAAAACCCGGTATCATCATAGATGTGGTGTGCTCCTACTTCTATGACAAAAAATCATGACAGAAAATGGGCTTTTCGTCCTGGGCGGGTCGGAGACGCTGCTGCATGACATTCTTTGGGCCGTCCATGACGGAAAAAACCGTGGTAGAAGCGAGGGCGAGGAAAATTTTGGTGAGTTCCCGGTTACGGTGGGTGGTCGAGGGCCAAGTGATGCGTGTTTCTCTCGTACATGTACGCGCGTGTGTGCGAGGCATCGGCTCTAACTGAACTCGAGCGAGGCATTGGGCTCTAACTAAACCCAAGCGATTGCACTGCAGGCTACGCGTTACTGAACCCGATCGAGCAATTCCTTCGCTACTGCTGCTAACTGAAGCTGATCGATGTTACCTGTGGATGAACAGTGAGTGTTGCAGGGGGTGGATGAGTAGTGAGCGGTGGGGATGGATGAACAGGACCCCGTGGCGTTGCCTCTAGATGAACAGGACCCCGATCAATCGAGCCGGTTGGGGCTGGATGAACAGGACCCCGTGGAGGGTTGGATGAACAGGATGACCCCGTGGAGGGCTGGATGAATAGTAGACGGTGGAGGGGTGGATGAACAGTAGCCCGTGGAGGGGTGGTTGAACTGGAGCCTGTGGAGAGGGGTGGTTGAACAGTAGCCGGTGGAGTAGCGCGCGGTGGAGGCTGGATGAACAGGAGCCCGTGGATGAACAGTCGCAGGTGGAGGCTGGAGGAGGTCGACGGTGGATGAACAGTAGCCTCGTGGAGGCTGGAGGAGGTCGACGGTGGAGATGAACAGTATCCCGTGGAGTATTGTTTTGCGGTATGCCACGCCCCTCCCGATGAACAGGACCTCCGTCTCGACCGTAGCGCTCCAACACAAGTCTGTTTCCTCCGTTTTGCGGTATGCCACACCCCTCCCGATCAACAGGACCCCATTTCGACCGTAGGAGGTCAAACACAAGTCCGTTCCCTCCGTTTTGCGGTACGCCGGACCCCTACCGATGAACAGGATCCCGTTTTGAACGTGGCCGGTCAAACACAAGGTCGTTTCCTCCATTCTGCGGTACGCCATGCCTCGTTTCCATCACCTGTTCTGTCCAAGCCGGTTGGCTCCCACACATTCCATTGCCTCCCGATGAACATGACGCATTCCGTTGCCTCCCGATGAACACGACGCATTCCGTTGCCTCCCCATGAACACGGGGACGACACAGTTTTTCCGTTCCGACCTAGCCATGTACACGAGCCCTGGCCATACGATGCGCGAGTAGGTGTTCGAGACCCCGCCTATATGTACGTATGTGGCCGTATTTTCTTTCTTGCACACTGGCCACTGTACATACGTGCACATGCTACGTGCGCACCTCTACTACGACACGTGCACGCCTCTACATCCACCAGTATGTACGTACACGTTCGCAACCAGAATGAAAACGCAACGTACGCTTCGACCAGGTGGGTCCCGACTGTTAGGCACTTCCTTGCGTGCAAAGATGTAGCTGGTGGGTCCCAGCAGTCAGGTGGGTGAATCATTTGTTTGCCCGGACGCACTTCCTTGTGTGCGAAGATGTAGTTGGTGGGTCCCAACAGTCAGGGGGGAAACGTTTTTTTGCAAAATACGGTGGCCCGTCCGGTGGGTCCCCGCTGTCAGGTGGAGGAATAATTATTTTTTGTGTAATAAGGAGGCACTTCCTTGCGGCTGCCGTGGACCCAGCTGTCAGCCTCTCCACGTATAGTACTCTTCCGATGGAAGTCGGTCATTGACCACATTGACCACGCCGCGCCAAGAGCACCACAGCGGTGGACGACGGCGAGGCCTAGGAAGGGGATGGCGCGGAGCCGGGGAAGGCGCGGTAGTGGATGCCCACGCGGAGAGGAGTATGAGGGTTCACTGGTTCGGCTGCGCAGCCGTCGATGCAGAATAACAGGGGGTGTGGGTGAGTGGAGTGGAGGGATGGCCTGGATAGCGGTGGGACTAGTAGGAGGCAGTGAGGCCTACGCGGCATCACAGCCGGCCACGGGACGCAGGAGCATGCGGCACGACCGGCACTGCTTTGGGCGGCTGGAGCAAGAAGACCAGAGGTTGAAGAAGCACTACGGATGTTGGATGGACATCGTACGGTCACTGGAGCTAGAATCGTTCATATTGACTAAAGTTGACAAAGGCCTCCATCCCAGTCAACTTAGTAGTCCCACAAATCAGCCTCCCACCAAGGTGGGTCCCAGCTAGCAAGGGGAGTATTCATTTTTTTGTGCATAATAAGGAGGCACTTCCGGTGGGTCTGAGCTGACAGCGGGGGGAACGTTTTTTCGTGAAATACGGTGGCCCGTCCGGTGGGTCCCAACAGTCAGGGGGGGGGAATGTTTTTTCGCGAAATACTAGTGGCCCGTCCGGTGGGTCCTTGCTGTCAGGTGGAGGAATAATTATTTTCCGTGTAATAAGGAGGCACTTCCTTGCGGCTTCCGTGGACCCAGCTGTCAGCCTCTCCACGTACAATACTCTTCCGATGGAAGTCGGTCATTGACCACATTAACCACGCCGTGCCGAGAGCACCACGGCGGTGGATGACAGCGAGGCCTAGGAAGGGGACTAGGCGGAGCCGGGGAAGACCCGACAGTGGATGCCCACGCGGAGAGGAGTACGAGGGTTCACTGGTTCGGCTGTGCTACCGTCGCTGCAGAATAACAGGGGGTGTGGGTGAGTGGAGTGGAGGGATGGCCTGGCCAGCGGTGGGAGTAGTATGGGGGTGGTGAGGCCTCCGCAGCAGAACAACCGGCCACGGGAGGCAGGAGCAGGCGGCACGACCGGCGCTGCTTTGGGCGGCTGGAGCAAGAAGACCAGAGGTTGAAGAGGCACTACGGCCTTTGGATGGACATTGTACGGTCACTCGAGCTAGAATCGTGCATATTGACTAAGTTGACAAAGCCCTCCGTCCCCGTCAACTTAGTAGGCCCACTATACTGGGTCCCAGCTAGCAGGGGAGTATTCATTTTTTTATGCGTAATAAGGAGGCACTTCCTTGCGTGTGAAGATATAGCTGGTGGGTCCGAGCTGTCAGCGGCGGTAACATTTTTTTCACGAAATACAGAGGCCCTTTCGGTGGCTCCCAGATGTCAGGTGGAGGAATCATTATTTTGCGCGTAATAAGGAGGCATTTCCTTGCGTGCGGCCGTGGACCCAGTTGTCAGCCTCTCCACGTACAGTCCACTTCAGATGCATGTCGGTTGTTGACCACGTTGACCACGCCACGCCGAGAGCACAAGGGCGATGGACGACGGCGAGGCCTAGGAAGGGAACGACACGGAGCCAGGAAAGACTCGGCAGTTGTTTCCCACGCGAAGGGAAGTATGACCGTACGAGGGTTTACTGGTTCGTCTACCATCGCCGGAGAATAACAGCAGATGTGGGTGAGTAGAGGGATGGCTAGGCCAACAATGGGAGTACGATGGTGCAGTGAGGCCTGCGCGGCAGCACAGCCGGCCGCGGGGAGGAGGGAGCAGGCAGTCCCGCCGACGCTTGTTTGAGCGGCTGGAGCAGGAAGAGCAGAGATTGAAGAAGCACGACGGTCGTTGGATGGACATCCAACAGTCACTGCTTGTGCGTCAACCTTTTTTTAGGAAAAGCCTCAAATCTGTGGAAAACAGTGCAATTATTTCTAATAATTTACAGCACATTTGCTAATTCTTACGGGTTTTTTGGAGCCCATATTCTTTTTGTTAGCATTACAACCCAAAATTATACAAAATTTTGCATATGTCAGTGCGGTCTGAACTATTTTTAATCCCGAAATTTTGAGTTACATTTAGACTGATTTTAATAATAAATGTATACCAATATAAAATCCAATAAATTATCCACGCATAAAAATCAATGCAATTTAAAATCTCGAAATGAAAAAAAGATATTTGAAACTAATTGCCGGTTTATTGTGTTTTAAAAATGTACAACTCATTTCTCATTACTGATAGGCCATTTTCTTGGCCAGCCGAATGAAGCTCTCCTCATCTTGAAAGATTTGTAGCCCAACGGGCCTGATAAAGCGACTTACTTGACAGATCACAAAAAAACTGGGCTAGCCATTTTCAGAAAGAAAAAAAAACTATTGGGCTGGTTTGTGGTAAACATAAAAGAAAAGGCTGTCTAGATAGACCAGAGTGTCCTGCACAGCCCAGTTGACATCCTGCTTCCGTCTCAAAAACAAATTAGATAAATGCCACTCCAATTATGGCAATTCATAAAAATGCCACTGCAATTTCCAAACTTTGAAAAATGCCACTGCAATTTTCGCAAACTTTGAAAAACACCACTGCAGTTTGCAAACTTTGAAAAACGCCACTCCAGGCTTCGAAAAATGCCACTAGAAATGGCATGAAATGGCATTTTTCAAAGTTTGGAAATTGCAGTGGCATTTCTCGGAAACACCAGATTTGGAGTGGCATTTATCAAATTAACCCAAAACAAAAATAACTGGGCGAGCTGCTGGGTCCCTGGTGTCAGCCACTCGTTGTGCAATTCTCTCGTTTATTAACTATGTTGACAATGGCATGGGACCCAGATGTCAGAAATCCATTAGGAGGAGCCATTTTTTTATTGGCTTGAAATAAGGAGGCACTTTCTTGCGTACTGCCATGACCTTGGCGGGTCCCTGCTGTCATCCTCTCCACGTACAATCATCTTCTGATTGTGTACGCGTCAACTTGGTAGGCCCACAAGTTAGCTTCTAAACCCGTGGAGGACAAATACAACCCATTTAAAAAAATAACAGCCCATTCCATACGTTCAAACGGAAAGTTCAACATTCAGAGAAAAGTAACAGGTCTGATCCACATATAGAGTACTAAAATTCCACGTAGACAACCATCATAGCCAAGTTAACTATCTACTCCCACTAATACTCTAGTAGTGTACAAGTACTAACTTACTCTTAGCTAACTAGACGATGCCGTCCGCCATCTGCGGTACACGCTAAACGCCGGCACCGGCGTCCTGCACCTCGCCTCGGACTTGCCAGAGGTGTGATAGGGTGCGTTGCTCACGCACGTTAGTCCTTTCCATGCCGGCGTGGTCCACTGAAGCTTCGGCTTCTAAGTGGGAAACCCACTTGACGAGCCGTTGCAAATGCATGCGTGCCTGACAGCCTCCAGGGTTATTTGCCGGGCGCCAGCCTCCATGTAGTCATCCCAGTTGCGGGCGCTCTTCTCGCGACTCAGAGCGTCGGTGCGCTACTGCTCCATGTCCCGCTGGCGGTGCAAATTAGCGATACGCTGCTCCTCCGCCAGGTGGTCGCGCTCCAACAACTCCTGCTCCTCCGCCAGACGGTCGCGCTCCAACAAGTCCTTGATCTCCGCATTGCCATCTAAAGACAGATAGAATGCCTCCTCCCTCTGTCTGCCTTCCGATGAAAACCCGAACACTAGTTCCGACGGTGACCGCCTCCGGCCTCGCCTACCGCGGATGGGCGGGGGCATGGCGGACGTGGCGAGCGACGTCGGGCCGGTGGGGGCTTATGAGGATATGGCGAGTTGGGTCACGGTGCCACCGGAGAAGGGAAGGCCGGGAAACAGTACTTATAGGCGGAAGGTAGCACGACGGTCATAGGAATTCAATTTATAAGCAGGCATGGCTTAGCGCGCCAGCTTGCCATGGAAAACTAGAGAAACTGAAATTATGTCTGTGCCGTCCCATCCCGTCTCGGTCGTACGATGGCATGACGGTCAAACGACTGCACTCAAATCATCTCCCTCCTTGTCAATAATGATTCCACGGATTTAAAAAGCCCGTAACAATTAAAGCGCATCTTTTTTCACATCAGTTAGCTGCCTTAATTACGGCCGGCTGCATGCAGGCACTCAGAATCGCTCGCAGCCAGTACGCGTAGCAGCATGCAATGAGTCGCAGCCGAGGGCACACATGCAACCACTTAAATCACTAGAAGTAATTAGGCTTAAACTTCTGCATGCCGTTAATTATTACCATGCCTTGGTCTTGCTGCTTTGCACACGGGACTAATAAACCCAGACGGAGGGAGTACCTTGGTTGTGAGAGGTTTGAATTAAGCCCTGCAAATCGTAAAGGAGGTACTAGTACGTGCGTGATCCGCTATTTATTCGTGTAGGATCGAATAGGTCGTTTCTTGAATTGAGCCCTGCAACTCGAAAAGGAGGTAGTACGTGCGTGATATGCTATTTATCCGTGTAGGATCGAGTAGGTAGGATAGTGTAGCTTGTAAGTTTCTTCAGAGGTAGGCATTTTTATTCAAGAAACTGCCACTTTGGATCTTGCGTCGCAAATAAAACTGCCAGGAGCGCATTAGTAGGCTAGCTAGTGATCGATTAGTAACTTGTAAACACTGAGTGAACAGAAATAAGTAACTGTTAATGCATCTCAATGATTCACAGATCATATACGAATATGTAGCTCCAAAAGCAAAGATCAGCCACTTCAGATCTTGCGTCGCAACTAAACCCAACTAGTATGACTCCCATACATAAAATCAACATGTTAATGCATCTCAATGATTCACAGATCATATACAAATACATAGCTCCAAAAGCAAAGATCTGGAAAAAACATCTGTTCTTCCTACTAACATGGATGCTTCTCTTGGCCAACATTCAGTACAGACTGAAAGACAAATTTGTTTGTGAAGTCTACAATTCCTTTTGCAAACGTAAGTGGTTTCACCAACAGCTGGAACCATGAGAATGAACCCACATGATGGAGGAACATCCACTGCAATATGATTTGGTCTTCTCTCGATCACACGGCGAGACTATTTTCGGAATACAAACTTTAACTTAGGCAAAATGATGCCCATTGTATAACCAAACCAAAGCAATGAAGCACCTAGTGTTGGCCAATAAATAGTACAATACTACTTTTCTGCAGTTCATGAAGTGACTATCCAATCTTTCTATGTCTATTTTCAAATGGCACTGCATGCAGTGACTATACTATTCTCTTGTGCAGTTCAACCAAAATTGCGGTCACTTTGTTTGTTTGCCAAATAGCAACGGGCAGACATCTTTGTCTGCACAAATATCAAGCAGCCAGTAAACATATACCACACATTGTATTTTCGGTTTAAACATGTCTCTTCCGCTTAGCATATGTCATGTTCTGCACTAGACAATTTGATACAGTTATGTTTGGCCCTGGACAATTTCATACCGAATTGATTTGCTAGTTCAGAGCAGAAATATAGCGCCTATTCTTCATCAAACCAAGGATATCCATGTTCACAGTGATGGAAGAGGTGAAATCAATACAACCGAAATTGAGCATCCAATCATTGAATACTGTCCTGCACCTCCAATGTAGGTCCACCCTGACAATAAATTCACATGCAAGCCACTAGTATTACTATCTAATGACAGTCCAAAAAGAGTAGCAAGATAGTAGCAAACCATGTACCTTCATAATGAACAACTCATAGTGCCACCAATTGGATATAAAAGTTTGGAAGAAAACATGCTCCTAATGTTGAACCAGATGGACTTTTTGTGCAGTTCCACTAAAATCGAGCATCCCTGTTTGCATAGATATTGAAAGTGTGATTACTGTAAAAATGACACTAGTTGAAGCATAGACTCACAAATATGAGCATTCCAATTTCTTAATGGAAAAGGTAGCAAGACTGTTTCTAACCACCTGTTTGAAGGAATAAATAAGGCAACAACTGCTGATGTCAGAAAGGCATATATAGTTCTTTTCGAAAGAATGATCGACTCCTGACTTTTCCTCTTCTTTTAAGCATATTTTGTGTAGTTCAACTAAAATAAAATGCCATCACTGCCTTGACAATTCAGTGACACTGTACAAAAGGAAATGACTTAACATTACATCATGATGTCAGGTATGTAGTCGACAGGCATTAGAGACAAACATATAGACCTCGTTCAATAACATAATGAACATTAATTTTAACAAAGGTGTGACTAGCTTTACCGGGATAATTTGAGTCAACTCTACACCCTGTGTTCCTTAATATAAGACGTTTTCGCGGTTCAATTTAAAGTACCCAAACGTCTAGTATTTAGAAAAACAGGTAGTAGTTTTCTTGAGCACATATCTTGGAAAGCTTGCCACACTTTATTTATGTCCATACGCTAATGCAACACCATTCGAATACTAAAAATATACACTAATCCAGTGGCTAGTGCAATAGTAAAGTAGTTAGTTTATTACAGGGTACAGTACAATGGTTTTACTGAAGAGATTTCAATAAACTCTAGCACTGGAAGATTTCTATAAGAATTAACAATACAAAATGTAAAGGTAACAAGTTTCAACATTGATATTCTAGTTGTGCATGAGCATTAAACCAAATACAAAAGTCTGAAGGTAACTAGCATTATTAACTAATGACAGTATTTAAAAATTGCAAACCATGTACCTCCAAGGTAAATATCATTTCGAACTCATGGGGACCTTAAAAGTTGCTATCCCAATCTTGATAATCGATCAAACATAAAAACTTGATCGAACGAATCAAGAGAACAGGCGGAGGAGGAGGTGCCCACTCTTGACCTTTCCTCTTGTCTTCATAATTTTTTGTGCAGTTTAACCAAAATAAAATGACATCAGCGCCTTGGCATTTTGGTGACACTATACAAAAAAATTAACTTATCTCATGAAAGTGAGGTACGTAATCTATTAGCATTAATAGTGCAAAAATCTGAAGGTAGTAACAAGTTTCATCGTTGGTATACTGGCTGTGCAACAACATTAGAATGCCTTAGCTGACAAATCTTTAATACATCCACAATCAACAGCTAACCCTGAAATAATCCAGTGACATTAAATGGCATTGCTTAAATTTATTGGTGGCATTGGACTGAGTGCGGCATTAGTTAAATATGGCATCACTTTAGCAGTAGCATTGCTTGACTTGACTGATGGCGTTATACTAATAGCAAAAAAGTGGCAATAAGAGCATGGGAGGCCCATTCGGACAGTGGGCACACCAGTAAGATGTACCTCCATGGACGCAGAGTGGTGAGGGAGGTATGGTTGCCCAGAGCAACAAATGTCCAGGCAGCATATGTGGATTACGTCCCATTTTTGTTCTCTTTAGCCACCTTTTTCCTATGTGAGGACAACAAACCGATCGATCTGGTCATTCTCTATTGCATTGTCATGCCTTTCTACCCTTCTTCAACCAAGAGACACGAGACTCATTCCTTAGCTACTGATTTTCCCCTTTTCAACCTAGATGCGGGTTCGATGCCTACTCTCTTGGATAGTACAGTCAGTCTCCCTTCCTTTCCTTATTCAACCCAGACATGGATTAGTCTGCATGAAGTAGGGTTTCCTTTAATAGTGCAAATTAAGGTTTTCGTCTGCATGGCGAGCAGAGCAGAGGATAGCAAATTGGGAAGATGGTGGAGTGGAAAAAGATCCACATGCAACGACGTGGCAGATGGGGCAATAGAACAAGGGTATGGTTCGAAAAGAGGTAGCATACCTAAGGGTCGGCGGGAAGTGGCTTCGCTCGTGGTAGTTGTCCTCCGCACACACTACGGCAACGAGCTTGGGGACGGAAGCCATCTCGCGCGAGCGCTAGGTCTGAGAGGACGGCCTTGTCGTCAGTGCGTGACCTCGCTCGCCGACGACGAGTGCGTCAACGCTGCACGTCCTTTTCTTCCTTGGCGGATCTGTGACCATCTATGAGGAGGGAGAGAGAGGCCGTCTTTTTAGATCTGGAGAGAGGGTGATAGTGTGAGAAGCAAGTGGGCAGCCCTTAGCAAGAAAGCGCTGAAGCTCCAGCCTATATATCTTTTTTATACTACTAGTACTGGAGGTGGAGTAGTGGTAGAGTAGTTTATATTTTCTCTGCGTACAGTACCAGTTAGTCATGCTTCAAAACTGAACAGCATGCCATTAAAAAAAATAAAGGTCGATAACTAATGCGGCACCTCGAGCCAACGCGGCCAGATCGCATTTTGCACGAGAAATTACACACCATGTTTCGTTGACATGTGGTCTCGTTCCAACATATCAGTGAGACGATGGCGAGTCCTTTTCTACTAGTATTTCCGAACGAACGTGTAGGCCGGAGCACCTCTTCGTGTACCGTGGCAAACTGGCAACCGTCCACTGACTCTTCGCCTTTCCCTCTTGATTTGCAACTGCTGTCGCACGCTCTTCCTCCCTCCTCCATTTGCCTTCACCCTTCCTTCTGCCATTGTTCGATCGTCTTCTCCATGGAGGGAACAGGCCGGAAATGACTCCCTTATTCTTGACCCGATCTGAAAGATGACGTGCTGGAGGAACTCATTGATCGGTGCGACGTCATCACCCCGGCTAGCATGGCAGGTTCGTTCAAGACCATTCTCGACTCAACTAATAACATCATTACAAGGAACCCAAGGGTCAAGGAGCGGTTTGATCTCCCCTATCTTCTTCATTGTGACCCTGATGATTGGCGCGGGGATGACGAAGGCCTCGCCTTGTGCAAGTCGATGCCGCTTGATAATGATACGTATGATGTTAAGATGCCATCGCTTGAGGGTAAGGCTTGGGCAGGCGGAAATAGAGATTGGATTGTTTATATTGGGTCCAACTGCGAGTGGGAACTTGTGAATGTGTACACTCATCACTGGGTTCCACTTCCAAAAATCTCAGCAGACTACCCAGAGGTTGAGCACACCGATATTCTACGCACGTTCAAATACGATCATGGTGTCTGTCTTCTACGGAAGATAGCAATTTGTCGAGTTCCCAACCGCTCTTGGAATTACAAGAACTATGTAGTTGTTGCTATCTTCACAAAGCTTGTTACCGTCCTTCGTGGTTCGACTGGATGGATATTGCTCAAAAATCAGTTTCTGTACACGGATGAGTACTGTGATGCAATTCAATACGAGGGCCTTGTGTTTGCTTCCACCACTCATGGCACTGTTTTTGCATGGGATCCTCGTAGTTTCTGTACGTTTGTCTTCCATCGTAATTATAATTGTTTCATCCACATGCATGCGGGTTAGCAAGTTTCCCTTTACTAATTAACCTTCTTCTTGTGTTTCCAAGGTCATGTGAACATTCCGCAACCTATACTTGAAAAATTTTAAAACCAAGGGGGGGATGATGATGGTGATGATCACGAGCATGAGGACGAGCAGCGCCCATATACTCAGTGGCGCCTGGCAACTAATTACGATGGATCACCTCTTCTTTTGTGTATACAGCCCACTGCTGATGTTACTACTAAGGAAGCAAGTGTAGTCTCCCATGGTCGCACTCTCCGGACCTATTCCAACACCCGTTGCATGGTATTCGGGATGGATACTAGTGTGCTAGCGCCAACACCTTCTCTCTGGTACAGAAATGATAGTCTTGGAGAAAACTCGCTCTTCCTTGGACAAAACTATCCAATGATGTTGAAAGGCGATCCAACTATTGTTGACACAACATTACTACCATTTATGAGAAGCAACTGTATCTATACCTCAGACATTTTGGTGGTTCCCTACCCTGGTACTGATATAGTAGTCCGCTTCAGCCTGGATGATCAGTCCTGCGTTGGTCTCGAGATCGACAATGGATGGCCCTTCCTAGAGAATCACTTGTGGTTCAAAGCAAGCATTTCCAACGCTGAGGATTGGTTGAGTTGAAGTTCATTATTTGTTGTGTGATGAAAACTTTAGTATTTATAATGCATCCTCGTTGTTGATGTGGGCTGATGACCTGTTGTATGTAACAAAATGATATGCCTGTGATAAACTTACTAAAATTATGAATGGCTTTCGAGTCGCTTCTCTGAGTGAGTGGTGCGACGAGGCAAAAAAATATTTTCTGAATACATAATTGTACGTGCATTGCAACAGGTTATCGGATGAAGCCAATCAACAATAGTAGTACACTATTTGTAGTAGCTTCACATGCTTCGCGCATTGGGCGGGTGTTTTTACTGTAGCCATATGTTAATGTGTTTGATGTACGTAACCAGCACCTCGAATCCACGATACTACTAGTACTATATAAGTAGTAGGAATAGTAGGGTGGCATGGGCCAGAACAAGCATTCACGTCTAGGAGTACGGCACACGCCACCAGCACGACATCCATTTGACACCATATTTCTTGGAGTCCGTGCTAGAGCAATCTCTTCAACCTCGTCGTTTCTCCAACTTCAGCCATCGCGCGGCGGGCAAGGTGGGGGTTTGCCGATAGTCGGTTTCCTCAACTGCGGTCCCACTTGTAAGGCAAACTCCAACACACGACCCCAAACAGACCTCCATTTTGCATGCACTCCAACGATAATTTTGACTAGAAAAGTAAGACCAAAGAAAACAAGAACCATAAGAATACATTTTAGAAGATATCCAACTTCCATAACTACTCTTGTAAGTTGGATTAGTGCCTTCTCGATGCATTCATTGTTGATCTGTGGAGGCTCGATCTTGCGTGCTTCTTTCTTCTTCGAGTGTAAAGAAGTAGACGTTGCTTCCTCACATCTAGTCTCATGTCTAGCCTCTATTCTAGTAGGAGTATCAACAAGTGCACTAGTCTCATCTCTAGCCTCTATGCTAGCTAAAAGTGCTAGAACATCTACTAAATTGCGCTCTATCAATATATCGATGTACTCTTCTTCCCAATACCAAAACTTGCATCCATTCTACACAATAAATTTTTTAAGTTAGCACAACTAGTCTAATCCAAGAGCACAACTGAAGATTTGGTCGGGTTCTTCCTCCTTTTGCTAACACGTGGGACATCCAGCATCCAGGTCGTGTCATGCAAGGAAATAGAGTGGTAGTTGAAGCCACCTTATGTGCATCTTGGGTTAAACTGTAAATAGAATCTTACTACTCTTGAGGAACTCCAAAAGCGGCCACTGAAGATCTTTATTGGATTTGTTTTTCATCACCAGCATGTCGAGGTGAAAGATGTGCAGGTTCAGTGGGTCCTCTTGCGTTTTCACTGACATGTGGGACCGCATATGAGCAAACAGACGATGGGCACCGCGCGTCCGCTAGCTGGCTGAGAAGACAGATAGAGGAGGGCTGAGCACGGACTCCAGGAAATTTGTTCTACATAGCTAGCACCTCGATATAGGCTTGATATAGTGGGATGGCATGGGCCATAACTAGCATTCACGTCTAGCAGTACGGCACACGCCACCCACACGAGTCCCACCCGACACCAATTTTCTTGGAGTCTGTGCTACAACCATCTCTTCTCCCTCCTGTTTTCTCAGCCATCATGCGGTGCGTGGGCTGGGGGTTTGCCAATAGTCGGTTTGCTCAACTGCGGTCCCACTTGTAAGTGAAAATGCAACACCGCACGCATTCCCCCTTGAGCGGCGTGTCGGACCAACCGCGTGGGGGTGCGATGCGAACACGGCAGGCTTTTCCTTTTGAACTTGTAACTTGTCAAATTTGGTTCTGCTCCATGGCGCTATGGATAGATAGAAAATAACAATTTTCCCTAGAGTAATGAGAAGTTTGGTTCTGGTGCCGTTCATGCATGGAGTACGTACGAAAATTATGAAGTTAATGCGAAAGGTAAGATAATTCTAGTAGTACCATATACTACTACATGGATTTGGCGGAAAGATAAAAATACATACGGATCCATCAACGACATCCTCACGCCCTAGTGCGCCGGGTCACCAACCAACGTGTGAGGAGCAGCGGCGTTGGCGGTGAGCTCAATGTGCTTCTGAAAAATGCATCCAAGGTTGCCCTACAGCCCAAGAAGGCCAGCGTCCTATCATCCTCCTCTTGCATGTAGTAGTCCTTGTGGACGATTTGCGCGTAGACGTGGGTGATTATGTCGATGGTGTCTTGCTGCGCCAGGCGCTGCGCGGCGAGCGCGACCTCGAGGTGGACATTCTCCGGCATGACGGCGGGCAGTCGCAGGGCCACCGGTGTGTCGAAGAGGTTGTCACCATAGTGGCTGTTGAGGGTGGCAGGCATCACAGAGCCTGGGCGTGTCGGCTGGAGGCGTACATCAAAGTCGTCTGCGAGCTTCTTAACGACGGTGAACTTGTCGAGGAAACCGACGAGGACCTCGTCGAACAAGGAGACGAAGTTGTTGTCCAAGCGGCCCTCGCCCTGGCGGCCTCAAGCAATACCTGGAGACGTTCCTCGATGCCGGGCTGCAGGCCGGCATCGTGGACCATCTGGCACAGTCGGCTGATGCTCGCGCTCATCGCCTCCATGACTCTAGCTTAGCTTCTAGTCAAATGATCTTGTGATTCGAGTGATCACTCTTGCCCTTGGTTAGCGTGCGTAGGTGCATAGGATTTCATACTACTCCTCGGCCCTCTACTGCACCTGCCTTTGGCTGTATGATAGGTGGGCCAGCCACCCGTTGGGCCCACGTGTCATTCACCCAAAGGCAATTGCAGTAAGTCAATTTAGCTGCGTCCCCTCACGTGCCGGTGCAGTATAGTCATCTCACCGGACCTCTAGTTGGGGCTAAACGAGAGAAGTTTGATGTTTACTGGTTTATTGGTCCCCTTTGCATTTTGCGCCAAGTTTTGACCTTTGATTTAACTAATAAAATGTTAATGCATGTAAACAAAAATGATGTGTAAGTCACCTTACGAAAACCATATAATCCCAAAACACTTAGGCACGGTACATTAACTCCCTCCTCGTTTCTTATATCGTGACATATCAACCAATGAGAGATGTGGGCCATGCATGCTTTCAATGACTTGAGACTACCAAACATGACATGCAGTGTTTAGTTCATTGCATGTAATCCTATTAATTAGCAAAAAGACATTAAGTTCTCTCGTCGATAGGAGTAAAACAATACACCATGTATTTATTTACAGAGGGAGTAGTACATTTTTTGTGACATGCATTACTAGATATTGCTAGTCAAATACTAAAATCCAGATACACATGGTAGTACTCCTAAATCCAGACGGTGGTGCTACTAGTACTAGTAGTAGTACTACCAATGTAGTATGAGTACTAGCACTGTACTACCCGTTGGTCAAATTATTACGTGCTGCTCCTCACAGTGAAGTGACAAGACCCTGCGCCGGAGATGACACCTGAGTATAGGCGCCGTGTTCGGCATACCATAGTCTGCCTCACCATCAGCAGTCACTATCGTCATGGCTGTAGAGCTAGCCTGCTTACAACTAACCCTGTTTGACATAATTTCCCGTGCGTAGATGCCCGTGCATTGCACGGAACACCAAGATTGTGGGTGGATGGCGCCGGCAGCGGCCATCGCGCCAGATTTTTCCACGGCCTTCTAGATGTGTCAGATCTAGATCCGACGGCTATTGGTGAAAGATGGGAGGCACAACATCATCACCAACTCAGGACCTGTTTGATTCGTAGGATTTTGAAAACGCAGGAATAGGACACGGCAATATTACAAGTTTCAAAATGATATTACAAATGTTAGGAGTAATGTTGCACCTACGAAGAGGGAATTACTAGGAAGTTTACGTAAGAACTTTCGTTACTTTAGGTCGATGCAGCATTATCGTACAAACTAAAATCCATCGCCCTGACAAGTCACTAATGGGCAAATAAGTTTTCGAGTCTCTGGTCACTTGATGGTTCAAAAACAAATTCAGCTTCTGCGGAGACTTTGTCATTTAGGCTTAGACGCTTGCGGTGATCAGCACGCCATTCATTGTTGCGCCAGAGGACACCAAACCTCATTACCTTGAGCACACTTGCCTCCAGAACAAAGAACCTGGCCAATTTAATCTCAGATGTGCTGCCTCGGTAGTCGATCAAATCAATTTCTATAAGATGGAGATCAAGGCATTCGATGAGATTGTTATAGTGCAGCACATTTTCCACTATCGGGTCTTTTTTTATCTGCAAAAGAAGAGAACATATTAGAGCAGCTGGATGTATAAGATTGCTGTGTCATCAAGAGGTACCAATATCATTCGCTCATACGAAAGGGTTGGCTGGCTAGTGATATTTCTTCACTCTCTCTCTCTCTCTCTCTCTCTCTCTCTCTCTTTCTGTTTCCTCTCATTTAACTAGGAGCATGTGAAGAGCTTGGGCATTTGTTGCCTTCCACTATGTGGCCGATGCCATATTTCGAAAAAGTATGGCACATAATACGCATCGATGTCAAATCAAAATATTTTGGCACCGCTCTCGCGATGTGAGAGAGTTGGCACCGTTGTGCACACAGACCCACATGTATAAAAAAATCAATCAAACCAACTACACCAGCCTCTCACTCTCCCAAACAAGTGTTTTTTTATTGCCTCAGTCCTCTCTCTCTCCCACGCAGTGTTTTTTCATTGCGTGAGTTAATTTGGCACCGGAGCAAAGTAGGTGATCCAGATTGGGGCACCAGGTGAGCAATGGAGGGGGCATCGATGCCAAATGCATCACAAGTGAATTTGGCACGTGTTTTGGCCTACATAGCCCACTTTTGTACTCCCTCCGTCAAAAAATTCTTGTCTTAAATTTGTCTAAATACGGATGTATCTAGTTACATTTTAGTGTTAGATACATCCTATCTAAACTAATGTAAGACAAGAATTTTGGGACGGAGGGAATACTACCTCGTATTTAGTATAAAATTTTGACCATAGATTTACCTAAGAAAATGCCAATGCATGTCACTAAAAATTACACCATTTTAAATTATGTTCAAATACGAATCCAAGGATATAGTTCTTAGTGACATGCATTAACATTTTGTCAGTTAAATCTATGGTCAAATTTTGATACTACAAAATTGGAAGAGTAAACCAGGACGGAGGTAGTACTTGCTCTTAGGGTAACCATAGAGTTACTGGAGTAGTCTAAGTTACTTTCCACTATGACTAGCCTAGGCTACTATAGTAGTACATCATAAAAACGATGCAGGTGATCACGTGAGAAAAAATACTAAAAACATTTCTTTCGGTGCAGTGCGTACATGCAGTTTTGAACACTACACTTGTCATCGTAATTTGGAAAAATTATGAAAAAATTGAGCTACATTGTGATTACTGTTTACTAATAGGAAAGAAGTTTCACCTCGATGAGTAGCTTCTCCGTGCATGGAAAGCATGTAAGGAATCCAACAAGTTGATCCAGATTGGGGCCGATAGATTTTAGTGCCAAGATCTTCACTGTGCACATGGACTGGGTCAAGCTTGTGGGAATCATTTTCTGGAAGACGGTCGTAAATACATCAAGAAGAAATTTAAAAATGTGAATTTCAAGAAGACGGAGAAGAAGTTGAGTGTTGTACCTGAACGATTACGGATCCAATAAAGAGTTCGGAGAATTTGGCAGACGAGTACACCAGTGATATCAATTTCGGCGCGTCAATGACCCTGATTTTTGTTGGACCTTCTAGATCCGGTACAAGCAATCTCTGAAGGAAAGGCGCATTCTCAATGACCATAACGTGGAACAGCTGGAGTGATCTCTTCCCAATTGATGTCTTGTTGCGGGGCCAGCAAGACACATAAATCCACCGGAGATTCGTCGAGGTGATGTGGAGGCTAATGAACCCGTGGATCTGCTCAAGACGAAGGTACTCGAGTGCAGTATAGCTGTGGAGCAGGTGCTCCATAGCCTTCTTCGAGATGACAACGTCGAAGAGGTCGAGCTGCTTGAGTTGAAGGAGAAGAAGGGCGGGCGCGGCAATAATCTGGGGAAGATAGCAGGAGCTGAAGCTGGTGTGGCGCAGCATTGGTGTGAGGCGGAGCGCTGACGGCGGCAGAGAGCGACATCGTTCAGCTTCAAAGGTGAGCTCCTCGAGCTGATCTAGGGTGGAGGATAAGAACCACTCGTCGAACTTGGCTTGGACCTTGCAGTTGGTACTGAACATGCGGATGTCAAGGCGTCTGGCTGGCCCAGGGTGCGATGAAAGGATCTTGGAGATTGCGGCCATGCGTTCGCAATCCCCGTCGCAGAGGCAGCTGTCGATGGTGAGGTTGAGGGGGACACGGCGCCAGAGGGGGCGCCACCGCCGGGAGAGCAGGGCGGTCCGCATGGCAGATTTGGTGGGGCGGAGGCCGATGATGATGAGCTGCATGTCGTCGGGGAGGCTGCTGATGAAGTCCAGGCTCGCCGGATGCGGTTTTGGCTCGAGCCGCCTCTGCTTGTTGGCTGCCTCACTGTCCATCTCAACCGGCGGCGACGCCGGTGTACACGTGTGCTGGGGTGTGTTGTGTGCTGCGTGTGCGCGAGTGTGTCCTTCTGTGCATGCCGCCGCGCAATGGTGAATTGTGCGCGAGTGCGTCCTTCACGCGCAAGAAGTGTGTCCTCAATGCGCCCTCAATTTACTAGCGTGCGGGGTGCTACCCCGAGTGGTTTCAACTTTGTTTACTTCACCGCGTGTCAGATGGGCCTCTAGTTTACTTATTTTCACCCAGTGCCACATGGGCCAGCACATGAAGATATAGAACATGAGCTGACAAGGCAGCATGTGGACTGGTTGACTGGTCAACTAAACAATATACGGAGCTATACGCTGACACAGTGAGCGTATAATCCGTCGGTATGGAGAGTTCGAGTGAGAGGGGAGGCCCGTGAGAGATAGCAAAGAGAGAGAGAAAGAGCTACTCCCTCCGTTCGATAATGTAGTTCCAACATTTTTTCGCGAAATACAGAGGCCCTTTCGGTGGGTCCCAGATGTCAGGTGGAGGAATCATTAATTTGTGCGTAATAGGGAGGCATTTCCTTAAGTGTGGCCGTGGACCCAGTTGTCAGCCTCTCCACGTATAGTCCACTTCAGATACATGTCGGTCGTTGACCATGTTGACCACACCACACTGAGAGCACAAGGGCGATGGACGACAGCGAGGCCTAGGAAGGGAACGACACGGAGCCAGGAAAGACTCGGCAGTTGTTTCCCATGCGGAGGGGAGTACGACTGTACGAGGGTTTACTGGTTCGTCTGCCATCGCTGGAGAATAACAGTAGGTGTGGGTGAGTAGAGGGATGGCTAGGCGAGCGATGGGAGTACGGTGGGGCAGTGAGGCCTGCGCGGCAGCACAGCCGGCCCCAGGGAGGAGGGAGCAGGCAGTCTCGCCTGCGCTTGTTTGAGCGGCTGGAGCAGGAAGAGCAGAGATTGAAGAAGCACGACGGCCGTTGGATGGACATCCAACAGTCACTGCTTGTGTGTCAACCTTTGTAAGTGCATCTAGTGCCCCTTAGTGATTTTGGTGTATTGAAGACTTATAGGTTAAGGGACTGATGCGTTTGTGAGTGTACACAGGTCTATAAGTCTATGAGGAGTTTGATATTTACAGAGAAAGTCGACCCCTAAAAATGAAGTTCTTCGACTGAAGACTTTGATATTCTTAAGACTTTCTGAAGACTTTTAAAGTGAAGAAATTGGTGTGACCTTGAAGACTTGGTATTCATTTGAGGAACATGAAGCGTGAAGACTTTTGTTTTCGTAGTTTCATTTTCTCTTTCTTGAGTCATAGGAAACACCGTACTGTTAAAGGGGGTCGAGGAAATACTAAGGAAAATTTTCCATGTGATGCTCAACTCAAAATCCTACACCTATCAATCCCTTCGAGTGAAGCCATTGGAAATCTCATACAGTTCAGTCAAGTTCTTCAGTGACAGAGACGCAGTCCTTCTGGTCACTGATGACTTTGCTCTGACTGAGGAGTTAGGAATTCGCCAGTGCGAATTGCCTACACATTGAGGAACATGATAGCCCGAGGAATTTGAGAGTCAAATTTCCTACCGTTCCTGTGCTGCACGCCGGTTGTCCCAAAATATCTTATCCACCTAACGGTCATATCATTGAAGGGCATTTATGTCTTATCATGTCGGGCTGCTCGCTAGGCTATAAATAGCCCCCCTACAACCACTAGTTGGTTGGCTGCTCTGAGAGAACTTGACACTTGTCATCTGAGAGAAACCCATCCCCCGAGGACTTTGAGCGAAAATCATCAAGTGAGGAAAATCCCAAAACCAAACCCCCACAAACCCAAAGTGATTGAGCATCACTGAAGAAATTGATCCTGCGTGGATCCGACGCTTGTTACCTTTGAAGACTGTGCTTCTTCCAGACGGTTAGGTGTCAAGGTCTAGAGCATCCAAGAGGAATTGTGGATCGCCGAGTGACCAAGGCTGTGAAGGTTTGGAAGTCACCTGAAGACTTACCGTGTGTGATTGGACGAGACCTGCGTGGTCTTAGTTCAAGGAGAATATGGTGAGGACTGGGTGTCCTGAGTTGTGGCTCAGAGACTGGGTGTCCGGGACTGCGTGTCCTCGAGTTTAAATACTCAGCCGCTCCAACCAGACGTACAACTGAGACAGCAGTTGGAACTGGTTTACCAAATCATTGTCTTCACCAACTAACTGGTTCTATCTCCTCAACCCTTTCATTTCCTCATTACTGTGTTGAATGTTTGTTCATATCTGTGCTTGAAGACTTTGACTGAAGACTTTCACAAATTCCTTAGTTCAATTTCTTCAATCTGTTTGTCTTCATCTTGTTATCCTGTGATTACTCTTTCTGTACTCTGTGCTTGTCTTCATTTCATCATGATGACCATGCTAGTATCCTGTTATGTTTACTTCTGAGTACTTATTCCGCTGCAAGTAGTTCTTCACTAAGGAATTTCCTCACCAGCAAATTCCTCAGTGAAGAATTCATAAAAATCGCCTATTCACCCCCCCTCTAGTCGATATAACGCACTTTCAATTGGTATTAGAGCAAGGTACTCCCTTGTTCTGTGTGATTTTGGTTTAACCGCCTGGAGTTTTAGTTATGTCGACCGCAGGTATGATCAAGGTCTCGGCTGGGTGTCCTACCCTTTGATGGGACGGACTACCCCTACTGGAAGAACAAGATGCGAATGCATCTTGAGGCAATTGATAATGATCTCTGGTATGTTGTGGAAAATGGTGTTCCCTCTGTCACACCCACACTGAACGCTACCGATGTGAAGAGATTCAAACAACTCGATTCTCAAGCGAAGAATATCGTATGTGGCCATCTGAGCAAAGGACAGTATGGAAGAGTGAGTGCTTTGGAAACTGCTAAGCTTATCTGGGATAGGCTGTCCAAGGTAAATGAAGGAGTCTCAACTCAGCGTGACTCTCGAGTTGATGTTCTTCGGAATCTCTTCAACCGCTTCAAAAGACTCGACAATGAAAATGTCCAACAAACCTTCCATCGCCTCACTGACATTTCAAATGAGCTTGAAGCCCTCGGTGCCACTGACATCACTGATCATGAAGTGGTGAAGAAACTGTTGAGATCACTTAATTCCTCATTTGACACTCTGGGACTGATGATACAAGAACGTGCTGACTACAAGTCTCTTGATCCTGCTGATATCCTCGAAAGGCTAAACACTCACGAGTTCCAGCTTGCTGAAAAGAGAGATCTCTATGGTTCAAACTATGGCAAACCACGTGCCCTGAAGGCCAAGGCTGTGTCTGACTCTGAATATGAGGATTCTGGTAGTAGCCTTGGTGATCCTGAAGAATTGAGCCAGGAGCTAGCACTGCTTGTGAAGAAATTCCAGAAGTTCTCAAGACGTGGTCGCTTTGGAAAATCCTCAAGAAGTAGTGATTCCTCATCCAGTGACTATAAGAGAAGGTTGTGCCACAAATGCGAGAAACCTGGTCACTATATCCAAGATTTTCCTCAGTGGGAAAAGGAAATGAAGAAGAAGAAATACAAGGATTACAATTCTGATGATGCAAAGAAGAAGAAGAAATCATCAAAATCTTCGTCATCAAAATCCTCAAAGTCTTCATCTCACAAGAAGAGCAGCTCCAAGAAGGCTCGGGCATTCATTAGCAAGGAAATGGACTCTGAAGCTGAATCTGAGGAAAATGATGAAGAGGAGGCGTCTGAAGAATCTGAATCTGGTGTCGCGAGTCTGGCTTTCGCTACTGCTTTCGTCAGCAAGTCCATCTTCAACACTGAAGAAACTGACTCAACCGACAAGCCTGATGAAGATAATGATGACTACGCTCCCACCTATTGCTTCATGGCAAAAGGTGCAAAGGTACTCAAATACAACTCCTCTGAATCTAGTGAAAATGAATCTGATGAGGATCTCAAGCCCAGCTACTCTAAACTTGCTAAGATTGCTGTGAAACAACAAAGGGCTTTTGAGAAGGTTCAAAACATGCTAGACAAAAGTGATGATATGTTGGGTGAAGAAATGGATCGCACTAAAGCCCTGACTGAAAATCTTCAGAGACTTCAGTCTAGGTTTGACAACCTTCAAAGTCATCATAACACTCTCTTATCTGATCATGAGAAACTTTCTTATGAATTTCTTCAAGAAAAGCAAGATCATGAGAAGCTTTCTCTTGAATCTCTTCAAAGAAAGGAAGATCTTGAAAAGCTAAGAGTGTGTTATGAAGATCTTTAGAAGGAGCGTGATTCATTACTAGCTCAACAAATCGGCGCTTCTCAGGAAGAATTTGTTCCTCCATGCTTAAAGTGCATTAAATGTGAATCTGCTAATTCTTCACCTGAATGTTCAAATGCTTCAACTGTTACAAATTCTTCATCTGCCTCTGCTATCACTAATTCCTCATCTGAGGACATTGCTAGTATCACTGACAATGCAGGGCTGAAGGAATTGTACATGACAGGCATGTACAAAAGCCTCAAAGGGCATCAGACTCTTTGTGATGTGCTTAAAAAGCAGATCCTCAACAGAAACCCTAGGAAAGAGGGTATTGCCTTTGAGAGGAAACTCAATGCTGATGGAACATATTGGAAGCCTGAGCAGTACCCCAAAACCTCATGGGTTGCTGCAAAGGGACCTCCAGTTGATCCATCTAACTTATCTGGCTTTACATGTGAATCTCCTCATTCTTCTGATGAGTCATTTGACTCCAACTATAAACTGTTCAAAAATCAGAATGGTGAAATATTTGCTAGATATGTTGGCACTAACTGCAGGAACGGTTCCCCTATGAAGAAAATCTGGGTTCCCAAAAGTTATGTTGAAAGTCTTCATGTGAATGTCCTCATGGCACCACCTATGAAGAACAGGAACCCCAGATCAAATTCTTCATATGGACCAAATTCTTCATATGGATCCAAGTCCTCATACGGACCAAATTCCTCACATGGATCAAATTCCTCAAAAGGATCAAAGTCCTCATATGATTATCATCGTGCTAACAACTCTGTCTCGCAGGGTAGAGCTAAGGGCTATGAATATGTGCATTATTCTTCAAACCATTATGTTCATAAGTCCTCGAAGAATTACTCTGCTTATTCATATGCTTACCCTAACCCCTCTTATGTGAAACGAAATGGTTTGGCATCTTTGCCACCTTTCTCATATGGTGCTTGCAGAGTGATGAATTCTTTGCCACCCCTCCAGATGTGGGTGGTGAAGAAAAAGAACTAATCTCTTCTGCAGGGTCAGGTCTCCAGACATGCTTTAACGTCTGAAGAATTTGCTGGGGACCTGACGAAATTGCCTGAAAGGACGCAGGCGAATCATGATGAAATGAACTTTCATTTCACACGTCCTCATACTGCTATATCTGTTTACTGCTTGATGAAATTCATCTGATGAACTTGATATCATATTCTTCACTGATGAAGCATATGAGATTGTAAGCTACACTAATTCATCTGCAGGATGATCAACCCAAAACTACTGAATGGGTCCTCGATAGTGGATGTACGAATCACATGACTGGTGACAAGAATCTATTGATGGATGCTCCTTTATCACCATCACCTCTGAAGCATATCATCTTTGCTGACAAAGGCAAAAGTTAGGTATTGGGTCTTGGTAAGGTTGCGATCTCTAAGGATAAACACATGGACAAAGTCATGCTTGTTGAGTCCTTAGGATACAATCTCATGTCAGTCTCAATGCTTTGTGATCTTGATATGGTTGTTGTCTTTGGCAAGTATCGCTGTGTTGTGATTATGGAAGCTGACAATTCCAAAGTCTTCGAAGGCTTTAGGAGAGGAGATCTGTATATTGTTGATTTCTCTACAGGACCACAACCAGTTGTGTGTCTACTTGAAAAAGCTTCAGAAGGCTGGCTATGGCATCAACGACTTGGTCACGTAGGCATGAGGAATTTGCACACGCTTGCGAAGAAGAAGCATGTCATTGGCATTGAGAATGTCAAATTCCTCAAGGATACTTATGCGGAGCCTGTGAAGCTGGAAAAATGACCAAGGCCAAGCATCCAGCGAAGACTATCATGACCACTACCCGTCCATTCGAATTGCTTCACATGGACCTCTTCGGACCTAATCATTATTCAGCAGTCACTAATGATGCATCTCTATATGGTTTTGTCATTGTTGATGATTATTCTCGATATACATGGGTACACATTGTTACTTACAAACATGAAGTGCAGGAAGTCTTCAAACAATTTTCCTCGAGGGCTTCAACCAACTTTGGTGTGAAGATCAAGCATATCAGAAGTGACAATGGAACTGAGTTCAAGAATTCCGGTCTTGATGCCTATCTTGATGAACTTGGTATTACTCATGAGTTATCTGCTCCCTATACTCCTCAGCAAAATGGCGTCGTGGAGCGCAAGAACAGAACTCTTGTTGAGATGGCTCGCACTATGCTTGATGAATACAAAACGCCTCAGCGTTTTTGGATTGATGCAATTGATACTGCGTGCCACATCATCAACAGAGTATATCTTCACAAATTCTTCAAGAAGACTGCCTATGAACTCCTCACTGACAAGAAACCCAATGTGAGTTATTTCAAAGTCTTCGGTGCTAAATGTTGGATCAGAGATCCTCACCACAACTCTAAATTTGCACCGAAAGCACATGAAGGTTTTATGCTTGGTTACGGAAAGGACTCGCACACCTACAGAGTCTTCAACATTGTTCTTCACAAGATTGTTGACACTGTAGATCTGCGGTTCGATGAAACTAATGGCTTGCAAAGATAACACCTACCTTCTGTGTTAGATGAACCAGCACCTGAGGATGCTATCAAGCTCAAGGCAACTGAGGATGTCATTCCTACTGAAGAATCTGCTGAAGAATTCATTCCTGTTCATGAAGAACGTCGAGCTGATGCACCTGAAGAACATGATGAGGAAAATGGTGCTGAAGAAAATGCTGATCAAAATCTTCAGCGACAACTAGCTCATCCTCGCGTTGCAAAAGAAGTGCAAGTGGAGAAGATCATCGATGACATTAGCGCACTAGGTCCTCTCACATGCTCAAAAGCTTCACATTTATCTAACTTTTGTGGGCACTATGCTTTTGTCTCTATCACAGAGCCCACTAAGGTAGATGAAGCATTTCTGGAGCCGGAGTGGATTCAGGCTATGCAAGAAGAATTACATCAGTTCGAGCTTAACAATGTCTGGGAATTGGTCAATCGCCCAGATCCTCGCAAGCATAATATCATTGGCACAAAGTGGATCTACCGCAACAAGCAAGATGAAAATGGCCTTGTGGTGAGGAATAAGGCACGACTAGTAGCTCAAGGCTACACACAGGTTGAAGGAATTGATTTCGATGAAACTTTTGCACCTGTTGCTAGACTTGAGGCTATTCGCATATTACTTGCTTACGCTAACCATCATGATATCATCTTATATCAAATGGATGTGAAAAGTGCATTCCTCAATGGTAAGCTTGAGGAAGAAGTATATGTTGCTCAACCCCCAGGTTTTGAAGATCCAAAGAATCCTGACAAAGTCTTCAGACTCAATAAGGCCCTCTATGGCCTCAAGCAAGCCCCTCGGGCGTGGTATGATACATTGAAGGAATTCTTCGTGAAGAATGGCTTCACACCCAGTTCACTCGACCCTACTCTCTTTACTAAATCTTATGATGGTGAACTGTTTGTGTGCCAAATATATGTTGATGATATTATCTTTGGCTATACTGACCAACGTTATAGTGATGAATTTGCCTATATGATGAGTGAAGAATATCAAATGTCTATGATGGGAGAGTTGAAATTCTTCTTAGGTCTTCAAATCCGTCAGCAGCGCAATGGCATATTCATATCTCAGGAGAAATACCTCACAGATGTACTGAGGAAATTCGGCATGCAAGATTGCAAAGGCGTCAAAATTTCTATGCCCACAAATGGCCATCTATGCACTGATGAAAATGGTATTGACTTCGATCACAAGGTATACCGCTCCATGATTGGTTCTTTATTGTACTTATGTGCATCTAGGCCAGATATAATGCTTAGTGTTTGCATGTGTGCCCGATTTCAAGCTGCACCGAAGGAATCACACCATAAGGCTGTGAAGCATATTCTTCGATATCTAGCTCACACACCAACACTAGGATTATGGTACCCCAAGGGCTCTGCTTTTGATCTCATTGGATATTCTGACTTTGACTATGCTGGTGATCGTGTGGACCGCAAGTCAACATCTGGCACTTGTCATTTCCTCGGACGATCTTTGGTCTGTTGGTCCTCGAAGAAACAGAACTGCATATCACTGTCTACTGCTGAAGCTGAATACATTGCTGCTGGCTCATGCTGTGCTCAACTGCTTTGGATGAAGCAAACCCTCAAGGACTATGGCGTGAACGTGAAGAATGTGCCTCTCCTCTGAGACAATGAGAGTGCCATCAAAATTGCTCACAACCCAGTTCAGCACTCGAAGACAAAGCACATTCAGATTCGTCATCATTTTCTTCGTGATCATGTGTTGAAGGGCGACATCTCCATCGAGCATGTGAAGACTGAAGAACAGCTAGCTGATATCTTCACTAAGCCCTTGGATGAGAAGAGATTTAGCAAGTTGCGGTGTGAGCTAAATATCTTAGAGTCTTCGAATGTTCTTTGAAAAGGACACACATCCTAACCCTTATGCAGAATTGATGACTTAGATGTGCAACACATGAAGAAACGTTTTTCTTCAATCAATGAAGAATAACTCTCTAAGTGTGAAGAAATTAATGAAGAATTTGATTCTCAGAACCCTACGACAATTGTACGCAGTGTCTGAAATCATTATTCTTATACGGTGGGCCACGCCACCACAAAAAGTTGAAAATCTTCAACTTGAGCTTTTCCTCATTTTTGAAATTCTTCAGTTTTTCAAATTCTTCAACTTTGCAAAATCTTCACTGTTTCCGTCGTCTTTCTTCATTGGCTATATATATATATATATATATATATATATATATATATATATATATATATATATATATATATATATATATATATATATATATATGAGTTTATGCCCTCTACAGCGTTCACTTATGGCTATTTCTTCAAGTTGCATTTTCTGCTAAGTGAATGTGATCGGACCCTTCCCCCTCTATGCTATACTCAACCCAATCTATTCACAAATTCTTCATGTGCGTTACATTTGTAAACCGTTCAAAGTCTTCACTATGTCCTTGTCAGCTGAAGAAATTGCGAACGAAACGTTAAAACAAATCTTATCTAGATTTTCGGTTTTACCGCTCAAACCGTTCCGCATCCCACGATGCATTATTATAATCACCCTCGATCTTACACGATCTCATCTGCACAGTACGTGGGTGACACATGTCGCGTGAAGGAGAAAGGGCAGGGGCATGTTCGTCCCAAAATCTTCGGGCGAACAGTTTTTACCGTGGCTATAAATACCCCTCTCTCCTTCCTTACTTCATTTACTCCGCTCGGTCGCTGTCTCTCACTCGAGCTCCTCAAACCCTAGCGCCGCCGCTACTCCATCGTCGCCGGTGAGGAAGAGCTTCACTGCCTCGACCTCGTCGCCGTCGTACTTGCGCCGGTTGCGGAAATCTTCACTCCGCCGCCGCCGTAGCTGTCTCCCTCTGCCAAGTTAGGGCGTGGGAGATCTAACTTGACGAACTTCACCGCTGTTCATCTCAGTTCGTCGTGTTCTTCAGTTTGGGTAATTAAAAGTTACTTTTATTACTCACTTTGATTCTCAAGTTTTCCTGAAAATCTTCAAAGGTGTTTTATTCTTCAAATCTTCACACATATGAACACCTCACACACTGTATGCTCTTGATCCATCTCTCTAAGCACTCATTTTCTTCAAGATTCCTCAATTGTGCGGATTTTCGATCTGTACAACTCTGGAACCTAAGACAAGAACGCTTAGTGAAATTCCTCAAGGCTCAACAGGTCAAATTCCTCAAAACTTGTCTTTTCGAAAAATCTTCTGAGAACGCATATGACCTCTCCAAATTCCTCGCACCTACACTCTTTTCACAGGTACTCATGTCCGCTGCTGAATCACTAGGTTCTCATCAACTTAACTCATTTGCAGCGTTCCTCGAAGAAAAACTGCATACCTCTTCAGAGTGCTCAATTGTTCAAATTCCTGATCTGAAGAAAATGGCTAAAGGAAAGAGATCGCAGAAAGGAGGAAAGAAACCGGAGTTCATGACTGCTTTCGAAATCCCTGATGACATATACAAAGACTATTGCACACCTGATGAAGCCAAATTTGGCAAAGAGAACAAAAATCAGCGCAAAGTGCGCATTCAGAGGATTGAACGAAGATGGGCACGAGAATGGAGGGAATATTGATATGTTACTCCTAAGTACATGAAGAAATTCGCCTTAAATCCTCCATGCCCAAGAGCTCCATTGGCACCTGCCAAGTAGCTGATCCCACCAGCATCAAGCGTGGTGAAGACTTTCCTGAAGAATGGGCTAGGCGCCAAGCAAAACTGGCAAGACAAGCCAAGGAGGCAGTGAGAAAATTCAATGAGGATTCTGCCGCTGCTGCTGCTGCTGCTGAGACCTCGGTCAAGCCGAGGAAATCAATGCCGAAGAAGCCTGCTCGTAAGCCAAGCGCTTCACCTTCAGCGCCCTCACGACCAAGTTCCTCAGCTGCGCCCTCACGGCAAATTCCTCAGACTGCTGCTGCTCCCTCAAAGTCCTCAGCAGCTCCCTCAAAGTCCTCAACTCCTGTGCATCTGGCTACATGTCAAAGGACTCAGGGTTTCTCAATTGCTTCTGGTGTCTCAGCGAGTTCCTCAGCTGCACCAATGTCATCATCAGGCCCCACTCCGTTGAAGACTAAAGCAACAGCTGGACGCGGTCCTCGGCCAAGTCCAAGGAAGAAACAGGTTGCATTCCAAGTGCCATCTGATGATGAAGCTTCTGATGAAGAACTTGCAGAAATCATCAGAGACCGACAAGTAAAGGCCGCTAGAGCCAAAGGCACATCTGTGCCACTGCTATTGGATCCGAAGAAAATCCTCGACTACATTGACTTATGGCATAAGGATCCAAACACTCCAATGCCTGATCGGCCTCTGACTCCTGGTCAAAGTCACATGCTGACCCATTTCATCTCTCAAGAGAAATGGAAGTTTGAAAAGGCTCGTGAGATAAAGAGAGCTCAAGCTAGAAAGGAGAAGCTTCTGAAGAAGAACATTGTCAAACTGACACCTGAAGAACTTCTCAAGGCTCAATCTGAGATCCAAGCCCTCAGCAAGGACTTCGATGCATATTATGCTGATTGGCAAGGAGCCAAAGTGAGATTCGTCAACCTGACGAAGAAAATGTCAACTGTTGCAGCCCCATCGCAACAAGAAAATCCTCAGGCTGTAGACTCTGCTCAGCCTGCTGAAGAACATGCCAGCACCGCTGATGACTTTCAGCCTGCTGATGAGAATGTAAGTTCCAGGGGTGATGACTCCATTCCAGCCGCTGAAGAAATTGCCAGGGCATCCACTAGTGGTGCGCCTGAAGAATCTGAAGAAATCAGGGCAACTGCATCAGTTGCGCCTGAAGAAAATCAACCACAGTCCTCAGCTCCTCCCGCGCCAACACCAACTCCAATTCTTCCTTCTGCCTATGAAGTGAAGAAGACCAAGGCTGCAGAGCAAGCTGCAGTGAAGAAAAGGAAGGCATCAGCTGCGTCAAATTCTTCAGCTGCGAAGAAAATGAAGCCAATGACCAGCTCTCTTGAAAGTCCTATTGATGCCATTTCGATTTCCTCCATGTCATCAAAGGAAATTGTTCCTTATGGAGAAGACTACAAGATCCCAAGCGGATCTGATGAAGAAAATCATTCTACTGCTACGTCAGAGCAATTTGATGAAGAAATTGAAGTGGAAACATTCCCTTCAACGCCAGTCGTTTCCTCACCTATGCCTCAGTTCATAGCTGAAGAGGCTGGTGTTGAGGAAATTGAAAACGAAGATGAAGATGTGGATATTGGATGCACTACACCAGTGATGAATGATGACTTTTGGGAAAGTCAGCATCCCAATACTCCTCTCTTCACTCCTATTCAACAAATTCCTCAGTCCCCGGCTATAACTGTTCAAATGGGCTCTGAAGAAACTCATCCCACTTCATCTGTTCATGAAGAAATTCCAGCCGCTAGTGCTGAAGAACCTGCTGCTGTTAATCCTCAAGTAGCACAAGAAGAGGAACCAGAAATTCCTCAGCCTGAAGCACCTGAGCTCGCGATTCCTGAGGTTGTGCTGCAAATCACTGACACTCCTTTGCCCAAGCCGAAGAATCCATTCTCAAGCAAGCAAAAATTCAAGGCTGAAGACTTCTTTTCTGAGCATGTGTTCTTCACTAATTATAATCCATATGACTCTGCTCGCATAAGGAAGAGGCATTTCTGGACTGCTACTCAAGCTAACTTCTATTCCTCAGTGCTCTTTGACAAGGACAAAATCTTCGATCATGAACATATTCCTCATGTGGATATGGAATCTCTGCCGTGCTTCGAGCCAGTGCTCAGTGTTATTCACGATGCAGGACTACTGAATTTCTGCACTGATATCTATGATTGGAATGAAGAACTCATTCTTCAGTTCTATGCCACTCTGCATATCACTGGAGACGCTGAAGATGTCAATTCATGGGTGCTGGATTGGATGACTGAAAACTCTCATTATAAGGCACCAGCAACTGAATTGCTTCGTGTCCTTCCTCTTGATCCTCCCCATGACAGTGCACGTTGCATCTACAATGACCCTGAATTGTCAAATCATTATATGCAAGTGCTCATGAAGCCTTTGAAGCCAGGGCAGGCCCCTCGAACCAAATTCCTCGTCAAGGAATTGCTCTATGTGCCTCGGACTGTCTATCGCATCCTGACGAAGACAATGAGTCCAATCAAAGGCCACGACTCAAATGATGAAGATGTCGTTGGCATCATGAAGAACATGCTTTTCAACATCATTCATGGCGTTCCCGTCAACTTCCATGATTTCTTCATGAGGACTCTGGCAAATGTTGCTATGTCACCTTTCGAGCTGAAGCCCTATGCGCCTTGGATTATGAGATTCATAAGGGCAAGATATTCACTGAATTACAAGGCTGACACTCTGAACCATGGTAGCTACTTGCCTCCCATTGAAGTCCTCAAGCAACCTATTTCATCATCTGATGATAAAGGCAAGGCAGCTGCTGTGATCGATGAAGGTACTCGTCCATTGGATGGTCAATTTCATCCGGCTACATCTTACTCCACCAATGACGACTCTGCTACACATGACACTGCCGCAAATACCTCAGCTAAGCAAAATCCTCAAGCCACAGCACCCAGGGTGATGACTGACCGTGAGTTACTCCTCAGTCTTCATCAGAAGGTTGATCGCAATCACAAATGGGTGAAGCGTCAGTTTGCTGCAATTCTTCACAACATGACCTCAACCCATAATGCAGTGAAGGAAAATCATTATTACCTTCATGAAACCCTCAACCGCACCTAGGCTGTTCTCACTCATGTATATAGCGCGGAAGAACTGAAGACTATGGGTCTCCAGGAAGCATTTGACTGGTCTGCACCACCTCCGAAGAAATTCAAGAGAGTCAAAGTTCCTGATCTGGTGGCCAGCTCTTATTCTTCATCGCGTGAAACTGATGAGCATGAAGATTTGGACGACACTGCGGCAGGCCCTACTTCAACAAACAACCCCGACAACGCTGGCGCTCCTCCATCGACTTGAAATTCTTCAGGGGCGTTAGTCCTCAGTTTCGATCCTTTTGGTCATTTGATGACAAAGGGGGAGAAATCTGAGTTAGTCTTCAAGCGGGTTTATATTATGGGCGTTTTGTTAAGTTACAACTCCCGTTCTTCCGAAACTTTTTACTGGATCGAGTTGTAATCTTAAACCCGATGGTGCCATGATACTTTTGGAAGGTGCATAGTGCTCTGATGATGCACTGTGCTCTGATACTTTTGATGTGTTATTCTGCATGCCTATTCCTCGTTAATATTATTGCATGCATGCTGAATCTCATCAGGCACCATATTTCATCATGCATTTCAAATTCTTCATATTATATATCGAATGTGTGTATGAATTACAAGATATAGGGGGAGATCTCCATGATCCAATTCTTCAAATGTGCATTGCCTCAAAAGCAAATTCCTCACTATGCACATATTCAGGGGGAGTTCTTCTATATCTTGCAATCAAATTCCTCAATACCAGTATTTACACTTCATATATTTATCCCCGTTGAAAACTTAACCTATGTTGTCATCAATCACCAAAAAGGGGGAGATTGTAAGTGCATCTAGTGCCCCTTAGTGATTTTGGTGTATTGAAGACTTATAGGTTAAGGGACTGATGCGTTTGTGAGTGTACACAGGTCTATAAGTCTATGAGGAGTTTGATATTTACAGAGAAAGTCGACCCCTAAAAATGAAGTTCTTCGACTGAAGACTTTGATATTCTGAAGACTTTCTGAAGACTTTGAAAGTGAAGAAATTGGTGTGACCTTGAAGACTTGGTATTCATTTGAGGAACATGAAGCGTGAAGACTTTTGTTTTCGTAGTTTCATTTTCTCTTTCTTGAGTCATAGGAAACACCATACTGTTAAAGGGGGTCGAGGAAATACTAAGGAAAAATTTCCATGTGATGCTCAACTCAAAATCCTACACCTACCAATCCCTTCGAGTGAAGCCATTGGAAATCTCATACAGTTCAGTCAAGTTCTTCAGTGACAGAGACGCAGTCCTTCTGGTCACTGATGACTTTGCTCTGACTGAGGAGTTAGGAATTCGCCAGTGCGAATTGCCTACACAGTGAGGAACATGATAGCCCCGAGGAATTTGAGAGTCAAATTTCCGACCGTTGCTGTGCTGCGCGCCGGCTGTCCCAAAATATCTTATCCACCTAACGGTCATATCATTGAAGGGCATTTATGTCTTATCATGTCGGGCTGCTCCCTAGGCTATAAATAGCCGCCCCCTACAACCACTAGTTGGTTGGCTGCTCCGAGAGAACTTGACACTTGTCATCTGAGAGCAACCCATCCTCCGAGGACTTTGAGCGAAAATCATCAAGTGAGGAAAATCCCAAAACCAAACCCCCACAAACCCAAAGTGATTGAGCATCACTGAAGAAATTGATCCTGCATGGATTCGACGCTTGTTACCTTTGAAGACTGTGCTTCTTCCAGACGGTTAGGCGTCAAGGTCTAGAGCATCCAAGAGGAATTGTGGATCGCCGAGTGACCAAGTCTGTGAAGGTTTGGAAGTCACCTGAAGACTTACCGCGAGTGATTGGACGAGACCTACGTGGTCTTAGTTCAAGGAGGATACGGTGAGGACTGGGTGTCCTGAGTTGCGGCTCAGAGACTGGGTGTCCGGGACTGCGTGTCCTCGAGTTTAAATACTCAGCCGCTCCAACCAGACGTACAACTGAGACAGCAGTTGGAACTGGTTTACCAAATCATTGTCTTCACCAACTAACTGGTTCTATCTCCTCAACCCTTTCATTTCCTCATTACTGTGTTGAATGTTTGTTCATATCTGTGCTTGAAGACTTTGACTGAAGACTTTCACAAATTCCTCAGTTCAATTTCTTCAGTCTGTTTGTCTTCATCTTGTTATCCTATGATTACGCTTTTTGTACTCTGTGCTTGTCTTCATTTCATCATGATGACCATGCTAGTATCCTGTTATGTTTACTTCTGAGTACTTATTCCGCTGCAAGTAGTTCTTCGCTAAGGAATTTCCTCACCAGCAAATTCCTCAGTGAAGAATTCATAAAAATCGCCTATTCACCCCCCCTCTAGTCGATATAACGCACTTTCAACCTTTTTTTACGAAAGCCTCAAATCTATGGAAAACAACATACTGGCCATCTGCAATTATTTGTAATAATTTACAGCCCATTCGCTAATTCTTACGGTTTTTTTGGAGTCGATATTCTTTTTGTTAGCATTACAGCCCATATTGTGGCCACGGTTAAAAAAATATACGAAATTTTGCATATGTCGGTGCGGTCTGAACTATTTTTAATCCTGAAATTTCAAGTTACATTCAGATTGATTTTAGAAATAAATGTATATCAATATACTATCCAATAAATTGTCCACGCATAAAAATCAATGCAATTTAAAATCTCCAAATGAAAAAAAGATATTTGAAACTAATTGCCGGTTTAATGTGTTTTAAAAATGTACAGCCCATTTATCATTACTGATAGGCCATTTTCTCGGCCAGCCGAATGAAGCTCTCCTTGTCTTGAAAGATTTGCAGCCCAACGGGCCTGACAAAGTGACTTACTTGACAAATCACAAAAAAACTGGGCTAGCCATTTTTAGAAAGAAAAAAAAACTATTGGGCTGGTTTGTGGTAAACATAAAAAGAAAAGGCTGCCTAGATAGGCCAGAGTGTCCCGCACAGCCCAGTTGACACCCTGCTTCCATCTCAAAAACAAATTAGATAAATGCCACTCCAATTATGGTGATTCATAAAAATGCCACTGCAATTTCCAAACTTTGAAAAATGCCACTGCAATTTTTGCAAACTTTGAAAAACGCCACTGCAGTTTGCAAACTTTGAAAAACGCCACTCTAGACTTCGAAAAATGCCACTAGAAATGGCATGAAATGGCATTTTTCAAAGTTTGGAAATTGCAGTGGCATTTCTCGGAAACACCAGATTTGGAGTGGCATTTATTAAACTAACCCAAAACAAAAATAACTGGGCGAGCTGCTGGGTCCCTGGTGTCAGCCGCTCGTTGTGCAATTCTCTTGTTTATTGACTACGTCGACAATGGCATGGGACCCAGATGTCAAAAATCCATTAGGAGGAGCCATTTTTTATTGGCTTGAAATAAGGAGGCACTTGCTTGCGTACTGCCATGACCTTGGCGGGTCCCTGTTGTCATCCTCTCCACGTACAATCATCTCCTAATTGTGTACGCGTCAACTTGGTAGGCCCACAAGTCAGCCTCTAAACCCGTGGAGGACAAATACAACCCATTTAAAACAATAACAACACATTCCATATGTTCAAACGGAAAGTTCAACATTCAGAGCAAAGTAGCAGGTCTGATCCACATATAGAGTACTGAACTTCCACGTTGACAACCATCATAGCCAAGTTAACTATCTACTTCCACTAATACTCTAGAAGCGTACAAGTACTAACTTACTCTTAGCTAACTAGACGATGCCGGTCGCCATCTGCGGTACATGCTAAACGCCGGCACCGGCGTCCTGCGCCTCGCCTCGGACTTGCCAGAGGTGCGATAGGGTGCGTTGCTCGCGCACTTTGGCCCTTTCCATGCCGGCGTGGTCCACCGAAGCTTCGGCTTCTAAGCGGGAAACCCACTTGACGAGCTGGTAGTAAAAATCGGTGTCGCGAACGCGTGCGTGCCTGACAGCCTCCAGGGCTATTTGCCGGGCGCTAGCCTCCATGTAGTCGGCCCAGTTGCGGGGCCTCTGCTCGTGACTCAGAGCGTCGGTGCACTGCTGCTCCATGTCCCACTGGTGGTGCAAATCAGCGATACGCTGCTCCTCCGCCAGGCGGTCGCGCTCCAACAACTCCTGCTCCTTTGCCAGACGGTCGCGCTCCAACAAGTCCTTGATCTCCGCATTGCCATCTAAAGACAGATAGAATGCCTCCTCCCTCCGTCTGCCTTCCGGTGAAAACTCGAACACTAGTTCTGGCGGTGACCGCCTCCGGCCTCACCTACTGTCGTGGATTTGTCACGGCAGATGTCCTAGTGAAAGGACTTAGTCGTGGAGCCATCGCTATGGGTTAACTCGAAGGGGTTAAAGCGGACACAAAGACACGAGGGTTTATACTAGTTCGGCCCCTTCGATGAAGGTAAAAGCCTACGTCTAGTTGTGATGGAATTGATGTGGTATCGATGGCTAGGGAGCAAACAAGCTTCGCCTAGGCTCGAGTTGTAGTCGTCTCTCTTGAACCACCGCCGGGTCGTCCCCTTATATACACGGGTGACGCCCGTCGGTCCATAGAGTCCCAACCGGTTCATACTCGTATCCCGGTTGGTATCTCTCTATTCCTAACTTACAATACAAGTTATACACAGGCCGGTTTACGGCTACAGGTTCTAAACCGACTACAGGCCTTGGGCCTTCATCTGCTTATACTACTAATGAAGTTAACCCGGCCCAAGTAGGCCGGTTCACGCCCAGTGGTAATATCCCCAACATTAGGCCCCAGATTGATTTGAACTGGTTCATGTCAATCCTTCACAAAATCTTTGTCTTGGACATCTTCTGGTAATTGGTAAACCGCCATGTCGTCATCATTTCTGGTTGCGGTAAACCGGCATGACGTCATCACGAGGCTATCATTTATGACGCCCTCCTTTATTAATAGATCTGTGACATCCAGGCCATCAGCTCCACTTCCGAAAATTTAGCTCCTGGATTCGCACGCCTGACCTACGTCTGTTGCCTTATAAATAAGACCGAAGGGTCATTTCCTTTTCTTCCCTTCGTCTCTTCTTCTTCGTCTTCCTCACGTCGCCAGCCTTGGAGCTCCGCCGCCGCTGTCGACCTCTGCATCGTCTTGGGCCGCTGCATCAACCTGAACGCACCAGAGTACTGCGGCATCCTTCCGCGTCTTCTTCGTTTCCGGTAAGCCTTCTTCTCTTCTTGACCTAGATCTGTTCTTAGGGTTTCATGTTCGCGCCGTGTTCGTCGCCTATTCATACTCATACCCTGACTCTTGAATGAATCTGTGAACCCCTGCTCTGTTTAATAGTAATCTTTTAGCATCCGCCTGTAATTTCACACCTAAGTCCATAGATCTCACGTATATATCCACTCATTGGTTCACTTCTGTTCTGCCTCACTCTTTTGAGTATTTTCTGTTTTTCTGAGCTTGCTTTAGATCCACTACTGCAATAAGATCTTGTGAAACCTGTTTCTGCATACTTAGCCATCCACAACTTCGATTGCTGCCAATGTTTAGATCAGGCGGTTTAACTTAATATAGAAAAAGTTAGTAAACCGGTATACACCATTAGTCCCCTTGTTGAACCGCCAGAACCCATATGATGCCACTTCATAGAAATCCGGTTTATGTGTACTGCCTCCGGTTTAACATTTGCTCATATCAGCACCTTCTTTTATCCAACATATTCTTGAACCAGAATCACCTATTTCTTGTAGATCTCACCATGGCCAAACAAGTATATGAGTGCAATTGGGTTCCTTCTCGCGTCACAGAAACTCAGTTGGATGATTTAGTTCTGATCGGCGCTTTAGACAGCAAAGACACGATCCACTGGAGGGTTCCTGGTAATGAATGTCCTCCCACACCTCAAGAGGGGGAGGTTGTGGTCTTCGCAGATCATTTGGCCCGGGGCTTCAAACCGCCTAGTTCAAAGTTTTACCAGGATGTATTAGCCAATTTTCAGCTCCGTCCGCAAGATATTGGCCCCAATTCTATTACCAACTTATGTCACTTCCAAGTGCTATCTGAGGTATATCTTCAAGAGGAGCCTTCAGTCGAATTGTTTAGAGACTGCTTCCACTTAAATCGCCGCACTGAATTTACTGACGGCCCCAATACCGAATTGGGCGGTATGGCAATTCAAAAAAGAAAAGAGATCACTTATCCCCACGTCAAACTACATACTCACCCCAAGGAGTGGAATGCAACTTGGTTTTATTGCAAAGACACCTCCCCTGACAATGAAAATCCCTTGCCTGGCTTCCGTCCGGAGCGGCTCAGCAACACTCACCCCTTTCCACAAAGATTAAGTGCCAAGGAGAGAAGTAAATATGCTCCACAACTGTCCAGGCTCCGAGCCTTTATGTCCAACGGTTTAACGGGAATAGACCTTGCACGCTGTTGGATATCATGGAGCATACTGCCTCTCAGCCGGCGCTCCGGTTTGATGTGCAAGTATACTGATAGCGTCGATGACCCACTCCGACACACTAAAATCCAACTCTCTGATGATGAAGTCACAGATTCTGTGAAGAAGATGTTGAATGAACCGGAGCACCTCTGCGCTCAAACCGGTCTGCCTCCTTACTGCGCCACCAACAAACCGCCAGCGGTAAGATTTTGATTGTTCTGTTATTGAACCTGTTACTGCTTTCTCCGTCTGACATTAATTACTGCTGAACCAGGGTGATAATCCGTTTTGGAGCAAGAAGCTTCCACAAGACAAAACAGAGAAGGCAGGATGGTCAACCCAGCCCAAGACCAAGGTTATCAAGAAGCCAGCTTACAAAAGGAAAACCACCGCTTCCTCTGATCCAGCTATTGATGATGATGTGGGTAACCCGGACCTTGAGGTAGAACTTGATTCACTAGGCTTACTTTTTACACGCCTTATTGATGATGATACTTGTCAGGACGACGCTGAAGCCAGTAATGCTGAAGTCACTGAGGTAACTATTCTCTCTTCTGATTCAGAAATTTTGCCTTTGCCAAAATTTCGCCAAGCAAACCGGAAAGTTAAATTTTCTCATCCTCTTGCTTACTTGGATCCCAAATTTCTTATGAAGACTCAGCAACATGAAGCTCGCCGCACAACCCGGCATAGTGGCCAGGTAGTTACCTCCGCCGGTTTACCAAACAGTCCGGTTCGAAAACGCCGCTCCGAGGTCTCCGACCTTTTTATTGATTTATATCCTAAAGCGGGTTTCTTCCGTCAACCTCTTAATCCGTCCGACTCTGATTATCAGGTTACTTCTCATTCATCCTCTGGTGAATCGTCGGCCACTCAGCTGCCGCCACTGAAAACGGTTCTTGGGTAAGCTAGGCTGAACATATGCTTCCGGTATACTGTGTAATAGCTCATGCTGTTCCTTGACTCTTTGTTTTTCTTTCAGGGCTAAACCTAAACCGAGCAAGAAGGCCCGCCTGGACAAAGCGGCTGAAGAAGATGTCGCCCCAGAACAGGATAAAGCGCCAGATCTTGAAGCTTTTGCTCATGAAGATATTCCCAATGATCCTCCTTTGCAAGACGATGCTATTCCTGAGGAAAGGCCTATCAATACCTCAGTCTCTGTTGACCCGCCTGCCAGCTCCGTCCGGATTGAAAAATCCCACAGTCCTGCTGATAAACCGACCGCACCAACGCAAACCGGTGAGTCTAAGGATGATGATGTTGTAATTACCGGCGTAGGTCGCTTTGAACCAGGGAATCCTGTTGCTTTAACCAAGCATACAGTGAAAGATGATTTTTCTGCCAAGAACAAAGGCAAATGGGATGTAGAACTGGAAACATATGCTGCTCTTAGTGCCCAAGACCTGCATTCTGGTTACTTGAACCGGCTATATACTAGCCGCGACTGCGAAGCTGGCCTAGTAAAGATGATGAGAGACAAATTTGAGGTAATTACCTTGTGTTTCTTCTTTACTTCCTGCCACTGTATTAATCCTCCTAGCCCCCAAGGGCCGGTTTGTAACCTTCTTCAAACCGGGACTTGAGCATAATCCTCAGTACTTTGAAATCCGTCAATATAGCCCCCAAGGGCCGGTTCAACTTAATAGAGTTAAACCGGGACTCCAAAAATGATTGTAACATCAGAACATAATTGAGCAAATAGCCATTAGCCCCCAAGTGCCAAGTTGAATACCTGTATTGAGCTTGGGACTTTCCAATAGATGAAAATTGAAGGTGCATTAGCCCCCAAGTATCGAGCGTATAACTTGTTATGTGGTTGATACTTCAAATTCTTGTACTGTTTTGTTTAAAGCCAAGTACTGTCTGTATGCAGGCTGAAGTAAGGGTCAAAGAGGACCGGATTACTGATCTGCAGGAAACCTTGAAAACCCAACAGGCTGAAACAGACAAGGCAAGGGAAGAATTAACCAGCGCCTTGAGCATCACTGAATAGCTGAAGGAGGGCTTCAAGAAAGAGCGGGCTGATTGGGCCGCTGAGAAGGCCGCTTTAACAAAAAGAGCGGAAAATGCTGAGGCTGCCCTTAAACCGGTGGTAGATGAGCTGACCGCCGTAAAGCGGCAAATACACTCCATGACCGCTGCTATCTTTGGTAAGCTCCTTTTAGTTTCTGTGACAACTCTAGCTTGCTTATAATAAATCCGGTTTGAGATCATCCCTGTATTGTTGCAGGTACACGCATTGGGCACTTAGGGTCAGATGTGCGGAAGAAGCTGAAGGCTGCCTACACCTTAGTTGAACAACTGTATACCGGAGCACAACGGATCATCACCACAGCCTCTCATAACAATCCGGCACCCTCTCTAATTCAGGACACTCTTAATAGGTTGTCCATGCTTCCTGCTCGGATTGAAAAGCTGAAAAAATCTGCTGCTCGAACCGGAGCCATTAACGCCTTAATCCGGGCAGAGGCATGGGTGCCGAATTTCGATCCTGTAGAGGCAGCTCAAGGCTATCCCAGCCTGAAGGAAGATGGCCCCGAGTTCAATGAAGATGATTTGAGGGCAATAAACCGTGCAGTGCGCCCTCTGGCCTGTCAATTAGCTGAAGAGGCAGACTTGACGCATTATCAAGCTCAATACAACGATCAGAACAAGCGAGTGCCTGCCCCAACTCTTGAAGCGGAGAGTATGATTCCTCCAATCCGTAAGCATACTTACGCTCCTGATATTGAACCGTCTTCTCTGATCCATGAAGAGGCTGTCTTTCAAGCTTTAATGGGAATCGACTGGACCACTGTTGATTTCCAGCCAATGGATAGAGACGACGAAGCTGAAGCGGCGCAGGACGATGAGCAGGCTTAAACCGGAAGCCGGTTTAAATAGCTGCCTTACGATGACCTGCCAAAATAACAATGATCTTATTTGGGAACCGTGTTGCCTTGTAATAGGATAGTTAACACTTCCGCCTTGAATATGCCTTCGCGCATAAGTACTGATGCTTTTGCTTGAAAAACCTTAATTTATTTTTCCTGCAATCAGAAAAACTTGAACTTCGGTGGCGGTGATACCGCCAGCCAGTTTATGATCTTGATATATATATATATATATATATATATATATATACAAAATAGGCGATACAAAGTACCTGCCATATCTGGGCATGAAGCCGGCTTAGCCAAGGCTTGAAGCGGAGGTTTTATAAACCATTACCGTCAAAGGGGGAGAAAACAGCTCCCATATAAACCGTGCTGGGTCATTACAAGCCCCTCTGTTACTCCATGATGTTAACAGGAAAGGTAAACCGGACATACTTCTCCGGATTAAAAGGAAATCAAATCCATCGGCTGAACCGGAAAAAAGGTGTTGTTGGCATAAAGGAGACACAACAAAAATTAAGAAAAACAAGCCATAAAATAAATATGGAAGCAAAGGCAATGATAAAAATCATTTTGCAAAAAATATGCTATACTGAGCTGATCATATGGTGTTACCATGGTCGGACAGGACCAAGCCCCCAATAGGAGTGACAATGATTCAAGTCAGCCAGGTCCCCAAATGAAACCGTGGTATATATGCCAATCAAAAGGCGTGGCAATGGTTCGGGTTCGACCAAGCCCCCGGGTGATTTTGTGGCCTTAGGCCGATCAAGAGGCGTGACTGGTTCAGACTTGACCATGTCCCCAAGTGATCTGGTGGCTTTCGCCTATCAAAAGGTGTCGCGTTGGTTCGGACGCGACCAAGGCCCCAAGTGATATAAAAAAGCAAAATTCAAGGGGTAAACCGGAGGCCGCTTTAAAAACAGAACCACTCCATGTAACCACGCATGATAAGAAAAGACAGAGACCCCGCTTTAGCTGAGGCTCCGGTTTTATTATATCAAAGATAGTATATACACTGTCATAATATGTACATAGATAGAGCCGATGGCTCAAGTGTAGTAAGGCCGAAGATGAGCTATGTTCCACGGCCTGTTGGTCTCCTCCTCTGATGCGCGTGAGTCTTTATGCTCTCGAATATCAATCAGATAGTATGACCTGTTGTGCAGATTCTTGCTGATCACGAAAGGTCCCTCCCAAGGTGGGGATAACTTGTGCATATCTGTCTGGTCTTGGATGAGTCGAAGCACCAAATCTCCTTCTTGAAAAGTTCTGGTTCTAACCCGGCGACTGTGATAGCGACGAAGATCTTGTTGATAAATCGCCGAACGGGCAGCCGCTATATCACGCTCCTCATCCAATAGGTCCAAAGCGTCTTGCCATGCTGTCTCATTGTCTGCTTCAACATAAGCTGCTACACGAGGCGAATCGTGCCGGATATCACTAGGGAGAACTGCCTCTGCTCCGTAGACCATGAAAAACGGCGTGTATCCTGTGGATCGGTTGGGCGTAGTATTGATACTCCATAGCACAGATGGTAGTTCTTCAACCCAACATCCTGGTGTTCTTTGCAATGGAACCATAAGCCGGGGTTTGATGCCTCGCAAGATCTCTTGATTTGCCCGTTCTGCCTGCCCATTGCACTGGGGGTGAGCCACTAACGATACGTCAAGTCGGATGTGCTCACGTTCATAGAACTCCTTCATAGCGCCCTTGGATAAATTGGTACCATTGTCAGTAATGATACTGTGTGGAAATCCAAACCGGAAAATCACCTTTTTGATGAACTGCACCGCTGTTGCTGCATCACACTTGCTGACAGGCTCCGCTTCAACCCACTTGGTAAATTTATCAACTGCCACCAAAAGGTGGGTTTTCTTATCCTTTGATCTTTTAAAAGGTCCGACCATATCCAACCCCCAAGTCGCAAACGGCCAAGTGATTGGGATCATCCTCAATTCTTGCGCCGGCACATGAGCACGCCTTGAAAATTTCTGACATCCATCACACCGTTTAACCAAATCCTCCGCATCAGCATGCGCTGTCAACCAGTAGAACCCGTGACGAAATGCCTTTGCCACCAGAGACTTTGAACCGGCATGGTGTCCACAATCTCCTTCATGGATTTCTCGTAAGATTTCACAGCCTTCTTCAGGAGAAACACAACGTTGAAACGCCCCTGATACACTGCAATGATGCAATTCTCCATTGACAATCGTCATAGACTTGGATCGCCGGACTATCTGCCTGGCTAAAATCTCATCCTCCGGCAACTCTCCCCGGTTCATGTACGCAAGATAAGGAATTGTCCAATCCGGAATGACATGCAGGGCTGCCACCAATTGAGCCTCCGGATCAGGAATAGCCAAATCCGCTTCACCTGGGAGCTTAACTGATGGGTTGTGCAACACATCAAGAAAGACATTAGGCGGGACCGGTTTGCGCTGAGAGCCCAACCGGCTTAAAGCGTCCGCCGCTTCATTTTTTCGACGGTCCATGTGATCCACTTGATAACCTTTGAAGTGACCTGCAATATTATCCACTTCACGACGATATGCAACCATGAGCGGGTCCTTAGAATCCCAAGTGCCAGACACCTGTTGAGCCACGAGGTCCGAGTCACCAAAGCACTTAACCCGGCTTAAGTTCATCTCTTTAGCCATCCGGAGACCATGGATCAAGCTTCGTACTCAGCTGCATTATTAGTACAAGCGAACATTAAACGGCGAACATAACAAAACTTATCACCTCGTGGGGAAGTTAATACGACTCCAGCCCCCGAGCCTTCCAATTGCCTGGATCCATCAAAATGAATAGTCCAATATGTGTGATCCGGCTTCTCCTCTGGTGCTTGCAACTCCGTCCAATCATTGATGAAATCAACAAGCGCTTGAGACTTCACCGCCGTCCGAGGCACGTACTTCAATGCGTGTGGCCCAAGCTCTATATTCCACTTGGCAATCCGGCCAGTCGCCTCCCGGTTCTGTATGATATCGCCCAAGGGAGCTGAACTAACCACTGTGATGGGGTGCCCTTGAAAATACTGCTTCAACTTCCGGCTTGCCATGAAAACTCCATATACCAGCTTCTGCCAATGCGGATACCTTTGCTTGGATTCAATAAGCACCTCGCTGATATAATAAACCGGCCGCTGAACCGGATATTCCTTGCCTGCCTCCTTGCGTTCCACCACAATAGCCACGCTAACTGCCCGAGCATTGGCCGCTACGTATAATAATAACGGCTCCTTGTCGACCGGAGCCGCAAGAACGGGCGGATTGGCTAATTGCCGCTTTAAATCCTCCAATGCTTCATCAGCAGCCGGACTCCAGATGAATTGATCTGTCTTTCTCAGCATCTGGTACAAAGGGATAGCCTTCTCTCCGAGGCGGCTGATAAACCAGCTCAGTGCGGCGATCCGGCCTGCCAAACGCTGAACATCGTTGATACACTTCGGTTTAGCCAGGGAGGTGATAGCCGTAATCTTCTCCAGATTAGCCTCAATTCCTCTGTTGGACACAAGAAAACCCAGTAACTTGCCTGCCGGAACAACAAAGACATACTTGGCCGGGTTAAGCATCATATTGTAAACTCGCAAGTTGTCAAAGGTTTCCTTCAAATCATCCACCAGCGTCTCCTTCTGCCTTGACTTGACTACAATATCATCCACATAGGCGTGCACATTGCGGCCGATCTGTTTATGCAGGCAATTCTGTACACACCGTTGATAAGTGGCTTGGGCACTCTTGAGCCCGAAGGGCATAGATACATAGCAGAAGGCTCCGAAAGGAGTAATAAACGCTGTCTTCTCCTGGTCCTTAACCGCCATTTTGATCTGATGATATCCAGAATATGCATCCAAAAAACTCAAACGCTCACAACCCGCCGTGGCATCAATGATCTGGTCAATGCGGGGGAGGGCAAAAGGATCCGCTGGACAATCCCTGTTAAGATCCGTGTAATCCACACACATACGCCAAGTGCTGTTTTTCTTAAGAACCAGCACCGGATTAGCAAGCCACTCTAGATGGAATACCTCAATGATAAAACCAGCTACTAAGAGCCTGGCCACTTCCTCTCCAATGGCTTTGCGCCTTTCTTCGTTAAACCGGCGGAGAAATTGCTTTACCGGTTTATACTAAGGATCCACATTAAGAGTGTGCTCAGCGAGTTCCCTCGGTACACCTGGCATGTCAGAACGTTTCCATGCAAAAATGTCCCGATTCTCACGGATGAACTCGATGAGCGCGCTTTCCTATTTAGGGTCCAAGTTGGCACTGACAGTGAACTGCCTGGATGAATCGCCGGGCATGAAGTCAACAAGCTTGGTCTCAGCTGCCGATTTGAACTTCAGATCCGAATCATGCTCTGTGGTTGGCTTCTTCAAAGGGGTCATGTCCGCCGGATCAACATTGTCCTTATAATATTTCAACTCTTCCGTGGCACAGACCGACTCTACATAAGCCGCATCACCTTCCTCACATTCCAAAGCAACCTTACGGCTCCCATGAACCGTTATTGTCCCCTTGTAACCCGGCATCTTGAGCTGCAAGTAGATATAACAAGGCCGCGCCATGAATTTGGCATAAGCCGGCCGCCCAAACAAGGCGTGATACGGGCTCCGGATTTTCACCACCTCAAAGGTTAGTTTTTCGGATCGGGAATCATGCTCGTCCCCAAAAGCCACGTCCAGGGCTATCTTACCAACAGGATATGCTGATTTGCCAGGCACCACACCATGGAACACCATATTAGACGGTGTGAGATCTTTGTCTGTTAGCCCCATGCGGCGGAATGTCTCATAGTATAGGATGTTAATACTGCTCCCTCCATCCATGATTACCTTGGTGAATTTATAACCTCCCACCTGAGGGTCTACCACTAATGCTAGCTGGCCCGGATTGTCAACCCGGGGTGGGTGTTCCTCCCTGCTCCACACGATAGGCTGCTCCGACCAGCATAAGTAACGTGGTACGGCCGGTTCAACAGAGTTCACTGCTCGCTTGTGGAGTTTTCGGTCGCGTTTATCCAAGCTAGTTGTGAAAACATGATATTGCCCATTGTTCAACTGTTTTGGCTGGCTCTGATAACCCGACTGCTGCTGCTGCTATTGACCGTTCTGACTATTCTAGTTGTTGTGACCGCCCTGATTGAGACCTGAACCGGAAGCTCCATCGTGACCCGGCCCATGGAAACCGGATCCTGAACCGTCACCTGACCCGCGGTCATACCGGAAGGCATTAGAGTTTTTAAACTCCTGCATAATATAACAATCCTTCCAAAGGTGGTTAGCCGGTGCCTCCTTCGTCCCGTGCTTTGGGCAAGGCTGATTCAACAAATAATTCAAACGATTCGCGTTAAGATTTGGAGACCCATTACGATTTGCCGCTTTACCTCTACGCCGCTAACCCCTGTCCTGTGCGTTAGTGTTAGCCACAAAGTCCATGCTGCCATCCGCCTTGCACTTGCCTCCGTTTCCATGACCCGCCAGTTTGTACTGTTGCCCCTTGGAGTTGCTATTCTTCTTTCCCTTCCCTGCTTCATCATCGTCAGTCTCGGGATCCTTGGTACTATCCGAATCAGCATATTTCACTAAAGCGGCCATGAGAGTTCCCATGTCATTACAAAACCGCTTCATGCGCCCTAATTTCAATTTTAAAGGCTTAAACTGGCAGTTGCCCTCCAGGGTTAAGATCGCAGAATCAGCATTGATCCTGTTAGACGAGTGCAAGACCTCCGAAACGCGGCGTACCCAATGGGTTGTTGATTCTCCATCCTCCTGAACACAAGCCGCCAGGTCTACTATGGACTTGGGCTGCTTGCACGTATCTTTGAAATTCTGGATAAACCAGGCCCGCAACTGGGCCCATGAGCTGATAGAATTAGGTGGCAGGCTTTTCAACCAAGTACGGGCCGTGCCTTCAAGCAACATGGTGAAGTACTTTGCACACGCGGTTTCATCCACATCTAGCATCTCCATGGCCATCTCATAACTCTCTACCCACGCTTCCAGAGACAAATCAGCGGTGTAGGTCGGCACCTTGCGCGGACCCTTAAAATCCTTAGGCAAGCGTACATTGCGTAAAGCGGGGACTAAACAAGGCACTCCCAAAGCGGATGCGACCCCCGGCCCGACAGAGGTGGTAGGACGAACCGGTGTAAGCTGACCCGCCTCGTTCTGTGCTGCTAACTCGGCCTCCCTTCATGCCCGGGCCCGGTCCACCACATCCTGAGCATCACGAACACCACCTGCCGGGTTATTGCCACGGGCCGCTTCACGGCCTCGCGCATTGCTCGATATGGCTGGTTCATCCATGCACCTGCTATAGCTCCGGCTTGGACGAGGTGTGGAGTGAATCCGATCGTGGCTGTATGAATATGCCTCATGTTGAATCAGTGCGGTCCGGAGAAGTTCCTTAACCCGGCACGTCTCTATCGCTTGCGGAGAATCCCCTTCGACCGGGATAGCCTCTAATCGCGCAGCAGCTGCAACAAGATTGTCCATAGGATTAGAATAATGACCCGGAGGTGTCTGAACCGGCGGAGGAATCACAATGTTCTGTTGAGGAGGTTCCATCAGGCGGGGTTGGACTGTCACCCCTGGCCCTGGTGCCTCGATCCGGTTTGCCTCCAGGTACTGCAGCGGATTACTGGGTCCAGCTCCCGGAGTGTGAAAGAGATTTCGAGGGTCAAACCCTAACGGCAGGCGTGATCTGTGCTTCCGCTTCAAGACCTCCTGTGATGCGTTCTGGTCAAGCATGAGCTTATAGGCCTGGGCGTCCAAAGCGGCCCGCTCTGCGGCCATCCTGTCCTTTTCTGCTGCCAGATCTGCTTTGGCTTGTACAATCTGCTCTCTCACCTTTGCAATCTCTGCATCATGGGCCTCCTGATCCGCAAGATTGGCCTCTGCCATAAGCGCGGCTAGTGCATCAAACAGATCAGACAGAACTTGAACCGGCGGGCGCACAAGGCCTCCTGCCCCTGCTGCCGCTGCCGCTGCTGATCCGGAGAGCATTGCTGCGACAGTCGAAGAGTGATTCGCCGCCTGTGTGCCGGCCATGAATATTCCAACCCGATTGATCTGACCTGGGGGGTCCGGAATACTGTCGCCATCGGAACAGCCCCTAACCTGGTCGTCTTGCAACTGGTATAGTGATCCGGTCTCTCCGGTCGAGGACTCGTCGCCGAAATAGACGACGGTCTCGCTACCGTGTTCTGACTCGTCCTCACGCTCTCCTCTGTGGATGACTCCAGCGAAGGCACGCTTCACGGCCGGTTTAGCCTGGGTAGATCTCGCACGCTGAGCCGTCTCGACGAGGTCGGTGCAGATGTCCGGCTCAGGCCCAGGCTCACCGATCTTGCCGATGAAAACATGTATGCCACCAAAGGGGACCCGGTACCCGTACTCGATCGAATCGGCCTCGGGACCCCATCCTGCGTCGTCGATGTAGATCTTGCCATGACGACTCTTGGTCATCCGGCCCACAGCATAGCCTTCGAGTCCTTTGAGCTTGCCCTCCAAGATCGTCAAACCATCGTGCGATAGCCCCACGATGGGCGCCAACTGTCATGGATTTGTCACGGCAGATGTCCTAGTGAAAGGACTTAGTCGTGGAGCCATCGCTATGGGTTAACTCGAAGGGGTTAAAGCGGACACAAAGACACGAGGGTTTACACTAGTTCGGCCCCTTCGATGAAGGTAAAAGCCTACGTCTAGTTGTGATGGAATTGATGTGGTCTTAATGGCTAGGGAGCAAACTAGCTTCGCCTAGGCTCGAGTTGTAGTCTTCTCTCTTGAACCGCTGCCGGGTCGTCCCCTTATATACACGGGTGACGCCCGTCGGTCCATAGAGTCCCAACCGGTTCATACTCGTATCCCGGTTGGTATCTCTCTATTCCTAACTTACAATACAAGTTATACATCAGGCCGGTTTACGGCTACAGGTTCTAAACCGACTACAGGCCTTGGGCCTTCATCTGCTTATACTACTAATGAAGTTAACCCGGCCCAAGTAGGCCGGTTCACGCCCAGTGGTAATATCCCCAACACCTACCGTGGACAGGCGGGGGCATGGCGGACGTGGCGAGCGACGTCGGGCCGGTGGGGGCTTATGAGGATATGGCGAGTTGGGTCACGGTGCCACCGGAGAAGGCCGGGAAACATCACTTATAGGTGGAAGGTAGCGCGACGGTCATAGGAATTCAATGCATAAGCAGGCATGGCTTAGCGCGCCAGCTTGCCGTGGAAAACTAGAGAAACTGGAATTATATCTGTGGCGTCCCATCCTGTCTCGGTCGTACACCGGCATGACGGTCAAATGAGTGCACTCGAATCATCTCCCTCCTTGTCAATAATGATTCCACGGATTTAAAAAGCCCGCAACAAGTAAAGCGCATCTTTTTTCGCATCTGTTAGCTGCCTTAATTACGGCCGGCTGCATGCAGGCACTCAGAATCGCTCACAACCAGTACGGGAGCAGGATGCAACGAGTCGCAGCCGAGGGCACGCATGCAGCCACTTAAATCGCTGGAATTAATTAGGCTTAAACTTCTGCATGCCGTTAATTATTACCATGCCTTGGTCTTGCTGCTTTGCTCACGGGGCTAATAAACCCGGACGGAGGGAGTACCTTGGTTAGTGAGAGGTTTGAATTAAGCCCTGCAAACCGGAAAGGAGGTACTAGTACGTGCGTGATCCGCTATTTATTCGTGTAGGATCGAATAGGTCGTTTCTTGAATTGAGCCCTGCAATCCGGAAAGGAGGTAGTACGTGCATGATATGCTATTTATCCGTGTAGGATCGAGTAGGTAGGATAGTGTAGCTTGTCAGTTTCTTCAGAGGTAGGCATTTTTATTCAAAAAACTGCCACTTTGGATCTTGCGTCACAAATAAAACTGCCAGGAGCGCATTAGTAGGCTAGCTAGTGATCGATCAGTAACTTGTAAACACTGAGCGAACAGAATTAAGTATTTGTTAATGCATCTCAATGATTCACAGATCATATACAAATATGTAGCTCCAAAAGCAAAGATCAGCCACTTCGGATCTTGCGTCGCAACTAAAACCAACTAGTACGATTCCCATACATAAGATCAACATGTTAATGCATCTCAATGATTCACAGATCATATACAAATATGTAGCTCCAAAAGCAAAGATCTAGAAAAAACATTTGTTCTTCCTACTGACATGGATGCTTCTCTTGGGCAACATTTAGTACAGACTGAAAGACAAGTTTGTTTGTCAAGTCTACAATTCCTCTTGCAAACGTAAGTGGTTTCACCAACAGCTGGAACCATGAGAATGAACCACACATGATGGAGGAACATCCACTGCAATATGATTTGGTCTTCTCTAGATCACACAACGAGACTATTTTCGGAATACAAACTTTAACTTAGGCAAAATGATGCCCATTGTATAATGAGACCAAAGCAATGAAGCACCTAGTGTTGGCCAATAAATAGTACAGTACTACTTTTCTGCAGTCCATGAAGTGACTATCCGATCTTTCTGTGTCTATTTTCAAATGGCACTACATGCAGTGACTATACTATTCTCTTGTGCAGTTCAACCAAAATTGCGGTCACTTTGTTTGTTTGCCAAATAGCAACGGGCAGACATCTCTGTCTGCACAAATATCAAGTAGCTAGTAAACATATACCACACCTTGTATTTTCGGTTTAAACATGTCTCTTCCGCTTAGCATCTGTCATGTTCTGCACTGGACAATTTGATACAGTTATGTTTTGCCCTGGACAATTTCATACTGAATTGATTTGCTAGTTCAGAGTAGAAATATAGTGCATATTCTTCATCAGACCAAGGATATCCATGTTCGCATTGATGGAAGAGGTGAAATCGATACAACCGAAATTGAGCATCCAATCATTGAATTATGTCCTGCACCTCCAATGTAGGTCCACCCTGCCAATAAATTCACATGCAAGCCACTAGTATTACTATCTAATGATAGTACAAAAAGAGTAGCAAGATAGTAGCAAACCATGTACCTTCGTAATGAACAGCTCATAGTGCCACCAATTGGATATAAAGGTTTGGAAGAAAACATGCTCCTAATGTTGAACCAGATGGACTTTTTGTGCAATTCCACTAAAATCGAGCATCCCTGTTTGCATAGATATTGAAAGTGTGATTACTGTAAAAACGACACTAGTTGAAGCATAGACTCACAAATATAAGCATTCCAACTTCTTAATGGAAAAGGTAGCAAGATTGTTTCTAACCACCTATTTGAAGGAATAAATAAGGCAACAATGGCTGATGTCAGAAAGGCGTATATAGTTCTTTTTGAAAGAATGATCGACTCCTGACCTTTCCTCTTCTTTTAAGCATATTTTGTGCAGCTCAACTAAAATAAAATGCCATCACCGCCTTGACAATTCAATGACACTGTACAAAAGGAAATGACTTAACATTACATCATGATGTCAGGTATGTAGTCGACATGCATTAGATACAAACATATAGACCTCCTCCGATAACATAATGAACATTAATTTTAACAAAGGTGTGACTAGCTTTACCGGGATAATTTGAGTCAACTCTACACCCTCTGTTCCTTAATATAAGACGTTTTCACGGTTCAATTTAAAGTACCCAAACGTCTAGTATTTAGAAAAACAGGTAGTAGTTTTCTTGAGCACATATCTGGGAAAGCATGCCACACTTTATTTATGTCCATACGCTAATGCAACACCATTCGAATACTACAAATATACACTATTCTAGTGGCTAGTGCAACAGTAGAGTAGTTAGTTTATTACAGGGTACAGTACAATGGTTTTACTGAAGATATTTCAATAAACTCTAGCACTGGAAGATTTCTATAAGAATTAACAATACGAAATGTAAAGGTAACAAGTTTCAGCATTGGTATACTAGTTGTGCATGAGCATTAAACCAAATACAAAAGTCTTAAGGTAACTAGCATTATTAACTAATGACAGTATTAAAAAATTGCAAACCATGTACCTCCAAGGTAAATATCATTTCGAACTCATGGGGACCTTAAAAATTGCTATCCCAATCTTGATAATTGATCAAACATAAAAACTTGATCGAACGAATCAATAGAACAGCCGGAGGAGGAGGTGCCCACTCTTGACCTTTCCTCTTGTCTTCATAATTTTTTGTGCAGCTTAACCAAAATAAAATGACATCAGCACCTTGGCATTTTGGTGACACTATACAAAAAAATTAATTTATCTCATGAAAGTGAGTTATGTAATCTATAAGCATTAACAGTGCAAAAATCTGAAGGTAGTAAGAAGTTTCATCCTTGGTATACTGGCTGTGCAACAGCATTAGAATGCCTTAGCTGAAAAATCTTTAATACATCCACAATCAACAGCTAACCCTGAAATAATCCAGTGACATTAAATGACATTCACTACAAAAAATACACTTTCGTGATGATACGTGTTTGTCACAGTAGGTCGCGTTTTTTGTCATGCATGCACATCCATGACAAATTTATGACAGAATCAAGATAGTCATACATGTGCTGTCGTAGAACTGTTCCATGACATTACCAAAATTATCATCACGGAAGTGTCCACTTCCATGACGATAAATCGCGCGTCACAGAAGTGCTTTCGTCAAGGGTGACCGACACGTGGCATCCACCGTAACGGAACACCGTTAAGCTATCGGGTCGGGTTTTGGATCCGATAACCCGTTAACAGCCCCGACCAATGGGGATTTTCCACGTGTAAAATCATCATTGGCTGGAGGAAACACGTGTTGGCTCATCGTTGGGACAGATGTCATCCACTCATTGGACAGAAGGCGCCTATGATACGTCGACACTTGGCCCGGCCCAACAGAGGCCCATTCCTGTGAAAAGGCCGGCCCATTTGACTTGGTCAAAAGGTGGCGGGCCGGCCCATGTAAAGCCTGTTAACGGCCTTTTCGCATATAGCCCATTTACAGCCCGCTAACCCAAGGCCCGTTACGCCCTATCCGAATTAGGCCCAGTAGCATCATCTGGGCCACCCAATATGATTCCAGCCCATTTTCACTTCTGGCCCATGTATGGCCCATGACGTCTTTCGGCCCATATGAGGCCCTGTGTAACTCTTGGCCTATTAACGGCCTGTGGTGAAACTGGCCCGTAATGAACAATGTATTACTTTACACCCATTAACGGCCCGTGGTGAAACTGGCCCGTAATGAACAGTGTATCACTTTATACCCATTAAGGGCCCGTTATTCCGTTGGGCCGTTTCCAGCCCATGTTAACTTTCGGCCTTCTCGGAGCCCATTTATTCTTGGGCTCATTTCCAGCATTCGTTTACTTACTGCCCGTTACTGTCATTTTCTACTTATGGGCCAAATTCAACCCGTGGTTACAGTCGGCCCGTTTGTGGTCCGTTAACACGTTGGGCCGTTTTCATAGCGTCATGAAATACGGCCTATTAACGATGGCCCGTTATGGTCGGCCCATGAACAGACGATTCCAACTCTAGCCCGTTTACGGCCATAATGCGGCCTGTTATTGGCCCATGTTTGGCCAATCGATCATACTGCCCGTATAAGGCCCATTGATGATACGGCCCGTAGAAGGCCCATTGTTTCTACGGCCCGTAGAAGGCCCATTTTTTCTACGGCCCGTGGAAGGCCCATGGTTATTGTGGCCTAGTTTTAAAAAATAGGTTGTTGCAGCCACTAGCAAACCGCAGAAAAAGAACTGCACTGACTACAAGCAAACAAATAAACAAGACAACAAGGAAATAAATAAGCAAGAAACTTACACTAGGATATCACGGCTATTACAGATATTACATCCACTGGGCATCAAAGTTCGCCACCAGTGCAAATATAGGGAACACAACAACATATAAACGCCGCAGCAAAACAAGTCCAGAACTAAAACCACTTCAGAAGAGCTCAAGAAACAATATCCTGGGTACCCATAATGCTGGCAAGATGCTTAGCAAACTTATTAACTTTCTCTTGTTTGGCACTTAAGTCCTCCAGCGCCTGCTGTTGCACCAGAAAGTATGCATCTGAATTTTGCAGGGACTTCCTCAGTCCTTCGGCTTCCTGTCGCATAACATCTGATCGATGTCTTTCAACTTGAAGTTGAGACTCAAGAAGCCGAACTGATTTAGGCAACGAGTTCGAAGAGCTGGTGCCAGCAGTGGTAGCCAGTAACTCGAACACTACATCAAGACAGGACTTTGGGGTTGTCTCAGTGTCCTCAATATAGTTTTTATCAGCTTTCTTGGAGACCAACAGGGATGTCTCACTATCTTGAACCTTATCTGCATTACTTCCTTTACCATTGCATAACAGGGTACTCTTCTCCAATATTTTATCCGTGTTCTAAAAGGGAAACAAACAAACACATCTCAGGTTTACAATGTAGTATATGAAACTCATTTTGGTAAACCAGTTCAGTAGTAAGGTGGACAGGATAACAGCATGAAACAAACATATATCTATGTAGGTCACTGTATGGTCTATATCATTCTAGTTTATGTTGCCAAATCAAGATAGATATAGTTCGAATCATATCTATTTAAGACAAAGCAGCATAGACAGAATATAAGTGTGGGAAACTACACAGCAATAACAACACTTGTAAAGTGCATGGCATGAGAACATAACTGTTTATTCAATTGAAACTGAAATCAACATAGAGCAAGTTACAACAGCAAATAGCCAAACACGTTGAAGAAACAGGTTTAAAACATACATGTTGCGCCATTGGAGTTTCAATTGCATCCTTCAAATTTGAAATTGGTTGGTATTAGTAAATACAGTGATGCAAGAGCAAAGTAGTATGAACCATAGCTACGGAACCTGACCTGAGAACAATTCTTCTTCTGCTTTAAGCGTTGACTTCGGGTTTGGAGTGGTGGTCCTCGTGATTTGGGCACTGCAGTTGCCTTACTAACTGCTCGTGTTTGCGTGCTCTGTGGTGGAGACGGTGCTGTGTCAACGGGAACTGGGTGTCTATCTGCTGGGGTTGGGGTTCGAAGGGGTGTAGCTGGTTCTCTGTCCAACTGGGTAGGGGTACAATCTGCATGAGTGTGGGTTATGTGTGGTGGGGCTGATTCTTGGGCAAGTACAATCGTGGTTCTATCTGCATCGACATGTAGCACGATCTTTTCTAAAGACCATGTTTTTACTCCCATAGATACTGCCATCACTCCCTCCAATTGAAATGGCTGATAAACAAGAAAAGTAATTGAATGTACAGACATTGTAAGATAGACAGGTGCAATGGATAGTAGGGAAGAAAACAGGGCATTAAATAATTCACATTTATGTTGTCTAAGCAAACAGAATAGCAGGACATAATTTCAAATATATGATGGCTAATTAAACAGGATAGCATGACAAAATTTCACATGTATGATGGCTAACTAAACAGGATAGAATGACATACTTCAAAATATGATGACTATGTAAACATGATGACATGATATAACTATATGATGTGTCTATTAAAGTGGTTGGCATGCCATAAATCACAAACATGCCGTCGATGGAAACATGATGGCATGATATAATTCACGGATAGAATGACATAATTTTAAATATGATGACTATGTAAACAGGATGAGATGATATAACTATATTATGTCTTTAGAAAATGGGTTGGCATGCCATAATTCAGATACATGCTGTCTATGTAAACATCATGGCATGACATAATTCAAATATATGATTTATATACTAAGGAAGTGAGCAGAGGGCAATTGCATATATGATGTGTCAACTAAGGAGATGGCATTCAATATTGTGTATATGATGTAAAAATTAAGCATTGCAATACAACATATGCATTATATGAGTAATATAACCCTGCCAAGTTTGAGCATACACCTCAGGGGGATAATAGGACTGGTCATCTGCCTCTGAATCCTCCTCTGAAGAGCTATCTGTAACCAGCAAGATATCTGCTTCAGCAGGTAGCATTGTCTACTCTGAAGACCTTGTTTTCACTCCAGATTTCTCCATCACCAATTCAACTGGCTGATGCACAGGAAGAGCAGTTGAATATACAAACATTGTCGACAAAAGCAATGAGAAATACAAAAAAAGGACGACATAATATAATTCACATATATGACGCTTGCCTAAACAGCATGACATTGCATAATTCACATACATAATGCCTTGCAACAAGATAACATTGCATAATTCACATATATAATGTCTTGCAACAAGATGGCATTGCATAATTCACATATATGGTAATTAGACTCTAAACAGGTGGCATTCACACAAAGCATGTCTAAACTAAGCAAATGACATAGCAATGCAAGATACCATACGCACGATATGAGTAACAGAACCCTGCCAAGTTAGAGCATGCACCTCAGGGGGGAAATATGACTGGTCATCTGTCTTTGAATCCTCCTCTAAGGAGCTATCGGTAACCAGCAAGACATGCGCTTCGTCAGATAGCATTATCTGCTCTGAAGACCTTGTTTCCACTCTAGATTTTTCCATGACCGTGCCGAATGGCTGATGCACAGGAAGAGTAATTGAATGTACTAAAATTGTTGACAAATTTAACACATAATAAAAAATGATGGCATGATATAATTCACATATAAGATGACTGGCTAACCAGGGTGGCATTGCAAAATTCACATATATGATGCCTAGCTAGACAAGATGGCATTGCATGATTCACATGTACGATAAAGAAACAAAACAGATGGCATTGACACAAAGCATGTCTAAACTAAGCAGATGACATCTTTAATGTATACAATAAGCAATACAAGGCACCATATGCATGATATTACCAACATCAGCATGCCAAGTTAGAGCAAAGACCTCATGGGGTAAATAGGAGTGGTCTTCTCCTTCTGAATCCCCCTCAGAACAGTTATCTTCCTCTTGATTACGATCTGAAATGGGTGGAGGGGGGATGCCTTTGTGCCCACCATGGAACAACGTCTGCATGAAATTTTATTGCCACGCAAGGCTCGTCTCTTTTGCTCTACATGACCAGTTCCATTGTGTACAATAACTGGCATGCATAGGAATAAAACATAGTGAGATTATGTAAGGAGTGCATGCACAAATCCAAAGTGATGGTAGCAAACAGTGGATAGACCCAAAACCAATGATAGCAGGCAGATAATAGCTTTAGTTAAAAAATACAAATAATGGCTCCTTTAATGTTTGTTTGCACCCAACATGAAACTCATAGTAGACACCGGAGATTAACCAGATAGTAGACAGATAGTACTGATTGCTGCCCCAATATGTACCCCACAACCATTTAAAAACTCAAGTTTCAGCATTAGTTTGGACCTGATTAGGAGTCTAATAGGTGAACACGACGATAATGTAGCATGTCATCATATTAAGCGATGCATAACGTAAGCAGACACGGAAGAGTGCGACCTCTCTTGCGGACCCGTGTAGTCCTCAAGGTCATCTGCTCAGTTGATGATGGTAATGCAGTTGTCGTGGCTGCCGACGGCGGGGAAGAAGATCTGAGGCAGCGAAAGACAGTCTGGAGAGCGGATCCCTGCTGTGGTGAACCCTTCCGTTGTTGGAGCAGCTGAGCTGGGGTGGAACACAGCGCCGCAGGAGCAGGACAAATCACACAAGGTTTTCTTTGACACATATCTGTAACAGAAGTAATTGAGCAAGGGCTTGTTTGAATTTGAGGATTCTAACAATGCAGGGATAGGAAATAGACAGGAATAGGATAGGAATGCACGTGCAAAACAGAGAATTTAAAAACACTGGATTTCTGCCAATCTGGGTGTTTGATTCACAACAATTGGAAGATCACAGGATGCAAAAAAGCATGGTGAGATTAAGTCAAACCACAAGAAAATGTATGGTTATAATGCTATTATGCTACTATCTCTTAGTCTTGTGCTTGATGAATAGGAATATGAAAAGGAGGAGAAGTGGAAATTAGAATTCCTATGGTTTTTCTTTCAAGGAGACACTAAAGGAACAAATCCTACTGTTTTCCTTTGCTCCATTCCTTTGCACCAAATTCATGAAAAGTAGTACCATAGGAAACTTTCTAATTCCTATGTTTTTCATTCACTTTTCCTTTCAAGCACTGGCGATTCTAGTAGGCAGGCTTGAGCAAGGAAAATCCTACACTAAAAAATGTTTTTGTGCTACTTCTATTACTTTGGACCCAGGCCACTACCATACTAGCTCAACTCCCAGGCCCATCGACAAATGCACAGCTCAAACGCGCAGAGATAAATAATGATGGCGTTCAAGAGTGTCCATCACAGATAGCTAAGTTGCCTAGTACCTCACTGCTTGTCATATAGTAGGATAAAATAACCGTATTTCCCGTTACTACGAGTGCTTAGTGGACAATATATATAACATGTAGAGTAAAAAAGAGATGCAACAAGTGTACAACCTCTTTGGTGAAGCCATGTCGATCTCAGCGTGATTGGGTTGGCCGGTGAGGATGCTCCGGCTGACTTTGCTGTCGGAGGAGGGGAAGAAGATCTTAGGCGTCTGGAGATGGAGCCCGAGGTACTGCTCCGCTGGGATGGAGGGTTTCGTCGTTGGAGCAGCTCCGGTGAGTTGTACGACGCCGAAGCTGAAGCAGGACAAGAGAGACAACGAACAACGTTAACCTGGGTGGAATTCTAATAGCATCTCCAATACATGACGTAAAATACATAACCACAAAGTGCTAGATGTAAAATACATCAGCCGCTCATCTCTGAACTTAACTGTCGAAACTGAACTTAACTGTCGAAACTGAACCTAACTGTCCAAACTGAATTTTGCTGTCGAAACTAAATTTTGCTGTCGAAACTCAACGCACTAGCAAGGTGAGGCTACACGTCGGTCGACTGACTTTTTCATCTCTGGTCAGTCGATTTTGCAGCCATTGGATACGAAATCAAGGGCCTGTGGTTCATCTTCAACCTCCACCCCCCTGAGTCGCCAGCCACCACCGGCCAAACAGCAGCCCCCCGCCACCCGCGGCCGGCGGTGCGCCGCCCCGCCCGCCCCAAAAACACTCCCCACCGCCGGTCCGCCGCCGCCCCGGCCATCCCTCTAGCCCCCCCCCCCCCGTGCGGAGCTTTTTCTCCGATGATCCCCACGCCACCGCCCCGCCAACGCCCCGCCACCGCCGGCGACCACCGCCCCCATCCTGAACCCTAAGATAGATAGTGGGGTACCTCTCCGGCGAGCTCCCCTCCCCGCTGCGGCTGGTTCTTCCTTCACCCCAGAGAGCCCACCCCTTGGAAATCGACTGACCCAAAAGTCGATTCAGTCGACTGAAGTGTAGCCAAATCGGAGCAGCATTGCAAGCAAGTGCAAGAGCGAGAGCAGCAGCACGAGCAAGAGCAATAGCAAGAGCAGACCAGGCAGGGGACCGAGAGCAAGAGCAGAGCAGTAGCGCGAGCGAGAGCTAAAGCAGCAGCAGCTCCTACTGATGTGGACATCGCCACCGAGGGAGCGACGTCGTGGAGGAAGTGGCCGGCGACGCCACCGTGGATGGAGCCGCACCGTGTAGGCTCGGGACCGAGCGCCGGCAGCACCGTGAGATCGAATCAAGAAGAAGATGCGGCGATTAGTGTACAACCTCTTTGGTGGCGCCGAATAGGCCGCAGCTTCATCCGAGGAAACGGTGATGATGATGATGCTCTTCCGGTGGTGCAGGTGAAGACGGCGGTGTGGGAATGGTGGTGGCGCGAAAGACGAGGGGAACGTCGGGGCAGCTCCTTGGAGGTGGAGGATGGGGTGGCTGAACCGGCGGGACGATGAGATCGACGATGGATCCTCATCCGGTACGGTGGATGAGGGACATCGAGGTGTTGCTGTGGACGACGTCGTTGGGGAAGAAGCTCTGGCTGGGTGGCGGACGGAGCATGGTGTGGGGTTTCGTCGCGGGTTTTTGCGGCCTCGGTGTATGAATGGGTGGGCGGATGGGATGGCAGTGGGGAACCATGGCTTAGAGACGCGCTTATCCGAAATGTGGGGTAAGTTACGAAAGTACCCCCCACCGATTTGAGGTGGTTCTTTTGGTTCAGGGGTACCACGGGCATTTCGCGTGCCGGGATTTCACAGGAGGTGGGAGTTTTCACGCGCGTTGTAATTTCGGAATAGCAAGGCGCGGGTTGAGATGGAGGGAGTTGTCGGAGCACAACGAGACAAAGATATATCTTAAATATTTCGGGCTAACAACGCGCGGGTTGAAGAGGCGGGAGTTTCGCAGCACGATAGACAGAGACGCTAGCTTCAATTTTCGGCATAACAAGGCGCGGCTTGAAATTTCGGAAGAACAAGCTTAACGTGTACCCAAAAAAAGACAATTTGCACCTCAACACACACAACACACACACAAACACCATTTAGACTAGAGTAAGGTACACGTGCATTGCACGCATGAGATTTGGCAACCAAATTATGAATAAATACCACATTATAGCATGCAAACTTTGAGTCATATATGCATGATGTAGATGTTCGTTTAATTCTTATAGTTCATTTCATTCAAAATCATCTAGTTTTTATAAGAAAGCTAATCTATTTTAAGATTCATGGAATTGTGCGTTGTAAGACATAAAGTAAAAACAAATAATGGCAAATCATGTAGAAAAACATTTGGGCAATTATGATACGGAAGATTCTAGCACAAATAAGAAGTGCTTGTGTTTTGATGTTTGTGCATTATGCTTAAGTTCAACCATGGAGTCTTCTAGATTATACATGTGGCGAAATCTGGTGGAATCTAGATGATATCCAACGGCCAATAGTGCTCAAATTTGCCATCTTTGGACCTTCAGATTCGCCTCACCCAACGACCATCTTTCAATGTTAAAGTTACCCGCTCACAATATAAAAATATATAATTATATATATAGGGGTATAGATATAGATATGTGATGCGAAAGCCGCCCATCATCTCCAATTACATGCACGGATGTGACATGGGCAAATGACGTCTGCCATCGGTATCTCAAATTCAAATCAGTCTGACCTTGTTCAATGTGTATACATTACAACATGCTCGTTTCCAAAGCACACCACGCAGATCTCTGTTATATTCATGCATGCATGGGTTTCAAACATCAGGATCTCTTATTCAAATATTTGAATTCAACTTTACATTGATTATGACCTCACCTATTCTTTTACACCCACACAGTAGTCTTCTCTTTATAATTGTACCACTAACTTTCTCTCGTGCATGCATGCACACACTACCAGTCGGCATTATCTATCGCACGCATGCAATCTTTTTCTTCAGGTCGGTCTCCCATGAAGGCACACACCCACACATATCCCCCTCTCCCTCATACCGGGTATTCTTTATCTCTCATGCGTGCATGCGCAACGATTGATGTTCCTCTATGTATGTGTGTATATAGCTAGGTATTTCATAGTTTTCCACACAAACCGATCAATCGATATATCCAGTGAGGTTTCACCCTCTTTCCCACGTCCACATCGATCAATCTATACCTCTCCCACGTCCACATTGATCAATCTATACCTCTCTATATAGTATTAACATAAATAGCTAATACACCCACATTAATTATATATCCAATGTCCCCCTCTCATCATCCATGCCTTCCGCTTCATCACTCAGATGCGTGCACAATGGCAAAGACAGGGGGCAGTAAGGGCCCTGCCCCCCCTAACATCACTATATATCGAGGCTAATATGAATGTGATCATTAGACAATTGCTGCTAAAAAAGGTTTAATTTCATGAATTGACCCTCCTCGTAAAGGATTAGCAATGCTTGCCCCCCTAGCTCATTTATTTTTCATGGCTCCGCCACTGCGTGCAACAGCGCACGTGTTCGCCCCCCCTCTCTAAATATCGATCTCGCACTTGTGCATTCCTTCATAGTCTCCCTCCACTCGGCCCCTCGCACCATCTTCTAGCCCCCCACCGGATTTTGCCACATGTACAATCTAGCAAACTCCATGGTTGAACTTAAGCATAATGCACAAACCTCAAAACAACAGTGGTTCTCTTTTGTTCTAGAATCTTCCGTATCATAACTGCCCAAACTTTTTTTCTAGTTGAATTGCCATTATTTGTTTTTACTTTATGCTTTACAATGCACAATTCCATGAAATAGATTAAGGGCTTCTTTGATTCAAAGGATTCTCAAAGGAATTTTGGAGGATTCTAATCATTAGGAATTTTTCCTATCTTGGTTGTTTGATTCGTAGGATTGTAAACCATAGGAATTTTTCCTTATGATTCATTTGCAGTAGATTTCATAGGAAACATCTCATCCACTCAAACCTCTTTGAAAGAATTCTGCGTTTTTTCTATGCACAATCAAACACTCATACAATCCTTAGGATTCAATACGACATTCCACTATAATCCCATGTTTTTCCTATTCATGCGTTCTTAGCTTTTTTATAAAAACTAATTTGATTTTGAATGAGATGAACTATAAGAATTAAATGAAGGGCTACATCACGCATATATGACTAAGAGCTTACATGCTATAGTGTGGTATTTATTCATAATTTGGTTGCAAAATCTGATGCGTGCAATGCACGTGTAAATTACTAGTACTTCGAGTATGTGCAAAACACGTAAATTAGAATACCAATGGCATGCTACACAGTGTCTCTCTTACAGTTCATGAAGCCACGTGGCACATGTGGAGGCATTGTCGCGACCTCCTTGCGTGGATTGATCACAGTGACATGCTGCTGGTTCCAGAAGAATGTACTCGTCCTCCCTGAGCCATACTGGCGGTACATGCACGAAGCGAAGATGTGCACGCACGCACTCATTCCCTCGCACGCACACGCGGGTACACGAGCGGACGCGATTTTGTACCAAGATCCACCCCATGTGATAATTTGACGCATGTAAAGTCGTTCACTTCATTGATGGTCAATTAATACAGCGCATGCAAATTGAGTGGACGTGAGGGCGGAAGAAAGACATTATTACTCCACTGCGCGCATGCGAGTAGTTAAATCGTGGGTTTCTAGTAGTACTTCCATTGGTCTCCTTCGTATTTTCTGCCAAATTTTGACAGTAACATAATATTTACGCATTTTAGCAGTGTAGTCTACTTGAAATTTATGTTCCACTAAACTCATCGGGAGCCGTTTCGGGCCTCGAAACCAAAACCATCAATTAATCTTTAGCTTGTTCCCATCACATTCGAAAGTTTGCTCACACCTACTAGTACTACGTACCAAACCTGAACGTGTTCCCACTATGCAGGTATTATTACTACTAGTGCTAGTACTTAGGTTATAAAAAGGGGAACTACCTAACCGAAAATTACTCTACCTTTCCTCCTCATAAGTGCTTCTTCTTCGTCCGTCGTTGCCATGGCCGGTGAGCAGAGCTCTAGGTAGAGAACTACTCGTAACAAGGGAGCGGCAACCAAGGCTGCGGAAAAAGAAAGAGGGCTCGCCGCCACGCAGAGACCTCAAAAGATCTCTCATGGGCAGGTGATGGCTCCCAGGAGCGCCCTAGCCGCGGAGGCGAACATGCTGAGCCAGCAGAGCTGGAGTCGTTATCCCTCGACGGCATGCCCGATCAGCTCAATAAGCACCTCAATAAGCAGAAGGAGTTCATCTAAGGCTTGACGGAGTTGCTGAAGGAGAGCCTCGACGACATGCCCGCTGAGCTCAATCAGCAGGGGGAGTTGACCGCCGGCTTGGTGATGCTGCTGAAGAAGAGCATTGCCTCGGAGAAGAAGGCGACCGGCGAAATCCTGCGACTTCAGGAGGACAAGGCGAAGCTCTGCCACGAGATCGACCTGTTGAAGGAGAATAACACCGGCTGGAAGAAGCTGCATGAGAATAGTAGTTCCTCGATGAAGATGCTGCAGGCCCTCGTCATGGAACAGAAGGAGGAGTTGGCGAAGCTCCGCATCGAGCACCCGGCTGCTATCAAGGTACGTAATGCGGCCGTGGAACAGATGATGAAGGCTCGCGTCGAGAAATCCCGCGTCATGGACAGAATGAAGAAGATGGCGGAGGAGACGCGCAAGGAGATGGAGGTCGTGGAGGCGATGAAGAAGCAGTTACGACTCCGCGGTGAATTAGATCATTTGGGGTGATAATCTTCCTTCTTCTTTTGCTGCTGTGTTTCATCTTTTGCTTCGGATGTTTCGCCGCACGTGTCACGTTCTCTGCGAGGCATGAATAGAACAATGGTTTTTGTTTTTTGAGGGAATGAATAGAACAATGCTAACAATGAGATGACTAGCAAATTAGATCATTTTTTATCGCCATATGGCACTGGGCTGTCGTGTTTCGTGCTCCTCCGTCGCAGTACTACTCCAGTGGAAAACTTGAGTATACCGCACGGTTCTTTGCTCTTCCTCGATCAGGTCGTCGGCGCATTTATACGAGCAGTCAAATCACAAGGCCCCGCCTTCCAGCAGTAATGAGCCGTCAAATCACAAAGGCCCTCGCCTCTCGTGAAACCGACCAAGCTAGACTGCCCCGCCCTCTAGCCTTTTAAAAAATGTATACTTTTGTACAGCAGTAGTATCGATGGATTGCACCATGGAGCAAAACTTGAAATTAAAAAAAAGGTGGTACATATAGAGAGCGCTCATCGCCAAATTATGCATATAGTACTATTAAAAAGGCTAGTCACAATAATGGTGTCCAGCACAACCCACCCCTCAAATAAAACTAAGCACCCTGGAATTCTTTGACAAAACTAAGCACCCTGAAATTCTTTGACAACTACATTGCTGGCTATATGATGTTGGCCATATATATTGTACGTATATAATGTGAATAAACAAGTGGTAGTACTATACCAACTAAAAGACGAAATGTAAGAAATACTAGTATGTACTTACTGAAGAGTTAAAGTAACAAGAAGAAACATAACATAGTTTTTCTGGGGGCTCAGCACAACACACCCCTCAAATTAAATTAAGCACACCTGAAATTAAACTTTGCAACTATTCTGGTAGACACTGCATTAGAACCACCATGAGCAACAACACTACCACCTTACTCGGAGTCCTCGTCCACGTCCTCGACTTCGTCCTTGTCCCTCTTCCTCTTGGCCGATACTTCTTTGCTTGAACCGCCAACTTGGATGTTGCTCTTCATCCAACCCTTGTAGATATTGAAACAAAGGTAGCCATCCATTGAAGCGTACTGGATGTGGTCTATATCTAGTACATTCCACTTCCATGCATGACGATGAAACGTGTATGGAGGTTTCTCCAGTTTACCGTACGAAGGATGAACCATGGCTCCTGCCAGGGTCAGCATTGAAGGCTGACGATAGGACACCAGCCGATTCTTTTGGAGGTCAAAGGTGTTGCCTACAACGAGGCCTATCCGACGCAGGACTTCTTTGTCGTTACCGAAGTCTACAGTAACGAATTTGACTAGGTTGCTCTCGAGGAAGTCCTTAAAATCTTGGCACTCAACGTCGGCATGGCATATGTGGTAGACCAAGCATAAATCATGCACGCAACCTGGATCACGGCGGGCTTCTTCCTCTCTTCGTCCTTTAGATCCTTCTCTCGTCCCACGACTGTGGTGTACTCAACATCTAGCCCGGTGACCCACTCATCATGTGAGTCTTCGAACATGCGTCTGAAGCGAGAAAGGCATCCTTTCACCGCCGCGGAAGAACGGGTGTAGATGACGTCGAACTCATCGCCGGTGATGGTTCTAACCTTGTACTCACCACCGATCGGGGAGATTTGGGATGCCATGGATTTGGGAGGAGGGTTAGGATTAGTGGAACTGCCGTAATGTGAATGGACAGGACGACTAGGAGCGAACCGCCGTAGTATTAAAGGACGTGCGAGAAAGAGTAGGAGCGAACTGTGAGCGTGCGAATGGTAGGGTAGTGGCTTTCCATTCTCCCATGATACGGGCTTCCGAGAGCCCTTGGATCTGAGATAGAACGGTTGCATGGCGTGATTCTAGACCTATTGGTGAATATCCTATCCTGGAGGGTTATTCTTAAAAATTTCAGCAACTTAGCATGCGACCGTTTGATCTTAGATCCAAGGGCTGCCGGCAGCCCGTATCATGGTCGCGCCTACCACGACCGTCGCGCCGCTTGCGTGGTCCCGCCCTTGGAGATTTAACACGGTGCATTAGGCTATCTGATGTTGGCATGTCATACATAGTCATCACTTAGTCACTCATACTACAACAAGGTTGGCTATAAGGTTGGCTATAAGTGTATTTTTTTTACTCCTCTCTATCTCTTTCTTCGTACTCCCTCCGTCCCATAATATAAGAATGTTTTTGACACTAGCTAGTGTAGTGTCAAAAACGTTCTTATATAATGGGACACAGAGAGTACTAGTATTTATTGCATTTGCCAAGGAGTGACCTCTTCCAATGAAATGGTGTTGCTAAGTTTGCTTCATTTAATTAGCTATAGACTCAAAATTGTCTTTTCACCTAGGTACACGCACTTAGCACCGTTTCTTCCTTGGGTCACCAAACTAGTCTCTCTCTTCTTGATTAACTTGCCACATCAGACTTTATGCCTATGTGGCAAGCTTAAGCACCTGTAGGAGCAAGTAAGTGTTGGAAATATGCCCTAGAGGCAATAATAAAAGTATTATTATATTTCCTTGTTCATGATAATTGTCTTTTATTCATGCTATAACTGTATTATCCGGAAATCGTAATACACGTGTGAATACATAGACCACAATATGTCCCTAGTGAGCCTCTAGTTGACTAGCTCGTTGTGATCAACAGATAGTCATGGTTTCCTGGCTATGGACATTGGATGTCATTGATAACGGGATCACATCATTAGGAGAATGATGTGATGGACAAGACCCAATCCTAAGCATAGCACAAAGATCGTGTAGTTCGTTTGCTAGAGCTTTTCCAATGTCAAGTATCTCTTCCTTAGACCATGAGATCGTGTAACTCCCGGATACCGTAGGAGTGCTTTGGGTGTATCAAACGTCACAATGTAACTGGGTGACTATAAAGGTGCACTACAGGTATCTTCGAAAGTGTCTGTTGGGTTGACACGGATCGAGACTGGGATTTGTCACTCCGTGTAAACGGAGAGGTATCTCTAGGCCCACTCCGTAGGACATCATCATAATGTGCACAATGTGACCAAGGGGTTGATCACGGGATGATGTGTTACGGAACGAGTAAAGAGACTTGCCGGTAACGAGATTGAACAAGGTATCGGTATACCGACGATCGAATCTCGGGCAAGTATAATACCGCTAGACAAAGGGAATTGTATACGGGATCGACTGAGTCCTTGACATCGTGGTTCATCGGATGAGATCATCGTGGAACATGTGGGAGCCAACATGGGTATCCAGATCCCGCTGTTGGTTATTGACCGGAGAACGTCTCGGTCATGTCTACATGTCTCCCGAACCCGTAGGGTCTACACACTTAAGGTTCGATGACGCTAGGGTTATAAAGGAAGTTTGTATGTGGTTACTGAATGTTGTTCAGAGTCCCGGATGAGATCCCGGACGTCACGAGGAGTTCCGGAATGGTCTGGAGGTAATGATTTATATATGGGAAGTCCTGTTTTGGTCACCGAAAAAGTTTCGGGTTTTATCGGTAACGTACCGAGACCACCGGGAGGGTCCCGGGGGTCCACCAAGTGGGGCCACCTACCCCGGAGGGCTGCGTGGGCCATGTGTGGGAGGGAACCAGCCCCAGGTGGGCTGGTGCGCCCCCCACAAGGGGCCCAAGGCGCAGGGGAGAGTGGGAGGGGACAAACCCTAGGGCAGATGGGCCCTAAGGCCCACCCAAGGCGCGCCTCCCCTCTCTCCCCCTCTGGCCGCCACCCAGATGGGATCTGGGGGCTGCCGCCACCCCTGGGGAGGGAATCCTAGAGGGGGCGCAGCCCCCTCCCCTCCCCCTATAAATACTTGAGGTCTAGGGGGCTGCCCAACACATGAGAACTTCTCCTCTTGGCGCAGCCCTTCCCCTCTCCCTTCTCCTCATATCTCGCGGTGCTTGGCGAAGCCTTGCTGGACGACCACGCTCATCCATCACCACCACGCCGTTGTGCTGCTGCTGGATGGAGTCTTCCTTAACCTCTCCCTCTCTCCTTGTTGGATCAAGGCATGGGAGACGTCACCGGGCTGTACGTGTGTTGAACGCGGAGGTACCGTCCGTTCGGCACTAGGATCTCCGGTGATTTGGATCACGACGAGTACGACTCCTTCAACCCCGTTCTCTTGAACGCTTCCGCTTAGCAATCTACAAGGGTATGTAGATGCACTCTCCTTCCCTTCGTTGCTGGTTTCTCCATAGATAGATCTTGGTGACACGTAGGAAAATTTTGAATTTCTGCTACGTTCCCCAACAGTGGCATCATGAGCTAGGTTTATTGCGTAGATTCTTTGCACGAGTAGAACACAAAGTAGTTGTGGGCGTTGATTTTGTTCAATATGCTTACCGTTACTAGTCCAATCTGTTTCGACGGTATTGTGGGATGAAGCGGCCCGGACCGACCTTACACGTACTCTTACGTGAGACAGGTTCCACCGATTGACATGCACTTGGTGCATAAGGTGGCTAGCGGGTGCCAGTCTCTCCCACTTTAGTCGGAATGGATTCGATGAAAAGGGTCCTTACGAAGGGTAAATAGCAATTGGCATATCACGTTGTGGTTTTGCGTAGGTAAGAAACGTTCTTGCTAGAAACCCATAGCAGCCACGTAAATCATGCAACAACAATTAGAGGACGTCTAACTTGTTTTTGCAGGGTATGCTATGTGATGTGATATCGCCAAGAAGAATGTGATGAATGATATGTGATGTATGAGATTGATCATGTTCTTGTAATAGGAATCACGACTTGCATGTCGATGAGTATGACAACCGGCAGGAGCCATAGGAGTTGTCTTTATTTATTGTATGACCTACGTGTCATTGAACAACGCCATGTAATTACTTTACTTTATCGCTAACCGGTAGCCATAGTAGTAGAAGTAATAGTTGGCGAGACAACTTCATGAAGACACGATGATGGAGATCATGGTGTCATGCCGGTGACGATGATGATCATGGAGCCCCGAAGATGGAGATCAAAAGGAGCAAAATGATATTGGCCATATCATGTCACTATTTGATTGCATGTGATGTTTATCATGTTTATGCATCTTGTTTACTTAGAACGAAGGTAGTAAATAAGATGATCCCTTACAAAAATTTCAAGAAGTGTTCTCCCCTAACTGTGCACCGTTGCTAAAGTTCGTCGCTTCTAAGCACCACGTGATGATTGGGTGTGATGGATTCTTACGTTCACATACAACGGGTGTAAGACAGATTTACACACGTGAAACACTTAGGGTTAACTTGACGAGCCTAGCATGTACAGACATGGCTCGGAACAAGGAGACCGAAAGGTCGAGCATGAGTCGTATAGTAGATACGATCAACATGAAGATGTTCACCGATGATGACTAGTCCATCTCACGTGATGATCGGACACGGCCTAGTTGACTCGGATCATGTAATCACTTAGATGACCAGAGGGATGTCTATCTGAGTGGGAGTTCATAAGATGAACTTAATTATCTTTAACATAGTCAAAAGATCTTTGCAAATTATGTCGTAGGCTCGCGCTTTAGTTCCACTGTTTAGATATGTTCCTAGAGAAAATATAGTTGAAAGTTGATAGTAGCGATCATGCGATCAGTAGAAAGCTTATGTCCTTAATGCACCGCTCAGTGTGCTGAACCCCAAACATCGTTTGTGGATGTTGCGAACATCGGACATACACGTTTTGATAACTACGTGATAGTTTAGTTAAACGGTTTAGAGTTGAGGCACCAAAGACGTTTTCGAAACTTCGCGGAACATATGAGATGTTTTCGAGGGATGAAATTGGGATTTCAGGCTCGTGCCCACGTCAAGAGGTATGAGACCTCCGACGATTTTCTTAGCCTGCAAACTAAGGGAGAAAAGCTCAATCATTGAGCTTGTGCTCAGATTGTCTGAGTGCAACAATCACTTGAATCGAGTGGGAGTTGATCTTCCAGATGAGATAGTGATGTTTCTCCAAAGTCATTGCCACCAAGCTGCTAGAGCTTCGTGATGAGCTATAACATATCAGGGATAGATATGATGATCCTTGAGGTATTCGCGATGTTTGACACCGCGAAAGTAGAAATCAAGAAGGAGCATCAATTGTTGATGGTTGGTGAGACCACTAGTTTCAAGAAGGGCAAGGGCAAGAAGGGATACTTCATGAAACGGCAAATCAGCTGGTGCTCCAGTGAAGAAACCCAAGGTTGAACCCAAACCCGAGACTAAGTGCTTCTGTGATAAGGGGAATAGTCACTAGAGCGGAATTACCCTAGATACTTGGTAGATGAGAAGGCTGGCAAGGTCGATAGAAGTATATTGGATATACATTATGTTAATGTGTACTTTACTAGCACTCCTAGTAGCACCAGGGTATTAGATACCGGTTCGGTTGCTAAGTGTTAGTAACTCGAAATAAAAGCTACGGAATAAACGGAGACTAGCTAAAGGTGAGCTGACGATATGTGTTGGAAGTGTTTCCAAGGTTGATGTGATCAAGCATCGCACGCTCCCTCTACCATCGAGATTTGGTGTTTGCGTTGAGCATAGACATGATTGGATTATGTCTATCGCAATAAAGTTATTCATTTAAGGAGAATAATGGTTACTCTATTTATTTGAATAATACCTTCAATGGTCTTGCACCTAAAGGAATGGTTTATTGAATCTCGATTGTAGTGATACACATTTTCATGCCAAAAAGATATAAGATAGTAATGATAGTACCACTTACTTGTGGCACTGCCATGTAAGTCATATTGGTGTAAAATGCATGAAGAAGCTCCATGTTGATTGATCTTTGGACTCACTCGTTTTGAAAAGTTTGAGACATGCGAACCATGTCTATTGGTGTATACGCATGAAGAAACTCCATGCAGATGGATCGTTTGGACTCACTTGATTTTGAATCACTTGAGATATGCAAATCATACCACATGGGCAAGATGACTAAAAAGCCTCGTTTTTCAGTAAAATGGAACAAGATAGCAACTTGTTGGAAGTAACACATTTTGATGTGTGCAGTCCAAGGAGTGCTGAGGCATGCAGTGAATATCGTTATGTTCTTACTTCACAGATGATTTGAGTAGATGTAGAGTATATTTACTTGATGAAACACAAGTCTGAATTATTGAATGGTTCAAGTAATTTCAGAGTGAAGTTGAAGATCATCGTGACAAGAGGATGAAATGTCTATGATATGATCATAGAGATGAATATCTGAGTTATGAGCTTTGGCACGCAATTAAGACATTGTGGAAATTGCTTCACAATTAATACCGCCTGGAACACCATAGTTTGATGGTGTGTCCGAACATCATAGTTGCACCCTATTGGATATGGTGCATACCATGATGTCTCTTATCGAATTACCACTATCGTTTATAGGTTAGGCATTAGAGACAACCACATTCACTTTAAATAGGGCACCACATAATTCCGTTGAGATGACACCGTATGAACTATGGTTTAGAGAAACCTAAGCTGTCATTTCTTAAAGGTTTGGGGCTGCGACGCTTATGTGAAAAAGTTTCAGGTTGATAAGCTCGAACCCAAAGCGGATAAAATACATCTTCATAGGACACCCAAAACAGTTGGGTATACCTCCTAATTCAGATCCGAAAGCAATAAGGGATTGTTTCTTGAATCGGGTCCTTTCTCGAGGAAAAGTTGCTCTCGAAAGAATTGAGTGGGAGGATGGTGGAGACTTGATAAGGTTATTGAACCATCACTTCAACTAGTGTGTAGCAGGGCACAGGAAGTTGTTCCTGTGGCACCTACACCAATTGAAGTAGAAGCTTATGATAGTGATCATGAAACTTCAGATCAAGTCACTACCAAACCTCGTAGGTCGACAAGGATGCGTACTGCTTCAGAGTGGTACAGTAATCCTATCTTGAAGGTCGTGTTGCTAGACAACAATGAACCTACGAGCTATAGAGGAGCGATGGTGGGCCCAAATTCCGACAAATGTTTAGAAACCATGAAATCCGAGATAAATGGATCTTTAAGAAGAAGACGGACGTGGACGGTAATGTCACCGTCTATGAAGCTCGACTTGTGGCGAAGAGTTTTTCACAAGTTCAAGGAGTTGACTACGATGAGATTTTCTCATCCGTAGCAATGCTTAAGTCCGTCGGAATCATGTTAGCATTAGCTGCATTTATGAAATCTGGCAGATGGATGTCAAAACGAGTTTCCTTACCAGTCTTCGTAAGGAAAGGTTGTATGTGATACAATCCGAAAGTTTTGTTCATCCTAAGGATGCTAAAAGGTATGCTACCTCCAGCGATCCTTCTAAGGACTGGAGTAAGCATCTCGGAGTTGGAATGTGCGCTTTGATGAGATGATCAAAGATTTTGGGTTTATACAAAGTTTATGAGAAACTTGTATTTTCAAAGAAGTGAGTGGGAGCACTATAGAATTTCTGATGAGTATATGTTGTTGACATATTGTTGATCAGAAATGATGTAGAATTTCTGGAAAGCATATAGGGTTATTTGAAAAGTGTTTTTCAATGGAAAACCTGGATTAGGCTACTTGAATAATAAGCATCAAGATCTATAAGATAGATCAAAATGCTTAATAGTACTTTCAAATGAGCACGTACCTTGACATGATCTTGAAGGTGTTCAAGATGGATCAGTCAAAGAAGGAGTTCTTGCCTGAGATGTAAGGTATGAAGTTAAGACTTAAAAGCTCGACCACGGCAGAATAGAGAGAAAGGACGAAGGTCGTCCCTATACTTCAGACGTAGACTCTATAGTATGCTATGCTGTGTACCGCACCGGAAATGTGCCTTGCCATGAGTCAGTCAAGGGGTACAAGAATGATCCAGGAATGGATCATTGGACAGCGGTCAAAATTGTCCTTGGAGTAAATAAGGACATGTTTCTCGATTATGGAGGTGATAAAGAGTTCGGCGTAAAGGGTTACGTCGATGCAAGCTCTAACACCTATCCGAATGACTCTGAGTAGCAAACCGGATACGTATAGTGGAGCAACCATTTGGAATAGCTCCAAGTGGAGAGTGGTAGCAGCATTTACAATATGACCTGGAGATTTGTGAAGTACATACGGATCTGATTGTTGCAGACCCGTTGACTAAAACCTCTCTCAAAAGCAAAACATGATCAAACCCCAGAACTCATTGAGTCTTAATCACATGATGATGTCAACTAGTTTAATGACACTAGTAAACTCTTTGGATGTTGGTCACATGGCGATGTGACCTGTCAGTGTTAATCACATGGCGATGTGGACTAGATTATTGACTCTAGTGCAAGTGGGAGACTGTTGGAAATATGCCCTAGAGGCAATAATAAAAGTATTATTATATTTCCTTGTTCATGATAATTGTCTTTTATTCATGCTATAACTGTATTATCCGGAAATCGTAATACAAGTGTGAATACATAGACCACAATTGTCCCTAGTGAGCCTCTAGTTGACTAGCTCGTTGTGATCAACAGATAGTCATGGTTTCCTGGCTATGGACATTGGATGTCGTTGATAACGGGATCACATCATTAGGAGAATGATGTGATGGACAAGACCCAATCCTAAGCATAGCACAAAGATCGTGTAGTTCGTTTGCTAGAGATTTTCCAATGTCAAGTATCTCTTCCTTAGACCATGAGATCGTGTAACTCCCGGATACCGTCGGAGTGCTTTGGGTGTATCAAACGTCACAACGTAACTAGGTGACTATAAAGGTGCACTACAGGTATCTCCGAAAGTGTCTGTTGGGTTGACACGGATCGAGACTGGGATTTGTCACTCCGTGTAAACGGAGAGGTATCTCTGGGCCCACTCGGTAGGACATCATCATAATGTGCACAATGTGGCCAAGGGGTTGATCACGGGATGATGTGTTACGGAACGAGTAAAGAGACTTGCCGGTAACGAGATTGAACAAGGTATCGGTATACCGACGATCGAATCTCGGGCAAGTATAATACCGCTAGACAAAGGGAATTGTATATGGGATCGACTGAGTCCTTGACATCGTGGTTCATCCGATGAGATCATCGTGGAATATGTGGGAGCCAACATGGGTATCCAGATCCCGCTGTTGGTTATTGACCGGAGAACGTCTCGGTCATGTCTACATGTCTCCCGAACCCGTAGGGTCTACACACTTAAGGTTCGATGACGCTAGGGTTATAAAGGAAGTTTGTATGTGGTTACTGAATGTTGTTCGGAGTCCCGGATGAGATCCTGGACGTCACGAGGAGTTCCGGAATGGTCCGAAGGTAAAGATTTATATATGGGAAGTCCTGTTTTGGTCACCGAAAAAGTTTCGGGTTTTATCGGTAACGTACCGGGACCACCGGGAGGGTCCCGGGGGTCCACCAAGTGGGGCCACCTACCCCGGAGGGCTGCATGGGCCATGTGTGGGAGGGAACCAGCCCCAGGTGGGCTGGTGCGCCCCCCACAAGGGGCCCAAGGCGCAGGGGAGAGTGGGAGGGGACAAACCCTAGGGCAGATGGGCCCTAAGGCCCACCCCAGGCGCGCCTCCCCTCTCTCCCCCTCTGGCCGCCACCCAGATGGGATCTGGGGGCTGCCGCCACCCCTGGGGAGGGAACCCTAGAGGGGGCGCAGCCCCCTCCCCTCCCCCTATAAATACTTGAGGTCTAGGGGGCTGCCCAACACACGAGAACTTCTCCTCTTGGCGCAGCCCTTCCCCTCTCCCTTCTCCTCATATCTCGCGGTGCTTGGCGAAGCCCTGCTGGACGACCACGCTCCTCCATCACCACCATGCCGTTGTGCTACTGCTGGATGGAGTCTTCCTCAACCTCTCCCTCTCTCCTTGCTGGATCAAGGCATGGGAGACGTCACCGGGCTGTATGTGTGTTGAACGCGGAGGTGTCGTCCGTTCGGCACTAGGATCTCCGGTGATTTGGATCATGACGAGTACGACTCCTTCAACCCCGTTCTCTTGAACGCTTCCGCTTAGCGATCTACAAGGGTATGTAGATGCACTCTCCTTCCCTTCGTTGCTGGTTTCTCCATAGATAGATCTTGGTGACACGTAGGAAAATTTTGAATTTCTGCTACGTTCCCCAACAGTAAGGTGCCCGTCCGTTGCACGGAAGAGTGAAATGCATTGATCGCGGTGTTGTTTATTTTGACAAAGGATGTGGGGGTCATCTCATGTGCAACCGGGTCGACGTGTCAAGCACCAAATAACAGTGCAGAACAGCAGGGGGGACGCACCCCACTCGTACCGGCCCAGTGTTAGTAATGAGCAATGAGACGTCAAATCACAATGCCACACCTTCCCAGACGGACGAAGCAACCATTATTTCACACTTTGGTTCGACATCATCTCAAACCACGTACTAGTATTCCTTCTACCTCAAGAGGGACACGCTCATCGCCTTGGTACATCATGACACGTGGGACCGCATGACAGGCCATGCTCCCCCGCCGATCGCTGGGTAAAATCACCTCATTTTTACTATACTTCCTCCGGATCGGTTTACTACATGGCATGCACGTCGTTCTAGGTTGAGAATTTAACTGGCTATATATATGTGTGTGTGTGTGTGTGTGTGTGTGTGTGTGTGTGTGTGTGATGAACAGTATGCTAGCCTTTTAAAAAATGTATACTTTTGTACAGTAGTACTCCACTATCGATGGATTGCGCCATGGAGCAAAAATTGAAATTTCAGAAAAAGGTGGTACATATAGAGAGCGCTCGTCGCCAAATTATGCATATAATACTATTAAAAAAGCTAGTATGTGCTTAATTAGGGTGCTAAATTCTATTAAAGAAATACTAGTACTAGTACATACATACTGAAGAGTTAAAGTAACGAGAAGAAACATAACATAGTTCTGCTGCGGGCTCAGCACAACACACCCCTCAAATTAAACTAAGCACACCTGAAATTAAACTATGCAACTAATCCGGTAGACACTGCATTAGAAGTTTAGAACCGTCATGAGCAACGACACTGCCACCTTACTCGGAGTCCACGTCCACGTCCTCGACTTCGTCCTTGTCACTGTTCCTCTTGGACGATACTTCTTTGCTTGAACCGCCAACTTGGCTGTTGCTCTTCATCCAACCCTTGTAGATATTGAAACAAAGGTAGCCATCCATTGCAGTGTAGTGGATGTGGTCTATATGTAGTACATTCCGCTGCCATGCATGACCATGAAACGCGTAATGAGGTTTCTCCAGTTTGCGGTACGAACGAGGAACCATGGCTCCTGCCAGGGTCAGCATTGAGGGCTGACGAGAGGGCACCAGCCGATTCTTCTGGAGGTCGAAGGGGTTGCCTACAGCGAGGCCTATCCGACGCAGGACTTCTTTGTCGTTCTTAAAGTCTACAGTAATGAATTTGACTGTTTTGTCCTCGAGGAAGTTCTTAAAATCCTGGCACTCAACATCGGCATGGCATATGTTGTAGACCAAGCAAATATTATGTACGCAAACCTGGATCACGGCGGGCTTCTTCCTCTCTTTGTCCTTTAGATCCTTCTCTTGTCCCACGACTGTGGTGTACTCAACATCTAGCCCAGCAACCCACTCATCATGTGAGTTTTCGAACATGCGCCTGAAGCGAGAAAGGCATCCTTTCACCGTCGCGGAAGTACAGGTGTAGATGACGTCGAACTCATCGCCGGTGATGGTTCTAACCTTGTACTCACCGCCGATCGGGGAGATTTGGGACGCCATGGATTTGGAAGGAGGGTTAGGATTAGTGGAATTGCCGTAATGTGAATGGACAGGACGACTAGGAGTGAACCGCCGTAGTATTAAAGGACGTGCGGGAAAGAGTAGGAGCGAACTGCCAGCTGCGAACGGTAGGGTAGTGGCTTTCCATTCTCCCATGATACGGGCTTCCGAGAGCCCTTGGATCTAAGATAGAACGGTTGCATGGGGTGATTCTAGACCTATGGGTGAATATCCTATCCTGGAGGGTTATTCTTAAAATTTTCAGCAACTTAGCATGCGACCGTTTGATCTCAGATCCAAGGGCAGCCAGCAGCCCGTATCATGGTCGCGCCTACCACGACCGTCGCGTCGCTCGCGTGGTCCCGCCCTTGGAGATTTAACATGGTGCGTTAGGCTATCTGATGTTGGCATGTCATACATAGTCATCACTTAGTCACTCATACTACAACAAGGTTGGCTATAAGGTTGGCTATAAGTGTATTTCTTTTACTCCTCTCTATCTCTTTCTTCGTACTCCCTCCGTCCCATAATATAAGAATGTTTTTGACACTAGCTAGTGTAGTGCCAAAAACGTTATGATATAATGGGACACATGGAGTACTAGTATTTATTGCATTTGCCAAGGAGTGACCTCTTCCAATGAAATGGTGTTGCTAAGTTTGCTTCATTTAATTAGCTATAGACTCAAAATTGTCTTTTCACCTAGGTACACGCGCTTAGCACCATTTCTTCCTTGGGTCACCAAACTAGTCTCTCTCTTCTTGATTAACTTGCCACATCAGACTTTATGCCTATGAGGCAAGCATAAGCACCTGTAGGAGCAAGTAAGTACAATAGTGCGCTTTGTCGCTTTACATGGCATTTTTGCATATGTGGAGGAAAGAGAGGCAAGGAAAAAGTGGAGAAGTGGGCTCTCATGCAAGAGCCAGCCTCTACTACTACATGGTGGAGCATTGGGAGAGGCACCTGTATGGAGGTGGTCAGGAATCGGGAGACTCACGTCGGTCGTAGCGCCGCAGTTAAAATGATAATGGCAAGTCAAATCACGGGGCCCCACCTTTCCAGCAGTAACTCGCTGTCAAATCACACAGCCCTACGTTTGCAGCAGCCTACTCCCTCATCTTCTCGCGTCTCTGTCGAACCGACTAGGCGGAACTGTCCCGTCTTCTACCAGGCAGGAAAAGCCCCGCCCTCGACTTTTAAATAGTATACAGTATACTAATTTTGTATCCATGGATTGCGCCCACGCCATGGAGCGAAGCATCTAGAAAATGGTGGTACACATGTACGGAGTATACAACACGCATGTCGCGTTCGCGTCGCACCCCAGATGGTCGGTCGGTCTGGCACGCTGCTCTTCGAATGGAAAACGCGTCATATTGCGTTCGCACACACATGTGGGACGACAATTGAGAACCGACCATAGGCACACTCCCCGGCCCCGCAAGTCGGTGACTTAATAGAAGAGGGAGACGAGCGATAGTACTAGAGAAGTTTTGTACTACGTTGGTTCCTGGACGATCCCTGCAAGACATGGAAGATCAGTTCGTCCATGCATGTGACAAGACTCCAGCAGACACGCCTGGATTGGCTATCGTCTACATATTGTGCAGGCTGTGTTGTACATGGCTGTAGTTGTGGTGAGAAATCTAAAAAAAGGTTTCTTGTCATCTCGGAAAATTATGTGTCATGTGCTTCGGATCACTGCGAGGGTTAAACAGCGACAACTGAGTTGGGCTAGTCATTGGGGGCACATGCACGAACAGTGACTACTCGGCTGCCATCTAGGTCAAGCTGGCTATGTTAATTAGGACATCTATCGATGGACCCCTTTTCTATGAGTTTATCTTTAATATGAGCTTTGTTCCTCGTCTAGTTTGTCCGTCGGGATTCATGTGGTCTCCTTTGGGCAGTGAGGTTATGATTTCTTGTCATGTGGCATTTTTTCGTGTTATATGTTATAATCCAGCGCTTCAGATCAAAATGACGACAATTGCACCTCCGGGCCACGTGCATAAAGACTTCTCGACAGTCATTGACAAGGTCAAGCCGGCTCCGGTAGACTAAAGAAAACTAAGTACTACCCCACTATATAGGCAGGAGCCTCCGCGCTTGCTTGCTAGTGTTGCTCTCTTCACACCGTCTCGGCCTCTCCAGATCTAAACACGACAGCGGTGGCCACTCTCTCTCTCTCTCTCTCTCTCTCTCTCTCTCTCTCTCTCTCTCTCTCTCTGCTCACCGCTGGTCACAGGTCCAGCCGGATCCTCTCCGCCGGGGAAGGTGAGAAGGTGCAACATTCACGCGGTCATCCTCGGCGACGGCTCTTACCCATTGCTGGGCACGTCCCGATCAGCCTGTCTTGCCGTTCTCTCCCAAGCACCACTGGCGAGGGAGGGCCTCCGACCTCTTCTACCTCAATGCCGTAGTGTGGGCAGATCCGGCCTCCCGCCGCCCACCTAGCGACATCCCGGCGACCATCAGGTATAACTTCCTTCGAAACCGGCCTTGCTCTAGTTCCCGAGCTCCTGACGTCGTTGCATTTGTAACTTTTACTATTTCTCAGGCCCCCTCGTAGATAGGATCGATTGGCTGTTCGAAAACCACCTAATTTTTTTAAGTTTAAGAGGTAAAACTAGTTCATGCACTCGAATCTAGTACTACTTGGTCCAAACAAGGAAGAAAGGGGGTGGGGTGGGGGAGGATTTGTTACCTGAATCTAGGACTTGGTCGAAAGAGGAAATAATAGGGGCGAAAAGTAGCAGAGACTGGCTATCCAACTGGTCTCTAGGTCTAATAGGGAAATAAAGGGAAACGCAGTACAAACTCAATATAAACCCGATCTATTGGTTGACAAAGGAAAGAAAGTGGGGACTGGGGGACAAGTCAACAGAGTAAGTCCAGCACTAGATTTGCTAGCCTCACACAGTATAAGGTGGCTATACTGAACAAAAATGGGACCAACCCAGATATCCTGTTCTGATGTTTGTTGCCCCGAGCCACTCTTATGTAATGCCACTGGTAAAATGTAGCAGTCGCACTATTAAAAGTAAGGACATGTTAAACCAATGTTGTTTTCAATGTAATGCCTCCAGTAATATGAATCAATGGCACTTCTTTACATGTCCTGCTAAAATTTCCCATTAAGACAAGTTGGTTCTTTTCGTTAGAAATGCAACTATCCTGGTCCGCCTACTCTCCCGTGCCCAAAGTAATGTCGTATTTAACGGTTGTCATAGTTAATCCTGATGCCCACACTAATATCTAGCGATGCCACTACTTTAGAAATTGCTACTGTCCTTGTAGGATTGCCATTCAGATAAGGAACATGCTTCTTTTCATTTGATGCATGTTTCATCACTTGTTACTTGTTAGTCACCCTCCTTTCCACCTTTTTTGTGCAAATAGAGATATACATTTCACGCTCGATCTTAGTTGAACTGCACAAATGATATCCAAATTATAGTTGAGCATTCCAGGAGCTTCACAACCAACCTTGCTGTTGCTCAATTTTATTGCAACTAATGAAGAAGAAGCTCTGTGGGTTTCGTTTTCTGATGGAAATGGAACCGAGGCTGGAGCCCTTTTCTTAAAAAATTTTGAAGAAGCTGCTAGCTCACGGGACATTGCTTCATTTTAGGTAAACTGCACCAAAAGGCCCCATGAATTGAATCATCCATGTTGGTGACTGAAAGAGCCAGCTTCAGCATCCCAGTCTAAGCACCCCCGGCCTCCATCCTTGCGATGCACGGTACACCTCGTTTGCCACCTGCTCGACCCTAGTGTCACTGATAAAATGAAGTAATAATACAGTTAAAATAGAGCGAGTGTCATCTCTATCAATTCATTTCCAATGTAGATAAAGAAAGTGCTTCTCTTTGTTAAAGTATGTTTCATCAACTAGTCCCATTGTTAATGTTTAAGAATTTCTGCAAACTGGGGTGCTTAATTTTAGTTGATATGTACAAAAATAGAGATTTGAATGTCTCAAGGCACCTCCTTGTACTACTGCTGTACACTGATGTTCATCACTGGCAGAAGGTGTATCTGGGAGACTTGGAACGATGTCCAGTATGAGGCGTACCGTATGAGGCGTCGCAGGGCCCATCTCGCCCTTGCAGCATGGCATACTATGATACTATCGCAATATTTTCTTCTATTTATTTTGTGTGTTTCATCAACTAGTGCCACTATAATGTAACACGCTTTTTTATTATCTGTGCAAACAGGGTTATTCAGCTGCATTTTGGTGGAACTGCACAAATGTACATATGGAACCGGCATATATGTAGAGTGCGAGGTGTGCCAAGTAAAAATTACCGACACCAACCATGCTGCATGCACGCATTGGCATCCACCACAACCAGTGGGATGTGTGGCGCTCTGTGTGGATGGATCTTTCTCGGCAGCAAATCCTCTACCCAAATACTAGTAGCTTATATTGGCAGTTTTCTAGGGAGTACTCTTTTCTGAAAGAAGCACCAATCTATTTTTCTTTATTTGTACACTGTGTCACAACTTTGACCCAAAGGTCCAGAGCTATTTTAGGGTGATTGGCGTAGTACTCGGAGACTGATTGTAAGCATGATTTTCATTAGCTGTCACACTGATTGTAAGCATGAGTAGGTGGAAGATTAGGTTAGTGCGAACCTTACCTTAAACCCTACCGCCGCCGTTGAAATGAGGCGAGCATCGAGGGAACCATGGAGAACGTCGGGGAAGCGACGTCGCGCCATCCGGCCTCCTCTTGTGGTGGGAGAACGAATGCTCCAGTGGCTCCGGCTGGCTCTGCACCCTCATGAATGGCACACCATACTCGATCGATTCATTATCCTCTGGGTGCTCGACCTTCGACCTGTACGCCCACCACCTCCGCTTGACTGTCGCCTCGAGTGAATCTGTCTGCTCCATCGCCCATAGGAGATACTCGATGAACTCGGAGGACTACGACGTGACTGCCGCCGAGGAGTACATGTACATCGCCACCCTCATCACCGCCATCTCGCTCTTTCGCATACATTGCCACATGGCCCACACTGTCCTCGAAATCTCCCACTCATTGTCAAACCAAATAAGGATCTCCTTCAACCTGGCTAACTTTGTCTGGTCGCCGCCGGCGATCTGCCTGATTCGCTGCTGCATCCTCTCCATAGATGTCGTTCTGAGTGGTCCGGTGCTAGCTTTGGAAGATGGGAGGACAGACGGTGGTCTTGCAATAGAGAAGAGGGAGAGGAGTGGAGGTGGTTTTTGGAATGGAGATGATGGAGAGGAGAGGAGGTGGTTTTGCAATGGAGAGAAGATCAGACGAGGGAGAGGCGAGATGGTGGTTTTGGAATGGAGATGATGGAGAGGAGAGGAGGTGGTTTTGGAATGGATATGATGGAGAGGAGAGGAGGTGGTTTTGCAATGGAGAAGATCAGAAGAGGGAGAGGCGAGACGGTGGTTTTGGAATGGAGATGATGGAGAGGAGAGGAGGTGGTTTTGCAATGGAGAAGATCATAAGAGGGAGAGGCGAGACGGTGGTTTTGGAATGGAGAAGATGGAGAGGAGAGGAGGTGGTTTTGCAATGGAGAAGAGGGAGAGGAGTGTGCGGCAGCGATTTAGGATTGGGCGAGAGGGCCGGCGCGCTGTGACTGGATCAAAATCAAAATCAATTTACCCTTCAATTAAGAAAGCGACCCCACATTAACTAGTCTCCCTTTTATTCTGGGTCATAATTGACCATGATTTCTGCACATAAAATATATGTTATACGTTGCAAAAATAATAAAATTTGAAAGTACATTCAGATACGAACCAAACGATACAATTTTTGGTGACATGCATTCACATTTTGCTTGTCACATACAGTACGTGGTCAAACTTTGACCCAAAATACGCAAAACAATAAAAAAATACTTCCAAGACCAGCGTCGCTCTTCCGTTCTTCTCCTGTTCCAATCTAAATCCACTGCCGCTCCTCTCCTATTCCAATCTAAATCCAGCGCCGCTCCTCTCCTGTTCCATTTCAAAACCACCGCCCCTCCTCTCCTGTTCCAGTCCAAAACCAGCGTCGCTCCTCTCCCGTTCTAATCCAAAACCAGCGCCGCTCCTCTCCTCTTCCATTCAAAAACCACCGCCGGCGAGTGAAGGTGCTGTGGAGAAGTAGATCGATGGAGGAGTACAACCGATACGTGAGAATCGCAGATGGCGACCCTGTGAAGCTAGCTAGGATGTTGGAGATACAGTCTTGGTTTGACAACAAGGACCAACTAGCGGCGACGGCGACATCCATGGCCAAATACCTGCAACAGAGCGAAAAGGCGGCGATACTCCCGGAGGGAGTCGCGCCGGAGTACATAGAGCTGCTCCTCTGGGCCATGGAGTAAACAGATTCACCGAATCCGATCGTGAGGGAGCGGTGGTGGGAGTATCGATCCCAGATGGAGCATCCACCAGAGATCGAAGGATCGAGCATCTACAGGGTGCCGTTTGTGAGGGTGTCCTGCTAGAGCGAGCCGGTGGAGTCTTCGTCGACCGAACCCAACTGCAAGAGGAGAAAAGCAGTTGGCCCGACGACGCTTCCCCGCCATCGTCTCCCTCGCCGTTCACATCGTCTCACGGGGCGGCAGTCTGCCGCCGAGGAATAGGAGGGGACTGCCCCCCAGCCCAATAGTCGGGCAGGTTGTGAATTGTGAGGAGGAGCTTAGGGTTGTCAGTATTTGCAGGTTGTGAATTGTGTTTTGTGTTGTGTATTTTGAGAGTACTTTCATATATGAATGTCTTTTGAATTTCAGATTTGCAGTATTGAGCATATGAAGAATTTTATGAATTCTAGAGATCTATTTTTAGCACTTAAAAAATGTAGTTTCATAGGAGTATAAAAGTGCAGACGAGAAGAAACTGCAAGTTTCGGTTTCAGATAAGAAACTGCAAGTTCAGTTTCAGATAAGAAACTGCAACTTTCAGAGGTAGAGCATTTATATTAACATGGCCTTTTCAAACAGGGTTAACATCATGTTGGAAGTTTTATTCGTGGTCGAAAATGGAACTACCAGCCAGTTAACATCATGCTGATCAACATTCATGCATAGCACATCTTTATATGATGCACAGTCAAAATGCCCACACAATGTTGAGTGTGCGAAACACAGAGAAAACGAGGGACGGAGTTTTGGCAAGTGTTGGACGTGGTTTTGGGCTGCCCCGTCTAGGCTTTCATTTTTCGCCCACGACCTCGGATGGGAGGGCCTGTTTGTATTTTCTTAGGGCCGTCATGTATCGACCGGCCTATGGACCTCCCATCCGAGGTTTTATTTTTGGCGGCCCAATTTATGTATTTTTTTGAAGAAAACGCAGCGGTCTGTTCTATTTTTCTATATAAGAATAGGAACGCCAAGTACAACTTATGTTTCCCTTTTAACTATATTATATATATTTAAATTATTTTATATGTTATTATATATTATTTTTATTGTCATCATATATTTAACAGATACTTACATATGTAAGAAAACAATATCCCACATCTTATTAACTTATAAAAATAATTTCTTAACAAATAAAATCCTGGATTGTTTTGACACGAAAATCCTAGTGATTGTGTACAAAAGCTTGGTAAGATTTAAGGACGAATGTAATAATATCACTTATTATTTAAATATATTTATAACAAAATGCTCAGCCCTTTTTTATTTTTTGATAACATTGCTGGCCCAACCCAACATTATAATTAGAATCAGCCCAGAAAAATTGTGTATCTAGATAAAGTGCAAATGGCCTGTAATTTTTTAGGAAATAAAATAAATGGGCCGCATGAAAGCTACATTAATTGTTCACCCAGCCCAGCTAATGGCTGTAATTCAAAAAAAAGATCAAATTGACTGTAAATTCTACCGCACAAAAAAAAGACTGTAAATTCTGAACAAATGGGTTGAATACGTGCCACATTTTTGGAGGCTGAAATGTGGGCCAATAGGTCGAAGCCAACGCAAGTCGTTGTAAATTTAGTCAACAAATGATTCTGACATGTTAGCCGTTGGATTTACATCCAACGGCCGACATCCATCTTCAATCTCTCGTCTTCTTCCTCCAGCGCCGCCGGGACCACCTCCCGCCTCCTGCTGCTAGCAGCTCTGCTAGCACGCTTCGCTATGAAGCGCTACTCCATCGTTGGCCAGGCCATCCCTCCAACCCTCCACACCTCCTGTTCTTCTCCACCGACTGCCGAACCACACCGCACTAGAACCAGTTAACCCTTGTACACCTCTCCGTCTGCGACTCTACTCCCGCGTCTTCCCATCTCCGGCTCGTTGCTGTCCGGGGCCTCGCCGTCGTCCACCACCTTGGATGCGCTCGGCGCGGCATGGTCAACGTGGTCAACGAACGACACCATCAGAAGTAGGATGTGCGTGGAGAGGCTGACAGCTGGGTCCACGACCGCACACAAGGAAATGCCTCCTTATTATGCGCAAAATAATGATCCCTCCCCCTGACATCTGGGACCCACCAGAAGGGCCTCTGTATTTCGTCAAAAAAACGTGCCCCCCACTGACTTGTCGGACCCACCAGCTATCTTCGCACGCAAGGAAGTGCCTCCTTATTACGCACAAAAAAAATGAATACTCCCCCTGCCAGCTGGAACCCAGCATACTGGGAGGCTGACTTGTGGGCTTACCAAGTTGACGGGGACGGAGGGCTTTGTCAACTTAGTCAATATGAACGATTCTAGCTCCTGTTACCGTACGATGTTCATCCAACGGTTGTAGTGCTTCTTCAACCTCTGGTCTTCTTGCTCCAGCCGCCCAAACCAGCGCCGGTCATGCCGCCTATCGGATTTCGGGTTCCGGCAGACCCTTGAGGTTCGAACACTGGGGTGCGCGCGGAGATTTCGCCCTCTACCTACCTGCTTCTCACCGACTCGCTAGGATCTAAACTACGAAAGGAACAACACAAGGGACACAGAGTTTATACTGGTTCGGGCCACCATTGTGGTGTAATACCCTACTCCAGTGTGTGGTGTGGTGAATCGCCTCCTGGGCTGATGATGAACAATGCAAGGAAGAACGGCCTCGCAAGGGTCTGTTCTTGGCTGGTGCGATGAACTGCTAAGAGGAGTTCAGTCGCTCTCTCTACTGGTTTCTAGCGAGGATACTCGATGCCTCTACCTTGTGGTGGCTAGTCCTATTTATAGGCAAAGGCCCTGGGCCTCTTCCCAAATATTGAGCGGGAAGGGCGCCAACAATTGGCCATTTTGAAGGGGAACAACGGGTACACTTATCCTGACTAAAGTTGGTCCTCGCCTGTCAAAGGCTCTAGTGGTAACGCCTGCTTGGGCTCCACAACGACTTCCTCCCTGCCGTTGGGCTGGTCTTGGTCTTGTTGCACCGAAATGGATGCCTTTGCTTCATGCTCTCGCCTGCGCTTGCTCCCTTTGCACCAAAGAGGAAAGGAGGACACTATGCGGGCTGGCACCCGCCTGGCGCCCTTGATCGTCATGGCTTGCGTCATGGGCACCTCGTGAGGTACCCTGCCTTGATCTCTCCGCCTCCTCGTGAGCCAGCCTGATGAGGTCGTGCCTGAGGAAGCTCCTTGTCGTCCACCCCGCGAGGCTTGGCCCCTCACGAGGGTCTTGAGCTTGTGTTGATGAAGATGGGCCGTGTCGGGCCCCCCTTTGAGCCACGCCGCAGGCCGCAGGCAGGCAAGTCTGGGGACCCCCGTTCCCAGAACGCCGACAGTAGCCCCCGGGCCCAAGGCGCGCCCGGACTTGGTCGAGCAGAGAGGCGAAAGGGCAACTGCGAAGCACCACGGGCCCTAACAGCCTGCGGCCTTGGGCGCCGCGTGGTGGTTGATTGGACGTGGGCGCCTCAGCAACCGCGCGAGTTGATAAAGGAGCGACATCTGTCTAGGCTTTGCCTCCTTTGCTTTCTCCGGTTGCTGCTCAGATCCCCTTTCTTGCGCCTCTCCTTCCTGCCTCCAAAATCTTCAGATCTACTCTGTCCGCGCGCCCTAGCAAAACATGGCGCCTCGCCAGGCCCCGGCCGGAGCTTGGTATTCGTCTGCCTTGGACTCGCCAAACGTGTCGGAGGCGAGCCTTGCCCGGGTGCGCCAGATGGCGGCGGCGTAGGGCATCGATGGGGCGAAGTTGTTCAAGGCCAGCTCTGCCCTCCCTGAGGGCTAAGGGAGCACCTTCTATCCGCTCTTTGTGAGCGCCATTGTTGCCGGTCTGGTGCCTCCCTTTTCTGAGTTCTTCCTCTCTGTCCTCCGCCACTACAAGCTTCAAGCTCTGCATCTCCACCCCAACTATGTCCTTCTTCTGGCAATCTTCGCCTATTATTGCGAGGCTCATGTAGGGGTGAAGCCCTCCGTGGCCTTGCTGCGCCACTACTTCTCCCTCCGGACCTCTCGTGGTCCCATCTCTGCGTGCGCGAGCTTCGTCGCGTACGGTAGCTCCATCGCCATTTCGAACCCCGGGAAGAGGATTGAGGGCTTCAGGAGTAAGTGGGTCTTTGTAGATGCTGGGCGCATCCACCCACGGCTGATCTTGCCCACGGGGCACCCCTCGAGCTCTGACGACTGGTCTCGAGTGGAGCTTGTGGACCCCCGCACGAGGCTGGTGTTGGAGAAGATGGACGCGGATCTGAGGCCGGCCAGCATGGCAGCAGCGAAGCTGACTGGCACATCGCTGCTGAGGGAATTCCTGGAGCACCAGCTGGCTCCGCTTCGTCAGTACTCACTTCCGATGTGGAGGCCCCACTCGAGCCCCGCAGTCTTGGCCGACGAGGATCTGGATGCGGTTCTCTAGTCTTTGGTCGGGGGCAATGTGGCGAGGTTGGAGGGTGCTCCTACGCCCCTGTTCCTCCGCGAGGACTGGGAGTAGGTAGTTGGGTCCATGCCCGTCTTCAACGGGGACGGGCCCGTGCCCGCGGAGGCTCCCGAGGACCCAGTGGACGTGTCCTCCGGCGACTCCAGCGAAGAGAAGGAAGAAGGGGAGCGGGAAAAGGGGGCTGACTCCGAGGCGACTGACGGAGAGTCGAGGGCTCCCCCCCCCCCTTCGGTGCAGGTCCCGTGCTCTCCGCCTTTCTCTGAGTGATGACGACGAGGATGATGACGAGCAGGGCGGCGGGAGCCTGCCCCCGATCCCGAAGAAGGACAGGACCGGGCTGATCCCCCGCGGGTCTGCCCCGGCCCCGAGGCGATCCGCAGACGCACCTCCTGCTCCCGAGCTCCCTGAGGCCGATCCTTGCAGCCGGCTCTCGGGCTTCAAGTACGGTCAGAGGCTGCTCGAGCTCACGAGCGATGACCTGTAAGTGCTTGGTTCCTGTCTTATTTCTTGTTCTGTTGCTGGGGCTTGACGTTCGTATCTCCCGGCTAGGCTGGCGCCCGCGGCAAAGAAGTCGAAGGGAGCTCCTGAGGTTCCATCCGTGGCAGCGCCTCTGCCCGCGAAAGAAGGTGACCGTGATGCACGGGCCTCTCCTGCCCGGGCGTCCTCGCGAGGCCTGGCTGAGCCGGCTGGGGCGAGCTCAGCCCCTACGGCCCAAGCGACTCCCGAGGTGCCCTTGCCTGATGCCGCCACCACAGCCGTTGGGGCGCAGCAGGTTCTACCTCAGGATACCATGGTCACGCTTCCGTCTTCTCCTCCACCGACCGCTGCTTCCCTGACTCCTCCTACTGTTCTGGATCGTGCTGCTGCCAAACTGGACCGTCTACGGTAGGATCTTCTGGGTGCCGACCCTCGTTTAGTGGCTGGGCGCTTGGAGCTAGCTTCTGGCTGGATTCGCTCTGACGCTTCGATTCGGGCGGCGCTGGTCCAGGCCTCGACGGCTTGCGACGAGGAGAAGCCGGCCGTCCTTGGGGCAAAGGCTGCTCGCGATGCTGCCTTGGGGGAGGTGGCTAATGTCCAAGGTCGCTGCAAGGCGCTGGAGAGCAAGCTGCAGGGCCTGCAGGACCAGCTCGCCGAGGAGACCCGCCTTCGCCAAGAGCAGGAGGAAGGCATGAAGGCTCGCGAGGCGGCCGTCAAGGACCGGGACGCCAAGCTTAAGAAGCGCCATGACTGCCTAGGCGTGCTGGAGCAAGAGTTGGAGCGAGGAAGGTTGAGCTGGACGGCAAGGCACGGGTTCTTGCCGAGGATCGCATGGCCTTCGCGGAGATGGAGGAGAAGGCTCGCACTTCGCTGAAGACGCTTTATGAGAGCGGCCTGGAGAGCCCGCTGGCCGGCGACGAGGACAGCCCCGCCAAGCTGCTTCCCTTCCTGGTTCGTGCTCTTGAGGATGTCATCCTTGGCCTTGGCCCTACGGCTGAGGCCGAGGCGTGTGCCTTGTCTTATGCAGCTGACGCAGGTCCTTACCCACATCTATCTTCGCGACCCCAACGTCGACCTTGACAGCCTGCTGGAGCCAGTGAGCGGCGAGCTTGCCGCTGCCGCTGGTGAGGCCGTGAAGGGTCATGCGGAGGCTCTGCTGGGGAAGTTCCGGGCCTTCAGCACCAGGCCGAAGCGGGGCGCTGCCGACCCTGCAGCCCCACGAGGCGAACCCGCTCCGCGCAGCTCCACCGCTGGCAAGTGACTCCGTTGTGGCTCCCGTCCTGCTTTTAATTCCTGCACATGTACCATGCCTCGGGGAGGCGTTAAAACTTGCATTTGGTGCTGTGATAACAGTATGGACTGTAATATTTGCTTTTGAATTCCTTGAAATTTGCGCTATTTCCTTCCTACTTGCTTATGTTCTATGCCGGCAGAGCCCGGCCCCGCGCATACCTCAGCCGCCGTTAGCCCCGACCGGAAACCAGGACGGGACCAAGGAGTGAGGGGCTACGTGACAAGTTAGGCTCCTGAGTCGTGATGCTCAGGAGTCCCCCTTGGCGCTCGAACAGCAACTAGGGAGGTGAGATGCGGGTGGATCTACCGTTCTACGTCTGTAGAGCCCGGCCCAGCACATACCTCAACCGTCGTTAGCCTTTCGGAACTAAGGAGTGAGGGGCTATGTGACCAGTTAGGCTCCTGAGTCGCGATGCTCAGGAGTCCCCCTTGACGCTCAAACGGCCTTCGTACCTTGGCTCCACTCGGGGAGGGACGTGCGACGAACCAGGCGCGGGGGGGCCTGGCTGGGTGGCGTGCGTCTGGGTTGTGACCCAGGCGCAGCCCCCTCGCGCGGCACTCCCGAGGGGAGGCGTTGCGATGGGGCTAGACACTGAGCTCTGGGCTCCCTGAGGTTGATGCGGCCCGGGGGCCACCCATAGTTGTTTATCACCAGCGCGGAGCATAGCGCTTCCGTATGTGTACGGGCATAGCCGCTCCTCAGCAGTGTCGTCAGCCAGCGCGGAGCATGGTGCTTCCACTGGTGCGTGGGAGGGGGCTCCCCTCCGGGAGGAGCCCCCGGGGCTTGTATAGCCCCGCCCTAACACGTGGCTGGCACGGTAGGGCCTGACAAGGTGTATCTGGGCACCTGTGAGCCAGCGCAGGACTCACGGGGCCCTACCTCAAGGCGGGTTGCGCCTGGCACTGGGCCTTATCTTGGGGTGTGTTCCTGCAAATTTGGTTAGATGTCGAAACTCTATGTCCTCGGGTCCCGGCCCTCGAGCTGGTCTCAGCCGTCGTTGGTATGCCGGGTCGCGATGCCGTGGACAAGACCAGAGGGTGAGGGCTAGAGAGCCGGTAGGAGCCCTGAGTCGCGATGCTCAGGTACCCCCCCTTTAACGCGCAAGCTTGGTTAGATGTCGAAACTCTACGTCCTCGGATCCCGGCCCTCGAGCTGGTCTCAGCCGTCGCTGGTATGCCAGGTCGCGATGTCGTGGACAAGACCAGAGGGTGAGGGCTGGAGAGCCGGTAGGATCCCTGAGTCGCGATGCTCAGGTACCCCTCCCTTTAACGTGCAAGCTTCCGACATCCAGGAAGAAAAGGTGCCGCGGACAGGCACCAAATAACAAGCAGGATGGGTCGAAAGCATGGCCCGAAGATAAACGCAAGAAGGGTACACGCCGCCGGGTCTGACCCGAGCGACTTGGGGATAATGCAGCCCGAGGGGCGCCCCCAACAAAGTAAGCTAGGAACATGAAATAAAAGGGATACACGCCGTAGGGATGGACCCGCGCGGCCTGGGAATAATGCAGCCCTGAGGGCACTCCCAGCTGGAAACGAAACTTGAAAGATGTCACCTGATGATGTTGAAGACGAAGGGGTGTTGGTGTAGCAGACTCGGTGGGCTGCGGGAGTCGATCCTCACGAGCCCCCGGGCCCTGGGGCCTCGGGAGGCTCCGGAGGCGCTGGTGGCTCCTCGCGGACCATCTCCATCTCCGCCAGGGCTGCGGAACGCCCGACCTCTTGAGCCTCCAGGATGCCCCTCATGAGGCGCTGGTACATGGCAGCCGCGTTCGGCAAGCCATAAGGCATGCGAACGTAGCTGTGGGGTGGACCTTCGTAGCACCCCACTTGCGAGGGAGGCGGCTTGGTTGAGCCCTGGTATGTCGATGCAGATGCGCGGCCCACCATCCTCGCCTGGATGGGGGGCCACAGCGGGTAAGCGGCGGCTGCCTCTCATGACTCTTGACTCCTGTAGCTCCTGAATGGCCTTGCTGACGAACTCCTGAGGGTTTGGTCCTCCTTGCCTTGCTCCTCCTTGAGGGAAACATGCTTTGAAACACGCCTCCAAGTGGTGCCCAAGCGCCTCCCTCGTGACCTTGGCGAGGTCGGCGGCCCTCCAGCGGAGAGCCCCCTAGCCCTGCCTGAGGAGGGCGCCGGGCGTGCTTCCCTATGCGATGGAAGGAGGTTCCCACTGAGCAGGCACGGGCCCTGAGGGGCCTTCCTCCTGAGGGGCCGGGCCGGACGATGTCTTCTTCTTCTTGGGAGCGGCCTCGGGAAGCCTCCTGCTTCCGCAATCCGGGTCTTCCAGTGATGCAGCCTAAAAGGCTCGTTCCAGGGAGCACACTGCGTCTCTCTCTTCGCAGGGCACCGTGATGACTCCGCCACTTCCTGGCATCTTGAGGATGTTGTAGCCATGGTGGGTTATGGCCATGAACTTGGCCAGCGCTGGGTACCCGAGGATGGCGTTGTACGGCAGGCGAATGTGGGCGACGTCGAAGTCGATGAGCTCGGTGCGGTAGTTGTCGCGTGCCCGAAGGTGACAGGGAGGCGGACCTGCCCAATCGGGACCGTGGAGTCATCGGTGACTCCGGAGAAAGGCTTGGTTGGCTGAAGCTGATTGCAGGGCACTTGGAGATTGTTGAACGTTTCCACGGACAGGACGTTGAGCCCTGCCCCGCCATCGATGAGGGTCCTGGTGACTAGCACGTTGCTGATGATTGGGAAACAAAGCATTGGGAGAACTCCGGCTGTGGCCGCGCACTTGAGCTGATCTGCTGAGCTGAACGTGATGGCGCACGCCGACCACCTGAGAGGGCGCGTGGCCTCAAGCTTGGGGAGGACTGCATTTACTTCGCGGGCGAACTGCTTGAAGATGCGTTGAGAGGTTGGGGCTTGAGCTTTGCCGAGGATGCAGGCGATCGCATGTGGCTCCTGGAAGCCCCCAGCCCCCTCGTCCTGATGACGGTCCTCATTTCTCCTTGGCTGCGGCGGCAGCGGAGGGAGGCCTGTGTTACCTTGCGGGCGATCCTCGCGAGGCTGATCCCTCCATGCTCCCTCGCGAGGTGGGTCCTACCAGCAATCTTCGCGAGGTTGGTCGCGCCACCCTTGGCGAGGGCCGCGGTCTTCCCAGCGTCCTGCGTTCCTTCCTCCTCCTCGGCCGTAGCCCCGGTCGCTGCGGTCGGGACGTCAGTCGACCCTTCCTTCACGCTCGGCACGGAGCTCTTGGCATTCATTGGTGTTGTGGGTGTGGAAGTCGTGGTACACGCAGTACCGACTGCCCTTGGAAGATTCGGGCTGATCTCTGCCCCGCTTGGTGTCTGGTTCTGCCACGAGCACGGCAGCCCCCTTGCGCTTCACATCCCTGCCCTTGGGTTTCTTCTCTTCTGGGTCTGCGGCAGGCAGCTTGAGGAGGGAGAGACGCCCCTCCTCAGCCCTGGCGCACTTGGTCGCCAAGTTGAACAGCTCCAAGGAAGTGCACAGGTCTTCATGCATCGCCAGCTCCTCCTTCATCTTGACGTTGCACACGCTGTCGGAAAAGGCTGAGATTTTGGCCTCCTCGGTCACCTTGGGAATCTTGAGGCGTGCGCTGTTGAAGCGCTGGATGTACTTCTGCAGGGTTTCCCCTGGCTGCTGCTTGATATGGTGCATGTCGCTCACGGCAGGTGGCCGGTCGCGAGTACCCTGGAAGCTGGCGATGAAGCGGGTGCGCATCTCGTCCCAGGAGGAGATCGTTCCTGGAGCCAGGTTCAGGAGCTAGGTGCGGGCCCCGTCCTTGAGCGCCATGGGAAACCAATTCGCCATGACCTTCTCGTCTCCGTTGGCAGCCTCGATGCCCAGCTCGTAGAGCTGGAGGAACTCTACGGGGTCAGACGTACCGTCGTAGCGAGGAGGCAGGTCTAGCTTAAACTTGCCGGGCCACGCGACGCTGCGCAGCTCGGTGGTGAAGGCGTGGCAGCCCGCCGTGGCCACGGGAGGCCTTGGGTGACGAAGAGCTTGGTCCCTGCGGGTCCCCATGCACTGCAGCTGGGAGCAGCGCGGGGTCTTGACGTGCTGGAGCAGGGAGCGCTCGAGCAGCTTTTCGACGGCGAGGGACTTCTTGGCAGCTTTGTTCTTGCCGCGCTGACGCCTGACGGAGCGGGTTCCGCCCAGGGGCCGCGCGCCTTGGGGCCAGGGCGCCTTCTTGAGGGGGAGGCGGCTGAGCCGCCCCCGGAGCTTCATTGCCCGCGCAGGGTGGGGCGCGGTGCAGCGAGAAGGATGGCGCGGGGGAGCCCCCAGCGGCGCGGACGAGCTCGGCGACTCGGTCGAGCCATTCTTCATAGACGTCGTCGACTAGGCGGTAGCGCAGGAGCTCGTTTGCCGCGATGAGCGCAGCTCGAGCCTCCATGGCCGCGCGGGGCGCGCGGGACGAAGAACCAGCAGGGGTGAGCGAGGGTGTAGCAGTGCGGCCGTCTCGCCTCATGGATGGATGCTGGGACGACGCTTGCTGCTCGTTCCCCGCCGGGCCGGTGGCGGCGTTGACGGCAGGTGACGGGGAACGACGAGGGCGCCCGCCGACGGGAGCCGTCTGGGTGACACGGGAAGCGAGGGCGGCTCGGCGCTCGACGCGGGCCCGACGAGCGTCAGACATGGATGCGATGGTCGGAGAAGAACAGGGCGACGGGAGACGAATTCCGGCGCACCCCTACCTAGCGCACCAAATGTCGGATTTCGGGTTCCGGCAGACCCTTGAGGTTCGAACACTGGGGTGCGCGCGGAGATTTTGCCCTCTACCTACCTGCTTCTCGCCAACTCGCTAGGATCGAAACTACAAAAGGAACAACACAAGGGACACAGAGTTTATACTGGTTCAGGCCACCATTGTGGTGTAATACCCTACTCCAGTGTGTGGTGTGGTGGATCGCCTCCTGGGCTGATGATGAACAATACAAGGAAGAACAGCCTCGCGAGGGTCTGTTCTTGGCTGGTGCGATGAACTGCTAAGAGGAGTTCAGTCGCTCTCTCTACTGGTTTCTAGCGAGGATACTCGATGCCTCTACCTTGTGGTGGCTAGTCCTATTTATAGGCAAAGGCCCTGGGCCTCTTCCCAAATATTGAGCGGGAAGGGCACCAACAATTGGCCATTTTGAAGGGGAACAGCGGGTACACTTATCCTGACTAAAGTTGGTCCTCGCCTGTCAAAGGCTCTAGTGGTAACGCCTGCTTGGGCTCCACAACGACTTCCTCCCTGCCGTTGGGCTGGTCTTGGTCTTGTTGCACCGAAATGGATGCCTTTGCTTCATGCTCTCGCCTGCGCTTGCTCCCTTTGCACCAAAGAGGAAAGGAGGACACTATGCGGGCTGGCACCCGCCTGGCGCCCTTGATCGTCATGGCTTGCGTCATGGGCACCTCGTAAGGTACCCTGCCTTGATCTCTCCGCCTCCTCGTGAGCCAGCCTGATGAGGCCGTGCCTGAGGAAGCTCCTTGTCGTCCACCCCGCGAGGCTTGGCCCCTCGCGAGGGTCTTGAGCTTGTGTTGATGAAGATGGGCCATGCTGGGCCCCCCTTTGAGCCACGCGGCAGGCCGCAGGCAGGCAAGTGTTGGGACCCCCGTTCCCAGAACGCCGACACCACCTGCTCCTGCCTCCCGTGGTCGGCTGTGATGCCGCGGAGGCCTCACCGCCCCCTACTACTCCCACCGCTGGCCAGGCCATCCCTCTACTCACCCACACCCCCTGTTAATCTACGGCGATAGCAGCCTCACACCGCAGCCGAACCAGTGAACCCTCGTACTACTCTTCGCGTGGGCATCCACTGCTGCGTCTTCCCCGGCTCCGAGTCGTCCCCTTCCTAGGCCTCGCCGTCGTCCACCGCCGTGGTGCTCTCGACGCGGCGTGGTCAACATGGTCAAGGAATGACTTCCATCGGACGTGGACTGTACGTGGAGAGGCTGACAGCTGGGTCCACGGCCGCAGCAAGGAAGTGCCTCCTTATTACGCGGAGAATAATGATTCCTCCACCTGACAGCGGGGACCCACCGGACAGGCCACCATATTTCACGAAAAAAAATTCCCCCTGACTGCTGGGACCCACCAGCTACATCTTCGCACGCAAGGAAGTGCGTCCGGGCAAAAAAAATGATTCGCCCGCCTGACTGCTGGGACCCACTAGCTACATCTTCGCACGCAAAGGAAGTGCGTCCGGGCAAAAAAAGATTCGCCCCTCTGACTGCTAGGACCCACCAGCTACATTTTCGCACGCAAGGAACTGTCTGACAGTTGGGACCCACCTGCTTGAAGCGTACGTAGCGTTGTCATTCTGGTCGCGAACTTGTATGTACATATATACTGGTCGATGTAGAGGCGCGCATGTGTCATAGTAGAGGCGCGTACGTGTCGTAGTAGAGGCGCGCATGTAGCTTGTACACGTACGTACAGCGGCCAGGGTGCAAGAAAGAAAATACGGCCACGTATGTGTACATACGGGCGGGGTCTTGAATGCCTAGTCGCGCATACGTACGGCGAGGGCTCATGTTCATGGGGAGGCAACAGAATGCGTCATGTTCATGGGGAGGCAACGGAATGCGTCATGTTCATGGGGAGGCAACGGAATGCGTCGTGTTCATGGGGAGGCAACGGAATGCGCCGTGTTCATCGGGAGGCAACGGAACGCGTGGGAGCCAACCGGCTTGGACGGAACAGGCAATGGAAATGAGGCCTGGCGTACCGCAGAACGGAGGAAACGGACCTCCTACGGTCGAAACGGGGGTCCTGTTGATCTGGAGGGGTGTGGCGTACCGCAAAACGGACGAAACGGACTTGTGTTGGAGCGCTACGGTCGAAACGGGGGTCCTGTTCATCGGGAGGGGTGTGGCGTACCGCAAAACGGACGAAACGGACTTGTGTTGGAGCGCTACGGTTGAAATGGGGGGAGGGTGTGGCGTACCGCAAAACAGGACTCCATGGGATACTGTTCATCTCCACCGTCGACCTCCTCTAGCCTCCATGGGCTACCGTCGACCTCCTCCAGCCTCCACGGGCTCCTGTTCATCCAGCCTCCACCGCACGCTAGTCCACCGGCTAATGTTCAACCATCCCTCCATGGGCACCCCTCCACCGTCTACTGTTCATCTAGCCCTCCACACCACGGGGGCCTGTTCAACCACCCCTCCACGGCCATCCCTCCACCGTCTACTGTTCATCCAGCCCTCCACACCACGGGTTCCTGTTCATCCAGAGGCAACGCCACTGCTCACTATTCATCCAAACCCCCCCGCAACACTCACTATTCATCCCAGAGGCAACATCGGTCGGCTTCAGTTAGCAGCAGTAGCGAAGGAATCGCTCCATCGGGTTCAGTTAACAGCCATCGATCGATCGTTCGGGTTCAGTAACGCGTAGCCTGCAGTGCAATCGCTCGGGTTCAGTTAGAGCCCAACGCCTCGCTCGGCTTCAATTAGAGCCAACGCCTCGCACACACGCGCGTACCTGTACGGGAGAAACGTGCATCGCTCTCCCACCGTAACCGGCAACTCCCCGAAATTTTCCTCCCCCTCGCTTCTACCACGGTTTTTCCGTCATGGACGGCCCAAAGAATGTCATGCAGCTGCGTCTCCGGCCTGCCCAGGACGAAAAGCCCATTTTCTGTCATGATTTTTTGTCATAGAAGTAGGAGCCCACCACATCTATGATGATACCGGGTTTTGTCACAATTATCGTCATAAAAGTGTCATATGTATGACAGAAAAAAATTTCGTTCGGCCCAAAATGTCATGGATGTGTCTTTTTTTTGTAGTGATTGCTTAAATTTATCGGTGGCATTGGACTGAGTGCGGCATTAGTTAAATGTGGCATCACTTTAGCAGTAGCATTGCTTGACTTGACTGCTGGCGTTATACTAACAGCAAAAAAGTGGCAATATGAGCATGGGAGGCCCATTTGGACAGTGGGCGCACCAGTATGATGTACCTCCACGGACGCAGAGTGGTGAGGGAGGTATGGTTGCCCAGAGCAACAAATATCTAGGCAGCATATCTGGATTATGTCCCATTTTTGTTCCCTTTAGCCACCTTTTTCCTATGTGAGAACAATAAACCGATCGACCTGGTCATTTTCTATTGTGTTGTCATGCCTTTCTACCCTTCTTCAACCAAGAGACACGCGACTCATTCCTTAGCTACTAATTTTTCCCCTTTTCAACCTAGATGCGGGTTTGATGCCTACTCTCTTGGACAGTACTGTCTCCCTTCCTTTCCTTATTCAACCCAGACATGGATTAGTCTACATGAAGTAGGGTTTCCTTTAATTGTGCAAATTAAGGTTTTCGTCTGCGTGGCCAACAGAGCAGAGGATAGCAAATTGGGAAGATCGTGGAGTGGAAAAAGATCCACATGCAACGACGTGGCAGATGGGGCAATAGAACAAGGGTATGGTTCGAAAAGAGGTAGCATAGCTGATGGTCAGCAGGAAGTGGCTTCGCTCGTGGTAGTCGTCCTCCGCACACACTACGACAGCGAGCTTGGGGACGGAGGCCATCTCGCGCGGGCGCTAGGTCTGAGAGGACGGCCTTGTCGTTAGTGCGTGACCTCACTCACCGACGACGAGTGCGTCAATGCTGCATGTCCTTTTCTTCCCCGGTGGATCTGTGACCATCGGTGAGGAGCGAGAGAGACGCCGTCTTTTTTAGATCTGGAGAGAGGGTGATAGTCTGAGAAGCAAGTGGGCAGCCCTTAGCAAGAAAGTGCTGAAGCTCCAACCTATATATCTTTTTTATACTACTAGTACTAGAGGTGGAGTAGTGGTAGAGTAGTTTATATTTTCTCTGTGTACAGTACCATTTAGTCGTGCTTCAAAACTGAATGGCATGCCATTAAAAAAATAAAGGTCGATAACTAATGCGGCACCTCGGGCCAACGCGGTCAGATTGCATTTTGCACGAGAAATTACAAACCATGTTTCATTGACATGTGGTCCCGTTCCAACATATCAGTGAGAGGATGGCGAGTCCTTTTCTACTAGTATTTCCGAACAGACGTGTAGGCCGGGGCGCCTCTTCGTGTACCGTGGCAAACTGGCAACCGTCCACTGACTCTTCGCCTTTCCCTCTCGATTTGGAACTGCTGTCGCACGCTCTTCCTCCCTCCTCCATTTGCCTTCACCCTTCCTTCTGCCATTGTTCGATCGTCTTCTCCATGAAGGGAACAGGCCGGAAACGACCCCGTTATTCTTGCCCCGATCTCAAAGATGATGTGGTGGAGGAACTCATTGATCGGTGTGATGTCATCACCTCGGCTAGCATGGCAGGTTCGTTCAAGACCATTCTCGACTCAACTAATAACATCATTACAAGGAACCCAAGGGTCAAGGAGCGGTTTGATCTCCCCTATCTTCTTTGCTGTGACCCTGATGATTGGCGCGGGGACGACGGAGGCCTCGCCTTGTGCAAGTTGATGCTGCTTGATAATGATACGTATGATGTTAAGATGCCATTGCTTGAGGGTAAGCCTTAGGCAGGCAGAAATAGAGATTGGATTGTTTATATTGGGTCCAACTGCGAGTGGGAACTTGTGGATGTGTACACTCGTCACCGGGTTCCACTTCCAAAAATCTCAGCAGACTACCCAGAGGTTGAGCACACCGGTATTCTACGCAAGTTCAAATACGATCATGGTGACTGTCTTCTACAGAAGATAGCAATTTGTCGAGTTCCCAACCGCTCTTGGAATTATAAGAACTATGTAGTTGTTGCTATCTTCACCAAGCTTTTTGCCGTCCTTCGTGGTTCGACTGGATGGATACTGCTCACAAATCAGTTTCTATACACGGATGAGTACTGTGATGCAATTCAATACGAGGGCCTTGTGTTTGCTTCCACCACTCATGGCACTATTTTTGCATGGGATCCTTGTAGTTTCGGTATGTTTGTCTTCCACCATAATTATAATTGTTTCATCCACATGCATGCGGGTTAGTAAGTTTCCCTTTACTAATTAACCTTCTTCTTGTGTTTCCAAGGTCCTGTGAACATTCCGCAACCTATACTTGAAAAATTTTATAACCAAGGGGGGGATGACTATGGTGATGATCACGAGCATGAGGACGAGCAGCGCCCATATACTCAGTGGCGCCTGGCAACTAATTCCGATGGATCACCTCTTCTTGTGTGTATACAACCCATTGCTGATGTTACTACTAAGGAAGCAGGTGTAGTCTCCCATGGTCGCACTCTCCGGACCTATTCCAACACCTGTTGCATGGTATTCGGGATGGATACTAGTGTGCTAGCACCAACACCTCCCTAGTACAGAATTGATAGTCTTGGAGAAAACTCGCTCTTCCTTGGACAAAACTATCCAATGATGGTGAAAGGCGATCCAACTGTTGTTGACACAACGTTACTACCATTTATGAGAAGCAACTATATCTATACCTTGGACATTTCGGTGGTTCCCTACACTGGTACTGATATAGTAGGCCGCTTCAGCCTGGATGATCAGTCCTGCATTGGTCTCGAGATCGACAATGGATGGCCATTCCTAGAGAATCACTTTTGGTTCAAAGCAAGCGTTTCCAACGCTGAGGATTGGTTGAGTTGAAGTTCATTATTTGTTGTGTGATGAAAACTTTAGTATTTTATAATGTATCCTCGTTGTTGATTAGGGTTGATGACCTGTTGTATGTAATAAAATGATATGCCTGTGATAAACTTACTAAATTTATGAATGGCTTTCGAGTCGCTTCTCTGAGTGAGTGGTGCGACGAGGCAAAAAAATATTTTCCGAATACATAATTGTATGTGCATTACAACAGGTAATCGGATGAAGCCAATCAACAATAGTAGTACACTATTTGTACTAGCTTCACATGCTCCGCGCGTTGAGCGGGTGTTTTTACTGTAGCCATATGAAAGGATTGAGATGGACCTAGAGGGGGGGTGAATAGGTACAATTACAAATTTTAATTATTACTACGCAATTTTAGGCAATAGAACGGAATATGAAGGTGAGCCTAACAATTGCTAGTAAGAGTAAAGTACTAGGTAAGTAACACAAGCATACAAGTGAGCAAGCACAATAAGATGTAAGTAAGAGCAATCACAACAAGTAACCACAAGTATAGAGTTAGGGTTAGGAATAACCGCAACTCCGGGAGACGAGGATGTATGCCGATGTTCACTTCCTTGGAGGGAAGCTAGTCACCGTTAGAGGGGCGGATGTTACCACGAAGGCACACCTACGCCACGAAGGCTCACCCTATTCTCCCTTTGAGACAACACCACGAAGGCGTTTCTCAACCACTAGTGGTAGACCTTGGGGTGGTCTCCAAACCCTCACAAACTTTCCGGGGGTAATCACAATCGTTGATTCCTCACCGAATGACTCCTACCACCTAGGAGTCTCCAACCTCCAAGAGTAACAAGATCCGAGGGGAAAGACTCAAGACTTACTCAAACTTTGATTTGCTTTGGTCACAAGAAGGGGAGGAAGAAGATCTTTCTTTTGATTGGAACAACTCTTCGAAACTCTCAAGAATCAAGTCGGGATCTGGGATTTAGTGTGTGAGCAAGAGAGGGGAAGCACTGGTGTTCTTGAGGCGTGTTTGTGTGAAGTGTTCAACCTTATCCCGAAGGGGTAAGGTGCTATTTATACCATGTCCAGAATAGAGCCGTTTGGACACAAGTTGACCACCCCGGATGATCTGGGACACCATCCGAATGATCCGGACATTTGTCCGGATGATCTGGCAGAAGGCCCGGATGCAGGTGGTTGCAACCTAGCTGCGAGCAGCCCGGATAGTCCGGAGGAAAGCCCGGATGATCCGGACAAGCCCCGGATGATCCGGATGGCTGGCCGGACGATCCGGCTACAACATATGGCTTCTGTGAAAAACGGGCACGATTATCCGGACGATCCGGAAGAGGATCCGGACGATCCGGGGAACAGCCTGGATGATCCGGAGGAACGTCCGGATGATCCGGCTTCAGCCATACTGTTCTGTGATGGAGAGCACCAATTATCCGGACGATCCGGTGCAGGGTCCGGCTGATCCGGGTGAAGCCCGGATGATCTGGGTATCCATCCGGATGATCCGGCTAGGAGAGGTGGTAGGTTTTGGCTAGGAGATATTGCTAGGGATTTTGGTCTATTGTGGTAGAATTGTTTATGAGACAAAATGTGAGCAAGTCTTGAACCTACACTTCGGATCCCCTCTTAATAGTGTGGGGTTCCTATTACTCAAGAAATATGAAAAGAGCACAATACTTCATCTTTGTTTTCTCCTTTCCTCATTGATAATTTGCTTGAGTAAAATCTCATATGATGTGATCATGATGCTCACTAAAGAAAACCAGAGGACAGATGGCCTGTGTATATACTTAGCAAACAAGGTTAGTCCCCTATATGTAGGTTTGTCATCAATATCAAAAATACTCTTTAAGAGCAAGATTGCACTTTCAATCTCCCCGTTTTTTGGTAGTTGATGACAAACTACATATAGCATTTTATAGTGAAATGTGATACGAATGATTCTAGGAGAGTAGACCGGTATGTGTTTCAGTATGTGTTTTAGGAAGAGCTCCCCCTTAATTTATGCATATGGATGTGTTTTAAGAGGAGCTCTCCCTTAATGTATGCATGGAATAAGGTGATAAACATACAAAGTCATGCACATATGAAGTGGATGCCCACATTCGGAGTATAGTATAGGCATACATCATTCAAATCATCATAAGCAATGAATAAAGACAGCATACTTAAGCACTTGACATAGACTCATAACTCATGACCAAAGTACCATAGACCAAAGTACCATAGTACCATTACAATAAGCACTTGCATAGTGACATAGACTCATAACTCATGACCAAAGTACCATAGTACCATTACAATAATAATAATGAGTCCACTAAAGCTCTAAGCATAAGCATACCAGACACACGCTGAAACTCCTAAGAATTACATCTCCCCCTTGACAGCAAGTACCGAAAAAGTGAAATACGGCCGAGAAAGTAGGAGAATCACGCATCATCTTCATCCTCAGCATCATCATCATCACCATCACTCAGATCAGCAGGTACAAGGAAGAACTCGGGGAACTCAGTGGCAGAAGGAAAATCGACCTCCGGAAGAGGAAGTCGAGCAGGAATAGGCTCATCAGGCTCAACAGGACTGCCAGGACGTGCACGAAGATGAGCCCTAAGGGCATTTGCCTCAGAGATGCGACGAACCTCCTCGGTAGCAATGTGAGTAGCAGTGTAGCGGCAGGTGTCAAAGATGGCTTTATGGGACTTCCCAATAAAGCGAGCAAGGCAGTCAAACGGCTTGACGAAAGGTTTGGTGTGGCGAGAAGAGCTCTCACCACACGACGGAGCAGGAGCCTTGCCCCTAGAAGTGTCATCACGCGGAGTCCACATGGAGTGAATGTTGTTCTTGTTGATGGGGCAAGTGAAGACAGAATTAATGACGGTCTGAATGAAAGGAGCATGTGGAAGAGTACGAACCTTCAGACAACTAGCCATGCGAATCTCATGCCAAAGAAAATCTGCCATGTCAATGGGACGAGTGGGATTCTTCCGTGAATAGTACATCAAGTCAATGCTGTAAGCTCGTACCATCCCACGATCCCCTTTCTTGGGAGCAAGGGAGTTGAGGATGCACTGAAAAAGCCACCGGTATTTGAGACGGAAGATACTGATGTCATTAAGCTCCTTGCTTTGCTGCACTGTGGATAGCTGAGTAGGAGGTATGGTGAGACAACTGCAAGCACTGATAGGCATAGCCTCAAACTTGGGATTCACCTCATGGATTCGAAAAACACCTGCCTCAGATCCAGGCATGCCCAAGGCAGCAGCAAACTCCTCAAAAGAGACAGTGAACTGAGAATGATGAGTCATCCAAGTGATCGAACGATCCGGATGGAAGAAACACGTGGCATAGAATTGCCGAATGGCAGCCTCATTCCAATCACAGTGGAGAGTCATAGCATGACGCAGCCCCATGCCCTCAATCTTCTCTAACACACCATCAAACTTGGTTGGATTGTTCGCAATGTAATCCAAGTCCACATAATGCTGAGGAGAGAACCCTAGATGAGCTATGACCGATTGACAGATGTCCTGTTGAACCAAAGTGCGAAACCGAGGATCGGTTGCATTGGCCGGGGCAGCAAATTGGTTGACATCACTCCTTAAAGCTGCATACTCAGAGGGATCCATGGACTGATAGCTGATAGTACGACGGCCCCGGTTGGTGGGGTTGGCCATGGACAAAATGAGACCGGTAGGTGCGGCAGGCTGCGAGCTTGAGGTAGAAGCCGCTTTCTTCTTCTTAGCCTTGGTCGTTGAGCGAACCGGCACGAGCTCGTCCTCCTGGAGATCGTCCTCATAATCAGGATCGTCCTGCCAGGCATAGGACGGACGAGCATGACCTGGTGCTTTCTTGAGTGGACGAGCAGCTTCCTCGGAGTCCGTTGATGCTTGGCGACGTGGTTCTAGGCATACGCATTGGAGCGAAAAGAACAAAAAAAATCGGCGAGCTCGATGAGTAACTGACCCTGGATGAGTATAAGAGGAAAAGCGAGGAAGGGCGCAGATGAGATACCACGGGAGGGACCCGAGGAGGTCGACTTGAAGCTCCGGCCAGTACCACCACGGCCGACCACCATGGCGGGGTTTGGGGGCGGAGGCCGAGATTGGAGAGGATCCAATTGGCCCCTGGGGAAAACGGCGCGAGGCGGACGTAGATCGAGGCGATGGGGACCCGTGAGCACGAGATCAGGTTGGTTCGCCGGCCGGACTGGCGGGGCAGGGCGGTGAGCAGTCGCCGGCGGCGGGGCAGTGAGAGGGTGAGGTCGAGGGAAAAAAGGAAATAGGATAACTCCCTGTGCCCCTCCCCCCTCCCGGCCCGATATGCTACTGGTCAAGTCGAAGACCCACCCGGACGTCCGGAAGGAGCCCCGGATGATCCGGGCAGGGGCAGATGTCCGGAAGTGAGCCCAGATATCCGGGCAGACACAGCCCGGACGTCCGGATGTAAGTCCGGATGATCCGGCTGGCCAAAGTTCTGAGATATGATTCTGATGTGATGAAGAGTGATGGGGTGATGACGATATATATATATATATTTTGTGTGTGTTTGTTATATATATATATATATATATATATATATATATATATATATATATAAGTAGCCTTAGTCACAGCAATATCTCAAACTCATATAAACACCCAAAAAGAATAATTAGGCTAAGTCACCATGTATGAGTATATATAACTTTGGAGACCAAAAATTTGAACTTTTGGACCCATGGTTATTACTCCATCATTTTAAAGTACTATGGACACAAAGTAAGTGCCATAGTGACTTTGAGAGTGTTGGTTCTATTTATGCATTATGTAAGGGAGAGAGTACTCATAAATTGAATGTCTCCCCCTAAGTATATGCCTACATCAAGACAAGACATTATGAAGATGCATGCATGAGTACGAGATTTCACATAATGTTGTCAAGCTCCAAGATACCAAGTTCACGCCTAAGTCGACAAAACCTTGCTTCATCCAATGGTTTGGTGAAAATATCTGCCAGTTGCAAATCTGTACCAATGTGATCAATGTGAATATCACCCTTCTCAACATGATCTCTCAAGAAGTGATACCTAATATCAATTTGCTTGGTGCGGAGATGATCCTTGGGGTTTTCAGCAATGTTGATGGCACTTTCATTATCGCATAGAAGAGGCACATTTCTATAGGTGATACCGTAATCCTTCAAAGTTTGCCTCATCCATAATAACTGAGTTGCACAACTGGCGGCAGCAATGTATTCAGCTTCTGCGGTAGAGAGGGCAATACAGTTTTGTTTCTTCGATGACCAACTTACCAAGGAGCGTCCAAGAAACTGACATGCACCGAAAGTGGACTTACGATCCACTTTGTCTCCGGCCCAATCCGCATTCGTGTACCCAATGAGATCAAACTTAGCATCCTTGGGATACCATAGACCCAACTTTGGGGTGTGAACAAGGTATCTAAGAATATGCTTAACCGCCTTATGATGACTTTCCCTAGGGGAAGCTTGAAATCTAGCACACATGCATACACTAAACATGATGTCTGGTCTAGATGCACAAAGATAAAGCAATGAACCAATCATAGAGCGGTATTTAGATGGGTCGAAAGGGATACCGTTTGTGTCTTCAGTGAGAGTTATTTTGGTTGGCATTGGTGTCTTACATGGACTAGCATCAGACATACCAAACTTCTCTAAGATATCCTTGAGGTATTTTGCTTGAGACAAGAAAATTCCTTCTTGAAATTGTTGAATTTGAAATCCGAGGAAGAACTTCAAATCCGCATTGAGTGACATTTCAAAATTCTTGGTCATTGAGTCCGCAAACTTCTTGCACAAATGAATGTTAGGAGAACCAAAAATGATATCATCTACATAGATTTGGCATAAGATCAAATCACCCTTATCCCTCTTAGTAAAAAGAGTGGTATCGATCACCCCTCTCACAAAACCATCATCGAGTAAAAACTTCTTAAGATGATCATACCAAGCACGAGGTGCTTGTTTGAGGCCATACAAAGCCTTATGAAGTTTATACACATAGTCTTTGTGATCGGGATCAACGAACCCAGGTGGTTGTGATACATATACTTCTTCTTGTAGAGGACCGTTAAGGAAAGCACTCTTCACATCCATTTGATGTAATGTAAAACCATTGAAAGCAGCATAAGCAAGTAAGATGCGAATGGATTCAAGACGGGCAACGGGGGCAAAGGTCTCACCAAAGTCCAAACCTTCAACTTGTGAGTACCCTTGTGCCACTAACCTTGCCTTGTTTCGGATGATCACACCATTCTCATCTTGTTTGTTCTTGAAAATCCATTTTGTTCCAATGACGTTGTGCTCGGTAGGTGGCCTCTTGACTAGTGACCACACTTGGTTGCGTTCAAAGCTGTTCAACTCTTCTTGCATAGCAACTAGCCAATCGTTGCCCATCAATGCATCTTGTACCTTGATGGGCTCAAAACTAGACACAAAAGAAAAGTGAGCACAAAAGTTGGTCAAATGTTTACGAGTGACCCTACCTTCCGATATGCCAGTGAGTATTTTGTCAACATCAACACGACCGGCCACTCGTGGCATGATAGAGGTAAGGGTTTCACGAGGTTCAACTTCATGTCCATCATCCACATCCTCAACATATGGATCATTAATGTGTGGAGGAAGATCTTCTTGTTCATATTGCATTTGTTGAGGTTCATCATCAATGATTGGATTTTCTTGTTCTTGTTCTTGAAGATTTTCATGAGGAGGAACTTGATCATCTTCATCAACTTGGGCTAAGGGTATCGGTTGAACAATAGGAGCTTGTGGAGGTATGGATGTTGAAGTAGTTTGATGATGTGTGAGACTTCCATCTTCTTCTTCATCATCATGAGGTTCTTCTTCCATAGGAAGAAGTGCACCAACACCCATGGTCAAAATGTCTTGAGAAGAATCTTCTTCACCTACATCACTTAGATCAACTTGCTCCCCATGGGAGCCATTAAATTCATCAAACACTACGTCACAAGTTTCTACAACACATCCATTGGATTTGTTGTAGACTCTATAGGCGTGAGAGTTTGATCCATAGCCAACAAATATACCCTCAATCGTTTTGGATTGAAATTTTCCTAACCGTTCTCTTTTGTTGAGGATGAAACATTTGCACCCAAATACACGAAAGTACTTGACATTTGGCTTGTTTCCAGTTAGAAGCTCATATGGAGTCTTTTCCAATATAGTGCGGAGGAAGAGCCGGTTTGATGCATGACATGCGGTGTTGACAGCTTCGGCCCAAAAACTATGTGGTGACTTGTATTCATCCAACATTGATCTTGCCATCTCCACAAGTGTGCGGTTCTTCCTTTCGGCTACACCATTCTGCCGAGGAGTGTATGGAGCTGAATATTGATGCTCAATCCCTTCATCACTAAGGAATTCTTCCAAGGTGTAGTTTTTGAACTCAGATCCATTGTCACTTCTTATTGCCAAGATTTCTTTGTCAAACTTGCGTTGTGCTTGCTTGGCAAAGTCAATGAAAGTGATCTTCGTCTCGTCCTTGGACTTGAGGAAAAACACCCATGTATATCTTGAGTAATCATCAACAATGACAAGTCCATACTTTTTCCCACCAAGACTATCCCATGAAGGAGGCCCAAAAAGATCCACATGAAGGAGCTCCAAGGGCCTTGAAGTAGACACAATATTCTTGGGTGGGTTCTTTGATTGATGTTGCTTCCCGGCTATACATGCACTACACACACGATCTTTCTCAAAAGAGACATTTGTTAGTCCAAGGATGTGATTTCCCTTTAAGAGATCTTGAAGATTTCTCATGCCGACATGGGCTAGCCGGCGATGCCATAGCCACCCCTTGTCGGCCTTGGCCATTAGACAAGTTGCATGGAATGTACTCTCTTTCGAGAAATCAACCGTGTAAAGGTTGCCATCCAACTCTCCAACAAAGGCCACTTCGAGAGTATCTCTCTTAAAGACTTTCACATCCGTTAGTCCAAATAGTGTATCATAACCAACAGATGCCAATTGACGAACAGAAAGTAAATGATATTTAAGGGATTGAACAAGCATGACATTTGCAAGAGACATGTCATTTGTGATGGCCACCTTCCCCAACCCAAGTACCTGTCCTTTTGATCGTCCACCAAACATAATGCTCATAAATGGTTGAATAGCTTCCATGAAATCGTAGAGCAATTTGCTATCTCCGGTCATATGATTGGTACATCCACTATCAATCACCCATTTTACTCCACCGGAGAAGGCAACCTACACACAATTATTACTTGGTTAGAGGCACCCATCTTGCAATGGGACCTCTCAAGTTAGTCATAAGGGTCTTAGGGACCCAAATAGCATAAAACCGAAATGCATTTCGAGGACCAACAAACTTTGCATAAACTTCTCATCCTTAGTCTTACGAAGTACATAGGATGGAGGCATGAACTCTTTTGGCTTGTTGGGAGTGGGCATGCCCCTTGTGGCCTTCCCACTAGCAACCTTACCTTTCTCCTTGTGTCCTTCTCGTACAAAAGTTTCTTTCAAAGGAGTGGTGCACTTTTGAGATAATGTCTTCTTCTTGCTTGTGCTTGGGTCAAACCCGAGTCCCTCTTTGGCGAACACTTCATTGTGTTGGCTCAACACCTCATTAAGGTTCTTCTGCCCTTGAGCACATGTCATGAGCCCTTTCTCAATTTGAGCCTTGAGAAAACGATTTTCCTCAAGAATAGATGCTAGATCACTACTAGGGTTAGTAGAACAAGCATCAACATTTATAATGGGAGATGAATAGGTCTTAGCTAGAGTTTCAAGATAAGTAAGTTTGAGCGTCTCAAAACTCTTTGTAAGAAGGGTGAGCTCTTCTTCCTTAGTCTTGAGGGACATGGATAGAAGCTCACAATCCTTAGAGAGAGAAGCATGAGACTTCACAAGCTTAATTTTATCATTCATCAACTCTTCACAAGAGCCAATAGCCTTTTTCAAGGAGGCAAGATCTTTAGTATGAACATCAATATTTGTGCCAATTTTTAAGCATAGTTCATCATTTCGTGTTTCCTCATATTGGACTTTCCGCTCAAGGATTTCATATTTTTCCTTTTCCTCGGTGACGAGGGTTTCGAGTTCCTTAATGGTGATGGTGTGCTTACTCACCATCTCCATAAGCATGCGAAACATAGTGAGCTTCTTTCCTTTGAGGGAGCACATGAATTTATTAAGTTTAGCAAGCATAGGATCATTTAGATCATCATCCTCATAACTATCCTCCGCATCAAGATACTCATCACTAGAAATAGGAGGAGTGAGAAGAGGAGGGTTTGATCATGGGGTTACCTTGACCTTGTCAGGAGAGTTTTGATCCTCTCCATCTTCTACCACGGCCTTCGCCATGAGGCACTTGTGAGCGTTGCCCTTGTAATCCTTCATGTAGTTGTAGGTGACAACTTCACCACTCTTATTGACTAGCCTCAATGTGTTTTGCGAATCTTGAGCAACTCCGGCAACACCACTAACATCATCCGGATCGGATTCTTCTTGAGCAACCATTGCTTTCCCATCTCTCTTCTTGAGCTTGGAGTTCAAAGGATTTGGCAACTTCTTCTTAGGAAAGGTCTTGGGAAACCTTGGTCTATCTTCTCTCTTCTCATAAGGGCACTCATTTGAGAAGTGGTTGGTTTCCTCACAGTTGTAGCATTTTCTTACTTTCTTCTTTTGGAATCTTCCCTTGAATTTTCCCGCGCTAAACTTCTTGACAAAGAGAGCCATGTCTTCATATGACGGGCCCTCGTCAGATTCAATCTCATCACCATCTTCATCATCATCTTCTTCTTCTTCTTCTTCACTTTGCTCATCTTCACATACATGCTTGGCCATCAATGCAAGATTGACCTTTGATGATGGGGAACCATGCATGGAAAGATGTTTTGTGGCGTTAGCCTTTGACTCTTCAAATATTTGAAAGGTGGATATGATGTCATCTGTAGTCATTTCCTTGAAAGTGTGGTGTTGTCTTATGTCCCACACCATTTGATGGTGATATGGAGCAAGAGCATGAAGCAATTTATCCACAAGGAATCTCTTAGTCATGTTGAATCCATCTTGTGTCTTGTCACACTCACATGACTCAATATCGGAAGTGAGAGTCATGAGGCGCTCATGGAGTTGATTGGGGGTTTCACCTTTCTCCATACAAAAGTTTTGCAATTGCCCCTTGGCAATTTCATATTGAGCACTTCGGAGGGTAGAGGTGCCAGTCTTGGATCGTGTGATACTTTCCCATAGTTCCTTGGCACTTGTGATGTGTATGAACGGTCTCCTTTGATTTTCATCCATGCCTCTCCTTATACACATGATAGCAGTGTCATTGAGGTTCTTGTCATATATTTCTCTTGGTGTGGGGTTCTTTGGATCAACCACATGATAGCCATACTCCAAGATTTCCAGCATCTCGTCATTTCCATGTCGAAGATGATCCTGCATAGCAACTCTCCACAAGGCAAAATCGGAAGTGGCACTTAGTAAAGGAGGTTTGCCTTGAGGGTTATATCTTGGTTTCTCAACCTGAGGTCTTGCATAAAGCCAAGGAACACTGGCGTGTTCATTGCTAGGAGGTTGTTGACCAAGTGATGGAGTAGGCACAGTTGGCCTCAAAGCAGCACCACCCGAGAGTGGTGCAAGCACTGTGGACAACGTGGCTAATCTCATTTGGACCAAGGCCTCAAGAGAAGCATCATGCTCCTCTTTTTGTTTAGCAAGGGCCCATTCTAGATCCTCCGACATAAAGGTCTTGACTTCAGAGGAAGCCACACCTTTATCCTTAGGATCTACAACCAGGGGAGTCCCATCTGGGTTCATCTCGCTCTAGGGCGGTTAAGCCACAAGAATAGAGCACGAGGCTCTGATACCAATTGAAAGGATCGAGATGGACCTAGAGGGGGGGTGAATAGGTACAATTACAAATTTTAATTATTACTACGCAATTTTAGGCAATAGAACGGAATATGAAGGTGAGCCTAACAATTGCTAGTAAGAGTAAAGTACTAGGCAAGTAACACAAGCTTACAAGTGAGCAAGCACAATAAGATGTAAGTAAGAGCAATCACAACAAGTAACCACAAGTATAGAGTTAGGGTTAGGAATAACCGCAACTCCGGGAGACGAGGATGTATGCCGATGTTCACTTCCTTGGAGGGAAGCTAGTCACCGTTAGAGGGGCGGATGTTACCACGAAGGCACACCTACGCCATGAAGGCTCACCCTATTCTCCCTTTGAGACAACACCACGAAGGCGTTTCTCAACCACTAGTGGTAGACCTTGGGGTGGTCTCCAAACCCTCACAAACTTTCCGGGGGTAATCACAATCGTTGATTCCTCACCGAATGACTCCTACCGCCTAGGAGTCTCCAACCTCCAAGAGTAACAAGATCCGAGGGGAAAGACTCAAGACTTGCTCAAACTTCGATTTGCTTTGGTCACAAGAAGGGGAGGAAGAAGATCTTTCTTTTGATTGGAACAACTCTTCGAAACTCTCAAGAATCAAGTCAGGATCTGGGATTTAGTGTGTGAGCAAGAGAGGGGAAGCACTGGTGTTCTTGAGGCGTGTTTGTGTGAAGTGTTCAACCTTATCCTGAAGGGGTAAGGTGCTATTTATACCATGTCCAGAATAGAGCCGTTTGGACACAAGTTGACCACCCCGGATGATCTGGGACACCATCCGGATGATCCGGACATTTGTCTGGATGATCTGGCAGAAGGCCCGGATGCAGGTGGTTGCAGCCTAGCTGCGAGCAGCCCGGACAGTCCGGAGGCAAGCTCGGATGATCCGGACAAGCCCCGGATGATCCGGATGGCTGGCCGGACGATCCGGCTACAACATATGGCTTCTGTGAAAAACGGGCACGGTTATCCAGACGATCCGGAAGAGGATCCGGACGATCCGGGGAACAGCCCGGATGATCCGGAGGAACGTCCGGATGATCCGGCTTCAGCCATACCGTTCTGTGATGGAGAGCACCAATTATCCGGACAATCCGGTGCAGGGTCCGGCTGATCCGGGTGAAGCCCGGATGATCTGGGTATCCATCCGGATGATCTGGCTAGGAGAGGTGGTAGGTTTTGGCTAAGAGATATTGCTAGGGATTTTGGTCTATTGTGGTAGAATTGTTTATGAGACAAAATGTGAGAAAGTCTTGAACCTACACTTCGGATCCCCTCTTAATAGTGCGAGGTTCCTATTACTCAAGAAATATGAAAAGAGCACAATACTTCATCTTTGTTTGCTCCTTTCCTCATTGATAATTTGCTTGAGTAAAATCTCATATGATGTGATCATGATGCTCACTAAAGAAAACCAGAGGGCAGACGGCCTGTGTATATACTTAGCAAACAAGGTTAGTCCCCTATATGTAGGTTTGTCATCAATATCAAAAATACTCTTTAAGAGCAAGATTGCACTTTCACCATATGTTAATGTGTTCGCTGTACGTAACCAGCACCTCGAATCCTCGATACTACTAGTACTATATAAGTAGTAGGAATAGTAGGGTGGCATGGGCCAGAACAAGCATTCACGTCCAGGAGTACGGCACACGCCACCATCACAACATCCATTTGACACCATATTTCTTGGAGTCCGTGCTAGAGCAATCACTTCAACCTCGTCGTTTCTCCAACTTCAGCCATCACGCGGCGGATGAGGTGGGGTTTTGCCGATAGTCGGTTTCCTCAACTGCGGTTCCACTTGTAAGGCAAACTCCAACGCACGACCCCAAACAGACCTCCATTTTGCACGAACTCCAACGATAATTTTGACTAGAAAAGCAAGACCAAAGAAAACAAGAACCACAAGAATACATTTTAGAAGATATCCAACTTCCATAACTGCTCTTTTAAGTTGGATTAGTGCCTTCTCGATGCATTCATTGTTGATCTGCGGAGGCTCGATCTTGCGTGCTTCTTTCTTCTTCAAGTGTAAAGAAGTAGACGTTGCTTCCTCGCGTCTAGTCTCATGTCTAGCCTCTATTCTAGTAGGAGTATCAACAAGTGCACTAGTATCATCTCTAGCCTCTATGCTAGCTAAAAGTGCTAGAACATATACTAAATTGCGCTCTATCAATATATCGATGTACTCTTCTTCCCAATACCAAAACTTGCATTCATTCTACACAATAAAAATTTTAAGTTAGCATAACTAGTCTAATCTGAACGCACAACCAAAGATATGGTCGGGTTCTTCCTCCTTTTGCTGACACGTGGGACATCCAGCATCCAGGTCGTGTCATGCAAGAAAATAGAGTGGTAGTTGAAGCCACTTGATGTGCATCTTGGGTTAAACTGTAAATAGAATCTTACTACTCTTGAGTAACTCCAAAAGCGGCCACTGAAGATCTTTACTAGATTTGTTTTTCATCACCAGCACATTGAGGTGAAAGATGTGCAGGTTCAGTGGGTCCTCTTGCATTTCCACCGACATGTGGGACTGCATATGAGCAAACAGATGATGGGCTCCGTGCGTCCGCTGGCTGGCTGAGAAGAGAGATAGAGGAGGGCTGAGCACGGACTCCAGGAAATTTGTTCTACATAACCAGCACCTCGATATAGGCTCGATATAGTGGGGTGGCATGGGCCATAACTAGCATTCACGTCTAGCAGTACAGCACACGCCACCCACATGAGTCCCATCCGACACCAATTTTTTTGGAGTCCGTGCTACAGCCATCTCTTCTCCCTCTTGTTTTCTCAGCCATCGCGCGGTGCGCGGGGTGGGGGTTTGCCGATAGTCGGTTTGCTCAACTGCGGTCCCACTTGTAAGTGAAAATGCAACACCTCACACATTCCCCCTTGAGCGGCGTGCCGGACCAACCGTGTGGGGGTGCGGTGCGAACACGGCAGGCTTTTCCTTTTGAACTTGTAACTTGTAAAATTTGGTTCTGCTCCATGGCGCGACCGATAGATAGAAAATAACGATTTTCCCTAGAGTAATGAGAAGTTTGGTTCTAGCTTCGTTCATGCATAGAGTACGTACGATAATTATGAAGTTGATGCGAAAGGTAAGATAATTACTAGTTGTACCATATACTACTACATGGATTTGATGGAAAGATAAAAATACATACGGATCCATCAACGACATCCACACACCCTAGTGCACCGGGTCACCAACCAACGTGTGAGGAGCAGCGGCGTTGGCGGTGAGCTCAACGTGCTTATGAACAATGCCGCCCAAGGTTGCCCTGCGGTCCAGGAAGGCCAGCGTCCTATCATCCTCCTCTTGCATGTAGTAGTCCTTGTGGATGATTTGCGTGTAGACGTGGGTGATTATGTCGATGGTGTCTTGCTACGCTAGGCACTGCGCGGTGAGCGCGACCTCGAGGTGGACATTCTCCGGCGTGACGGCGGGCAGTCGTAGGGCCACCAGTGCGTCGAAGAGGTTGTCACCATAGTGGCCGTTGAGGGTGGCGGGCATCACAGAGCCTGGGCGTGTCGGCTGGAGGCGTACGTCAAATTCGTCTGCGAGCTTCTTGACGACGGTGAACTTGTCGAGGAAACTGACGAGGACCTCGTCGAACAAGGAGACGAAGCTGTCGTCCAAGCGGCCCCTCGCCCTGGCGGCCTCAAGCAATACCTGGAGACGTTCCTCGATGCCGGGCCGCAGGCCGGCATCGTGGACCATTTGGCATAGCCGGCTGATGCTCACACTCATCGCCTCCATGGGTCTAGCTTAGCTTCTAGTCAACTGATCTTGCGATTTGAGTGATCACTCTTGCCCTTGGTTAGCGTGCGTAGGTGCGTAGGATTTTGTACTACTCCTCGGCCCTCTACTGCACCTGCCTTTGGCTGTATGATAGGTGGGCCAGCCACCCGTTGGGCCCACGTGTCATTCACCCAAAGGCAATTGCAGTAAGTCAATGAAGTTGCGTCCCCATCCGTTCCGGTGTAGTATAGTCATCTCACCGGACCTCTAGTTGGGGCCAAATGAGAGAAGTTTGATGTTTACTGGTTTATTGGTCCCCTTTGCATTTTGCGCCAAGTTTTGACCTTTGATTTAACTAATAAAATGTTAATGCATGTAAACAAAAATGTTGTGTAAGTCACCTTACAAAAACCAAATAATCCCTAAACACTTAGGCATGGTACATTAACTCCCTCCTCGTTTCTTATTTCGTGACATATCAACCAATGAGAGATGTGGGTCGTGCATGCTTTCAATGACTAGAGACTACCAAACACGACATGCAGTGTTTAGTTCATTGCATGTAATCCTATTAATTAGCAAAAAGACATTAAGTTCTCTCGCTGATAGGAATAAAACAATACACCATGTATTTATTTTACAGAGGGAGTAGTACATTTTTTGTGACATGCATTACTAGATATTGCTAGTCAAATACTAAAATCCAGATGGACGTGGTAGTACTCCTAAATCCAGACGGTGGTGCTACTAGTACTAGTAGTAGTACTACCAATGTAGTAGGAGTACTACTAGTAGTACTACCAATGTAGTAGGAGTACTAGCACTGTACTACCCGTTGGTCAAATTATTACGTGCTGCTCCTCACAGTGAAGTGACAAGACCCAGCGCCGGAGATGACACCTGAGTATAGGCGCCGTGTTTGGCATACCATAGTCAGCCTCACCATCTGCAGTCACTATCATCATGGTTGTAGAGCTAGCCTGCTTACAACTAGCCCTGTTTGACATAATTTCCCGTGCATAGATGCCCGTGCATTGCACGGAACAACAAGATTGGGGGTGGATGGCGCCGGCAGCGGCCATCGCGCCAAATTTTTCCATGGTCTACTAGATGTGGTGGGAAGGAGATAAGGCTGATTGTGAGAGACAAGGAGTTGTTTATAAATAGGGAACAAGTGCGGGCACCTTTTTGCAAAAATGGAGAAGTTTGGTTTGTATGCGTCAGATATAGATCCGACGGCTATTGGTGAAAGATGGGAGGCACAACATCATCACCAACTCAGGACCTGTTTGATTCACAGGATTTTGAAAATGCAGGAATAGGACACGGCAATACTACAAGTTTCAAACTGATATTACAAATGTTAGGAGTAATGTTGCACCTACGAAGAGGGAATTACTAGGAAGTTTACGTAAGAACTTTCATTACTTTAGGTGGATGCAGCATTATCGTACAAACTAAAATCCACCGCCCTGACAAGTCACTAATGGGCAAATAAGTTTTCGAGTGTCTGGCCACTTGATGTTTTAAAAACAAATTCAGCTTCTGCGGAGACTTTGTCATTTAGGCTTAGACGCTTGCGGTGATCAGCACGCCATTCATTGTTGCGCTAGAGAACGCCAAACCTCATTACCTTGAGCACACTTGCCTCCAGAACAAACAACCTGGCCAATTTAATCTCAGATGTGCTGCCTTGATAGTCGATCAAATCAATTTCTGTAAGATGGAGATCAAGGCATTCGATGAGATTGTTATAGTGCAGCACATTTTTCACTTTCAGGTCTTTTTTTATCTGCAAAAGAAGAGAACATATTAGAGCAGCCGGCTGTATAAGATTGATGTGTCATCAAGAGGTACCAATATCATTCGCTCATACGATAGGGTTGGCTGGCTAGTGATATTCTCTATCTCTCTCTCTCTCTCTCTCTCTCTCTCTCTCTCTTTCTCTTTCTGTTTCCTCTCATTTAACTAGGAGCACGTGAAGAGCTTGGGCATTTGTTGCCTTCCACTATGTGGTCGATGCCATATTTCATAAAAGTATGCCACATAATATGCATCAATGTCAAATCAAAAGATTTTGGCACCGCTCTCGCCATGTGAGAGAGTTGGCACCGTTGTGCACACAGACCCACATGTATAAACAAATCAATCAAACCAACTACACCAGCCTCTCACTCTCCCAAACAAGTGTTTTTTTATTGCCTTAGTCCTCTCTCTCTCCCACGCAGTGTTTTTTCATTGCGTGAGTTAATTTGGCACCGGAGCAAAGTAGGTGATCCAGATTGGGGCACCAGGTGAGCAATGGAGGGGGCATCGATGTCAAATGTACCACAAGTGAATTTGGCACGTGTTTTGGCTACATAGCCCACTTTTGTACTCCCTCCGTCCCAAAATTATTGTCTTAAATTTGTCTAAATATGTATATATCTAGTTACATTTTAGTGTTAGATACATCCTATCTAAACAAATGTAAGACAAGAATTTTGGGACAGAGGGAATACTACCTCGTATTTAGTATAAAATTTTTACCATAGATTTACCTAAGAAAATGCCAATGCATGTCACTAAAAATTACACCATTTTAAATTATGTTCAAATACGAATCCAACGATATAGTTCTTAGTGACATGCATTAACATTTTGTCAGTTAAATCTATGGTCAAATTTTGATACTACAAAAATTTGAAGAGTAAACCAGGATGGAGGTAGTACTTGCTCTTAGGATAACCATAGAGTTACTGGAGTAGTCTAAGTTACTTTCCACTATGACTAGCCTAGGCTACTATAGTAGTACAGCATAAAAACGATGTAGGTGATCACGTGAGAAAAAATACTAAAAACATTTCTTTCGGTGCAGTGCGTAGATGCAGTTTTGAATACTACACTTGTCATCGTAATTTGGAAAAATTATGAAAAAATTGAGCTACGTTGTGATTGCCGTTTACTAATAGGAAAGAAGTTTCACCTCGATGAGTAGCTTCTCCGTGCATGGAAAGCATGTAAGGAATCCAACAACTTGATCCAGATTGGGGCCGATAGATTTTAGTGCCAAGATCTTCACTATGCCCATGGACTGGGTCAAGCTTGTGGGAATCATTTTCTGGAAGACGGTCGTAAATACATCAAGAAGAAATTTAAAAATGTGAATTTCAAGAAGACGGAGAAGAAGATGAGTGTTGTACCTGAACGATTACGGATCCAATAAAGAGTTCGGAGAATTTGGCAGACGAGTACACCAATGCTATCAATTTCGGTGCGTCAATGACCCTGATTTTTGTTGGACCTTCTAGATCCGGTACAAGCAATCTCTAAAGGAAAGGCACATTCTCAATGACCATAATGTGGAACAGCTGGAGTGATCTCTTCCCAATTGATGTCTTGTTGCGGGGCCAGCAAGACACATAAATCCATCGGGGATTCGTCGAGGTGATGTGGAGGCTAATGAACCCGTGGATCTACTCAAGACGAAGGTACTCGAGCGCAGTATAGCTGCGGAGCAGGTGCTCCATAGCCTTCTTCGAGATGACAACGTCGAAGAGGTCGAGCTGCTTGAGTTGAGGGAGAAGAAGGGCGGGCGCGGCATTAATCTGGGGAAGATAGCAGGAGCTGAAGCTGGCGCGATGCAGCATTGGTCTGAGGCGGAGCGCGGACGGCAGCAGAGAGCGACATCGTCCAGCTTCAAAGGTGAGCTCCTCAAGCTGATCTAGGGCAGAGGATAAGAACCACTCGCCGAGCTTGGCTTGGACCTTGTAGTTGGTATTGAACACACGGATGCCAAGGCGTCTGGCTGGCCCAGGGTGCGATGAAAGGATCTTGGAGACTGCAGCCATGTGTTCACAATCCCCGTCGCAGAGGCAGCTTTCGATGGTGAGGTTGAGGGGGACACGGCGCCAGAGGGAGCTCCTCCCCCGGGAGAGCAGGGCGGTCCGCATGGCAGATTTGGTGGGGAGGAGGCCGATGATGACGAGTTGCATGTCGTCGGAGAGGCTGCTGATGAAGTCCGGGCTCGCCGGATGCGGTTTTGGCTCGAGCCGCCTCTGCTTGTTGGCTGCCTCACCGTCTATCTCAACCGCCGGCGACGCCGGTGTACACGTGTGCTGGTGTGTGTTGTGTGCTGGGTGTGCGCGAGTGCATCCTTCTGTGCATGTCGCCGCGCAGTGGTGAATTGTGTGCGAGTGCATCCTTCACGCACAAGAAGTGTGTCCTCAATGCGCCCTAAATTTACTAGCATGCGGGGTGCTACCCCGAGTGGTTTCAACTTTGTTTACTTCACCGCATGTCAGATGGGCCTCTAGTTTACTTATTTTCACCCACTGCCACATGGGCCAACACACGAAGATACAAAACACGAGCTGACAAGGCAGCATGTGGACTGGTTGACCGGTCAACTAAACAATATACGGAGCTATACGCTGACACAGTGAGCGTATAATCAGTCGGTATAGAGAATTCGAGTGAGAGGGGAGGCCCGTGAGAGATAGCATAGAGAGAGAGAGAGAAAGAGCTACTCCCGCTGTTCGATAATGTAGTTCCAACATTTTTTTTAAAGTCAAACTTTTGAAACTTTGACCAAGTTTATAAAGATATTACTTATATCTACAATACCAAAGATAAATGATAGTATGAAGTAAGTACATGTTGTGATGAATCTAATGATCGTTCCAGATGTAAATTTTTTCTCCACATATACCTGGTCAAACTTTTCTGAGGTTTGACTTTTCAAAACATCCATATGCTTATGGATGTGACAGAGTCCCTAACTAGAGAGAGAGAGAGAGTGGGAGAGAGAAATAGAAAGAATGAGTGAAAAAAGTGTGTGTGCGTGTGTGAAAGAGACATGGACAACACACGATAAAAGTAGAGAAAAAGCGTGTGTGTCTTATGCAAACATATCACACATGCATCTTCGACAACGAAGGCAAGGTGAGGAGATAGTGTGTGGTTGTTTGCAACCAAGAGAGCAAGACCCCTAGCACGTGGCCAAGAGGGGTCTGACAAACAAGGGAGAGAGGTCGAGAGAGACATACGGAGAAAATGCAGACATGGGGAGGAGAGAGTGTATGTTTGTCATAGAGAGATCCCCTAGAGATCGTGATGGGACTACATGGGTGGGAGATCGAGTGAAAAGGTGTGTGCGCGATAGAAGATGCCCCGAGAGATATTGAGATAGACGTATGGATGGAAGGAGACAATACGTGTGTTCCTGATGGCTAGTGAGAGATAATCATACTTAGGAGGGGGGAGTGCTTGCGCCTATGATGGAGTGAGGGGTTATGGTACTTAGGGGGGTGCGTGTCACATGGAGAGAGAACAGAGGGCGGAGAGTGTGAAAGGATCGAGATGGACCTAGAGGGGGGTGAATAGGTACAATTACAAATTTTAATTATTACTTAGCAATTTTAGGCAATAATGCGGAATATGAAGATGAGCCTAACAATTGCAAGTGAGTACAAGTACTAAGCAAATAACACAAACACGTAAGTAGGCAAGCACAATATGATGTACGTAAGTGCAAAGAGACAAGTAACCACAAGTAGAGAGTTAGGGTTAGGAATAACCGCAACTCCGGGAGACGAGGATGTATGCCGATGTTGACTTCCTTGGAGGGAAGCTACATCACCGTTAGAGAGGTGGATGTTACCACGAAGGCACACCAACGCCACGAAGGCTCACCCTATTCTCCCTTTGAGACAACACCACGAAGGCGTTTCTCAACCACTAGTTGTAGACCTTGGGGTGGTCTCCAAACCCTCACAAACTTATACGGGGGTAATCACAAAGGTCGATTCCTCTCCGAAAGACTCCTACCGCCTAGGAGTCTCCAACCTCCAAGAGTAACAAGATCGATGGGGATTTGCTCAAGACTTGCTCAAATCACGAATTCCTTGGGTGCAAAGAAGGAGGAGAAGTGGATCTATCACTTGATCGGACAACTTCTTTCCAAAGCTCTCAAATCCCTTGGGGATCTAAGATTTGGTGTGGACGAATGAGAGAGAGTGTGAGAAGTGTTCTAGGGTTTGTTCAAAGTGAATGGTCAACATCTCTCGTGGGGAAGAAAGGCTATATATATAGTGTGAGCTCAAATATGGCCGTTGTAGTGCAAGTGAACGGGCAGGCCGGACATCCGGGCTAGAGGCCGGACATCCGGCCTGGCAAGCCACTTGGAGAATAGGGCAGAACAGAGTAGGAACCAGAGGAGCCGGACATCCGGGGGTTAAGCCCGGACATCCGGCGTAAAAGAAAAGCCCGGACATCCAGAAGATAGCCGGACATCCGGAGAGCCCACAAACGTTTACAGAACCAAATCAGTTTTTCGGCAGTAAGGGGCCGGACATCCGGAATGGGGCCCGGACATCCGGCAAGACAGGAAGGCCCGGAAATCCGGCGAACACCCGAGCATCTGGCGAAAAACAGACTACCTACCGGAGAAGGAAAAAGCCAGGGCCAGATATCCGGGCCATGAGCCGGACATCCGAGGGAGGGGGGCGGCCGGACATCCGGCACGAGGCCCGGACATCCGGCACTCCCAGAGACAGAATGGTTCAAAGTCAAGAATGGATAAAAAGAACTATGGAAAGGAGTATTTTGACTAGAGCAAGTCTGTTACGAACCCAATCGATCCCCTCTTAATAGTGCGGGATCCTATACTCAAGGAAACAAAATGAAACATCATTTTAACACTTCAACCTTGAGAGAACCCACTTCGTATGCTCTTGATCCACACACAATTTGACGAACCGGGGACCAACACCTGAGATTCACTTGACAGCCATTGTTAGTCCCCTACATGTAGATTGTTATAAACATGAAAACATAATGTAAGGGCATGATTGCACTTTCAATCTCCTCCTTTTTGTTTGTTGATGACAATCATACATGTAGTATCATAGATGTAATAAATAGTCTTAGCAATGATAATCATGGGAGCAAAACGGATACAGAATATGTTTAATTACAATTTGCTTTTAGCTCCCCCTCATTGTGTGCATGCGATGAATATATTAGGATGACCAACACAAAAGTTCGTATGATAGCATATGTAACTCAAAGAATAAAGAAGTAAGAGACGAGCACATATGGAATCATCATAACACTTCAAATAGACTAAGAACATTTCATGTCCATGCCATAATCATAACATAGTCTCAGGCGAACAAGTACCATAGGTAGCAACATAAAGTTGGAATAACATATCATAGCATGACCATATTACTAAGATACTACTTCTCCCCCTTTGACAGCAACAAGTAAAAAGGGGCGAAGAACTAAACAGTCTCAATCACTCTTGGCGGATGTCATCATCATCATCAAGAAACTCGGGGTAGTCAGCACGAGATGGAAAGTGGAAAGTGGACGAGGATGGAGCTGCGGGAAGAGGATCATCATCACTAACGGGACTCCCACGGTCACGGAGGCGCTGTTTGAGTAGATTCTTGGAGACGACAAGGCGCTTCTAAACATCATGATTCTGCTGACAGCTGAAAGTGATCGCCTTCATGATAGCAGACTGAGCCTTACCCAAGAATGATGCAAAATGGCCACGAGGAGCGATCGAGGAAGATGGAACAGAAGAACTAGTGGGCTGAGTAGGAGCAGCTGTCCTCCCACCAGCAGACCTCCTAGGCTGAGTAGAAGCAGTAGCCACCACACGCATGTGAGGAGGTTTCCAAATGGAGTGCACAGCTGACTTAACCACCTCAAATGGAGCAGTGTGATCAATCAGAGCCTGAATAAATGGGGCATGAGGGAACTGGCGCGTCTGAATAAAACTGCAAAGACAGATCTCATGCCAAATTGGCAGTGTCCAGAGGCACAGTGGGTTTCTCATGCATATGAACCATCAAGTCAATGCAATAGTTGCGAGCCCTCGAGCGATCTCCCTTCTTAGGGTAGAGAGTGCGAAGCACACACTGAAAGAGGATGAAGAAGGGAGCACGGAAGATGGATACCTCATTGACTGGATATGCTTTTTCTTCATCAGTGAGCTGAGAGGGAGGTTTTACAAGAGGCAAGCAAGCATCAATCCCTTTGGGCTTGCACTCTGGATCCATATTGTGGATGCAATGGCCAACACCGGAGAGACCCAAAATCTGAACAAACCTGGCATAGGTGATGCTCAGTGTAGTGTCATCGGTCATCCATGTGAGAGTGTTGTCTGGACCAAAGAAACGGGTGGCATAGAACTGTAGAATGGAAGCTTCACTCCAATCACACCTGAAGGTCATTGCGGGACCAAGAGTCATGTCATCTATGATCTTGACTGGATCGTTAGGGAACATGGCAGGATTATCACGCAGGAAGTTTAGATCCAAGTATGAGTGAGGAACAAGGCCACGCCCATGGACAAAACTGGAATAGAGATCCTGCTGCATACGAGTCCGGAACCGAGGATCTTCGGCATCAGCCACCATCTCATATTGATTGACATCCCGACGGAACTGAAGATATTGCCCCGCCCCCACAGTTGTGAAGTCGTGAGTGGGGCAACCTCCACTATCAGGAAGCTCCATGGAGATGCGACGACCATGGGTAATGGGTATTGCAGAACCACGAACTTGAGGCATCGGCGCCCTCCTGAGCACTGTCATCCTCTTCCTCTCGAACATAGTCCGCATCATCTGGATCCAAGGCCGACGGACTGGTGGATGGTGCTCGCTTCTTCTTCTTGGTGGTGGCCTTCTTCTTCTTGGGCCGCGCATGCTCATCGGAGTCGGTGGAGCCTTGCCGGCGATCAACTGGAATGGATAATGAATGGGTTCCAATAAGAAGAAGCCAAAGAACATGAACAAGGATACGCCAAATTAAACCGTGGAATGAACACAATTTTTTTTATTATGACCATAGGACAAGTCCACATGGCAGATCAAAAATTCTTACATTCCCATGGTTAAGTTGAGTAACTGAGTACATATAGAGGTGTTTGTAGGCTTAGGTAAACAGAACCTAAATGCGAGAGCAATAGATATGGCAAGATGTACATGGAGAATAATGCAACCCAATAAGATTTGGTCACAAGCAAGGGAAGATGAGGAGAGATAGCACCCTTACCCCGAGAAGACACCTTGGGACGCTTGGGACTGTAGTTCTTGGTGAATCCCACCGAACACCGGCCCCTCTCGAGAGACTCAAGCCACAATCCAAGAAATGGATTGGATAGAATCGTAGATCGGGAGGAGGAGAGTCCGTCGGCAGGAGATCGGGGCCGGAGGACGGTGGAGATGGCTGGGGCAGCACTGGAGTGATGGCCCGGCGGCGGCGGCTATGAGGGGAGATGAGGAGAGGAACGAAAGAAAAAAGAGGAACTGCCCCCAAACCCCACACCCCTCCCCAGATATACGTGACTGCGGGCGACGGGCCGGACATCCGGGGCAAGGCCCAGATATCTGGCGAGTGGAAAACAGAGAACAAAAGAAGCAGCGCCCGGATGTCCGGCTGAGGCCCGGATGTCCGGCCACTGTAGGTGGTTGATGATTAGTTTGATGGGCAAGGATTTTTTTTTCAGGACCCGGATGTCCGGCGAGAGACCCGGATGTCCGGTCACTGGACAGAAGACAAGCGCGAGGGAAAGATGTGAAGGAGGGGGCCAACAAGAGTAATTTGATATAGACACCGCCAAGGAGTTTACATGAGATTAATAAGGAAGACAACCTGAGACATCTAAGGCCATGCTAAGATGCATAAATAATCCAAACATTATTAAGAAGAAGGGTCCATATAAGCATTGTACAAGCGGTGACCGAGGTCACCATGTTTGAGCATATGGAACATTGTACCACAAAGATATAAACTTTGAGCACATGGTCACGACTCCATCATATTAAAGTACCCTAGTTTGAAAACTATGATAACTTTGAGAGTGTTTGTTCAATTTATGCATTATGTAAGGTGAGAGAACTCATGGATTGAGTGTCTCCCCCTAAATATATGCCTACATCAAGACAAGACTTTAAATTTATGCATGGATGAGTACTAGATTTCACATAATGTTGTCAAGCTCCAAGATACCAAGTTCACGCCTAAGTCGACAAAACCTTGCTTCATCCAATGGTTTGGTGAAAATATCTGCCAGTTGCAAATCTGTACCAATGTGATCAATGTGAATATCACCCTTCTCAACATGATCTCTCAAGAAGTGATACCTAATATCAATGTGCTTGGTGCGGAGATGATCCTTGGGGTTCTCAGCAATGTTGATGGCACTTTCATTATCACATAGAAGAGGCACATGTCTATAGGTGATACCGTAATCCTTCAAAGTTTGCCTCATCCATAATAACTGAGTTGCACAACTGGCGGCAGCAATGTATTCAGCTTCTGCGGTAGAGAGGGCAATACAATTTTGTTTCTTCAATGACCAACTTACCAAGGAGCGTCCAAGAAATTGACATGCACCGGAAGTGGACTTACGATCCACTTTGTCTCCGGCCCAATCCGCATCCGTGTACCCAATGAGATTAAACTTAGCATCCTTGGGATACCATATACCCAACTTTGGGGTGTGAACAAGGTATCTAAGAATATGCTTAACCACCTTATGATGACTTTCCCTAGGGGAAGCTTGAAATCTAGCACACATGCATACACTAAACATGATGTCTGATCTAGATGCACAAAGATAAAGCAATGAACCAATCATAGAGCGGTATTTAGATGGGTCGAAAGGGATACCGTTTGTGTCTTCAATGAGTGTTATTTTGGTTAGCATTGGTGTCTTACATGGACTAGCGTCAGTCATACCAAACTTCTCTAGGATATTCTTGAGGTATTTTGCTTGAGACAAGAAAATTCCTTCTTGAAATTGTTGAATTTGAAATCCGAGGAAGAACTTCAAATCCGCATTGAGTGACATTTCAAAATTCTTGGTCATTGAAGCCGCAAACTTCTTGCACAAATGAATGTTAGGAGAACCAAAAATGATATCATCTACATAGATTTGGCATAAGATCAAATCACCCTTATCCCTCTTAGTAAAAAGAGTGGGATCGATCACCCCTCTCACAAAACCATCATCGAGTAGAAACTTCTTTAAATGATCATACCAAGCACGAGGTGCTTGTTTGAGGCCATACAAAGCCTTATGAAGTTTGTACACATAGTCTTTGTGATCGGGATCAACGAACCCAGGTGGTTGTGACACATATACTTCTTCTTGTAGAGGACCGCTAAGGAAAGCACTCTTCACATCCATTTGATGTAATGTAAAACCATTGAAAGCAGCATAAGCAAGTAAGATGTGAATGGATTCAAGACGGGCAACTGGGGCAAAGGTCTCACCAAAGTCCAAACCTTCAACATGTGAGTACCCTTGCGCCACTAACCTTGCCTTGTTGCGGATGATTACACCATTCTCATCTTGTTTGTTCTTGAAAATCCATTTTGTTCCGATGACGTTATGCTCGGTAGGTGGCCTCTTGACTAATGACCACACTTGGTTGCGTTCAAAACTATTCAACTCTTCTTGCATAGCAACTAGCCAATCGTTGTCCATCAATGCATCTTGTACCTTGATGGGCTCAACACTAGACACAAACAAGAAGTGAGAACAGAAGTTTGTCAAATGTTTATGAGTGACTCTACCTTCCGATATGCCGGTGAGAATTTTGTCAACATCAACACGAACGGCCACTCGTGGCATTATAGAGGTAAGGGTTTCACGAGGTTCAACTTCATGTCCATCATCCACATCCTCAACATATGGATCATTAATGTGTGGAGGAAGATCTTCTTGTTCATATTGCATTTGTTGAGGTTCATCATCAATGATTGGACTGTCTTGTTCTTGTTCTTGAAGATTGTCATGAGGAGGAACTTGATCATCCTCTTCAACTTGGGCTAAGGGTATCGGTTGAACAATAGGAGCTTGTGGTTGTATGGATGTTGAAGTAGTTTGATGATGTGTGAGACTTCCATCTTCTTCTTCATCATCATGAGGTTCTTGTTCCATAGGAAGAAGTGCACCAACACCCATGGTCAAAATGTCTTAAGAAGAATCTTCTTCACCTACATCACTTAGATCAACTTGCTCCCCATGGGAGCCATTAAATTCATAAAACACCACGTCACAAGTTTCTACAACACATTCATTGGATTTGTTGTAGACTCTATAGGCGTGAGAGTTTGATCCATAGCCAACAAATATACCCTCAATCATTTTGGATTGAAATTTTCCTAACCGTTCTCTTTTGTTGAGGATGAAACATTTGCACCCAAACACACGAAAGTACTTGACATTTGGCTTGTTTCCAGTTAGAAGCTCATATGGAGTCTTTTCCAATATAGTGCGGAGGAAGAGCCAGTTTGATGCATGGCATGCGGTGTTGACAGCTTCGGCCCAAAAACTATGTGGTGACTTGTATTCATCCAACATGGACCTTGCCATCTCCACAAGGGTGCGGTTCTTCCTTTCGGCTACACCATTTTGCTGAGGAGTGTATGGAGCTGAATATTGATGCTCAATCCCTTCATCACTAAGGAATTCTTCCAAGGTATAGTTTTTGAACTCAGATCCATTGTCACTTCTTATTGCCAAGATTTCTTTGTCAAACTTGCGTTGTGCTTGCTTGGCAAAGTCAATGAAAGTGATCTTCGTCTCGTCCTTGGACTTGAGGAAAAGCACCCATGTATATCTTGAGTAATCATCAACAATGACAAGTCCATACTTTTTCCCACCAAGACTATCCCATGAAGGAGGCCCAAAGAGATCCACATGAAGGAGCTCCAAACGCCTTGAAGTAGACACAATATTCTTGGGTGGGTGCTTAGATTGATGTTGCTTCCCGGCTATGCATGCACTACACACACGATCTTTCTCAAAACAGACATTTGTTAGTCCAAGGATGTGATTACACTTTAAGAGATCTTGAAGATTCCTCATGCCGACATGGGCTAGCCGACGGTGCCATAGCCACCCCTTGTCGGCCTTGGCCATTAGACAAGTTGCATGGAATGTGCTCTCTTTCGAGAAATCAACCGTGTAAAGGTTGCCATCCAACTCTCCAACAAAGGCCACTTCGAGAGTATCTCTCTTAAAGACTTTCACATCGGTTAGTCCAAATAGTGTATCATAACCAACAGAAGCCAATTGACGAACAGAAAGAAAATGATATTTAAGGGATTGGACAAGCATGACATTTGCAAGAGACATGTCATTTGTGATAGCCACCTTCCCCAACCCAAGTACCTGTCCTTTTGATCGTCCACCAAACATAATGCTCATAAATGGTTGAACAGCTTCCATGAAATCATACAGCAATTTGCTGTCTTCAGTCATATGATTGGTACATCCACTATCAATCACCCATTTTACTCCACCGGAGAAGGCAACCTACACACAATTATTACTTGGTTAGAGGCACCCATTTTGCAATGGGACCTCTCAAGTTAGTCATAAGGGTCTTAGGGACCCAAATAGCATAAAACCGAAATGCATTTCGAGGACCAACAAACTTTGCATAAACTTATCCACCCTTAGTATTACGAAGTACATAGGATGGAGGCATGAACTCTTTTGGCTTGTTGAGAGTGGGCATGCCCCTTGTGGCCTTCCCACTAGCAACCTTACCTTTCTCCTTGTGTCCTTCTCGTACAAAAGTTTCTTTTAAAGGGGTGGTGCACTTTTGAGAGGACGTCTTCTTCTTGCTTGTGCTTGGGTCAAACCTGAGTCCCTCTTTGGCGAACACTTCATTGTGTTGGCTCAACACCTCATTAAGGTTCTTTTGCCCTTGAGCACATGTCATGAGCCCTTTCTCGATTTGAGCCTTGAGAAAACGATTCTCCTCAAGAATAGATGCTAGATCACTACTAGAGTTAGTAGAACAAGCATCAACATTGATAATAGGAGACGAGTAAGCCTTAGCTAGAGTTTCAAGGTAAGTAAGTTTGAGCGTCTCAAAACTCTTTGTAAGAAGGTTGAGCTCTTCTTCCTTAGTCTTGAGGGGCACGGATAGAAGCTCACAATCCTTAGAGAGAGAAGCATGAGACTTCGCAAGCTTACCTTTATCATTCATCAACTCTTCACAAGAGCCAATAGCCTTTTTCAAGGAGGCAAGATCTTTAGTGTGAACATCAATATTTGCACCAATTTTTAAGCATAGTTCATCATTTTGTGTTTCCTCATATTGGACTTTCCGCTCAAGGATTTCACATTTTTCCTTTTCCTCGGTGACGAGGTTTTCGAGTTCCTTAATGGTGATGGTGTGCTTACTCACCATCTCCATAAGCATACGAAACATAGTGAGCTTCTTTCCTTTGAGGGAGCACATGAACTTATTAAGTTTAGCAAGCATAGGATCATTTAGATCATCATCCTCATAACTATCCTCCGTATCAAGATACTCATCACTAGGAGTAGGAGGAGTGAAAAGAGGAGGGTTTGATCATGGGGTTACCTTGACCTTGTCAGGAGAGTGTTGGTCCTCTCCATCTTCTACCACGGCCTTCGCCATGAGGCACTTGTGAGCGTTGCCCTTGTAATCCTTCATGTAGTTGTAGGTGACAACTTCACCACTCTTATTGACTAGCCTCAATGTGTTTTGAGAATCTTGAGCAACTCCGGCAACACCACTAACATCATCCGGATCGGATTCTTCTTGAGCAACCATTGCTTTCCCATCTCTCTTCTTGAGCTTGGAGTTCAAAGGATTTGGCAATTTCTTCTTAGGAAAGGTTTTGGGAAACCTTGGTTTATCTTCTCTCTTCTCATAAGGGCACTCATTGGAAAAGTGGTTGGTTTCCTCACAATTGTAGCATTTTCTTACTTTCTTCTTTTGAAATCTTCCCTTGAATTTTCCCGCGCTAAACTTCTTGACAAAGAGAGCCATGTCTTCATATGAAGGGCCCTCGTCGGATTCAATCTCATCACCATCTTCATCATCATCATCATCTTCTTCTTCTTCTTCACTTTGCTCATCTGCACATACATGCTTGGCCTTCAATGCAAGATTGACCTTTGATGATGGGGAACCATGCATGGCAAGATGTTTTGTGGCATTAGCCTTTGACTCTTCAAATAGTTGAAAGGTGGATATGATGTCATCTGTAGTCATTTCCTTGAAGGTATGGTGTTGTCTTATGTCCCACACCATTTGATGGTGATATGGAGCAAGATCATGAAGCAACTTATCCACAAGGAATCTCTTAGTCATGTTGAATCCATCTTGTGTCTTGTCACACTCACATGACTCAATATCGGCAGTGAGAGTCATGAGGTGCTCATGGAGTTGATTGGGGGTTTCACCTTTCTCCATACAAAAGTTTTGCAATTGCCCCTTGGCAATTTCATATTGAGCACTCCGGAGGGTACAGGTGCCAGTCTTGGATAGTATAACACTTTCCCATAGTTCCTTGGCACTTGTGATGTGTATGAACGGTCTCCTTTGCTTTTCATCCATACCTCTCCTTATACACATGATTGCAGTGTCATTGAGGTTCTTGTCATATATTTCTCTTGGTGTGGGGTTATTTGGATCAACCACATGATAGCTGAGGGAGTCCTGGACTAGGGGGTGTCCGGACAGCCGGACTATCATCGTCAGCCGGACTCCAAGACTACGAAGATACAAGATTGAAGACTCCGTCCCATGTCCGGATGGGACTTTCCTTGGCGTGGAAGGCAAGCTTGGCGATACGGATATGTAGATCCCCTACCATTGTAACCGACTCTGTGTAACCCTAGCCTTCTCCGGTGTCTATATAAACTGGAGGGCTTTATTCCGTAGGAGACAACATACATTACAACAATCATACCATAGGCTAGCTTTAGGGTTTAGCCTCCTTGATCTCGTGGTAGATCCACTCTTGTACTACCTATATCATCAATATTAATCAAGCAGGACGTAGGGTTTTACCTCCATCAAGAGGGCCCGAACCTGGGTAAAACATCGTGTCCCTTGTCTCCTGTTACCATCCGCCTAGACGCACAGTTCGGGACCCCCTACCCGAGATCCGCCGGTTTTGACACCGACATTGGTGCTTTCATTGAGAGTTCCTCTGTGTCGTCACCGATAGGCTCGATGGCTTCTTCAATCAACAACGCTGTCCAGGGTGAGACTTTTCTCCCCGGACAGATCTTCGTATTCGGCGGCTTCGCACTGCGGGCTGATTCACTTGGCCATCTGGAGCAGATCGAAAGCTACGCCCTTGGCCGTTAGGTCAGATTCGGAAGCCTAAACTTCACGGCCGACATCCGCGGGGACTTGATCTTCGACGGGCTCGAGCCACAGCCGAGCGTGCCGCACTGTTACGGTGGGCATGATCTAGCTCTGCCGCCGAACAGTACCCTGGTGGCCGCACAAGAATTCGCTCCGGCCCTTAGTCCGGAGCCGATCGCCCAGATCGAGGACCGGTGGTTGGACACCGCCTCGGGGGCTTCAACTTCCACGGCGATGGAGCCGAACACTAACCTTGTCCCTCGCGAAGCTCGTGACTCCGAGGTGCCGGACTCCTTGCCGGACTCCGGACCTCCCACGCCCCTGCCAATCGAATCTGATTGGGCGCCGGTTATGGAATTCACCGCCGCGGACATCTTCCAACACTCGCCCTTTGGCGACATTCTAAATTCGCTAAAGCGTCTCTCGCTATCCGGAGAGTCCTGGCCGGATTATGGCCAGGATGGTTGGGATACGGACGACGAAGAAATTCAGAGCCCACCCACCACCCACTTTGTAGCCACTGTCGACGATCTAACCGACATGCTAGACTACGACTCCGAAGACATCGACGCTATGGACGATGATGCCGGAGACAAACAGGAACCAGCGCCTACAGGGAACTAGAAGACCACCTCGTCATACGACATATATATGGTGGACACCCCAAAAGATGGGGACAGCGAAGAAGCAGCGGAGGCAGATTCCTTAAAGAAACAGCCCAAGCGCCGGCGTCAGCGGCGCCGCTCTAAATCCCGCCACAGCAAGAATGGAGATTCCGGCACAGGAGATAATAATACCCCAGAGAGTGCCGAAGATAATCCCCTCCAGCAAGACTCAGCGCAGGAGGATGCAGAAGCAAGCCCTCACGAGAGGGCGGCAGACGAAGAGGTCGAGGACTATAATTATATACCTCCCTCCGAAGACGAGGCAAGCCTCAACGATGACGAATTCGTCGTGCCTGAGGATCCCGTCGAATAAGAGTGTTTTAAACGCAGGCTTATTGCCACGGCAAATAGCCTAAAGAAAAAGCAGCAGCAGCTTCAAGCTGATCAGGACCTGCTGGCCGATCGATGGACCGAGGTCCTCGCGGCCGAAGAGTATAAACTCGAACGCCCCTCCAAAAGCTACCCAAGACGCAAGTTGCTCCCTCGATTAGAGGAGGAAGCATACATACCTTCATCACCAGCGCACGATACGGCAGACCGACCACCCCGTGGTCGCGACAGAGAGGCATCCAGGCCCTCCACCAAGACCGTACCCCGGCATCGCTCCAAAAGTGCGAAGCCAAGAGGGAACGCGCCGGACTTGCGAGATATATTGGAGGACAAAGCAAGGCAATCCAGATCCATCTACGGATCACGAGGGCGCCCCACAACCCACAACGAATACCGTCGCGCCAGATACAATAACTCCGGCCGGACCGAACACAGCAGACAACGCTCTCTCGAGCTACGTCATGATATTGCTCAATATAGAGGCGCCGCACACCCGCTATGCTTCACTGACGAAGTAATGGATCATCAAATCCCTGAAGGGTTTAAACCCGTAAACATCGAATCCTACGATGGCACAACAGACCCCGCGGTTTGGATCGAAGATTATCTCCTTCACATCCATATGGCCCACGGCGACGATCTCCATGCCATCAAGTATCTCCCACTCAAGCTTAAAGGACCAGCTCGGCATTGGCTTAACAGCTTGCCCGCAGAGTCAATTGGGTGTTGGGAAGACCTGGAAGCCGCATTCCTCGACAACTTCCAGGGCACGTATGTGCGGCCACCAGACGCCGATGACCTAAGCCACATAATTTAGTAGCCAGACGAATCGGCCAGACAATTCTGGACACGGTTCTTAACAAAGAAGAACCAAATCGTCGACTGTCCGGATGCAGAGGCCCTCGCAGCCTTCAAACATAACATCCGCGACGAGTGGCTAGCCCGGCACCTAGGACAGGAAAAGCCGAAATCCATGGCAGCCCTCACATCATTAATGACCCGCTTCTACGCGAGAAAGGATAGCTGGCTAGCTCATAGCAACAACCTCAGTAAAAATTCTGGCAGTCCGCATACTAAGGACCACAATGGCAGGTCGCGTTGAAGCAAAAATAAACGCCGCATTAATGGCGACGATAAGGAGGATACGGCAGTCAACGCCGGATTCCGAGGCTCTAAACCCGGTCAGCGGAAGAAGCCATTCAAAAGAACCACTCCGGGTCCGTCCAATTTGGACCGAATACTCGACCGCTTATGCCAGATACATGGCACCCCTGAAAAGCCAGCTAATCACACCAACAAAGATTGCTGGGTCTTCAAGCAGGCAAGCAAGTTAATTGCCGAAAACAATGACAAGGGGCTAAACAGCGACGACGAGGAAGAGACCCGACCGCCGAACAATAGAGGGCAGAAGGGTTTCCCCCCACAAGTCCGGACGGTGAACATGATTTACGCAACCCATATACCCAAGAGGGAGCGGAAGCGTGCACTAAGGGACGTATACGCGATGGAGCCAGTCGCCCCGAAGTTCAATCCATGGTCCTCTTGTCCGATCACTTTCGATCGAAGAGACCATCCGACCAGCATCCGCCATGGCGGATTTGCCGCATTGGTTTTAGACCCAATCGTCGATGGATTTCACCTCACGAGAGTCCTGATGGACGGCGGTAGTAGCCTGAACCAGCTTTATCAGGATACAGTGCGCAAGATGGGCATAGACCCCTCAAGGATTAAACCTACAAAGACAACCTTTAAAGGCGTCATACCAGGTGTGGAGGCTAATTGTACAGGCTCAGTCACACTGGAAGTGGTCTTTGGGTCCCCGGATAATTTCCGGAGCGAGGAGTTAATCTTCGACATAGTCCCATTTCGCAGCGGATATCACGCTCTGCTCGGACGAACCGCGTTTGCAAAGTTCAACGCGGTGCTGCATTATGCATACCTCAAGCTCAAGATGCCAGGCCCTCGTGGAGTCATCACGGTCAACGGAAATACGGAACGCACCCTCCGAACGGAGGAACATACAGCGGCTCTCGCGGTAGAAGTACAGAGCAGCCTTTTAAGGCAATTTTCGAGTCCGGCCGTTAAACGGCCGGATACAGCCAAACGCGCCCAAAGCAACACCAACCAAGACCACCTGGCATGATCCGAGCACGCGTAGCAATGCGGCCCTAACCCCCACCCTCGCATGATCGCAAGAACAACCCTCCGCGTACATCATTACGCTTTGGAGATACCATGGGCGTAGGGGAAGGGGCACGACCACAATAGACCCAGAGTGCGGCTCGACCACACCAGGGGCTCGCAAGTGTGTCACTCTTTCTTATTATTATTTTCCTTCTTTGTATACACAGGACTCCGTTAGCCAGAGGCCCTGTCCGGCGGTGAACCTGCCGAACTCATGATACAACAGCCGGGGAAGAAAGAACGCGGCGACGAACACTCAGGTGGTCTCAGTTACGAGCATTAAATTTGATTATATACACCAAGTCCGCAGCCCATCCCTGGAGGGGGACATGTTTAACTAGTCCAAAACCCTTGCTTACCGCACTATTTGTATCAGTCCGCACTCATAGCAGACTTCCTTTAATAAATGATGCAGCACTTTTTTGCCTGTTATTACATATATATGTTCATTACATGACATCTTGCACCCGTATATTTTGATACGGCCTAATACACTAGGGGCTTATGTTCCCCACATTATGGTGTGATAAGTCCGAACACTTTCACAAGTGCGGCACCCCGAACTTATAGCATTATATGAATCGGCTCCGAATCATGTCTTGGGTCAATAGTTGGGTTTGCCCGGCTCCCACGTTTTGGTGCCTTACGTTCCGTTCCGTCGGCTAAGGTGGCACTGGGAGAACCACTGCGATTGCGCCCCGGTTGAGCCGGGCGAGCGCCTTAGTGGAGAAAGCTAAAACTGACCGGCATGATAAGGCGAGAGACTGGTCGCTGTTCGAGAGGTCTTTTCGGGTCCTTAAAGACTCACGCCGCTTCGAGCGAAGTTCCGGATAATGTCCGACGAAGGCGTGGATAGCGCCCCAAAATCGGTCTTCCGAATACTAGGGGCTTCGCCGAAATTTGAAATTATAGAATTCTATGGCTAAGTGAGAGTGTTCAAGCATTATAAGTCCGGTTGCCTTGTTCGTTGTGTTGAGCGCCTCCCTAGATGGACCCAAAAGTGGGAACAAGAGTGCTCAAGTTATCCCGAACACCCCAGCACTTGCGGCTTGGGGGCTGAAGCCAATGACTTGCCATCTCTCAGATTTTATAAACGGCCGCACAAAAGGTAATATTTTAAATTAAAAAAGAGTTGCTTAAAGCGCACATGAACAAAGTTTTCAGCGCACAGGATAATACATAGCGAGTTTACTCAAAAATTACATCTCTAGGGCATTCATCCACAATATCGCGGGCTCCCTTCAGGACAGTTTTATAATACATTTCGGGCGTACGATACTCCTTTCCCGGTGGCGGCGGGTCAGTAAGAAGCTTCTCCGCATCCAGCCTGCCCCAGTGCACCTTTGTGTGGGCAAGGGCCCGACGAGCACCTTCAATACAGGCGGAGCGCTTGATGACCTCCACCCAGGGGCACGCATCCACCAGCCGCCGCACGAGGCCGAAGTAGCTCCCAGGCATGGCCTGTCCAGGCCACAGCCGGACTATAAGGCCCTTCATGGCCTCCTCAGCTACCTTGTGGAGTTCGACCAGCTGCTTCAGCTGGTCGCTTGGGGGCACCGGATGGCTCGCCTCAGCGTACTGAGACCAGAAGACCTTCTCCGTTGAGCTCCCCTCCTCGCCACGGCAGAATGCGGAGGCATCGGACACACTACGCGGCAGATCTGCAAACGCCCCTGGAGAGCTCCAAATGCGGGTAAGTGTCAGGTAGTTTACATTAACATGCTTGCTTTGCATGAAAAATGCCTTACCCGCCGCTATCTTCTTCACATCTTCAACCTCCTGAAGGGCCTTACGGGCCTCGGCCTTGGCGGACTTGGCACTTTCGAGAGCCGAGGCAAGCTCGGACTCTCGAGTCTTGGAGTCGCGCTCCAAGCTCTCATGCTTCTCCATGAGAGCCCGGAGCTCTTGCCGCACTGCCGCCACCTGTGCCTCCTGCTTCTCTTGCTCTGCCCGTTCCGCGGCCGCACTGCATTCGGCCACGGACACAGTCTCCTTCAGGGCTGCCACCTTGTTTGTGGCCCCTGCAATACACATATTATCCTTGTTAATTTTATCGCGACCAAAATCCTTTTCTGTAAGGTAAAAATTCAAAGAGGTGCTACTCACCTTCTTTGTCCTCGAGCTGCCTCCTGGCATGGCCGAGCTCTCGCTCGGACCGCTCGAGATCTTGCTTTAATGCACCAACCTCTGCAGTCAGTGCGGCAGAGGTCAGCAGCACAGCCTGCAAACCCATATTGACATAATTTATTAGCAACCTACGAATATCTTATTAGATCCTCAGTCCGGCTTTTCTTTCCGAACACCGAACCGAGCATCAGGGGCTACTGTCTGTGCGGTACTACATTACATAATTTTAACTTCTTACCTCAAAGCCTGTTAGAAGGCTACTGCAGGCTTCGGTCAGCCCGCTCTTGGCAAGCTGGACCTTCTGAATCACCGCACTCATAACAGTGCGGTGTTCTTCCTCGATGGAAGCGCCTTTGAGCGCCTCCAGCAAGTTGTCCGGCGCCTCCGGTTGGACGGAGGCCGCCGGCGTCATAGTCTTGCCCTTCTTTCAAAGGGGCCGCCTGCCGGACTCTAGAACCACTACAGGTTCCGACGTAGAGTCCGGCGCAAAGTCCGGGAGGCTGCCTTGCGGCGCCTCCGGAGCCTCCTCTTGATGGGTCCCTTTCCGGGATCCCACCTCGGCGTCCTCATCGGCGCGGGGGGTAGAGGCAGTCAGAACTGAATCCACATCCGACGGGGCCAACGACCCGCTCGATGAAGCGGGGAGATCATCATCGGCCGGACTGCGGGCAATATGCGGCATTAGTAGGATGCTATGTGACACAAAATAATTGCATATCAGGGGTCCGGATACTTACGATCTCGCCAGAGGCCTGACCCTTGAAGGCCACTCCTCGTCGCCAACGTCGGTGTTGGCGGAGCTGTCCGGGGGAATAGTTCTCCCCCTCTTGGACCCTTCGGCCTCCCCTGTTGGGGAAGTCTTCCTCTTCCTCTCTCCCCCCTCCGGGAGAGAGTCTTCTTCCTCCTCCTCGTCTTCGGGGGAGGAGTCCGCCTCGTTGTCGGACGCCTAATTACGGGAACTCTTTCGAGTCCCTGTGGCCACCTTCTTGGCCTTCTTCTCCGGCACCACGTGCGGTGCCGGAACCAGCAGCCCCGCTAGACGGGCATCCACTGGGTCTTCTGGTATGGGAGCCGGGCAGATCAGCTGCTCGGCCTTCTTCATCCATTCCTGTCAAAGGAAAAGGGAGATTGAAACCCTCTTAGAATCAATCTATTTACAACAAGTGTCCCGTAAAGGGGTAGAATCACTTACCTCGTCAGTCGGATGCTGCGAGTGAAATCCGCGATCTTCCGTCGCGGATGCGGGGGCTTCGGCGCCCTTAAACAGCACCCTCCAGGCGCCTTCGTACGTTGTGTCGAAGAGCCCGCTTAGCGCCTGGTGCTGTTCCAGATCGAACTCCCACAGATTGAATGCCCGTTCTGGGCATGGGAGGATCCGGTGGACGAGCATGACTTGGACCACGTCGACGAGCCTGAGCTTCTTGTTCACCAGCTTCTGGATACAGGCTTGGAGTCCCATCAGCTCCTTCGGATTACCCCACAGCAAGCCCTTCTCTTTCCAGGAGGTGAGCTGCGTAGGGATACCAGATCTAAACTCGGGGGCCGCCGCCCATGTAGGGCCGCGCGGCTCGGTGATATAGAACCACCCCGATTGCCACCCCTTGACGGAGTCCACAAAGGCCCCTTCGAACCAGAGGACGTTGGGCATCTTGCCCAACATGGCGCCTCCGCACTCCGCCTGCGTGCCCTTCACTACCTTCGGCTTGACGTTGAAGGTCTTGAGCCACAAGCCGAAGTGGGGCCGGATGCAGAGGAGGGCCTCGCACACGACGATAAACGCCGAGATGTTAAGGATGAAGTTCGGCGCCAGATCGGGGAAATCCAGGCCGTAGTAGAACATGAGCCCCCGGACAAAGGGGTGAAGTGGAAAGCCCAGTCCTTGGAGGAAGTGGGGAAGGAAAACGACCCTCTCATGGGGCCCAGGGGTAGGGATGAGCTGCCCCTCATCGGGCAGCCGGTGCGCGATATCGCCGGAAAGGTATCCGGCACTGCGCAGCTTGGTGATATGCTCCTCCTTAACGGTGGAAGCCAACCATTTGCCTCCCCCTCCGGACATGGTCGGGGAAGGTTAAGACGAGATGCGCGAGCTTGGGCGTTGGAGCTTGAGTGCGCGGAGGTGGAAAAGCAAAGGAGGAAGAAGGCGTGGGTGAAAAGGTGAATCCTTATCCCTTATATATAGGTGGGCGAAGACTGTGCGCCCCCCACCAGCCTGGTAAAACTCGCTTATCTCCCAAGCGCCACCATCAATGGCGCGGTTGGGTTACCCACGTCCGTATTGATGGGAATCCCGGAATAAGGGGAACACGATCTCTGCTTCGACAAGACGTGCCAAGGAAACCGCTTCGCTAAACGTGCTGAGGTGGTATAATGAAAAACAATTCAAGTAAAAGCCTGGTAGCGGTGTGATGTCATGCCACATAATACGTCAGCAGATTGGACTTGTGTACATTTTATTCTCTCTACGATGGAATGTGGAATTTATTTTGCAGAGCCGGACACTATCCTGGTGTTCATGATCTTCTCTGGATTATTCAAGGGAGGAACCCGCCTTGCAATGCCGAACATTATGCGCGCCGGACTTATCGTCATTGAAGCCTGGTTCAGGGGCTACTGAGGGAGTCCTGGACTAGGGGGTGTCAACAGCCGGACTATCATCGTCCGCCGGACTACAAGACTACGAAGATACAAGATTGAAGACTCCGTCCCGTGTCCGGATGGGACTTTCCTTGGCGTGGAAGGCAAGCTTGGTGATACGGATATGTAGATCCCCTACCATTGTAACCGACTCTGTGTAACCCTAGCCTTCTCCGGTGTCTATATAAACTGGAGGGCTTTAGTCCGTAGGAGACAACATACATTACAACAACCATACCATAGGCTAGCTTTAGGGTTTAGCCTCCTTGATCTCGTGGTAGATCCACTCTTGTACTACCTATATCATCAATATTAATCAAGCAGGACGTAGGGTTTTACCTCCATCAAGAGGGCCCGAACCTGGGTAAAACATCGTGTCCCTTGTCTCCTGTTACCATCCGCCTAGACGCACAGTTCGGGACCCCCTACCCGAGATCCGCCGGTTTTGACACCGACAATAGCCATACTCCAAGATCTCCAGCATCTCATCGTTTCCATGTCGAAGATGATCCTACATAGCAACTCTCCACAAAGCAAAATCAGAAGTGGCACTAAGTAAAGGAGGTTTGCCTTGAGGGTTATATCTTGGTTTCTCAACCTGAGGTCTTGCATAAAGCCAAGGAACACTGGCGTGTTCATTGCTAGAAGGTTATTGACCAAGTGATGGAGTAGGCACAGTTGGCCTCGAAGCAGCACCACCCGAGAGTGGTGCAAGCACTATGGACAACGTGGCTAATCTCATTTGGACCAAGGCCTCAAGAGAAGCATCATGCTCCTCGTTTTGCTTAGCAAGGGCCCGTTCTAGATCCTCCGACGTAAAGGACTTGACTTCAGAGGAAGCCTCGCCTTATCCTTAGGATCTACAACCAGGGGAGTCCCATCCGGGTTCATCTCGCTCTAGGGCGATTAAGCCACAAGAATAGAGCACGAGGCTCTGATACCAATTGAAAGGATCGAGATGGACCTAGAGGGGGGGTGAATAGGTACAATTACAAATTTTAATTATTACTTGGCAATTTTAGGCAATAATGTGGAATATTAAGATGAGCCTAACAATTGCAAGTGAGTACAAGTACTAAGCAAGTAACACAAACACGTAAGTAGGCAAGCACAATATGATGTACTTAAGTGCAAAGAGACAAGTAACCACAAGTAGAGAGTTAGGGTTAGGAATAACCGCAACTCCGGGAGACGAGGATGTATGCCGATGTTCACTTCCTTGGAGGGAAGCTACATCACCGTTAGAGAGGTGGATGTTACCACGAAGGCACACCAACGCCACGAAGGCTCACCCTATTCTCCCTTTGAGACAACACCACGAAGGCGTTTCTCAACCACTAGTGGTAGACCTTGGGGTGGTCTCCAAACCCTCACAAACTTATCCGGGGGTAATCACAAAGGTCGATTCCTCTCCGAAAGTCTCCTACCGCCTAGGAGTCTCCAACCTCCAAGAGTAACAAGATCGATGGGGATTTGCTCAAGACTTGCTCAAATCACGAATTCCTTGGTGCAAAGAAGGAGGAGAAGTGGATCTATCACTTGATCGTACAACTTCTTTCCAAAGCTCTCAAATCCCTTGGGGATCTAAGATTTGGTGTGGAGGAATGAGATAGAGTGTGAGAAGTGTTCTAGGGTTTGTTCAAAGTGAATGGTCAACATCTCTCGTGGGGAAGAAAGGCTATATATATAGTGTGAGCTCAAATATGGCCGTTGTAGTGCAAGTGAACGGGCAGGCCGGACATCCGGCCTGGCAAGCCACTTGCAGAATAGGGCAGAACAGAGTAGGAACCAGAGGAGCCGGACATCTGGGGGTCAAGCCTGGACATCCGGCGTAAAAGAAAATCCCGGACATCCGGAAGATAGCCGGACATCCGGAGAGCTCACAAACGTTTACAGAACCAAATCAGTTTTTCGGCAGTAAGGGGCCGGACATCCGGAATGGGGCCCGGACATCCGGCAAGACAGGAAGGCCCGGAAATCCGGCAAACACCCGGACATCCGGCGAAAAACAGACAACCTACTAGAGAAGGAAAAAGCTAGGGCCAGATATCCGGGGCATGAGCCAGACATCCGGGGGAGGGGGGCGGCCCGGACATCCGACATGAGGCCCGGACATCCGGCACTCCCAGAGACATAATGGTTCAAAGTCAAGAATGGATAAAAAGAACTATGGAAAGGAGTATTTTGACTAGAGCAAGTCTGTTACGAACCCAATCGATCCCCTCTTAATAGTGCGGGATCCTATACTCAAGGAAACAAAATGAAACATCATTTTAACACTTCAACCTTGAGAGAACCCACTTCCTATGCTCTTGATCCACACACAATTTGACGAACCGGGGACCAACACCTGAGATTCACTTGGCAGCCATTGTTAGTCCCCTACATGTAGATTGTCATAAACATCAAAACATAATGTAAGGGCATGATTGCACTTTCAGAGTGTTGGATGGGTCTATATGTATAGCACGAGCAAGACATGTGTATGTGTGAACCAGGGAGATATAAGGTCAGTTTGTCTTGTGTCCTGAGCATCTTTTGCCTGGCCTGGGATTGTGCCTAGATTTCATGCACGCTTGTTTGGTTGCTACCCTGTGAAAAAGAAAGCCCGCCTGGCCTGGATTCCCTTGCACTTTAATTAGCCTGATTGGGCTCCAGACACTACAAGTAGCCTAGCCCAGGCGACCGATTTCGAACGCCTGGCCATGCCTGGTCGTGCGGCCACAAGGCTAACAGCAGCCTGGATGGATATTAGCATTAAATAATTGTTGCAGGGACTGATTGATGGGAAGTTGATGCTTGCCTGGCCCAGGCATGAACCAAACGCTTCAGCACCACACAAGCCTGACCAGGCAGAAATATTTTACATCTCACGTCGACAACAGGCAGTACTGGCCATCAAGGCATGAGGGTCAGGTCACGAACCAAACTGACCAATAAAGTTTGAGAGAGATTGAGGAGCCCCGATAAGGCTGAGTGGTGCGTCAGATAGCTGAGAGGGGGAAAGAGATATTCCATCCGCACGATAATGCAGTGCATGTAAAAAATTTAGAAGTCAAACTTTGGAAACTTTGATCAGGTTTACGCAAATATTATTTATATCTACAATACCAAAGATACATCATACAAAACTACATCTCATGGTGAATCTAATGGTATATGTTTGTCGTTCTAGATGTAATTTTTTTTCTCCACGTACATGGTCAAACTTTGTGATGTCTGACTTTTCAATAAATTTATATGCTATGGACCGAGGAGAGTGCCTAAGTCGAGACAGATCAAGTGCGTGTGAAGGAGAATGAGTAAGTGTGCAAAAAGAGTATGTGTGTGAAAGAGAAAGTGACAACAAACGATAAATTAGTGAGAGTGTGTGTTTTTTCGTTTCTTATGCGAACATATCACGCATGCATCTCCGAGATAGAAAAGCGAGGCGAGGAGATACACAAAGATAGCTAGCGTGTGATTGTTTGCAACGGAGAGAAACACCCCTGTAGCACAAGTCCAATAGAGGTCTGGCCAACAAGGATCAAAGGTCGAGAGGGACACATGGAGGACATGGACGCATGGGGAGGGAGAGAGGATGTGTTTGTGATAGAGAGATTCCCTCGAGATCGTGAGAGGACTATATGGGTGGGAGATCGAGGGAGCTGCGTGCGCGATAGAAAGATGCCCCGACAGAAATCGAGATAGACCATGCACATGTTTGTGATGGGGACTAAGATTAGCTAGTCATATACATATAGGGGGGACTATGTGTGCCTACAATTGAGTGAGAGACCATCATACTTGGCTAGCTAGGCATGAGATTGTGTGTGTGTGTGTGCGTGTGAGATGGACAGAGAACGAGGGAGAGAGATAGAGTTTTAGATGGGCCTATCGAGTGCGAGTGAGATATGCATGTGTATGTGTGACCCAGGTAGATGGAGAGTTTGAGAGAGGGGGGAAGAGCTCCGAGACGATAGAGTGGTGTGTGAGAGAGTTACGGGCAACGAGCCAAGTAATTTGTGTGCGTACGATGAGTGTACCCAAGATATCTAGCTTGGACTAGCTAGATTATCATACATAGTGTGCGAGAGAGACCTATAGATGGAGTATATATGCACGCGAACTAGAAAGACCCCCCCCCCCCACACACACACACACACACACAAAAGAGAGAGAGATGGAGAGAAAGGGAGAGGGACCAACAAGGTTTCTGTGTCGGATGCATGCGACAGAATTGAAGATTGTCGGTGAGAGAGAGAGAGAGAGAATAGGAGTCCGGGAGAGGGGGAGGTCACGTTTTATGCATCAAAGACTGATATAAACCATGTTTCGATATAAACTTGTATTCAAATATTTAAATTGGAAAACATGTTGTCTGCAATCCACACATGAACGGATATATGCATATACCAAACAAGTTCATTAATTTGACTTTCATCAGGTTCATGGAGTACTATAATACTGTACAACATGCTACTCGATTGAGGTGTTCAATTTTGCATTTAGTTCACTATTTTGACCTAGTGAACGAACTATTTCATTGAATCGGGATATTTCATTTTCGGTTTGATTTGCGTTTTTGAGTGGGTCAACTATTTGTCATATAGTAAATCGCTAGCAACGAGCATGTAAAAACACATTACTCCCGAGCATCATCTCTCCATCTAAAAAAATAAGTGGCAAGCTAATATTTCAAAATTTGATTCGAATCAACTTGGTAAGGTAGACGTAGATGCTCGTCTCCCAAAATTTGAACGAACCGTTAAACATCCTCTGCTCAGTGGAATTCGCCCGAGCAAATAAATGGGAGACGCGAAATGACCGTCCTATGTGGGACACGCATCAATTGGCCCATTGTACGTCGAGGGTAGGTTCGTAACTTCATCCAAGCGTGCCTTCTCCTCGGCCGAAATGACATGTGCCGAGTAATTCATAAACCATGGTCAGCAAAACACGCTCTCCTCACCCGAAATAGCTCACACCCACTATTTCAAAACACGCTCTCCTCGCCTGAAATTGCTCGCGCCCTCTATATTTCAAAACACGCCCTCCTCGCCCGAAATCGCTCCCGCCCACTATTTGGGGAGAAGCAAAGTTACTCTACTATCCCCGACCCTCAGTACACAGACCCAAGCCAAGAAGCCTAAAGGCAGGGCTAGAACTGTAACTCCCCCTCACATTTCAGACAAATGCGTCTGTAAGACATGGTTCCACTCCCCTCCCAATTCCCCCTCCCCCCATTCATACCTCGTGGGCGCCAAATCACCTTCTCCTCGGGAAGCTCCCTTCTCCCGACCCGCAAAACCTCAGCCCCTCCTCCATGGCGCCCCCACCGCACCAATTTCATAGCCGCCCTCCTCCCTAATGCCGGAGACGCTGTCCATTTGCCATCATGCACTGGGCCGTGTGCCTCTTACTCCATGCTGCTGGAGCTGCCTCGACGACGGCCGCGTGAACCGTACCGGAGCCGATTCACCCCCGCCATTGTTCACGGCACAGGAGCGGCTCGGCCCAGAGTCCCGGCGCTGCTTCCCCATAGCCGTCGACCGTCACGACATCATTGCTTCCCTACCGCCGGTCACCACTGCAACCGTGCCGGCCTCACTGACTCGGCAGCTGGACCTGCCTACTTCACCATGCCGCCAGATAGGTCACACCCTCATCTCAAATCACTTTATTTAGGCGTTAGTTGTCTGAACTTTTATTCTGGGCCAATCGATTCCCAATGGAAGTAGCACCCCTCGAGGCGGCGGAACTCCTAGGTTGCCGATTGGCTGGTGTCTAACGTAAGGGTGCGGGGCCGCAAGTTCGCCGTGGAAGCAATGCTTAGATGGCTATCTTAGAGTTGCGTGGGTTGAAGGTACTGCCGCCGCCGGATCTGGATGATGGGGAGTCTTTGTGGATTGACCCGGGGGCAGCGCAACCACGGCAGTGCAGTGGGGCGGGGAGCGTGGTTTTGGCCAGGGCCACGGACGGCGGAGGCAGGCTGCTCTGCTGTTGGTCGCTGGCTCTTCGGGGAAGATTCCGAAGAGAGTCAGCCGGGAGGCACAAGACGGCCATCAAGCCATCCGGCGTAGATCAGACAGTACCAAAATAAAATAAAATCATGTGACCCCAATTTAGTCTTCAGTCAACAGATGTGTGACCACTCTCGTACCTTGCTATTGATCTCTTAGTGTATTTCTTCATATCAAACAGATATGTCATTCTTAACATTATGCGTTATCTGCATCTTCAGCCACACCGTCTTCCGACTCACCGCAGCTGCTCCAACAAGGGAAGCATACACCAGAAGGGAGCTATAGTCCCCACTCAATAGTTCCCTGCATCGAATGCGCGTGCCCGACATGGACAACCACAACAACTTTAGGGCCATCGACAAGTCAGCACATGATGCTCACTCCTATGGATGGCGGCCAGATAGGTTGTACCCTCATCTTACTTGTGTGCAACATTTATGGCTTTGTTATTCATCTAAGCATGGAAAATAGATTATCTCATTTCACTATATATTCATGTTGATCTCTTACGGGTCTTGTTCAGGAGTTAACGTTGTTCCATAGTTCAACTAAGATACTTGTTCTTGAGGTAATGCTGTTCCATAGTTATCATCCATCAGACAATGCTACCCCATAGGCTAGTGATTATAGTATTATACTACTTCTAGTATTACCTATGTTGTTCTTTAATACTTTTGTGTGCCATCTAGTTAATCTCGAGTACAAACGATACATATTATGTAGCTTTCATCTATGTTCTCCCTTTAGTTTTTGAGACCTGTTGCTGCTAGTTAACCCCAGACCTACTATTTATGTCGTCTCCTACAGGCACTCATTACATAAATCTAACTACTAGTTGTCTTCCATGCATGTCAGATATAATTGCACACACTAATATATCCACAAGAACCTCACAGAGCAATGTAAAGGCCAATAAACGTGATGTCAATGATACCCAATATGATGGAACATGTAAAGGCAGTTCTTCAGAAAACTTGCAGAAAGATGATGAATCCTCTTCACCCCACAAGGTCCTTTCTCTAACTTGGCCTGTGATATGGGTACAACATGCATATAATGTCCTGGAGTGTATCTCCTCTGTTGCAATGCCATGTGCTTAGCATGCTGATCATGCATGTAAATATGTCATGCCTTCCTGTTTTTCAGTACCTATTCCATTCATGATAACATGTTTTCAAATTCAAGTACTCTCATTCTACTCTATCACAATGTCATCTGCTTAATTTGGACATCATGCTTCTGAATATCTTATGCATTGTTATTCATCAGTATGTACTTCATCTGTCTACCATACCATGTTTTTTTACATTGAAGTGTTGTTCTAGTGCTCTATTGCAATGCCACCTTAGTTTCCCAATCATACACGTGTATGTTGCCTTAGTTTTTTCTGTACGTATTCCGCTAGCATACGGTTTTACATTCAAATAGTGTTTTTTTGCTGTGTTGTCCTATCGTATCCCTAGCTCTTACACCATACTCCCTCCGTCCGGATTACATGTTGCTGAAATGGATAAAAAAGGATGTATCTAGAACTGAAATATGCCTATACCCATCCATTTTTTCGGATGGAGGGAATACATGTCAATATGTCATGCCTTTCTATTCTTCAGTACCTATTCCATCTCTCTGTTGTAGCATGTTTTATAATTAAAGCACCATTGTTCTATACAAGGCATGCAAGGGGAAGACGACTATGTTAGAATCTGAAGGGTTACAAACACGGCCTTTGCAAAAGATCCAAACGCCAGGAGATAATAAACCAACTCCAGTTTTTATAAATACTGCTCCAGCACAGAGAAACCCAACTCCTACTGATAATAAGCAGATTCCAGTGGCCAAAGAACTAGTCCGCTCCAGTCCAGCAAAAATATGTCAACTCCATTCTAAGAAGCGTGTATGTATCCTTGCATCATGAAATTTTATAGCATGCTGATCATATTTTCTACATGTTTCTTACCCATCTCTCTTTTAGAAAATAAGCTTAATAAATAGAAGAATTTCTGCACTGATATCGTATGTGAGGAAAGATTCTTGCAGGAATTCTCTGTGCTCCAATACAGATGTAAGTACCTGTTGTATATCACTATAATTTTACATCAGCATGTATTTTGTTAATCGGCGTGAATCCAACCTTTATCTGATCTAAATTTAGTTGTAGCAAAATGTATGGTTAAAGACCACAATGTTGATTTTTGTAAGGAAAACTGCCTGGTAGTTTTGCATCCTGAGTTGCATGAGTGTACTATCTCATATTAGTGGGTTTGAATACTTTGGTTCTGCACTGGGTTTTCTGTGTTTTTTTACTGTGTTGTCTTGTCGTATCCCTAGCTCTTACATCATACTCCCTCCGTCCGGATTACATGTCGCAGAAATGGATAAAACTGGATGTATCTAGAACTGAAATACGCCTAGACCCATCCATTTATTTCCGGATGGAGGGAATACATGTCAATATGGCATGCCTTTCTATTCTTCAGTACCTATTCAATCTCTGTTGTAGCATGTTTTATAATTGAAGCACCATTCTTCTATATAAGCCATGCAAGGGGAAGACGGCTATGTTAGAATCTGAAGGGTTACAAACCAAGTCTTTGCAAAAGATCCAAATGCCAGGAGATAATAAACCAACTCCATTTTTCATAGATACTGCTCCAGCACAGAGAAACCCAACTCCCACTGATAATAAGCAGATTCCAGTGGCCAAAGAACTAGTCCGCTCCAGTCCAGCAAAAGAATGTCAACTCTATTCTAAGAAGCATGTGCGTATCCTCGCATCATGAAATTTTATAGTATTATGATCATATTTTCTATATGTTTCTTACCCATCTCTCTTTTAGAAAATAAGGTTAAACGATAGAAGACTTCTTCCATTGGGATTGTATTCGAGGAAAATATCTTGCCGGAATTCTCTGTGCTCCAATGCTGATGTAAGTACCTGTTGTATATCACTATATTTTTACATCAGCATGTATTTTGTTAATCGGCGTGAATCTAACCTTTATCTAATCTAAAATTATTTGTAGCAAAATGTTAAATGCGCCAATGTTGATTTTTGTAAGGAAAACTGCCTGGTAGTTTTGCATACTGAGCTGCATGAGTGTACTATCTCATATCATGCACATTATTGAATTGTAGTGCTTCTCTAGTTGCCCATTCATTCATTGTGTCAATGTTGCTTTCGTATTACCTTACCTGGCTGATGATAGTTGTGCCATATTGTGTTAATTTGGTGTAGGCTAGTTGCCCAAACGTTCGTTGTGTCAATGTTGCTTTCCTATTATCTGACTTGGCCAATGATAGCAATGCTAGTGTGTTAATTTGGTGCAGGCTGCTGAAGATAAGAAGACAAACTTTGAAAACAGCAAGGCAACCCCATTGTTTCTTTCCAATAAATCTAGGCCAGGTAATATGGCAATAACTCATGATTAATCTGTTTGGTTCCCATCCTAATTTATGTTATGATGCAGTGGTCGAGACACTCTCCACTATCAATAATACAAGCCTGCCAAAATTGCCATCTGAATCTGTTCAGTATCCTCTGTCTCAAATGCAACGGAATAAATGTATGTTTGTGAACTAATTAATGGCTGAAGCAATGATGGAAATGGTGGATGAATCAGAGGTGCAGAGTCGTGCGACACAACAACTGATCAATGTTTTCAAAGATAGTGTAGCAAAGCAGCAAGAACTTGCCCACATGCTTATGGGCGTCATCTGTGCTGAGGTTGCAGATTATGACATTGTAGATCATTAGCTTCTGCTCATTTATTTGCACTGGCATCAATCTTTGATTGCCCCGTGGATGTAATTTCCTGTAATATATGCTGGATGTGCAACGTTATTACCTGTATGCCATACCTTTGCTTGATCGGTTTTGGTCCTGTGCATAATTGCTCGTTGTAATGGGCTCAAATTATCTAATTTGGCCTCAAGACATGTACGAACTTTATGGGCCCATTAAGTTAATGGGTCGTTACTAGGCCGAAAGTTAATGGTCGGCCCTCTTACCTCCCGGGTCGTTAACATGCCGAAATCGAAGCGGGCAACAGGTGGGCCCAATTGATTTCATGGGCCGTTAATAGGCCATTACTAAGTTTGGGATACATATGGCCCAACTATACTGTAGGCCTTTAGCAGGCGGAAAGAGACAGCTCGCTTGTACTGGACCATGAAGAGCATGCCGCTAAATGGCCGAAAGTCAGGTCGTATTGTAAATGGCCCAACTGTGTTGTGGGCCTTTAGCGGGCCGAAAGAGAAACCGGGCTGGTATTGGACCATGAAGGGCATGGGCCGTTAAAAGGCCAAAACTAATGTCCGACTACAAATGGCCCAACTCATTTATGGTCCGTTAATAGGCCGAAAGGCACACAGGGCCGGGAATTGGCCCAACACTTAAATGATTCGCTAAAAGGCCAAAACTCAGGTCCGACTACAAATGGCCCAACTGATTTATGGGCCGTCAACAGGCTGAAAGAGACACCGGGCCGGAAATTGGCCCAACACTTAAATGGGCCGCTAAAAGGCCGAAACTTAGGTCCGACTACAAATGGCCCATCTGATTTATGGGCTGTCAATAGGCTAAAAGACACATCGGGCCGGAAATTAGCCCAACATTTAAATGGGTCGCTAAAAAGCCGAAAGATGTACATCCTGGAAATTGGCCCATCCATTGAATGGGCCGTTAACATGCCGAAATCTCATCGAGACGATATTGAGCCCAAATATATAGCGGACTGTTAATAGGCTCGAACTGACGATGGGCTGCAATGGTGTCAAATCTTTAATGGGACGTTGACGGGCCGAATTGGCACATCTCGTATGGGCCATGGGCTTAAATGGACCTGACACAAGTAGGCCTTATATGGGCCGGCTTGCTAATTTTTACTGGGCTGGCCTTTTTCACCGGAATGGGCCACTATTGGGCCATGCCACGTGTCGACCTATCATAGGGGCCTCCTATCCAATGAGTGGATGACATCCGTCCCAACGGTGAGGCAACACGTGTTTCCTGCGGCCAATGATGATTTTACACGTGGAAAATCCCCATTGGTCCGGGCTGTTACCGGGTTATCGGATCCAAAACCGGACCCGATAGCTTAACGGCATTCCGTTACGGTGGATGCCACGTGTCAGTCACCCTTGACGAAAGCACTTCTGTGACGCGCGATTTATCGTCATCGAAGTGGACACTTCCGTGATGATAATTTTGGTAATGTCATGGAACACTTCTACGATAGCACGGGTATGACTATATTGATTCTGTCATAAAATCGTCATGGATGTACATGCATGACAAAAAACGCGACCTACTGTGACAAACACGTATCATCACGAAAGTGTTTTTTTTTGTAGTGGAAGCAGCTTTGCGAAACTGTCCATCCAATGGTCGAATGCCCTCATCAATAACAGCAGTGGCCTTGCCCTTTTCATCAGCTGAGGAAAATGTCCGTTTGAGGACTTCAATTAGGGGCAAGTAGCTGCCATGGTTGAGTGTATCAGCTTTGTAGTTGAGTGAAGACCTTGATCTGAGGAATCTCATAATCCAGGAAGCATAAGGCTTCAACTCAACTGGGGACATTGCAACGTTTTCCAGAGTCCTCATGAAGAAATCATGATAGTTCACGGGAATACCGTGCATGATGTTGAAAAGTAGATTCTTCATGACACCAACGACTTCTTCATCATTCGAGTCGTGGCCTTTTATTGGACTCAATGTCTTCGTCAGAATGCGATAGATTGTCCTTGGCACATATTGCAATTCCTTCACGAGGAATTTGGTCCTTCATGCTTGTCCAGGCTTCAATGGCTTCATCAGTACTTGCATGAAATGATTTGACAACTCAGTTTCAGAGTAGATGAGACGTGCACCTTCTGGGGGAGGACTGACAGACATGGCATGAAGCAATTCAGAGTTCACATCTTCAGCATTTCCTGTGATGTGCAGCGTTGCATAGAATTGAAGAATGAGTTCTTCTTTCCAATCACAAATGTCAGTGCAGAAATTGAGCAGGCCAGCATCATGAATGGCATCAAGGACTGGCGCGAAACAAGGCAGTGATTCCATATCCAAGTGAGGAATATTCTCATGGTCGAAGATTTTGTCCTTGTTGAACAGTACTGAAGAATAGAAATTTGCTTGACTAGTTGTCCAGAAGCGCTTCCTCCTCAGGCGAGCAGAATCATAGGGATTATAGTCCGTGAAGAATACATGCTCATTGAAGGAGGCATCAGCCTTGAACTTCGGAGTCTTGGAGAATGGATTCTTCGGCTGTGGCTGAGGAGTGTCAGTGATCTGAAGAATAACTTCTGGAATGTCAATTTCTGGAGCCGCGGGCTGAGGAATATCTTCTGCTTCAGTGGCAGCCTGGGCCTCCATATCTTCAGCAGCACTAGCGGCTGGAATGTCTTCATGAATGGAAGGGGTGGCATGAATTTCTTCAGAGCCCATTTGAACTTCAGTTGGAGCTAGGGACTGAGGAATTTGTTGGAGTGGTGTGAACAGAGGAGAGTTGGGGTGTTGGCTATCCCAAAAATCATCGTTCATCACTGGAGTGGTGCAGCCAATGTCCACATCCTCATCCACTTCCATTTCTTCAACGCCGGCCTCTTCAGTAGTAAACTGAGGCGTTGGCGATGATACCTAAGGAGTTGAAGTGAAAGCCTCAACTTCAATTCCTTCATCCATCTGCTCTGTGGAAGTAGCAGAGGGATCTTCTTCAGCAGATTCTTCAGGAATATGATATTCTTCACCATAAGGAACAAGTTCCTTTGATGGCAAGCTTGCAAGAGGGACAGCATCAATGGGATTGTCCATTGAACTTGTCAAAATCTTCGCGTTCTTGGGGACCGAAGATTCTGAGGCAGTTGATGCTTTCCTCTTCTTCAGAACAGCTCGCTCTGCAGCTTTGGTTTTCTTCACTTCCAGAGCAGAAGGAAGAACCGGGCTTGGTGTTGGTGCAGGCGGAGCAATGGGAGTTGGATCAATTTCTTCAGGCCCAACTGATGCAGTTGGCTTGTCATAAGAAGTGTCTTCAGGTGCAGCAATAGAGTCTTCAGCTGGCCTGGCAGGTTCTTCAGGCGCAACACTAGTGGTTGCCTTGGCAGTTTCTTCAGAGGCTAGAATTTCTTCAGCAGCCCTGGTGCTTGTAGTTTCATCAGCAGCCTGATTTTCATTATTGGTGCTGCCAATTTCTTCAGTGGCTTGTGCAGATGCTTCAGCCGGAATGACTTTAATCTGCACAGGAGCAACAGCACTTGAAGTGAATTTCTTCGTCAGCTTGACAAATCTGACTTTGGCACCCTGCCATTCAGCCTTGTAGGCGTTAAATTCATCACTGAGCTTTTTGATGTCAGCTTGCAGTGCAATGAGCTGCTCAGGCAAAAGATTGAGGACATTGTCCTTTAGATAGCGCTGCTTCTTGTACTGCGCTTTCTTAGCCACTCTAGCTTGGTCATACTTCCACTTTTCTTCAGCAATGAACGTTGTCACCACATGACTTTGTCCAGGAGTGAGGCCCAACTCTAGCATGGGAGCATTTGGATCCTTGTGCCATAGATTGATGAACTCGAGGATTTTCTTTGGATCCAGTAGAAGGGGCACAACACTCCCTTTGGATCTAGCGGCCCGCTGCTGTCTGTCCATGATGATATCAGCTAATTCATCATCATCAGCTTCATCATCATATGGAGTTTTAAAGACCACCTACTTCTTGTGAGGACTTGGTCTAGTGCCTCGTCCAGCAGTGGCCTTGGTCTTCAGCAGAGTGGGACCGGTTGATGAAGGATGAGCTGAAGAACTTGCTGAAGCTCCTGAGGCAATTGATATGCCAATGGTCCTTTGGCACGTGGCGAGATGCACAGGTGCTGAGGACTTTGCCGGAGGAGCTGAAGGTTTTGAAACCCGAGGAATTTGTGCAGCTTGAGGAACTGGGGCAGCTTGAGGAAATTTCCTTGGTGGCACTAAGGAGATTGGTCGTGAGGGCATTGAAGAGGAACTTGGCCATGAGGGCATTGCTGAGGAAGGTGGTTTCTTGGCTGGCTTCTTTGGCATAGCCTTCTTGCTTGAAGAAGCCTCAGTAGCGGCAGCAGCAGAATCCTCATTAAATTTCTTCACTGCTTCTTTGGCCTGCTTGGCCAACTTAGCTTGCCACCTGGCCCATTCATCAGCATAATCCTCACCACGTTTAAGGCTTGTTGGATCAGCTAATTGGCCAGGTGCCATAGGAGGTCTTGAGCATGGAGGGTTAAGAGTGAATTTCTTCATGTATTTGGGAGTGACATATCTGTACTCCCTCCACTCTCTTGCCCATCTTCTTTCAATCCTCTGAATGTGCACTTTGCGCTCATTCTTTGTCTCCTAGCCATGAGTTGTCTCATTAGGCGTGCAGTACCCTGCATAGATGTCCGCAGGGATCTCAAAAGCAGTATTAACTTCAAGCTTCTTTCCTCCTTTCTGAGGCCTTTTACCGTCTGCCATTTTCTTCAGCTGAGGAATTTGCACAATTGAGTTCTCTGAAGAAGTATGCAGCTTTTCTCCGAGGAACGCTGCAAATGAGTTAAGTTGATGAGAACCTAGTGATTCAGTAGCAGACATGTGTACCTGTGAACAGAGTATAGGTGCAAAGAAATAGGAGAGGTCATATGCATTCTCAGAAGGTCTTGTAAATTGAACGAGTTTGAGGAAATTGACCTGATGTGTCTTGAAGAATTTCACTAAGCGTTCTTTGTCTTAGGTTCCAGAGTTGTGCAGATCGTGAGATTCACACAATTGAGGAATCATGAAGAAAAATGTCACTTAGAGAGAAACAGATCAAGAACTGAAGATTTATGCTAGGTGTTTAGAGTGTGGAGGTTGAAGAATAAACACCTTTTGAAGATTTGATGAAAATCATTAGTAGAAGAAAAGCGGCAAAAAAACTTTTAGTTACCCTTGATGAAGAACACGACGAACAAGAGGTGTAGATTTAGAAGTTCGTCGGCTCGGATCTTCCACGCCCTAACTTGGCGGAGGAAGATGTATACGGCGGCGGCGGAGGGAAGATTTCTGCGGCCGGCGCCAGTATGACGGCGACGAGGTCGAGGCAGTGAAGCTCTTCCTCACCGGTGATGATGGAGGTAGCGGCGGCGCTAGGGCTTGAGAAGCTCGAGCGAGGGAGTGAGGTCGAGCGGAGTAAAAGTGAAATGATGAAGGGAAGGGGGTATTTATAGCTGAGGTGAAAAACTGTTCGCCTGAAGAATTTGGACGAACGTGCCCCTGACCCTTCTCATTCACGCGACATGTGTCACCCACGTACTGAGAGGTGGAGATCGTGTGAGATCGTGGGTGAATACATAAGTATATCTTGGAATGCGTAACGGTTTGAGCGGCAAAAGTCAAAAATTCAGATAAGAATATTTTAAAGTGTCGTTCGCAATTTCTTCAGCTGACAAGGACACAGTGAAGAATTTGAACGAGTTTCAAATAGAATGCACATGAAGAATTTGTGAATAGACTGGGTTGAGTTTAGCATAGAGGGGGAAGGGTCCGATCACATTCACTTAGCAGAAAAGTCAACTTGAAGAATTAGCAATAAGTGAATGTTGTAGAGGACATAAACTTATATATGTGTGTGTGTGTGTGTGTGTGTGTGTGTGTGTGTGTGTGTGTGTGTGTGTGTGTGTAGTCAAATGAAGAACAATGACGGAAAGAGTGAAGACAATGCAAAGTTGAAGAATTTGAAAAACTGAGAAAATTCAAAAATGAAGAAAAACTCAAATTGAAGATTTTTAACTTTGGTTGGTGGCGTAACCCACCGTATAAGAAAGATGATTTCAGACACCGCGTACAACTCTCGTAGGGTTCTAAGAATCAATTTCTTCATTAATTTCTTCACACTTAGAGGGTTAGTCTTCATTGATTGAAGAAAAACGTTACTTCATGTGTTGCACATCTAAGTCACCAAGTCAGCATAAGTGTTAGGATGTGTGTCCTTTTCAAAGAATATTCGAAGATTCTAGGATATTTAGATCACACCGTAACTTGCTAAATCTCTTCTCATCCAAGGGCTTTGTGAAGATATCGGCCAGCTAGTCTTCAGTACTTGCATGGTCGATGGAGATGTCGCCCTTCAACACATGGTCACGAAGAAAATGATGACGAATTTGGATGTGCTTTGTCTTCGAGTGCTGAACTGGGTTGTGAGCAATCTTGATAGCACTCTCATTGTCGCAGTAGAGAGGCACATTCTTCATGTTGATGCCATAGTCCTTGAGTGTTTGTTTCATCCATAATAACTGAGCACAACAAGATCCAGCAGCAATCAGCTTCTGAAGTGGAGAGTGATACATAGTTCTGCTTCTTCGAGGACCAACAAACCAAGTATCATCCGAGGAAATGACATGTGCCTGACATTGACTTGCGGTCCACCCGATCGCCAGCATAGTCAGAGTCTGAATATCCAATGAGATCAAAGGAAGAGCCCTTGGGATACCACAATCCAAGTGTTGGTGTGTGAGCTAGATATCGAAGAATATGCTTCACAGCCTTATGGTGTGATTCCTTCGGTGTAGCTTGAAATCGGGCACACATGCAAACACTAAGCATAATATCTGGCCTAGATGCACATAGGCACAATAAAGATCCAATCATGGAGCGGTATACCTTTTGATCAAAGTCTTTACCATTTTCATCAGTGCATAGATGGCCATTTGTGGGCATAGGAATTTTGATGCCTTTTCAATCTTGCATGCCAAATTTCCTCAACACATCCTTGAGGTATTTCTCCTGAGATATGAATATGCCATTGTATTGTTGATGAATCTGAAGACCTAAGAAGAATTTCAATTCTCCCATCATAGACATTTGATATTCTTCACTCATCATATAGGCAAATTCATCACTGTAACATTGATTAGTACAGCCAAAGATAATAGCATCAACATATATTTAGCACACGAATAATTCATCATCATATGTTTTGGTGAAAAGAGTTGGGTCAAGTGAACCGGGTTTGAGGCCTTTCTTCATGAGGAATTCCTTCAGTGTGTCATACCACGCCCAAGGTGCTTGCTTGAGGCCATAGAGGGCCTTGTTGAGTCTGTAAACATGATCTGAAAATTTTGGATCCTCAAAACCTGGTGGTTGAGCAACATATACTTCTTCCTCAAGCTTACCATTGAGGAATGCACTTTTCACATCCATTTGTTGTAATATGATATTATGATGGTTAGCATAAGCAAGCAATATGCGAATAGCCTCAAGTCTAGCTACAGGTGCAAAAGTTTCATCGAAATCAATTCCTTCAACTTGTGTGTAGCCTTGAGCTACAAGACGAGCCTTATTCCTCACCACGATGCCATTTCTGTCTTGTTTGTTGTGGTAGATCCATTTGGTACCGATGATGTTGTGCTTGCGTGGATCTGGTCGCTTGACAAGCTCCCACACATTGTTGAGCTCGAATTGATGCAATTCATCTTGCATGGCTTGAGTCCACTCGCATTCCATGAATGCTTCATCTACTTTAGTGGGCTCTGTGATAGAGACAAATGCGAAATGCCCACAAAAGTTAGATAAATGTGAAGCTTTTGAGCGCGTGAGGGGACCTGGTGCACGAATGTCATCGATGATCTTTTCGACTTGCACTTCGTTTGCAATGCGAGGATGTGGGGGTTGACGACTTTGCTTAGGCCTAGCAGTTTCTTCAGGACCAGTTTCTTCAGCAGCACGAGCATGATTTTCTTCACGATCAGGAATGACTTCTTCAGCAGATTCTTCGGTAGGGATGACATCCTCAGTAGCTTTGAACTTGATGGATTCCTCGGGTGACATTTCATCTAGCACATGAGATAGGTGCTCTCTTTGCGAGCCATTAGTTTCATCGAACCGCACATCCACAGTTTCAACGACCTTGTGATGGTTGATGTTGAAGACTCTGTAGGTGTACGAGTCCTTTCCGTAACCAAGCATAAAAACCTCATGTGCTTTTGGTGCAAAATTAGAGTGATGGTGAGGATCTCTAATCCAGCATTTAGCACCGAAGACTTTGAAATAACTTACATCAGGTTTCTTGTCAGTGAGGAGTTCATATGAGGTCTTTTTGAAGAATTTGTGAAGATATACCCTGTTGATGATATGGCATGCAGTATCAATTGCTTCAGGCCAGAAGCGCTCAGGTGTCTTGTATTCATCAGGCATAGTGCAGGCCATCTTAACAAGAGTCCTGTTCTTGCGCTCCACGACGCCATTTTGCTGAGGAGTATAAGGAGCAGACAATTCGTGAGTAATACCAAGCACATCGAGATATTCATCGAGGCCAGTGTTCTTGAACTCGGTTCCATTATCACTCCTGATATGCTTGATCTTCACACCGAAGTTAGTGGAAGCCCTTGAGGAAAATCATCTGAAGACTTCCTGCACTTCATTTTTGTAAGTGATGATATGCACCATGTGTAACGAGAGTAGTCATCAACTATGACAAAGCCATATAATGATGCAGAACTAGTGAACGTGGCATAATGAGTAGGGCCAAATAGATCCATATGAAGTAATTCAAAGGGACGAGAAGTGGTCATGATAGTCTTCACGGGATGCTTGGCTCTGGTGATCTTTCCAACCTCGCAAGCCCCACAAAGATGATCTTTGAGGAATTTGACACCCTCGATGCCAATGACGTGCTTGTTCTTCGCGAGTGTATGCAAGTTCCTCATCCCAGCATGACCAAGTCGTTGATGCCATAACCAGCATTCTGAAGCTTTGCAAGTAGACATGTGGCAGGCTGTGGTCCTGCAGAGAAATCAACAATATACAAGTCTCCTTTCCTAAAGCCTTCGAAGACTTTGGAGTTGTCAGATTCCATTAGCACAAGGCAACGAAATTTGCCAAAGACAACAACCATATCAAGATCACAAAGCATTGAGACAGACATAAGATTGAATCCTAAGGACTCAACAAGCATGACCTTGTCTATGTGTTTATCCTTTGAAATTGCAACCTTACCCATACCCAATACCTTGCTTTTGCTTTTGTCAGCGTAGGTGATATGCTTCAGATGAGATGGTGAAAAATCAGTGTCCATCAACAAGCTCCTGTCACCAGTCATGTGATTTGTACATCCGCTGTCGAGGACCCACTTAGTAGCTTTGGGTTGTTCATCCTGCAGATGATTTAGTGCAACTTACGAACCCATAAACTTCATGAGTGAAGAATATGATATCAATTTCATCAATAGTAACAAATATAGCAATATGAGGACGTGAGAAATGAACGATTCATTTCTTCATGATTAGCTTGCGTCCTTTCAAGCGCATTCAGGTCTCCAGCAAATTCTTCAGACGATCAAGTTCGTTTGGAGACCTGACCCTGCATAAGAGATTAGTTCTTTTTCTTCACCACCCACATCTGGAGGGGTGGCAAAGAGTTCATCATTCTGCGAGCTCCATAAGAAAATGATGGCATAGAAGCCAGTGCACTTCGTTTAACAGAAGAGTGGTTAGGATAAGCATATGAATAAGCAGAGAAATTCTTCGAGGACTTATGAACATAATGGTTTGAAGAATAATGCACATATTCATGGCCCTTAGACTTTCCCTGCGAAGCAGAAGTGTTAGCACGATGATGTTCATATGAGGACTTTGATCCGCGTGAGGAATTTGGTCCGTATGAGGATTTGGATCCATATGAAGATTTTGATCCATATGAAGAATTTGATCTGGGGTTCCTATTCTTCATGGGTGGTGTCATGATGACATTCACCTGAAGATTTTCAAGGCACCTTTTAGGAACCCAGATTTTCTTCATAGGGGGACCGTTCCTGCAGTTAGTTCCAATATATCGAGAAAATACTTCACCGTTCTGATTCTTGAACAGTTTATAGTTGGAGTCAAATGACTCGTCAGAGGAATATGAAGAATCAGAGGTAAAGCCAGATAAAGTGCAAGGATCTACAGGAGGTCCTTTTGCAGCAACCCATGAGGTTTTGGGGTACTGCTCAGGTTTCCAGTAGGTCCCATCAGCATTGAGTTTCCTTTCAAAGGCAATACCCTCTTTCCTAGGGTTCCTGTTCAAGATCTGCTATTTGAGCACATCACATAGAGTATGATGCCCTTTGAGGCTTTTGTAAATGCCTGTCACATACAATTCCTTCAGCCCTACATTATAGTCAGTGATACATGTGGTATCCTCGGATGAGGAATTTGTGACCACAGAGACAGTTGAAGAATTTGCAGCAATAGAAGCGTTTGAACATTCAGATGATGAATTAGCAGATTCACGCTCAATGCATTTAAGACATGGTGGAATAAATTCTTCCTGAGCGGAACTGATCTGTTGAGCAATCAATGAATCATTTTCCTTCTGAAGATCTTCATAACTCGCTTTTAACTTCTCAAGATCTTGCTTTCTCTGAAGAAATTCATAAGAAAGCATTTCATGATCAGTTAAGAGAGTGTTATGATGATTTTGAAGGTTGTCAAACTTTGACTGAAGTTTTTGAAGACTATCAGTCAAAGCGTTAGTTCGATCCAATTCCTCACCCAACATATCATCACTTTCATCTAGCATGTTTTGAACTTTTTCAAGAGCTCTTTGTTGTTTAGTGGCAAGGGAAGCAAGTTTGACATAGCTGGGGCCAAATTCATCACCTGATTCATCATCACTAGATTCGGAAAGGTAGCATTGTGTTACCTTGGCACCCTTTTCCATTAGGCATGGTGAAGAGGATGATGATTCAGGTGCTAAAGTCATCTCCTTGAGTGATTCCATGAAATCCTCAAACCAAGGATCATGACGAGTACGATGGCCTTCGTAGACCTCAGAGAGTCGGTCCCAGATTAGCTTCGCATGGTTGAGATGCATGACGTTCCTGAACTGATTTTGGGACAAACAGGAGCAGATGACATCCTTCGCTGTGAGGTTGAGTAGAGTGTACTTGCGAATGTCATCAGCCTCCGCCATCTTGCATAGATCGATAAGACCAATCTCAGTGATGATCCACAATTTGCTGTTCATTGCCATGAGTTGCTTCTTCATCATGGCCTTCCACTTGGGATACTCATGACCGTCAAAGATGGGGCAGGACACACTCCTCATTCCTGCAGTCGACATAACTAAAACTCCAGGCGGTTAAACCGAAATCACACAGAACAAGGGAGTACCTTGCTCTAATACCAATTGAAAGTGCGTTACGTCGACTAGAGGGGAGGTAAATAGGCGATTTTAATAAATTCTTCACTGAGGAATTTCAGGGTGAGGAAATTCCTAAGCGAAGAACTACTTGCAGCAGAATAAGTACTCAGGTATAAGCAAAACAGAGTAACAACATAGTCATCATGATGAAATGAAAGACAAACACAGAGTACAGAAAGCGTAAACACAGGATAAGCAGGATGAAGACAAACTGACTAAAGAAATAAGATCGAAGAATTAGAGAAAGTCTTCAGTCAAAGTCTTCAAACAGCAATGATCAGGTACATCAATACATAAATGAGGAAATGAAAGGGTTGAGGAAATAGAACCAGTTAGCTTGGTGAAGATAATGATTTGGTGGACCAGTTCCAACTGCTGTGACAGATGTACGTCTGGTTGGAGCGGCTGAGTATTTGAACTCGAGGACACACAGTCCTCACCGTATTCTCCTTGAACTAAGATCACACAGACCTCACCCAGCAGTAGTGGTAAGTCTTCACAGGTGACTTCCAAACCTTCACAAACTTGGTCACTCGGCAATCCACAATTCCTCTTGGATGCTCAGACCATGATGCCTAACCATCTAGAGGATACACAGTCCTCAAAGGTAAAAAGCGTGGGTTCCACGCAGGAACAATATCTTCAGTGATGCTCAATCACTTTGGGGTTTGTAGGTTTGGGCTTGGGATTTGGATTTTCCTCACTTGATGATTGTCGGTGTCAAAACCGGTGGATCTCGGGTAGGGGGTCCCGAACTGTGCGTCTAGGCGGATGGTAACAGGAGACAAGGGACACGATGTTTTTACCCAGGTTCGGGCCCTCTCGATGGAGGTAAAACCCTACTCCTGCTTGATTGATATTGATGATATGGGTAGTACAAGAGTAGATCTACCACGAGATCAGAGAGGCTAAACCCTAGAAGCTAGCCTATGGTATGATTGTTCTTCGTCCTACGGACTAAAACCCTCCGGTTTATATAGGCACCGAAGAGGGTTAGGGTTATACGGAGTCGGTTACAATGGTACGGGATCTACATATCCGTATCGCCAAGCTTGCCTTCCACGCCAAGGAAAGTCCCATCCGGACATGGGACGAAGTCTTCAATCTTGTATCTTCATAGTCCAGGAGTCTGGCCGAAGATGATAGTTCGGCTATCCGGACACCCCCTAGTCTGGGACTCCCTCGGTAGCCCCTGAACCAGGCTTCAATGACGACGAGTCCGGCGCGCATATTGTCTTCGGCATTGCAAGGCGGGTTCCTCCTCCGAATACTTCATAGAAGATTTTGAACACAAGGATAGTGTCCGGCTCTGCAAAACAAGTTCCACATACCACCATAGAGAGAATAATATTTACACAAGTTCAATATGCTGACGTATTCCATGGCGTGACATCACACCACGGCCAAGGCTTTATTCGAATCGTTTTTACTGTTCCACCTCAGTGCGTTTAGCGAGGCGGTTTCCTTGGCACGTCTTGTCAAAGCAGAGATCGTGTCCCCTTATTTCGAGATTCTCATAAATACGGGCGTGGGTAACCCAACCGCGCCATTGATTATGGCGCTTGGGAGATAAGCGAGTTTTACCAGGCTGGTGGGGACGCATAGTTTCGTCCGTCCATATAAGGGGATAAGGGTCCACCTTTTTACCTACGCCTTCTTCCTCCTTTGCTTATCCATTTCCGCGCACTCGAGCTCCAGCGCCCAAGTCCGCACATCTCGCCTCAACCTTCCCCAGCCATGTCCGGAGCGGGAGGCAAGTGGATGGCCTCCTCCGTCACGGAGGGGCACATCAAAAGGCTGCGGAAGGCCGGATACTTGTCCAGCGACATCGCGCATCGGCTTCCCGACAAGGTGCAGCTCATCCCCACCCCCGGACCCCATGAGAGGGTGGTGTTCCTCACCCACTTCCTCCACGGACTAGGTTTTCCACTTCACCCATTTGTCCAGGGGCTCATGCTCTACTACGGCCTGGATTTCCACGATCTGGACCCGAATTTCATCCTCAACATCTCGGCATTCATCATCGTGTGCGAAGCCTTCCTCCGCATCAAGCCCCACTTCGGCTTATGGCTGAAGACCTTCAATGTCAAGCCAAAGGTGGTGGGGGGCCAGCAGGCGGAGTGTGGAGGCGCCATGGTGGGCAAGATGCCCAACGTTACATGGCTCGAGGGCTCCTTCGTGGAGACCATCAAAGGGTGGCAATCGGGGTGGTTCTACATCACCGAGCCGCGTGACCCTGAATGGGCAGCGGCCCCCGAGTTCCGATCTGGCATCCCCACACGGCTCACCTCCTGCAAAGAGAAGGGCCTGACACGGGGTAATTCGGAGGAGCTGACCGGACTCCAAACCTGCGCTCAAAACCTTGTGAACAAGAAGATCAAGCTTGTCAACGTAGTCCAGGTCATGCTCATCCGCCGGATCCTCCCGTGCCAACAACGGGCCTCCAACTTGTGGGAGTTTGATCCGGCACAGCACCAAACCTTGAGTAGGCTCTTCGACACTACGTACGGAGATGCCTGGAAGGTGCTGTTCAAGGGCGCCGAGGCTCCCGCATCCGCTACCGAAGATCGCGAATTCAGCTCGCATCGTCAAGCCAGCGAGGTAAGCTATTTTACCCTTTACAGGACACTTATTTTTCATAGTTTGACTCTATGTGGGATCTAAACTCCCTTACCTTTGTCAGGCCTGGCAAAAGAAGTCCGAGCAGGTTAACTGTCTGGCCCCCTTGCCAGAAGACCCAGCGGACGCCCAATTGACGGGGCTGCTGGTTCCGGCACCTCACGTGGTGCCGGAGAAGAAGGCCAAGAAGAAGGCCATGGGAACCCGAAAGAGTTCCCGGCGTCAGGTGTTATCGGACTCATCGTCCGATGACTCTGAGACGGACTCCTCCCGCGAAGACGAGGAGGTGAAAAAAGAAGCCTCCCCCCAGCGGGGGGAGAGAAGAAAAGGAAGGCCTCCGCAACTGGGGAGGCCGGAGGGTCCAAGAAGGGAAGGACCCTTCATCCAGACTACTCCACCAACGCCGACGACGGCGAAGGGGAGTGGCCGCCGAGGGCTAAGCCCCCGGTGACATCGTAAGTGTCCGGATACCAGAATAACTCATGGTGTTTCGTTTGTCGCATAGAATCTCCTAACGCCGAACATAACCCTGCAGCCCGCCCAAGGACGGGCTTGACACTTCAACGAGCGGCTCCTTGGCATCATCAGCCGTGAATAGCACTACACTTCCGGCCATCTCCTCCCCACGCGCTGCGGATGACGCTGAGGTGGGGTCCCAAAAGGGGCCCAGCCAGGAGGAGGAGGTCCCGGAGGTGCCGCAAGGCAACCTCCCGGACTTTGGGCACGAGGGGGATCAACCCCCAAAGGGTTCTGAGTTCGACCCTGGGCCAGACTCCGCACCGGAACCTTAGTGGTCCGGAGTCCGGCGGGCGGCCCCTTCGTAAGAAGGGCAAGACTGTGACATCGGTGACCTCCGTCCAACCGGAGGCACAGGATAATTTGCTGGAGGCGCTTAACGGCGCCTCCATCGACGAGGAGCACCGCACTGTTATGAGTGCGGTGATCCAGAAAGTTCAGTCCGCCAAGAGCGGGCTGACTGAAGCCTGTGCCAGCCTTCTAACAAGCTTTGAGGTATATATTAAGATATGTAAAAATATTACCGCATAGACAGTAGCCCCTGATGCTCAGTTTGGTGTTCGGAAAGAAAAGCCAAATTGAGGATCTAAAAAGATGAACGCAGGAGTCTAACATAAGTATGTCAATATGGGAATGCAGGCTGCGCTGCTGACCTCTGCCGCACTGACTGCGGAGGTCAATGCATTGAAGCAGGGCCTCGAGTGGTCCGAGAACGAGCTCGGCCTTTCCAAGAAGCAGCTCGAGGACAAGGAAGGTAAGTAATACCTTATGGAAGTATATAAAAGATGTGGTTGCAAAAAATAACAGGAATAACGTGAAAATTGCAGGGGCCACGAACGAGGTGGCAACCCTGAAGGAAGCGGTGTCCAGAGCCGAAAGCAATGCGGCCGCAGGACGCACCGAGCGAGAGAAGCAGGAGGCGCGGGTGGCGGAGGTGCGGCAAGAGCTCCAAGCTCTCATGGAAAAACACGAGAGTTTGGAGCGTGACTCAAAGACTCGAGAGTCCGAGCTCGCCTCGGCTCTTGAGAGCGCCAAAGCCGCTAAGGCCAAAGCCCAAAAAGCCCTCCAGGAAATTGAGGCAATAAAGAAGAGAGCGTCGGGTAAGGCATTCTTCATGCAAAGCAAGCACGTGAAAGTGAATTATTTGTTACTTACCCGAATCCGGAGCTCTCCAGGAGCATTCACAGATCTGCCCTGCAGTGTGTCCGATGCTGCCGCATTCTACCGGGCCGAGGAGGGGAGCTCGACGGAGAAGGTGTTCTGGTCTCAGTATGCTGAGGCCGGACACCCGGTGCCCTTGAGCGACCAGCTGAAGCAGCTGGTCGAGCTCCATAAGGTGGCCGAAGAGGCCATGAAGGGCCTCATAGCTCGTCTGTGGCCTAAGGAAGCCATGCCTGAGAGCTACTTCAGGCTGGTGAGGCGGCTGGTGGACGCCTGGCCATGGATTGAGGTCGTCAAGCGCTCCATCTGCATCGAAGGTGCCCGTAGGGCCCTTGCCCGTGCTAAGGTGCACTGGGGCAAGATGGATGCTGAGAAGCTTGTGACGGACGCTCCACCGTCGGGCAGGGAGTATCGTATGCCCGAGATGTATTATGCGGGCGTCCTGAAGGGTGCCCGCCTTATAGCGGGCGAATGCTCCAAAGATGTAATTTTTGAGTAAACTCGCATTTGTTATCCTGTACGCTTGAAAACTTGTTCATATGCGCTAAGCAACGCTTGTGAATTTAAAATATTACCTTCTGTGCGGCCGTTTATTAAATTTGAGAGATGGCGAGTCGTCGGCTTCTGCCCCCATGCCACGAGTGCCGGGGTGTTCGGGATAAACTTGAGCGCTCTTTTTTCCATTCTTGGGTCCTTCGAGGGAGGCTGAGGGAGTCCTGGACTAGGGGGTGTTCGGACAGCCGGACTATCAATGTCCGCCGGACTCCAAGACTACGAAGATACAAGATTGAAGACTCCGGCTCGTGTCCGGAAGGTACTTTACTTGGCGTGGAAGGCAAGCTTGGCGATACGGATACGTAGATCTCCTACTATTGTAACCGACTCTGTGTAACCCTAGCCCTCTCCGGTATCTATATAAACCGGAGGGCTTTAGTCCGTGGGACAACATACATTACAACAATCATACCATAGGCTAGCTTCTAGGGTTTAGCCTCCTTGATCTCGTGGTAGATCTACTCTTGTACTACCCATATCATCAATATCAATCAAGCAGGAGTAGGGTTTTACCTCCATCGAGAGGGCCCGAACCTGGGTAAAAAACATCGTGTCCCTTGTCTCCTGTTACCATCCGCCTAGACGCACAGTTCGGGACCCCCTACCCGAGATCCGCCGGTTTTGACACCGACATTGGTGCTTTCATTGAGAGTTCCTCTGTGTCGTCACCGATAGGCTTGATGGCATCTTCAACCTGCAACGCTGTCCAGGGTGAGACTTTTCTCCCCGGACAGATCTTCGTATTCGGCGGCTTCGCCCTGCGGGCCAATTCACTTGGCCATCTGGAGCAGATCGAAAGCTATGCCCCTGGCCGTCAGGTCAGATTTGGAAGCTTAAACTTCACGGCCGATGTCCGAGGAGACTTGATCCTCGACGGACTCGAGCCACAGCCAAGCGCGCCGCACTGTGACGATGGGCATGATCTAGCTCTGCCGCCGAACAGTGCCTTGGTGGCCGCACACGGATCCGCTTCGGCTATTAGCCCGGAGCCGATCGCCCAGATCGAGGGTCGGTGGATAGATGCCGCCCTGGGGGCTTCAACATCCACGGCGATGGAGCCGAACACTAACCTTGTCCCCTGCGAAACTCGTGATTCCGAGGCGCCGGACTCCGAACCTCCCGCGCCCCTACCAATCGATCCGGATTGGGCGCCGGTTATGGAATTCACCGCCGCGGACATCTTCCAATGCTCGCCTTTCGGCGATATATTAAATTCACTAAAGCATCTCTCGTTATCAGGAGAGTCCTGACCGGATTATGGCCAGGATGGTTGGGATGCGGACGACGAAGAAATTCAGAGCCCACCCACCACCCACTTTGTAGCCACTGTCGACGATCTAACCGACATGCTAGACTATGACTCCGAAGACATCGACGCTATGGACGACGATGCCGGAGACGAACAGGAACCAGCGCCCACAGGGCACTGGAAGGCCACCTCGTCATATGACGTATACATGGTGGATACCCCAAAAGATGGGGACGGCAAAGGAACAGCGGAGGCAGATTCCTTAAAGAAACAGCCCAAGCGCCGGCGTCAGCGGCGCCGCTCTAAATTTCGCCACAGCAAAAACGGAGATTCCGGCACAGGAGATAATAATACTCCAGATAGTGCCGAAGACAATCCCCTCCCGCAAGACTCAGCACAGGAGGATGCAGAAGCAAGCCCTCATGAGGGGGCGGCAGACGAAGAGGTTGAGGATCATAATTATATGCCTCCCTCCGAAGACGAAGCAAGCCTCAACAATGACGAATTCGTCGTACCCGAGGATCCCGTTGAACAAGAGCGCTTCAAGCGCAGGCTTATCGCCACAGCAAACAGCCTAAAGAAAAAGCAGCAGCAGCTTCAAGCTGATCAGGACCTGCTGGCCGATCAATGGACCGAGGTCCTCGCGGCCGAAGAGTATAAACTCGAACGTCCCTCCAAAAGTTACCCAAAACGCAAGCTGCTCCCCCGATTAGAGGAGGAAGCATATGTACATCCATCACCAGCGTAAGATATGGCTGACCGACCACCCCGTGGTCGTGATAGAGAGGCATCCAGGCCCCCAGCCAAGACTATACCCCGGCATCGCTCCAAAAGTACAAAGCCAAGAGGGAACGCGCCGGACTTGCGAGACATACTGGAGGAAAAAGCAAGACAATCCAGATCCATCTATGGATCACGGGGGCGCCCTACGACCCACGACGAATACCATCGTGCCGGACACAATAACCCCGGCCGGGCCGAACACAGCAGACAGCGCTCTCTCGAGCTGCGTCGCAATATTGCTCAATACAGGGGCGCCGCACACCCGTTATGCTTCACTGATGAAGTAATGGATCATCAGATCCCCGAAGGGTTTAAACCCGTAAACATTGAATCTTACGATGGCACAACAGACCCCGCGGTGTGGATCGAAGACTATCTTCTCCACATCCATATGGCCCGCGGTGACGATCTCCATGCCATAAAGTACCTTCCACTCAAGCTTAGAGGACCAGCTCGGCATTGGCTTAACAGCTTGCCCGCAGAGTCAATTGGGTGTTGGAAGGACCTGGAGGCCGCATTCCTTGATAACTTCCAAGGCACATATGTGCGACCACCAGACGCCGATGACCTAAGCCACATCATTCAGCAGCCAGACGAATCGGCCAGACAATTTTGGACACGGTTCTTGACGAAGAAAAATCAAATCGTCGATTGTCCGGACGCAGAGGCCCTTGCAGCCTTCAAACATAACATCCGGGACGAATGGCTAGCCCGGCACCTGGGGCAGGAAAAGCCGAAATCCATGGCAGCCCTCACATCGTTAATGACCTGCTTTTGTGCGGGAGAGGACAGCTGGCTAGCCCGCAGCAACAATCTCCATAAAAATTCTGGCAGTCCGGATACTAAGGACAACAATGGCAGGTCACGTCGAAACAAAAACAAGCGCCGAATTAACGGCGACGACAAGGAGGATACGGCGGTCAATGCCGGATTCCGAGGCTCTAAACCCGGTCAACGGAAGAAGCCATTTAAAAGAACCATTCCGGGTCCGTCCAACTTGGACCGAATACTCGACCGCTCATGCCAGATACATGGCACCCCTGAAAAGCCAGCTAACCACACCAATAGAGATTCCTGGGTGTTCAAGCAGGCCGGCAAGTTAATTGCTGAAAACAATGACAAGGGGATAAATAGCGACGACGAGGAAGAGACCCGGCCGCCGAACAACAAAGGACAGAAGGGTTTTCCCCCACAAGTACGGACGGTGAATATGATATACGCGACCCACATACCCAAGAGGGAGAGGAAACGTGCACTAAGGGACGTCTATGCGATGGAGCCAATCGCCCCAAAGTTCAACCCATGGTCCTCTTGTCCGATCACTTTCGATCGAAGAGACCATCCGACCAGCATACGCCATGGCGGATTCACCGCATTGGTCTTAGACCCAATCGTCGATGGGTTCCACCTCACGAGAGTCCTGATGGACAGCGGCAGCAGCCTGAACCTGCTTTATCAGGATACAGTGCGCAAAATGGGCATAGACCCATCAAGGATTAAACCTACAAGGACAACCTTTAAAGGTGTCATACCAGGAGTGGAAGCCAACTGTACAGGCTCAGTCACACTGGAAGTGGTCTTCGGATCCCCGGATAATTTCCGGAGCGAAGAGTTAGTCTTCGACATAGTCCCGTTTCGCAGCGGCTATCACGCCCTGCTCGGACGAACCGCGTTTGCCAAATTCAACGCGGTGCCGCACTATGCATACCTAAAGCTCAAGATGCCAGGCCCTCGTGGAGTCATCACGGTCAATGGGAATACGGAACGCTCCCTCCGAACGGAGGAACATACAGCGGCTCTCGCGGCAGAAGTACAGAGCAGCCTTCTAAGGCAATTCTCGAGTCCGGCCGTTAAACGGTCGAATACAGCAAAGCGCGCCCGGAGCAATATCAACCAAGACCACCTGGCGCAATCAGAGCACGCGTAGCAATGCGGTCCCAACCCTCGCCCGCGTATGATCGCAAGAATAACACTCCGCGTACATCATTACGCTTTGGAGATACCATGGGCACAGGGGAGGGGGCACGATCACAACGGACCCAGAGTGCGGTTCGACCACACCAGGGGCTCGCAAATGTGCCTCTCTTTTTTTTTCTTCTTTTTTGTACACAGGACTCTGTTAACCAGAAGCCCTGTCCGGCGGCGAACTTGCCGAACTCATGATGCAAAAGTCAGGGACTTAAGAAGGCCGCGTCGAACACTCAGGTGGTCTCAATTACGAGCATTAAATTCGATTATATACACCCAATCCGCAGCTAATCCCTGGAGGGGGACATGTTTATTTAGTCCAAATCCCTTGCTTACCGCACTATTTGTATCAGTCCGCTCTACTAGCGGACTTTTCTTTCATTAATAATGCAGCACCTTTATGATCGCAATTGCATTACATTTTATATATATATGCTCATTATATGACATCTGGCACCCGTATATTTTGGTACGGCATAATACACCAGGGGCTTATGTTCCCCACTTTATGGTGTGATAAAGTCCGAACACTTTCACAAGTGCGGCACCCCGAACTTATAGCATTATATGAATCGACTCCGAATCATGTCTTGGGTCAATAGTTGGGTTTGCCCTGCTCCCATGTTTGGCACCTTACGTTTCCGTTCTGTCGGCTAAGGTAGCACTGGGAGAACCACTGCGATTGCGCCCCGGTTGAGCCGGGTTAACGCCTTAGTGGAGAAAGCTAAAACTGACCGGCATGATAAGGCGAGAGACTGGTCGCTGTTCGAGAGGTTTTTTCGGGTCCTTAAAGACTCACGCCGCTTCGAGCGAAGTTCCGGATTATGTCCGATGAAGGCGTGGATAGCGCCCCGGATTCGGTCTTCCGAATACCAGGGGCTTCGCCGAAATTTAAAATTATAGAATTCTATGGCTAAGTGAGAGTGTTCAAGCATTATAAGTCCGGTCGCCTTGTTCGTCGTCTTGAGCGCCTCCCTAGATGGACCCAAATATGGGAACAAGAGTGCTCAAGTTTATCACCGAACACCCCAGCACTTGTGGCTTGGGGGCTGAAGCCAACGACTTGCCATCTCTCAGATTTTATAAATGGCCACACAGAAGGTAATATTTTAAATTAAACAAGCATTGCTCATGGCGCATATGAACGAAGTTTTCAGCGCACAGGATAAATAAACAGCGAGTTCACTCAAAGATTACATTTTGGGAGCACTCATCTGCAATATTGCAGGCTCCCTTCAGGACAATATTATAATACTTCTCTGGTGTGCGATACTCCTTGCCCGGTGGCAGTGGGTCCGTGAGAAGCTTCTCCGCATCCAATTTGCCCCATTGCACCTTTATGCGGGCAAGGGCCCGACGAGCACCTTCGATACAGGCGGAGCGCTTGACTACATCCAGCCTAGGGCATGCATCCACCAGCCGCCGCACGAGGCCAAAGTAGCTACCAGGCATGGCCTGTCCAGGCCACAGCCGGACTATGAGGCCCTTCATGGCCTCCTCAGCTACTTTGTGGAGTTCGACCAGCTGCTTCAGCTGGTCGCTTGGGGGCACCGGATGGTCGGCCTCAGTATACTGAGACCAGAAGACCTTCTCCGTCGAGCTCCCCTCCTCACCACGATAGAATGCGGCGGCATCAGCCACACTACGCGGCAGATCTACAAATGCTCCTGGAGAGCTCCGAATTCGGGTAAGTGTCAGGTAGTTCACATTAACATGCCCGCTTTGCATGAAAAACGCCTTACCCGCCGCTATCTTCTTTATATCCTCAACCTCCTGAAGGGCCTTATGGGCCTCGGCCTTGGTGGACTTGGCACTTTCGAGAGCCGAGGCAAGCTCGGACTCTCGAGTCTTGGAGTCACGCTCCAAACTCTCATGTTTTTCCATGAGAACCTGGAGCTCTTGCCGAACTTCCGCCACACGTGCCTCTTGCTTTTCTCGCTCAGCCCGTTCCGCGACCGCATTGCGTTCGGCCACGGACACAGCATCCTTCAGGGCTGCCACCTTGTTAGTGGCCCCTGCAATGCACATATTATCCTTGTTAATTTTATTTGCAACCAAAATACTTTTCTGTAAGGTACTTATTCAAAGAGGTGTTACTCACCTTCTTTTTCCTCAAGCTGCTTCTTTGCATGGCCGAGCTCTTGCTCGGACCGCTCGAGATCCTTTTTCAGCACCTCAACCTCCGCCGTTAGTGCGGCAGAGGTCAGCAGTGCAGCCTGCAAACCCATATTGACATATTTTTAGGCAACCCTGCGTATATCTTGTTATAGATCCTTAGTCCGGCTTTTCTTTCCGAACACCGAACTAAGCATCAGGGGCTACTGTCTATGCGGTATTATATTATATTATTTTAACTTTTTTACCTCAAAGCCTGTTAAAAGGCTGCTGCAGGCTTCGGTCAGCCCGCTTTTAGCAAGCTGAACCTTCTCAATCACCACACTCATGAGAGTGTGGTGTTCTTCCTCGATGGAAGCGCCTTTAAGCGCCTCCAGCAGGTTATCCGGCGCCTCCGGTTGGACGGAGGCCGCCGGCGTCACGGTCCTGCCCTTCTTTCGAAGGGGCCGCTTGCCGGACTCTGGAACCACCGCGGGTTCCGATGTAGAGTCCGGCACGAAGTCCGGGGGGCTGCCTGACGGCGCCTCCGGAGCCTCCTCCTGATGGGTCCCTCTCTGGGATCCCACCTCGACGTCCTCGTTGGCGCGTGGGGTGGAGGCAGTCGGGATGGAATTCACATCCGACGAGGCCAATGACCCGCTCGATGAGTCGGGGAGATCATCATTGGCCGGACTACGGGCAGAATGCGGCGTTAGAAGGATACTACGTGACATAAAAGAAATTACACATCAAGGATCCGGATACTTACGATCTTGCCGGACGCCTGGCCCTTGGAGGCCGCTCATCCTCACCAACGCTGATGTTGGCGGAACTGTCCGGCGGGATAGTTCTCCCCCTCTTGGACCCTTCGCCCCCCCCCCCCCCCCCCCCGATTGGGGAAGCCTTCCTTTTCTTCTCTCCCTCCTCCGGGAGAGAGTACTCCTCCTCCTCGTCTTCGGAAGAGGAGTCCTCGTCGTCGTCAGACGCCTGATTGCGGGAACTCTTTCGAGTCCCCGCGGCCACCTTCTTGGCCTTCTTCTCCGGCACCACGTGCGGTGCCGGAACCAGCAGCCCTGTTAAGCGGGCGTTCGCTGGGTCTTCTGGCATGGGAGCTGGGCTGATAAGCAGCTTGGCCTTCTCCATCCATTCTTGTCAAAGGAAGAGGCAGAATGAAGCCTCATTAGAGTCAATCTAATTATCACAAGTGTCTCGTAATGGGGTTGAATCACTTACCTCGTCAGTTGGATTCTGCGAGCTGAATCCGCGGTCTTTGGTCGCGGACGCGGGGGCTTCGGCGCCCTTGAACAGCACCCTCCAGGCGCCTTCGTATGTTGTATCGAAGATCCTGTTTAGCGCCTGGTGCTGTTCCGGATTGAACTCCCACAAATTAAATGCCCGTTCTTGGCATGGGAGGATCCGCCGGATGAGCATGACTTGGACCACGTCGACGAGCCTGAGCCTATTGCTCACCATCTTCTTGATACATGCTCGGAGTCCCGTCACCTCCACCGGATTCCCCCACTGCAAGCCCTTCTCTTTCCAGGAGGTGAGCTGCGTGGGGATGCCTGATCTAAACTCGGGGGCCGCCACCCATGTGGATTTGCGCGGCTCGGTGATGTAGAACCACCCCGATTGCCACCCCTTGACGGAGTCCACGAAGGTCCCTTCTAGCCAACGGACGTTGGGCAATTTGCCCAACATAGCGCCTCCGCATTCCGCTTGCGTACCCTTTACAACCTTCGGCTTGACATTGAAGGTCTTGAGCCACAGGCCGAAGTGGGGCCGGATGCAGAGAAAAGCCTCGCACACGACGATAAACGCCGAGATGTTAAGGATAAAGTTCGGCCCCAGATCGTGGAAATCCAGGCCGTAGTAAAACATGAGCCCCCGGACAAATGGATGGAGCGGAAAGCCCAGTCCGCGGAGGAACTGGGGAAGGAAGATGACCCTCTCATGAGGCCCGGGGGTAGGGATGAGCTGCCCCTCGTCGGGCAGCCGATGCGCGATATCGCCGGAAAGATATACGGCGCTGCGCAGCTTGGTGATGTCCTCCTCCTTGACGGTGGAGGCTAACCATTTACCTCCCGCTCCAGACATATTCGGAGAAGGTCGAGGTGAGATGCGCGAGTTCGGGCGTTGGAGCTTGAATTCGCGGGGATGGATAAGCAAAGGAGGAAGAAGGCGTAGGTGAGAAGGTGAATCCTTATCCCTTATATATAGGCGGACAAAACTATGCGTCCCCCACCGGCCTGGTAAAACTCGCTTATCTCCCAAGCGCCACCATTGATGGCGCGGTTGGGTTACCCACGCACGTATTGATGAGAATCCCGGAATAAGGGGAACACGATCTCTGCTTCGACAAGACGTGCCAAGGAAACCGCTTCGCTAAACATGCTGAGGTGGTATAGTAATTCAAACAAAGGCCTGGTGGTGGTGTGATGTCACGCCACATAATACGTCAGCAGATTGAACTAAGTGTACATTTTATTCTCTCTACGGTGGAATGTGGAATTTATTTTGCAGAGCCGGACACTATCCTGGTGTTCATTATCTTCTCTGGATTATTCAAGGGAGGAACCCGCCTTGCAATGCCGAACATTATGCACGCCGGACTTATCGTCATTGAAGACTGGTTCAGGGGCTACTAAGGGAGTCCTGGACTAGGGGGTGTTCGGACAGCCGGACTATCAATGTCCGCCGGACTCCAAGACTACGAAGATACAAGATTGAAGACTCTGGCTCGTGTCCGGAAGGTACTTTACTTGGCGTGGAAGGCAAGCTTGGCGATACGGATACGTAGATCTCCTACTATTGTAACCGACTCTGTGTAACCCTAGCCCTCTTCGGTATCTATATAAACCGGAGGGCTTTAGTCCGTGGGACAACATACATTACAACAATCATACCATAGGCTAGCTTCTAGGATTTAGCCTCCTTGATCTCATGGTAGATCTACTCTTGTACTACCCATATCATCAATATCAATCAAGCAGGAGTAGGGTTTTACCTCCATCGAGAGGGCCCGAACCTGGGTAAAAAACATCGTGTCCCTTGTCTCCTGTTACCATCCGCCTAGACGCACAGTTCGGGACCCCCTACCCGAGATTCGCCGGTTTTGACACCGACAGAGGCGCTCAACACAACGAACAAGGCAATCAGACTATAATGCTTGAACACTCCCACTTAGCCATAGAATTCTATAATTTTAAATTTCGGCGAAGCCCCTAGTATTCAGAAGACCGAATTTGGGGTGCTATCCACGCCTGGGCCGGACAAAGCCGGCTCCTCGCTCTAAGCGGCATAAGTCTTTAGGGACTCGAAAAACCTCTCGAACAGCGATCGGCTCTCGCCCTATCATGATGGTAAGTTTTAGCTTTCTCCACTGAGGTGCTCAACCTAGCTCAACCGGGGCACAATCGCAGTGGTTCTCCCAGCGCTACCTTAGCCGATATAATGGAAAGTAAGGTACCAAAACATGGGAGCCGGGCAAACCCAACTATTGACCCAAGACATGATTCGGAGCCGATGCATATAATGCTATAAGTTTGGGGTGCCGCACTTGTGAAAGTGTTCGGACTTATCACACCATATTTTGGGGAACTTATGCCCCTGGTGTATTTGGCCGTACCAAAGCGTACGGATGCAACATGTCATAAGTGAACATATATAGACAAAAAAAGGAATGCAATAATAGGCAAAAGTTGTGCATTGTTTATTAAAAAAGCTGCGGTAAAAGCAGAACGATACAAATAGTGCGATAAGCAAGGGATGGGACTATTTGACATGTCGCCCTCCAGGAGCGTGCTGCGGGATGATATGTAAAACAAGTATACTTCTCGTTATAGAGACCACCTCTACACTCGACGTAGCTTTCTGCTTCCCTGGCTGTTGCATCGTGTGTTCGGCAATTCTCCTGCCGGACAGGGCTTCTTGAAGAAGGAGTCCTGAAAGTAAGAGAAAAAAAGAAGAATGACACAATTGGGAGCCCCTAGTGCGGTTGAGCCGCATTCTGGGCCTGCCATGGTCGTGCCCCTCCCCCTATGCCCATGGTATTTCCAGAGTGTAATTATGTACCGCGTAGTACTGGTTTCGCAATTTCGCGAGGGCTGGGGTTGGGGCCGCATTGCTACGCGTGCTCGGAACGTGCCAGGCGGTCTTGTTGTTGGTTACTCCGGGGGCGCTTGACGGTGTCCGGACGTTTAATAGTCGGACTTGAGAATTGCCTTAAGAGGCTGCTTTGTACTTCCGCCGCGAGAGCCGCTGTATGCTCCTCCGTTCGAAGAGAGCGTTCGGTGTTTCCGTTGACCGTAATGACTCCTCGAGGGCCTGGCATCTTGAGCTTGAGGTATGTGTAGTGCGGCACCGCATTGAACTTTGCAAATGCGGTTCGTCCGAGCAGTGCATGATAGCCGCTGCGGAACGGGACTATGTCGAAGATTAACTCCTCGCTTCGGAAGTTATCCGGGGATCCGAAGACCACTTCAAGTGTAACTGAGCCTGTACAGTTGGCCTCTACACCTGGTATGACGCCTTTAAAGGTCGTCTTTGTGGGTTTAATCCTTGAGGGGTCTATGCCCGTTTTGCACACTGTATCCTGATAAAGCAGGTTCAGGCTGTTGCCGCCGTCCATCAGGACTCTAGTGAGGTGAAATCCGTCAACGATTGGGTCTAGAACCAATGCGGCGAATCCGCCATGGCGGATACTAGTGGGGTGGTCCCTTCGATCAAAAGTGATCGGGCAGGAGGACCATGGATTGAACTTTGGGGCGACTGGCTCCATCGCATATACGTCCCTTAGTGCATGCTTCCGATCCCTTTTGGATATGTGGGCTGCGTATATCATGTTTACCGTCCGAACTTGTGGGGGGAAACCCTTCTGTCCTCTATTGTTCGGCGGCCGGGTCTCCTCCTCGTCATCGCTATGCAGCCCCTTGTCATTGTTTTCGGCAGTTAACTTGCTTGCCTGCTTGAACACCCAACAATCCCTGTTGGTGTGATTGGCTGGCTTTTGGGGGGTGTCGTGTATCTGGCACGAGCGATCGAGTATTCGGTCCAAATTGGACGGGCCCGAAGTATTTCTTTTGAATGGCTTTTTCCACTAACCGGGTTTAGAGCCTCTGAATCCGGCATTGACTGTCGTATCCTCAGTATTGTCGCCATTAATGCGGCGCTTGTGCTTGTTGCGACGCGACCTGCCGTTGTTGTCCTTGGTATCCGAATTACCAGGGTTCTTGGTCATGTTGTTACTACGAGCTAGCCAGTTGTCCTCTCCCGCACAAAAGCGGGTCATGAGTGTTGTGAGGGTTGCCATGGATTTCGGCTTTTCCTGTCCTAGGTGCTGGGCGAGCCACTCGTCGCGGATGTTATGTTTGAAGGCTGCAAGGGCCTCTGCATCCAGATAGTCGACGATTTGATTTTTCTTGGTTAGGAACCGTGTCCAGAATTGTCTAGCCGATTCTTCTGGCTGCTGAATTATGTGGCTTAGGTCATCGGCGTCTGGTGGTCGCACATAGGTGCCCTGGAAGTTGTCGAGGAATGCGGCTTCCAGATCTTCCCAACAACCAATTGACTCTGCTGGCAAGCTGTTAAGCCAATGCCGAGACGATCCTTTAAGCTCAAGTGGGAGGTATTTGATGGTGTGTAGATCATCACCGCGGGCCATGTGGATATGAAGGAGATAGTCCTCGATCCAGACCGCGGGATCTGTTGTGCCATCGTATGATTCAATGTTTATGGGTTTGAAACCCTCAGGGATTTGATGATCCATTACTTCGTCTGTGAAGCATAGTGGGTGTGCGGCGCCTCTGTATTGGGCTATGTCATGACGTAGCTCAAATGAGCTTTGTCTACTGTGTTCGGCCCGGCCATAATTGTCGTATTCGGCATGACGGTTATCATCACGCATCATGGGGTGCCCACGCGATCCATAGATCGATCATGTTTGTCTTGCCTTGTCCTCCAATATATCCTGCAGATCTGGCGCATTTCCCCGCACCTTGGTATTTTTTGAGCGGCGCCGGGGTGCGGCTTGAGTGGAGGGCCGAGAGGCCTCTCTGTCGCGGCCACGAGGTGGCCGGTCGGCCATATTGTGCGCTGGTGATGTAGGTTTGGGTGCTTCCTCCTCTAATCGGGGTAGCAGCCTGCGTTTTGGGTAGCTCTTGGAGGGGCGTTCGAGTTCATACTCTTCGGCCGCAAGGACTTCAGTCCATCTATCGGCTAGCAAGTCTTGGTCAGCTCTAAGCTGTTGCTGCTTTTTCTTGAGGCTGCTTGCCGTGGCCATAAGCCTGCGTTTGAAATGCTCTTGTTCGACGGGATCCTCAGGCACGACAAATTCGTCGTCGAGGCTTGCCTCGTCTTCGGAGGGAGGCATGTAATTGTCGTCCTCTACCTCTCTGTCTGCCGCTCTCTCATGAGGGGTGGCTTCTCCATCCTCCTGCGTTGAATCCTGCTGGAGGGGGTTGTCTTCGGCACTGTCTGAGGTGTTATTGTCTCCGGTGCCGGAGTCGTTGTTTTTACTGTGGTGGGATTTAGAGCGGCGCCGCTGACGTCAGCGCTTAGGCTGTTTCTTGGAGGGGTCAACCTCCGTTGTTCCATCGCCATTCCCATCTTTTGGGATGTCCACCATGTAAATGTCGTATGACGAGGTGGCCTTCCAGTGCCCCGTAGGCGCTGGTTCTTGGTCGTCTCCTGCATCGTCGTCCATACTGTCGATGTCTTCAGAGTCGAAGTCGAGCATGTCGGTTAAGTCATCGACGGTGGCTACGAAGTGGGTGGTGGGTGGGTTTTGAATTTCTTCGTCGTCCGCATCCCAACCTTCCCGACCATAGTCCGGCCAGGGCTCTCCTAATAAAGAGAGAGACTTTAGTGAATTCAGGATGTCGCCAAAGGGCGAGTGCTGAAAGATGTCCGCGGCAGTGAACTCCATGATCGGTGCCCAATCGGATTCGATTGGCAGGGGCGCGGGAGGTTCGGAGTCCGGAGAGGAGTCTGGCACCTTGGAGTCACGAGCTTCGCAAAGGACAGGGTTGGTGTTTGGCTCAATCGCCGTAGAGATTGCAGCCCCCGAGGTGGTGTCCAGCCACCCGTCCTCGATCGGTGCAGTCGGCTCCGAGCTAAAGGTCGGAGCGGACTCTGGTGCGGCCTCCAGGGCAGTGTTCGGCGGCAGAGCTAGATCATGCCCATCATGACAGTGCGGTGCGCTTGGCTTTGGCTCAAACCCGTCGAAGATCAAGTCTCCGCGGACGTTAGCCGTGTAGTTCAAACTTCCAAATCTGACCTGATGGCCAGGGGCGTAGCTTTCAATCTGCTCCAGATGGCCAAGCGAATTGGCCCGCAGTGCAAAGCCGCCGAATACGAAGATCTGTCCGGGGAGAAAAGTCTCACCCTGGACCACATCGTTGTTGATGATCGAAGGAGCCATCGAGCCTAAAGATGACAACACAGAGGAACTCTCAATGAAAGCACCAATGTTGGTGTCAAAACCGGTGGATCTCGGGTAGGGGGTCCCGAACTGTGCGTCTAGGTGGATGGTAATAGGAAACAAGGGACATGATGTTTTTACCCAGGTTCGGGCCCTCTCGATGGAGGTAAAACCCTACTCCTGCTTGATTGATATTGATGATATGGGTAGTACAAGAGTAGATCTACCACGAGATCAGAGAGGCTAAACCCTAGAAGCTAGCCTATGGTATGATTGTTCTTCGTCCTACGGACTAAAACCCTCCGGTTTATATAGGCACCGAAGAGGGTTAGGGTTACACGGAGTCGGTTACAATGGTAGGAGATCTACATATCCGTATCGCCAAGCTTGCCTTCCACGCCAAGGAAAGTCCCATCCGGACACGGGACGAAGTCTTCAATCTTGTATCTTCATAGTCCAGGAGTCTGGGCGAAGATGATAGTTCGGCTATCCGGACACCCCCTAGTCCGGGACTCCCTCAATGATTTTTGCTCAAAGTCCTCGAAGGATGGGATGCTCTCAAATGACAAGTGTCAGTTTCTCTCAAAGTAGCCAACCAGCTAGTGGTTGTAGGGGGCGGCTATTTATAGCCTAGGGAGCAGCCCGACATGATAAGACATAAATGCCCTTGGCTGATATGATCGTTAGGTGGTAGGATATTTTGGGACAGCTGGCACGTGGCTCAGCAACGGTGGGATATGAGGTTTGAATTCCTCAAGGCTATCATGTTCCTCACTGTGTAGGCAATCCGCACTGGCTAATTCCTAACTCCTTAGTCAGAACAAATTCCTCAGAGACCAGAAGATCTTCGTCTCTGTCACTGAAGAAATTGACTGAATTGATATGAGATTTCCAATGGCTTCACTCGAAGGATTGGGTAGTTGTAGGATTTTGAGATGAGCATCACTTGGAAATCTGTTTCCTTAGTATTACCTCGACCCCCTTTAACAGTACGGTGTTTCCTATGACTCAAGAAGAAGAAAATGAAACTACAAAAACAAAAGTCTTCACGCTTCAGATTCCTCGTATGAATATCAAGTCTTCATGGGCACACCAATTTCTTCACTTTCAAATTCTTCAGGAGAACCAAAGTCTTCAGCCGAAGACATTCATTTTTAGGGGTTGACTTTCACTGTAAATATCAAACTCCTCATTGACTTATAGAGCATGTGTACACTCACAAACATATTAATCCCTTAACCTATAAGTCTTCAATACACCAAAATCACTAAGGGGCACTAGATGCACTTACAGGGGTGAAGCTTAAGCTCGGGGCCCCTTAGAGCGTGTCGCCAAAACCGATTTGCTGGCCTTTTCCCGGCTTTCATTTCATGCCAAGATTAAATCTTTTGTCTAACATCTCACAAAAATTACAGACTAGGATGGAGAATTTGAAGTGCTACCAAATCTAGCGCCCTGTTGAAAATAACAGACCGATTTCTTTTCTTTGATAAGCATTTGCATCTACTCTTGCAGAAAACAAACACTATCCAATCAATTTAATTGATGAACCATATGTACATTGCAATTAGCACTAAAGGTAGAGGCTTTTAGACAAATATTGTAACTTTTAATTTTTATGTATTTGCGTAAGCATCGTACCAAGACCCGTGCCTTGGATGTGACCTTAGTAATTGGAAATTAGAGCAAATCTATAAAATACCTCAATAAAATCTTATTGATTGAAACCAACTACTAATGACAAACTCTGATTAGATCTATCGCTAATACCTAATCAATCTATCATCAATTATCTATTTCAACAATGAAAACTAAATACTGATTATCATTCATGATCTTTTATTAATTATTATGGCAAAATCGCTAGGGCATAGGTACCTGTTCAAGAATCAACTTCTAATCTCTTGGGGGAGGGACTGGTGTTGGGCATCTTTGACTGAAGTTGTGGCAGGCGTATGCGCGGTTGGCATCCCTCATCGCCTGCTGATTCAACTGTTTCTTGGGTCGTGGTGCCTAAAAGAAGGAGACGGCAATCAGGGAGAGGCTGCAGCGTGACCAGCAAGGAGAAAAAGCAGTGAAGCATCTTGTGGCAGCCGTCGTCATCATGCCCCATGCATGTTTCCACGAGGTCATAATCGATGCGTCGCTAGCCGCAGACTGGATCGCTCATATCTTCTCTTCGAGGCATGTACATGCATTATTATCATGTGTACCCAGTAACTTGTGCCAGCATACACTTTTTTCAGCCCACGCCATAGCAGGCCAACGTACACACACATTCCTGGGTGGAGCCCCTCTGTTTTGGGGGCCCGGGGCGGCCGCCCCCTGCCCCCCCATCAGGACCGGGCCTGCTCGCTTCATTGTTCCGGAGAACGAAGTTTTTGTCATCTTGCCCGTGAGGCATGGTCTGCAAGTATCAAATGATTCATAATCAAGTGATTCCAAAAGTCCATCTGTATGGAGTTTCTTCATGCGCTTTACACCAATATGACCTAAACGGTAGTGCCACAAGTATGTTGCACTATCATTATCAACTTCGCATCTTTTGGATCTCTCGGATCTTGATGCGATCTTCATGGAGGAAGAGGTGTGGAATACTATAAAGGAGCTGCATCCGGAGCGGGTGCTTGGGCCGAATGGGTTTAGCGCTGCTTTCTATCAATAGCGTGGCCTACGATCAAGAACGAGGTGATGGCGGTGTTCCTAAAGCTCTACGTGGGTGATGGGCGAGGCTTCAGTAAGCTTAACCGCGCTCACATTGTGTTGGTTCCGAAGAAGCCAGACGCCGAGTAAGTGGGGGACTATCGCCCCATCAGTCTCCCTCACAGTGTGGCCAAGATTTTCGCTAAGTTGCTTGCGAATAGAGCCCGGAGAAGAATGAAAGATATTGTCATGGTGTATCAGTCCGCCTTCATATGTGGTAGACACTTGCATGATAACTTTCTTTTGGTTAGGCAAGTGGCCAGGAAGATTCACGCTCGCAAGGAGGCCAGTGTCTTCCCAAAGCTCGACATTTCTAGGGCGTTCGACTAACTGGTCGTTTCTGTTTGAGGTGATGAGGAGTAAAGGCTTCGGTCATAAGTGGTGCGAATGGATCTTGATTCTGCTCAGGGCCGCCAGCACCAGGGTGATCGTCAACGGGGTTCCTGGAAGAAGTTTCATCCATGCTAAGGGCCTTAGGCAGGGGGACCCGGTCTCGCCTCTGCCCTCTGTGATCGCCATGGACGTGCTGTTGAGAATCATGATCAAGGCCGAGAGCATTGGAGTCACTAGCAGTTTCACTGGCATCGCAACTCACCAATCGGTGTCGATCTACACAGATGCGGTGTCCTTGTTCATTAAGCCCCGGGTGCTGGACCTCACGTGCGTCAGATCCATGTTGCACGCTTTTGGTGCTGCCTCTGGCTTGCGGGTCAACTATCAGAAGTCGCTGGCGATCACGATTCATGGAAACAACAGCGATCGAGATCGGGCCGAGTCTCTTTTGCATTACCAGCTGGGCAGTTTTCCATGCAAATACCTTGGCCTTCAATTGGCTATTAGACAACTTTCAAGGGCGGAGTGGCAACCCATGATCGATCAAGCCAAAAAGTTTGCCCCAGCATGGCAAAGGGGGCTGTTGCACCGCCCAGGACGTCTCGTGTTGGTCAAGTCCGTGATCGCGGCCAAGCCCATCCATCATTTTATGGTCAGGGAGGCCCCTTCTTGGGTGTTTGAAGAGATAGATCAATGGATGCGCTCTTTCTTTTGGGCCGGCAAAGACAAAGTGAATGGTGGTCAGTGCTTGGTGGCTTGGAATTCGGTTTGTAAACCTACTTGGCTTGGTGGTCTGGGTGTGCGCAACCTTCAACTGCAAGGCTTGGCTTTGAGAGTGAGGTGGGAGTGGTTGAGGCGGACGGATCCCGAGAGGCCGTGTGAAAGCACAAGTGCTCCCTATGTGGTTTTGGTAATTAATGACAACATATATCTTGTTGGACTAACACTTTTATCTAGTATATTTCAGATAAGTTCAACAATGGAGTGGCATGGACTAAAGGATGTGAGAACTCCTTCAAGATGCTAAGGACAAAGGATTGGCTCAAGCTTCAAGCTCAAGACTCTTCATTTTACATTTTAGTGGTCCAAGATCACATTGAGTCTATAGGAAAAGCCAATACTATCAAGGAGGGATGAGGTGTTGCTTAATGAGCCTCTTGCTTCATGTGCTTAGTGATATGCTCCAAAACCCTCAACTACTTTCCCACTTCCACATATGACCTAAACCCAAAGCCAAAATCGGTCACACCGAAACTTCCTATCCGGCACCACCGATTCCATAAGTCATAGCCACTACCACAAACCCTAAGCAAATCGGTCTTACCGATAGGGATCTCGGTCTCACCGAGATGGGATTGTAATCTCTCTGTGTATGTCCATTATCAAATCGGTCTCACCGAGTTTGAGAAATCGGTACTACCGAGATTACAATGCAAACTCTCTGGAAACTTATTACCAAAATCGGTCCCACCGAGTTTGAGTAATCGGTTCCACCGAGTCTGCCTGACCAACTCTCTGGAAAGCTTATTACCAAATCGGTCTCACCGAGTTTGTGTAATCGGTTTTACCGAGATTACGTTATGCCCTAACCCTAATCGAATCGGTCTCACCGAGTTGCATTTCGGTCCCACCGAAAACCCTAACTGTCACATTATTTGCTGAATCGGTCTGACTGAGTTTAACATTTCGGTCCCACTGAGTTTGGTAAATTGTGTGTAACGGTTAGATTTTGTGTGGAGGCTATATATACCCCTCCACCTCCTCTTCATTCGTGGAGAGAGCCATCAGACTGAACCTACACTTCCAGCATACATTTTCTGAGAGAGAACGACCTACTCATGTGTTGAGACCAAGATATTCCATTCCTACCATATGAATCTTGATCTCTAGCCTTCCCCAAGTTGCTTTCCACTCAAATCTTCTTTCCACCAGATCCAAACCCATTGAGAGAGAGTTGAGTGTTGGGCAGACTATCATTTGAAGCACAAGAGCAAGGAGTTCATCACCAACACACCATTTGTTACTTCTTGGAGAGTGGTGTCTCCTAGATTGGCTAGGTGTCACTTGGGAGCCTCCGACAAGATTGTGGAGTTGAACCAAGGAGTTTGTAAGGGCAAGGAGATCGCCTACTTCGTGAAGATCTACTGCTAGTGAGGCAAGTCCTTCGTGGGCGATGGCCATGGTGGGATAGACAAGGTTGCTTCTTCGTGGACCCTTCTTGGGTGGAGCCCTCCGTGGACTCGCGCAGCCGTTACCCTTCGTGGGTTGAAGTCTCCATCAATGTGGATGTACGATAGCACCACCTATCGGAACCACGCCAAAAACATCCGTGTCTCCAATTGCGTTTGAATCCTCCAAACCCTTCCCTTTACTTTCTTGCAAATTGCATGCTTTACCTTCAGCTGCTCATAAACTCTTTGCATGCTTGCTTGATATGTATTGTGAATGTTGAAATTGTGCCTAAACTCCACTTAAACTTAAGGAATCTTAAAAACACCAACTTTTGTACTTAGTGTCTAATCACCCCCCTCTAGACACCTCTTCTCAAGGTCCTACAAAGTGGTATCAGAGCATTGGTCTCCATTGCTTTGGTTTAATCACCATTGGAGGAATATGGATGAGTCTACTATTGGGAGTATTAGACATAGAGTGCCTATTCTTGATGGAGAGTACTTTCATGAGTGGAAAAATGAGATGCTTGTTATCTTCAATCAATATCATTTTAACAAGTACATTGCTAGTCCTTGTGCACCTTATGTTGATCCTATGCATCCTACCCATGATGAGTCAATTGACATGATTAGGAATCTTAGAACTGCCGATCTTATCATTAGAGGATTGCCTAGAAACTTGCTTGGATGTTTGCCTACCTTTAAGTGTGCCTACACCATATGGAAATTTCTTGAGGAACGATTTCCCGATTATTCCTTGAAAAATCTTGATGAAATTCTCCATAAATATATTGCCTTGAGTAAGATGAATACTAGTGATCCTATGTTTGGTGATCGTCTATTTGAGCTTACAAACCTTATGTGTGCCAAAGGAAATGTTGGTATCATTAGTGACATTATTTCCGAAGCTATAAAAATTCATAAGCAAGATTATCAAACTCACTCTAATGAATCACCCTCTCTAGGACTTGATCCACCACATGACGATGTTGAACATGGATACTATGATGAGGATGATGAGAGTGACTTTGATCTTGATGATGCAATGAGACATTGGTCTTATGGCAAATCTTCGGGGATATATGTCAGGAGGAAAGGAATGGGTTCTTGATAGTGGATGTACCGATCACATGACCGGAGATAAAGACATGTTCCGTGAGCTTGCTGATAACGATAGTCCTCGAAAGTATGTTACCTTCGGTGACAACTCAAAGGATAAGGTGGTTGGCCTCGGTAAGGTGGCCATATCACATGATAGCTCCATACAAAATGTCATGCTCGTTGAATCTCTTGGTTACAACTTACTTTCAGTATCTAGACTTGCTGATTTCGGTTTCAATGTTCTATTTACTGAAGTAGATTGCCAAGTGTTTCATCGAGATAATCATAAAATGGTCTTTACCGGTGTGCGTAGAGGTGATCTATACATTGTTGATTTCACTAAAAAGGTGCAACCTAAAACTTGCTTCATTGCTAAATCCTCAAAAGGTTGGTTATGGCATAGACGACTTGGTCATGTTGGTATGCGAAACCTTGACAAGCTTATTAAAGGAAATCATATCCTTGGAGTTAATGATGTCATATTTGATAAGGATAGACTTTGCAACGCTTGTCAGGCAGGTAAACAGGTTGGAGGAAGGCATCCCGTGAAGAACATCATGACTACAAGGAGGCCACTCGAGCTACTTCACATGGATCTTTTTGGTCCCAACTCTTACAAGAGTCTCGGTGGGAATTCTTTTGGTCTAGTTATAGTTGATTATTTTTCAAGATTTACGTGGGTGTTCTTTCTCGATGATAAATTGCAGGTCCAAAAGATCTTCAAAAACTTCGCTAGGAAGGCCCAAAATCAATTTGAAGTGAAGATCAAGAAGGTTCGCAGCGACAATGGAACGGAGTTCAAGAACGCAAATGTGGACACCTTTCTTAACGAAGAAGGGATTTCACACGAGTTCTCGGCTACGTACACACCTCAACAAAATGGAGTTGTTGAGAGGAAGAACCGGACGCTCATTGAAATGGCGAGAACAATGCTTGATGAGTACAAGACGCCGAAGCACTTTTGGGCAGAAGCGGTTGAGACAGCTTGTCATGCAACAAATCGCTTGTATCTTCACAAGCTACTCGGCAAGACGGCATACGAGCTCCTCACCGGTAACAAACCCCAAGTTGGATACTTTCGAGTATTCGGCTCAAAGTGCTACATTCTTGATAAGCATCGTCGCTCTAAATTTGCTCCTAAGTCTCATGAAGGTTTCCTACTAGGTTATGGCTCAAACTGTCACACTTACCGTGTCTACAACAATTTCACCCGAAAGGTTGAAGAGACGGTAGATGTGAAGTTTGATGAATCTAACGGCTCGCAAGTAGAGCAATTGCCAATTGATGTAGGTGACAAAGATCCTTCGGAAGCACTTCAAGACCTGGCCATTGGCAAAGTTCGTCCAACGGAGGTGAAGGAGAGTACCTCGTCCGTCCAAGTGGAAGCTTCTACTTCACGACAAGGTGAACCAAGAGTTGATACGGAAGCATCCACAAGCGAGACACACCAAGATGAAGAAAACGAGGAAGTGCATCAAGATGAACGTCAACAACCTCCTTCTCCACCACGACAAGAGAACGACAATGCCAACAATGAGGAAGGCCAAGAAGAAGAAGAAGAACAAGATGAAGAAGATGTTCAACGAAGACCCAAGCAAAAGCTTTCACGAGTTCGAGCAAGAGTTGCTAAAGATCATCCCGTCGAGCAAATCTACAATGACATTCAAACCGGGAGAATCACTCGCTCTAAAACTCGTTTAGCTAACTTTTGTGAAAACTGTTCCTTCATCTCTAGCATTGAACCTATGAAGGTTGAAGAAGCATTGGAAGATCCGGAGTGGATAAATCTATGCATGAAGAGCTACATAACTTTGAGAGGAATCAAGTATGGACATTGGTTGAGAAGCCCGATAACAACCACAACGTCATCGGTACCAAATGGGTGTTTCACAACAAGCAAGATGAAGATGGACAAGTAGTTCGCAACAAGGCATGTCTCGTCGCCCAAGGCTACACACAAGTCGAAGGTATGGACTATGGTGAGACTTACGCCCCCGTTGCTAGACTTGAGTCCATTCGCATCTTACTTGCCTATGCTAATCATCATGATATCACCTTGTACCAAATGGACATTAAAAGTGCTTTTCTAAATGGTGAAATAGAGGAGGAAGTTTATGTTAAGCAACCCCCCGGCTTTGTCAATCCTAAGAAACCCAATCATGTTTATAAACTTCACAAAGCTCTTTATGGTCTTAAACAAGCTCCTAGAGTGTGGTATAAATGGTTGACCAAGTTCCTTATTGAAAAAGGCTTTGAAATTGGGAAAACTGATTCTACTCCTTTTACTAAAAGGGTTAATGGAGAACTATTTGTATGCCAAATTTATGTTGATGATATCATATTTGGTTTAACTAACCCTCATTTTAGTGAAAAGTTTGGGAAGCTAATGTCGCAGAAGTTTGAGATGTCCATGATGAGTGAACTCAAATTCTTCCTTGGGTTGCAAATCAAGCAAACTAAGGAAGGTACCTTTGTTTCTCAAACGAAGTACACCAAGGACTTATTCAAGAAGTTCAATATGCAAGAATGCAAAGGTATGTCTACACCCATGCCTACTAGTGGACATAATGACTTGATCAAAGATGGTGAACCGGTTGATCAAAAGGTTTATCGCTCTATGATCGGCTCATTGTTATATCTATGTGCTTCACGTCCTGATATCATGCTAAGTGTGTGCATGTGTGCACGATATCAAGCTGCTCCTAAGGAATGTCATCTTAAGGCCGTGAAAAGGATAGTGAGATACTTAATCCATACACCAAATTTTGGCATTTGGTATCCTAAGAGGGCCTCTTTCGATCTTGTTGGCTATTCCGACTCGGACTATGCCAGAGACAAGGTTGGCAGAAAGTCCACCTCGGGTACTTGTCAATTTCTTGGTAGATCTCTTGTGTCTTGGTCCTCCAAGAAACAAAACTCGGTATCCTTGTCCACTGCCGAAGCTGAATATATTGCCGTTGGTTCATGTTGTGCTCAATTACTTTGGATGACCCAAACTCTTAAAGATTATGGGATATATGTGAGACATGTTCCATTGCTTTGTGACAATGAAAGTGCTATTAAAATTGGTCATAATCCTGTGCAACATTCTCGAACTAAGCATATTGAAGTTCGTCATCATTTCATTCGAGATCATGTTGCTAAGGGTGACATAGATCTTAAGCATGTTCGCACCGAAAAGCAACTAGCGGATATATTCACTAAACCTCTTGATGAGAAAGTGTTTTGCAGGTTAAGAGGAGAATTGAACATCATTGATGCTTCAAACTTGGAGTATAAACTCCATTGGATACATGCAAGACATGAGCTTATGACTAATCCTTGATATTTCTCCTACGATGAAAATCATATGTCTTGGATATATTTGTATCTTGCATGTCATCTAACTCATATAGGTACTTGGTGGAATCAAATTCCATGAGATTGTAATCCACTCATATCTTGAGCAATCTCTACATCACCAAGTCTCTACACTATGGTGGTTGAAGACAAGGAAGCACGAAACCGTTCAAACATATCCTTTGACAAATTCTATGTTGAGCTTCATGATTGTCATTCTTGGATACACAAGTGCTCTTCCTTGCAAGAACTAACCCATGTAGGTAGATGGACTCAAATTCCAAGTGGTGCTCCAAATTCTTGATGAGCTACATCAACCTTGAGCAACCCACACCAGTTCAACTACATGGACTACATCACCAACCAAGGTATGTCATTCCATCTTAGAGAAGCTTTACTCAAAGTCATGAGCTAAAGCAACTCGACAAGATGTGAATACATCAAGATGCTTAAACGAAAAATGGCAACCCCATTTGAGCTTAAACGATGAGTATGACCTATGATCAAGTGATCTCACTTGACTCCTAAGTCAATATACTCTAACATAGGTGACTTCGTCGCCGACCATCTCTAGATGAAGTTCTTTTGTGTTCTTTTCTGTGTTTTTGCATTTGTCTCATGCATACTTGTTTCCCCTTTCAAAAAAACTTCATCTAGATTTCTTTCTTTCTATTTGTTCTGCATTTTCTGCATTCCAATTCATTGCACATCTTTCAGTAAATTCCTTGCAAATCTTTGTGAGATCTTACTAGTCTAAGTGAGCTGAGGTGACAAGTGTCTTCTCTGAGATGAACTCGGCTTCACCGATGTGTTATTTTCGGCCCAACCGAATCTTTTCGGTACGACCGAAACATACCACTCGGTGCCACCGACTTCATAACAGGAAAAACAGTTTGCCACATAATTCTGTGTTTCTTCTGATCCAGCTCCACTCAATGAATCTTGTCCTCTGCAAGCATCACATTTTTACCATTGCTTTGTTCTGTGTCTCAAGGACCAAGCCCATTCGGCAGATTCCAGAAGACCCTTCTTGGAAATTGATGTCAAAGGGGGAGAGAGAGAACATCAAAGCTTATCATTTGGAGATAGAGAGAGAGCATCAAAACTTATCACCTTCCTTCTTAAGGGGGAGAGAGACCCTCAAAAGAAGAGAGAGATCTCCAGGGGGAGAGGATACTTAAGTAGAAAGTATTTCTCAAGGATCCCAGATGCTTGGTGTTCAAGAGGAGAGATGTCCACATGTCTTTTTGAGGGGAGAGACATGTTCATATGATCTATTGCGCTTATTTGCATTAGCATACATTAGCTCGGAACATTAGCTCTGATCATCATTCATATCTTTCAGCTCTGATTTTCTGTTCCCTATCTTCTCCCAGTATCCCATGTTAGATTCAGGGGGAGCAAGACATCTAAGGGAAAGAGATCATTTAAATTCATTGCATATCTTTACTCTTGGGGACATGTTTAATTTAATGTGGTACCTAGTACTCACTCTCTACATGTCATCCCAGTCTTGGTATTCTTGTGGCTTCTTCTGTTTGCTCTGGCTAGTAGATGTATTTGTGTTATCTAACCTTGTTTACACAGGTTCATTTCATCCTAAGACAACTCGAGACTACAAGGTAAGTATATGCATCACAATCATGTGTATGAGGAATTCTTGCTGATGTACATATTGTTTGCAAGAAGGACTCATGAGCATGAAGCTATTTTCTTCAACATTCTTTGCTCTGATGCATATGGCCAAGATACATGTAACACATTGCCTGCTCTATCTTGTTTATGCTCCCACATGCTTCTATATTCCATATTCACATGATTGCATACATGTAGGGGGGGCCTATGTTTGTTACATGTCTTTCCAAAGCTTTAATCGCTACTCTTTATATCTTTATCTAAAGCTTTGATGTATGTTGCCATCAATTACCAAAAAGGGGGAGATTGAAAGCACAAGTGCTCCCTAGGTGGTTTTGGTAATTAATGACAACATATCTCTTGTTGGACTAACACTTTTATCTAGTATATTTTAGATAAGTTCAACAATGGAGTGGCATGGACTAAAGGATGTGGGAACTCCTTCAAGATGCTAAGGACAAAGGATTGGCTCAAGCTTCAAGCTCAAGACTCTTCATTTTACATTTTAGTGGTCCAAGATCACATTGAGTCTATAGAAAAATCCAATACTATCAAGGAGGGATGAGGTGTTGCTTAATGAGCCCCTTGCTTCATGTGCTTAGTGATATGCTCCAAAACCCTCAACTACTTTCCCACTTCCACATATGACCTAAACCCAAAGCCAAAATCGGTCACACCGAAACTTCCTATCCGGCGCCACCGATTCCATAAGTCATAGCCACTGCCACAAACCCTGAGCAAATCGGTCTTACTGATAGGGATCTCGGTCTCACCGAGATGGGATTGTAATCTCTCTGTGTATGTCCATTAACAAATCGGTCTCACCGAGTTTGAGAAATCGGTACTACCGAGATTACAATGCAAACTCTCTGGAAACTTATTACCAAAATCGGTCCCACCGAGTTTGAGTAATCGATTCCACCGAGTCTGCCTGACCAACTCTATGGAAAGCTTATTACCAAATCGGTCTCACCGAGTTTGTGTAATCGGTCTTACCGAGATTACGTTATGCCCTAACCCTAATCGAATCGGTCTCACCGAGTTGCATTTCAGTCCCACCGAAAACCCTAACGGTCACATTATTTGCTGAATCGGTCTGACCGAGTTTAACATTTCGGTCCCACCTGAAAGTGCTACTATCGACTAGAGGGGGGTGAATAGGCGGTTTTTATGAAAGTCTTCAAAACTTGGAAGTTTTGAAGACAAACAACAGAAATGACCTAATTGATGTGCAGCAGAAGATAAACTACCCTAAGCAAGCCATAGTCAAGTATGCAATGATGTGAAAGTACAGGACTGATAGCAGCTAGGTAGTAAGGATCAGAATGGAAGATAGTATGAAGCCAATCAACAGTAGTAGTCAAGCAATGAAGTCAAACAGATACACATACAGGCAATGACTTCACGAAGACAAACTAAAGTAAGGATGGGAAGGGATAGAACCAGTTGCTTGTTGAAGACACAGGATTTGTTGGACCAGTTCCAGTTGCTGTGACAACTGTACGTCTGGTTAGGGAGGCTGAGATTTAACCCAGAAGACCGTGTCTTCACCTTATTCCCCTTGAGCTAAGGACACCCAGTCCTTGCCCAATCACTCTGGTAAGTCTTCAAGGGAGACTTCCAAACCTTCACAGACTTCGTTCACCGGCAATCCACAATGACTCTTGGATGCTCAGAACGCGACGCCTAACCGGCTGGAGGATTCACAGTCCTCAAGTGTAATAAGTCTTCAAGTCACACAGACAGAAAGACTTCAGTGATGCCTAACACTCTTTGGCTCTGGGTGTTTGGGCTTTGTCCTCGCAAGGATTTCTCTCTCTCAAATGCTTCGAGGTGGGTTGCTCTCAAACGACAAAAGCCGTGCACAAACTCTGAGCAGCCACCAATTTATGGTGTAGGGGGTGGGCTATTTATAGCCACTAGGCAACCCGACCTGATTTGTCCAAAATGACCCTGGGTCACTAAGGAACTGACACGTGTTCCAATGGTCAGATTTCAAACACGCGGCAACTTTACTTGGGCTACGAGCAAAGCTGACTCATCCAGCTCTGGATAAGGTTTGCTCTCATTGTCTTCACTCGAAGACATAGGATTTGAGTTGAGCATCACTTCAGTCACTCTGACTTAGTTCACTTGGACCCCACTTAACAGTACGGTGGTTCCTATGACTCAACAAAGAAGAAAAGGAAACAACAAAACCACACAGTCTTCGCGCTCCAAAGTCTTCACACAATGTCTTCCCATGTCATAGTCTTCAATATGAATATCTTCTCATACCACCATTGTCTTCAATGTCTTCATATATTTTTAGGGGTCATCTCCGGTAGGTAAACCGAATCAATGAGGAACACTACCTGCGTTATCCTGCAATTCTCACAAACGCATTAGTCCCTCAACCAACTTTGTCGTCAATACTCCAAAACCAACTAGGGGTGGCACTAGATGCACTTATAATCTCCCCCTTTTTGGTGATTGATGACAAACTGGTTGAAGTTTTCAACGGGGATAAAGTATGTGAAATTGTAAGGATAGGGAATTGTCTTCATAAGTTGCAAGGGCTCCCCCTGAAGATGTGCATATAAGTAATTTGCTTTTGGAATGCAAATGCACATGGCAGGTTGTACTTGTGGAGATCCATTTCAACTTATGAAGATAATTCATCATGCATGAAATGATATAGCAAGTAGAATGACATGCATAGTGAAAAATGGACGTCTGCAGAATGATCTAAGTGCGGAAGTTATCATCGCACATGCGGAATTTATCATCGCATCACAGTAAAGCAAATAAGTAGCAGACGACCATCAAGATTAGGTGTTACAACTCAGAGAACCAAAAGTTTCAAAATGCAAGAGTTGTAAGCACGCAGCAAAATATAATGCAACCGCCCATATGAACCCGCTTGAAGACTATCAACTCATATGCTTCCCCCCCTTTTGTCAGTAATGACCAAAAAGGTTTGAAGACATAGAGCATCTACTCATCATGAGTAGGTGAAGCAGCAGGGTTGTCGTCGTTGGTTGGCGGTGCAGATGAACTTGGTGCAGTGTTGATGCGCGCAGTAGTAGGAGGTGGTGAAGTAGCATCATCTTCATCATCGATCACTCTGGCATTTACTGTTGCCGTGGAAGAAGAATATTCAGAGTCTTCAAGAGATGGAGTGCGACGTAAGACAGCAGTCCGTGGAGGAGTGGAGTCAAACTGGAATCTTTCATTGAAGCCATCGTCTTGAAGATCAGCTTCAGCACTGAGCAGGGTCAAACTCTTCCATGATCGCCGGCAAGTTTCATGAGCAACAAAGGCATTCTTGGTGGCAAGGTTGAGAATGCGATTGACATCCACCAAGAGGCTTTGCATCTGCCTCTTGAGCCAGAAATGATGCTTATCTTGTTTCTGATAAAGAGCCACAAGAAGTTCTCGGTCATTGAGAATGCGAGAACGCTTCCGAGGCCTTTGTGCAATGGTGCTTTCAGTGGCTTCAGTGGGTGCTCGATGAGGCAGACGAGTATTTCCAGCCAATGGATAGATTTGTGTCGCTGCTTGAACACCTTCAATAGGTTGAGTGAAGCTTTGGTGCTCAACATTCTGAAGACAAAGAGGCGTCTTGGCAGGGTCAGAGTATATAGCATCAACTGACATATCAACCTCTAGCAGAAAGATTATATGATTGCGAGCAGAGGGCTGATAATTGACAGATGAGTGTCGCTTGATGAGGCGCATGACCCATGGAGCATAAAACTTCAGACCAAATAGGTCAGAGCCGGAAGCAGCAAGTTGCCTGATGAAGAATTCTTGAGTGTTGAAGCTGATGCCATTGAGAATATAGAAGACCAAAGTCTTCATAGCTCCTTCAAGCTTGGCCGCTGATGAATGTCCTTTGACAGGCCATAGAGTTCGCCTGATGATATGATATATGGTGCGAGGCAGATACTCAAGGTTTTCAACAAAGAAATCTGTTGGATATTTAGCGTCAGATGGCAAGGGCTTCATCATGCTCAACATCTGGCTCATATTGGGTTCTGGCTTATGAAAGATGCTCTCCACTACATTGCGGTGTAGCTGACAGTTAGGCTCATACAGTTCTCCAGGAGTGGCTAGCCCTGTAAGCTCAATGATATCTATAGCTTTGGCTTCATGATGAACATTTCCAGTCATCCACTCGAGAACCCATGTCTTGATGTCTCTGTAGTAGCCGCGAATGTGCAGAGTAGCATAGAATTGAAGCAATAGCTCTTCATTCCAATGTTCTTTGTCTGTCACAAAGTGAAGCAGACCAGCATCACGAAAGCAATCAAGTGCTTCTTCTAAGCAAGGCAGTCCAGCAATGGCTTCAGTATCAAGGCGCATATGAGAGAAAATGCGCCCTTGATCATATAGAACGCAGGAGTAATAGCTTCTCTGCTGATAGCTCCAGAACCGATCTGATGATATCCTTGGCTTGGAGTAGGGGTTCTTGGCGCTGTCAAAGAAGGTATTGTGGCTTTTGAAGCCATTAGCATTGAAGGACCCTGGTGAGTTGGCAGTACCTGGAAACCTTGGCAACCTTGGCTTTGGCTTCTGGACCTGAGGCCTATGCTCAACATGATAGTCAAATTGAGGTCCTGAGGCAGAGGGCAGAGGCACCAGAATGGGCCATCGGACAGTGGTAAGCTGACCATGACTGTATGCTTGCTCAATTGTGTGAGGCCTTGGTGGCGGAACAGGAGTAGGGGCAATAGTTGAGCCGTCAGGCTGCACAACAGGTGCTTCGGAAGCGGTTGTCTCATTAGCTTCAGTTGCAGCAGCCGCATTGGTTTCAGGTGCAGGGGCCTCATAAGCTTCAGGCACAGTGGCCTCATTGGTTTCAGGCACACTGGTTGGTGCAGGCTCCACATTAGCATCAGCCATGACTACGTCACTGGCTTCATTGGCGTTGGTGGTGGCAGCCTCAACATTGTCAACCTCCTCTTGACGAGCAGGAGGGTCGGGCACAGGCACGTTCACATCAGGAACTGCTTCTTCTTCAATCACTGGGGGAGTAGGTACACGTACTTCTTCTTGATTTTCTTCAGCTGATGCAGCCGGAATGTCTTCAGCAGCATGTGCTTCAGACTCGGAGACATTCACAGTTGGATCAGGTTCAGAAAATACTTGACGTGCAACAGGTGAACGTTGCACTTCTCCTTCTGGAACGCTCGACAGAGGGACTTGAGGCCTTTGTCCTGTGCGAAGCCTGTGAAATGCTGGCTTCTCCTTAGGAGATGGTGTTGGCTGGGCCTCATAGTCTTCATCCTCTTCTTGCACTGGGGTTGTAGCTTGTTTTTGTTGTAGGGGAGTACTGGGGAGTCTTGGAGTTGTGGGTGATCAGCCCACGATGCATCCTGAGCAATTGGCGTCAGTGGACGACCAATGCTGATGAGTTCGATGTTCGTATGAACAGGCGATGATACCACGTCATGTTCGATCTGAGGAAGAACTTCATCATCAGCTACATTGTCATCGTGACCAATGTCTTCAACAGCGGTGGGTTCAACTGCTGGAATATCTTCAGCTTCATGAGCCTCTGTGGAAGCAGGCTCATGGACTATCAGCCTTCGTTCTTGATGTTCTAACGCTGGGCGAACCACAGAAATGGGTTCAACGACTAAGGGCTCTATGGAAGCAGCCCTAGTCTTCTTGGTCTTGCGCTTCTTCTTGGAGGGAGCGGCATCAGAGGCTTCAGTGTTCTTTCTCTTTCTGGCTTCAGCCTCGGCAGCCCTCGTCTTCTTCTGTTCTGAAGCGGTTGTAGTGACCTTTGGCTTCGAGCCAGTCATGCTGCTTGGGAAGATAATGCGAGGGGCTTCTTGGCTTGAAGGTTCAGGCTGTTCAGTAGGGTGCTTCTTCTTCTTCTTTGCAGCCATCCTGGGGTCAATGCCAGGACGGCCAAGTGACTTGCGCTTCTCAGCCTCATTGTAGGCAAGCACACACTTATCAGCCAAAATCTTCATGCGCTCTCGAGAGCCTTGAGCTTCTTGGCGTTTCATGAGAAAAGCTTCTTTAAGCTCATGCAGCATGACCTTGAAGTTTCTGACGTCTTGAACACTTAGCTTGGCCACATGCTTCTTGAATTGAGCCTTCTCATAATCAATCTTGTTTTTGAGCTCAACGATGCGCTGAGCGAGAGCTAGCTCAGAAGCAATGGCGCCATTGAAGGCGACGCTGAGGCCAATGGGAAGCTATAAATCTTCAAAGCTGACATTGGGGGTGTCGAACCACTCATCAATGAAATTGTGGATGATGGCCACATCAAAGAGAGGCAAGTTGCTGAAAATTTCTGCTTCTTATTTGCTCTTGATCAGCTGCTCAAGGGCATCATCAGCAAGATCTTCATCACTTGACAGATCAATGGGTTCTTCACGCAGAATTGCGGCAGGAGTCAAGGCTCTTTGATCAGATGGTCTGACAAGTTGCTTTTTCTTCTCCGTTCTCTTGGAGACACGGGATTGATCTTCAGACTGCACACTGGCTTCAGGAGGTGCAGTGGCTAGTGGCTTCGCACGAGAAGTCTTCAGAGGTGCAGCTGATGTTGAAGCCTTTGTCTTCTTTTGCTTCTGCAGCTTTAGAGGAGGAGCAGGGGCATCATCGGAGTCAGCATCATTGTCAGAATGATCTACTCTGGCACCTTGGACCACGATGTAGGTGATGAGGCCGTCAAGGTTGGAGAAGGGGCCGATGACATTGGGATTAACATCACGGGAGCCGTCAGCACGAGGAGCAGAGGGACCTGGGTTGAAGTCCAAGCCCAAGGACTTCTTGTTCTTCTTGGCCGAAGCCACAGCAAACTGGTAGTTGCGCTTGAAAAGAGAGTCGTCACGACACCAGAGTAGTGAGGTGGGATCTGCGTTCTCACGCTGTGGTCCATGGACCATGCAAGGATAGAAGCCTTGATCAATGGCTTCAGCTCTGGTCTTGGGTTGAATGCCTCGATAGAGGATATCACCCCAAGGTCTCTTGATGGCATTCTTCTCTGCATATTCCTTCATCACAAACTTGTACTTGAACCACTCCTCAGCCCAATAGCGTCGAATCCATTGGATTCGCGTCTTTCTCTGATGATAGTTCTCTTCAGGATCTGTCTTGTATAGTTCTGCTAAATCATTAGGCAGATCTTTGGATGTTCCTTCTCTGCGCTGTCTGCCACCCTTCCTTGCTGATTTTTCTGCAGCCATGAACTTCAAACTGAATGGTTTCAATACGTTCAAAGGCTTCAGAGACTTATGCTTGCTGGTCAAGCAGGAACTGGCTTCAGGAGAATTGATATGATGCTGTAAGTATTCTGCAAACGAATGCAGACTATGAGAACCAAGGGATTCTCCCATGGACATGTACCTGTGACAGCATTAGAGATGCGAGGGAAGGGGAAGAGGTCATATGCATTCTCAGAAGATTTTGAAGATAAATCAGTTTGAAGACATTGACCTCATGATGCGAAGACATTCACTTACATAGGTGAGTTGGTTCCAGATTTGTACCAATCCGTGAATAAGTACAAATGAGGAATCAAACTAGATAGGAGATCTAAGTGAATCGACTAGGCAGTATGAGATGCAGACAGAATAGATCTTACATTGAATAGGCAAAAAACTACTTTTGGTAAACAGGATGAATCTTGAAGATCAAAAAGGTGGTAAAAATAGAGTTATAATTACCGCACGAAGAACTGCTAGATGGGAAGAATAGGAGACCGAGCAGTTCAGCCCACCGTGCCCTAACTTGGCGACGGAGGACACCTACGGCGATGGCGGAGAGGATGATGTCCGCGGCCGACGTGAGGACGGCGTCGGAGAAGTCGCGATAGCTAAGAGCTTCGTCGCCGGCATCGTCGCGAGCTAGCGGTGGCGCTAGGGTTTTGACGGAGGTGGAGAGGTGGAAGAAGGATTTCTTTACCGCAGGGGACAAGTATTTATAAGTAGGTGAGAGACACAGCGCAATTACGCTGGTGCCCCTGGCGGTTCACATCTGAGGAGTACGTGGCAAGCATGCAACATACTCAGAGTTGTCCCACGTTCCCACGCCCGCCAGGCATGTCGGAGAGTTGTTCCAGCTTCTCCGGATTTCAACAATAAAGATAAGTCATTTAAAACAGATTTAATGTTTGTCTCTTTGCCTTCTGCTGACTAGGACGCAGAGAAGACATTCGACAGTTTCAATAGAATGCATATGATTTGGACAGATAGAGTTTGAGATAGGAAGCATAGAGAGGTTAGGGTCCGATCACATTCACTTAGTTCAAAAGATCCAATCTTGAAGACATAGCTATAAGTGAATGCTGTAGAGGACAGAACACTAGTATATATATATATATATATATATATATATATATATAAGAAAGCAATCAAATCATCATAGTGCAGAAAGTCATGAAGACAAATTGAAACTGAAGACAAACCAAATGCGAAGTCATTGCAATATAACACCATGAGTGAAACACTTCAAACGGAGAAAGTTGGTGGTGGCGTTACCCACCGTATAGGAAGTATTAGACCCAGACACGACGCACAATTATCGTGGCGCTCCGAAGTCAAATTCCATGTTAATGTATTCACACTCAGAGTGTAAATCTTCATTGATTGAAGATATACATTACGTTGTGTGTTGCACATCTAAGTCATCAACATGCATAAGTGTTAGGATGTGTGCCTGATCATAGGACATTAGAGGATTCCAAGATATTTAGCTCACACCGTAACTTGCAAAACCTTTTCTCATCCAAGGGCTTTGTGAAGATATCTGCTAGTTGCTCTTCAGTGTTGACGTGAATGATATCGATGTCTTTCTTCATAACATGATCTCTGAGAAAGTGATGACGAATTTCAATGTGCTTTGTCTTCGAGTGTTGGACTGGATTGTTGGCTATTTTGATGGCACTTTCGTTGTCGCAGAAGAGAGGTACTTGTTTCAGGTTGATGCCATAGTCCTTGAGAGTTTGCTTCATCCATAGAAGCTGAGCACAGCAGGATCCAGCAACAATATATTCAGATTCAGCAGTTGAGAGTGATACACAGTTCTGCTTCTTTGAAGACCAACAGACAAGTGATCGACCAAGAAAATGACATGTGCCTGATGTAGACTTGTGATCCACCTTGTCACCAGTATAATCAGCATCCGAGAATCCAACCAAATCAAATTTTGAGCCCTTGGGATACCATAATCCGAGTGTTGGGGTGTAAGCCAAATATCGAAGAATTTGCTTCACAGCTAAGTGATGCGATTTCTTTGGTGCCGCTTGGAATCGAGCACGCATGCAAACACTAAGCATAATATCTGGCCTAGATGCACATAAATAAAGCAAAGAACCAATCATGGAACGGTATACCTTTTGATCGAACTCTTTACCATTGTCGTCAGGACCAAGATGGTGTTTGGCTGGCATTGGCGTCGTGTAGCCTTTGCAGTCTTCCATTCCAAACTTCTTCAGACAATCTTTGAGGTATTTTTCTTGAGATATGAAGATGCCATTTCGTTGCTGACGAATTTGAAGACCAAGGAAGAACTTCAGCTCACCCATCATGGACATTTGATATTGTTCTTGCATCATGTACCCAAACTCATCACTGTACTTCTGGTTGGTGCAGCTGAAGATTATGTCATCCACATATATTTGGCACACAAAGAGTTCACCATCATATGTATTCGTGAAGAGTGTGGGATCAAGGGATCCAGGTTTGAAGCCTTTGCTCTTCAGGAAGTCTTTGATTGTATCATACCAGGCACGAGGAGCTTGTTTGAGGCCATACAGTGCCTTGTTTAGCTTGTACACCATATCAGGATGTTTTGGATCTTCAAAGCCAGGTGGTTGTGCGACATATACTTCTTCTTCAATCTTGCCATTGAGAAATGCGCTCTTTACATCCATTTGATATAACAAGATGTTGTGATGATTTGCGTAGGCTAGTAGTATGCGAATAGCTTCAAGCCTAGCAACAGGAGCAAATGTTTCATCGAAGTCAATTCCTTCAACTTGAGTATATCCTTGAGCCACAAGACATGCTTTGTTTCTGACAACTTGACCATGCTCATCTTGCTTGTTTCGATATATCCACTTTGTTCCAATAATGTTATGCTTGCGAGGGTCAGGTCGCTTGACAAGTTCCCAAACATTATTCAGCTTGAACTGTTGAAGTTCTTCTTGCATGGCTTGAATCCATTCTGGTTCCATAAAAGCTTCAGCAACTTTCTTGGGTTCTGATATAGACACAAATGAAAAGTGCCCACAGAAGTTTTCTAGCTGTGTTGCTCTTGATCGAGTGAGCGGACCAGGTGCATTGATGCTGTCAATTATCTTCTCTATTTGAACTTCATTTGCAACACGAGGATGAACAGGACGAAGATTTTGCTCTGGCTGATCATTGTCATCATTGGACGGATTGTCTTCGGTCTGAGCATTGTCTTCAGGTTGATTTGGTGCAGAGGTGATAAGTTCCTCTTCAGGCTGTGCTTCAGAGGGCATGATTTCACCAGTTCCCATCAGCTTGATTGCCTCATTTGAAGGAGCTTCATCCAGTGTACTTGGCAGAATCTCTCTCTGTGAACCATTGGTTTCATCAAATTTCACATCCACAGTTTCAACGATTTTGTATAGATAAAGGTTGAAGACTCTGTAGGAGTGTGAGTCCTTTCCATAGCCAAGCATGAAGCCTTCGTGAGCCTTAGGTGCAAATTTTGACTTGTGATGGGGATCCTTTATCCAGCATCTAGCTCCAAATACTCTGAAGTAACTGACGTTTGGCTTCTTGCCAGTAAGGAGCTCATACGATGTTTTGTTCAAAAGCTTATGGATGTACACACGGTTGATGATGTGACATGCTGTATCAATAGCTTCAGGCCAGAACTTTCTTGGTGTCTTGTACTCATGTAGCATTGTTCGAGCCATCTCAATGAGGGTTCTGTTTTTGCGCTCAACAATGCCATTTTGCTTAGGTGTGTACGGAGCAGAGAACTCATGAGTGATTCCCATTGTATCCAGATACAGATCAAGTCCAGTGTTCTTGAATTCAGTGCCATTGTCACTCCTGATGTGCTTGATCTTCACACCATAATTGTTCATTGCTTGAGTTGCAAAGCACCTGAAGACATCTTGCACTTCAGTCTTGTAAAGAATTATATGAACCCATGTGTATCTTGAGTAGTCATCAACAATGACGAAGCCATAGAGACAGGCAGTTGTTGTGAGGGTGGAGTAGTGAGTAGGTCCAAATAAGTCCATGTGTAACAGCTCGAAGGGTTGAGATGTTGTCATGATTGTCTTCGAGGGGTGCTTTGCCCTTGTCATCTTTCCAGCTTCACAGGCACCACACAGATGATCCTTCTTGAACTTGACATCCTCGATGCCAATAACATGCTTCTTCTTGACAAGTGAGTGTAATTTTCTCATGCCAGCATGTCCCAGCCTTCGATGCCAGAGCCAGCATTCTAAAGCTTTTGTGAGAAGACATACGGCAAGCTGTGGACCTGCTGAGAAATCTACCATGTATAGATCATCTTTTCGATACCCTTCAAAGACTAGAGATTTGTCAGATTCCATTAGTACAAGCAACGATATTTGCCAAATATCACAATCATGTTCAAGTCACAAAGCATTGAGACAGACATTAAGTTGAAACCAAGGGATTCAACAAGCATCACTTTATCCATGTGTTGATCCTTTGAGATTGCAACTCTACCGAGACCCAATACCTTGCTTTTACCAGTGTCAGCAAATGTAATGTGACTCTTGTCGGATGGACGTAAGGTTGAGTCCATGAGAAGACTTCGATCACCAGTCATATGATTTGTGCATCCACTGTCCATAATCCATTCTGACGCTTTTGGTGATGTACCCTACAGTGCAGTTAGGAGGATGGGCTTCACAAAAGTGTTGTGAAGCATATGCATTTGACACATATAGGGATAGTCACAGCTTATAACAAAGTTAGGACATAGTATGACTGATAAGAAATTTAGATGTGAAGCATATAGAATGACATTTTATCGTGCGTCCTCAATGAGTTTTACGTCCCCAGCAATAGTATCGGACGCCATTGATTGCTGGCTGGAGACCGTTTTCTGCAAAAGAGAGTTAGTTCTTCTTTGCCACCCACATCTTCAGTGGTGGCTTAGAAGCAATGAGTCTTAGTGTAGCATCTGAGAATTTTGGCTTTCAAGCCCTAGCAAATAGCCTTGCAGGAGATGAATGATACTCATATGAATAAGCAGAAAAGTTCTTAGTCCTATGAACATAGCGGTTCGAAGATACACGCTCATATTCATAAGTCTGGGCATGATTTCCCTGCAAAACATTGGCGTTAGGGTGACTCATGTGAGTCCTGTATCTGTATGAAGCCTTTGGGCCACATGAAGCTATTGGTCTGGGGTTTGTCTTCTTCCTTGGTGGTGTCATGACGACATTCACAGGAAGATTCTCAATAGACTGCTTAGGTACCCAGATCTTCTTCATAGGTGGTCCATTTACCAATGTACCTGGCAAACACTTCACCATTCTGGTTTTTGAACAGCTTATAGTTTGCATCAAAGGATTCATCAATGATAATAGGATTAGCACAGGTAAAGCCAGATAAAGTGGATGGATCTACTGAAGGTTCCTTTGCAGCAACCCAAGTGGTTTTGGGGTACTGCTCAGGCTTCCAGTACGAGCCATCAACATTCATTTTCCTTTCAAACCCAACACCCTCTTTCCTAGGGTTTCGGTTCAGAATCTGCTTTTTGAGGACATCGCAGAGAGTCTGATGTCCCTTCAAACTTTTGTACATCCCTGTTTCAAGCAATGTCTTCAACATAACATTTTCATTAGCAATAGCAGTGGTATCCTTTGCAGAGGGGTTAGTGACCACATCAGTAGGTGAAGACAATGAAACAGTAGCAGCAGTGGAACATTCAGTAACAGATGTAGCATTATCATGCTCAATGCATTTTAGACATGGTGGTTCAAATCCTTCCTGAGCGGAACTGATCTATTGAGCGCGAAGTGACTCATTCACCTTTTGAAGATCTTCATGAGCCGCTCTCAATTTCTCAAGCTCTTGTTTCCTTTGAAGATAATCATAGGAGAGCCTTTCATAAGTAGTTGAGAGCGATTCATGACGACCTTCAAGTTCTTGGTACTTAGCATGAAGATTTTTTATGTCATCAACTAAGGACTGTGAACGTGTCATTTCAGCATCCAACAGGTCATCGCTTTTGTCTAACAGTTTTTGAGTATGTTCCATAGCCTTTTGTTGTTCAGTTGCAATTTTAGCAAGTGTTTTGTAGCCGGGTTTGGATTCACAATCAGAGTCATCTTCACTTGAAGTTTGAAAGTAAGCATCGCGTGATTTTACCTTGGCACCACGTGCCATGAAGCAGTAGGTGGGAGTAGGATCGTCTTCGTCATTAGCTTCAGCGCTGGTGTGGAAGTCATTGTCTTCAGTGTTGAAGATGGACTTGGCGACATAGGCTGTGGCTCGATCCAGACTCGCAACACCAGGGCAGACTCCTCTCCAGACTCCACCTCCACCTCCTCCGAAGCAGACTCCTCCTCTGAATCCATTTCCTTGCCAACAAAAGCACGAGCCTTGCCAGATGAGCTCTTCTTGTATGATGAAGACTTGGAAGAAGACTTAGAAGACTTTGAGGATTTCTTCTTCTTCTTGTCATCGGAATCATATTCCTTGCTTTTCTTCTTCTTCTTCTCATTTTCCCACTGTGGACACTCAGATATATAGTGACCAGGTTTCTTGCACTTGTGGTAGGTTCTCTTCTTGTGATCATGTGTGAAAGCTTCATCATTCCTTGAGCTAGATCGTGAAGACTTTCTGAAGCCTTTCTTCTTTGTGAATTTCTGGAACTTCTTCACAAGCATAGCAAGTTCCCTTCCAATGTCTTCAGGATCTTCGGAACTGCAGTCAGATTCTTCTTCAGATGAGGAAGCAACTTTCGCCTTCAAAGCACGAGTTCGGCCATAGTTTGGGCCATAGATATCTCTTTTCTCAGATAGCTGGAACTCATGTGTGTTGAGCCTCTCAAGTATATCAGACGGATCGAGTGTCTTGAAGTCAGGACATTCTTGTATCATGAGGGCAAGGGGTCAAAGGAGCTATCAAGTGATCTCAGCAGTGTCTTGACGATTTCATGCTTGGTAATCTCAGTTGCGCCAAGAGCTTGAAGTTCATTTGTGATATCAGTGAGGCGATCAAACGTGAGCTGGACATTTTCATTGTCGTTTCTCTTGAAGCGGTTGAAGAGGTTGCGAATAACACTGATTCTTTGATCTCTCTGGGTTGAGACGCCTTCGTTGACCTTGGACAGCCAGTCCCAGACTAGCTTCGACGTTTCCAGAGCACTCACACGGCCATTGAGGGAGTCCTGGACTAGGGGGTGTCCGGACAGCCGGACTATCATCGTCCGCCGGACTCCAAGACTACGAAGATACAAGATTGAAGACTCCGTCCCATGTCCGGATGGGACTTTCCTTGGCGTGGAAGGCAAGCTTGGCGATACGGATATGTAGATCTCCTACCATTGTAACCGACTCTGTGTAACCCTAGCCTCCTCCGGTGTCTATATAAACCGGAGGGCTTTAGTCCGTAGGACACAACATACATTACAACAATCATACCATAGGCTAGCTTTAGGGTTTAGCCTCCTTGATCTCGTGGTAGATCCACTCTTGTACTACCCATATCATCAATATTAATCAAGCAGGACGTAGGGTTTTACCTCCATCGAGAGGGCCCGAACCTGGGTAAAACATCGTGTCCCTCGTCTCCTGTTACCATCCGCCTAGACGCACAGTTCGGGACCCCCTACCCGAGATCCGCTGGTTTTGACACCGACAGCCATACTGTCCTTTGGTCAGATGACCACAGATGATGTTCTTCGGAGTAGAGTCCAGTTGAACGAACTTCTTGACATCAGTGGGGGTGACACCTTCACCAGTTTTGAGAACGCCATTCTTGATGACATACCAGAGGTCGACATCAATGGCTTCAAGATGCATGCGCATCTTATTCTTCCAGTAGGGATATTCAGTTCCATCGAACACGGGGCAAGCAGCGGAGACCTTGATTATCCCTGCAGTTGACATAGCTGAAACTCCAGGTGGTTAAACCGAATCACACAGAACAAGGGAGTACCTTGCTCTGATACCAATTGAAAGTGCTACTATCGACTAGAGGGGGGGTGAATAGGCGATTTTTATGAAAAGTTTTGAAGACAAACAACAGAAATGACCTGATTGATGTGCAGCAGAAGATAAACTACCCTAAGCAAGCCATAGTCAAGTATGCAATGATGTGAAAGTACAGGACTGATAGCAGCTAGGTAGTAAGGATCAGAATGGAAGATAGTATGAAGCCAATCAACAGTAGTAGTCAAGCAATGAAGTCAAACAGATACACATACAGGCAATGACTTCACGAAGACAAACTAAAGTAAGGATGGGAAGGGATAGAACCAGTTGCTTGTTGAAGACACAGGATTTGTTGGACCAGTTCCAGTTGCTGTGACAACTATACGTCTGGTTAGGGAGGCTGAGATTTAACCCAGAAGACCGTGTCTTCACCTTATTCCCCTTGAGCTAAGGACACCCAGTCCTTGCCCAATCACTCTGGTAAGTCTTCAAGGAAGACTTCCAAACCTTCACAGACTTCGTTCACCGGCAATCCACAATGACTCTTGGATGCTCAGAACGCGACGCCTAACCGGCTGGAGGATTCACAGTCCTCAAGTGTAATAAGTCTTCAAGTCACACAGACAGAAAGACTTCAGTGATGCCTAACACTCTTTGGCTCTGGGTGTTTGGGCTTTGTCCTCGCAAGGATTTCTCTCTCTCAAATGCTTCGAGGTGGGTTGCTCTCAAACGACAAAAGCCGTGCACAAACTCTGAGCAGCCACCAATTTATGGTGTAGGGGGTGGGCTATTTATAGCCACTAGGCAACCCGACCTGATTTGTCCAAAATGACCCTGGGTCACTAAGGAACTGACATGTGTTCCAACGGTCAGATTTCAAACACACGCGGCAACTTTACTTGGGCTACAAGCAAAGCTGACTCATCCAGCTCTGGATAAGGTTTGCTCTCATTGTCTTCGCTCGAAGACATAGGATTTGAGTTGAGCATCACTTCAGTCACTCTGACTTAGTTCACTTGGACCCCACTTAACAGTACGGTGGTTCCTATGACTCAACAAAGAAGAAAAGAAAACAACGAAACCACACAGTCTTTGCGCTCCAAAGTCTTCACACAATGTCTTCTCATGTCATAGTCTTCAATATGAATATCTTCTCATACCACCATTGTCTTCAATGTCTTCATACATTTTTAGGGGTCATCTCCGGTAGGTAAACCGAATCAATGAGGGACACTACCTGCGTTATCCTGCAATTCTCACAAACGCATTAGTCCCTCAACCAACTTTGTCGTCAATACTCCAAAACCAACTAGGGGTGGCACTAGATGCACTTACACCACCGAGTTTGGTAAATTGTGTGTAACGGTTAGATTTTGTGCGGAGGCTATATATACCCCTCCACCTCCTCTTCATTCGTGGAGAGAGCCATCAGACTGAACCTACACTTCCAGCATACATTTTCTGAGAGAGAACTACCTACTCATGTGTTGAGACCAAGATATTCCATTTCTACCATATGAATCTTGATCTCTAGCCTTCCTCAAGTTGCTTTCCACTCAAATCTTCTTTCCACCAGATCCAAACCCATTGAGAGAGAGTTGAGTGTTGGGGAGACTATCATTTGAAGCACAAGAGCAAGGAGTTCATCACCAACACACCATTTGTTACTTCTTGGAGAGTGGTGTCTTCTAGATTGGCTAGGTGTCACTTGGGAGCCTCCGACAAGATTGTGGAGTTGAACCAAGGAGTTTGTAAGGGCAAGGAGATCGCCTACTTCGTGAAGATCTACCGCTAGTGAGGCAAGTCCTTCGTGGGCGACGACCATGGTGGGATAGACAAGGTTGCTTCTTCGTGGACCCTTCTTGGGTGGAGCCCTCCGTGGACTCGCGCAGCCGTTACCCTTCGTGGGTTGAAGTCTCCATCAACGTGGATGTACGATAGCACCACCTATCGGAACCACGCCAAAAACATCCGTGTCTCCAATTGCGTTTGAATCCTCCAAACCCTTCCCTTTACTTTCTTGCAAATTGCATGCTTTACTTTCCGCTGCTCATAAACTCTTTGCATGCTTGCTTGATATGTATTGTGAATGTTGAAATTGTGCCTAAACTCCACTTAAACTTAAGGAATCTTAAAAACAACAACTTTGGTACTTAGTGTCTAATCACCCCCCCTCTAGACACCTCTTCTCAAGGTCCTACACCGTGGCAAGGGCTACCCATGGTTGTGGACAAGGAGGCTCGTGCAGTCTTTGACAGTATGGTGCATATTTCGGTTGGGGTGGGCAACAAAGTTTTGTTCTGGAGAGATAGATAGATCCATGGCTTCGCGGTTAAAGACATTGCACCATACATCCACGCTTTCATGGACACATGAACGATTAACCGCCACACGGTTGAGGAAGGGTTAGAGAATGCGAGATGGTTGCTTGACATTGCCGGTGAAGTTAACTTTGGTGGCCACTTGCAGCTTTTACACCTCAACCTTGCGATCAGTACGGTCAATCGCGACCCTTCCAGCAAAGACTCCTTTTCCTGGCCGGCGGACCCATCTGGCAGATACACTGCCAAGTCAACATATTGTAGGCTCAGTTTGGGTGTTGTGAGGGTCCCTTACGCCTCATGCATATGGAAGAGTTGGGCCCTCCTCAAGTGCAATTTTTTTGTGTGGTTGGCAGTACAACACCAGATTTGGACGTCTGACAGAAGAACGCGACATGACCTTCAGGATTCACCTTCTGCCTGCTACACGTGCCTTCAATAGGAGGATAATGCGGAACACATTCTTGTTCAGTGCGTCTACGCTGGGAAAGTGTGGCACTACATCTTCGAGGCATTGAGCTTGCAGGGCAATATCCCGGAGTCGGAGGACTGTTTGCTGGATTGGTGGCTGGCTAGGAGAGCTCAATTTAGGAAGGACTCCAAGCGTGGTTTCGACACGGTGATCATTACAGCCTCTTGGGCTTTATGAAAGCAACGTAACGCTAGAGTGTTCCATCGGACTCATCAGCAGAACACGGCGCCAGAATTAGCCCTTGCCATCATTGCGGAGCTCAAGGAGTGGAGGTTGGCGGGCTTGGGAGGAGGAGGCTACGACACGTTTTGTGAGAGTGTAGGCATAGGCTAATTTATAAGGTGTGGTAGGGTGTGCGTCCTTGATGGAAGCGCTTTAACACTCTTGTACATTGTTCGTTCTCTTCATAAAAGTGCGTACTCTGAAGAAAAAAGACAATCTAGAAAATAATATATTTTTAAAAAAAGAGAGGAGAATAATCATGAGATGTCCGTGTTGGCCAGCAAATCAAAGTTCAGGTTGCAACGAGTACGAACCCTAGTAGAACCCCGGTAGAGTCGCGGGTAAAAAGGTGGATCCGGGCGCACGGTGACACATCAACCGGCTAGGGTTCTGCCGGGGTCCGACCCAGCCTCGCAGTCAGCAGGTAGGGCTGCAGGCTCCCCCTCGCTGCCGCGGCGCCATTCGCCGCCGCACCCGTCGTCGCCAGCTGAAGCTCTCCGCGCGCGACGTCTACCCCGGTCCGTCTCCGCCCCGCACGCTCGCCGGTCGGTCCGCACCCTGCGCCGAACTACTTCTCGACCTCTCAGGTTCTGCTCTGATCCGATCTGTTTTTATCCATAAGAAGAATTGTCCCAAATTGCTTCTGTAGTTCCCTCGGTTCGCATGACTCTGCCTGCCAATTGAGGGATCCGTTGCTTGGAAGCTCGCCTCGGGATTGTAATGCGCGATTGATGCCGGGCGGGAGTAACCCTAGGTCCTGTTTGATGCGTAGTTGTTGAGCTGAACTTACTTGCTTGAATCTGAACGGGCTTGATCTCGCAACTGCGTGCTAAGTTTCCCGGTAAATTCATGTTTTTAGGTGTCTGGGGGACTGGATGTAGCTAAATTTCGTGAGGAATTTATGGGGGCCAATGCTAATACTGAGTTTTAGAGGATTCCTGCCGTTGCTTGAAATTTACGCAGCTTAGCTTGGAGAACTGCGTTACTCGAGGCGTTGGGGTGCAGTGGGGTTTTATGTTACTGTCGGTCAAACTTATGAGCCTCAACACCAACTACGAGGCTACTTTTTGCTCTTGTAGTGAGTTTCGACTTTCAGCAATTTTATCTAAGTGATATGTATAGCCAGGATAACACCTTCATAACACACATACCTACCTGTAAACTGAAGTCCCCTACAATTTCATCTAGGATTCCAGGGTTACCTACTCAAGTGGGCTTTATCTGAGAAAATTTGGATTTTTGCGGTGGTTTGAGATTTGTACACTCAACTATTTTATGTTGCTCGCTTGTAATTTGGGTTATGTTTTTTTTTCGACAGTCCCACTTAAGATGTGTTTGAGGATTGTGTATCTCATGTGTATTGGGTTTAGTTTCTTGCCGGTCGAATATAGTCGCTTGCTTTAGGTCAAACAGCTGCCTTCAAGAACATATCATGTTTGGTGATCTCTCCCCATTCATTCTGCTAGCTTTGCTAAAGCTCTGGTCTTAGTTAAGTTTGGAGTACCCTGTTTCTGTGTTATGCTCCCAGACTCAGGAAAACACCTTGAACGCCATGGACTCGGGAAAATAAACTTGAAAGAACAAATAGCAACTTGCGCAGTGGTCATTACTCGCATGCAACAATTTTACAATTTCATTAATGTCGCCATCCCTGTAAATGGAGGAAATGCATTGATGTTGTATTGAAGAAACTCTTTTGTTTGTTGTTTTGTCATTCACGTGTCACAAATTTGTTCAATTACTGGGCTTCTGTGAAGGACAGACTGTTCAATGAAGCTGTAGGAATATGCCCTTTTTATGTTCCACTGAAGATTTTTTTAGATTTAGAGTATGGAGAACATATAGTTTGATATCTGTCTTAGCGCTTCACGACTTCATCAATGTTTTTTTTTTCAAATTAATGTGTATATGTACATGCCTAGTTGTACCTTCCTCCTGTTTATGCAGGGACGGAGGCAGGAATGAGTAGGGGGGCAAATAAAAGTTACTAAAGCTTAGAGGGGGCCAAGTAGAAATTGTTTGTTGTTTTGCACTTAGATTTGAAGAGTATATGAAAAGAAGAATCTTAGGGGTGGGGGGATGGCTTCCCCTTGGCCCTTGGCTCCGTCACTGTGTTTATGCATGCTTATGATGTTAAGTTTGCAAGCGATGACATAATATATCTCATTTTGTCAGGTTCTTTAGAAGAAAAGAGGAAAATCATACATGGATATCATGCAGACAAGTGATTCTTCACAATATGGAGTTGTAGAAAACAGCCCATATAGATTTCCCTATAATAAACGTGTGGAAGATGGCAACCTTGGTGCTTCGTGGTATTTTAGTAGAAAAGAAATAGAGGAGAATTCCCTTTCAAGAAGAGATGGCATTAGTCTGAAGAAGGAGTCTTTCCTTCGCAAGTCATACTGCACTTTTCTTCAAGATCTGGGAGTGAGGCTTCAAGTGTAGGAATATATAGTACCATGCATATTTTATTGTTACTTGTTTTCTTGTAAAGTATAGCAAGCTAGTTTAGCAGTATTATTTGAATCGTACCTGTTCTTTTGAAGTTTCTGTAGTCAACTTGACTTTTTATTATAACTTAGTTTTTTTTAACAAACTTTTATTTCTTTCTTGTTTCATCGTCAACAATATTTGAAAAAAAATCATGATCAATATCATGCACATTTTATTTCCAAATCCAAGGAAAGTCTAGTGCACATCTAAAACATAAGTGATTACATTCTGTTGTTGACAGTGGTTGTTCTCTAGTGTACATGACTACATTTTGTATCCTAGATTGCACCTCTAGCAGACAGAATATCCGGGGTCTCCTTAGTTGGGAGCCAAGCTCTGCCATGGTTTGCCACACTCCCTCGAGGCTAGTTTGACCAAGTTAAGCAAGTGTTTGCTTCAAAGCCACGTTTTCTGCACACCAAACATTTTTTTAGCTGGGTTCCAAGCGCCATAGACACATGCACTTGTAGCATGAATTATGTAGACAAGCTAAGTTGTGGACTGTGGTTCCATTTTTCTGCACCAGCTGAGTTAGGCAAAAATGCCTGACATCTTACACAGTCTTAAGGTGTGAATCAAACATGCCTTTAGTGAAATTATTTAATGGCAGGAATATCTGAAACAAGCACTGTACACAACTTTTTGTTAAAAAGATATTAGGGATGCAAATTGATTCAGAAGATTAGAAACCTCACCTCTGCTGATCGAGGGGACATATGTATAGGTTTGAAAGAAACATAGAATGTCCTTATTGTGATAGGTTGCCAAGCATGTGCTTGGGCTGGTCATGTGGCAATTTAAGCATTGTCCCATCAAGAATTGACTTGTCCATTTTTTCCTGGAGTTTTAATTGATTATATTGAATAAGTGTTTGATCATGCAATATCTGCGTACATTAGACATTTAATAATTATTTGATTGTTGACTTGTCCAGTTTTTCTTCTTCCTAAGCATTTGGTCTAATATGTACATTGATTTTCAGCCCACTCCATATAACCTTGAACTTTGTTTGTTAGCTTTATTTTCTTTGACAATATCCAGAGATGGTTTTGAACTAATTGCTCAGATATGATGGTAAATCTATCTGATATTTGTGTTTGACAAATTGCTAACATATGCATGTGACCACATAACTACTGTTCAGTTTTTCCCTTTTTTCAGAAGCACACGGTGTCAGGAATAACTTCTTAGCACATTGGCCCTTGACCCCAGTGTTAGACTCATTGATTCATTACTTTAATGCCACCGTTCTTGTCGAGCATGCAGCGATGGGTGATCACATGACATCCTTGTTTAGCGACAACAGAAGAGATCAAACATTGTTTAGTATTTTTGTTTAGGCCTTTATGTGTCTTTACCCTTTAGAATACTTGCACCATGAAATTTTATGAATCAGTCCATGTATAGTACTGCATCAATTATGCTTTGTTTGCATGTTAGTAGTTCTATATAGTGCATCTTTCCTTCTTATGACGGATGGCTTTGAAATGTAGGCCTCCAGTGACAATTGCTACAGCTATTGTATTCTGTCATCGTTTTTTCCTTCGACAATCTCATGCCAAAAATGATAGACTGGTAAGCCCTACTTAAATTTGTATGGGCTTGTACATGTTTGTTGTCAGACAGCATGCACAATATATGCATGGTAGGCAGTATTATACTTTTCTAACATGTGTTCAATCATGAATGCTGGCACCCATATATGAAAGTGAAACACACACTTTTTTAGTTTGCTGTCACTTGTAGGCAGTATTCTAGTTTCTAGTTTGCTGTCACTTGTAAACGCAATATTTTATTGGATTCCATGATATGGTTAATCTTGTTCAGTTCTGCAGAAGAGACATGCATTTTTTGTGTGAGCATGTGGCATACAATTTGTTATTTGGAGTTAGCGTTTTTTTCAAAATCAACTGCTTATTGCAAGTTATCAATGAAATTTCATTACAACCTGCAGACAGTAGCCACTGTTTGCATGTTCTTGGCGGGTAAAGTTGAAGAAACACCCATACCCCTGAAGGATGTCATACTAATTTCTTATGAGATCATCCACAAAAAGGATCCTGGCGCTGTTGCTCGAATTAAGCAAAAGGTTAGATGTTTTGTTGTTGACACTGTCTTGATATTCCTTTTCCTAGTTGCCAATGGTATCCTTGTTTCCCCACACTTCTATTATTCATAAAGCTACAAGTTTTTGTTTACAGTCGATGCATTTTATTCCCTGACTACTGTGACAGAAATGGTAGTTGAGACTTTTTGTGTTGTTTTGTGCAGGAAGTCTATGAACAACAGAAGAAACTTCTTTTAATTGGGGAGCGTGCTGTGCTTGTAACACTTGATTTTGACTTCAATGTGCATCACCCATACAAGCCCTTGGTTGAAGCAATAAAAAAACTCAAGATTGCTCAAAAGGAACTTGCTCAAGTTGCCTGGAGTTTTGTCAATGATGGGTATGCTAAGACTACTCTTATATTCTTTAAAAATTACTAATCCCCTGTTATGCCTATTTACTACACCTTGAAAGGGGTGTACAGGCTGTGTACATCTCTTTGCCTGCAATTTAAGCCCCAACATATTGCGGCCGGTGCAATCTTCCTTGCTGCGAAGTTCCTTAAAGTCAAGCTTCCAGCAGATGGCGAGAAGGTCTGGTGGCAAGATTTTGATGTAACCCCATGGCAGTTGGAAGGTTGGTCTCTACATATGGTCAGTTGTGAATATTTGCACTATTGCAGTATTCATTGTCGTAAGGATAGTATTTCTCATCCTCACAAGTAGCAGCAGATGTTATCATGCTTTAGTTGTCAAATGGAACCCCTGAGAATTGGAGAACCAAAATTTATCATATATTCAAAACTGGTAGTGAAATTAGGTTGCTTAGGTCAAAGGCACAAGTTATTTTGTGATGTGCACAAGGGAAAATTTTGAGCACTAGTGTTCTGGGCTACACCGTACACTAGGCAATGTCATGCACAGGAGTACTCTAATGAATCTGTGCTGGATAGCCTCTGGTGTGGAACTGGAAATATTTGGGTTGGCGTCGACTTTTGAGTTCAACTATTTTGCTAGACCTTGTCTGATATACAGAAAATTAGCAAAGAGATATAGAAAATTACATTTAACGTGGGGTTGTCACTTCTGTTTTGTTGATTTTGCAATGCTGGTGAAGCAGTATTGTCCATTTTGTATCAAGAACTGATGCTCTTTTTGCTGCCACGTTCACATTTGATGCTCTTTCTTGCGAAGTATAAAAGACACACTAAGGACCCATGCTTACATTAATTGCAATTATTCTTTTCAGAGGTTAGCAACCAAATGATGGAGCTCTATGGGCCACCACCGTCTCAAGGGAATGATAGTAAAAGCAGCTCTGCAGGTTTAGCCAATCAACATGCCCTGGAGAAAGCTCCTGGAGCTGCTGAGGAGGCTCCTGCGCATAAAAATCATTCAGCATCCAGACAACCGAGCTTGCCAGACTGCCATGGACATAATAACCAGCATGACCCTGAAAGGCAAGGCTCAAACCAGAGGATAGCACAAACCGAAGCGAGGGATGGCACTGCCACTAGCAACGAAGGCCTCAATATGTCGCCATCAGCGACGGATGCAGTGGAAAAGATAAACAAGGATCGTCAGAACGTCGCTCACACGGTAGAGGACACCGAGGAGGGTGGGCTGCGCCATTCTCTTGAGCCCGGCAATCCAAAGCGGAAGGAGCACAGGAGCCACGATCACAGCAGCGAGAGGGACCTTAAGAGGTTGAGGTGATAAAAGGAAGTATTCATAACCACCCTGGGTAGAATGATCGGCAGAGTGGCATTGGGGGCTAATGCAACAACTAGGGTGAAAACCTATTGTTTTTTTCTGTGTTGCAGGAGCTGCTGTCTCGGTCCTTGCTGGCCATGTTGGGAGATTTGAACCGTGATTCGAGAATATGGTTTCCCATACACAGCGCGTGCATGTTCATGTGTTGATGCTGTGGAAACGTTGGGCGGCTGGTCCGTGATGCGAGAATTATGCAGGCCTGAGAAACGTTAGTCATACTCTACAATAGTGTGTTGTGCAGGTTCGGTGCTCCGTTGCTAGGCAGCATGTGCAATTGTATGCATCCATGTTGCGTAGGCAGACACGCTGCTCGTCGTGCGTTCCGCTGGCGCCAATTATTGTTGCTGCGAACTCACTCGCAACTGTGTGTCATCGCTGCAATCAGTTGTCGGTGGCAACGGATGCATGCCAGAAACGCAGCTCGTCCATGAAAAGAGCTGGCGGATCATCAAGATCACATGAGAACGTGCACTGCTGTCCATGCGGTCGTCGTGTTATCTATAATAATACAGAGTCTTGACGCAGATCGATAACGAGAAGCAAGTTCCCGCCGCTGGCCCGCCCTTCGTCGACAAACTTTTTCATCAGGAAAGGAAGCGAGCGATGAGACGTTGCAGCTAGAAAGAATGGCGCCGTCCGTCGACTCAGAAAGCAACACCAACAAGGAAACCGCCGCGAGGGAAAAAGGAGGAAGGCGACGTACGTCCACTTGCCAAACGCTTGCTCACCGCCGGCCTAATCCTGCACCTCCTTTTACACGCCCTCTCCCTTAAGCAACACCACCTCCTATTTTTTCAGCTAGGACGCAGACCTGCCACCGGTTTGTGCGACTACCACATAGACATAGGTCGTTGATTCGTTCCATAGGAATATAGTTGATCATTGTAGTAGTTTGGAAATGCATTACGCAGAGAGCAGTACTTCGTGCAGGAGGACACCGCATCAACTGCTAATAATGCGCATTAACATGATTATGTGTATGCATCGTGCTGCGTCGCATCTCAAGACCAGAACGTGAATCATTGCTGTCTGCGACCTCAAAGCACATTTCCTCCTCTCTTTCCCCCCCATTTTCTTTAGTTTTGAAAAGAAAGAAAGCGACTGATAAATCCTTTATAACGCAATCTGGGCCACACACACAGGCCGCAGATATCATGCAATCGTCACCGCTCGTCATGGAGACCTTGCACCTGACCTCATTGGTTCATCCATGGAAGTTCCATGGGGCACCTGGAATTTCATACAGTATAATTCCTCGCCTGCACTTAATTCCGTGCCTACAGAATGACTTTTTTTCACTCACTGGCCACTCCTCACCAGTCAGACACATCACCACTACTCTGTCACTTGCTATAGAAGCCAACAGCTGGAAACTCCAAAAAAAAAATTGTACGTATATGTTTATTCTATGCAGAGGTGCTTCCATAGATGGAGCTGCCAGCAAGGTTTGGAGAGAGAGAGAGAGATGAGGATCCTGAACTCCCAAGTCCAATCCGTACCTACTCATTCACCAAATCCCAGGGCATGAGTTCAGAGAATTGGACTTACAACCTACCATAAAGCTCATCATCAACGCAACGCAACGATCCTCTACTACTATCTGGTTGTTGCCACCAACCTAGCTAAGCTAAGCTAGCACCCTTCCAACAAAATCTCTAAAGTTGTCGTTGAACCACAACAAAAAGCTCTCTCAACTCAAACTGCAACAAAAACAAAACCACCACTACTACTGTCTACTTGTAACCCCAGCATTAACCATTCCACTTTAATTCCGTCGTAACAACAAGTTCATATATATTGACAATTAAACGTGGAATAAATACCTCACCAACAATTAAACACGAAGAAAACGCGATTTAGTAGGAGTAACCAACACTAAATTCTCTTTTCCTTTTTACACCTATACCCCTCGACGCTAACACTTATTACCACCCCCTTGGCCTTCAGCCTTGATGATCCTCTTCGCTACGCACACGCGCGCGCGCCGCCCGCAAGAAACCTAACCTCGCCGCCGCCGACGGAGCAGAGGAAGATGACGATGAAGAAGAGGAAGCAGAGCACGTACGGACGGACGGCTAGACCTCGACGTGGCAGTAGGTGGCGGTCTGGAACCTGAGCCCGTTGGCCCCGGGCGCGCCGTTGCCGCCGGAGCCGATGAGGAAGGCGGGGCAGGTCGCGAAGATGTGGTAGTGGCCGGAGATCCAGCTGCCCACCTTCCACCGGACGCGGCCGTCGATCTTGACCTGGAGGATGAGGTACCCGGCCTGGACGTCCTTGGCGAGCGCGTCGGCGAGGTAGGGCGCGAAGGGGACGTTCGGGCCGGAGAGCACTGGGGACCACACCTCCACGTCGCCGTGGCCCTGGTAGACCGGCGGGAGCGCGGAGGCCAGCGTGATCTGCTGGTACTTGTAGGAGGCGTAGACGTCGAGGCGGTCGTAGTAGACGCCGACGCGGTCGTTGGGGTTGCGGGAGGCGACGGTGACCTGGAGCACGGTGGAGAGCACGCCGGCTGCGGCGGAGGCGTTGGCGGTGAGCACGTCCAGCTGCCGGAGCGAGGCGTCCTGGAGGTAGAAGCGCGGGTGCGTGGGGCGGAGGACGAGGTAGACGATGAGGGCGATGACGGCCACCACCAGGGCCAGGAAGAGGAGGAAGGCCAGGAAGCGCCGGCACGTGCGCCGGATGTCGTCCTCGCCGTGGTTGCCGCAGTCCTTGCTCATGGCGTCCGAGCTTGCTTGCTTGCTTTAGGACGCGTGTGGGAGAGGAGAGGAGAGGAGAGCAGAGCAGAAGAGGGGCGGTGTCTGGTTGAAAGACTGAGGTGGCCGCTCCAGTGGCGTGAATAAATCGGGCTCTCCGAATTGAGTCGTGATTTCCGAAATAAAATAAATCAAATTGCGTCATGGTTCTTTGGTGGGTCATTGCCTTTTATTTTATTTTTTTATCATGTTTGTGTGGGGCAGAGATTGTGTGAGGCGATCATGTTTAAATCATGGAGGCAGTGCCATACAAAGCAGGGTTTTTTTTTCTTAAAAAAAAGTGATTGAAGCACCTAATTGTTAAGTAGAGTACAAACAAAGTGAACCATGATAAAAAAAATGTCACAAGATATGAAGAGAAGCACTTAATACTAAGTCCACTTCTTCCGCGGCAATGCCTTCAAGAAGGGATAACCGTCCTCACGCCATCGTCGCCACGTCCGGCCGAAGATGGTCTGGACAAGGATTTTCATCTTGATTGCTTGCTAACCGGCCAGTGAAGACCAGCACCATGATAAATTGACAGCGCCTTGAACAAGATAATGACACAAGATCGTTGTCGCCAAGCCCGACCAATGAAGGCCAGGACAACAACTCTCTTGTGGCCTGTATGAACCTGGAGTAATTTTAAAAAGTGTAACCCTTAGAAACTTTGATATTTGGATCCTCTATTTTGTAAACTTACATGATGCAAAATTTTATTTATTTTGCACTAGCAAATTACAATTTTAGGGCCTCTGACATATTGAAAATATACCAATGATTTTAGTTAAAGAAATGAAACATCGTTTCAATACTGTCGGATCCAATAAACTTCCTGGCCAACAAGAAAAATGATGAAGATAACTTGGGTCACAATCATAGTTCTTTTTCTACTATTGTGTTTTTAGAATTCTTAGAATTTAAGAAGCCCTCAAGTTTGAATGACACTTACTCAATGATAGGTTTGCTTTTTTATATATATAAAGAAGCACACAAATTAACATTTGAACTTCCATGCCAACGAGCATGTATATTTCAAGGGGAATTTATCGGGTTTTTGTTTCAGGCTATGGGTGTTTGAAACAACATCTATGCAACATGCAAAACCAAATTCACCATAGTATGTGGTGAATGTGATCCATCATTCCCCATCACTCAAGGTTTTGAACGAAGTGGTAGAGTATAGACAATACGATATAGTATAATAGCAGAGAAAAAGGAATTTAGCTCAGATGAACCGATGCACCAATGATATAAAATAGCCAGGATATGCATCAATCGTACATCTTAATTCTAGTACGTCTTGCTGTGAGGAAAAATGCTACGATATAGTACAACATTTCGCTAGCAGTTAGGCTTTCGGTTGAGCAAAACTCGAATATGGACACGATGAATCCGTGTTAACGTTTTCTGGTGCAATTTGTTGTGACTTGGAAGCCATTTCACATTCCACGGATACGCGCATTGGAACAACTGTGGTACGACACATGCGTCCAAACCAACAGATGGAGTCCAAAGTCCCTTCACAACGGGTTTAAATTAACTTCTTTGTCTCCGGCCACATGGCTTTAGGACACAATTTACTCCTCCCAGGGCAAAAATAGCACGGCCAGTACGGGTGGCGTGGCGGGGGGTGGTGCCGAAAGGGTACGCACGTACCCACCGGCCGCCTGCGTACACACATCGGGAAAGTCTGGGCTCCATCGAGAGGCATGGAAGCTTCGCCGCCATGTGCAGGTTGCTTACCCAATTTTCTTCCACACGGTAGGCGGCGTCGCGTCCTACTGCAGTCCATCACGCGGTTCTACTAGTACCTTATCTTGGTATGGACTCGACGCGGCACCGGCCGTCTCGTGGTGTGGAGTACTACATGGCGGTGGTCGGTGGACGTGGTGGTGGTTACAAGGAAAGTGGCACGCTCGGTCCGTCGGCTCCACCTTTTCAGGCCTTGGACTGACTGCACACTCCATTCTTCCCGGTTCCTACGCTGCGTGAGAGCCACGGCTGGCTGGCGTCGTGGATCGTTCGTTCATTCAATCGTCCTGCTACGTACCTGCAGTGGCCACTAACTAATTGTGACACTAGACCAAATCCAGCGACCAGAATAGCAGTACTATCAACTTTCTTCAACTCCTTTTTTCTTTTCTTTTCTTTTCTTTGTGATTGGCAACAGGACCTTCGATGTTAGAGAGAGAGAGAGAGAGAGAGAGAGAGAGAGAGAGAGTGGACGTGACCTTTGTGTTGCCATGTAGTAAGTCGTGCGCACCGATGGATGATAAAAGATGAGAACGACCCCTCCTTCCTCGTGGCCGTCGACTTCGCAGAGAAAAGGAAACGCTCGATGGCGAATGCGCGTCAAGCAACAGCCACCACGCCCGGATAATACAAGCATCTACCACTAGAGTAGTCTCTCCACTGTTGCAATCACCTTTCACTAACCTGCTAGGTAACGCGACTCGTTTGACCCAGACTTCACCTTACCATCTTACTACAGGCAGGCCACAAACTCGAAACAGAAACAAGATGTATACTACAGTGCCGCGAAAAGCGACCACGTAAAACCATGGCCATGCTAGTATACTACCACAATCAATTCCATAACGCACCATGTTTTTGTAGTGAGAAAAGAAAAAGTAGAGGTTGAAAGAAGCTGTGCACGGAGGAATGGAAAATCTTATGGCCCCCATTGAGGCAGGAGATAAGATGATCCTCCCCCTCTGCCCCTGGGCAACTCCAACTCCAACCAACCCCCTGTATGCAATCCTATCACCGGCGAAAACCTCCGTGATCGTCCATTGTCCCTTGCTAAAGCCGTAGTAATCCGACACGCGCAAATCTTCTGAACAGGGAGTAGGAGACCCGGGACCCTGCGAGTAGGCAAGATTCTAATGAACCACCCCCACATTACGTTACATCAGGGCGCTGTTCGGGAGTCCACCGGCTCCGTGAAAATTAAAAATCTCTGGAGTACCGTTTCGCTGGCTCCGCATTTTTTTACTAGAACTCCGTCGAACTCCGTCGACTCTGGGAGCGGCCTCGCGGAGCGGAGGGGCTCCGAACAGGCCCTAGGTCAGGTATCCTCCTCTCCTCTCCAGTCCACTTCACTTCACAATAGACCACCCAACAACCAACCGAGCATGGCTGCTAGCCTCCTCCCATATCCTGTCACTTGCGTTGCGTACATGCCCACCACCACCACCATCCAAAGCAAAGCTGAGCTAATGGAAGTCGGCCACTTGGGAAGAAATCAAAGCAGGTGTTCTGCAAGTGCAATCATGATCGACCATCCAATTAATAATAATAATAACATTTACCTAAAGACGGTGGATCCCTAAGAAAACGAAAACCTAAAGACGGTAGAGATGCGGTGTGGCCCTGGTGATGCTTAGGCCCGCTAGAGTGCTGGGTTAGCACAAATTAAGCTAACACACCACTACAGACAGGCTAGAACTAGATTTGCCTAATCTTGAATGCAAAGCAGGCCCGGGCGCCGCTCTGCCTAACAAGCATTTCATTCTTGTAGAGTACATAATTAGATTTTGTTTAAGTTGTTCCTTCTAGGGAAAGAGGGAAAAGGCAGATCCAAAATCTTTTTTTCTTTGTTTAAGTTGTTCCTTCAAGGGAAAGAGGGAAAAGACCTAATAAGTTTTTAAGGCTAACCTAACAAGTACTTCCTCTGTAAACTAATATAACAGCGTTCAGATCACTATTTTAGTTTTCTAAACGCTCTTATATTAGTTTACGGAGGGAGTAGTATATATATAAAGATACATGAAGTTAAGTAAATCAGGGACACTGTCTTAGTGAACATGCTTGGCAGCCCACGAGACCTACTTGGAAGACGGTGACTCATACCAGGTTGTATCAATTTGTAGTGTTGACTGGCTCCTAATAATTATTGAATGGATCTTCAGCAATGCCGACGATACTACTATACATATAGAACACCCCTCTTTTTTTTTTCCGGGGAATTCATATAGAATACCCAACAAGCATCATGCAACAAACAGAGCAGAAAGGCATGTCTCGAGCCAAACCATTTCAGGCACTGGCTTTAACGCCTAACAATCATTAGCAACAACACTCAGCAAAACGAAAACCGTAGGACTGGACACACGGCTATCCACCAACCATGGTTAACAAGGGCGAACACACTGCTTGGAATTGGAGTTACAACTCATGGAGCTTACACAAACTCCATCTGAAGCTATAGAGAACTTGCATGGTTAACAAGGGCGAACACACTGCCTGCACTTTGGTTATGCCCATACTATTTAACAACAAAATTGCTACGCCGATGGTTCACCTACGCTAAACACAAAACAGCAGTATTCCCCTTAATGATATTCCTCTTCTGGATACAGTACCAACCTATCAAAGAATTGTCTAGCCCTTACAAGAAACTAAACAGCTGTATTCAGGAACGAACCTAATTTCCCTTTTAAAAAGGTGGACACCAACTTGCTGTTAAATTCAGATAGTGACAGGGTGTGTCCTTGCGGGCATGTTATGGATCCAAGCAGGTTTTGCAAATTAATCCAGTTCTATGAGGGAAATCAGGAAGCATTGGTTGTCTGCCAATTTAAAACCCATAAAATTCAATCCGCAGGTCCTGCTGATTTTCACAAAAGGATGCCAGACCTTCAACTCGGCAGATTACCACAACACAACGCTGAGCAATCATTTCTGTACATACAAACTGGATTACATCCATGCAGAATACACTGGCTTGACTAGTTGAGTTACTGTCACTCAAGACTTCAATGCAGAAGCAGACAGGAACGTTTGCTTGGACCAGATGAACTGAAATGGCTACACAACTAGTTCGCAACAACATGCTCTGGAAGCTCATCGGACTATATTACGATCTGCCATGTCAGACCATAGATCTGTAGCCAAAGGGGCTAAAACTGAGCAGCCCATCTCATTCAACAGCAACTCTCATGTCAGCAATAAAACGTAATTTTCTGGCTTTTTTTTTCTAACTAAACTATAAATGCAAACAGAGATCCTAGACATGCAGAACTTCAAATATAAGCACAATAAGAGACTAGAGCCTGTTTCAAGCACAAGTACATTAAAGTATGATATGAAGCTCCCCCTAAGAATCCATACATGATTGAGGTTCTCACTTGGGGGAAATTAGCAACCAGGGATAATCATTCTTGCCAAGCATTTCCCACATGCACATTCGGTATATTCAATGTCCACCCATCTTGAACCTATGATATGATAGGTGAAGAAGTCACATACTATCAATTAAGCATCATTTCAGACTCTTCCTGGTGACGGATTCTATGGGCACGCAGGTAAACTGAAGTTACCCAGCTATTACTCATGAATCAGTGTCTGGCCAGCGTCTTATAAGATCAGCTAACTTCCCGTCTATTGAAGATGGTCCCTTAGATCAACATCTGTAGTAGTTACAGCCGTGAACAATCCTGATAAGTGATAAGAGCCAACAGTTAACTATGATATATGCCTTAGCAGTACACAATAAAGGATGTGCAATCGAGTACAAATACTACTAGATGACAAGATCATACTTCGATTATACTACAAGGCAGTCTGAACTGACAATCTTATTTTTAACATTGGTAGACGGCTACACAGTCTAGGGTTTACAGTAGTGTAACAACATTCAGAAGACAAAATGAACTAAAGTTCTGATATATTCTATATATATGTATATGATTATGTAGTCCACTATGACAAAGCTGACGATAAGCAAGTGTGGTACCAACATATTCAAAGTAGAAAACAGTAATAGCACATGAACAAAAAAAGGAAATGCGCCCTGCCCCTCTAGGCAGCTGGAGTACAATAATAAGATGCTAATCATTTCCAGGAAGATGCAGAAATGCAAACATTTGGAATCTTTTTTGTAGATCTGCAACATTATGACACCAACTCACAGCTAAAACTATACAGTATGTAAGGCCCTTGTGGACAACTACCATGATCTCACAGGTCATCATAGTGTGAAGACAAATGATCTGGAAATATTTAAAACTTATTACATGTGAAATTAGGCCCACAGAAAAACTCCAAGCTAATTTTAATATACAGAACATCAAGGCAACAATTTCAACATATTCCCCATATACCAATAATGGTAACAGAGGTCAACTTTGTAGCCAGATTATACTCATTCTCTTCTATGACTACAAAATTTTAAGTGAAGCTCATGCAACTATGGCATAAGGCCAAAATCTTTCTTCAGTACCAATTTTAGCGCCACAAGAAATCCACTTGTATTTCACAATGTACACAAGAACTTAACACATTCATCTTCACAAGCATATGACTAGAGTGAGAGCTGTCAATAAATAAGTCAGAACCAAGACTCTGCCACATGCATCCCATTGTTTTCCAGATTTCGGATGATGTGGTGTGTGTTAATACAAGAGCTTAACTGAGGATGCAACCCTCAAACATATCATTTGATACATTTCAATTCAGTCTACCACTATGGGGCACTCCAAACATCAGTTCATGAAGCTACATGCCAGCGTACAGGTCTACATATGAAAATATAAAGTTCACAGCAAATACTAAGGGTGTGTTCTGAAAGTGCCCAGCTTCTCCAAAACTTCCTAGATTCAACTTCTCGTATGGCTTCTCACTTCGGCTGGCACTATGGAAAGCGTTTGGCACGCAACTTCCGGTTTCTGTGGTTAGGCACGGGTCTGACAGGCCATTTGATTAGCAATAAGCCCAACTTAGAGGGATTGGCAGGCCAGGTTGGGGCCCAAAGCCAATAGCCAACGCGCGCGAGACAGAGTTAGCGATAGAAAATCGAAACGGTACGCTGGAAGTCACTTGGCGGTGGCAACCAGGTGTAATTGGCCTCAACTCCAGCTTCCTTGTTTTCACGGATCTGGAAAGGACCAGCTTCCCCAACTCCTTCCTTTTTACACTGAGACGGGCCGCCAGCTTCTCTATTCCAGCTTCCTGGAGCTAGAGCATTCGGCTCAGCTTCATGCGTGGAGTTGACGGAGCTGGGAGCTGGAGCGTTGCCGAACAGGCCCTAAGCTCAATCACAGGTATAGTACGGACAATTCACACTTCTCGCCTAAGATTCATCTTCATGTAGTTCTATCTCTGGTTTGCAGCAGTCAAAAGTTCACTGCTACTGCTATACCCAATCCCACATGCGGAATTTCAACAAAAAACCACTTGTGAACTTTAATTGGTAAATCTACGTGTCAAACAACTAGAAGCCATCCAATTTATTTATTTAGAATGCATGTACAACTTCTAGGACCTAAACTATAGCTAGAGCTAAAATCTAACATGAGACAGTAGAGGTTATATTCTGTCAAGTTTATAACCATCTGCACCTAAGTTTCTCAGTCATTTTAGAGACAACAACAACAACAACAACAAGGGCTGTTGTTGTCTCTAAAATGACTGAGAAACTTAGATCCAGATGGGTATTTTTGAGACAAGAAAACCAAATGGAGTGGATGTTGGTCCACAAACAAAATGATAACTGAGCCAGACGCCCAGCTCACACGCATTACCTGGTAGGGATGGATAGCATTATTTTTAATAATAGACAATCTCCTTGTCTTGATGAGAATGGATTATTAGCTGATCATCTTCTTTGTTTTGCCTATATACTCACAAAAAAATATAAAAATGTAAACTAATATATAATATAATTATCATTTTGCAGTTTGCCACATTTCCTATTGCCGAACTTTGGATATTATTAGTAGCTGAAGGTTATGCGCGACTCCTACATCTGTTGGACTCTCTACTATTTTTTGGATGTTCTATTAAAAATGTTAGTCTCTCACTCCCGTTGACATATATCACTTCACCAACACTATAGTAAGACTTGAACACAGCCACACTCCTCCAAGTTGACCATTTGACCCATCTCTCCATCTGGCAATCAAAACCAAGGCTGCAAACGACCATATTTTCAAACTCGCAAATCACCACATCAGGAAAGAATATACGGACATAGGTACAGATACATTGCCACTCTTACAGTCCGTACAGAAATTTTACCACATGGAAGTCTGGATGTCAATTGAAGGCATAACCACAAAAGGTGCTGGAATCATGTGAGCTAACCTTCACAAGACGACTTGGCAGCGGCGTGCCGGGCCATCAAATTTTGCGTCGGTGGCGTTCTTCCCACGGAATGTGACGGGCACTCCATCGCACAGCACCCTCATGGCCCTCCGGCGGGTGCGCCAGCCCCCTCTATCGAACACGGCAATGGCCGCGAGCCTCACCTGGACCTCCATGGTGCCCCCGTTCCCGCTCTTGAGCGCGGCGGCCTCGTCGGGCCCGACGTATGTCCCGTCGACGTCGAGGCGGAAGGCGAGCGTGGTGGTGTTCCGGGGCCCCTGCGCGAAGGGCGCGAGGGAGGTGACGGCGATGGGGGAGGAGGGGGCGAGGTCGACGTAGGCGACGAGGGAGGAGTAGGAGATGGTGAGCTTGGAGTTGGGGTTGTCGGCGAGGAGCGAGGCGTCGAAGGCGGCGGAGAGGGAGGAGTTGGCCGGGGAGTAGGCGACGCGGGAGAGCGTGAGGGCGGAGAGGGAGAAGGCGGGCGCGCGCGGGCGGAGGAGGAGCCAGACGATGAAGGTGCCGGCGCCGAGGAGGAGGAAGGCGGCGACGACGAGCGCGAGGAGGCGGCGCAGGCAGGTGGGCGGCGGCGGAGGGGCCGCCTGGTAGGGGTTGTGGTGGTTGTGGTAGTGGTGGTAGGGCGGGGGCGGAGGCGGGTGGTGGTGGTGGTGGTGCGGGGGCGGGGCCGGGTAGGGGTACGCGACGCCGAAGGCGGCCGTGCCGTTGCCGTTGGCGACGGGGGGCGGCGCGGCGGCGTAGTAGGCGGAGCTGGCGTTGCCGGGGTTGGGCGCGGCGTTGGCGGGGTAGCCCATGGCCGGGCCGGGCGGCGGCGGGGCCTTGGCGTTGGGGCGGTCGCCGTCGGGCGGGTGCGCCGCTGAGGAGGAAGAGGACGCGGGGTGCATGGCGCCGGCGGCGGGAGCGGCGCTGGGGTTTTGCTTGCTTGCTTGCTTCCTTGCTGGGGATGGGAGGGGAGGGGATGAGGGAGGCGACGATGGTGATTTGGGATCTGGGGGAGGAGGACAGGAGGAGGAGCAGCAGGAGGATGGAGTCGGTGGGTAGAAACGGCGGTGGAGGGCAGCGCGTGGTGGGTGGGTCGGCGTAAATGCAAATGCGCCGTGTTTTTTTGCTCCTTTTTCTCGGCGTTGGTTTAGTGGATGGAGTATCAACTTCGATTCTCCACGTTGGTTTAGTGAAAGGGATGAGTGAGTGAGTGCCACTTCTCTTCTCCCGGCTTGAACGCAACCCGCACCAGCAGGAAAGTACTCCCTCCGTTTCAAATTACTTGTCTTGGATTTGTCTAGATACGGATGTATCTAGACTCATTTTAATGCTAGAAAAGGGAAGCCGCGTCCCTTGGTTGTGTGTTCTTTCCCTTGGCGCACAAGCAAAAATGAATGGCCTCTCATTCTCATTTCCACTATCTTTCTTTCTTCAAAAAGGATTCTCCTCTTGTCACGCATCTGTCGGTTCTCTACAGCAATCTTACCGCAATTCACAGCGAGATGATTCCGCGGCAACCTAGCCATTTCCAATGCGAACCTCTAAAACAAACACGATTTTTATCCGCGAGCAGTTATATGGGAGACCGCATACATTTCAAACTAGATTTAAACATGCTAGACGACTTTCATACGAACCGGACGATTTTCATCGAAACCGGACCAAAACCATTACATTTTCGACATATTTCAACTAAACTATAGCGGGCTAGGCATTTTGTAACATGGTCTAAATGATCGCCAACCACGGCGGCGCCCGTTTCCCACGACATGTCTTCCTGATGTTAGGCAACCTCACCGGCCGGTCGTGAGCCCCGAGAAGTGAAGCTGCGGAAGGGGAAGTATAGTAGTGGCCTTCCTCAGACCCAAGCCTGCGACGCGACCTCGCTCGCCTGCTCGCCGAAGATTTGCCCCTTCGCAAGACGGTGCTTGTCGAGGAACACCAACACATGCGGTGTCGGCTGCTCTTTCACGGGCGAAGGAGCCACGGCTCGTCGCGAACCTCCATCGACTACTGTTTATCCATGGGCTCCTGTTCATCCAGCCTCCATCGGCTACTGTTCAACTAGCCCTCCACGGGCTACTGTTCTTCTAGCCCTCCACCGGCTACTGTTCAACCAGCCCTCCACGGGGTCCTATTCATCCACCCCCAACCGGCTTGATCGGGGTCCTGTTCATCCAGCGGCAACGGCTTCTACTATCACGGGGTCTTGTTCATCCAACCCCCATCGGGAACTGTTCATCCAACCCCCAACAACGCTCACTGTTCATCAAGAGGCAGCAGGTTCGATCGACTTCAGTTAGCAGCAGTAGCGAAGGAATCGCTCGATCGGGTTCAGTTAACAGCCAGGGATCGATGATCGCTTGGGTTCAGTAACGCATAGCCAGTGCAATCGCTCAGGTTCAGTTAGAGCCCAATGCCTCGCACCCACGCATGTACGTGTACGAGAGAAACGCGCAATCCCTCCGTTCATCGCTCGGCCCCGACCACCCACCATAACTGGGAACTCCCTGATATTTTCCTCGCCCTAACTTCTACCACGGTCTTTTCCGTCATGGACGGCCTAAAGAATGTCATGCAGCTGTGTCTCCGGCCCGCCCAGTACGAAAAACCCATTTTCTATCATGATTTTTTGTCATAAAAGTAGGAGCCCACCACATCTATGATGATACCAGGTTTTGTCACAATTATCGTCATAGAAGTGTCATGAGCATGACAGAAAAAAAATTCATTCGAACAAAATGTCACGGATGTGCCTTTTTTTGTAGTGTTGATGAGAGCAACAAACGCAAGCGAACTATTGATTTGGATGATGATGATGAGGAGGCATCAAGTGATGATGGCAAGAGAAGCCCTACACCAAACTCGGTTTCATACTCCAAGCCAAAAAGACTGGATGGATGCAAGAAAGACGCAAAAGAAAAGAAGAAGAGGAAAGGAGATGACGAGCTCAAAAATGCTATGGAAGCTATTATGAAGGCAAGAAAGGAAGCAAACGAGGCGAGGAACATGGCAAGGAACCAAGATGCCGCGACCGAGGAGAGGAGGTTGGCGGCTGAGGAGAGGAGGGTGGCGGCCGAGGAGAGGAAGGTGTCATTGGAGGAGAGGAAGGTGGCCATGGAGGAGCGAGCTAGATTGTTGGAATGGGAGAAGTACTTGTTCTTCATGGACACATCTACTCTTGATGAGAAGCAAAGTAGTACGTCAATCTTGCCCGTGAAGAAGTCTTGGTCCAAAAAAGAGCCATGGTTGGCGGTGGCATGGGTGGCATGGGAGGCGGTGGCATTAGCGGCATGGGAGGCGATGGCATTGGCAGCCTGGGAAGCATTGGTGGTTTCGGAGTTACCATGGGCGGAATGAGTGGCATGGATGGCTTCGGAGCTACCATGGGAGGCATGGGTGGCTTCGGAGCTATCATGGGAGGCATGAGCTTTGCGTCTCTCATGGGAGGCATGGGAGCACCTCCAGGCGGCATGGGCGGAATGTCTCCTGGTGTGCCTCATCACACACCTTCCGTTAAAAATCTTGCCAACACCTTCCGAGCTCCACATGATAATGCGGCGTGCGACAATGAAGAGGAGGAGGAAGAATCGTCTTTGGATGACGAAGATGAATCGGAGGAAGAGGAGGACGAAGACGAGGATGATGCATGATTGTTGTGATGTGCCATTCGTTTGTGTGAACTTTGTCATGAACTTCGTTCGGATTTTAAACTTGGTTGGATCATGTTGTGGGCATGAATTTGAACTTTTATGTCATGAGCTTGTTTGGGTTTAATGTTTTTGTTTTCATGTTTCAAACATCATCATCTCCAAAACTCAACATATGGCAAGCGTCGGCTGCTCGCGTGCACTGCAATTTAGCGCGTCTGCTGGAGCGGCTCGCGCACGCTAAACTTTGCAGCGGCCGTCGGAGCAAGCGCACCGTGCCGCGCAAAAACAAGCGATCCACACGCTGTAAAAGGATTTTTAGAGCGCCGCGCTAGCGCAGCTATTGGAGATGCTCTAACGACCTTAACAGTACTAGAAACATCAGCGATCCCTGCAGAGAGAAACCCGGAATTGAGCCGGCCCACCGTGCCCCACCATCAGGCGCCGCGTCGGCTATTTGCCTCTTGCGGGCATCAAATAGAGTTGATCCCATGAGTCGGCATACTGCGACCCATTTATTTTTAATATTATTTATATAATAAAAAAACAGTCCAAATAGCCTAAAAAAATACCATTAGGCCGAAAAGCACGCGGGCCAAACGTGCCGCGGGCTGGCCTGTTTACCCTAAAGGGGCCGTGCCTGGTCCTGGGGCGCGCTTAACGGGCCCTGCCGTGTCGGCCCAGGTGGCCAGGTTTGACTGTAAGCAAACTACCACCCTGTCTCAAAAAGAAAAAAGAAAAAAGCAAACTACCACCCTTCCCCTAAAAAAAAAGACCACGAAAAGAAAAGAAAAACTACCACCCAAAGGGAATCACGCTGCGCGAGCGCGAACCGTATCCAGCCATCCAGCGTCTTCTCCGCCCAAAGCCAACAAATTTCTTCCGCCATCGCATTTCAAAAACCCAAATCCCCAAACCCTTGCAGCCGGTTCCGTCAGCGGCGGCCACCTGCCCCCATGGACGGCGGTGACCACGGGCACCGGTGCAGGTGTCCCCATGGACCGCGGTGCACCCGCGGACCGCGCCATGGAGGCCTCGCGGCGGCGGCCCTGGACCCCCGTGTGCGGGCCTTCCCCATGGATGCCGCGACGCAGGCCATGTACCGGGAGCACGGCATGGACCCGGTCGCCCTCGAGTCCGACGTCACCACCGCCATGACCTTCCTCCACTATGTCCTCCCCAAGCCCTTCCTCTCCAACCGCGCCGCCCTCTCCGCGGCCTTTCTCCCGGCCCAGGACGACGGCGGCGTCGACCGCATCAGCGGCCTCCCCGAGGAGCTCCTCCACAACATCGTCTCCCGCCTCCCCGCCAAGGACGGCGCGCGCACCGCCGCGCTCTCCTGCCGCTGGCGCCGTGTCTGGCTCTCCACCCCGCTCGTCCTCGTCGACGCCGACCTACTACCCGCTGGATGCGGCTCCAGCCTGCGGGTCGAGCGCGCCCACGCGCAGCGCGTCGAGTCCGCCATCACCCGCATCCTCGACGCGCACCCGGGCCCCTTCCGCTTCGTCCACCTCATCTCATGCCACATGCAGGAGACCCCCGGCCTGCTCGCGCGCTGGCTCCAGCTCCTCGCCGTCAAGGGCGTCCGGGAGCTCATGCTCGTCAACCGCCCGTGGCCGCTCGACATGGCCCTCCCCGCCACCTTCTTCGGCATGGCAACCCTCACCCGCCTCTACCTTGGCACCCTTGCCTTCCCTAACACGGCCGACCTCCCGCGCGGAGTGTCATCCCCACACCTCCGCGAGCTGGGCCTCTTGGGCATGGCCATTATGAACCGGGACATGGACTTCGTCCTCGCCAGGAGCCCTGTGCTGGAGATCCTCTGCATCCAGGCCAACGTTCTGCTCAAGTGGCTCAGCCTCGTCAGCCGCAGCCTCCGGTGCGTGCAGATCATAGAAGGCATCGATCTGAATATCGTCGTCAAGAACGCCCCTAACCTTGAGAGGGTCATCATCTGGACATCATCGGCCCGCGATGGCCTGCACAGGATGGTCAAGATCGGCCATGCCCCTGCGCTGAGCTTACTTGGCTACTTGGAGCCGGCACGACACCTGCTAGAGATCGGCAACACCATCATCAAGGTGCAAAGGGCTCTCACAAGTTTCCATTTGTTCGATATCTATGCCAATGGGTGAACTTTCCTCACAAAATTGGTGCATTGCAGGCTGGGACGAAGGCAAGCCCAAGCACCACGGTCCCGAGCGTTAGGATCCTCAGCTTAAGAGTGTGCTTTGGTGTCCGCAACGATGCTAAGATGCTGCCGAGCTTCCTCAGATGCTTCCCCAACGTCGAGAGGCTACATCTCGAGGTGAGAGTGAGACCCCCTCACTTATCATCAGTTCATCACCCCTGCATCTGTAATTCTGTATGTGTTGTCGATGCATCATTGTGGAGCTGAATAAGTGTTTACTGATTTCACCAAATTACAGTCCAATGAGACTGATGAGCCCACAGGCAAGCTCAACAACAAGTTTTGGCACGAGGCCGGTGCCATCGAGTGCATCCAGTCACACCTTAAGCTGATGGTCTTCTACGCCTTCCGAGGGGAGCGTGGCGAGCTCTCCTTCCTCAAGTTCGTCCTGGAGAGCGCTCGGATGCTGACGAAGCTGGTGATTGTGTTCTGCAAAGGGAGCTTCGCTTCCATGGACGAGGCCAACTCCAAAGTGAAACCTCTGTTCGACGCAAGATGGGCCAGCCGAGGCTGTTCACTGGTGCTCTTTGAGAGTCCACTCGTAACGGGAGATGACAAGTGGGTGCTGAACTTCGAGAGAGGATCTGATTTCTCTACCACGGACCCGTTCGCGTGCACTGCTGCTCTTCAGGGCTGCGTCGTCTGAGGAGAAGGCCGGTGCTAACTCAGACTTGGAGAGAGGTTTTGGTTTTTGTACCAGGAGCCCTTTTGATTTCATCATCAGACCAAGGTTAATTTATACTATATGAACAAAGAACATGGTCTGTGGCTTTGTGCTCTGTTGCGGTGTCTACGTGCAAGGCACTGTTTTGACTCTTAAGCTTGGGTTGCTGAAACCTACAATTTCTGCTGATTGTGTTGCTGAATGCTGGCAGACAGAGATATATTCGTGGGCCATTTCATGCTTTACTAATTTACTTTAGCATATTATTCTATGAAAAGTGTGCTCTGTCTGGTGTGCCCTGGTTGATTGTGCTCGTCTGGAATGTCAATTTACCATCATAAGTCTGCTATCTTATGTGGTCTTGATGAGTAGGGATTCACAGACGAGTGGGATTTGTAGTCGAATTCCTGTCTATCTTAACTTCTGAAGGTCCTGTCCATACCACAGCAGCATATCCAATATAAGTTGATGTTTGTCACGAACAGCGGTCAAGACAGGAAGTGGCTGTTGGAACTCCTCGAGTTGGAGTACCGTGAAAAATAAGCTCAGTACAACAAACATTCAGAGAATGATGGATGTGTAGAGAGTCCATTCATAGATGTGCACGGCAAATCATTTGCTTTCCTCTGGCATCAGGGCATCTCCAACGCCGGTCCCTAAAATGGACACAGTATTTTGTCCGTGGTCTGGTCTGTGAACGGTGATGGGGAAGCCTGCCATCCAATAACGCCCGCACATATTTTAAACCGGATTTAAACAAATCAGACGAATTTCATGCCGGTTGATTTTCATTTAAACCGAACAACATTCTTTACATTTTCAACATCTTTCATTAAACAAAAGCTCTAGACCCTAGCCTAGTCTAAATCTTGGTTAGCACCCATCCTCCACGTCCTTGTTGTTCCCTTCCAAGTCCATGTCAGACGATCGTGAATACCGTGAAGTGAAGGTGCGGTCACCGGCGTAGAAGAGTAGGACATGGGACACAGACTGACCCACATGAGACACGAGGCACCATTGTCTCCCATGCCCTACTCCTCCTCGCCGGAATACGTGACCTGGCCATTGCTGGTGGAGGTGAGGTCAACTATGGTGTGTATGGGCCGGCCTCGTGGTCGTAGCCGCGAACGAGGCACGGTTGTTGGTGCAAATGATGCGCATCTGCCACGTTCTTGTCTGTGATCGCCGGCGCCGCAGCGCCGCCAGCGCACCGCCGGGGCACAAATTTCGGGTTCTCCGCGGCCATGGTCGTCACGGCCTCCGCGCTCGCGCACTCACCGTAAGATCTAGCCTTCCGCCAGCCGGTGATGCGTGAGGTCAAGGTTGTAGCGTTGCTCCTCCTGCGCATACTGAAATGCCAACACTGGCTGCTCCTCCGCCATGACGGCCTCGAAGTGCGCATGCGCCTGCTCCATGTTAAGGTTAGCATGAAATGGCGCAAGTAGGGGCGTTGGCTCGCCGTCGGATACCTTCGAGGAGCTGGCCGCATGCCGGCCTCTAACCGCCTCGCACGCCAACCCTACAATCGGCCACAAGGGAGGCCAGCTCATGCTTCTGCTTCGTCGAGAGGCTCTCTCACAACGCGCTAGAGCTCGCGATCATGACGGAGGTGGTGTGCAGAAGAGGACGTGAAGCGGACGTGGTGTGGTGTGTGATACGTCTCGAACGTAACTATAATTTATGAGGTATTCATGCCATGTTTACAACAATTTTATATGGTTTTGGTATGATTTGAGTGGAACTAAACCGGACTGACGCTATTTTCAGCAGAACTACTGTGGTGTTGTTTTTTGTGCAGAAACAAAAGTTCTCGGGAAGGGCTGAAAATTTACGGTGATTTTTTATGGACCAAAAGAGACCCCGGAAGCTTCGAGGAAGGACCAGAAGCCTCACGAGGAAGCGACAAGCCTGGGGGCGTTCCCTCCCCAAAGGGCGCGCCAGGCAGGCTTGTCGCTCCCTCGTGGCCCCCCTTGACGTGAAACCAATGCCAACAAATCTTATAAATACCAAAAAACCAGAAAGAAACCTAGAACTTCCGCTCCTCCGCCACAAGCCTGTGTACCGAAGCAATCTCATCTGGAGGCCTTCTCTGGCACCCTACCGAAGGGAGAAATCATCACCGGAGGCAATCTTCATCATCCCGGCGGTCACCATGACGACGAGGGAGTAGTTCACCCTCGGGGCTGAGGGTATGTACTAGTAGCTATGTGTTTGATCTCTCTCTCTCTCTCTCTCTCGTATTCTTGATTTGGCACGATCTTGATGTACCACGAGCTTTGTTAATATAGTTGGATCATATGGTGTTTCTCCCTCTCTATCTTGTTGTGATGAATTGAATTTTTACCTTTGAGATTTCACTATTATCAGATTGAATACTTTTATGGATTTGAGAACACTTGATGTATGTCTTGCATATGAATACCCGTGGTGACAATGGGTATTATACTTATTCACTTGATGATGTTTTGGCACTCAACTCGCGGATTTCCGAGGTGACATTGGGGTAATCTATGCATAGGGGTTGATGCGCGTTTTCATCCTACTTTCTTCGGTAGAAATCTCTGGGCACTCTTTGAAGTTCTTTGTGTTGGATTGAATATTATGAATCTGAAGTTGTTTGATGCATATCGAATAATCAACTCACGGATACTTGTGGTGACATTGGAGTATCTAGGTGACATTAGAGTTGGTTGATGTGTATCATATGTTGTTATTTTAGTACGAACTCTAGGGCTGCTTGTGACACTTATAGGAATAGCTCAATAGATTGATAGAAAAGGATAACTTTGAGGTGGTTTCGTACCCTACAAAAAATTTCATCTTATGTTCTCCGCTAGATAAGAAATTTGGAGTGACTCTTTGTCGCAAGTTGAGGATTGTTATATGATTCAGTTATGTTAGCACTGTTGAGAGATTGCACTAGTGAAAGTATGAACCCCATGCCTTGTTTTCAAGCATTGCAATACTGTTTGTGATCCATTTTATCACTTGCTACCTTGTTGTTTCTATATTTTCATATTATACAAAAACCTATTTACTATCCATACTACACTTGTATCACCATCTCTTCGCCGAACTAGTGCACCTATACAATTTACCATTGTATTAGGTGTGTTGGGGACACAAGAGATTTCTTGTATTACAGGGCTGTTCGCGAGAGACCACCTTCATCCTATGCCTCACACGGATTGATAAAGCTTAGGTCATCCACTTGGGAGAAAATTGCTATTGTCCTACAAATCCCTGTGTTTGGAGGCCTAATACGAGTCTACAAGAATAAGTTGTGCAGTACACATCAGTGTGGTTTGTGCTGAGCGTGGCTTCGTTTAAATAGAATATGCCGACAAGGCCAAGCGACGAGGTGTGTCAATGCGGGCACTAGAGTGGGTTACTTGCCTGACGCACATGTTTAATGCTAGCAGGCAGATGGATGGGAAACCTGTTTGAATGTAGTAGATATTTGTTCCGCCCCGTCCAGTCACGTTACTCCATCATTGAACAAGTGTGGAGATCGGGATGTGCCTGTTAAAAATATGCCCTAGAGGCAATAACAAAGTGGTTATTATTATATTTCCTTAATCATGATAAAGGTTTATTATTCATGCTATAATTGTATTGGTCGGAAACTTAAATACATGTGTGAATACATAAACAAATACCAAGTCCCTAGTAAGCCGCTACTAGACTAGCTTGTTAATCAAAAGATGGTTAAGGTTTCCTGACCATAGACATGAGTTGTCGTTTGATAACGGGATCATGTCATTAGGAGAATGATGTGATGGACAAGACCCATCAGTTAGCATAGCATATGATCGTTCAGTTTATTCCTACTACTTTCTTAATGTCAAATTCATGTTCCTTCGACCATGAGATCATGCAACTCCCGGACTCCGGAAGAATGCCTTGTGTGTATCAAACGTCACTTCGTACCTGGGTGATCATAAAGGTACTCTATAGGTATTTTCGGAGGTGTCTGTTGAGTTGGCATTGATCGAGATTGGGATGTGTCACTCCGTATGATGGAGAGGTATCTCTGGGCCCTATCGGTAATACAACATTATAAGAAGCTTGCAAGCAAAGTGACTAAGAAGTTAGTTACAAGATGATGTATTACAGAATGAGTAAAGAGACTTGTCGGTAACGATATTGAACTAGGTATGGAGATACCGACGATCAAACCTCGGGCAAGTAACATACCGACGGACAATGGCAACTATGTATGTTGTCATAAAGGTTCGACCGATAAAAATCTTTGTAGAATATGTAGGAACCAATATGGGCATCCAGGTCCCGCTATTGGTGAAAGTGCATTATATCGACTAGACGGGGGTGAATAGGCGATTTTTACAAATTCGTCACTGAGGAATTTCTAGGTGAAGAAATTCCTAAGCAATGACACACTAGCAACGGAATAAGTACTCATGTATAAACAGAACAGAGCAGCAACATAGTCATCGTGATGAAATGAAAACAAGCACAGAGTACAGATAGCGTGAAAACAGGATAAGCAGGGTGAAGACTAAGTGACTGAAGAATTAGGAATGAGGAATTTGAGAAAATCGTCAGTCAAAGTCTTCAAACAGTAATGATCAGGTACATCAACACATGAATGTGGAAATGAAAGGGTTGAGGAAATAGAACCAGCTGGCTTGGTGAAGACAATGATTTGGTAGACCAGTTCCAACTGCTGTGACAGTTGTACGTCTGGTTGGAGCGATTGAGTATTTAAACTCGAGGACACACAGTCCTCACCATATTCTCACTACAAAAAAATACACTTCCGTGATGATACGTGTTTGTCACAGTATGTCGCGTTTTTTGTCATGCATGTACATCCATGACGATTTTATGACAGAATCAAGATAGTCATACCTGTGCTGTCGTAGAAGTGTTCCATGACATTACCAAAATTATCATCATGGAAGTGTCCACTTCCATGACGATAAATCGCGCGTCACAGAAGTGCTTTCGTCAAGGGTGACCGACATGTGGCATCCATCGTAACGAAACGCCGTTAAGCTATCGGGTCGGGTTTTGGATCCGATAACCTGTTAACAGCCCCGACCAATGGGGATTTTCCATGTGTAAAATCATCATTGGCTGGAGGAAACACGTGTCGGCTCATCGTTGGGACAGATGTCATCCACTTATTCGACGGAAGGCGCCTATGACACGTCGACACGTGGCACGATCCAACAGAGGCCCATTCCTGTGAAAAGGCCGGCCCGTTTGACTTGGTCAAAAGGTGGCGGGCCGGCCCATGGAAAGCCTGTTAACGGCCTGTTCGCATATAGCCAATTTACAGCCCGCTAACCCAAGGCCCATTACGCCCTTTCTGAATTAGGCCCAGTAGCGTCATCTGGGCCATCCAATATGATTCCAGCCCATTTTCACTTCTGGCGCATGTATGGCCCATGACGTCTTTCGGCCCATATGAGGCCCTATGTAACTCTTGGCCTATTAACGGCCCGTGGTGGAACTGGCCCATAATGAAGAGTGTATCACTTTACACCCATTAACGGCCCATGGTGAAACTGGCCCGTAATGAATAGTGTATCACTTTATACCCATTAACGGCCCATTATTCCGTTGGGCCGTTTCCAGCCCATGTTATCTTTCGGCCTTCTCAGAGCCCATTTATTCTTGTGCTCATTTCCAGCATTCGTTTACTTACAGCCCGTTACTGTCATTTTCTGCTTATGGGCCAAATTCAGCCCGTGGTTACAGTCGGCCCGTTTGTGGTCCGTTAATACGTTGGGCCGTTTTCATAGCGTCATCAAATATGGCCTATTAACGATGGCCCGTTATGGTCGGCCCATGAACGGATGATTCCAATTCTAGCCTGTTTACGGCCATAATGCGGTCTGTTTGGCCCATGTTTGGCCAATCGATCATACGACCCGTATAAGGCCCATTGACGATACGGCCCGCAGAAGGCCCATTGTTTCTACGGCCTGTAGGAGGCCCATTGTTTCTACTGCCCGTAGAAGGCCCACTATTTCTACGGCCAGTAGGAGGCCCAGTGTCACTACAGTAAATATTAGCCCATGGTTATTGTGGCCTAGTTTTAAAAAACAGGTTATTGCAGCCACTAGCAAACCGCGGAAAAATAACTGCAATGACTACAAGCAAACAAAACAAGACAACAAGGAAATAAATAAGCAAGCAACTAACGCTAGGCTATCAAGGCTATTACACATATTACATCCACTGGGCATCAAAGTTCGCCACCAGTGCAAATATAGGGAACAAAGCAGCATATCATATACACTGGTTGTCAAAGTTGGCGACCAGCGCAAATAAACGCCGCAGCAAAACAAATCCAGAACTGAAACCACTTCAGAAGATCTCCAGAAACAATATCCTAGGTACCCATAATGCTGGCAAGATGCTTAGCAAGCTTATTAACTTTCTCTTGTTTGGCGCTTAAATCCTCCAACGCTTGCTGTTGCACCAGAAAATATGCATCTGAATTCTGCAGGGACTTCCTCAGTCCTTCAGCTTCCTGTTGCAGCACATCTGATCGATGTCTTTCAACTTGAAGTTGAGACGCAAGAAGACGAACTGATTCAGGCAGCGAGTTCGAAGAGCTTGTGCCAGCAGTAGTGGTCAGTAACTCGAACACTACATCAAGACATGACTTTTGGGTTCCCTCACTGTCGTCAAGATAGTTTTTATCAGCTTTCTTGGAGACCAACAGGGATGTCTCACTATCTTGAACCTTATCTGCATTACTTCCTTTACCATTGGATAACGCGGTACTGTTCTCCAATATTTTGTCCGCATTCTAAAAGAGAAACAAGCAGACACATCACATGTTTACCATGTTGTATATGAAACTCATTTTGGTAAATGAGTTCAGTAGTAAAGTGGACATGATAACAACATGAAACAAACATATATCTATGTACCACGGTCACTTTATGGTCTATATCATTCTAGTTTTTGTTGCCAAATCAAGATAGAGACACCGTTCAAATAATATTTGTTCAAGACAAAGCAGAATAGACATAATATAAGTGTGGGTAACTATAGAGCAATAACAACACTTGTAATGTGCATGGCATGAGAGCATAACTGTTTATTCAATTGAAACTGAAATCAACATAGAGTAGGTTACAACAGCAAACCAATTTAAGAAACAGGTTTAAAACATACCTGTTGTGCCATTGGAGTTTCAATTCCATCAAATTTGAAAATAGTTGGTATGAGTAAATACAGTAATGCAAGAGCAAAGGAGTATGAACCATAGCTACAGAACCTGACCTTAGAACAAATCTTCTTCTCCTTTAAGCGTTGAGTTGGGATTCGGAGTGGTGGTCCTCGTGCTTTGGGCACTACAGTTCCCTTACTAACTGCTCGTGTTTGGGTGCTCTGTGGTGGAGATGGTGCTGTGTCAATTGGAACTGGGTTACTATCTGCCGGGGTTGGGGTTAGAAGGGGTTTAGCTGGTTCTCTGTCCAACTGGGTAGGGGTACAATCTGCGAGAGTCTGGGTTATGTGTGGTGGATCTGGTCCTTGGGCAAGTACAACCGTGGTTCTATCTGCATCAACTGGTAGCACTATCTTTTCTGAAGACCGTGTTGTTACTCCCTTAGATACTGCCATCACGCTCTCCAATTCAAATGGCTGATAAACAAGAAAAGTAATTGAAAGTATAGACATTGTATGATAGACAGGTGCAATGGATAGTGGGGAATAAAAGAGGGCATGAAATAATTCATATTTATGTTGTCTAACCAAACAGGATAGCATGACACAATTTCACATATATGATGGCTAACTAAACAGGATAGCATGACACAATTTCACATTATGATGGCTAACTAAAAAAGATGGAAAGACATAGTTCAAAATATGAGACTATGTAAACAGGATGACATGACATAACTATATAATGTGTTTATTAAATAGGTTGGCATGCCATAATTCACATACGTTCACGGATAGAATGCCATAATTCAAAATATGATGACTATAAACACTAAACAGGATGAGATGATATAACTATATGATGTCTTTATTAAATGGGTTGCCATGCCATAATTCAGAAAGATGATGTGTATGTACTATGTAAACATGATGGCATGATATAATTCAAATATATGATTTATATAGTAAGCAAGTAAGCAGATGGCAATCCATATATGATGTAAAAACTAAGCAATGCAAGACAACATGCATGACATGGGTAATATAACCCTGCCAAGTTTAGGCATAGACCTTAGGGGGGAAATAGGACTAGTCATCAGTCTCTGAATCCTCCTCTGAGGAGCTCTCTATAACCAGCAAGATGTTTGCTTCAGCAGGTAGCATTGTCTGCTCTGAATACCTTGTTTTCACTTCAGATACTTCCATCACCGCTTCAAATGGTTGATGCACAGGAAGAGTAGTTGAATATACAAACGTTGTCGACAAATGGAACACGTAATACAAAAAAATAATAGCATGATATAATTCACATACATGATGGTTGGCTAAACAACATGGCATTGCATAATTCACATATATAATGCCTTTGCAACAAGATATCATTGTATAATTCACATATATAATGTCTTGCAACAAGATGGCAATGCATAATTCACATATATGGTAATTAGACACTGAACAGGTGGCATTCACACTAAGCATGTCTAAACTAATCAAATGACATAGCAATATGAGACACCATACGCACGATATGAGCAACATAACCCTGCCAAGTTAGAGCATACACCTCGGGGGGGGGGGGGGGGGAATAGGACTGGCCATCTGTCTCTGAATCCTCCTTTGAGGAGCTATCCGTAAACAGCGAGATATGCGCTTCGTCAGATAGCATAGTCTGCTCTGAAGACCTTGTTTTCACTCCAGAATTTGCCATCACCGTGTCAAATGGGTGATGCACACAAAGAGCAGTTGAATGTACTAACATTGTTGACAAATGTAATATGTAACGGAAAAAAAGGATGGCCTGATATAATTTACATATAAGATGACTAGCTAAGCAGGATGGCATTGCAAAATTCACATATATGATGCCTGGCTAAACAAGATGGCGTTCCATAATTCACATAAACGATGAATAAACTAAACAGATGGCATTCGCACAAAGGATGTCTAAACTAAGCAGATGACATATTTGATGTATAAACCAAGCAATGCAAGACACCATATAGATATAACCAACATCATCATGCCAAGTTAGAGCGAAGACCTCAGGGGGTAAATAGGAGTTGTCTTCTCCTTCTGAATCCCCCTCAGAACAGATATCTTCCTCTCAATTACAATCCGAAATGCGTGGAGGGGGCTGCCTTTGCGCCTACCATGGAGCGACGTCTGCATGAAATTTTATTGCCACGCAAGGCTCGTCTCTTTTGCTCTACATGTTCAGTTCCATTGTTTACAATAATTGTCATGCATAGGAATAAAACATAGTGAGATTATGTAAGGAGTGCATGCAGAAATCCAGAGTGATGGTAGCAACCTGTGGATAGAGCCAAAACCAATAATAGCAGGCAGATAATGACTTCAGTTAAAAAATACAGATAATGGCTTCTTTACTGTTTGTTTCCCACCTAACATGAAACTCATAATAGACACCGGAGATTAACCAGATAGTAGATAGATACTATTGATAGCGGCCCTGATATGTACCCCACAACCATTTAAAAACTCAAGTTTGACCATTAGTTTGGAGCTGACTTAGAGTCTAATCGGTGAACAGGACGATAAAGTAGCATATAATATTAAGTGATGCATAACGTAAGCAGACACGAAAGAGTGCGACCTCTCTTGCAGACCCGTGTAGTCCTCGAGGTCATCTGCTTGGTTGATGATGGTAATGCAGTTTTCATGGCTGCCAGCGGCGGGGAAGAAGATCTGAGGCGGCGAAAGACAATCTGGAGGCCGGATCCCTGCTGTGCTGGACCCTTCTGTTGTTGGAGCAGCTGAGCTGGGGTGGACGACGGCGCAGCAGGAGCAGGACAAACCACACAAGGTTTTCTTTGACAACTATTTGTAAGAGAAGTAATTCTGTAAGGGCTCGTTTGAATTGGAGGATTCCAACAATGCAGGGATAGGAAATAGACATGAATAGGATAGGAATGCACGTGCAAAACAGAGAATTTAAAAACACAGGATTTCTGCCAATCTGGGTGTTTGATTCACAATAATTGGAAGATCACGGGATGCAAAGAAGCATGGTGAGATTAAGTCAAACCACAAGAAAATGTACGGTTATAATGCTATTATGCTACTATCTCTTAGTCTTGTGCTTCATGAATAGGAATTTGAAAAGGAGGACAAGTGAAAATTAAAATTCCTACATTTTTTATTTCAAGGAGACACTAAAGGAACAAATCCGTGTGCTCAGTGGACAATATATATAACATGTAGAGTAAAAAAGAGATGCAACAAGTGTACAACCTCTTTGGCGAAGCCATGTCGATCTCAGCGTGATTGGGTTGGCCGGTGAGGATGCTCCGGCTGACTTTGCTGTCGGAGGAGGGGAAGAAGATCTTAGGCGTCTGGAGATGGAGCCCGAGGTACTGCTCCACTGTGATGGAGGGTTTCGTCTTTGGACCAGCTCCGGTGAGTTGTACGACGCCGAGGCTGAAGCAGGACAAGAGAGACAACGAACAACGTTAACCTGACTGGAATTCTAATAGCATCTCCAATACATGACGTAAAATACATAACCACAAAGTGCTAGATGTAAAATACATCAGCCGCTCATCTCTGAACTTAACTGTCGAAACTGAACTTAACTGTCAAAACTGAACTTAACTGTCGAAACTGAACTTAATTAACTGCGAAACTGAACTTAACTGTCAAAACTGAATTTTGCTGTCGAAACTGAACGCACTAGCAAGGTGAGGCTACACGTCGGTCGACTGACTTTTTCATCTCTGATCAGTCGATTTTGCAGCCGTTGGATACGAAATCAAGGGCCTGCGCTTCATCTTCAACCTCCACCCCCTTGAGCCGCCAGCCACCACCGGCCAAACAGCAGCCCCCCGCCGCCCGCGGCCGGCAGTGCGCCGCCCCGCCCGCCCTGAAAACACTCCCCACCATCGGTCCGCCGCCGCCCCGGCCATCCCTTTAGCCCCCCCCGTGCCGAGCTTTTTCTCCGGTGATCCCCACGCCACCGCCCCGCCAACGCCCCGCCACCGCCGGCGACCACCGCCCCCATCCTGAACCCTAAGATAGATAGTGTGGTACCTCTCCAGTGAGCCCCCTCCCCGCTGCGGCTGGTTCTTCCTTCACCCCGGCGAGCCCCCACCCCCCATTCCCTGAAAATCGACTGACCCAAAAGTCGATTCAGTCGACTGAAGTGTAGCTAAATCGAAGCAGCATCACAAGCAAGAGCAAGAGCGAGAGCAGCAGCGCGAGCAAGAGCAATAGCAAGAGCATACCAGGCAGGGGACCGAGAGCAAGAGCAGAGCAGCAGCGCGAGCGAGAGCTAAAGCAGCAGCAGCTCCTACTGATGTGGACGTCGCCATCGAGGGAGCGACACCATGGAGGAAGTGGCTGGAGATGACGCCGTGGATGGAGCCGCGCCGTGTCGGCTCGGGACCGAGCGCCGGCAGCACCGTAAGATCGAATCAAGAAGAAAATGCGGCGATTAGTGTACAACCTCTTTGGTGGCGCCGATTAGGCCGCAGGTTCATCCGAGGAAACGGTGATGATGATGCTCTTCCGATGGTGCAGGTGAAGACGGCGGTGTGGGAATGGAGGTGGCGCGAAAGACGAGGGAAACATCGGGGCAGCTCCTTGGAGGTGGAGGACGGGGTGGCTGAACCGGCGGGACGATGAGATCGACGACAGATCCTCATCCGGTACGGTGGATGAGGGACGTCGAGGTGTTGCTGTGGACGAAGAGGCTCCGACTGGGTGGCGGACGGAGCAGGGTGTGGGGTTTCGTCGCGGGTTTTCGTGACCTCGGTGTACAAATGGGTGGGTGGATGGGATGGCAGTGGGGAACCATTGCTTAGAGACGCGCTTGTCCGAAATGTGGGGTAACTTACGAAAGTACCCCCCACCGATTTGAGGCAGTTCTTTCGGTTCAGGGGTACCACGGGCATTTCGCGTGTCGGGATTTCATAGGAGGTGGGAGTTTTCGTGCACGTTGTAATTTCGGAATAGCAAGGCGCGGGTTGAGATGGAGGGAGTTGTCGGAGCACAACGAAACAAAGATATATCTTAAATATTTCGGGCTAACAAGGTGCGGGTTGAAATTTCTGGACAAGCCTAACGTGTATTGTACCAAATCAATGCGCACTACAAATGTCATTCAAAACTTTGAATTCATGTTATGTTCAATTAAAATATTTCGCTACGTGTATAATGCATGCAACCTACTACTCAAATGAACGTTTTAGTGCATTCCAAACGTATATACTACCGCTTCAATATGAACTAAATTTGAATTCGTTTCTCTATTTGAATAAGATCTACAGTAATGATTGTTGTGAAGTCAACGCATTTGAATTCGTTTATCTGTTTTAATAAGATCTACAATCATCATTATTGTCAAGTTAAACCATCGTTTGTGTATTATCTTCATAGCACACCACATGATTAGTCTCGAGTTACATATGAACTATGTGTACTATATGAACTCGAACTAGATTTTTTGAATCCACTTTATTTTGATTTCAAATCACATTACATTTATAGCTCTAGCTAGATCTTCATAATCTAAACCATGTCTCATATGTATAATGTGTTTATCACATTATGTATGGTGCCCCGCCCCCTACACCTACAAGTATTTAGATGTGAGTTGCAAACACCACACATTACCACAAATTCAAATAAAATGTGAGAATGTTCGATATATAGTATTGTTTAGATTGCTCGATATTTAGTTGTAAGCTGCAAACGCCACACATTATCACAAATTCAAATAAAATGTGAGATTGTTTGATGTATAGTATGGTTTAGATTGTTCCGCATTTAGATGTGAGTTGCAAACGCCACGCATTATCACATTATGGTATAACATGTGCACAGCACGTGTATCACAGCTATATTCATGCATGCAATGTTTAAAACACTATGATCTCCTATTCAAATATATGAATCCGCTTTCATATCAAATTATGATCTTTGTTAGTCTCTTACACCCACACAACCCTCTAACCTTTGTAGCTACCACTAACTTTCCCTCGTGCATGCACACGCCCTCCTCGCCCTCCCCCTCCCTTGGCATTCTATCCACCAGGCACATTCATTTTTTTCTTTAGGTCGTTCTCTCAGAGTCTCCACAACTCCTTTCCGACACACACCGATCGATAAACCTCTCCAGCGATGCCTGCCTACAACATACACACACACCTTCAATCTCCTCCTTTATGTGTCCTTGCCTCGTGTCTCTCATACGGTCAGACACACGTGTAAACTCTCGCCCCTCTTTTCATCGATCTCACAACCGCACACTCCTCCCCTATCTAGCTAGTAGTTGGGCCTCTCGCACCACCTCCTAGCTCCATTCTCTCTGTCTATCCGTCTCGTTGGGCCTTATTTGCCTCTAACTAATGGACGTACACCGACCGATCTCTCGCTATACATATAGCTAGCTAGGTCCTTATAACTCGTTTTTACCCAGACGTCGATCGATCTACCTCATTAGTTGTGTCTCTCCCTTCCTCCGACAAACAACAATTGATATACCGATCTACTTAGGTTTGCTTACCAAACACATGGTTCCCCTTCATCATCCATGGATGCGTCCCGACAGATCTATCACGCACAGGCACACACAGAAACACATCCCCACTCTTATTGATAACATTGCAGTTCCACCCTCAGTTTGTCTAGTAGGCCTCTCCCAACATCTCCGAGAAGCAACTCCATCACCCATCCAACACTCTACCCCTCTCCCTCCCTCGCCCTCCCTCTCTCTCTCCTCTCTCTCTCTGTCCCATCATATTTCCCGTCCTTCAGTTATGTATGGATGTCGACCGATCTCCCTCAAGACATAGCTGGGTCTCTGCTTCTCAACACATATACGTGTCGTTCTACCTCAATAGTTAGGCCTCTGCCTACCCCTCCCCCCACCCCTCCCCCCACACACACCGATACATCGAGCGCTCTAGTCATGTCTCCCTGCCACACACAAACTTGACATGTGCCCTCTAACATTCCGGTAGGCCAGTCGCCCTATATCTTTGACTTGCACACACACACACACACACACACACACACACAATTTCGATGGCTCTCTTCATCGATCTCGCACCCACCCACTTAATCTTCTCTTCGACTCTATCGATAGCTATGACCCCTCCCTCTCTTCTCGTGGATTGCCCGACCCTCTATGTATGATATGGATAGGCCTCCATTTCACACACATTGCATGCAAAATTTTGTTTGAGATGTCATCGACACATATTCCCACAAATAATTCACGAAATCAACCCCCCACCCCACCCCCACCCCCACCCCAAAACAAAAAACACTCACGAACGTGGTTTGTATCTCTCACACACACCCACGTAGGTGGGGGACGTGCACGAAGAGAAGAGGTGCATGCACGGTGCACGTACTCCCGTCTCTTTCCCAACCACACCCGCGCGGGTACACGCTGGAGCTCATTTCTGTATGAAAAAGGCAGCCCACATGGTAATTTGGCACGTGTACTGGTTGTCCACTTGGTGGAGGGAGGATCGTCTACCACGGGTGAACAAACAAATTGCGACTTGACGTGTTATGTTAAATTAAAAAAGAGGCAAACCATGTAGGGCCTACCTTAGAGGCAAGGCTCCATACACTAGAGTATTTTTTATGTGTCCTGTCAACTCACAGAACGAGGAGAAGCTTCCTTAGTACGTCGTCTCCCCCGCCCACGGAAGTGGTGGCTCGCGCGATGAGGTGAAGCTTGCTCCGCCTTACGCCCGCTCCCTCGTCCATGCGCGCGATGGCTCGCAGGACGAGGAGAAAAATTTACTACTCCCTCCGTTTACTCCTCGTCCCTACTACCTTGGTTATAGAGATTATATCATATTGTTTGGAATATATATGTCCTTTAGTAGATTTCAATATGAACTACTAGTACATACTCCAAACACTGATGTATATAGACATATTTTAGAGTGTAGATTCACTCATTTTGCTCCGTATGTAGCACTCTCCCTCGCCCGTCGACCCTCGTCCACGTGGTGGACGTGCAACAATTCAGTCGATCTCATATAGCCAGAACGATATATATACCGCACTACCATTATTGCTCGACTTCCCGAAAAGGCGAAGAGCCAATCACACAAGGTTAATATTTTGGAGATGTCAAGCGCAAGGTTATAGGAGAACGAGTTGTAGGTGCCGCGTCATTTATAAATAAAGTTTTTTTCTTCAGTGGCACGTACGCAATATGATAGGTTCATATGGAGAGAAAAGGAAACCGCTCCACTATATACATAGTCAGGACGGGCCAGCCTACACGGTTGCTTGCTGGGGTTGCTCTCTTCACACTCTCTCGCACAAAACGACTGTGGCCACATCTCTAACATCCCGGCGGATCACGTCCGCTTGGGGAAGGGGTGGATGCTTAGTGTAGATGCGGTGGCCATCACCGACGGCGAAAACCCACTGTCGGCACGTCCCGATCAGGGGTCCCCGCTGTTCTCTCTCACAAAGCCGGTGAGGTTGCCTTCGTCCCTTGCTCACTGCCGCGATGTGGGCAGTTGCCGCCTCCCGCCGCCCTCCTCAAGGTTGAGCTACGTCCCTCAGGTACAACTCCCTTTACAGCCGGCTTGCACCACTGCTCTAGCTGCCCACATCACTCCCTATGGATATTTCTCTACTTCTTTGTCCCGCACGTACCTGATACCTCTACTAGCTTCTACGTACTGTATTTGTGATGAGTTTATGTCTCATCAACTAGTCCCAGTAATCTTATTCTAATCACGCTTCTTCAATTTCTTTGCCACAGGGATGCTCATCTCGATTTTGGTGAAACTGCACAAAATGATCCGATGGTCAAAAGGTTGCAAACTTCATTTATTAGGAAGCTCGAACGCTACTAGCAAATTAAAGCCTGGTCAGGGTTCACGGTTCAAGGGCTAGGGACTGCATGGATCGTTTTTTTCTTTAGCTGCCTCTGTTCCAAAATAAGTGTCAACTTTAGTAGTAGTACAACTTTGTACTAAAGTTTGCACAGTTGAGACGCTTATTTTGGAACGGAGGGAGTACATATTTGCTATGATCTGTCAATCATTGAGATGCAATAGCATGCATGTTAGTCTCCTTTGTATTTGATGAAATGTTGCAACGGGCAACCTTGGACGCAAGATACATGTAACAGAAGCTGGAAGCTTTATAGCATTGTACAAATTTATCTCGCTGATAAATTACAGTACGTACTACCTCCATCCTGGTTTATAGGTCCCCTTCGTATTTTGTGTTAAATTTTGACCATAAATATAACTAATAAAATGTTATTGCATGTCATAAAAAATTATATCCTTGGATTCATATTGGAACATAGTTTTCAATCGTATAATTCTTGGTGACATGCGTTGACATTTTATTAGTTAAATCTATGGTCAAAATTTAACACTAAATACGAAGGGGACCAATAAACCAGGACGGAGGTAGTACTATACTAGTACTTCCTTCGTTCCTAAATATAAGTCTTTGTAGAGATTTCACCATGAACCACATGCAGATGTATATAGATGCATTTTAAGTGTAGATTCATTCATTTTGTTCTGTATGTAGTTCACCTAGTGGAATCTCTACAAAGACTTATTGTAACGCCCCGGATACAACTTTCCATATTCGTAACTCCAACTCTTGCCTTTTCCGGAGATGCGACATGATCTTTTGTTTTGCATTTTGTTCATGTCAGGCATTTCATCTCATGGCATCATGTGCATTTCATTCGCATGTTTTTTTTTCATAAAACTCGTAACCGTTCGTAGTTGCCGCCTCTCTCCTTGTCTCCGTAGCATGTCGTCAAACCGTTTGTCCTCTTTGACCATTTTCAGTCCAACCACACACTTGACCTCGTCCGCCTAACCCTTCTCTGCACATCCCGCAAACCCCTCGCGCGCGCGTCCGAAACTTACCCGAACCCGACCCGCTCAGTCTTCACCGTTGGGTCCGGATCATCTTCAAACATCCCTAAAATATCTTCGGTTTCTTACTTGACTTCCCTAACCTATTTATTCTCGGCCATTCGATTTTGATCGGAGGGACCGAATTAACCCCTACCCTAATCCTCTTACTGTATAAATAAACGCCTAACACTAGATCCTAGGGGCATGTCCCATCCATTCCCCTCCTTGCGCCGCCACTAGCTCCACCTGGTCTCCCCCTTCCTCGGGATCCCCGATCCAATCCATCCACCCCACCCGGCTGAACCAACCACCTCCTCGTTTTGCATCCCCGACCAACCAAGCAGCCCAGCCCCTCGCGTGCCTCCTTCCTCGAGCAGGAGTTCGACCTGCTGCCGGCGACCACCACCGGCGACAAGAACAAGACCGCTACCCCGTTCCCCTTCCCCTTCTTTTCCCTCTCTGGTTTCCTCTCCCTCTGCTCATCCCTCTGCTCGTTTCCTTTGGACAGGGGTCCTCCATGGACGAATGCCAAGGCTGCCAAGAGGATCCAGGCACCGCCGGCTTGCCTCTTCTCCGCCTCCCCTCGCCAAACCTGCTCCATTCCCGGCGCCCTCCGCCTCGTTTGCCGCGGGAGCTCCAAGCAGACGCCTTCCAGGGGACCTTGCGCCTGAGCCTCCTCGCTCTCTTCATCGACCCAGGGAGAGGAGCTCCTCCCGAAGCCCCTTTTCGCCATCGCCGTTTGGCGCCGTCGGTGAGTCGTCCACCAGGCCGTGCCCCTACTCCCTTCCCCGTTCCCTTCGTTGAAGCCCCCTCTCTTCCATCGCCTCACATCTCTCTCTGATCTCTCTTTCTCTGTCGACAGGAGCACCCCGCGCCATCGCCTCGCTGAGCTCTGCCTACGCCGGCGCCTCAAGCCACCATCGTTCACTCCAGATCCGGCCCCGCCGTCGGACCACGTCGCCCCAGTCCCGTTCCGGCCGGTCCCCGCCGAGGCCGCCTCGCCGGAGCCCCTACATCGCACCGCGGCTCCCCTGCTTTATCTGCTCTTGCCGCCTCTGTTCTTCAGAAACGAGCAGCAGCAGCTCGCCCGCCCCTTCGCCTGTTGACCGATCCGGCTGCTCACGTGGGCTGCAACCGCGGGTCGGCCTCCTCCGTGCCAAAGACCCAGCGCGCCCCTTCGCGGCCTGCCCAGCCACCTCCCCTCATCGACCGGGCGTTGGCCCATGGTGAGACCCCCAGCGCCTCTGCCCCTGTTGGCCCAGCCAGATTCGGCCCGTTTTCTGTTTTTTTCCTGTCCAGCGATTTTAGTATTTAGCAGCTTTGCAGAAAAACCCCTAAGAATCATGCATATAATAACTCATGAACCGTGCATCGGATTAAAATGATTCAAACATGTAAAATGCTTAGAATTTCATCTAGTTTCATATTTGGCCACTTTCATCCATGTTTGAAATGTTTAAATTGCTGTTTGCATTAATTTGCATAAATGACATGTTAAAATGATTTATTCCATAACTAAATAACCGTAGCTCAGTTTTAAATAAACTTTATATGTAAATGGGGTGGAAAAATGCCTAGTTTAACGTGGTGCATTTTATTTTCCTATTTAACAAAAAAAAATGTTTTAGGGCAGAACAGTACCAAAACTAAAACATGGACATGAGGATTTTTCGGAATTGTTGTTTGTTGTTCCGGCCTCATTTAAACTTGCCTAGATAGGTAGTTTTCATATGCTTCACCTCTTGCCATGTTTAACAACATTTAATATTGTTGAGTACCTAAACGAGAGCAAACTAAATAACTCGAATGTGGTGTTTCGTCAATATGCAACTCGTTGCATATTGAGCTCCACTTAACTTGTAGTATTGTTTGTTGCACTTTGCCATGTCATGCCTCTTTAAACCGGACATGCATCATGCTTGATTGTGCATCATGCCATGTTTATGCTTGTGCATTTACCATGTTGTTTGTTTCTTTCCGGTGTTGCTTCTTAGTCCCAGTAATGTTGCGATTGTGAGGATTCGTTCGACTACTCCCGTTCATCTTCTTCATGGACTCGGTCTTCTTCCTAGCGGGATTTCAGGCAAGATGACTGTCACCTTGGATCTTATTACTATCATTGCTATGCTAGTTTCTTCGTTCTATCGCTATGCTGCGCTACCTATCTCTTGTTCTTCAAGCCTCCCCAAATTGCCATGTCAGCCTCTAACCTTTTCACCCTTCTTAGCAAACCGTTGTTTGGCTATGTTACCGCTTTTGCTCAGCCCCTCTTATAGCGTTGTTAGTTGCAGGTGAAGTTGAAGATTGCTCCATGGTGGACAGGATTATGTTGGGATATCACAATATCTCTTATTTAATTAATGCATCTATATACTTGGTAAAGGGTGGAAGGCTCGGCCTTATGCCTGGTGTTTTGTTCCACTCTTGCCGCCCTAGTTTCCGTCATACCGGTGTTATGTTCCCGGATTTTGCGTTCCTTACGCGGTTGGGTGATTTATGGGACCCCCTTGACAGTTCGCTTTGAATAAAACTCCTCCAGCAAGGCCCAACCTTGGTTTTACCATTTGCCTCACCACCACCTATACCCTTCCCTTGGGTCGGCCAACCCAAGGGTCATCTTTATTTTAGCCCCCCCGGGCCAGTGCTTGTCTAAGTGCTGGTCCGAACCGAGTAGACTGCGGGGCCCCCTCGGGGAAACTCGAGGTCTGGTTTTACTCGCAGGATGTCTCATCCGGTGTTGCCCTGAGAACGAGATATGTGCAGCTCCTATCGGGATTGTCGGCGCATCGGGCGGCTTTGCTGGTCTTGTTTTACCATTGTTGAAATGTCTTGTAAATCGGGATTCCGAGACTGATCGGGTCTTCCTGGGAGAAGGAATATCCTTCGTTGACCGTGAGAGCTTATCATGGGCTAAGTTGGGACACCCCTGCAGGGTATAAACTTTCGAGAGCCGTGCCCGCGGTTATGTGGCAAATGGGAATATGTTAATGTCCGGTTGTAGATAACTTGACACCAGATCCGAGTTAAAACGCATCAACCATGTGTGTAGCCGTGATGGTCTCTTCTCGGCGGAGTCCGGGAAGTGAACACGGTTTTGGGTTATGTTTGACGTAAGTAGGAGTTCAGGATCACCTCTTGATCATTGCTAGCTTCACGACCGTTCCTTTGCTTCTCTTCTCGCTCTTATTTGCGTATGTTAGCCACCATATATGCTTAGTCGCTGCTGCAACCTCACCACTTTACCCCTTCCTTTCCCATTAAGCTTTGCTAGTCTTGATACCCATGGTAATGGGATTGCTGAGTCCTCGTGGCTCACAGATTACTACAACAACAGTTGCAGGTACAGGTTATGCGATGATCATGACGCAAGAGCGATGTTTGCTTGTTTGGAGTTCTTCTTCTGCTTCTTCTTCGATCAGGGGATAGGTTCCAGGTCGGCAGCCTGGGCTAGCAGGGTGGATGTCGTTTGAGTTTCTGTTTGTGTTTCATTCATAGTCGGATGTTGTTCTCACGTAAGATGATGTTGTATTCGTGTGGCATTGTATGCCTTATGTATGTATCCCTATCTATTATGTATGATGTAATGATATCCACCTTGCAAAAGCGTCTTCAAGATGCGCTTCTATCCTTGGTGGGACCTTCGAGTTCCTTTAGGATAGGGTCGCATCTTGGGCGTGACAAGTTGGTATCAGAACCAGGTTCCGACCATAGGAGCCCCCTTGATTGTTGGCCATTGTTGAGTCTAGAAGAAAACTATTTTGAGTCTTAGGATTATATATATCGGAGAGTAGGATTCTTTTTATTCCTCAGCCCCCTTCGTCGCTCTGGTGAGGATTCTCGACGTAGATGTTTTGTCTTTCCTCTCCTCAAATTTCACTAAAAAATTTTTTAGGATCACGCGGGTATCTTGGAATCGTTCCGATAGTCTTGTGACGAGAACATTGTTCTTGGTGCCTCCTGACATTTAGGGGTTGTGGCAGTGTCCCGGGGAGTTGAGCTCCGAGGTGTTGTCGTCATAATTTTATCGTTGCAGTTCTGGAATACCTGAGTTTTGCCGACATCGAAAATATCTTTTATGAAGTTGTTGGTGAGATAACCTCGACGCCACCCAGTACTGGGGAGTTCGGGAGTATTGCCATAGCTCGTATAACGGATGCTTTTCGAAGGTTGAGGTACATGATTTCCGGAGTTTTCTTGGTTATATGTTGACGGATGGATACAGCTGGATGTAGGGATTATTAGTTTGGGTGAGATATATTGCTTCCCCTGTATCCCCAACACCAGATTGCATAACCAGAAAGTTTCGGGAGTTTTATAGGTGGGAATTCAAGTAGCTCCTAGAATATCTTTCCGACAGATGTCTGATATGGGATTGGGTAAATCTCTATCATATGTATTTGTTCCGGCTTATTTCTGCAAGCCAATCCTTTGTTTTGTTTTGAGTTGTGGTATTTGAGTTGCTTCAATGTCAAGTGTTGATTCCATACCTTTCAAACGGTGTTCTCATATTTCTATGGGAGTACTAATCCTTTTTGATCATCGAGAGTGTCATGTTATTTATTTTCCAACCGGCGTGCTTCTCTTCAAGTGGATCCGATCATTTCAACTGCGAGATCAAATTCTAAGTTTTCTCAACGGTGTTTGTTTCATCCGTCCCAAGTTGCCTTTGTTTTCCCGCCCTCCCACCCTTTTTCTTCAAGGACTCAGATTTCTTAATCTTGTATCCTTTTATTTGTGGGAAGTATCTTCATTCTTTTCTTTCAATGTTCTTATCCGGTGATTTCCCATGAAGATGCTCAACAGTTTCAAGTTCATCATCCTTCATTGTTGTTTCTTCTCCGGTGGATCCAATTCAAGTTTTCGATATTCATCATATCCCTTTCCTCGTTTCAAATGTTTTTCCATGCCGGTGTACCTCTTAATTGTTCACCTCTCTCTATTCTTATTCAGAGTGCTCAAGATATCTCACAAGACTTGAGTTTCTATTCTTAATCCTTTCTAGCTATTTCGGTTTTTTTCTCTCATTCAAGCTATTTAATTCTACCAGTGCAATCTTTATTTCAAGAAATCCTTCAACGATATTTCTTCCGAGTGGGCCCTAACCCACAGGTCTTTTCCCAGGATCTTACCCGACTCTTCGAATTATCAGGGGTGATTCTCAAATTCATTTCCAAGTTTGACGTAAGAATGAATTTTCATCAGTCACATGCCTTCTCCAAGGTCGTTTTCAAATTCTTTTCATCTTTGGCTCAACCTTTCCTCTTTTAATTCTCCCGGAGTATCTCAACAATTCATGGTGGTTCTCATCATCATTCTCAACATTTGAAGACCGAAGAAGGATTTCTCTTAAATGTTGGTCCATTCTCTTGAATATTCATGGTTCTGGCTTCATGCTATCCTCATAATTGTTTTGGTTGTGACAATTCTTTTCTTACCATCCGGAGCATTTCGTGAGTTCTTTCCTTTTTATTCCTACGAAGGCCATCATGTCATAATTCTTCATTCTCAGCGTGTAGCTATCGTTCTCCAAATCTTACCGGTGGTTCGTTCAAGATTTCACTTCCATTGTTATCATATCAATCCATTCGTTGTTTCCAAATCCTACCGGTGGTTCCATCAATACCTTCTCAAGTTTGCGCTATATCTCTTTTAACCCTTTCTACAGGAATAAGTAGTATGCCAAATCCGTTGCTTGTCATCAATTTAAATTGGTGAAGGATACGCATAACGTAATTCTTATTCTTGTTTCATCCAAGTGATTAATCCCTTCCTTTGGAGTTTGTTCATGAGGAATAAATTCTCGGTTCTAAGATGTTCATCTTTTCTTTCCGGAGTTCCAAGTTCTCTCGGTTATATCATCGCAAAGCTCCTTCTAAATCATCGCAAGGCTTCACCTTGTGTTTTCAACTTCTCTTTCTTTCTATCATCCTTTTATTACCAGAGTTCTTCATGGAAGCTCTACATGATGGTTCGTCAAGGATTCTTTTCATTCTTCAATTATTCTTCAAGATATCTCTCGAAGTTATGAACCGCCAAGCTATACTCAAATTTAAACATGGTGCTCAACACATGTTTTGTTTTGAGGCATTCAAGCATTCTTCTTCTTGCATTTTGAAGTGCAATTTCCTACCTTATCTTTTGAGATGGTGTTATACCATTCTTGACAATTTCCATTCATGTTTTGTGATTCACATGTTGTCAAGAAAGAGGTATTTTAAATCCATGAATCTCTTCGTTGGAGTTGTCTTGGTAAAGATTTCACCCTAAAAGCCTTTCCTTAAGGGTTGTTGCTATTTGTGGTGATTATGCATGACCCAAGCTTGCTCTTTATCCTCTTGGTGGAAGAAGTTTTCATCTCTTTGGTGCTCTCAATCAAATCAATGGTTTCAATTAGTGGCCGGTTGTCACCTCATAGTCTTGAGATGTTTTCCATAAGCCCACTACAAGCTTATTTGTTTTGTTGTTGGTTTTCCAACCATTCTGTTCGAACCATCTTGGAAGGGTGCTTTCCAAGCTCATTTGTGGCACAAGTTGGCATTTCTTCTCCATTCTGTTATTCCAATGATCTATCTTCTATTCTTTTTTCCGGAGCCATTGTGATGTTGCTCTCATTGACCCATCATCTCGTTTTGTCAAGATCATGTTATTCTCTTGCTTATCCATTTAACCGGAGTGTTGTGTTCTAATTCAAGTTCTTTCATCTTGTCAAGTTTTGCCTCTATTTTCAACCTGAGTGCTTCCGGAGGCAGTGTGTTGTTGATTTCATCAAGTATCATCCCATCTTCTTAAGTTCATGTTCTATTCCTTCCATGTTCAACTGGAGTGCTGCCCAAATTCTTCCTCTCTCATCTTGTTTTAACCGGAGTGGTTTCGAATTCTATCTTGTCCATTAAACTCTTGATTCATGTCTTTGCAACCTTCAAGTTCTCGTAATGTTCCTTGTTCCTCTTTTCTAGCAGATTGTTTGCAATCTCGTTCATCTCTGTTGTACTCTTTCTTTTAAATTGCTCAACCTCTCATGGTTCGTGGTTTCACTCGTTCGTCAAAGAAGCAACTTTGTTTTACCTCTCCTCTTCCTTTTTCCTCCGGTGCCATCCTAGATCTCGGGAAGAGATCCTCTCGTAGTGGTGGAGTGTTGTAACGCCCTGGATACAACTTTCCATATTCGTAACTCCAACTCTTGCCTTTTTCGGAGATGCGACATGATCTTTTGTTTTGCATTTTGTTCATGTCAGGCATTTCATCTCATGGCATCATGTGCATTTCATTCGCATGTTTTTTTCATAAAACTCGTAACCGTTCGTAGTTGCCGCCTCTCTCCTTGTCTCCGTAGCATGTCGTCAAACCGTTTGTCTTCTTTGACCATTTTCAGTCCAACCACACACTTGACCTCGTCCGCCTAACCCTTCTCTGCACATCCCGCAAACCCCTCGCGCGCGCGTCCGAAACTTAACCGAACCCGACCCGCTCAGTCTTCACCGTTGGGTCCGGATCATCTTCAAACATCCCTAAAATATCTTCGGTTTCTTCCTTGACTTCCCTAACCTATTTATTCTCGGCCTTTCAATTTTGATCGGAGGGACCGAATTAACCCCTACCCTAATCCTCTTATTGTATAAATAAACGCCTAACCCTAGATCCTAGGGGCATGTCCCATCCATTCCCCTCCTTGCGCCGCCACTAGCTCCACCTGGTCTCCCCCTTCCTCGGGATCCCCAATCCAATCCATCCACCCCACCCGGCCGAACCAACCACCTCCTCATTTTGCATCCCCAACCAACCAAGCAGCCTAGCCCCTCGCGCGCCTCCTTCCTCGAGCAGGAGTTCGACCTGCTGCCGGCGACCACCACCGGCGACAAGAACAAGACCGCTACCCCATTCCCCTTCCCCTTCTTTTCCCTCTCTGGTTTCCTCTCCCTCTGCTCATCCCTCTGCTCGTTTCCTTTGGACAGAGGTCCTCCATGGACGAATGCCAAGGCTACCAAGAGGATCCGGGTGCCGCCGGCTTGCCTCTGCTCCGCCTCCCCTCGCCAAACCTGCTCCATTCCCGGCGCCCTCCGCCTCGTTTGCCGCGGGAGCTCCAAGCAGACGCCTTCCAGGGGACCTTGCGCCTGAGCCTCCTCGCTCTCCTCATCGACCAAGGGAGAGGAGCTCCTCCCGAAGCCCCTTTTCGCCATCGCCGTTCGGCGCCGTCGGTGAGTCGTCCACCAGGCCGTGCCCCTACTCCCTTCCCCGTTCCCTTCGTTGAAGCCCCCTCTCTTCCATCGCCTCACATCTCTCTTTGTTCTCTCTTTCTCTGTCGACAGGAGCACCCCTCGCCATGGCCTCGCTGAGCTCTGCCTGCGCCGGCGCCTCAAGCCACCACCGTTCGCTCCAGATCCGGCCCCGCCGTCGGACCCCGTCGCCCCAGTCCCGTTCCGGCCGGTCCCTGCCGAGGCCGCCTCGCCGGAGCCCCTACATCGCACTGCGGCACCCCTGCTTTATCTGCTGTTGCTGCCTCTGTTCTTCATAAACGAGCAGCAGCAGCTCGCCCGCCCCTTCGCCTGTTGACCGATCCGGCTGCTCACGTGGGCTGTAACCGCGGGTCGGCCTCCTCTGTGCCAAGACCCAGCGTGCCCCTTCGCGGCCTACCCAACCTCCTCCCCTCATCGACCGGGCCTTGGCCCATGGTGAGACCCCCAGCGCCTCTGCCCCTGTTGGCCCAGCTAGATTCGGCCCGTTGTTTGTTTTTTCCTGTCTAGCGATTTTAGTATTTATCTAGAGAGTGCAGCTTTGCAGAAAAACCCCTAAGAATCATGCATATAATAACTCATGAACCGTGCATCGGATTAAAATGATTCAAACATGTAAAATTCTTAGAATTTCATCTAGTTTCATATTTGGCCACTTTCATCCATGTTTGAAATGTTTAAATTGCTGTTTGCATTAATTTGCATAAATGACATGTTAAAATGATTTATTCCATAACTAAATAACCGTAGCTCGGTTTTAAATAAACTTTATATGTAAATGCGGTGGAAAAATGCCTAGTTTAACATGGTGCATTTTATTTTCCTGTTTAACAACAAAAAAATATGTTTTAGGGCAGAACAGTACCAAAACTAAAACATGGACATGAGGATTTTTCGGAATTGTTGTTTGTTGTTCTGGCCTCATTTAAACTTGCCTAGATAGGTAGTTTTCATATGCTTCACCTCTTGCCATGTTTAACAACATTTAATATTGTTGAGTACCTAAACGAGAGCAAACTAAGTAACTCGAATGTGGTGTTTCGTCAATATGCAACTCGTTGCATATTGAGCTCCACTTAACTTGTAGTATTGTTTGTTGCACTTTGCCATGTCATGCCTCTTTAAACCGGACATGCATCATGCTTGATTGTGCATCATGCCTTGTTTATGCTTGTGCATTTACCATGTTGTTTGTTTCTTTCCGGTGTTGCTTCTTAGTCCCGGTAATGTTGCGATTGTGAGGATTCGTTCGACTACTCCCGTTCGTCTTCTTCATGGACTCGGTCTTCTTCCTAGCGGGATTTCAGGCAAGATGACCGTCACCTTGGATCTCATTACTATCATTGCTATGCTAGTTTCTTCGTTCTATTGCTATGCTGCGCTACCTATCTCTTGTTCTTCAAGCCTCCCCAAATTGCCATGTCAGCCTCTAACCTTTTCACCCTTCCTAGCAAACCGTTGTTTGGCTATGTTACCGCTTTTGCTCAGCCCCTCTTATAGCGTTGTTAGTTGCAGGTGAAGTTGAAGATTGCTCCATGGTGGACAGGATTATGTTGGGATATCACAATATCTCTTATTTAATTAATGCATCTATATACTTGGTAAAGGGTGGAAGGCTCGGCCTTATGCCTGGTGTTTTGTTCCACTCTTGCCGCCCTAGTTTCCGTCATACCGGTGTTATGTTCCCGAATTTTGCGTTCCTTACGCGGTTGGGTGATTTATGGGACCCCCTTGATAGTTCGCTTTGAATAAAACTCCTCCAGCAAGGCCCAACCTTGGTTTTACCATTTGCCTCACCACCACCTATACCCTTCCCTTGGGTCGGCCAACCCGAGGGTCATCTTTATTTTAGCCCCCCCGGGCCAGTGCTTGTCTAAGTGCTGGTCCGAACCGAGTAGACTGCGGGGCCCCCTCGGGGAAACTCGAGGTCTGGTTTTACTCGCAGGATGTCTCATCCGGTGTTGCCCTGAGAACGAGATATGTGCAACTCCTATCGGGATTGTCGGCGCATCGGGCGGCTTTGCTGGTCTTGTTTTACCATTGTTGAAATGTCTTGTAAACCGGGATTCCGAGACTGATCGGGTCTTCCTGGGAGAAGGAATATCCTTCGTTGACCGTGAGAGCTTATCATGGGCTAAGTTGGTACACCCCTGCAGGGTATAAACTTTCGAGAGCCGTGCCCACGGTTATGTGGCAAATGGGAATTTGTTAATGTCCGGTTGTAGATAACTTGACACCAGATTCGAATTAAAACGCATCAACCATGTGTGTAGCCGTGATGGTCTCTTCTCAGCGGAGTCCAGGAAGTGAACACGGTTTTGGGTTATGTTTGACGTAAGTAGGAGTTCAGGATCACCTCTTGATCATTGCTAGCTTCACGACCATTCCTTTGCTTCTCTTCTCGCTCTTATTTGCGTATGTTAGCCACCATATATGCTTAGTTGCTGCTGCAACCTCACCACTTTACCCCTTCCTTTCCCATTAAGCTTTGCTAGTCTTGATACCCATGGTAATGGGATTGCTGAGTCCTCGTGGCTCACAGATTACTACAACAATAGTTGCAGGTACAGGTTATGCGATGATCATGACGCGAGAGCGATGTTTGCTTGTTTGGAGTTCTTCTTCTGCTTCTTCTTCGATCAGGGGATAGGTTCCAGGTCGGCAGCCTGGGCTAGCAGGGTGGATGTCGTTTGAGTTTCTGTTTGTGTTTCATCCGTAGTCGGATGTTGTTCTCATGTAAGATGATGTTGTATTCGTGTGGCATTGTATGCCTTATGTATGTATCCCCATCTATTATGTAATGTTGATGTAATGATATCGACCTTGCAAAAGCGTCTTCAAGATGTGCTTCTATCCTTGGTGGGACCTTCGAGTTCCTTTAGGATAGGGTCGCATCTTGGGCGTGACACTTATCTACTAGTAATAGCTAGCCCCCACTACTAGGAATTCTCTATCCTCTCCTTGAGCCACATCATCAAAATTGATGTAGCCGTTAGATGAAGTAAATCAGTCCATAATAGCCGTCTGATCTAGACGTTGAGAGGCTCCGCACTAAGCCACATGCAAGCATGCAGAAATACCGTGGCACATGCATGTGAGTGGGTTTTAAATCACATCAACATGTCTACATGCAAGCATGCACCGGTAGCATGCATGTAAGTGAGCTTTTAAGTCCCATTAACATGTCAAAAAGAAAAATATAATCCCATTATGCAGTAGGAGTTGGCTGATCTTTTTTCCTTACGTGGGATGATCTAAATGATGATGGGAGTTTATTTAGTTTGGCTACCACATTTGTCATGCGGTTATAGAGTTTTTTTAGTTCTATGAAATTGATAATTTTGCGCAGAGAGATATACCGCTGTTCCGCGGCAATGCGCGGGGACTCATCTAGTAATATTTAGGAACGGAGGGAGTACTATGTAAAGAGTTAGGTGTCGCACGGTGATAGTGTGAGGTGGGCCATGTAATCACTGAGCATGCGTGTTTTCACTGCTCTTGCACTCCTCCGCTGTAAGAATGGAGATAATTGTAATCTAGTAGTAGTAGTACCTCCTTTCGCCGAAAGTGTGGGACATCCAACAGTCCTACCACCTCAGTAATAAAGACCAATGAGCCGTCAAATCACATAGACCCAGCAGTAAGTTGGACGGACGAAGCAACCATCACTCTTGTGCCAGTGAGAGGTCGCGTCCGCTCTGCCCGGGCATGAATGCGGCACCGATTCTTTGGAGCGGCGCTGACCGTTTCAGGCGGGAAGCGCCAGCGGGCGATGGAGGGGCTTTGGGTGGGCTAGGCTGGTCAGGAGCGGGCGTGGCAGCTGTCCGCATGTCCCTACCGGACACGCCTGGAAACGAGAGGATGCACCGACTCTCGTGGCTAAAATCGTACACTACACACCATCTCTCTGTAGGAGTAGGTCGATCTGTCGCACTCTCTAACACACACATGCTGTTAAACACACACACGCACATGCACGCACCTTGGTCCCGTTGCACCTTCTAACGTGACTTATTACACCTAGACGGAGGGAGTAGTAAGTATACGAGATACGGTGGCACACTGACTTAAGTCAATACAAGTGCCCAAATTTTGTGTGCATGTTATAATAAGGATTCACTTAAAATAGTACGCGAGCGAACAGAGGGATTAATTGGACAGTGTTCCCGAGCAGTAGCGAGATGTGTGAGGTAAGATACACCGCTGGCGCTTTTATTTTTTCTTATTAATTTGTTTGTTTCACCCTCTGACTGGTGGGACCCAACGTACTACATGGAGAGAGGTAAGGTGACTAAGGCTGCATTATTTCTGCACCACTATGGACAGTCTTACCACCAAAGCCACATGACACGAATATGATTGAAATCCCAATGACTCCCACACACACAAAAAAAACACGGCATGCTTGTCACACGAATGCAGGAATGTATAAAAGGTTATTTTCCTCTCATTGAACATAACAGGAGGGTTGTGTAGCTGGTTAGCCTGTTCGCTCATCAAACTTGAGGTCTCGGGTTTGATAACTACACTTGAGCATAATTTGTGCCAGGAGGATTCTTTGACTGGTCAAAATGTTTTCTAGGGTTTGCACGCTTCACACTCTCTCTCCAGTATATATATATACACGCTGGAGCCTCAGCGCTTGTAGTTGCTCTCTTCACACTCTCTCGCCCTCTCTCGCTGGAGCCTCAGCGCTTGTAGTTGCTCCCTTCACACTCTCTCGCCCTCTCCAGATCTAAACAAGACTTCGTTGGCCTCTCTCTCCCCTCACTGCTTCTCAAAGAGCCGTCAGGATCCGTCCGCCGGGAAGGGAAGGAGGCTCAACACTGTTGCCGTCGGCGAGGGAGGGAATCCACTACCGGCGTAGCTCTTCACTTTCTACCCAGCGGCAGCGCGGGAGGGCCTCCGACCCCTTCTTCTTCGCCGCCGTCCCGTCACCCACCAAACCACGCCCCAAGAACCTTAAGGTATAATTTACTTACTCCACATGCATTGCTCTAGCTGCATGTATACCATGAATCTAGGACGTGGTTCAAAGAGGAAAGGAGTGGGGGAAAGTAGTGGGAAAAGTTGAATATAGCATGAATCTAGGACGTGGTTCAAAGAGGAAATGAAGGGGGAAAGTTGTATAGCATGAATCTAGGATGTGGTTCAAAGAGGAAAGGAATGGGGGAAAGTAGTGGGGAAAGTTGTATCGCATAAATCTAGGACGTGGTTCAAAGAGGAAAGGAAGGGGCAAAAGTACTAGTTCAAAAAGGAAAGCAAGGGACAAGGCTGTAGAGTTTGAGCAGGACTAGATTTGTTGCGCTCACATAGGGAAAGGTGTCTAAAGATAACAAAACTGGGACCAACACAAATATGCTCCTTGGTTGTTTGTTCTTTGTTGCAACAGACTGTGCATGACCACAGTACATCGGTAGATGCACATGGTGCTGGTGCGTCCACTGTCCCGTGCAACTCATTAACTGTTGTTAATCTATGGCCCTGTTTGGTTAAAAACTCCCTAGTCCGTACCTGCTTGGTTCCAGGGACTAAACATGGACTTGAGGTTATTAAATGACATGCTAAAAGACCATGTTACCCCTAGTAATGAACTAATAGAAACAAGGTGTGATGTGTGGCAGGGGCAACTGTTGGAAAAAGTCCCAAAAAGACTCCCTTGGGGTCTTCTTTCTTTAGTCCCAAATGCCCACTCCTAGTCCCTAATAGTCCCTCCTGTTTGGTTTAGATGGGACTGACATGGAGTTTTTTTAGTCCCTACACCAAAATGTCCCTGTAAACAAACACCCTCTAATAATGCCGCTAGAAAATTGATGCAATGCCACAGTTAAAAGCAAATTACATGTTTAACAAATTTTATTGTTAATATAATCTCTATGTTAATATTAATCAATGCCACCGTTTGAGAAATGCTATTGTCTTGCTTTCTTTCCCATTTAGATAAGGTAGATGCTTCTTTTTGTTGGCTTTTGTGTCATCCACCGTTATTGACCACTAATTGTTTCCTTTGCACCTCTGTGTAAACAGGGTTATCTACTTCACCTTGTTGCCATTGTGACCTTTTGTTGCACTGCACAAAACACTTATGTTTTAAGAGTGTTTTGTGCAGTTCAACCAAAATGTCACACCGGCAACGTTGTTTGATTGCTTGATCTTAGTGGAACTGCACAAGAGGAGATCTTACTTCCTATCCGTTAAGGCGAATTTGGTTCAGATCTTCTTCTTGTGAGTTGTTTGAATTCTGCATCATGAGAGGTCAGTACTAGCCTTCTTTCACATGATTCTGTAGTGTGCTTTCATATGTTGTGCTACTTGTACGATAATGTTGCTTGATTTTAGTGAACTGCACAAATGGAGACAAGACTTCCAATCTGTATGTGCACCGTAATATCCCATTGAGGTAAGATAAGGATATTTCACAACAGCTGGCCTGTATTTTGCCACTTTCATCAGAAAATTAAGTTTAGTACTATACTTGTGCTCCCTAATTGACATGCCAAATCTTACATTGAAGGCGAAGCTTGTCTGTTATTGAACCAAGTGATGAAGGGGAAGAACAAGCGGAAGAAAAACAAAAATCAACTCCCGGTGCTGTAATGAAGCACTGGAACTGTGACGACACAAGTAATGACATAGTTTTGCATCTTAATTTATTGATATGGCTGGAACGAGCAATTGTTTTGCCACTGATTTGATGCCACTCTTAATGTAATACGTAATTATCTCTACTTGTGCAAACAGGGATCTTCTTTGAAGATACCATATATTTTAGTGGAACTGCACAAGAAGATGTTGGAAACATTAAACTAATCGAGGAGTATAGAGTAAGCATGGCCACCACCGTAGATAGCAATAGATGGTTCCGGAGAAGTGCTTCATCTGTATGCTCTACACAATAAGCCTCCTGACAAAGGTTGGTACTCGCCCACTGATTTCATCCATATGATTGGGCTTTGTCATCTCTATTGGTGTTGTGCTACTGTTTAGATACTGTCGTGAAAAAGTGGTATTGTCCTTGAGAAGTGCTTCATCTGTGCTGTTTTAAATATTTCCTTTCCTTTTTTCGAGCAAACAGGGATGCTAGCATTTAGTAGTCCTCTTGTCTTTGCACAGCAGGATCATCTTCCTTTGAAGAAGAATATGGAGTACGTGAAGTGACTAGTTCCGATTATGCCAGGATGAAGAAGCCCTGTCTATCTTCTCATCAGAAGGAGCAGTTGAAGGATGGTTACATTACTCCCCACAAGACCAAACTAACTTCAGCTCAGAAGGACTGACAAATCTCCATTTTTTGTTGTGATGCTCGGGTACAATGTTGTTCTAGGATTCTTTCTGGTGAGTTCCATTTTTCTGAAAGTGTGCTCTACATGGACCATGTATGTGCCTGTTGAAACTGTCAATTCATAGTACAGTTTGCTTTATACTAATCACTTTTTTGTATTTGTGCAAATAGGGGTGCTCAGCTTGATTTGAATGAGAACTGCACAAAATGTTCATGAATACATCGAATCATTCATTTCCACCACAAGAAAGGAGGTGCCGATAAGTTCAAGGCGTTGCAACATATAAGGGCGAAATCATACAAGCTACGCACGAATTTGGTTGATTTTGGTGGAACTGCACAAAAAGAACAGCCGGTTTATTTAGCATGAGGTGCCATGTCAATGTCCGAACTGATGGCAAACCCTGCCCATTCCACAATCGTAGGCATTTGATATTTTGGAATGGGACAACCTTGTCAAATTTTGCTAATTGATTTTAGCAAAACATGCGTTTGATATTTTTGAATGGGACGCCCTTTGCTGTCAGCAGCGTCGATCAATTCTTTCTTTATTTTTTAATTGTGAAGTAAATATTGCCTCTGACATGTGAGTCGCTGAGATGCATAATAATTGATTGTTTTGAATGTTCTCTATGAATTGTCAGGCCTGTGTGTTTCATTGCAATGTACAGAAACGCTAAAAAGCTGCTCAAACTCTTTGTACTCCTTTTGTTCCTTTTTACTTCGCACATTGTGAAAGTGCATACTTTTTGTATAAGATTGGTCAAAGTAGAGATACTTTGACTGCAGACAAAACTTGTATGCAGACTACAAAGGACCGAAGGGAGTACATGTGAAACTGCTGCAAACGAGGTGATCACCCTGGGAATAATGCTAGTACGTATTGTTTTGCATGTTCATCAATGCCAGTGATACATGAATTCGAACTAATCGAGATAAATTCATTCATACATGGTCGGATTTCATATAAACATGCCGGATTTCATTACATTTCATACATTCTTCAACTAAAAAGGGGTGTGCTGGAGGTATAATTAATTAACCGAAGCTACCCACCTTTGTCCTGCTGAGCCGAATAGAAGCTTCAGTGACTTAACTGCAGGTGCAGTTGCTTAACTGACATGTGGCCCGTTGGTCCCATGTGTCAGTCAGCCAACTATACCAGTAGTTAAGTAGAAGCAGCGTTCTTCTCCAGCACAGCTCTCTGACTCCACGTCGCCACCAAGAAGCTAACCGGCCGTCAATGGTCAACCCGCCTAGCTTGGCTTCAACCGGATGGTAGCAGCGGTGGCCTTACTTGGACCCGAGCGGCGGCGACCTACCGTGTTCTACTCTTCCTCGTTTTCTATGTGGCACGTCCTTGTTGGCAGCGGGGCGGGGCCTCAGCGGAGCCGGCGATGTCCTCTGTCTTGTTGCCGACGGGCGGCGCCTCAGCGGAGCGGTGGAAATCCTCCCCCACGTTGCCGACAGGGTGGGGCCTCGGTTGAGCCGGCGATGTCCTCTGCCTCGTTCTTGGTGGGGCGGGGCCTCGGCGGAGCCGGCGGTGTCCTCTGCCTCGTTGTTGGCGCCATGGGGCCTCGGAGGAGCAGGGCCTCGTCCACGCCAGCGGAGCGGGGACTCATCGGAGCCGGCATTGTCCTCTGCGTCGTCCTCGGTCTCGCCAAACAGCGCCTCGCCCGCTTCATCGCCCTCTTTGCTAGCCTCTTTGTAGGCGGCCGAAGCCTCCGCCACCTGCATGCGGTACCGCCAGCGCTCGAAGCGGCCCTTGCGGGCGGAGCGGTATGAGTCGAGCAGCGCCTCCTGCTTCGCTCGCTCTGCGGTGATCTGCTCCTCCGCCTGCAGGTGCTCCTGGAGGAGATGGTGGTTGTAGGCGGCGTCGGCCTGCGCCTCCCAGAACTGCTCCTCACGCATCTGCCTCACCCTGTCCATATATTGGGCACGGGCCTTGCCTTCATGGTGCAATGCACCTGCCAGGATGGCGCGGAGGAGGGGATTGGCGCCGAATCATCGACTACCATGTTCTCCATTGGGACGTCGTCGTCCTCCAGCTGTCTGCCGGCCAGCCGGTCGGCAACAATGGCTACCATCTCCTTCTGGTCCATCGTCCTTCCGTCCCAAAGAGCGCTGGAGCGCAAGGAAGCCATGGTGGGCAGTAGTGGTGTGGACAGGGGAAAGGGAACGGATGCGGATGACTGTGGCTATGGCCGGTGCAGCAGTTTATATAGCAATGGTGGGCGGGCGGAGGGACGGACATGTGGCGCCGGAGTAGCCGCCTTGGCAACCACGTATCATTAATGTGTGCGGCAGATGGACGGATGGACGGCACTTGTGTCGTTTGAAGGCGGAGCAATCACCTCCACCGGGAAGCGGGGAGGGCGGCGCTGACTGTTTCGGGCGGAAAGCACGTGCGGGCAAGGAGATGACTTTACTTGGAGAGGATGACAATGGGGACCCACGAGGTCCATAGCCTCACGTACGCAAGTGCCTCCTTATTATATATATACATATATACATATATATATATATATATATATATATAACTATAATTTATTTTGCTTCCTCCTGGTTTCCTGACATCACGGTCCCACACCATTGTCAACCTATGTACTCCCTCCTTTCCGGTTTATAGGGCTTATCTCAAAATTTTAGTTTTTCAATTTTATAAGGCTCAATTTGGTTGTTTTCCATCACATGTTCAGATTCCAAGGTGCATTAAATCATTGCATGCAAGTATTAAGAGAAAATTGACCAATGCATGTACTTTATGTATGCATGAATTGCAATTAATGCATTGATAAACATAATTTTTGAGGATAACAAGAGCATTAATTAGGTGCTTTTGCAAAACTACAAAAAGTATCCCACCACTCGCTATCTACCTTGATTGGTGAGATTTTTGAATTGAGCATTATAAACCGGAAAGGAGGGAGTAGTCAATAAACGAGAGAATTGCACAAGAAGCGGCCGACAGCTGGGACCAAGCAGCTTGAGCAGTAGTTGTGTTTTTGAGGTGTGAGCACTGCAGAGTTTTTCGATGTTTAGCCCAGATATTAATTTTTCTCCTCTAAACAACAACGAAAACATCGCTGCAGGTATTAACTAGGCGGGATGTGGCCCGTCTAGCCCAGGCCAGATATCCAGCCTAGATATTAATTTTTTTGAAGCTGAAAATGGCTAGCCCAGCTATACTTTTTTTAGGAATACCCAGGCAAGGTCAAGTTGTTATTCTCCGCCCCGCTGGGTTGCAAATCTTTCCTAGGAGGGATGCATTAGGCTAAACAAGAAAATGGACTTTAATAAATAATAAATGGGATGTAATTATAAAAACTGGGTAGTAACTATAAAAAAATGCACCAAACAGTGATTACTTTATAAAATATTATTTTTGGATATTGAAAATTTTAATTTCATTAATTGTTGCGAGCGTAATGTTTCGTTGGATTTTTACGTAATATAAATTTATATTGAAATTGTATTTAATCTGACTAGAAATTTCAGCATAAAAATATTCGGATCCCATCAAAATGTGGGAAATTTTATTGAATTCTGTTTTGAACGGTTGGTTGAAATGGGCTATACTTTTAACAAACCGTAAATGGGTTGTAGTAAATTTCATTAGAATTCAAAAATGGGCTACACATTCTTACAAATCTCAAATGGGCTATAAGTTCTCTGCCACACACTTCTGGCCTTACTAAGTTGACGCGTCCCCTAAAAAAACAGAGTTGACGCGTATGCAAGGCTTTGTCAACTTATAGTCAACACACGGTTCTAGCAGCAGTGGCCGTTGGATGTCCATCCAACGGATGCCGTGCTTCTTCTTCAATCTCGGATATTCTAGCTTCACCCGCCCAAAAAATGATTCCTCCCCCTGACATCTGGGGCGCACCGTTTCGGAAGCTGACCTGTGGGCCTACTAAGTTGACGTACCAAGGGCTTTGTCAACTTAGTCAATATAAACGATTCTAGCTGCGGTGACCGTACGATGTCCATCCAACGGCCGTCGTGCTTCTTCAACCTCTGGTCTTCTTGCTCCAGCCGCCCAAAGCAGCGCCGGTCGTGCCGCCTGCTCCTGCCTCCCGTGGCCGGCTGTGCTGCCGCGGAGGCCTCACCGCCCCCTACTACTCCCACCGCTGGCCAGGCCATCCCTCCACTCACCCACACCCCCTATTATTCTGCGGCGACGATAGCACAGCCGAACCAGTGAACCCTGGTACTCCTCTCCGCGTGTGCATCCACTACCGCGTCTTTCCCGGCTCCGCGTCGTCCCCTTCCTAGGCCTCTCCGTCGTCCACCGCCGTGGTGCTCTCGGCGCGGCGTGGTCAACATGGTCAAGGAACGACTTCCATCGGACATGGACTGTACGTGGAGAGGCTGACAGCTGGGTCCACGGCAGTCGCAAGGAAGTGCATCCTTATTACGCGCAAAATAATTATTCCTCCACCTGACAGCGGGGACCCACCGGATGGGCCACCGTAATTTACGAAAAAAATGATTCGCCCCCTGGCTGCTGGGACCCACGAGCTACATCTTCGCACGCAAGTAAGTGCGCCTGAAAAAAAATGATTCGCCCCCCTGACTGCTGGGACCCACCAGCTACATCTTCGCACGCAAGGAAGTGCGTCCGAAAAAAAATCAATTCGCCCCCCGACTGCTGGGACCCACCAGCTACACCTTCGCACGCAAGGAAGTGTGTCCGGGCAAAAAAAATATGATTCGCCCCCCTGACTGCTGGGACCCAGCAGCTACACCTTCGCACGCAAGGAAGTGCGTCCGGGCAAAAAAAACCAAAATGATTCGCCCCCCGACTGCTGGGACCCACCAGCTACACCTTCGCATGCAAGGAAGTGCGTCCGGGCAAAAAAAATATGATTCGCCCCCCTGACTGCTGGGACCCAGCAGCTACACCTTCGCACGCAAGGAAGTGTGTCCGGGCAAAAAAAACCAAAACGATTCGCCCCCCTGACTGCTGGGATCCACTAGCTACATCTTCGCAGGCAAGGAAGTGCCTGACAGTCGGGACCCGCCTGGTCGAAGCGTACGTAGCGTTGTCATCCTGGTCGCGAACGTGTACGTACATACTGGTGGATGTAGAGGCGCACACGTGTCGTAGTAGAGGCACGCACGTGTCGTAGTAGAGGTGCGCACGTAGCATGTACACGTACATACAACGGCCAGGGTGCAAGAAAGAAAATACGGCCACGTATGTGTACATACGGGCGGGGTCTCGAACGCCTACTCGCGCATATGTACGGCCAGGGCTTGTGTACATGGCTGGGTCGGAACGGAGAAACAACGTCGTCGTCGTGTTCATGGGGAGGCAACGGAATGCGTCGTGTTCATGGGGAGGCAACGGAATGCGACATGTTCATGGGGAGGCAATGGAATGCGTCGTGTTCATCGGGAGGCAACGGAACGCGTGGGAGTCAACCGGCTGGGTCGGAACGGAATGCGTCGTAGTGTTCATCGGGAGGGCTTGGACGGAACAGGCGATGGAAACAAGGCCTGGCGTACCGCACAATGGAGGAAATGGACCTCCTATGTTTGGAACGGGGTCCTATTGATCGGGAGGGGTGTGGCGTACCGCAAAATGGAGGAAACGGACCTCCTACGGCCGGAACGGGGGTCCTGTTGATCGGGTGGGGTGTGGCGTACCGCAAAACGGACGAAACGGACTTGTGTTGGAGCGCTACGGTCGAAACGGGGGTCCTGTTCATCGGGAGGGGTGTGGCGTATCGCAAAACAGGACTCCACGGGATACTGTTCATCTCCACCGTCAACCTCCTCCAGCCTCCACGGGCTCCTGTTCATCCAGCCTCCACCGCGCGGTACTCCACCGACTACTGTTCAACCACCCCTCCTTCGTCTACTATTCATCCAGCCCTCCACACCACAGGGTCCTGTTCAACCACCCCTCCACGGGCACCCCTCCACCGTCTACTGTTCATCCAGCCCTCCACACCACGGGGTCCTGTTCAACCACCCCACCACGGGCACCCCTCCACCGTCTACTGTTCATCCAGCCCTCCACACCACGGGGTCCTGTTCATCCAGAGGCAACGCCACCGCTCACTGTTCATCCAAACCCCCCCGCAACGCTCACTGTTCATCCAATCGATCGGCTTCAGTTAGCAGCAGTAGCGAAGGAATCGCTCCATCGGGTTCAGTTAACAGCCATCGATCAATCGCTTGGGTTCAGTAACGCATAGCCTGCAGTGCAATTGCTCGGGTTCAGTTAGAGCCAACGCCTCGCACACACGCGCGTACGTGTACGAGAGAAACACGCATCGCTCGCCCCCCGACCTCCCACCGTAACCGGCAACTCCCCAGAATTTTCCTCCCCCTCGCTTCTACCATTGTTTTTTCCGTCATGGACGGCCCAAAGAATGTCATGCAACTGCGTCTCCAGCCCGCCCAGGACGAAAAGCCCATTTTCTGTCATGATTTTTTGTCATAGAAGTAGGAGCCCACCACATCTATGATGATACCGGGTTTTGTCACAATTATCGTCATAGAAGTGTCATATGTATGACAGAATTTTTTTTCGTTCGGCCCAAAATGTCACGGATGTGTCTTTTTTTGTAGTGTCTCTTTGAGCTAAAGTCACACAGACCTCGCCCAACACTCGTGGTAAGTCTTCAGGTGACTTCCAAACCTTCACAGACTTGGTCACTCGGTGATCCACAATTCCTCTTGGATGCTCAGACCATGACGCCTAACCGTCTGGAGGATACACAGTCCTCAATGGTAACAAGCATCGGTTCCACACAGGAACAATCTCTTCAGTGATGCTCAATAACTTTGGGTTTGTAGGTTTTTGGGTTTTCCTCACTTGATGATTTTCCCTCAAAGTCCTCGGAGGATGGGATGCTCTCAATGACAAGTGTCAGTTTTTATCAGAGCAGCCAACCAACTAGTGGTTTTAGGGGGCGGCTATTTATAGCATAGGGAGTAGCCCGACATGACAAGACATAAATGCCCTTCAATGATATGACCGTTAGGTGGGTAGATATTTTGGACAGCTGCGCATAGCATAGGAACGGTCGGATATTTGAGGTTCAAACTCCTCAGGGCTATCATGTTCCTCACTGTGTAGGCAATCCGCATTGGCGAATTCCTAACTCCTCAGCCAGAACAAATTCCTCATAGACAAGAAGATCTTCGTCTTTGTCACTAAAGAAATTGACTGAACTGATATGAGATTTCCAATGGCTGGGTATTTAAACCTAAGGACACACAGTCCTAGACACACAATCCTCACCGTATTCTCCTTGAGCTAAAGTCACACAAACCTCGCCCAATCACTCGTGGTAAGTCTTCAGGTGACTTCCAAACCTTCACAGACTTAGTCACTCAGTGATCCATAATTCCTCCTGGATGCTCAGACCATGACGCCTAACCGTCTGGAGAACACACAGTCCTCAAAGGTAACAAGCATCGGTTCCACATAGGAACAATCTCTTCAGTGATGCTCAATCACTTTGGGTTTGTAGGTGTTTGGGTTTGGGGTTGGGGTTTTCCTCACTTGATGATTTTCGCTCAAAGTCCTCAGAGGATGGGATGCCCTCAATGACAAGTGTTAGTTTCTCTCGGAGCAGCCAACCAGCTAGTTGTTGTAGGGGTGGCTATAGCCTAGAGAGCAACCTGACATGATTAGACATACATGCTCTTCAATGATATGACCGTTAGATGGGTAGATATTTTGGACAGCTGTTGCATAGCACAACAATGGTCGGATATTTGAGGTTCAAATTCCTCAGGGCTATCATGTTCCTCATTGTGTAGGCAATCTACACTGGCGAATTCCTAACTCCTCAGTCAGAACAAATTCCTCAGAGATCAGAATATCTTCGTCTCTGTCACTGAAGAAATTGACTAAATTGATATGAGATTTCCAATGGCTTCACTCAAAAGGATTGGGTAGGTGTAGGATTTTGAGATGAGAATCGCTTGGAAATTAGTTTCCTTAGTATTACCTCAACCCCCTTTAACAGTACGGTGTTTCCTATGACTCAAGAAAGAGAAAAAGAAACTAAGAAAACAAAAGTCTTCATGCTTCATAATCCTCACATGAATATCCAAGTCTTCAAGGTCACACCAATTTCTTCACTTTCAAAATCTTCAGGAGAACCAAAGTCTTCAACTGAAGACATACATTTTTAGGGATCGACTTTCATCGTAAATATCAAACTCCTCATCGACTTATAGAGCCTGTTTACACTCACAAACATATTAGTCCCTTAACCTATAAGTCTTCAATACACCAAAATCACTAAGGGCCACTAGATACACTTACAATCTCCCCCTTTTTGGTGTTGATGACAAATAGGTTAAGTTTTCAACGGGGATAAACATATCAATTGAAAATGCTCAATATTGAGGAATTTGATTGCAAGATATAGAAGAACTCCCCCTGAAGATGTACATATGTGAGGAATTTTCTTTCAAAGAGCAATGCACATTGAAGAGTAGTATCATGGAGATCTCCCCTTATATCTTGTAATTCATACACGCATTTGACATATAATATGAAGAATTTGAAATGCATGATGAAATATGGTGACTGATGTAATTCAGCATGCGTGCGTTAACATCTATGAGGAAATAGCATGTAGAAAAAAACAGAGCAAAAGTATTAGACCACCATAGGACTTAAGTTTACAACTCGATCCAACAAATACTTCAGAAGAACGAGAGTTGTAACTTAGCAAAAAAAACGCCCATATATAGACCCGCTTGAATACTAACTCAAATTTCTCCCCCCTTTGTCATCAAATGACCAAAAGGGACGAAAAGTGAGGACTCATGCCCCTGAAGAATATCATCATGATGTCGCTGGAGGAGCGCCAGCGTTGTTGGGGTCATCCGTTGTAGTAGGGCATGCTGCAGTGTCGTCCAAATCTTTAGCTTCGTCCTTCTCGCACGATGAAGAATATGAGCTGATGACCAGCTGAGGAACTTTGACCTTCTTGAATTTCTTCGAAGGTGGCTGAGACCAGTCAAAGTCCTGTTGGAAGCCCATCTCCTTGAGTTCATCAGCAGTGTAGACATGTGAAAGAATAGCCTAGGTGCGGTTGAAGACTTGATGCAGATAATAGTGATTCTTCTTCACAGAGTTTTGAGTGACAATCATCTTCTAAAGAATTGCACCAAACAAACGCTTGACCCACTTGTGATTTCTATCCACCTTCTGATGAAGACTTAGGAGCAGCTCACGATCAGTCATCACTCATGGAGCAGTGGCCTGAGGATTTTGCTTTGAAGCATTTGCAGCAGTATCATGAGTGGCAGAGTCATCATTTGTAGAGTAGGATGCTGCATTTCTAAATTGTCCATCCAAAGGACGAGTTCCTTCATCAATAATCGCAGCCTTGCCCTTCTCATCAGCTGAGGAAATAGTTCGTTTGAGGACTTCAATTGGTGGCAAATAGCTGAGATGATTTTGAAAATCAGCCTTGTAATGAATTGAAGTCCTTGATCTAATGAATTTCATGATCCAGGGAGCGTAAGACTTCAACTCAAAGGGTGACAACGCAACATTGGCCAAAGTCCTCATGAAGAAATCATGATAGTTGATTGGAATACCATGCATGATGTTGAAAAGCAAGTTCTTCATGATGCCCTCAACTTCTTCTTCTTCTTCTTTAGAGTTGTGGCCCTTAATGGGACTGAGGGTTTTGGCCAGAATGCGATAGATAGTCCTTGGCACATACAGCAAATCCTTGGCGAGGAAATTTGTCCTTGGAGCTTGGCCAGCCTTCAAAGGCCTCATCCGCACTTCCATCAGATGATTCTGCAATTCAGCTTCTACATAGAGCTTCAGTGCTCCTTCAGTGGGCGGACTGACTGGGACGGCATGAAACAATTCAGAGGCCGGAGCTTTGTGATGAGCATTTTCTATCATCAAGTACAGAAGACATGAATTCACATTGTCAACATTTCCTGTCAGATGCAAAGTGGCATAGAACTGAAGAATTAGCTCTTCATTCCAGTCGCAGATGTCGATGCAGAAATTGAGCAGACAAGCGTCATGCAGAACACTAAGGATTGGGGTAAAACATGGAAGGGACTCCATATCCACATGAGGAAGATTCTCATGGTCAAACACTATCCTTGTCGAATAGCAGCGAGGAATAGAAGTTCATCTGATAAGCAGTCTAGAAGTGCTTGCATCGAAGGCGAGAAGAGTCATATGGATTAAAATCTGAGAAGAAATGATGCACATCAAAGAAGTCATCAGCCTTGAACTTTTGCTTCTTGGAGTGAGGAGTCTGTGGCTTGGGCTGAAGATTTGTAGTGGAAATCTTCACAGCCGTTTCAAGCATAGCCTCTGGAGCCTCAGGCTGAGGAATCTCAGGAGCAGTTTCTTCTGTTGTCTTCTTTTCCATTTCATCAGCACTAGTGGCTGGAATTGCTTTGGGGATGGAGTGAAGTGAAGCTTGACCTTGATCAGAACCCAAGTGAATTACTTCAATGTGCTCGGGGGACTGAGGAATTTGCTGCAGAGCAGTGAACAGAGCATAATTGGGATGATGACTTTCCCAATAATCGTCATTCATCACTAGAGTCGTAGAATCGATGTCCACATCCTCTTCTTCAGCTTCAACTTCTTTAACACCGGCCTCTTTAGCAGTGAACTGAGGCAGCGGCGATGATACCTGTAATGGTGAAGGGATAGTATCCACTTCAGTTTCATCATCCAACTGCTGTGATGAAGCAGCAGATGGATTTTCTTCATCAATGTCATCAGTGATGACATATTCTTCACCAAAAGGAACAATTTCCTTTGATGGCATGACAGTCAGCGGAACAACATCAATTGGATTTTCGAAAGAGCTCATCAAAGTCTTCACTTTCTTCGGAGCTGAAGACTCTAAGGCGTCTGATGCTTTCCTCTTCTTTGCTGCTACCCTTTCAGTAGCCTTGGTTTTCTTTGCTTCTGATGCAAAAGGAAGGAGAGCGCTTTTCATATGTGAAGACTTTGCAGGGGGAGCAGATGAAAGAGGCACAGTTTCTTCAGGCACAACTGTTTCAGTTGCCTTGGCAGGTTTAGATTCTTCAGGCGTAGCGGCAGATTCTTCAGCTGCCCTAGATTGATCTTTAGGCGCAATATTGGTGGTTGCCCTGGAAATTTCATCAGGAGCTGGAATAGCATCATCATCCCTGGTACTATAAGTTTCTTTAGCAGCCTGATTTTCATCAGCGGTGCTGGCATGTTCTTTAGTGGGCAGAGCAGATGCTTCACTCTGAGGAAGTTCTTGTTGTACTTCAGCAGCAACATTTGGCTTGAGGCCTTTAGCCAGCTTGACAAACCTGACTTTGGCACCTAGCCAATCAAATTTATACGCGTCAAATTCATCACTGAGAGCTTTGATTTCAGACTGAATAGTCACAAGTTCTTCAGTTGTCATTTTCAGGACATTCTTCTTCTTCAAATAATGCTCCTTTTTGTACTGAGCTTTGTTCACTGATCTGGCCTTCTCAAACTTCCATTTTTATTCAGCTATGAAAGCAGTCAACACGTGACTTTGTCCTGGTGTGAGATTCAGATCAGGAAGAGGTGTGTTGGGATCTTTATGCCAAAGATCGGTGTAATCAAGGATCTTCTTTGGATCCAGCAAGAGCGGCACAACACTGCCTTTGGCACTAGCGGCCCGTTTTTGTCGGTCTCTGATGATTTGTGCAAGTTCTTCATCATCAGCTTCATCTTCAGACAATGGAACTTCAAAGGTGACCTGCTTCTTGTGAGGACTTGGCCTTTTGCCGCGTCCAGCAGTGACCTTCTTCTTCAGCATTTGAGGCTAAGCTGAGGAACTTGCTGAAGCTCCTAAAGCAATGGAAAAGCATGTAGTCCTTTGGCACGTGGCAAGATGCACTGGTGCTGAGGACTTTGCAGGTGAAGCTGAGGGCTTTGCTTGAGTAGATGGCCCTGAGGGCTTTGAGGAGCTGGGCCGTGAGGGCATGGTAGAGGAAGATGGCTTCACAACAGATTTCTTCTTTATAGCGTTCTTAGGCTGACTCCTTTGATGAGAGTTCTACCATTGAACTGGACGACTCCTTTGATGAGACCGGCATGCGTTTTGTGCAGCGCATCTAGGAGTCTGAGGTGAAGGAGGCTTTAAAAAGGATGAAAGGAGGCAAGGCGATGGGCCCTGATTGTATCCCCATTGATGTGTGGAAAGGTCTCGGGGACATAGCGATAGTATGGCTAACCAAGCTTTTCCACCTCATTTTTCAGGCAAACAAGATGCCAGAAGAATGGAGACAGAGTATATTAGTACCAATCTTCAAGAACAAGGGGGATGTTCAGAGTTGTACTAATTACCGTGGAATTAAGCTGATGAGCCATATAATGAAGCTATGGGAGAGAGTCATTGAGCACCGCTTAAGAAGAATGACAAGCGTGACCAAAAATCAGTTTGGTTTCATGCCTGGGAGGTCGACCATGGAAGCCATTTTCTTGGTATGACAACTTATGGAGAGATATAGGGAGCAAAAGAAGGACTTGCATATGGTGTTCATTGACTTGGAGAAGGCCTATGATAAGATACCGCGGAATGTCATGTGGTGGGCCTTGGAGAAACACAAAGTTCTAGCAAAGTACATTACCCTCATCAAGGACATGTACGATAATATTGTGACAAGTGTTCGAACAAGTGATGTCGACACCGATGACTTCCCGATTAAGATAGGACTGCATCAGGGGTCAGCTTTGAGCCCTTATCTTTTTGCATTGGTGATGGATGAGGTCACAAGGGATATACAAGGAGATATCCCACGGTGTATGCTCTTTGCGGATGATGTGGTGCTAGTTGACGATAGTCGGACGAGGGTAAATAGAAAGTTAGAGTTATGGAGACAAACCTTGGAATCGAAAGGGTTTAGGCTTAGTAGAACTAAAACCGAGTACATGATGTGCGGTTTCAGTACTACTAGGTGTGAGGAGGAGGAGGTTAGCCTTGATGGCCAGGTGGTACCTCGGAAGGACACCTTTCGGTATTTGGGGTCAATGTTGCAGGAGGATGGGGGTATTGATGAAGATGTGAACCATCGAATCAAAGCCGGATGGATGAAGTGGAGCCAAGCTTCTGGCATTCTCTGTGACAAGAGAGTGCCACAAAAGCTAAAAGGCAAGTTCTACAGGACGGCGGTTCGACCCGGAATGTTGTATGGTGCGGAGTGTTGGCCGACTAAAAGGCGACATGTTCAACAGTTAGGTGTGGCGGAGATGCGTATGTTGAGATGGATGTGTGGCCACACGAGGAAGGATCGAGTCTGGAATGATGATATACGAGATAGAGTTGGGGTGGCACCAATTGAGGAGAAGCTTGTCCAACATCGTCTGAGATGGTTTGGGCATATTCAGCGCAGGCCTCCAAAAGCTCCAATGCATAGCGGACGGCTAAAGCGTGCGGAGAATGTCAAGAGAGGGCGGGGTCGACCGAATTTAACATGGGAGGAGTCTGTTAAGAGAGACCTGAAGGATTGGAGTATCGACAAAGAGCTAGCTATGGACAGGGGTGCGTGGAAGCTTGCTATCCATGTGCCAGAGCCATGAGTTGGTTGCGAGATCTTATGGGTTTCACCTCTAGCCTACCCCAACTTGTTTGGGACTAAAGGCTTTGTTGTTGTTGTTGTCGTCGTTGTTGTTGTTGTCGTTGTTGTTGTTGTAGCCTTCTTAGGCTGACTAGCAGAGGCTTCAGCAGCAGCAGCAGAATCTTCATTGAATTTCTTCACTGACTCCTTTGCTACTTTAGCCAATTTCCTCTGGCGCTTGGCCCATTCCTTTGGAAATTCCTCGCCTCTTCTGATGCTAGAGGGGCCAGCTTCTTGCCCTGGTGCCAATGGAGGTCTTGGTCATGGAGGATTTACTACGAATTTCTTCATGTACTTAGGAGTGACATAACAGTATTCCCTCCATTCCCATGCCCATCTTCGTTCAATCCGTTGAATGTGCACCTTGCGCTGATTTTTATCTTCCTTTCCATGAGTGGCCTCATCAGGAGTGCAATATTTTTCATAGATATCTTCAGGGATTTCAAATGCGGTGTTAGTTTCAGGCCTCTTGCCTCCCTTCTGAGGACACTTTCCTTTAGCTGAGGATTCTGAACAATAGATGTCTCTGAGGAAGTATGCAGTTTTTCTTCGAGGAACGCTGCAAATGAGTTAAGTTTATGAGAACCTAGAGATTCAGCAGCAGACATGTGTACCTATGAACAGAGTATAGGTGCGAAGAATTTGAAGAGGTCATATGCGTTCTTAGAATTTATTTTTAAAAGGAATCAAGTTTGAGGAATTTGACCAGGGGAGTCTTGACGAATTTCACTAGGAGTTTTTGTCTTAGGCTCCAGAGTTGTATAGATTGGAAATCCACACAATTGAGGAATCTTGAAGAAAAGTACATCTTAGAGAGATAGATCAAGAACAGATGCAACTGTGGTATTTAAGAATATGAAAGTTGAAGAATTAACACCTTTTGAAGATTTTTTTTGTAAATCATCATAATCAACAAGGGCAGTAAAAGTGAGTTTTATTTAACCTTGACGAAGAACACGACGAACTATGAGATGAACTATGGAAGTTTGTTCGTTCAAATCTTCCACGCCCTAACTTGGTAGTGGAAGACAACTACGGCGGTGGCGGAGGTGAAGATTTCCGCGGTCGGCACGAGTACGACAGCGACGAGGTCGAGGCAGCTAAGCTCTTCCTCACGAGCGACGATGGAGATTAGCAGCGGCGCTAGGTCAGAGAGCTCAAGCGGGAGAGAGAGGTCGAGTGGAGTAAATGAGCTGAGGTGAAAGGGGAGGGGTATTTATAACAAAGTGAAAAACCGTCCACCCAAGGAATTTGGACGAACATGCCCCTAACCCTTGCTATCCTAGCGACATGTGTTACCCAGGTACTGAGAGGTGGAGATCATGTGAGATCGTGGCTGAGTTGTTTAATCTTGTCATGGGATGCAGAAGTATTTGAGCGGCAAAAGCCAAAAAATTAGATATGAAAATTTGAGCATTTCGTTCACAAATTCTTCAGCTGTCAAGGACACAGTGAAGATTTTGAACAGGTTTCAAATAGAACGCATATGAAGAATTTGTGAACATACTGGGTTGAGTTTAGCATAGAGGGGAAAGGGTCCGATCACATTCACTTAGATGAAAGAGCAACTTGAAGAAATAGCTATAAGTGAATGCTGTAGAGGACATGGAAAACTCATAATATATATAGCAATGAAGAACAAAGTCGGAAAGATAGAAGAAATTTAAAATCTGAAGAAATTGCAAAAAATATATTCAGATTGAAGATTTTCAACTTTGGTTGGTGGCGTAACCCACCATATAAGAATGATGATTTCAAACACCGCGTACAATTGTCGTAGGGTTCTAAGAATCAAATTCTTCATTAATTTCTTCACACTTAGAGGGTTAGTCTTCATTGATTGAAGAAAACATTACTTCGTGTGTTGCACATCTAAGTCATCAAGTTTGCATAAGTGTTAGGATGTGTGTCCTTTTCAAAGAACATTCGAAGATTCTAAGATATTTATCTCACATCGCAACTTGCTAAATCTCTTCTCAACCAAGGGCTTTGTGAAGATATCGGCCAGCTGATCTTCAATATTCGCGTGGTCGATGGAGATGTCGCCCTTCAACACATGGTCACGAAGAAAATGATGACGAATCTGGATGTGCTTTGTCTTCGAGTGCTGAACTGGGTTGTGAGCAATCTTGATAGCACTCTCACTGTCGCAGTAGAGTGGCACATTCTTCACATTGATGCCATGGTCCTTGAGGGTTTGCTTCATCCATAGCAATTGAGCACAACACGATCCAGTAGCAATGTACTCAGCTTTAGCAGTAGAGAGTGATATGCAGTTCTGCTTCTTCGAGGACCAACATACCAAGGAACGTCCAAGGAAATGACATGTGCCTGATGTTGACTTGCGGTCCACCCGATCACCAACATAGTCAGAGTCAGAATATCCAATGAGATCAAAAGAAGAGCCCTTGGGATACCATAATCCAAGTGTTGGAGTGTGAGATAGATATCGAAGAATATGCTTCATAGCCTTATGGTGTGATTCCTTCGGTGTAGCTTGAAATTGGGCACACATGCAAACACTAAGCATAATATCCGGCGTAGATGCACATAGATACAATAAAGAGCCAATCATGGAGCGGTATACCTTTTGATCGAAGTCTTTACCATTTTCATCGGTGCATAGATGGCCATTTGTGGGCATAGGGATTTTGACACCTTTGCAATCTTGCATGCCGAATTTCCTCAACACATCCTTGAGGTATTTCTCCTGGGATATGAATATGCCATTGTGTTGTTGACGAATTTGGAGATCTAAGAAGAATTCAACTCTCCCATCATAGAAATTTGATATTCCTCACTCATCATATAGGCAAATTCATCACTATAACGTTGGTTAGTACAGCCGAAGATAATACCATCAACATATATTTGGCACACAAATAATTCATCATCATATGCTTTGGTGAAAAGAGTTGGGTCAAGTGAACTAGGTTTGAAGTGTTTCTTGATGAGGAATTCCTTCAATGTATCATGCCACGCCCGAGGTGCTTTCTTGAGGCCATAGAGGGCCTTGTTGAGTCTATAGACGTGATCTGGAAATTTTGGATCCTCAAAACCTGGTGGTTGAGCAAAATATACTTATTCCTCAAGCTTACCATTGAGGAATGCATTTTTCACATCCATTTGAAGTAAGATGATATTATGATGGTTAGCATAAGCAAGCAATATGCGAATAGCCTCAAGTCTAGCAACAGGTGCAAAAGTTTCATCAAAATCAATTCCTTCAACCTGTGTGTAGCCTTGAGCTACAAGACGAGCCTTATTCCTCACCACAAGGCTATTCTCAACTTGTTTGTTGCAGTAGATCCATTTGGTGCCGATGATATTGTGCTTGCGTGGGTCTGGTCGCTTGACAAGCTCCCACACATTGTTGAGCTCGAATTGATGCAATTCATCTTGCATAGGTTGAATCCACTCAGACTCCATGAATGCTTCATCAACTTTTGTGGGCTCTATGATAGAGACAAACGCAAAATGCCCACAAAAGTTAGACAAACTAGAAGAACACCCGTGCGTTGCAATGGGGCCACATTAACTTTAAGAGTTCAATATTACGACATTGGCGACCTTTTTTACCATCAAATCCTTACACACACACAGACACACACTCTCCCTCCCTCTTCCTCACTCTCTATCCCCCTCTCCCTCTCTCTCTAACACACACACATATCCATCTTATTGGGTACGGGACCATAATCCATCTATTTCACACATACACGCTAGTGCATAACAATATGGATTATGTGTATTATATTTGCCACTAGAACTGAGGGAATTAATTTCATGTAAATCGACCAGCCACAGCTCCAAGAATACGCGGACGAGGTGGCTCGGGTCGGCGTCGGTGCCATCCAGCATGGGCCACAGGCCCGCTTCCAAGTGCACGTGCAATGCACGTCTTCACAAATATTATAACCAGATGTGAGAAATCACATGCATAGAAAAGACATTCTGATAGCAATCCAAATACCATACTCAATTGAATACCTAACCTGGACAATACTCTTATTTCTATGCGCCAGAAAAAATGGAATAGCAAAGCTAAGTATGCCTACGTACGCTCAAATTATATATAAGAATCTTGGGTGAACAATTGCAACAAAGCACTAAGCAGCGATAAATTTAAGTAAAAAATCCATTAACTATGCAGGCAGTAGGCTTGTTACAACATAGAGAGATAGGAAAATGTCACCTCCAGTAATGTAGCGCAAAGGAGTGGAACGAAGCATGAATGAGCGGTTGCCTGTTCTTCTCCATGTACATGGATCAGCAGTAGAGGCCAAGTATATAAGTACTTGACTGAACTCCACTCTTCGTGTACGGAGAGCCATGTCACCTTCTCGCCGCTGCAGCATGGAGGACGGCTGGTTCACGTGATCCTCCAGCTGGGGATCCATGGTGGCTGACCGTCGAGCTTGAGGCAGAGAAGTTGAGGGCAGCAGTGGCGAGATCCATGCCGGCCAACCGGGCGAAGAGGAGGTCATCGGGGAGGGACACATCGGCAAGATCCGGTCACCACGCGACCTCAAGAGCAATAGTGATCTCCACAAGTTGTTGGCCAACGGCGTGCTCCATCCCCTGCGATGGGGTGACCATGGCAGTGGCCACAGCTCCTCATGCTCGCCTCGATCTCGGCGACACACCCTGAGTGTAGGAGGCAGCAACGACCTCGACGAAATCATGGCCTCCATCCCGGAACACATGAAGGACCTCGGCCCCGTCGCTACTCCTCCCGCCATAGCCGCACGCGGAAGCGGACCATGGGTAGGAGGGCAGGCGGCGTTGCCTCGGCTGACGGCAGGGAGCAGCGTTGATTTCGGGTAGGTGGCATCGCGAGGACGGCCGCGGCCGCGGGGAAGCACCCCGATCATGCTACCAGGCCAATCCTTCTCCTCCTATCCCCTATCCCAGAAGATTGCGCCGCCGCCCCGATCGTGTTGTTTCCATATATTATGCCATTTTTTCCTGTACCTAAACAAATGTGGGCGAGCGGATGGCAGAGTTTGGGTCCGCCCTCTAAAATTGCTAAACGCACTTTTGGTGAGGATTATTGTTAATAAATGAATTCAATCATGTCGCTCTAAATAAATGAATTCAATCATGTGACTCTAATTACTTCGGATTGTTATGTGCACACTAAGCGGGGTGCAGTTAGGAAAGAAAATGTTTTCTAATTAAAGTGATTGAGTGATTTAAGGTAAGGTTAATTAATTTAGATTTGATTTTTAGTGATTGTTAGTAAAGTATGATGCGTCTTTAAAATCTTTTATTTGTTTCCTTAAAATCTATTATTTGTTTCCTAAAGAAATTTGCAATAATGGAAGGTATCGGTTGATTTGGATAAGTTAGTAAATTTAGATCCGTGATTGCGTGCATGTTTAGAAAGTGCTGATTTGCAAGGAAAGAGCTGAGGGGTAAATAAATCGGTGAATAAGAAACCAGCATCGAAAAAAATCTACGACGGTTAACCTACGAAAAAAAACCGGACGAAAGTGGTGGGACGAAAAAAACCCTGGAAGCGAGACTACCAACTGCTCCATTAGGAGTAGAGATGTAAAGCTTTTGAGCGCATGAGAGGACCTGGTGCATTGATGTCGTTGATGATTCTTTCAATCTGCACTTCGTTTGCAATGCGAGGATGAGCAGGTTGACGACTTTCATTTGGCCCAGCAATTTCTTCGGGGCCATTTTCTTCAGTAGCACCAGCGTGATTTTCTTCACGATCCGGAATGACTTCTTCAACAGATTCTTTGGTAGGGATGACATCCTTAGTGGCCTTGAACTTGATGGATTCCTCAGGTGACATTTCATCTAGCACAGGAGGTAGGTGCTCTCTTTGTGAGCCATTAGCCTCATCGAACCGCACATCTACAGTTACAACAACCTTGTGATGATAGGTGTTGAAGACTCTTGATACGTCCATTTTGCATCATGCTTTGATATTGATATGTATTGCATTATGGGCTGTTATTACTCGTTATGTCACAATATTTATGCCTATTCTCTCTTATTTTACAAGGTTTACATGAAGAGGGAGAATGCCGGCAGCTGGAATTTTGGGCTGGAAAAGGAGCAAATATTAGAGACCTATTCTGCACAACTCCAAAAGTCTTGAACTCCACGGAAGTTATTTTTGGAATTAAGAAAAAATACTGAGAGAAGAAAATACCAGAGGGGGCCACCCACCGTCCACGGGGGTGAGGGGCGCGCCCTACCCCCCAGGGCACGCCCCCCTACCTCGTGGGCCACTTGGCAGGCCTCTGGTGCCCATCTTCTGCTATATGAAGTCTTTTACCCTGGAAAAAAAATCATAAGCAAGCTTTCGGGATGAAACACCGCCGCCACGAGGCGGAACCTTGGCAGAACCAATCTAGGGCTCCGGCGGAGATGTTCTACAGGGGAAACATCCCTCCGGGGAGGGGGGGAATCATCACCATCGTCATCACCATCGATCCTCTCAACGGGAGGGGGTCAATCTCATCAACATCTTCACCAGCACCATCTCCTCTCAAACCCTAGTTCATCTCTTGTATCCAATCTTTGTCTCAAAACCTCAGATTGGTACATGTGGGTTGCTAGTAGTGTTGATTACTCCTTGTAGTTGATGCTAGTTGGTTTATTCGGTGGAAGATCATATGTTCGGATCCTATATGCATATTAATACCCCTCTGATTATGAACATGAATATGATTTGTGAGTAATTATGTTTGTTCCTGAGGACATGGGACAAGTCTTGCTATAAGTAGTCATATGAATTTGGTATTCGATATTTTGATGAGATGTATGTTGTCTCTCCTCTAGTGGTGTTATGTGAACGTCGACTACATGACACTTCACCATTGTTTGGGCCTATAGGAAGGCATTGGGAAGTAATAAGTAGATGATGGGTTGCTAGAGTGACAGAAGCCTAAACCCTAGTTTATGAGTTGCTTCGTAAGGGGCTGATTTGGATCCATATGTTTCATGCTACGGTTAGGGTTACCTTAATATTTCTTTTGTAGTTGCAGATGCTTGCAATAGGGGTTAATCATAAGTGGGATGCTTGTCCAATAAAGGGCAGTACCCAAGCACTGGTCCACCCACATACCAAATTATCAAAGTAACAAACGCGAATCATATGAGCGTGATGAAAACTAGCTTGACGATAATTCCCATGTGTCCTCGGGAGCTTTTTCCTTCATATAAGAATTTGTCCAGGCTTGTCCTTTGCTACAAAAAGGATTGGGCCATCTTGCTGCACCTTATTTACTTTCATTACTTGTTACCCGTTACAAATTACCTTATCACAAAACTATTTGTTACCGATAATTTTAGTGCTTACAGAGAATACCTTACCGAAAACCGCTTGTCATTTCCTTCTGCTCCTCGTTGGGTTCGACACTCTTACTTATCGAAATGACTATGATAGATCCCCTACACTTGTGGGTCATCAAGACTCTTTTCTGGCGCCGTTGCCGGGGAGTGAAGCGCCTTTGGTAAGTGGAACTTGGTAAGGAAAAATTTATATAGTGTGCTGAAATTTACTGTCACTTGTTACTATGGAAAGTAATCCTTTGAGGGGCTTGTTTGGGGTATCTTCACCCCGACCAGTAGAGCAAAGAGTTGCTCCTGAACCTACTGAACCTACTGAAAATGTCTACTTTGAAATTCCTTTGGGTATGATAGAGAGACTGCTAGCTAATCCTTTTACAGGAGATGGAACATTGCATCCTGATTTGCACCTAATCTATGTGGATGAAGTTTGTGGATTATTTAAGCTTGCAGGTATGCCCAAGGATGTTTTCAAGAAGAAGGTCTCCCTTTATCTTTGAAGGGAAAGGCATTGACGTGGTTTAGGCTATGTGATCATATGAGATCATGGAACTACAACCGATTGAAATTGGAATTTCATCTGAAGTTTTATCCTATGCATCTTGTTCATCATGATCGTAATTATATATATAATTTTTGGCCTCACGAAGGAGAAGGCGTCTCTCAAGATTGGGGGAGGCTTAAGTCAATGTTATATTCATGCCCCAATCATGAGCTCTCAAGAGAAATTATTATTCAAAAAATTTATGCTCAGCTTTGTCTCAACAATCGCTCCATGCTCGATAATTCTTGTACTGGTTCTTTTATGATGAAGACTATTGAATTCATATGGGATTTATTGGAAAGAACTAAACGCAACTCTGAAGATTGGGACCTCGACGAAGGTAAGGAGTCGGGTATAACACCTAAGTCTGATTGTGTTAAATCTTTTATGGATACCGATGCTTTTTGTGAATTTAGCACTAAATATGGACTTGACTCTGAAATAGTAGCTTCTTTCTGTGAATCCTTTGCTACTCATGTTGATCTCCCTAGGAGAAGTGGTTTAAATATAATCCTCCCATTGAAGTAAAAGTAGTTGCACCTATTAAAGTTGAAGAAAAGACTATCACTTATAATGATCCTACTGTTCCTACTACCTATATTGAGAAACCACCTTTCCCTGTTAGGATAAAGGATCATGCTAAAGCTTCAACTATGGTTCGTAAGGGTAATACTAGAACACCTACACCACCTGAGTAAATTAAAGTTGAACCCAGTATTGCTATGGTTAAAGATCTCTTGGCTGATAATATTGAAGGGCATGCTATTTACTTATGTGATGAAGCTGCTAGAATTGCTAGACCCGATACTAAAAATAAACTTAGACCTGTTGTAGACATGCCTGTTATTTCTGTTAAAATAGGAGATCATTGTTATCATGGCTTATGTGATATGGGTGCTAGTGCTAGTGCAATACCTCGTTCCTTATACAAAGAAATTATGCATGATATTGCACCTGCTGAGATAGAAGAAATTGATGCTACAATTAAGCTTGCGAATAGAGATACTATTTCACCAGTTGGGATTGTTAGAGATGTTGAAGTCTTGTGTGGGAAAGTTAAATATCCTGCTGATTTTCTTGTTCTTGGTTCCCCATAAGATGACTTTTGTCCCATTATATTCGGTAGACCCTTCATGAATATTGTTAATGCTAGGATAGATTGCGAAAAGGATATTGTTACAATTGGTTTAGGGGATATGTATTATGACTTTAACTTTGCTAAATTTCATAGACAACCCCATGATAAAGAATTGCCTAGTAAGGATGAAATTATTGGTCTTGCTATTATTGTCGTGCCTCCTAATGATCCTTTAGAACAATATTTGCTAGACCATGAAAATGATATGTTTATGCATGAAAGAAGGGAGATAGATGAATTATTCTTTAAACAGGGACCTATTTTGAAACACAACTTGCCTGTTGAAATTCTAGGGGATCCTCCACCACACAAGGGCGATCTCGTGTTTGAGCTTAAACCACTTCCGGATACTCTTAAATACGCTTATCTTGATGAAAAGAAGATATATCCTGTTATTATTAGTGCTAACCTTTCAGAGAAGGAAGAGGAGAAATTATTGAAAACTCTGAAGAAGCACCATGCTACTATTGGATATACTCTTGATGATCTTAAGGGCTTGATACGTCTCCAATGTATCTATAATTTTTGATTGTTCTGTGCTATTATATTACCCGTTTTGGATGTTTATGGGCATTACTTTACACTTCTATATCATTTTTGGGACTAACCTACTAACCGGAGGCCCAGCCCGAATTGCTGTTTTTTTGCCTATTTCAGTGTTTTGAAGAAAAGGAATATCAAACGGAGTCCAAACGGGATGAAACCTTCGGGAGCGATCTTTTTGGAACAAATGCAAACCAGGAGACTTGTAGTGAACGTCAAGAAGTAAACGAGGCGGCACTGATAACCCACAAGTATAGGGGATCGCAATAGTTTTTGAGAGTAGAGTATTCAACCCAAATTTATTGATTCGACACAAGGGGAGCCAAAGAATATTATCAAGTATTAACAGTTGAGTTGTCAATCCAACCACACCTGGATAATTAGTATCTGCAGCAAACTATTTAGTAGCAAAGTAGTATGATAGTAATGGTAACAGTGATAAAAGTAATGATAGCAGTTTTGTAGTAATTGTAACAGTAGCAACGGTAAAGTAAATAAGCAAAGCACAATATGGGAAAAGCTCGTAGGCATTGGATTAGTGATGGATAATTATGTCGGATGTGATTCCTCATGTAATAGTTATAACATAGGGTGACACAGAACTAGCTCCAATTCATCAATGTAATGTAGGCATGTATTCCGAATATAGTCATAAGTGCTTATGGAAAAGAACTTGCATGTCATCTTTTGTCCTACCCTCCCGTGGCAGCGGGGTCCTAATGGAAACTAAGGGATATTAAGGCCTCCTTTTAATAGAGAACCAGAACAAAGCATTAGCACTTAGTGAATACATGAACTCCTCAAACTACGGTCATCACCGAGAAGTATCCCGATTATTGTCACTTCGGGGTTGTTGGATCATAACACATAATAGGTGACTATAGACTTGCAAGATATGACCAAAAACTCATATATATTCATGAAAACATAATAGGTTCAGATCTGAGATCATGGCACTCGGGCCCTAGTGACAAGCATTAAGCATAGCAAAGTCATAGCAACATCAATCTTAGAACATAGTGGATACTAGGGATCAAACCCTAACAAAACTAACTTGATTACATGGTAAATCTCATCCAACCCATCACCGTCTAGCAAGCCTGCGATGGAATTACTCACGCATGGCGGTGAGCATCATGAAATTGGTGATGGAGGATGGTTGATGATGATGATGGCGACGAATACCCCTCTCCGGGGCCCCGAACGGACTCCAGATCAGCCCTCGCGAGAGAGATTGGGGATTGGCGGCGGCTCCATATCGTAAAACGTGATGAAACTTTCTCTCTGATATTTTTCTCCGTGAAAGGGAATATATAGAGTTGGAGTTGAGGTTGGTGGAGCACCAGGGGGCCCACGAGGCAGGGGGCGCGCCCAGGGGGAGGGGGCGCGCCCCCCACCCTCGTGGACAGGGTGTGGGCCCCCTGGCCTTGATTCTTTTGCTAGTATTTTTTATATTTTCTAAAAGTAATCTCCGTGGATTTTCAAGTCATTTCGAGAACTTTTGTTTTTGCACAAAAATAACACCATGGCAGTTCTACAGAAAACAACGTCAGTTCGGGTTAGTTTCATTCAAATCATGCAAGTTAGAGTCCAAAACAAGGGCAAAAGTGTTTGGAAAAGTAGATACGTTGGAGACGTATCAACCACGAGGGTGCCCGGCGCGCCCTAGGGGGTGGGCGCGCCCCCACCCTCGTGGGCCCCTCGTGACTCCACCGACCTACTTCTTCCTCCTATATATATCCACGTACCCCGAGAACATCCAGGAGCACCACGAAAACCTAATTCCACCGCCGCAACCTTCTGTATCCGCGAGATCCCATCTTGGATCCTTCGCCGGTGCTCCACAGGTGGGGGAATCGACCATGGAGGGCCTCTACATCATCTCCAAGGCCTCTCCGATGAGTTGTGAGTAGTTTACCATAGACCTTCGGGTCCATAGTTATTAGCTAGATGACTTCTTCTCTCTCTTTGAATCTCAATCCAAAGTTCTCCTCGATCTTCTTGGAGATCTATTGGATGTAACTCTTTTTGTAGTGTGTTTGTCGAGATCCGATGAATTGTGGGTTTATGATCAAGTTTACCTATGAGAAATAATTGATTCTTCTCTAAATTATTTTATGTATGATTTGTTATCTTTGCAAGTCTCTTCGAATTATCAGTTTGGTTTGGCCTACTAGATTGATCTTTCTTGCAATGGGAGAAGTGCTTAGCTTTGGGTTCAATCTCGCGGTCTGCTTTCCCAGTGACAACAGGGGTAGCAAGGCACATATTGTATTGTTGCCATCGAGGATAAAAAGATGGGGTTTATATCATATTGCTTGAGTTTATCCCTCTTCATCATGTCATCTTGCTTAATGTGTTACTCTGTTCTTATGAACTTAATACTGTAGATGCAGGCAGGAGTGGGTCGATGTGTGGAGTAATAGTAGTAGATGCAGAATCGTTTCGATCTACTTGTTGTGGACGTGATGCCTATATACATGATCATGCCTGGATGATCTCATAACTATGCACTTTTCTACCAATTGCTCGACAGTAATTTGTTCACCCACCGTAATACTTATGCTATCTTGAGAGAAGCCACTAGTGAAACCTATGGCCCCCGGGTCTATCTTTTATCATATAAGTTTTCAATCTATCTTAATTTTGCAATCTTTACTTTCCAATCTATATCATAAAAATACCAAAAATATTTATCTTATCATATTATCTCTATCAGATCTCACTTTTGCAAGTTACCGTGAAGGGATTGACAACCCCTTTATCGCGTTGGTTGCGAGGTTCTTGTTTGTTTGTGTAGGTACAAGGGACTTTTGAGGAGCCTCCTACTTGATTGATACCTTGGTTCTCAAAAACTGAGGGAAATACTTACGCTACTTTGTTGCATTACCCTTTCCTCTTCAAGGGAAAACTAACGCAGTGCTCAAGAGGTAGCAAGAAGGATTTCTGGCGCCATTGCCGGGGAGGTCTTCGCTCAAGTCAAGACATACCAAGTACCCATCACAAACTCATCTCCCTCGCATTACATTATTTGCCATTTGCCTCTCGTTTTCCTCTCCCCTACTTCACCCTTGCCGTTTTATTCGCCCTCTCTTTCCCGTCCTCCTCTCTTTTTTGCTTGCCTTTTGTGTGCTTGTGTGTTGGATTGCTTGTCACGATGGCGCAAGATAATACCAAATTGTGTGCCTTTTCCAATACCAATAATAATGATTTCCTTATCACTCCGATTACTCCTCTTAATGATGCTGAATCTTGTGAAATCAATGCTGCTTTTATGAATCTTGTTATGAAAGATCAATTCTCCGACCTTCCTAGTGAAAATACCGCCACCTATCTAAACAACTTTGTTGATTTGTGTGATATGCAAAAGAAGAAAGATATGGATAATGATATTGTTAAATTGAAGTTATTTCCGTTTTCACTTAGAGATCGTGCTAAAACTTGGTTTTCATCTTTGCCTAAAAATAGCATTGATTAATTGAATAAGTGCAAAGATGCTTTTATCTCTAAGTATTTTCCTCCCGCTAAGATTATCTCTCTTAGAAATGATATTATGAATTTTAAACAACTTGATCATGAGCATGTTGCCCAATCTTGGGAAAGAATGAAATTAATGATTCGCAATTGCCCTACACATGGTTTGAATTTATGGATGATCATACAAATTTTTTATGCCGGATTGAATTTTTCTTCTAGAAATCTTTTAGATTCGGCCGCGGGAGGCACTTTTATGGAAATCACTTTAGGAGAAGCTACTAAACTCCTTGATAATATTATGGTCAATTATTCTCAATGGCACACCGAAAGATCTACTAGTAAAAAAGTGCATGTGATAGAAGAAATTAATGTTTTGAGTGGAAAGATGGATGAACTTATGAAATTGTTTGCTACTAAGAGTGCTCCTATTGATCCTAATGATATGCCTTTGTCTACTTTGATTGAGAATAATAATGAATCTATGGATGTGAATTTTGTTGGTAGGGATAATTTTGGTAATAACACGTATAGAGGAAACTTTAATCCTATGCCGTTTCCTAGTAATTCCTCTTATAATTATGGTAATTCCTACAACAACTCTTATGGAAATTTTAATAAGATGTCCTCTGATTTTGAGAATAGTGTTAAAGAATTTATGATCTCTCAAAAGAATTTCAATGCTTTGCTTGAAGAAAAATTGCTTAAAGTTGATGAATTGGCTAGGAACGTTGATAGACTTTCTCTTGATGTTGATTCTTTGAAACTTAGATCTATTCCACCTAAGCATGATATCAATGAGTCTCTCAAAGCCAGGAGAATTTCCATTGATGAGTGCAAATAAAGAACCGCTAGGATGCGTGCTAAGAAAGATTGCTTTGTAAGAGCGTGTTCTTCTAGTTTCCATGAAAATAATGATGAAGATCGAAAAGTTATTGATGTGTCCCCTATTAAATATTTGTTTTGAAATATGAATCTTGATAATGATGGGACTGGAGATGAGTCAACTTTAGTTAAAAGGCGTCCCAATGATTCAGAGTTTTTAGATCTTGATGCTAAATTTGGTAAAAGTGGGATTGGAGAGGTCAAAACTTTACATAGCATTGAACCCACTATTATGGATTTCAAGGAATTTAATTATGATAATTGTTCTTTAATATATTGTATTTCCTTGTTACAATCCGTGTTGAATTCTCCTCATGCTTATAGTCAAAATAAAGCTTTTACCAAACATATCGTTGATGCTTTGATGCAATCTTATGAAGAAAAACTTGAATAGGAAGTTTCTATACCTAGAAAACTTTATGATGAGTGGGAACCTACTATAAAAATTAAAATTAAAGATCATGAGTGCTATGCTTTGAGTGATTTGGGTGCTAGTGTTTTGATGATTCCGAAAACTTTATGTGATGTGCTAGGTTTCCATGATTTTGATGATTGCTCTTTAAACTTGCACCTTGCAGATTCCACTATTAAGAAACCTATGGAAAGGATTAATGATGTTCTTATTGTTGCAAATATGAATTATGTGCCCGTAGATTTTATCGTTCTTGATATAGATTGCAATCTTTCATGTCCTATTATTCTTGGTAGACCTTTCCTTAGAACGATTGGTGCAATTATTGATATGAAGGAAGGGAATATTAGATTCCAATTTCCATTAAGGAAAGGCATGGAACAATTTCCTAGAAATAAAGTCAAATTACTTTATGAATCTATTATGCGTGCCACTTATGAATTGAATGCCAAGATGGCAATACTTAGATCTATTCTCGCTTTTATGCCTAGCTAAGGGCGTTAAACGATAGCACTGGTTGGGAGGCAACCATTTTATTTTTGTTCCTTGCTTTTTGCTTATGCTTAGTAATAAATAATTCATCTAGATTCTGTTTAGATGTGGTTTTATATTTTAATTAGTGTTTGTGCCAAGTAGAACCTATAGGATAACCTACGGTGATAGTTAATTTGATTCTGCTGAAAAACAGAAACTTCTACACGCACGAGAATAATTTTAATAAATCACAGAAACGTGATTTTGTGTTGATTCTTTTTGCAGTAGATCAATAGACAAATTGTCCAGGACTTCCTATTTTGGTAGGAATTTTAGATTTCCATAAGTATTCGAAAGTTACAGGTTGCTACAGACTGTTTTGTTTTTGACAGATTCTGTTTTTCGTGCGTTGTTTGCTTATTTTGATGCATCTATGGCTAGTATTGGGGGGTATGAACCATAGATAAGTTGGAACACAGTAGGTTTAAAACCAATATAAATAAGGAATGAGTTAATTACAGTACCTTATGTGGTGGTTTTTCTTTCTTGCACTAACGGAGCTTATGAGATTTCCTGTTGAGTTTTGTGTTGTGAAGTTTTCAAGTTTTGGGTAAAGATTTGATGGACTATGGAATAAGGAGTGGCAAGAGCCTAAGCTTGGGAATGCCCATGGCACCCCAAGATAATCCAAGGACAACCAAAAGCCTAAGCTTGGGGATGCCCCGGAAGGCATCCCCTCTTTCGTCTTCGTCTATCGGTAACTTTATTTGGAGCTATATTTTTATTCGCCACATGATATGTGTTTTGCTTGGAGCGTCTTGTATGATATGAGTCTTTGTTTTTAGTTTACCACAGTCATCCTTGTTGTACACACCTTTTGGGATAGACACCCATGATTTGGAATTTATTAGAATACTCTATGTGCTTCACTTAGAACCTGCCCACTAGCCCGACTGGTCAGTACACAGCACACACACCAGGAGGTCCTGGGTTCGATTCCCAGGCTCCCAAATATTTTTAGAAGGGGAGCCTTGGCGCAGTGGTAAAGCTGCTGCCTTGTGACCATGAGGTCATGGGTTCAAGTCCTGGAAACAGCCTCTTACAGAAATGTAGGGAAAGGCTGCGTACTATAGACCCAAAGTGGTCGGACCCTTCCTTGGACCCTGCGCAAGCGGGAGCTACATGCACCAGGTTGCCCTTACTCTATGTGCTTCACTTATATCTTATGAGCTAGATAATTTTTGCCCTAGTGCTTCACTTATATCTTTTAGAGCATGGCAGTGGCTTTATTTTGTAGAAATTGTTGATCTCTCATGCTTCACTTATATTATTTTGAGAGTGTTTTAGAACAGCATGGTATTTGCTATGGTTATAAAATTAGTCCTAGAATGATGGGCATCCAAGTTGGGTATAATAAAAACTATCATAGAAAGTGAATTGGATGTTATGATCAATTTGATGCTTGATAATTTTTTTGAGATATGAGGATGGTGATATTAGAGTCATGCTAGTTAACGTAGTTGTGAATTTGTGGAATACTTGTGTTGAAGTTAGTGATTCCCGTAGCATGCACGTATGGTGAAGCGCTTTGTGATGAAGTTGGAGCATAATTTATTTATTGATTTCTTCCTTATGAGTGGCGGTCGGGGACGAGCGATGGTATTTTACTACCAATCTATCCCCCTAGGAGCATGCGCGTAGTACTTTGTTTCAATGACTTGTAGATTTTTGCAATAAGTATATGAGTTCTTTATGACTAAGTTGAGTCCATGGATTATACGCACTCTCACCCTTCTACCATTTCTAGCCTCTCCTGTGCCGCGCAACTTTCGCCGGTACCATACACCCACCATATACCTTCCTCAAAACAGCCACCATACCTACCTATTATGGCATTTCCATAGCCATTCCGAGATATATTGCCATGCAACTTTTCGCCGTTCCGTTTATTATGATAGGCTCCATCATTGTCATATTGCTTTTGCATGATCATGTAGTTGACATCGTATTTGTGGCAAAGCCACCTTCATAATTCTTCCATACATGTCACTCTTGAGTCATTGCATATCTCGGTACACCGCCGGAGTCATTCATATAGAGTCATATTTTGTTCTAAGTATCGAGTTGTAATCTTGAGTTGTAAGTAAATAAAAGTGTGATGATCTTCATTATTAGAGCATTGTCCCAAGTGAGGACAGGATGATGGAGACTATGATTCCCCCACAAGTCGGGATGAGACTTTGGACTTTATAAAAAAAGGCCAAAAAAAGAGAAAGGCCAAATAAAAAAGGAAAAAAGAAAAAAAAGAAAAAAAAGAAAAAAAAAGAGAAAAAGAGAGAAGGGACAATGCTACTATCCTTTTACCACACTTGTGCTTCCAAGTAGCACCATGATCTTCATAATAGAGAGTCTCCTATGTTGTCACTTTCATATACTAGTGGGAATTTTTCATTATAGAACTTGGCTTGTATATTCCAATGATGGGCTTCCTCAAAACTCCCTAGGTCTTCGTGAGCAAGCAAGCTGGATGCACGCCCACTTAGTTTCTTTTGTTGAGCTTTCATACACTTATAGCTCTAGTGCATCCGTTGCATGGTTATCCCTACTCACTCACATTGATATCTATTAATGGGCATCTCCATAGCCCGTTGATATGCCTAGTTGATGTGAGAATATCTTCTCCTTTTTGTTCTTCTCCACAACCACCATTCTATTCCACATATAGTGCTATGTGCATGGCTCACGCTCATGTATAGCGTGAAAGTTAAAAAAGTTTGAGAATACTAAAGTATGAAACAATTGCTTGGCTTGTCATCGGGGTTGTGCATGATTAAATACTTTGTGTGATGAAGGTAGAGCATAACCAAACTATATGATTTTGTAGGGATAGCTTTCTTTAGCCATGTTATTTTGAGAAGACATGATTGCTTTGTTAGTATGCTTGAAGTGTTACTATTTTTTATGTCAATATGAACTTTTGTCTTGAATCATTTGGATCTGAACATTCATGCCACAATAAAGAAAATTACATTGAGAAATATGCTAGTTAGCATTCCACATCAAAAATTCTGTTTTTATCATTTACCTACTCGAGGATGAGCAGGAATTAAGCTTGGGGATGCTTGATACGTCTCCAACATATCTATAATTTTTGATTGTTCCATGCTATTATATTACCCGTTTTGGATGTTTATGGGCTTTACTTTACACTTTTATATCATTTTTGGGACTAACCTAATAACTGGAGGCCCAACCCGAATTGCTGTTTTTTTGCCTATTTCAGTGTTTCGAAGAAAAGGAATATCAAACGGAGTCCAAACGGGATGAAACCTTCGGGAGCGATCTTTTTGGAACAAATGCAAACCAGGAGACTTGGAGTGGACGTCAAGGAGTAAACGAGGCGGCCAAGAGGGTGCCCGGCGCGCCCTAGGGGGTGAGCGCGCCCCCACCCTCGTGGGCCCCTTGTGACTCCACCGACCTACTTCCTCCTATATATATCCACATACCCCAAGAACATCCGGGAGCACCACGAAAACCTAATTCCACCGCCACAACCTTTTGTATCCGCGAGATCCCATCTTGGAGCCTTCTCCGGTGCTCTGCCGGAGGGGGAATCGACCATGGAAGGCCTCTACATCATCTCCAAGGCCTCTCTGCTGAGTTGTGAGTAGTTTACCACAGACCTTCGGGTCCATAGTTATTAGCTAGATGACTTCTTCTCTCTCTTTGAATCTCAATACAAAGTTCACCTCGATCTTCTTGGAGATCTATTCGATGTAACTCTTTTTGCGGTGCGTTTGTCGAGATCCGATGAATTGTGGGTTTATCATCAAGTTATCTATGAGAAATAATTGAATCTTCTCTGAATTCTTTTATGTTTGATTTGTTATCTTTGCAAGTCTCTTTGAATTATCAGTTTGGTTTGGCCTACTAGATTGATCTTTCTTGCAATGGGAGAAGTGCTTAGCTTTGGGTTCAATCTTGCGGTGTCCTTTCCAAGTGATAGCAGGGGCAGAAAGGCACGTATTGTATTGTTGCCATCGATGATAAAAAGATGGGGTTTATATCATATTGCTTGAGGTTATCCCTCTACATCATGTCATCTTGCTTAATGCGTTACTCTGTTCTTATGAACTTAATACTCTAGATGCAGGCAGGAGTCGGTCGACGTGTGGAGTAATAGTAGTAGATGCAGAATCGTTCCGATCTACTTGTTGTGGACGTGATGCCTATATACATGATCATGCCTAGATAATCTCATAACTATGCACTTTTCTATCAATTGCTCGACAATAATTTGTTCACCCACCATAATACTTATGCTATCTTGAGAGAAGCCACTAGTGAAACCTATGGCCCCCGGGTCTATCTTTTATCATATAAGCTTTCCATCTATCTTAATTTTGCAATCTTTACTTTCCAATCTATATCATAAAAATACCAAAAATATTTTTCTTATCATATTATCTCTATCAGATCTCACTTTTGCAAGTTACTGTGAAGGGATTGACAACCCTTTATCGCGTTGGTTGCGAGGTTCTTGTTTGCTTGTGTAGGTACGAGGGACTTTTGAGGAGCCTCCTACTGGATTGATACCTTGGTTCTCAAAAACGGAGGGAAATACTTACGCTACTTTGCTGCATCACCCTTTCCGCTTCAAGGGAAAACCAACGCAATGCTCAAGAGGTAGCAGGGCATCAGTCCCACTCTATGCCAACACAAAATAAAATTGGAGAAAGACGCCAAACCAGTTGTTGATCACCAACGATGGTTAAATCCTAAGATGAAAGAAGTGGTTAGAAAAGAAATACTAAAGCTCCTGGAGGCAGGTATAATTTATCCCGTTGCTGATAGTCAGTGGGTAATTCCTGTCCATTGTGTTCCTAAGAAGGGAGGTATTACTATTGTTCCTAATGATAAAGATGAATTGATCCCGCAAAGAATTGTTACAGGTTATAGGATGGTAATTGATTTCTGCAAATTAAATAAAGCTACTAAAAAGGATCATTACCCTTTGCCTTTTATTGATCAAATGCTAGAAAGATTATCCAAACATACACATTTTTGCTTCCTAGATGGTTACTCTGGTTTCTCTCAAATACCTGTGTCAAAAGAGGATCAAGAAAAGACTAGTTTTACTTGCCCTTTCGATACTTTTTCTTATAGATGTATGCCTTTTGGTTTATGTAATGCACCTGCTACCTTTCAAAGATGCATGATGGCTATATTCTCTGACTTTTGTGAAAAGATTGTTGAGGTTTTCATGGATGATTTCTCCGTTTATGGATCTTCTTTTGATGATTGCTTGGGCAACCTTGATCGAGTTTTGCAGAGATGTGAAGAAACTAATCTTGTCTTGAATTGGGAAAAATGCCACTTTATGGTTAATGAAGGCATTGTCTTGGGGCATAAAATTTCTGAAAGAGGTATTGAAGTTGATAAAGCCAAAGTTGATGCTATTGAAAAGATGCCGTGTCCCAAGGACACTAAAGGTATAATAAGTTTCCTTGGTCATGCCGGTTTTTATAGGAGGTTTATTAAGGACTTCTCCAAAATTTCTAGGCCTCTGACTAATCTCTTACAAAAAGATATTCCTTTCATTTTTGATGATGATTGTGTAGAAGCATTTGAAATACTTAAGAAAGCTTTGATTTCTGCACCTATTGTTCTGCCACCTGATTGGAATTTACCCTTTGAAATTATGTGTGATACTAGTGATTATGCCGTAGGTGCTGTTCTAGGACAAAGAGTTGATAAGAAACTAAATGTTATTCAATATGCTAGTAAACTCTAGACAGTGCCCAGAGAAATTATGCTACTACTGAAAAAGAATTGTTAGCAGTTGTTTTTGCTTGTGATAAGTTTAGACCTTATATCCTTGATTCTAAAGTAACTGTTCACACTGATCATTCTACTATTAAGTATCTTATGGAAAAGAAAGATGCTAAACCTAGACTTATTCGATGGGTTCTCTTGCTACAAGAATTTGATTTACATATTATTGATAGAAAGGGAGCTGAGAACCCCGTTGCAGACAACTTGTCTAGGTTAGAGAATGTTCTTGATGACCCACTACCTATTGATGATAGCTTCCCTGATGAACAATTAGCTATCATAAACGCTTCTCGTACCGCTCCATGGTATGCTGATTATGCTAATTACATTGTTGCTAAATTTATACCACCTAGTTTCACATACCAACAAAAGAAAAAGTTTTTCTATGATTTAAGACATTACTTCTAGGATGACCCAAACCTTTATAAAGAAGGAGTAGATGGTGTTATTAGATGTTGTGTACCTGAGCATGAACAGGAATAGATCCTACGCAAGTGTCACTCTGAGGCTTATGGAGGACACCACGCTGGAGATAGAACTGCGCATAAGGTATTGCAATCCGGTTTTTATTGGCCTACTCTCTTCAAGGATGCCCGTAAGTTTGTCTTGCCTTGCGATGAATGTCAAAGAATTGGTAATATTACTAGACGTCAAGAAATGCCTATGAATTATTCACTTGTTATTGAACCATTTGATGTTTGGGGCTTTGATTATATGGGATCGTATCCTTCCTCTAATGGGTATACACATATTTTAGTTGTTGTTGATTACGTTACTAAGTGGGTAGAAACTATTCCAACTAGTAGTGCTGATCATAACACCTCTATTAAGATGCTTAAAGAAGTTATTTTTCCGAGGTTTGGAGTCCCTAGATATTTAATGACTGATGGTGGTTCACATTTTATTCATGGTGCCTTTCGTAAAATGCTTGCTAAGTATGATGTTAATCATAGAATTGCATCTCCATATCATCCACAGTCTAGTGGCCAAGTAGAACTGAGTAACAGAGAGCTTAAATTGATTTTGCAAAAGACTGTTAATAGATCTAGAAAGAATTGGTCCAAGAAACTTGATGATGCATTATGGGCTTATAGAACTGCATATATATATCCTATGGGTATGTCTCCATATAAAATGGTTTATGGAAAAGCATGTCACTTACCTCTCGAATTAGAACATAAGGCATATTGGGCCATTAAAGATCTCAACTATGATTTCAAACTTGCCGGTGAGAAGAGGCTATTTGACATTAGCTCACTTGATGAGTGGAGAACCCAGGCCTATGAGAATGCCAAACTGTTTAAAGAAAAAGTTAAAAGGTGGTATGACAAAAGGATACAAAAGCGTGAGTTTAATGTAGGTGATTATGTGTTGCTTTTCAACTCTTGTTTAAGATTTTTTGCAGGAAAATTCCTCTCTAAATGGGAAGGTCCTTACGTTATCGAGGAGGTCTATCGTTCCGGTGCCATAAAAATCAACAACTTCGAAGGCACAAATCCGAAGGTGGTGAACGGTCAAACAATCAAACATTATATCTCAGGTAATCCAGTAAATGTTGAAACTAATGTTATTGAAACCGTAACTCCGGAGGAATACATAAGGGACACTTTCCAGAACGTTTCAGACTCCGAAAAGGAATTGGTATGTGGTATGGTAAGTAAACGGACTCCAGAACAGTTCTAATAGCAATATTCCTCCATTTTGGAATATTTAAGAAAATAGGAAAATAAGAAGTAGTCCGGGAAGGACACGAGGCATCCATGAGGGTGGAGGGCACGCCCTACCCCCCTGGGCGCCCCCTACCTCGTGGGCACCTCATGTGCTCTCCGGACTCTGTTTTCTTGCACGATACTTCTTTTGGTCGGTAAAAATTCATTATATAATCTCCCGAAGGTTTTCACCACTGTATCATGCAAATATCCTCTGTTTTTATTTAGAGTTGTTTCTAAGACAGATTTAGAGCAAGATGTCTTCGCAAGAGTCAGTCGGGGAGAGTCGGGTGTCTCATCCGACACCGGGTCCAGGAGCAAACAGCGATGCCTATCACTTTGGGCCATCAAGGAGGACCGGAAGCGTGGAGACAAGACTCGAATCAATGGAACAACAAGTTTTCAAGTGCCAAGGGATGGTGGAACGCGGACTCAGCGCCAATCACATGATGATCGTGGAGTTCACCAACAACCACAAGCTGGATGCCAAGAACATTGGGGAGACCATCTTCAAGCTTCATGAGAAAATCGAGCACCTCCAAGCCTAGATCTATGACCTGCAAAACCAAAACTATGAGTATGAATATAGATTCAAGAGGATGAGTTTGGCTGCAGATTTGAGGATCCTGGAGACTCGATCATCCTTCTATGATGGTGAGCCTATGCCTTGGAAGATGTACGACAAGCCTACATCATCAACAACTCCATCATCACTACCTCCGAAGAAGGAGACATAAACACATGGGTATGGGCACTCCCCTTGGCAACTGCCAAGCTTGGGGGAGGTGCCCTGGTATCGTATCACCATCACACTCCTATCTTTACTGTTTCTCCTAGTTTGATCCTTTTGGTAATATCTTGATCTAGTAGAATAAAGTTTTAGAATGATCTAGTTTTGAGTTTTGCTTTATGATCCTTCTATGAAATCGAGTCTGTGAGCTATATATAATAAAGATTAGTCTTGAGTCAAGGGCTTTGCTATCTTGCTATGATCTTGAGGGAATAAAAGAAAAAGAAAGAATAAAAAGAAATAGAGAGATCGTATTGATCTTATGGAGAGTAATGACTTCACATATAAAGAGTATGATGAATAAAAGTTGTTGAGAGTTGGCAAACATAGTTTTGGTCATCGTTGCAATTAATAGGAAGTAATAAAGAAAGAGAGGTTTTCACATATAAATATACTATCTTGGACATCTTTTATGATTGTGAGCACTCATTAAAATATGACATGCTAAAGAGTTGATGTTGGACAAGGAAGACAACGTAATGGGTTATGTTTTCTTATATCCGAAATAAAGTATATTGTCATGGATCATCCAACATGTTGAGCTTGCCTTTCCCCCTCATGCTAGCCAAATTCTTTGCACCGAGTAGAGATACTACTTGTGCTTCCGAATATCCTTAAACCCAGTTTTTCCATGAGAGTCCACCATACCTACCTATGGATTGAGTAAGATCCTTCAAGTAAGTTGTCATGTTGCATGCAATAAAAATTGCTCTCTAAATATGTATGACTTATTAGTGTGGAGAAAATAAGCTTTATACGATCTTGTGATATGGAAGCAATAAAAGCGACAAACTACATAATAAAGGTCCATATCACAAGTGGCAATATAAAGTGACGTTCTTTTGCATTAAGATTTCGTGCATCCAACCATAAAAGCACATGACAACCTCTGCTTCCCTCTGCGAAGGGCCTATCTTTTACTTTTGTCTTATACCTTTTACTAGAGTCATGGTGATCTTCACCTTTCCTTTTTATATTTTATCCTTTGGCAAGCACCTTGTGTTGGAAAGATCTTGGTATATATATCCAATTGGATGTAAGTTAGCATGAGCTATTATTGTTGACATTACCCTTAAGGTAAAAGGTTGGGAGGCAACACTATAAGCCCCTATCTTTCTCTGTGTCCGATTAAAACTCCATACCCATAAGTATTGCATGAGTGTTAGCAATTGTGCAAGACTAAATGATAGTTGAGTATGTGGACTTGCTGAAAAGCTCTTATATTGACTCTTTCCGATGTTATGATAAATTGCAATTGCTTCAGTGACCGAGGTTATAGTTTGTTAGTTTTCAATGAAGTTTCTGATTCATACTTGACATTGTGGATAGATTATTACTTGAGCATAAGAAATAATATGACAAAGTATATATATGTTGCTGTTATAAGAATGATCATGATGCCCTCATGTCCGTATTTTATTTTATCGACACCTCTATCTCTAAACATGTGGACATATTTTTCGATTTTGGCTTCCGGTTGAGGACAAGCGAGGTCTAAGCTTGGGGGAGTTGATACGTCCATTTTGCATCATGCTTTGATATTCATATTTATTGCATTATGAACTGTTATTACTCGTTATGTCACAATACTTATGCCTATTCTCTCTTATTTTACAAGGTTTACATGAAGAGGGAGAATGCCGGCAGCTGGAATTTTGGGCTGGAAAAGGAGCAAATATTAGAGACCTATTCTGCACAACTCCAAAAGTCCTGAAACTCCACGGAAGTTATTTTTGGAATTAATAAAAAATATTGAGTGAATAAAAAACTAGAGGGGGGCCATCCACCATCCATGAGGGTGGGGGCGCGCCCTACCCCTGGGCACGCCCCTGCCTCGTGGGCCACCTAGCAGGCCTACGGTGCCCATCTTTTGCTATGTGAAGTCTTTTACCCTGGAAAAAAATTCATAAGCAAGCTTTCGGGACGAAACACCGCCGCCACGAGGCAAAACCTTGGCGGAACCAATCTAGGGCTCCGGCGGAGCTGTTCTGCCGGGGAAACATCCCTCCGGGAGGGGGAAATCATCACCATCGATCCTCTTAGCGGAAGGGGGTCAATATCCATCAACATCTTCACCGGCACCATCTCCTCTCAAACCCTAGTTCATCTCTTGTGTCCAATCTTTGTCTCAAAACCTCAGATTAGTACCTATGGGTTGCTAGTAGTGTTGATTACTCCTTGTAGTTGATGCTAGTTGGTTTATTCGGTGGAAGATCATATGTTCAGATCCTATATGCATATTAATACCACTCTGATTATGAACATGAATATGATTTGTGAGTAATTATGTTTGTTCCTGAGGACATGGGAGAAGTCTTGCTATAAGTAGTCTTGTGAATTTGGTATTCGTTCGATATTTTGATGAGATGTATGTTGTCTCTCCTCTAGTGGTGTTATGTGAACGTCGACTACATGACACTTCACCATTGTTTGGTCCTAGAGGAAGGCATTGGTAAGTAATAAGTAGATGATGGGTTGCTAGAGTGACAGAAGCTTAAACCCTAGTTTATGAGTTGCTTAGTAAGGGGCTGATTTGGATCCATATGTTTCATGCTATGGTTAGGTTTACCTTAATACTTCTTTTATAGTTGCGGATGCTTGCAATAGGGGTTAATAATAAGTGGGATGCTTGTCCAAGAAAGGGCAGTACCCAAGCACCGGTCCACCCACATACCAAATTATCAAAGTAACGAACGCGAATCATATGAGCGTGATGAAAACTAGCTTGACGATAATTCCCATGTGTCCTCAGCAGCTTTTTCCTTCATATAAGAATTTGTCCAGGCTTGTCCTTTGATACAAAATGGATTGGGCCATCTTGCTGCACCTTATTTACTTTCATTACTTGTTACCCGTTACAAATTACCTTATCACAAAACTATCTGTTACTGATAATTTCAGTGCTTGTAGAGAATAGCTTACTGAAAACTGCTTGTCATTTCCTTCTGCTCCTCGTTGGGTTCGACACTCTTACTTATTGAAAGGACTACGGTAGATACCCCAGACTTGTGGGTCATCAACTTTGTAGGTGTGCGAGTCCTTTCCATAACCAAGCATGAAACCCTCATGTGCTTTCGGTGCAAGTTTAGAGTCGTGGTGAGGATCTCTAATCCAGCATTTAGCACCGAAGACTTTGAAACAACTTACATTGGGTTTCTTGTCAGTGAGGATTTCATATGAGGTCTTTTTGAAGAATTTGTGGAGATATACCCTATTGATGATGTGGCATGCAGTATCAATAGCATCTGGCCAGAATCGATGTGGTGTCTTGTATTCATCAAGCATAGTGCAAGCCATCTCAACAAGAGTCATGTTCTTGCGCTCCACGATGCCATTCTGCTGAGGCGTATAGGGAGAAGATAACTCGTGAGTAATACCAAGTATATCAAGATATTTATCGAGACTAGTATTCTTGAACTCGGTTCCATTATCACTCCTGATATGCTTGATCTTCACACCGAAGTCCGTAGACGCTCTCGAGGAAAATCGTTTGAAGCCTTCCTGCACTTCATTTTCGTAAGTGATGATATGCACCCAAGTGTAACAAGAATAATCATCAACAATAACAAAGCCATATAATGATGTAGAATTAGTGAACGTGGCATAGTGAGTAGGGCCAAAGAGATCCATGTGAAGTAATTCAAAGGGACAAGAAGTGGTCATTATAGTCTTGAAGGGATGCGTAGCTCTGGTGATCTTTCCAGCCTCACAAGCCCCACAAAGATGATCATTGAGGAATTTGACACCTTCGATGCCAATGACATGCTTCTTCTTTGTGAGTGTATGAAAGTTCCTCATCCCAGCATGACCAAGTCGTCGATGCCATAACCAGCCTTCTGAAGCTTTTGCAAGTAGACATGTGGCAGGTTGTGGCCCTGCAGAGAAATCAACAATATACAAGTCTCCTCTCCTAAAGCCTTCAAAGACTTTGGAATTGTCAGATTCCATTAGCACAATGCAATGATATTTGCCAAAGACAACAACCATATCAAGATCACAAAACATTGAGACAGACATGAGGTTGAATCCTAAGGATTCGACAAGCATGACTTTGTCCATGTGTCTATCCTTTGAGATTGCAACCCTACCTAGACCCAATACCTTGCTTTTGCCTTTGTCAGTGTAGGTGATATGCTTCAGATGAGATGGAGATAAAGCACTATCCATCAATAAGTTCCTGTCACCGGTCATGTGATTTGTACATCCACTGTCGAGGACCCACTCAGTAGCTTTGGGTTGTTCATCCTACAGATGAATTAGTGCAACTTACGAACCCATATACTTCATCAGTGAAGAATATGATATCAATTTCATCAACAATAACAGATATAGCAATTATGAGGACGTGAGAAATGAGTAATTCATTTCTTCATGATTAGCTTGCGTCCATTCAAGCACATTCAGGTCTCCAGCAAATTCTTCAGACGATTAAGTTCGTCTAGAGACCTGGCCCTGCATAAGAGATTAGTTCTTTTTCTTCACCACCCACATCTGTAGGGGTGGCAAAGAGTTCATCATCTCCATAAGAAAAAGATGGCATTGAAGCCAGTGCACTTTGTTTCACAGAAGAGGGGATAGGATAAGCAGAGAAATTCTTTGAGGACTTATGAACATAATGGTTTGAAGAATAATGCACTGCTACGTCTTGAGCTTGCGTTGGTTTTCCTCGAAGAGGAGAGCATGATGCAGCAAGTGTAGCGTAAGTATTTCCCTCAGTTTTGAGAACCAAGGTATCAATCTAGTAGGAGGCTCCTCAAAAGTCCCATGCACCTACACAAACAAACTAAGAACTCGCAACCAACGCAATAAAGGGGTTGTCAATCCCTTCACGGCCACTTGCGAAAGTGAGATCTAATAAAGATAGTATGATAAGATAAATATATTTTTGGTATTTTATAATATAGATGCAAAAAGTAAAGATGCAAATAAAAGTAGATTGAAAGCAAATATGATAAGAGATAGACCCAGGGGCCATAGGTTTCACTAGTGGCTTCTCTCAAGATAGCATAAGTATTACGGTGGGTGAACAAATTACTGTCGAGCAATTGATAGAAAAGCGCATAGTTATGAGATTATCTAGGCATGATCATGTATATAGGCATCACGTCCATAACAAGTAGACCGACTCCTGCCTACATCTACTACTATTACTCCACACATCGATCGAATCCTGCCTGCATCTAGAGTATTAAGTTCATAAGAACAGAGTAACGCGTTAAGCAAGATGACATGATGTAGAGGGATAAACTCATGCAATATGATATAAACCCCATCTTGTTATCCTCGATGGCAACAATACAATACGTGCCTTGCAACCCTTTCTGTCACTGGGTAAGGACACCACAAGATTGAACCCAAAGCTAAGCACTTCTCCCATGGCAAGAAAGACCAATCTAGTAGGCGAAACCAAACTGATAATTCGAAGAGACTTGCAAAGATAACTCAATCATACATAAAAGAATTCAGAGAAGATTCATATATTATTTATAGATAAACTTGATCATAAACCCACAATTCATCGGATCTCGACAAGCACACCGCAAAAAGAGTTTACATCGAATAGATCTCCACAAGAGAGGGGGAGAACATTGTATTGAGATCCAAAAAGAGAGAAGAAGCCATCTAGCTAATAACTATGGACCCGTAGGTCTGTGGTAAACTACTCACAACTCATCGAAGGGGCAAGAATGTTGATGTAGAAGCCCTCCATGGTCGATTCCCCCTCTGGCAGAGTGCCGGCGAAGGCTCCAAGATGAGATCTCACGGATACAGAAGGTTATGGCGGTGGAAAATGTGTTTCGTGGTGCTCCTAGATGTTTTCAGGGTACATAGGTATATATAGGAGGAAGAAGTACGTCGGTGGCCGCCCGAGGGGCCCACGAGACAGGGGGCGCGCCCTACAGGGGGCGCGGCCTCCTATCTCGTGGCTTCCTCGGATGCTTCTTGACTTGCACTCCAAGTCCTCTGGATCACGTTCGTTCCAAAAATCACGCTCCCGAAGGTTTCATTCCGTTTGGACTCCGTTTGATATTCCTTTTCTTTGAAATACTGAAATAGGCAAAAACAACAGCAATATGGGTTGGGCCTCCGGTTAGTAGGTTAGTGCCAAAAATGATATAAATGTGTAAAATAAAGCCCATAAACATCCAAAAGAGGTAATATAATAGCATGGAACAATCAAAAATTATAGACACGTTGGAGACGTATCAAGCATCCGCAAGCTTAATTCCTGCTCGTCCTCGAGTAGGTAAATGATACCTAGCATAATTCATAATGTAATTTTCTTTGTTGTGGCATGAATGATCAGATCCAAATGAGTACAAAATAAAAGTTCATATTGATAAAAGAAATAGTAACACTTCAAGCATATTAATCAAAGTAATCATGTCTTCTCAAAATAACATGGCAAAAGAAAGTTCATCCCTACAAAATCATATAGTTAGGCTATGCTTCATTTTCGTCACACAAAGATGTTCCCAACTTCTATACCCTCGATGACAAGCCAAGCAATTGTTTCATACTTAAATGATCTCAAACTTTTCAACCTTCACGCAATACATGAGCGTGAGCCATGGATATAGCACTATGGGTGGAATAGAATATGATGATGGGGATTGTGTGGAGAAGACAAAAAAGGAGAAAGTCTCACATAGACGAGGATAATCAACGGGCTATGGAGATGCCCATCAATTGATGTCAACATGAGGAGTAGGGATTGCCATGCAACGGATGCACTAGAGCTATAAATGAATGCTCAACAAAAGAAAACTAGTGAGTGTGCATCCAACTTTCTTGCTCACGAAGACCTAGGGCATTTGAGGAAGCCCATCGTAGGAATATACAAGCCAAGTTCTATAATGAAAAATTCCCAGTAGCATGAAAAATACAACCTATGAGACTCACTATATGAAAAACATGGTGCTACTTTGAATCACAATATATGAGACTCACTACATGAAGAACAAGGTGCTACTTTGAAGCACAAGTGTGGAAAAAGAGATAGTAACATTGCCCTTTTATTTTTCTTTTCTTTTCTTTTCTTTATTTTTTCTTTTCTTTTTTTCTTTCTTTTGGGCCTTTCTTTCTTTTTCTTTTTGGCCTTTCTTCTTCTTGTTTTTTCTTGTTTTTTCTTTTTTTCTTTGGGCAATGTTCTAATAATGATGATCATCACACTTTTATTGATTACAACATAAGAATTACAACTCGAAACTAGAACAAGATATGACTCTATATGAATGCCTCGGGCGGTGTACCGGGATGGTGCAATGAATCAAGAGTGACATGTATGAAAAATAATGCATGGTGGCTTTGCCACAAATACGATGTCAGCTACATGATCATGCAATGTCAATATGATAAAAGTAAAGTATGTCATGATGATGATGAACGAAACGGTGGAAAGTTGCATGGCAATATATCTCGGAATGGCTATGGAAATGCCATAATAGGTAGGTATGGTGGCTGTTTTGAGGAAGATATAAGGAGGTTTATGTGTGATAGAGCGTATCGTATCATGGGGTTTGGATGCACCGGCAAAGTTTGCACCAACTCTCAAAATGAGAAAGGGCAATGCACGGTACCGAAGAGGCTAGCAAAGGTGGAAAGGTAAAAGTGTGTATAATCCATGGACTCAACAATAGTCAAAAGAACTCATATACTTATTGCAAAAATTTAGAAGTCATCAAAAACAAAGTACTACGCGCATGCTCCTAGGGGGATAGATTGGTAGGAAAAGACCATCGCTCGTCCCCGACCGCCACTCATAAGGATGCACAAGCCAGGTACAGTTCATGTTTCAAATTTGTTACACAACTTTAACCATCTGTGCATGCTACGGGACTTTCTAACTTCAACACAAGAATTCTTTGAATTCATAATCACCCAACTAGCATGACTTTAATATCACTACCTCCATATCTCAAAACAATTATCAAGTATCAAATTGATCATAGCATCCAATTCACTTCCTATGATAGTTTTTATTATACCCAACTTGGATGCTTACCATTCTAGGACCAACTTTGTAACCATAGCAAATACCATGCTGTTCTAAAAGACTCTCAAAATAATATAAGTGAAGCATGAGAGACTAGCAATTTCTTCAAAATTAAGTCACCACCGTGCTCTAAAAGATATAAGTGAAGCACTAGAGCAAAAACTATCAAGCTCAAAAGATATAAGTGAAGCACACGGAGTATTCTAGCAAATTCTAATCAAATAGGCTTCTCCCAAAAGGTGTGTACAGCAAGGATGTTTGTGTTAAACTAAAAGGCAAAGACTAATATAATACACGACGCTCCAAGCAAAACACATATCATGTGGCAAATAAAAATATAGCTCCAAGTAAAGTTACCAATGAATGAAGACGAAAGAGGGGATGCCTTCCCGGGGCATCCCCAAGCTTAGGCTTTTGGCTATCCTTGAATATCTTGGGGTGCCATGGGCATCCCCAAGCTTAGGCTCTTGCCACCCTTTATTCCATAGTCCATAAAAGCTTTACCCAAAACTTGAAAACTTCACAACACAAAACTCAACAGGAAATCTTATAAGCTCCATTAGTGAAAGAAAACAAAACCACCACATAAGGTACTGAAATGAACTCATTATTTTTTTATTTTGGTGTTAAACCTACTGTATTCCAACTTTCTTATGGTTTATAAACTAATTTACTAGCCATAGATGCATTGAAACAAGCAAACAACACACGAAAAATAGAATCTGTCAAAAACAGAATAGTCTGTAGCAATCTGTAACTAACGCGAACTTCTGGAACTCTAAAAATCCTACCAAAATAGTAAGTCCTGCAAATTTTGTTTATTGAACAGCAGAAAAAAGAATCAACGCAAAAGCACGTTCCTGTGATTTAACAAAATTATATTCGTGCATGCAAAGTTTCTGTTTTTCAGCAGAATCAAATCAACTATCATCGTAGGTTATCCTGTAGGTTCTACTTGGCACAAACACTAATTAAAAGATAAAAACAAATCTAAACAGAAGGTAGATGCAAGATTTATTACTAAACAGGAGCAAAAGCAGAAAACATAAAGAAAAATTGGGTTGCCTCCCAACTAGCGCTATCGTTTAACGCCCCTAGCTAGGCATAAAAGCAAAGATAGATCTAACGAGTGCCATCTTTGGCACTAAATTCATAAGTGGCCCGCATGATAGATTCATAAGGTAATTTGACTTTCTTTCTTGGAAATTGCTCCATGCCTTTCTTTAATGGAAATTGGAATCTAATATTCCCTTCCTTCATATCAATAATCGCACCAATCATTCTAAGGAAAGGTCTACCAAGAATAATAGGGCAAGAAAGATTGCAATCTATATCAAGAACGATAAAATCTACGGGCACCAAATTTCTATTTGCAACAATAAGAACATCATTGATTCTTCCCATAGGCTTTTTAATGGTGGAATCCGCAAGGTGCAAATTGAAAGAGCAATCATCAAGATCATGGAAACCTAGAATATCACATAAAGTTTTCGGAATCGTGGAAACACTAGCACCCAAATCACACAAAGGAAAACACTCATAATCTTAAATTCTAATCTTTATAGTAGGTTCCCACTCATCATTAAGTTTTCTAGGTATAGAAACTTCCAAATTAAGTTTTTCATCATAAGATTGCATCAAGGCATCAACGATATGTTTGGTAAAAGCTTTGTTTTGGCTATAAGCATGAGGATAATTAACAACGGATTGCAACAAGGAAATACACCCTTTTAAAGAACAATTATCATAATCAAATTCCTTGAAATCCGAGATAGAAGGTTCAATATTATTAGAAGTTGAGGATTCTCCAATCTCACTTTTACCAAATTTAGCATTAAGATCTAAAGACTTTGAATTCTTGGGACGCCTTCTAGGCAAAGTTGATTCATCATCAGTCCCATAATCATCAAAATTCATATTGCAAAACATAGATCTAATCGGAGACACATCAATAACTTTAAGATCCTCATCAATATTTTCATGTAATTTTTCTGGTTTAGCGGCCATCTTATTGACTAAGGTGGATTGCTTGTCAGAAATTTTGGCTATAGCATTTTCAAGCCGGGTAATTTGAGCGTTAACACCATAAAATTCTTTATTCATATCATCAAGCTCTTTGTTCATAAACACCAAAAAACTTTTTTGTTCCTTAAGTTCTTTTCTAAAGAAATTGTTATGCTCAAATTGCAAATTCATACAGCTTCTAATATTTAATTCAATCTCATCCATCCTTCTGAGAAGGTGGTCAGGACCCTTAGGCGCAGCCATGAGGTCAAACAAGCACACAAAAGAAGGCAAGCGAAAAAGAGAGGAGGAGATTGGGAAAGAGAGGGCGAATAAAACGGCAAGGGTGAAGTGGGGAGAGGAAAACAAGAGGCAAATGGCAAATAATGTAAATGCGAGGTAGATGGGTTTGTGATGGGTACTTGGTATGTTGACTTGAGCGAAGACCTCCCCGGCAACGGCGTCAGAAATCCTTCTTGCTACGTCTTGAGCTTGCATTGGATTTCCTCGAAGAGGAGAGGGTGATGCAGCAAGTGTAGCGTAAGTATTTCCCTCAGTTTTGAGAAACAAGGTATCAATCCAGTAGGAGGCTCCTCAAAAGTCCCACGCACCTACACAAACAAACTGAGAACTCGCAACCAACGCAATAAAGGGGTTGTCAATCCCTTCACGGCCACTTGCGAAAGTGAGATCTAATAAAGATAGTACGATAAGATAAATATATTTTTGGTATTTTATAATATAGATGCAAAAAGTAAAGATGCAAATAAAAGTAGATTGAAAGCAAATATGATAAGAGATAGACCCGGGGGCCATAGGTTTCACTAGTGGCTTCTCTCAAGATAGCATAAGTATTACGGTGGGTGAACAAATTACTGTCGAGCAATTGATAGAAAAGTGCATAGTTATGAGATTATCTAGGCATGATCATGTATATAGGCATCACGTCCATAACAAGTAGACCGACTCCTGCCTGCATCTACTACTATGGCAAGAAAGACCAATCTAGTAGGCCAAACCAAACTGATAATTCAAAGAGACTTGCAAAGATAACTCAATCATACAAAAAAGAATTTAGAGAAGATTCAAATATTATTCATAGATAAACTTGATCATAAACCCACAATTCATCGGATCTCAACAAACACACCGCAAAAAGGGTTTACATCGAATAGATCTCCACAAGAGAGGGGGAGAACATTGTATTGAGATCCAAAAAGAGAGAAGAAGCCATCTAGCTAATAACTATGGACCCGTAGGTCTGTGGTAAACTACTCACAACTCGTCAGAGGTGCAAGGATGTTGATGTAGAAGCCCTCCATGGTCGATTCCCCCTCCGGCAGAGTGCCGACGAAGGCTCCAAGATGAGATCTCGCGGATACAGAAGGTTACGGCGGTGGAAGTTGTGTTTCGTGGTGCTCCTGGATGTTTTCGGGGTACATAGGTATATATAGGAGGAAGAAGTACGTTAGTGGTTGCCCGAGGGGCCCACGAGACAGGGGGCGCGCCCTATAGGGGGGGCCCGGCCTCCTATCTCGTGGCTTCCTCGGATGCTTCTTGACTTGCACTCCAAGTCCTTTGGATCACGTTCGTTCCAAAAATCATGCTCCCGAAGGTTTCATTCCGTTTGGACTCCGTTTGATATTCCTTTTCTTCGAAATACTGAAATAGGCAAAAAACGGCAATATGGGTTGGGCCTCCGGTTTGTAGGTTAGTCCCAAAAATGATATAAATGTGTAAAATAAAGGCCATAAACATCCAAAAGAGGTAATATAATAGCATGGAACAATCAAAAATTATAGATACGTTGGAGACGTATCATGCACATATTCATAGCCTTTAGACTTTCCCTACGAAACAGAAGTGTTAGCATGATGATGTTCATATGAGGATTTGGTTCCACATGAGGAATTTGATCCAGATGATGAATTTGGTCCATGTGAGGACTTGGATCCATATGAAGATTTTGATCCATATGAAGAATTTGATCTGGTGTTCCTATTCTTCATAGGTGGTGTCATGATGACATTCACCTGAAGATTTTCAAGGCACCTTTTGGGAACCCAGATTTTCTTCATAGGGGAGACATTCCTACAGTTAGTTTCAACATATCGAGCAAATACTTCACCATTCTGAGTCTTGAACAGTTTATAGTTGGAGTCAAATGACCCATCAGAGGAATATGAAGATTCACAGGTAAAGCCAGATAAAGTGCATGGATCTAAAGAAGGTCCTTTCGCAGCAACCCATGAGGTTTTGGGGTACTACTTAGGTTTTCAGTAGGTCCCATCAGCATTGAGTTTCCTCTCAAAGGCAATACCCTCTTTTCTAGGGTTCCTATTTATGATCTGCTTTTTGAGCACATCACAAAGAGTCTGATGCCCTTTGAGGCTTTTGTATATGCATGTCACATACAATTCCTTCAACCCTGCATTATCATTAGTCATACTTGTGGTATCCTCAGATGAGGAATTTGTGACCACAGAGACAGTTGAAGAATTTGTAGCAGTAGAAGCATTTGAACATTCAGGTGAAAAATTAGCAGATTCACGCTCAATGCATTTCATACATGGTGGAATAAATTCTTCCTGAGCGGAACTGATCTGTTGAGCAAGCAATGAATCATTTTCCTTCTGAAGATCTTCATAACTCACTTTTAACTTCTCAAGATCTTGCTTTCTCTGAAGAAATTCATAAGAAAGCTTCTCATGATCAGATAAGAGAGTGTTATGATGAATTTGAAGGTTGTCAAACTTAGACTGAAGTCTCTGAAGATTATCAGCCAAAGTCTTAGTTCGATTCAATTCCTCACCCAACAAGTCATCGCTTTTGTCTAGCAGATTTTGAATCTTTTCCAAAGCCTTTTGTTGTTTAACAGCAACTTTAACAAGTTTGGAATAGCTAGGTTTGAGATTATCATTAGATTCATCCTCACTAGATTTAGAGGGGGAATGTTTGAGTACCTTGGCACCTTTTGCCATGAAGCAATAGGTGGGAGCATAGTCATCGACGCTCTTGTTAGCAGAGTTGGGGAGGTCATTTTCTTCAGTGTTGAAGATGGACTTGCTGACGTAAGCAGTAGCGAGGGCTAGGCTCGCCACACTAGAGTCTGACTCCTCACATTCCTCCTGTTCCACATTTTCCTCAGATTCAGCTTCAGAGTCCATTTCCTTGCCAACAAATGCCCATGCCTTCTTGGAACTGCTCTTCTTGTGAGATGAGCACTTTGAAGATTTTAATGACGAGGACTTTCAAGATTTCTTCTTCTTCTTTGAGTCATCAGAATCGTCATCTTTGTACTTCTTCTTCTTTGATTCCTTTTCCCATAGAGGACAATCAGACATGTAGTGACTAGGTTTCTTGCATTTGTGGCAAGTCCTATTTTTGTAGTCACAAGATGAGCAATCATCACTTCTTGAAGACTTTCCAAAGCGACCACGGCGAGAGAACTTCTGGAATTTCTTCACGAGCATTGCTAGCTCCTGGCTCAGTTCTTCAAGGTCACCAAGGCTGCTACCAGAATCTTCACCTTCGGATTCAGAGACTGCCTTGGCCTTCAGCGCACGTAATCTTCCAAATCTCGGTCCATAGAGGTCTCTCTTCTCGGCAAGCTCGAACTCATGAGTGTTTAGCCTCTCGAGGATATCATCGGGATCTAGAGACTTGTAATAGCTCGCTCTTGAATCATCAGTGCAAGAGTATCGAATGAGGAATCAAGTGATCTCAGCAATTTCTTCACCACCTCATGGTTGGTGATGCCAGTGGCACCAAGTGCTTGAAGCTCATTTGAGATGTCACTGAGGCGATCGAAGGTTTGCTGAACATTTTCGTTATCGAGTCTTTTGAAGCGGTTGAAGAGATTGCGAAGAACATCAACTTGGGAGTCACGTTGAGTGGAGAATCCTTCGTTGACCTTGGATAGCCTGTCCCAAATCAGCTTAGCAGTTTCCAAAGCACTCACTCTGCCATACTGTCATTTGCTCAGATGGCCACATATGATATTCTTCGCTTGAGAATCGAGTTGCTTGAATCTCTTCACATCAGCAACATTCACAGACGGAGTGACTAAGGGAACACCATTTTCCACAACATACCAAAGGTCGTTATCAATTGCCTCAAGATGCATGCGCATCTTGTTCTTACAGTAGGGGTAGTTCGTCCCACCTAAGGTAGGACACCCAGCCGAGACCTTGATCATTCCTGTAGTCGACATAACTAAAACTCTAGTTGGTTAAACCAAAATCACATAGAACAAGGGAGTACCTTGCTCTGGTACCAATTGAAAGTGCGTTATATCGACTAGACGGGGGGTGAGTAGGCGAGTTTTAAAAATTTGTCACCGAGGAATTTCTAGGTGAAGAAATTCCTAAGCAACGACACACTAGCAGCAGAATAGGTACTCAGGTATAAACAGAATAGAGCAACACCATAATCATCATGATGAAATGAAAACAAGCATAGAGAACATATAGCGTGAAAACAGGATAAGCAGGCTGAAGACTAAGCTACTGAAGAATTAGGAATGAGGAATTTGAGAAAATCTTCAGTCAAAGTCTTCAAACAGTAATGATCATGTACATCAACACATGAATGAGGAAATGAAAGGGTTGAGGAAATAGAACCAGTTGGCTTGGTGAAGACAATGATTTGGTAGACCAGTTCCAACTGCCGTGACAGTCGTGTGTCTGGTTGGAGCGGCTGAGTATTTAAACTCGAGGACACACAGTCCTCAGCGTATTCTCCTTAAGCTAAAGTCACACAGACCTCGCCCAACACTCATGGTAAGTCTTCAGGTGACTTCCAAACCTTCACAGACTTGGTCACTCGGCGATCCATAATTCCTCTTCGATGCTCAGACCATGACACCTAACCGTCTGGAGGATACACAGTCCTCAAAGGTAACAAGCATCGGTTCCACACAGGAACAATCTCTTCAGTGATGCTCAATCACTTTGGGTTTGTAGGTGTTTGGGTTTTCCTCACTTGATGATTTTCGCTCAAAGTCCTCGGAGGATGGGATGCTCTCAATGACAAGTGTCAGTTTCTATCGGAGCAGCCAACCAGCTAGTGGTTGTAGGGGGCAGCTATTTATAGCCTAGGGAATAGCCCGACATGACAAGACATAAATGCCCTTCAATGATATGACCGTTAGGTGGGTAGATATTTTGGACAGCTGGCGCATAGCACAGGAATGGTCGGATATTTGAGGTTCAAATTCCTCATGGCTATCATGTTCCTCACATTGTAGGCAATCCGCACTGGCGAATTCCTAACTCCTCAGTCAGAACAAATTCCTTAGAGACCAGAAGATCTTCGTCTCTGTCACTGAAGAAATTGACTGAACTAATATGAGATTTCCAATGGCTTCACTCGAAAGGATTGGGTAGGTGTAGGCTTTTGAGATGAGCATCACTTGGAAATTAGTTTCCTTAGTATTACCTCGACCCCCTTTAACAGTACGGTGTTTCCTATGACTCAAGAAAGAGAAAAAGAAACTACGAAAACAAAAGTCTTCACGCTTCATAATCCTCGCATGAATATCCAAGTCTTCAAGGTCACACCAATTTCTTCACTTCCAAAATCTTCTGGAGAACCAAAGTTTTCAACTGAAGACATACATTTTTAGGGGTCGACTTTCATCATAAATATCAAACTCCTCATCGACTTATAGAGCCTGTGTACACTCACAAACATATTAGTCCCTTAACCTATAAGTCTTCAATACACCAAAATCACTAAGGGGCACTAGATGCACTTACAATTGGTTATTTACCGGAGAAGCGTCTCGGTCAAGTCTACATCATTCTCGAACCCGCAGGGTCCCCATGCTTAACATTCGTTGACTATATAGTATTATATGAGTTATGTATGTTGGTCACAGAATGGTGTTTGGATTCTGGATGAGATCACGGACATGACGAGGAGATCCGGGATGGTCCGGAGGAAAAGATTGATATATGATGATAGTGTTTGGTCTCCAGAAGGGTTCCAGAATTCACCTAAAGGGTTTCGGATGTTTCCAGAATTGTTCTGATGCGAGAACACTTTGGTTGGGACAAGGGGTAAGGCCCACGAGGCTTTAGGTCGGTGTAAAAGGAAGCTTTGCGGAGGTCGGGGACCAGAAGCCAGGGACCTTGGTGTCTGGCCCTGGGTCAAACACCGAGGACTGTGGCGTCTGGTGTTGGAATCCGAGAAGGACTCTTCCTTGCGTTCCAAACAGACTTTGGGGAGGCCTTCTCTCCAAGTAATGACCCAAGGCCTCAACATGTAAATAGAGGGGCATGGCTAGCCCCTAGAACACAACACGATTCACCAAGCCATGTGCCGGCGCCCCCTCTCCCTTTAGTTCATCCTTTGCTCTAAATCCGTTGTGCTTGGCAAAGCCCTACAGAAATAGTTTCACCACCACCATCACCACGACGTCGTGCTACCGAAACTCATCTACTACTTTGCCCCTCTTGTTGGATCAAAAAGGCAAGGACATCATCGAGCTGAACGTGTGTTGAACGTGGAGGTGCCGCATGTTCGGTGCTTGATCGGAACGGATCATGAATGTGTACGACTACATCAACCACGTTGATAAATGCTTCTGCTTAGCGATCTACAAGGGTATGTAGATGCTCTCCCCCTCTCATAGCTATGCATCTCCATGGATAGATCTTGTGTGTTCGTAGAATTTTTTTGTTTTCCATGCAAATGTTTCCCAACAGTGCCGTGGGCGGCAATCTTGGTTGGTGCGCCACTTCAGTGATGCATCAGTGAGAGGTCGCGTCCGCTCTGGGCCGGCACGAATGCGGCGTTGGCACTCTGGAGCGGCCCTGAGCGACATGAATGTGCAAAAACCACTTCACATTGGAGAGGGCATTGGCGCGATAGAGGTTTTTGGGGTGGGTCCGGGGTGTCTAACGTGTACTTGGTAGCGGTCCAGATGCCCACAACCCCCCTCGTTTTCTTCCGCTTTGTGGGAAAATGGACAACCAAACCGATCGAAGGACCGATGGGGTACCATGTTGGATGGCAAAGTGCATCGGGACAGCTACATTCTGATGGCTGCGAATGGTTTGAGGGACCGCATTGGAGATGCCCTTACACATTTTATGATGAGTTGGGATTAAGATCCGGATTCCGCATATTGGAGTAAGGAACAGGTGTGACGTGATGCTGCTCCATTTTTTGTGAGATTATGGATTACTCTTGATGGGGAACGTTGCATGAAAATCAAAATATTTCCTACGAAACACCCAAGATCTAATCTAGGAGATGCAAAGCAATGAGAGAGGAGTGTGTCTGCATACCCTTGCAGACAGAAAGCAGAAGCGTATATAACACGGTTGATGTAGTTGTACTCTTCGCGATCCAATCCGATCGCCGAACGGATGGCACCTCCGCATTCAGCACACATGCAGCTCGATGACGTCTCCTCCTTCTTGATCTAGCAAGAAAGAGAGGAGAAGTAGATGGGATATCAACCAGCACGACGGCATGGTGGAGATGGTGGTGGTGCAGTCCCGACAGGTCTGCCGCCGGACCAGGTAGGGCTGCCGCCGGGGCATGGGATTTGGTGTGTCCAGCCCCTACCTCTCCCCCACTATTCATAGCAGGTAAGGGGGAGGGTTGGGGCGCAGCCTTGGCCCCTCCTCCAAGGGAGGTGGTGCGGCTAGGTCTAGGGAGGTTTCCTCCCTTCCCAAGGCACCTCCGAGGGGGGTGCCTTCCACCCTTAGGACTCTTCCCCCTTTCCTTGTTCTAGGCGCATGGGCCTCTTGGGGCTGGTGCGCCTGGCCCATGTAGTCCAGGGCGCACCCCTACAACCCATGTGGGCCCCGAGGCAGGTGGACCCCCGGACCCCTTTCGACACTCCCGGTATAGTATCGATGATGCCTGAAACTCTTCCGGCGACAAAAACAGGACTTCCTATATATGAATTTTACCTCCGGACCATTCCAGAGCTCCTCGTGATGTCCAAGATCTCATCCGGGAATCCAAACAACATTTGGACCAATGCACATATCCCAATACTACTATAGCGTCATCGAACGTTAAGCATGCAGACCCTACAAGCTCGAGAATCATGTAGACAAGACCGAGACACCTCTCCGGTCAATAACCAATAGTGGGACCTGGATGCCCATATTGGTTCCTACATATTCCACGAAGATCTGTATTGGTTGAACCACGACATCAACGATTCAGTCAACCCCGTATGCAATTCCCTTTGTCCAGCAAAATGTCACTTGCCCGAGATTCGATCATTGGTATCTCCATACCTAGTTCAATCTCATTACTGGAAAGTCTCTTTACTCATTCCGTAATACAAGATCCCGTGACTAACTCATTTGGCATGTTGCTTGCAAGCTCTTTATGATGTTGTACTACCGAGAGGGCCCAGCGATATCTCTCTGTCACACGGAGTGACAAATCCCAGTCTCGATCCATGCCAACCGAACAGACACCTTCAGAGATACTTGTAGAGCACCTTTATGATCACCCGATTACAAAGTGATGTTTGGACACACACTAAGTATTCCGCCGGTGTCAGGGAGTTGCACGATCTCATGGTCTAAGGAACAGATACTTGACATGATGAAAGCTATAGCAAATAACAAAATGGTCTGATGCTAAGTTACGGTTGGGTCTTGTCCATCACATCATTCTCCTAATGATGTGATCCCGTTATCAAATGACAACTCATGTCTATGGTTAGGAAACCCTAACCATCTTTGATCAATGAGCTAGTCTAGCAGAGGCATACTAGGGGCACAGTGTAGTTTATGTATTCACACATGTATTTAAGTTTCCGGTCAATACAATTGTAGCATGAATAATAAACATTTATCATGAACAGGAAATATGATAATAACCATTTTATTATTGCCTTTGGGGCATATTTTCCAACAACTCTGACTTCCATTTGTGTGTGGAATATGCGAAAGTTTTTCATTGTATGGTCTTTTTTATTTTCATCCATTGATGGATAGCCATATGAATTTTGAGCTGGAAAATGTAAGGAAGGTCAGCTGGCCTTTTACTGCTCGAAAATTTCCAAATGCTCTATTCATCTTATTCGAGAATGAAAAATACATGCTTTTCTCCGAAGGATGCGAATTATATTAGGGATACTATACTGACAGTTGTCCATGCCCTGCATGGTCGCTGGATTGGGATCAGACGGTAGCGAATTGACACATGTACTCCCCAGAAGATAATAAGCTTGGAAAAAAGGAAAAAAATCATCATTTGGAACTTTAAACTTAACACCAAATGGGATATGGATAATTCAAATAAAAAATTGTTTCTTTAGGATAATTAAAAAACTTCATCAAATACATTTGGCAGGGCTTGATAGAATACAATTTTGTTGCTCAACAATCTTATCTCGGTAATAGTTTATTTGTGTGTTTACACTCGCAAGTAGCAACAAAAAATTGAATTTCAGAAGTTCCCTATTTGGACCAAAATGTAAGGCATATTCAAACTTTTCAAATTCAATTTTGTGAAATTGAATTCAAACCCCATTTGGACCTAGAATTCAAACCACGAGCCCAAATCAAATGAATATTTTTGTCAATTGATTCAACTGATGAGCACAACCCATTTAAAACCAAATTGAACACAAACCAACCTATCAAGTTTGAATTATTTCAAATTTTAATTCAAACCAAAATTGAACCATAACTTCCAAACCCAATTGAGTTTTAACTTGGACCTTTTTGTACATTGATTCAAAGGTTGAATCCAAACTTTCAAACTATATGAGTTCAATTAAGGCCATACAAATTTGAATTAAAAATTCAAATTTGAATATGAACTTCAATTCAATAACTTATAAACCACACACCCAAAGCAATGATTCTTTTGGTAAATTGAATCATGAATCAACACTTAACTAGTATGTTGTTGGTGCAAGTTCTTATTTGGTTCTTATTGTTGTTCATGCAAGTTTTTCCCTTTGCATGGATTATTGGTTCTTATGTAAGTACGCTCTAGCATTCAGATTGTGAGGGGTGCAATGCATGTGACTGTGAAAAGTGTACCTTTGACAAAAATAGACAAGGCGAATGGAACTTTGATCATGACACCCTACTTCCAATATGCATGTTGTATGCCATGATAGGGTGTGAGTTTAGTATTATACTCTTAATATGCTATTGTTATGCAACCTAGTAGAAAAGCCATGTGATCCTTACCCTATTCCTTGTAACCGGCATGTTGTCACGCTGCTTAGATTGTTATGACATAAGGGGTGGGACCACATCAGAAATGAAAGGATGATATTTACGGATGACTATTTAATGTTAAATTAATTAATGAATCATCTCGGTGGTATGGTTGTTTGAAGTATGTGGAGTGGCTCCCGTAGAGCCATTTTATGGTGATAAACTACTAGGACGCACACCTGTGGTATGACACACAAGTTCTGAAAGCACATGTTATCTCTCGATGGGTGAATGGGAGATTTTTACAAATTCGTCAAAGTCGGAAGAGTTTGAGGAATAAGGGAGTGACAAAATAGAAACATAATGGAAACTAAATCAGCGCAGTGAAGCAAAACAGGCACACACGATAGATGCAGATGAAGAACATGCAATCATACATATAACAGAAAGTAAACATGATGAACTGAAGGAATGAAAAGCATCAAGATGAAAGTATTTAGTTCAAAGTCTTCAGAGTGCAGGACAAAAATTCTTCAATTGCATAAGTACTAAAAGTAAAGGGTTGGGGAATTTGAAACTAGAATGGCTCAGTGATGACACAGTGGTTTGTTTGACCAGTTCCTGTTGTAATATCAACTGTACATCTGGTTAGGGAGTGATACATCCATTTTGCATCATGATTTCCTACTGTTATTTATAATGTTTTTATGTATAATAATGCTTTTTGGAGTATTTCTAATGCCTTTTCTCTCATAATATGCAAGGTTTACACAAAGAGGGAGAATACCGGCAACAGGAATTCTGGACCTAAAAAAACACGTCAGAGCTACCTATTATGTACATCTCCAAATAAAATGAAACTTCACAGAGAAATGTTATGGAATATTTAAGAATTGTTGGAGCTAATAACTACCAGAGGGGGCCCACCAGGTGGGCACAACCCACCAGGGCGCGTCGTGCCCTGGTGGGTTGTGCCCTCCTTGGCCCACCTCTGGTGTCCATCTTCTGGTATATAGGTCATTTTGACCTAGAAAAATCAAGAGAGGACTTTCGGGACGAAGCGTTGTTATCTCGAGGCGGAACTTGGGCAGGAGCACTTTTTCCCTTCGGTGGAGCGATTCCGCCGGGGGAACTTCCCTCCTGGAGGGGGAAATCATCGTCATCGTCACCAACAACTCTCCCATCTTAGGGAGGGCAATCTCCATCAACATCTTCAACAACACCATCTCCTCTCAAACCCTAGTTCATCTCTTGTGTTCAATCTTTGTACCGGAACCTCAGATTGGTACTTGTAGGTGACTAGTAGTGTTGATTGAACCAAGTGGTTGATCACTATATGGTTTATTTGGTGGAAGATTATATGTTCAGATCCATTATGCTATTTAATACCCCTCTGATCTTGAGCATGATTATCAGAGTAGTTACTTTTGTTCTTGAGGTCATGGGAGAAGCCATGTTGTAAGTAACCATGTGAATTTGATATGTGTTGGATATTTTGATGCTATGTATGTTGTGATACCCTTAGTGGTGTCATGTGAATGTCAACTGCATGGCACTTCACCTTATTAGGGCCTAAGGGAATGCATTGTGGAGTATTTATTAGATGATGGATTGCTAGAGTGACAGAAGCTTAAACCCTAGTTTATGCGCTACTTCGTAAGGGACCGATTTGGATCCAAAACTTTAATGCTATGGATAGATTTTATCTTAATACTTTTATCATAGTTGCAAATGCTTGCGAGGGGGTTAATCATAAGTAGGAGGTTTGTTCAAGTAAGAACATCACCTAAGCACTGATCCACCCACATATCAAATTATCAAAGTAGCGAACACGAATCAAGCCAACATGATGAAAGCAATATGATGAAATTCCCGTGTACCCTCAAGAACGCTTTGCTTATAATAATAGACCGTTTTGGCTTGTCCTTTGCCTCAAAAGGATTGGGATACCTTTTTGCACTTTATTTACCATTATAGTTACTTGCTTGTTACAAATTACCTTGCTATCAAACAACTTGTTACCGACAATTTCAGTGCTTGCAGACATTACCTTGCTGAAAACCACTTGTCATTTCCTTCTTCTCCTCGTTGGGTTAGACAACCTTACTTATTTAAAGGACTACGATTGATCCCCTATACTTGTGGGTCATCAATGCTCTTTGCTGGCGCTGTTGCCGGGGAGCGAAGCGCTCTTGGTAAGTGGAAACTGGTAAGGAAAAGTTTATGTAGTGTGTGATACATCCATTTTGCATCATGTTTTCCTACTGTTATTTATGTTGTTTTATTGTATAATAATGCTTTTTGGAGTAATTCTAATGCCTTTTCTCTCATAATATGCAAGGTATGCACCAAGGGGGAGAATTCTGGCGGCTGGAAATCTGGACCTGAAAAAGCTACGTCAAGCTACCTATTCTTCACAACTCCAAATGAGCTCAAACTTCCTGAGGAATTTTTATGGAATATTTAATAAATATTGAAGCAAATAAGTACCATAGGGGGACACCAGGTGGGCACAACCTACCTGGGCGCGCCAGGAGGCCCAAGCGCGCCCTGGTGGGTGCTGCCCTCCTCGGCCCACCTCCGGTGCCCATCTTCTGGTATATAAAGTCATTTTGACCTAGAAAAATCAGAGGAGGACATTTGTGACAAAGCGTCGCTGCCTCGAGGCGGAACTTGGGCAGGAGCACTTTTGCCCTTCGACGGAGCGATTCCACCGGGGGAACTTCCCTCACGGAGGGGGAAATCATCGTCATCATCATCACCAATAACTCTCCCATCTTGGGGAGGGCTATCTTCATAAACATCTTCGCAACACCAACTCCTCTCAAACCCTAGTTCATCTCTTGTGTTCAATCTTTGTATCAAAACTATAGATTGGTGCTTGTGGGTGACTAGTAGTGTTGATTACATCTTGTATTTGATTACTACATGGTTTATTTGGTGGAAGATTATATGTTCAGATTTATTATGCTATTTAATACCCCTCTGATCTTGAGCATGTTTATCATTTGTGAGTAGTTACTTTCGTTCTTGAGGTCACGGGAGAAATCATGTTGCAAGTAATCATGTGAACTTGATATGTGTTCGATATTTTGATGATGTGTATGTTGCCATTCTCTTAGTGGTGTCATGTGAACGTCGACTACATGACACTTCACCATATTTGGGCCTAAGGGAATTCCATTGTGGAGTAGTTATTAGATGGTGGGTTGCGAGAGTGGCAGAAGCTTAAACCCTAGTTTATGCACTATTCCATAAGGGACCGATTGGATCCAAAAGTTTAATGCTATGGTTATAATTTATTCTTAATACTTTTCTCGTAGTTGCAGATGCTTGCGAGAGGGTTAATCATAAGTAGGAGGTTTGTTAAAGTAAGACCAGCACCTAAGCACCGGTCCACCCACATATCAAATTATCAAAGTACCGAACACGAATTAAGCCAACATGATGAAAGTGACTAGATGAAATTCCCGTGTACCCTCATACGTCTCCAATGTATCTATAGTTTTTGATTGTTCCATGCTATTATATTACCTGTTTTGGATGTTTATGGGCTTTACTATACACTTTTATATCATTTTTGGGACTAACCTATTAACCGGAGGCCCAGCCCAAATACCTGTTTTTTTTTGCCTATTTCAGTGTTTCGCAGAAAAGGAATATCAAATGGAGTCCAAACGGAATGGAACCTTCAGGAGACTTATTTTTTTTGGAACAAACACAATCCAGGAGACTTGGAGTGGACGTTAAGAAGTAGCCGAGGTGGCCACGAGGGTCCAGGGCACGCCCCCCACCCTCATGGGCCCCTTGTGGCTCCCCTGACCGACTTCCTTTGCCTATATATATTTACGTACCCCGAAAATATCCAGGAGCACCACGAAACACTATTTCCACCGACGCAACCTTTTGTACCAGTGAGATCCCATCTTGGAGCCTTTTCCGGCGTTCTGCCGGAGGGGGAATCGATCATGGAGGGCTTCTACATCAACGCCAAGGCCTCTCTGATGAGTTGTGAGTAGTTTACCATAGACCTTCGGGTCCATAGTTATTATCTAGATGGCTTCTTCTCTCTCTTTGAATCTCAATACAATGTTCTCCTTGATCTTCTTAGAGATCTATTCGATGTAACTCTTTTTGCGGTGTGTTTGTCGAGATCCGATGAATTGTGGGTTTATGATCAAGTTTATCTATGAGAAATATTTGAATCTCCTCTGAATTCTTTTATGTATGATTGGTTATCTTTGCAAGTCTCTTCGAATTATTAGTTTAGTTTGGCCTACTAGATTGATATTCCTTGCAATGGGAGAAGTGCTTAGCTTTGGGTTCAATCTTGCGGTGTCCTTTCCAAGTGACAGCAGGGGCAGCAAGACACGTATTGTATTGTTTCCATCGAGGATAAAAAGATGGGGTTTATATCATATTGCTTGAGTTTATCCCTCTACATCATGTCATCTTGCCTAATGCGTTACTCTGTTCTTATGAACTCAATACTCTAGATGCATGCTGGATAGCGGTCGATGTGTGGAGTAATAGTAGTAGATGCAGAATCGCTTCGATCTACTTGTCGCAAATGTGATGCATATATACATGATCATGCCTAGATATTCTCATAACTATGCACTTTTCTATCAATTGCTCGACAGTAATTTGTTCACCCACCATAATAATTATGCTATCTTGAGAGAAGCCACTAGTGAAACGTATGGCCCTCGGGTCTATCTTCCATCATATAAGTTTCCAATCTACTTTATTTTGCAATCTTTACTTTCCAATCTATATCATAAAAATACCAAAAATATTTATCTTATCTTATTATCTCTATCAGTTCTCACTTTTGCAAGTGATCATGAAGGGATTGACAACCCCTTTATCGTGTTGGTTGCGAGGTTCTTGTTTTGTTTGTGTAGGTACGAGGGACTTGCGTGAAGCCTCCTACTGGATTGATACCTTGGTTCTCAAAAACTGAGGGAAATACTTATGCTACTTTGCCGCATCACCCTTTCCTCTTCAAGGGAAAACCAACGCAGTGCTCAAGACGTAGTAAGAAGGATTTCTGCCGCCGTTGCCGGGGAGGTCTACGCACAACCCAAGACATACCAAGTACCCATCACAAACTCTTCTCCCTCGCATTACATTATTTGCCATTTGCCTCTCGTTTTCCTCTACCCCAGTTCACCTTTGCCTTTTCTTCGCCTTCTTCCCATATGTCTCTTTGTGTTTCCATGTGCCTTCTATTTGCTTGCATCTTTGCTTGCTAAAAATCTATTGATATGGATCCGCTTAAAGTGTTCTACTTGGATCATCTTCGATCCTTATGCGCTCGTGCTGAAACCCCAACTAGCCTAGTTGATGGGAAATCTTTAGATGAGCATGCTCATTTTGTGCGTCACCGTTTGTCTGAAAAAGGGAGACTCTTATGGGATCAAATAAATAGGTTGTTGTGTTATGCTTGGAATCTTTGTGAAATTTATGATTTTACTTGTTGCTCTAAGAACCCTAAAAAACACCTTCCCTACCTATGTGAGTTTAATGAAAATGAAATCTTATCTTCTTATGCAAAGGGTGTTTATAGTTACTATGATATTGAACGAATTGAAGAATTTGTTGCTTTTAAGGGTGCTTATGAAGTTGCTTCTTTGATTGAAAAGTATGATATTACTCTCTATGAATCTGAAATTTTTGACATACTTAAATATTGCTATGAAAACTATGCTCATAATGTCTATGCCAAAGAATTTATTGAGAGAATGACTGTTGCTTTGGACGAAAATAATGATATGCATGAATCTATAGATAATGATTCCGATGATTTGATTGAAATATCCCTTGATGAACATGATGCTTGCTATTCTTGTGGCCATATTTATGAAGATGAATTTGCTATAGTTCCTTATGTTAAACATGAGATCGTTGCTATTGCATCCATACTTGGTAGTTCCTTCAATGAAAAGCATGATTGCAATGATGTTACAACAAATTCTCTTGATGTCAATTGTGCTAATAATATGTAAAACCCTAAGCTTGGGGATGCTAGTTTTGCTATGTCTACTACTTGTCGCAATGATCATGATTGGGGTGATTCTTCTTATGATCTTGAAAATTTATTTAAGCCCCAAGATGAATATGAGATTGATAATAGTGTTTGCAATAATATTGAAGGTGGGTTTGGAAGAGTGTCAACTTTAGATCCCACATATTTGGAGAATGTTCAATCTTATGATGTTTTTGATAAAAGTGGGTTTGGAGAGGTCATGACTTTAGTTAATGATAATCCCACTATTTTGGAAGAGTGTCAACTTTGCATGCATGTGGATCGTGTTGAAAATATTTTATGTGATAGTTATTTTGTTGAATTTTCTTATGATCCCACATGTAATTATTATGGGAGAAGAAAACATGATTGTAGAAATTTTCATGTTACTATGGAATAAGGATTGGAAAGAGCCTAAGCTTGGGGATGCACAAGGCAACCCAAGGTAATATTCAAGGACAACCAAGAGCCTAAGCTTGGGGATGCCCCGGATGGTATCCCCTCTTTCGTCTTCGTTCATCGGTAACTTTACTTGGAGCTATATTTTTATTCACCACATGATATGTGTTTTGCTTGGAGCGTCTTGTATGATATGAGTCCTTGCTTTTTAGTTTACCACAATAATCCTTGCCTTACACACCTTTTGGGAGAGACACACATGATTCGGGATTTATTAGAATACTCTATGTGCTTCACTTATATCTTTTGAGCTAGGCAATTTTGCTCTAGTTCTTCACTTATATCTTTTTAGAGCACGGTGGTGGTTTTATTTTGTAGAAATTATTGATCTATCATGCTTCACTTATATTATTTTGAGAGTCTTTTAGAACAGCATGGTATTTTCTTTGGTTATAAAATAGGTCCTAATATGCATCCAAGTTGGGTATAATAAAAACTATCATATAGAGTCCGTTGAATGCTATGATCAATTTGATGCTTGATGATTGTTTTGAGATATGAGGATGGTAATATTAGAGTCATGCTAGTTGGGTAGTTGTGAATTTGAGGAATACTTGTGTTGAAGTTTGTGATGCCCGTAGCATGCACGTATGGTGAACCGTTATGTGATGAAGTTGGAGCATGAATTATTTTTTGATTGTCTTCCTTATGAGTGGCGGTCGGGGACGAGCGATGGTCTTTTCCTACCAATCTATCCCCCTAGGAGCATGTGCGTAGTACTTCGTTTCGATGACTAATAGATTTTTGCAATAAGTATATGAGTTCTTTTTATGACTAATGTTGAGTCCATGGATTATACGCACTCTCACCCTTCCACCATTGCTAGCCTCTCTTGTGCCGCACAACTTTCGCCGGTACCATACACCCACCATATACCTGCTCAAAATAGCCACCATACCTACCTATTATGGCATTTCCATAGCCATTCCGAGATATATAGCCATTTCCACTGTTTCGTTTACTATGACACGCTCCATCATTGTCATATTGCTTTTGCATGATCATGCAGTTGACATCGTATTTGTAGCAAAGCCACCTTCATAATTCTTTCATACATGTCACTCTTGATTCATTACATATCCCGGTGGACCGCCGGAGGCAGCCACATAGAGTCATATTTTGTTCTAAGTATTGAGTTGTAATTCTTGAGTTGTAAGTAAATAAAAGTGTGATGATCTTCATTATTAGAGCATTGTCCCATGTGAGGAAAGGATGATGGAGACTATGATTCCCCCACAAGTCGGGATGAGACTCCAGACTTTATGAAAAAAAAGGGGGGAGGCCAAAGAAGCCCACTAATAAAAAATGAGAGAAAAAGAGAGAAGGGACAATGTTACTATCCTTTTCCACACTTGTGCTTCAAAGTAGCACCATGATCTTCATGATAGAGGGTCTCCTATGTTGTCACTTTCATATACTAGTGGGAATTTTTCATTATAGAACTTGGCTTGTATATTCCAATGATGGGCTTCCTCAAATTGCCCTAGGTCTTCATGAGCAAGCAAGTTGGATGCACACCCACTTAGTTTCTTTTTGTTGAGCTTTCATACATTTATAGCTCTAGTGCATACATTGCATGGCAATCCCTACTCACTCACATTGATATCTATTGATGGGCATCTCCATAGCCCGTTGATACGCCTAGTTGATGTGAGACTATCTTCTCCTTTTTGTCTTCTCCACAACCACCATTCTATTCCACATATAGTGCTATGTCTATGGCTCACGCTCATGTATTGCGTGAAGATTGAAAAAGTTTGAGAATACTAAAGTATGAAACAATTGCTTGGCTTGTCATCGGGGTTGTGCATGATTTAAATATTTTGTGTGATGAAAATAGAGCATAGCCAGACTATATGATTTTGCAAGGATAACTTTCTTTGGCCATGTTATTTTGAGATGACATGATTACTTTGCTAGTATACTTGAAGTATTATTACTCTTATGTCAATATTAACATTTTATCTTGAATCATTTGGATCTAAACATTCATGCCACAATAAAGAAAATTACATTGAGAATTATGCTAGGTAGCATTCCACATCAAAAAATTTGTTTTTATCATTTACCTACTCGAGGACGAGCAGGAATTAAGCTTGGGGACGCTTGATACGTCTCCAACGTATCTATAATATTTGATTGTTACATGCTATTATATTATCTGTTTTGGATGTTTATGGGCTTTACTATACACTTTTATATCATTTTTGGGACTAACTTATTAACCGGAGACCCAACCCAAATTGCTGTTTTTTTTGCCTATTTCAGTGTTTCGCAGAAAAGGAATATCAAACGGAATCCAAAGGGAATGAAACTGAGCGAGTCTTGGACTAGGGGGTGTCCGGATAGCCGGACTATCATCATCGGCCGGACTCCAAGACTATGAAGATACAAGATTGAAGACTTCGTCCCGTGTCCGGATGGGACTTTCCTTGGCGTGGAAGGCAAGCTTGGCGATACGGATATGTAGGTCTCCTACCATTGTAACCGACTCTGTGTAACCCTAGCCCTCTCCGGTGTCTATATAAACCGGAGGGTTTTAGTCCGTAGGACGGACAACATTACAACAATCATACCATAGGCTAGCTTCTAGGGTTTACACTACTAGGAAAACAATTTTTAACGATGGTATATGTGGTTGTTAAAGGTTGGATTGTGGTCGTGAAAGGTCAATAACGACCACAATATGCTGGTCGTAGTAGGCTCCGTCGTTAAAAATATAACAACCACATACCTTTTGTGGTCGTTATTCTTATAACGACGGGATGGTGTGTCGTCGTCGATCCTGAGGAAATAACGACCACAATTGTCATCGTTAATAACGTTCTAATGATGACCAACGTATTAGTAACAACCACTTTATTGTTTTAGCGACCTCTCCCTTCACCATTTTGATATTCTTCAGAACCACTTATATTTAGTATAACTTTCCGTTCGACGATCAAATTATGCACCATCCAACATTTGAATATTAACATCCACATTAATATGAAAACAAAAGAATGCGAATTGAAAAAGATCATAGCCTCTTTCATTAATAGAAATCATATAAGTTAACAAAATTCTGACATATAATTCTGGAATTATAAAGCACTCCTTGTATGACCACGTACTTGCTCATATCTAACTGGAAAGCGAGACAACTAGAAAACATTATATTTATTAATCTTCAATTGAGGGACACCATTGTTGTTTGAATGGATCATTCTTCATCAGCCATAACAATGCCTCTTGACGCTCCTATATTACTGTGCACCATCAGTCCTACAAAACATTGAGTAATTTATTGAAGTCAGTCTGTGTAAATAAATTGGCACAAAGTATAAGAGCATAGAAAAACAATGTATGAGACCAACTTACTTGATCATGCTAGATTTCATCAGAGCTATCACGTGGAGATCTACCAGCTATAAGAAACTGAAGTTCTCACACTTCTTGCACCACAGCATTGACTGTTTCTTCGAGTACTTGTTTTGGCTACGGGCAATGTGACTGAATATACTCCGTTATGTCTACCAAAGTCCAAAAGGATGGCTTGGCTGATGAGCCTGCAGATTTAACAACACAGGTACAAGCTCTAATATAAAATAGAAATCTCGGATTGTGACTATTTTCAATTGGCCAACAAGAACAAAAAAGACAAAACTCACTTGTGTAATTTAGAATTGGCCATGGATTGTGCGCCCAGCCACAAGCATCCATGCATTTGAGCCTCCTCCAAGGCCTTGCAGACTCTGTACGAAATGCGGCCCCGCTGCCGCGAATGCATCCAAAGATGGTGGTCTAAATCCTCCAAGTCTGACGAAGATGGCACCACCGGTGCCGGCAGACAGCAGGCGTCGCAGCAGCTTCGGCTCCTGGAAAAGGATCCCACCTTTTACTCAGGTGAATCCACGAGGTTCTAGATAATGATGCGTCCAGCCATGGCTCCGGCAACCACATGGCCCGAGCTTCTCCTTCGCCAGATCAATCCCCCAACGAACTGCTGTAGCTCCTCCGGATACAAGTCACGGGCTCCCGGTAGATGACGACACCGCTGGCCTGCTGTAGGTCCTGCCACGGTGGGCAGCTGACGGCGCGTCTCTCGTCAGCAGCTCCTCCCACAACCAGTCCCGTCTCGACGGGCGACGTCGCTTGCCTGCTGCAGGCCCGCCCCTGGCAGTGTTTGGCGACGGACATCTTGACTCCAGTCGCCACCACCTGCGTAGAAAGAAGATAGATCAGGATCGGTATTCGGGACAAGGGGAAAACAGGGCAGAGGGCTCGAGGAAAGGAATCATAGGGATAAGATCATAACAGATCTATTTTTACGTTGGGTAGGGTTATCCTATGGACAATCCTAACAGTTTGCGCCAAGTTTTTTTGTTAATTAAACTAGACACCAGAGGAGATCGGATCGAAAAACAACCACACACTTATGTTTGGCTAGCGACGGACAAATTAGTGGTAGTTAAAAGGTAATTCGGTGGTGTGATTTTCACAGGGGGAGGCTTGCTCAGATTTTAACGACCGAAAGTTTTTCGTCATGGTCGTCAATAATATGTTTTCTAGTAGTGTTAGCCTCCTTGATCTCGTGGTAGATCCACTCTTGTACTACCCATATCATCAATATCAATCAAGCAGGAGTAGGGTTTTACCTCCATCGAGAGAGCCCGGACCTGGGAAAAAACATCGTGTCCCTTGTCTCCTGTTACCATCCGCCTAGACGCACAGTTCGGGACCCCCTACCCGAGATCCGCCGGTTTTGACACCGACATTGGTGCTTTCATTGAGAGTTCCTCTGTGCCGTCGCCGATAGGAAGGATGCCTCTTCCCGTCTTTAAAGACGGAGCCATCACCAAAGGAGCTTTGGCCGCCGGCCAAACTATCTGGCTAGGTGGTTTTCTTATGACCGCCTGTTCGGCCACCGCTTCAACGACGACCTCTCGGGTCATCAAAAGCAATCTTCACGTCAACTCGGAATTTGCCGAGCAGCTGGATCCAATAGAGCTCTCGTCCGTAAACGAGCTCTTGGATCGTATCGCCGCCCTGGGAGTCGCTACAGACTACAATCAGATTGGGCTTAAAACCGATCGGAGAGAGATTAACTCTCCCCAGGTTACCCACCACGTTGCGGTGGTAGAGGAACGACGCGGCGACTCCTCTCCTGTATTAAAAACTAGTCATGTCCGGACTCCCGAACCCTCCATGCCGGATTCCCGCGGAGGGATGGACTTCGATCGAGCACTGAACCTAAAGTCAGGCATCGGACCGGACTCGTTGGACAACGTCCAGCAATCCAAGCTTCCAAATTCGGAAACTCTTTGGCCCTTGAGCCTTGAGATGGGTAGGCTTCCGGACTTAATTCCACCCACCCACCCAGACATATGCGATCTATCTCAAATCCGGCAAGAGCCCGCCGAAACAGTACATCATTACTGGGCCAGATTCCTCCTGGTTATGGACAGGATAAAGGACTGCCATGAGGAAAACGCAATTTCAATTGTCTGCAATAATTGCATGGACGAGGGAATCTTGAACGCCGTCAGTTGTCGCGAAATTATACGCTTCACCGATCTGGCGTCCATAGTACGAAAGTACTGTGAGATGGAGAGTTTCCGGAAAACCGAAACTAAGTTTTGGGACAATCCGGCCCCGAATACAACCCTAGTCCGAAATAAAAGGGTGCATCACACTCAGGCACCAGGTACAAAAACCAAAAAGCAAATACCCCATAAAGGGCACGGAACCGTACTGGAAGGTTGGCTCAACGGACCCTGTAAAATTCACAATACAGAAGGCGCCACTCCAACACATAGCCTTCGAGCATGTTGGATACTGCGGCAGGTGGCCAAAAGTGGCGAAGAGCTTCTAGCCCCGGAGAGCCACTCCAATAATACCAGTACGGTGTCAACAGTCTTCGAGACTTTCGCATCAAATAATATGCGGAAACAAACAATCCGCACCCTCGCCGAAGTCTACCAAGTAGCAACAACAAATCCATGGAGCGACACGGCCATCACCTTCAACGCCAGCGACGAACCTAAGTTCCGAACAGCCCGAGCACCAGCCGCATTGGTCCTCAGTCCAATAGTGGACGGCTTTCGTCTTACCAAGGTACTCATGGATGGCGGCAGCGGACTAAACCTCATCTACGAGGAAACTCTTCAAAAAATGGAAATAGACTGGAGCCGCATTGAGCGAAGCACAACCTTTAGAGGAATAATCCCTAGTTGGGAAGCGCGCTGCACAGGAAAAATCACACTTGATGTGGTGTTCAGCTCGCCGGACAATTACAGGTCCGAAGAGGTCACGTTCCAAGTGGCCCCGTACAGCAGTGGATATCACGCTATATTAGGACGAGAGGCATTCACAATTTTTCAAGCCATACCCCACTACGGGTACATGAAGCTTAAGATGCCTGGGCCCGGCGGAATAATCACTCTCGTTAGTGATCCGGACATAACACTCCGCGCCGAAAACAAGACAGCCGCATTAGCCCTGGAGGCACCATCTGAAGCCCTAGCGGCGGAGGAACTCACTGCGCTGCGCTCTACGGTGAATAGGGACGATGTGATACTCGATAAGAGACCCAAGTCCACCTCCTTTAAACCAGCGGATGAAATAGTCAAATTCCAGGTCCATCCAACGGACCCAACAAAGACGGCCTCCATCGGGGCATAGTTGAACCCCGATGTAGATGCCGCACTGCGAGAATTCCTTCGGGAAAATTGGGACATATTTGCCTGGCACCCTTCAGATATGCCAGGAATCCCATGCAGATTGGCAGAACACAGCCTAAACATCCTAAAAGGATTCAAGCCAGTCAAACAGGCTCTTCGGCGATTTTCCGAACCCAAAAGACATGCAATGGGAGAAGAGCTAGCCAAACTACTGGAAGCCGGATTCATCAGAGACATCAAACATCCGGACTGGCTAGCAAACCTGGTAATGGTACCAAAGAAGGATAAATCCTGGCGCCTATGTGTTGATTTTAAAGACCTCAACAAGGCCTGCCCAAAGGATCCCTTCCCCCTCCCCCGCATCGACTAAATAATCGATGCTACTGCAGGGCACGATTCATTGTGCTTCCTTGACGCATACTTCGGCTACCATCAAATTAAGATGGCGGAGGCGGACCAAGCCGCAACGGCGTTCATTACTCCATATGGACCATTCTGCTTCAATATGATGCCCTTCGTACTCAAAAACACCGGCGCAACATATCAGCGCATGATTCAGACATGTCTGGCTACCCAGATCGGCAAGACAGTAGAGGCATACGTAGACGACGTAGTCGTCAAAGCCAAACACGTCGAAACTCTAGTAGACAATTTGAGGCTCACATTCGACAACCTACGAGCATATGACATCAAGCTGAATCCGGAAAAATGCGTTTTTGGCGTACCAGCCGGAAAGCTCCTGGGCTTCATCATATCCAGTAGAGGAATTGAAGCAAACCCAGCCAAGATCCGAGCTCTGTCACAGCTGGATATTCCAAAAGACCTCAAACAAATACAAAAATTGACTGGATGCGTGGCGGCTCTAAGCCGCTTCATCTCCCGTTTGGGAGAAAAGGCATTGCCCCTCTATCGCCTCCTCAGGCGCACCGAACACTTCGAGTGGACGGATGCTGCCACTGCTGGACTCGAAGAAATAAAAGCCATATTGGCAACAAATCCGGTCCTGGCTGCGCCTAACCTGGGCGAACCAATGTTGTTATATATCACGGCAACACATCAAGTTGTAAGCGCCGTGCTCGTCGTCGAGCGAGAAACAGAAGGGCACAAATTTCCTCTTCAAAAACCAGTGTACTACGTATCCACTGTCTTAACTCCCTGCAAGTCCCGGTACCCGCATTATCAAAAGATAGCATACGCGGTGTTCATGGCATCCCGGAAGCTCCAACACTACTTCCAAGAGTGTTCGATAACAGTGGCCTCCGAAGTGCCCCTCAACGACATTATAAACAACCGCGACGTGACGGGAAGGATTGCAAAATGGGCCATTGAGCTCTTACCATTTGATATAACTTACAAACCTCGGCGAGCTATAAAGTGGCAAGTCTTGGCCGACTTTGTCGCCGAATGGACTGAAGCCGAACTCCCTAAAGAGTACGTCGCATACTCCAATTGGATTATGCATTTCGACGGCTCCAAAATGTTGGCCGGCTTGGAGCTGGCATCGTATTGACGTCCCCAACCGGGGATACAGTCCAATACGTACTTCAGATAATGTACATGGACTCCAACAACGCAGCCAAATACGAGGCCCTCCTACATGGCCTCCGGATGGCAATCTCCATGGGCATTCGGCACCTAGAGGTGCACGGGGATTCAAACCTTGCAATATCCCAAGTAAATGGAGACTTTGACGCCAAGGATCCAAAAATGGCAGCCTATCGTAACGCTGTCCTAAAAATGTCAGCTCGGTTCGAAGGACTCGAATTCCACCATGTAGCCCGGGATAATAACGAAACAGCCGACGTATTGGCACGCATCGGCGCGAGACGCGACACTGTCCCTCCAAACATCTTCCTGGAACGGCTATTTAAGCCATCCGTACTATGGGAAGAGGAGTCCGGAAATAACAACCCGGAAGCAGCCGGACTACCCAACACAGAGCAATCTGACATAATCGGCGGCTCAGCCGATGAAATAACACCTTCAGCCCATGAAATAATGGCAGTAATTGCCCCGTGGACGGAGCCATTCCTAGCCTACTTAATTAGGCAGGAACTTCCCGAAGACCAAAATGAGGCCCGCTGCATAGTTCGGCGATCTAAAGCCTACAAGGTCCACGAGGGAGAACTTTATAAGAAAAGCACAACCGGAGTCCTTCAAAGGTGTATCTCCGAAGAGGAAGGGCGAAACCTTCTGGCTGAAATTCATGCCGGACTAGGTGGACACCACGCTGCAGCTCGGGCCCTTGTGGGCAAGGCCTTCCGTACAGGATTTTATTGGCCGACGGCCCGGGCAGATGCTCAGGACTTAGTCCAAAGATGCGTTGGTTGTCAGCTCTTTGCTAATCAGAGCCATATGCCACCTACCGCCCTCAAAACCATACCCATTACCTGGCCGTTCGCGGTCTGGAGGCTTGACATGGTTGGACCCCTTAAAGGGGGAACCCACAAGCAAAGGTACTTATTGGTCATGGTGGACAAATTCACCAAATGGATAGAGGCCAAGCCAGTTAAAACGGCAAAGTCCGGACCAGTGATAGACTTCATATCCGGGGTAGTACACCGTTATCGCGTCCCCCATAGCATCACCACCGATAATGGCACGAACTTCACGGCCGACGAGGTCAAATTCTGGTGCAAAAATATGGGCATTAAGCTCGATTATGCTTCAGTCTATCACCCTCAAACCAACGGTCAAGTTGAGCGAGCAAATGGTCTAATAATGAGCGGCATCAAGCCCAGACTAGTGCGGTCCCTTACGGAATCTAACACGCACTGGGTAGAGGAGCTTGACTCCGTGCTCTGGGGGCTGCGGACCACGCCAAACCGTACTACCGGTTTCACACCATTCTTCATGGTATACGGCGCAGAGGCAGTTTTGCCCTGCAACATAATTCATGACTCACCTCGAATGCGCATGTACGAAGAAAGAGAAGCCGAGCTGGATCGGCAGGACAACTTGGACGCATTGGAGGAGGAACGCGACGTGGCAAAGGCCCATTCCGCATTTTATCAGCAGCAGGCTCGAAGATATCAAAGTAGAGAAGTACGAGCCAAAACTTACAACATTGGCGAACTAGTTCTACACCTGCCGGACAAGAAAAAGGACAAACTCAAGCCCAAATGGGAGGGTCCCTTCATCATCGACCAAGTCCTGACCGGCGGAGCATACCGTCTACGAAATGCATCGGACAACTGACTCGAGCCGAACCCATGGAACGCGGCCCGCCTCCGAAGATTTTACGCCTAGCGCCAGACTAAGAGTTCGTTTCCTTCCTCCGTCCATATTTTTACACTTCAGCCGTCTTTTCATTTCTCTCTTTTCTCTCACCTTTTTCATAAAAGCCCTTAGAGGCCTATTTGCGCATTGTTCGCATACACTTGATGTGCTATCCGCACTCATTATACCTGGGGGCTTCTTTACTAGAAGCTTACTTATCCGGGCTTCATGCCCAGCACATGTGTCAAACTTCCACATGTACCTTTTATTCACCATTATATGCATCGATATGACTTAAGTTTTGGCCAAGCTGGGTTGCCTGGCTCCTGTGCTTACCCCTACGTTCCCGATTGTTCGGCTAGGAGGTAAAGGGAGCACCTCTGCGATTGTTACTGCCGGGTCAGCCGGATGTTTACCTCAGACTGGGTGAAGCCGAAAGCTAGCATTCTTAAGGGAATATTCGGTCGGTGACTCGAAAGATGATTTTTTACATATTTTTATCTGCCCCAGATGTTTTCCTGCTCTTTTCGCAGTCCGGACATGCACTTTAGGGCATGCCTCCCAGGGAAAGGAACCCTTAACGGAACTATTTTCCCTGGAAGATGTTTCTTACTAACCATGTAATATAACATAACTAGTTGGGCACTTGTCTGATAAAGCACTAATGACCCCTACGCCTGGTCTCCATGCATGCCCCGGTTTTAACATAACCAAGAAGGTATTCGGACACACTCTGGACTCTAGGGTCCCAAGGTCGAAGCGAAAAGGTCAGCAAAGACAAACGATCTACAATCCGGCTAGAAGGCATTTTACATGTCATTTTAAATACATCGTCAAATTGACTGACTGTACTCCTCCTCAATCCCGTTTAACAGGCTGTCTAATTTACAGTCCCGTTGGGAATACTTAGCGGCCAACTCTACTTGGCCGTAGACTAAGCTCACAGGGATCTCCTTCCCATCGGGCCCCACAGGTCCAACCTCGGCCATATGGTTTGGATTCGCCTTCTTGTACCGCGTCTTCACCATGGCCCAGGCCTCCCTGGCACCTTGACGGCAGGCCGATATCTTCCATAAGCGGAAGTGCTGCCGTGCTCCCTGAAGCTTCTCCGCAAGCTCTCCAAGGCCCTCGGGTAGGGAGACGGATGGCCATAGAGCTTGCACGACGCCACTCATCGCCTGCCGAACACGCTCGAGCAGTTGCACCAGCTCGGGAAGTTGGTCACCCGTCGAAACGGGCATTTCCTCCACTAGGCGACCTGTGAGTGCACCTACAGACATATTTCTGTCAATAGGCTCCCTCGCCGAACTCTTCTTTTCAATAGAATTCGCTCAAGCACTTACCATAGATGCCGCGACGAAGCCGCTGATTCTCCTTCACGGAGCCAGACAGCTTGGCCCGAACACCTTTCAGCTCTTCCCCAAGCTGGGTGTGGGCATCCTGGAGTTTGTTCCTCTCCTGCTGTACCTTCATAAGCACCCTCTCGCCGGCCTTCAACTGGCGTAGTAGGTGCTGCTTGTCCGGATCCAGTCCGGCAACATCTGCAATATCAGTGTCAGATTTACACGCACGCCGTACACCGCTTATCTTTTTGAAACAATGTGTTACCAGGAGGGGTATCTGTGTCTCCTCCTACGGTAGCAAGTGCGGCCTCAAGTTGGGCCTTGCACTCTTGTAGCTCCTAGGACAATTGGGTATTCTTCTCTGTAAGATCCTGCACATTAAAAGATCCTTAAATCAGTTATTGTAACTACTTTAAGTCTCGGGGGCTACTGGCATATACCGCTATTATAATCCCTTACCCGTATGTCTTTTACATACTGCTCTGTGGCTCTGGTCAAACCATCTTGAGCAGCACGGAGGTGCGCGTCCCCCGCGTTAAAGGCATTCAACGCCTAAGGGGAGAGACACGCGTCACGAAAAATTGTCCGGCGGCGCCTATGGTTCATGGCGCTCTCCACCTCAGACCTTGTGGCGGACAGCCTATCGGCATCTTCCGTTGGAGAAGTATCCAGCTTGCGCCTTGCGCTCGCCTCCCCCTCCGGACCAGGTGGTGGAGCCTGGCTGGCGGAGGCTGGGGTGGCAACCTCGCCGGGCACAGTCCGGCGAGCGCTCTTTCTCCTGAATAAGTCATGAGCATTAATATACAACCTAGGAATCTTTTCCTAAATAACGGTCGCAAGTTATACCGTTGCGGTGACGTTTCAATTCGCACCGCACCCCTCTTCCGCCTGCGGGGTCGAACTGACCCTTGTTGGTCAGTCGCCGCGGGTTCGGCTTCCTGCCTTGAAGGCACCTCCTGCAAGACACCATTGTATACAGTGGTCAGAAATGCGCAAGCATAAAATAATGGTGTCAGGACTTTGGTCGTAGATACCTGGGAAGCCGGCAACAAACCGGGGTAGTCAGCCGTAATGGCGACTAAAGCATTGTCCGTGCTGAGTTGGTGGAACACCCCGTCAATTAGCTCCACCTTTATGTCCGGATCCTCTTCGGAGGCCGGATCAAGGGATCTTCCCGGATCCTCGGGTTGTGGGGCCGGACTATGTATGCTCTCCATAGTCCGGCGCAGTTCCTGCGTCAAATCCATAAAATAAGGTACTTAACTTTGAAAGCACGGGTCGGACAAATGAACGTCCGCTTACCCAGCTCCGAGGGTTATTCATTGAGAACCCATTCAATGGGCTCGTCTGGAGGAAGTCTTCCTTCTCCCCCTTGTACAGGCCGGACAGAATCTTCACCAGATCTTCGGCCGACTCCGGCCCATTGCGGCCATGACGGGTGGCATCATTTTCCCCGTTGAAATCCCACATGGGGTGGCCCCTGTATTGCAGCGGCTGCACCCCCCGCATTATGCATGTGGCCATGACTCCAATCATGGTCAATCCGGAATGGGCCAGCAATCTTATCTGGCCCATCAGATAATGGACGCCCTTGTCTTCCTCCAGTTGAGGGCTCCGCGGGCGCCAGCTTAGGCGTTTCTTCAGAGGAGCCCCACTAAACTCCGGGAGGCCGATCAAACTGGGTCCGGCAGTGGAGCGTCCTCTACATAGAACCATTCTAAAGGCTAGTCTTCGGACGCCTTCTTCGGGGTTCCGGAGGGGTATCCGGTCCCAGCGATGCGCCATATTTCGGCACCGCCCACTTGATATATTGACCCCTCGTGAGAACGGGGTACGAGGCAGAATAGCCTCTTCCACAGCGCAAAATGGGGCTCGATGCCCAGGAATAGCTCGCAAAGAGCTACAAAACCCGCGATATGCAGAATAGAGGCGGGCGTGAGGTGATGGAGCTGGAGTCCATAGAACTCCAGGAGCCCGCGGAGGAACAGATGTACAGGAAATCCGAGCCCCCTTATCAGATAGGGGACGAAGCACACCCGCTCTCCTTTAGAGGGGCTAGGGGTGGCCTCCGCTTGCTTCCCACCTTTGTAGGTGGCCAGCCCGGCTCGAACCGGGACCATAAAGGCCGGAGGAAGATATCCCTCCGCTTGAAGCTTCACCAGCTCGTTGTGCGGAACCGAGCATCTTCTCCAATCTCCTGGCGGAGGGCTGGGAGCGCGAGAGGAGGAGCCGCGTTGAATGTCCATGATGGAATGGGTTTTAGGTCAGAAGCGCTCCGATGAGTACTTGCGGAAGGAGGGTGGTGTGATTTGGATCTGGATTCTTATCTCTCTTATAGGCAAATTGTTTGCGCAGTTAGGGGGTAAAACATAAAAGATACCCTGGTTTTCGCATTCGTGCGACGCGTGGAAGAGGGCCATTATTGGGCGTGGAATCCAAGGAGCGCAACATTCATAAGGAAGCCAGACACTATTCGGCAAGCACATGGAATTTGGAGGATAACCCGCCTTGCAACGCCGAAGACTATATATGCGCTGGACTTGTCGTCATTGAAGCCTGGTCCGGGGGCTACTGAGGGAGTCCTGGACTAGGGGGTGTCCGGATAGCCGGACTATCATCATTGGCCGGACTCCAAGACTATGAAGATACAAGATTGAAGACTTCGTCCCGTGTCCGGATGGGACTTTCCTTGGCGTGAAAGGCAAGCTTGGCGATACGGATATGTAGATCTCCTACCATTGTAACCGACTCTGTGTAACCCTAGCCCTCTCCGATGTCTATATAAACCGGAGGGTTTTAGTCCGTAGGACGGACAACCATTACAACAATCATACCATAGGCTAGCTTCTAGGGTTTAGCCTCCTTGATCTCGTGGTAGATCCACTCTTGTACTACCCATATCATCAATATCAATCAAGCAGGAGTAGGGTTTTACCTCCATCAAGAGGGCCCGAACCTGGGTAAAAACATCGTGTCCCTTGTCTCCTGTTACCATCCGCCTAGACGCACAGTTCGGGACCCCCTACCCAAGATCCGCCGGTTTTGACACCGACAGAAACCTTCGGGAGAGTTATTTTTGGAACAAACGCAATCCAGGAGACTTGGAGTGGACGTCAAGAAGTAGCCGAGGCGTCCACGAGGGTCTAGGGCGCGCCCTTGGGGGGTGGGCGCGCCCCCACCCTCATGGGCCCCTCGTGGCTCCCCTGACCGACTTCCTTCGCCTATATATATCTACGTACCCCGAAAACATCCAGGAGCACCACGAAACCCTATTTCCACCGCCGCAACCTTCTGTACCCGTGAGATCCCATCTTGGAGCCTTTTTTGGCATTCTGCCGGAGGGGGAATCGATCACGGAGGGCTTCTACATCAACGTCAAGGCCTCTCCGATGAGTTGTGAGTAGTTTACCACAGACCATCGGGTCCATAGTTATTAGCTAGATGGCTTCTTCTCTCTCTTTGAATCCCAATACAATGTTCTCCTCGATCTTCTTGGAGTCTATTCGATGTAACTCTTTTTGCGGTGTGTTTGTCGAGATCCGATGAATTGTGGGTTTATGATCAAGTTTATCTATGAGAAATATTTGAATCTTCTCTGAATTCTTTTATGTATGATTGGTTATGTTTGCAAGTCTCTTCGAATTATCAGTTTGGTTTGGCCTACTAGATTGATCTTCCTTGCCTAGATACATGATCATGCCTAGATATTCTCATAACTATTCACTTTTCTATCAATTGCTTGATAGTAATTTGTTCACCCACCGTAATACTTATGCTATCTTGAGAGAAGCCACTAGTGAAACCTATGGCCCCCGGGTCTATCTTCCATCATATAAGTTTCCAATCTACTTTATTTTGCAATCTTTACTTTCCAATCTACATCATAAAAATACCAAAAATGTTTATCTTATCTTATTATCTCTATCAGATCTCACTTTTGCAAGTGACTGTGAAGGGATTGACAACCCCTTTATCGCATTGGTTGCGAGGTTCTTGTTTTGTTTGTGTAGGTATGAGGGACTTGCGTGAAGCCTCCTACTGGATTGATACCTTGGTTGTCAAAAACTGAGGGAAATACTTACGCTACTTTGCAGCATCTCCCTTTCCTCTTCAAGGTAAAACCAACGTAGTGCTCAAGAGGTAGCATACCCTCAAGAACACTTTGCTTATCATAAGAAACCGTTTTGGCCTATCCTTTGCCTCAAAAGGATTGGGCTACCTTGCTGCACTTTTGTTACTACTTTCGTTACTTGCTCGTTACAAATTATCTTCCTATCAAACTACTTCGCTACTTACAATTTTAGCACTTGCAGACAATGCCTTGCTGAAACCACTTGTCATTTCCTTCTGCTCCTCGTTGGGTTCGACACTCTTACTTATCGAAAAGGCTACAATTGACCCCATATACTTGTGGGTCATCAGGGTGCTAAAATTTATTGTCACTTGCTACTATGGAGAACCATCCTTCGAGGGGTTTGTTTGGGGTATCTTCACCTCGACCGAAACCACAATTAGTTGCCCCTCAACCTACTGCACCTACTAAAAATATTGGTTATGAAATTCTTTCGAGTATGATAGAACAACTGCTAGCTAATCCTTATGCAGGAGATTGAACTGAACATCATGCTATGCACTATATATATGTGGATGAAATTTGTGAATTATTTAAGCTTGCAGGTTTATCCGGAGATGAAGCTAAGAAGAAGGTTTTCCCTTTATCTTTGAAGGGAAAAGCATTGACTTGGTATAGGCTATGCAATGATATTGGATCTTGGAACTAGAATCGATTGAAATTGGAGTTCCACCAAGAAAATTATCCTATGCATCTAGTTCATCGTGATCGGAATTATATATATAATTTTTGGCCTCATGAAGGAGAAAGTATCACTCTAGCTTGGGCGAGGCTTAAATCAATGTTATATTCATGCCCCAATCATGAGCTCTCTAGAGAAATTATTATTCAGAACTTTTATGCTCGGCTTTCTCATGATGATCAATCCATACTCGATACTTCTTGTACTTGTTCTTTTATGAAGAAGACTATTGAATTCAGGTGGGATCTCTTAGAAAGAATTAAATGCAACTCTGAAGATTGGGAACTCAACGAAGGTAAAGAGTCAGGTATTAAGCTTAAGTTTGATCGTGTTAAATCTTTTATGAATACCGAAGCTTTTCAGAAGTTTAGCACTAAATATGGACTTGACTCTGAAATAGTACCCTCTTTCTGTAAATCATTCTCTACTCATGTTGATCTTCCTAAGGAGAAATGGTTTAAATATCACCCAACTATTAAATATGAAATTAAAGAACCGGTCATAGCTAAAGATGAAACTATTATCTATAATGTTGACCCAGTTGTGCCTACTGCTTACATTGAAAAGCCACCTTTCTCAGTCAAGATAAAAGAGCATGCTAAGATTTCAACTGTGGTTCGTAAAACTCATATTTAAGCACCTAAACCTCCTGAGCAAATTAAAGTGGAACCTAGTGTTGCCATGGTTAAAAATGTCCTGGTAGAAAATATATATTGATGGGCATGTTATTTACTTTTGTGATGAAGCTACTAGAATTGCCAAGCCTGATGAAAAAGATAAACATAGACCTGTAGTTGGCATGCCTGTTATCTCAGTTAAAATAGGAGATCATTGTTATCATGGTTTATGTGATTTAGGTACTAACGTGAGTGCTATTCCTTTTACCTTATACCAAGAAATTATGAATGACATAGCACCCGCTGAAATAGAAGACATAGATGTTACTATTAAACTTGCAAATAGAGACACCATCACACCACTTGGGATTGTCAGAGATGTTGAAGTCTTGTCTGGGAAAATAAAATACCCTACTGATTTTCTAGTTCTTGGTTCCCCACTTGGGATTGCCACCTTTCTTGAACAATGTCGATGCTACTACAGATTGTCATAAACAAATTGTCAGTGTTAGCTTTGGTGATGAGTCTCATGAATTTAACTTCTCCAAGTTTAATAGACAACCTCATAAGAAAGAATTACCTATTAAGGATTAAATAATTGGTCTTGCTTCTATTGCCGTGCCTCCTACTGATCCTATAACAATATTTGCTAGACCATGAAAATGATATGCATATGCATGAAAGAAATGAAATATATAAGATTTTCTTCGAATAACGACCTCTACTTAAACATAATTTTCCTATTGAAACTCTTGGAGGTCCTCATCCACCTAAAGGTGATCCTGTGTTTGAATTGAAACAATTGCCAGACACTTTGAAATATGCTTATCTTGATGAGAAAAGGATATATCATGTTATTATTAGTGCTTACCTTTGAGAACATGAAGAAGAAAGATAATTGAAAATTCTGAAGAAGCACCGTGCTGCTATTGGATATACTCTTGATGATCTTAAGGGAATTAGTCCCACTCTTTGTCATCACAAATTAATATGGAACCTGATGCTAAAACGTTGTTAGACAATGACGATTGAATCCCAAAATGAAAGAACTGGTAAGGACTAAAATACTAAAGCTTGTGGAAGCAGGTATAATCTATCCCATAGCTGATAGTACATGGGTAAATCCCGTTCATTGTGTCCCTAAGAAAGGAGGCATTACTGTTGTTCCTAATGATAAAAAGGAACTTATCCCACAAAGAATTGTTACTGGCTATAAAATGGTAGTTGATTTTAGAAAATTAAATAAAGCGACTAGAAAAGATCATTACCCTTTGCCTTTTATTGATCAAATGTTGGAAAGATTATCTAAGCACACACATTTTTGCTTCCTTGGTGGATATTCAGGGTTTTTTCAAATACCTATTTCACAACCTTTACCTGCCCTTTTGGAACTTATGCTTATAGACATATGCCTTTTGGATTATGCAGTGCACCTGTTACTTTTCAAAGATGTATGACTGTTATATTCTCTGATTTTTGTGAAAAGATTGTTGAGGTTTTCATGGATGATTTTTCTTTTTATGCAACTTATTTTGATGATTGCTTAAGCAACTTTGATCCAGTTTTGCAGAGATGTGAGCAAACTAATCTTGTCTTGAATTGGGAGAAGTGCCACTTTATGGTTAATGAGGGTATTGTCTTGGGTTATAGAATTCATGAATGAGGTATTGAGGTGGAAAAAGGTAAGGTTGATGCAATTGAGAAAATGCCATGGCCCAGAGGTATCAAAGGTATTCATAGTTTCCTTGGTCATGTTGGTTTCTATAGGAGGTTTATTAAAGACTTCTCTAAAATTTCTAGGCCTCTTACTAATCTTTTACAAAAGGATGTCCCATTTGTTTTTGATGCTGACTGTGTAGAATCCTTTGAAACACTTCAGAAAGCCTTAACTTCTGCACCTATTGTTCAACCACCTGACTGGAACTTACCATTCGAGATTATCTGTGATGCTAGTGATTATGCTGTTAGTGTTGTTCTAGGATAAAGAGTTGATAAGAAATTTAATGTTATCCACTATGCTTGTAAAATTCTAGACAGTGCTCAAAGAAATTATGCAACTACTGACAAATAATTTGTGTTTGCATGTGGTGATGTTCTAGGACAAAGAGTTGATAAGAAATTAAATGTTATTCGTTATGCTAGCAAAACTCTAGACAGTGCTCAAAGAAATTATGCTACTACTGGAAAAAAATAGCAGTTGTGTTTGGTTGTGATAAATTCAGGTCTTACATTGTTGATTCCAAAGTAATTGTTCACACTGATCATGCTTCTATAAAATGTCTTATGGAAAAGAAAGATGCTAAACCTAGACTCATTAGCCCTACAAAAAAAATACACTTCCGTGATGATACGTGTTTGTCACAGTAGGTCACGTTTTTTGTCATGCATGTACATCCATGACAAATTTATGACAGAATCAAGATAGTCATACATGTGCTGTCGTAGAAGTATTCCATGACATTACCAAAATTATCATCATAGAAGTGTCCACTTCCATGACAATAAATCGCGCGTCACAGAAGTGCTTTCGTCAAGGGTGACCGACACGTGGCATCCACCGTAACGGAACGTCGTTAAGCTATCGGGTCGGGTTTTGGATCCGATAACCCATTAACAGCCCCGACCAATGGGGATTTTCCACGTGTAAAATCATCATTGGCTGGAGGAAACACGTGTCGGCTCATCGTTGGGACAGATGTCATCCACTCATTGGACAGAAGGCGCCTATGATACGTCGACACGTGGCACGGCCAATCAAGTTTAAATGGGCTGGCCCAACTAAAGGCCCACAAGATTTGGCGGCCCATAATGGGTCGGCCCAATTAAAGGCCCACGAGATTTTGCGGACTATAATGGGCTGGCCCAGCTAAAGGCCCACAAGATTTCGCGGGCCCTAATAGGCCGGCCCAGGTAAAGGCCCACAAGATTTTTGTGTGCCATAATGGGCCGGCCCAGGTAAAGGCCCACAAAATTCTTGCGGATCATAATGGGCCGGCCCAGCTAAAGGCCCACGAGATTTCGCCGACATTAATGGGCCGGCCCAGCTATAGGCCCACAAGATTTTGAGGATCCTAGTAGGCCGGCCCATTAACTGGCTGCCATGTTTTGGGCCAAATGCCGGCCCATAATTGATCTGGTCCATTAATGGCCTGCCACGTTCCGGGCCTAGTAATGGCCCATATAAGATCCGGCCTGTTAAAAGCCACCCACTTTCTGGGCCAAATCACGGCCCAGATCAGGTCCGACCCTTTAAGAGGCTTTGGGCTCAATTATGGCCCATATCAGATTCGGCCCGTTGACTGGATGCTATGCTTTTGGGCCCACTTGCTAAAGGCCCATTTAGTAATTCGGCCTAATAATAGTTTTGGCCTGTTAAGGGCACATTTAACACTTTGGCCCTATATTAATTTCGGTCTGTTAAAAGCCCGTCATATAGTTGGGCCTAACTACGGCCCGGTTTGCATCCGGCCTGCTCGCAGCCGATATCTGATTGGGCCAAACAAGGACCGAGACAACTTTGGCCTGTTAAAAGCCCGTGAATTGATTCGCACAATCATGGGCTGGGGTCCATTTCGGGCTGCCGCCGGCCCGTGAGCTATTCGGCACGTTTCAGGCCCAGCCTACTTCTCAGCCTCCTAAAAGCCCATTGAGTTTTCTTGCCAAAAGAGGGTCGGGGGTTACTCGGCCTATTAAAGGCCCGAATCTACTAGTGGGCCAGTTTGACGGGGCCCATGATGCAGATCATACATCGTGATTGCATGACGTCCCGATTATGTACCCTAATCTTACGGTTTGGCCGGTTTACAGCGAAGACAGGATATATATATATACAGTAAAATAACTGCAGCATCGTGAATAAGAAAAAACCTAGACTATAAAATAAAGAAATTACGGCATATTACATCCACTGAGCATCAAAGTTCGCCACTATGATAATAAAGCACAAGCAGACAACAGATTACATACACTAGGCATCAAAGATCGCCACCAGTGCAAATAAACACGCCGACAAAATAATATACAAAACCGACAGCACTTCAATAGAGTTCAAGAAAGGTTTGCCCTGCTGGGGAGCTGCAGTGCAAGCAGCTGAGCAAGATGATGAGACTGCGCTTGTTCAACACTTATATCTTCCTCACTCTGAAAGATAAACAAGTAGACAGATGACAGGTTTTGCACACAAAAGTATCAGTGCTGACAATTCATCACATTTCTTACTGGCGAATAAAGTGACACAGTTTAAAATTGCATTGACACAATATGGTATTGTTCGGGTCAAGACATGGCAGGAATTGACATTGTGAAGGAGTTGGCAGCTTCACGACACCACTGGATTACAGATCAAGAACTCATAAGTATCAATGGTTAGTGTGCTGTCAATTTATCCCATTTCAAATTGGAAAATAAAGAGGCAGTTTAAATAATAGTAGAATGATATGACATTGTTCATAGTTAAGACATTGCAGAATATGACATTGTGCTGTAGTGGGTAGGTTCACCACACCACTGGATTATGGATGAAGAACAGAAGCATACATGCAGTGCAAAGAAGATCACTTGCTCTGTATAGTTTAATTTACGTGGTATGAAGAAGGAACTTGGTTGTACAACTGAAAACTTAAATTGAGAAGGACAAACTTTTGTTTATGAACTACGTAATAAACTTTAAACATGCAATTTGATGCAAACACCAAAAATAAACAACTGTTGCAGTCATGCCTAACCAAATATACACAACAAAGTTTGAAGGCTTGAGAAGGACAAACTTACATTACTGGTGAAGACCGGCTCTATAAAGCCCTTGTCCATGCTGAGGGGGGGGGGCAATTCAAGAAGTTTAGCACAGAATGTTCTTCATAAGCATTGCCTTTATTCTACATCTTGTTAAGAGTAAATATAGATGTGATAATATACGAAAAAATGGAGAATATTTCAGATATGATGAAGAGTGATGCTACATAACCAAGTAGCTATAAATGTATGTGCAGCGATACAGGCAAAAGGCACAGCCAAGAGCAATGCACAGCTAAACTTCTTCAGTACCAACTTATGGTAAGAGTAAATATAGATCTGATGTGTAGAAAATGGAGGGCAAAGGAAAATAAGCTGCAGAGTGATGGTACATGAAAAACTACCTGTCAATATAAGTACACTGATAAAGGACAGCATGTACTTACAAGAACAATGCAGAGCTAAAAAAATTCATTGGCATTGGATATATTCTACACTAATGTAACCATTCATACAGATCAGATAATTTGGAGCGAACAATTGATAAGCAAGCTATCATGCATACTGCTGTCACATAATGAACCAGGTATGTATGCAAGTACAGTGATACAGGACAACAGGTACTAACAAGAGCAAAGCAGCGGGCAGCATATTTGCGATATCCTGTCGTTCTTTTCAAACCGAAATTCTTCTTCGAGCTGATTTCCTGCAAAAAAGATCCGTAAGGCACATGCAGAAAAGTAGAAGTTCAAATTGTCATGTGATTTCATAGACAGTACCTCATCCTGGGAACGAGACCAGTGCATAACAAAGTTTTTCCATTCAATGTCTTCTAAATTTAGCACATGAGACTTCACCGGAAATTCGTTTATAGACTTGCCATCAAAATGTGATTTCCTCAGGTAACACCGATACTGCTGCAATGCTTCCTTGAAAAGCACAAGCAAGCTTTGCTCGTCATGACTATCCAGATTGACCCTCACCTAGTTACAACAATGTAATGTAAATCATTGATGTATTCGATCAGCAGAAAACAGGAAAATAATAACCATGAATAATAGCACTTACACGTAAGTTGGACAGGAAGATGTGAAAATGGTGTTTGTCTTCACTATAATCTTCCCATCATGGGAATATATGCACGTAGTCCCTAACAACATTGAAAGCATTGTCTTTGAAACTGGGAATAAATGGAATGGGGTTCCAATCTGCAGGAATTGGCCGTCTCTGCAGTTGGGATAGGTCTTCGGCCGGTGGACTTGCTGTACTTTTTGCTGGAGTGGGATTTTTCTTTGGTACGGCTGGTGATATGGCAAATGAAATCAGTATACCTTTTGCTGGAGTGCAGGTCCTGTGTGGTGGGGCTAGTGGTGTGGCCAGTGAAGCATGGGTACAGTCTGCTGGAGTCGGTCCTATGTTTTGTGTCACTGGTTGTACAGCCAATATAAGTGGGGCGCTGTCTGATTTCTCCGGCACCACCACGTTTTTCAAGGACTTTGCTGGTGCTCCTTCAGGTTCGGCAATCACCCTCTTCCTTTTTGATGTCTGATGCACAAGAACAGCATTTGAGTGGAAAAACATGGTATGACGACGGATGGAATATGTATTGATAATGGATGGGCATAGCATCTCGAGTTATATGATGAGTAAACTAAGCAGATGGTGGTGCAACAAAGTAGAAGAAATGCAAGACAACATATGCAAGATACGTGCAATCAATAAAACCTTGCCAAATTAGAATAGGCACCTTGATGGGTGAACAGGACAGGCCATCTGCCTTTGACTCCTCGAGGTTAGAATAGTCATTAGAATGATATTCTGAACAAGAATCAATAGGTGGGGAGCGTACAAGTTTCTTTGCTTCCAAAATGGCACTCAATGCCTTGGTGCCAATTTTGTAAGCCATTGCAGTGTATCACAATATTCTTCTGATGCGCGGATTCTGATATTCACTGTAATTGCGTATAATATCTGAGAACCATGAAAACATAAATAGTTGTGAGATTATCTTTGTAATGCAGATGATATTCTAATATAGGGGCGCCCCTGTAAACACTTATGTGCTATCACTGGATTCTGATGAGAGAGCTCATGTGTGCTGTAATATCGTGCATGCATTTATATAATCTGGCACAAGTACACAAAAAAATAGGCTCCAGAAGTAAGGATAGCTGGCAGATGATAGGTTCATAATATACTGTATAGATAGTTTATTGCCAAACCATGATAACAAGAGCACACAGCAACTAGGCAGATCATAGTGTACATAACAGGGGTACACCATAACCACGATATATAAATCGGGAAAGTGGCACTGGCTTGAAAATACGGTGTTGTATTGCCGCTAGTAATTGAAAGCCTATCGATCACGTACAGGCCAGCACTATCGAACATGGTAAAGAAGAGCAAGCAGATTTTGGATAATAAAATGTTGGTTGCGCAGTGCCCACACATGATGAACCAGAGCGCATTAAGAATGCAACTCCCAGCTGTCTCTTGACCATTTCAGGCGGTTGGATGAAGATCCTACGTCTCCTAACCCTTCTTCTTCCTCGTCTATGATTCTTCCCATACAGAACACCGCACGGGCCGCCGGCCGGACCACCGGCCCCCACCGCCTATGTTCCTCTGCCACCCCCACCCCCCACCCGCGTCGAGTTTTCTTCGTTCGGCAAGGCCCCACAACCACCCGAGCCCCTTGGATTGCACCGGCGAACTCCGGCGAGCTCTGAAAAATCGACTGACTCAATTTTGAAATTTAGTCTACTGTGATTTAACTAGTGTGGAATATAGAAGGGGAAAACCATAAGCATTGGGAGTATAGTGTTGAGCGTGCCATGGCAGATCTGAAGGTGCAAACCGGACAAAGGCAACTTCGCAACCAAGACAAGAAATGAGAGTAAAGCAGTGGCGATGTATTTTCTTGCTGCGATAAATAAGTTGAGCAGATACGAAAGAGTACCGCCTCTGGTGCGGCACCGTGTATGCATATGGTGAGAATTTGACGGTCCTGCAGTAGCGATGGCTATCAGCGGCGTGGAAGCAGATCTAGGAGGGTAGACGGTGGCGGCGGGGCGCGGTGGACGAGACGGTCATAGGAGCGGCGACGGCAAGGTGGACGACGGCGGGGATGAAGCGAGAGGACAGGATGGAAGGATCCCGGTCTGAAGGCGTGGATGAGAGAGGTCGATCTCTTGTAATGGACGTCGGCGTCGGGGTATCAGCTCCGGCATGGTGGAGGAGGACGGCGGTGGATGGGGTGGCGGACGGCAGCGGACGGAGGAGGGTGGGGTGGAGAGGGTGTTTTGGCGCCCACAGAGTACGAATGGGGAAAAGGGAGGTAGAGAGGAAGGGGGGAACCATGTAGTCAGGGCGCGCTTGTCTCAAATGCGAGGAAATTTACAAACTTAGCCCCCGTTTTAAATTTCTACTACATCACAGCAACATTAGTCGGTTGGGGATAGGATGGTAATCTCGCATACACCGAATATTTGCCGGCGAGAGTTTGTTTTTGGCGCCCACCGTGTATGAATATGAATCGGGGAGGGAGTCGATTTCGGCCGAGGGAACACTGTGTTTTGGCGCCCACCGTGTATGAATCCGGGTGAGAGGCGGTTACGTCACGTTTGGGTGAAATTCCAAACCTACCCCTATCGAAACCTATAGAAATCCAGCAGATAGGCTTTGCGCGGCAGGGATAGGCAGTAGTGATTTCCATCTCGCAGATTTTGGTTTCGGGCGGTTACTGCAACTTTCCCCGCTTCGTTCAAATTTTGCACAGTGCATGTTTACCATGCCAACTCAATTCGAATCCCGTTTGTATTCTACTATTTTTTTGGGCGGGATCCATTTTCAATTGGAGTTACATTCTATATACATCATTTTTTTACATATATACTTTCAAAAGCACAACACCATTTATACATAAATATGGTTTACAAATGGCATGATCTCAGATTCATAAAGTTGTATCCATCAATTTGGATTTTCAAATATTTGAAACTACTTTATGTTGAAATCCAATGTATGCATTCCTCGCTAACTGTCTCCAATTAATGTGTGTTTCATGTGGGGTTTTTTCTAACTTTTCAAACATGTATAATGTGTTTCACACACGCAACATATACTGTAATCCCGTTTAGACACTAATTGCATATAAACCATGCATTGTTTGTAATTGAAGAATCTATGGATCACCAATATTGATAAACTATATAACATTACACGTGTGCCCAAATTCAAATGAATATGCATGTTTGATACACCAATTTGCGTTATGATATTATCGATGTCGTGATCTCTAGTTTAAATATTTGAATCCCCTTTAATCCAGATATTCGTCTCATATAGCTATCACTCATGCTTATATAGGACTATCTCTCTGGACCTATACGCGTTCATCGTCTCTCGGGCATCTCTCGTGGTACCTGTATGTCGACAATGATCTTTTATCTTCGTAACACACTGACGGTACTCTCTCCATCGACCTTCATCACTCTATCTCTCTCTCTCTCTCTAAGTATATCTCGCTCCCTGCTATGTGTCTCTAGCTATGATTCTCCATGTGGAATCTCTTTCTCTCACACAAACACAAAACTTTGTCTCCTGGGGTCTCATTTCTCTCAACTATTCCCATGTGTGCCACTCGCACACCCCTCATAAAGAGATTTCTTTCGCTCCTTAGATATGAGAACCTACGACTCTTCCTCTTCAATATCTCTTTCTCACACACAAACACAAACTCTGTCTCCCAGGGTCTCATATTTCTCCATTGTTCTCTTGTATGTCGCTCAAACACACCCTCTCTCCCTAGAGATATCTTGTGTTCCCTCATATGTCTCTCTAGCTATCACTCTCGTTGTGAAATATCTTTCTCTCTCGCAGACACAAAAATCTGTCTCTCTGGATCTCATTTCTCTCTGATATTTGTTTGTATGTGACTCACATGCACCCTCTCTCTATCTCTCTCACACTCGCACACAGAACCCAGCCTTCTGATCCACTCGACTCCTATCTCTAGCACACACTAGCTAGCATCTTTATCTTTCTATTTATCTGTTTCTCTGTCAACCTTCTTTCTCTCCCTCACTCTTGATTCCTATCACGCACACTACATATGTTTCTCTCTACATGCATGCAGTCAAGTGCCCTCTCACACAGATATATAACTTCACCCTTTGAACCACCCGACGGTCATCTCCGACACCCAAACTAACGGATGTCTCTCTAGCTAGCATCTCCATCTCTGTATCTATCTGTAGTTTCTCCGTCAACATTTCTTTCTCGCACGGAGTCTTGCTTCCTATCACCCATACTGTATATGTCTATCCATACATATGCATTTATAGGTTGATCTCTTTTGCACAATCGTTGCGCCTCACCCCCTCTGCTCGCCATAGATGCATGCTCTAGCCCACGCCACTATCTCTTAAAGACAAAAACACATGCTCAATTGTCGGGCCTTCTTCCCTGCATTCTCACATGCATGCATATTGTCATACCGATCCGGCTCTCCCATGTCGTTGATCTTAGGACTTATGTCTTCTTTCTTTTATCTCGATCATGCGTACGCGCACACACACACATCCCACGTATACATGTATACCTCTCATACATGCACGTTCAAGGTCTCTATGTCTCCATACATAGTTAATTACCCTCAATCCTAACGCCACATCAAATTGTTCTCCTCTTTTGTGCACATAACTTCCGCGTGGATGGGCAAAACACACACTCACACTTAACAATCTCCTTCTGGCTACCCCCCCCCCCCCCCGCCCCGCGCGCCTCTCACTCTTCCCCTATATCCCCGAAACCAATAAGACCATCCCTTTGTTTAATTCCCGCCTACATGCACCATCGATACATAGTAGTCTTCCGTGGTGTCTCTCGAACAAACACGTTCTCTTGATGTCGACTCCTCTCACACGCACGCACCTTCTCTTCCCTCCTACGGGCATTTTCTCTCTCGCACCCCATCGTTGGTGGCCTCTGCCATACACATCACCTCTCTATGATGAAGCCATGCACACTTAAATTACATCCGCCACAGAGGACCCCAGGACACACACGCGCGCGCGCACACACACACACACACACGCACGCACCACCCTCCCCCCCCCCACACACACACACTAAGACTCCATCTCTCTCTCTCACACACACACACACACACAAACACACACACACACGCGCGCGCACCCCCCCCCCACACACACACACTTAGACTCCATCTCTCTCTCTCTCTCACACACACACACAAACTAAGACTCCATCTCTCTCTCTCTCCTCTCTCTCACTCTCCCTCTCTCTCTCTCTCTCACACACACACACACACACACACCACACTAAGACTCCATCTCACACACACATGCTCTAGGCGGAGCATTTGTTCCTACCACCCTTCATCCAACCTTACCCGTATGATAAACAATCACCTTTATTTACTTGCATAACATGGACAGATTCCACTTTACTTTAGTAGTCAGCAAACTTATCATCTGTATACCCTTATAAAAAAACGAGTTGGCGATGATGGTGTGCCTGCAATCTTGTAATACAGACCGTATGATCTATATCTGATGGATAGGAAGAAAATTATGATAATTTTACAAAAGATACCCGCACCTCTCTCCACATCATTATCTCCCGCAACCTCATTGCTCAGCAATTAAAAAAGGAATAAGTCTTTGGAACAATCTAGCATGCATGGTGGCCGCTGCCGCCTGCCGGCGCCGTCCATCCCCATGCCTCCGCCCATTCCGACCACCAGTCACCACCACGCTCCACTCCTCCTCGCCTTATCTCTCATCTTTCATTTTTTTCGATGAGATTCTCGAGATACCAGTTTTCCAATAAAATTCTCGAGATATCATTAGTTTTTACACATGGGATTACTCCTGCATGGGTCAATCACAATAGGTGTTTTGTAAAAAAATGCATATTGATGTTCCGTGCAATGCACGAGAATCTTGCTTGTAATTATATAACGCAAATCACGAGCAGGAAGTGACATTTTTTTGACACAACCATGTTAACATGGCCACGTAGATCACGAGCAGGAAGGAGAAGGGAAGCGGTCTATGGAGTAACGTTTTTTACCACAATTTCTTAGGAAACTCAGTGCAATAATTGAGTAGTTTTGCAAACTACCATTACTACTACACCTGAAACGGTTCAAAACATATACTCCCTTGCCAGCGCGCGCTTCCCACGTGAAACGGTCAGCGTTGCCTGGAGCGCCAGTGCCGCATTAATGCCCGGCCAGAGAGGAGGCAACCTCTCACTGGCGTCGGCTTTGAAGTGGCGCGACGGCCGAGAGAGCGCCGCTTCCCGGTGCACGCGACTGCTCCGCGTCGAGACTGGCCATAGGCCCTGTTTGGATCCATGGGTTAGAGTTAGTTCGAGCTAGTTGGGGCTCAAATAGCCCTAAATTATCCAAGCATGAGGGTTTAAATTGGAGCAAGTTGCACCGAACCCACCAAAAAAAACTATCCCACCCAAGAGGTGCTAACTGGAGATAGTTCTCATTAGGACCACTAAAAATCACTTTTCTCTCTCCATGAAGTGCATTTATTGTCAATCTAACCCTGTCACCCAAACACCTCTTTGGCTACAGTTATTTCAGGGTTAGTCATGAGTTAGTCTAACCTCTAGCTAAGTTAGAGTATCAAACAGGAGCAGTATAGGACATGCAAGTTGCTCAAAGCATACAGGCAAATTCGTACGTGAAAGGATTTTTTTTCTTTTTGAAAACGGAACGTGAAAGGAATTTTTTTAGAATGCTCTTGGCATGTCACTAACATGTGATAGTTAACCGACCTCAATAGATGGCAGAAATGCCAGCCTGCCGCACTTTGATAGAGACGAGGAGGGAGAAGCGATACAGGCTGCTGGATTACTAGAGATAGGTGTCGCACGGAAGCCAAGAAATATGGTGATAGCGTGGGTTAGCCATGTACTAGTATGATGTAAATACACTGGGCTGCCGTGTTTCGTACTCTTCCAGTCCACTGTGGAGATGATTGATTAATTTTATATCGCTGGATAATATTAAATATTATGAGTGCAGATGCTCCACCACAAGGTTCCTTGCTCCTTCTTGGTCATCCGGAATCTATGTTCTTCCACTCTAGTTTTTTTTACGTGAGCTTTGTTCATCCTTTTGCCAACATGCGAGACATCTAGCATCAAGGCGCATGTGTTATGCAACGATCGTTCCATCTATATGAAGAAAACGTGGCACTGGAACTACGAGACGGACATGTACCCAGGAGTGGACGTACGAACCTGAGTAATGTAGCGCAGTAAGTGAAGTAGAAAGGCACAAATGGTATGAACATGCATGTCATACAGGGTGTGTTTGGTTGCGTTCTCGTCTCTGCATAGTTGTTCCCTCTTCATGCATGCTCAACTCAACACCCCTCTTCATGCATGCTCTCTTCATGCATGCTCTCTTCATGCATGCTTCTAGTGTATTTGTGCTAAACTAGTGTGGACTCATGCACCCTCCATACACTCTACCAAACACCCAAAAGTAGGTCGAGAAGGGAACACTTGGGCGGCATTTGTCTCTTACTACGTACTACCACCAAATGTTGTACGTGCAATGCACGGTGATGTTATGGAGTACGTGTCTAAGTACTCTACTACTACTATATTAGTTGGAGGCACGTATTAACTTTTATATTTGTTTATGTGTATGCCCCGAGACCTTCCAACTAGACGTGTCTTTCTCTCCAGGTTGCACTTTGTATCGTTCATACAGCTAAGTACTACTACGTGTGGTCTCCGACCCAGAAGTGGAAGAAGTGGAGACGCTCTACCACGCTGTTTTTTACGCCGGGCTCTACCACGTTGTTCATGTCCCACTCCTTTCGCTGATGTGTGGGACATCTAGCACGTGTCATGTTTGGCACCCTTCGTCGTAAGAGTTGAAACGCTAGCATTCATCAGAAATAAAAAAATAATTATAAATCGGCAGTGATACTTTTTTTTGCGAACCAATCAGCAGTGATACTATACCACGCGGTTTCCTTGCTCCTCGATATCGGAAATAATACTTCCGTTCACCAACATGTGGGACGTCGACCATCCTGGTCCACTTGCCATGCACGCAAAACTCCAAGGGAGAGTCACCCAGGTCGCCGCGCCGCAGTAACAATGACTAATGAGCCGTCAAATCACAGGCCCACTTCCCACTTTGAAGTTGCTCGGACGAAGGAACCATCATGACTTCGTTGAATTCTGCTTCTTGAAGAAAACTACTGTACCAGCAGTACTGGTAGCTATAGTATTTACTCCAACAGAGGCCTCCTTTCGTTCATTGGATAGGAATATGAAAATCATAGGAAGTGAGATGACATGCATCTCAATTCCTATAGAGAAAGAGATGTCATTTGATGCATAGGATAGGAATTTTTCCACTTAGTCTAGGCTAACGTACTGGTAATTTGCTCTAGAAACTACAATACTAACTAGTAGTACTGGTACATGCTCATACTCAGACACAGACACACACACTAACTACTAGTACTACTACTTCTCACATGCTGGCCAGACGCCGTCATTCTCCTTCCCGGCTTTGTCGGCGACACCCCACAGTGCCTGGATCTCCGCCGACCTCTCCGCAGCAGCGCGTGCATCCTTTTCTTTCTTGCGATGGTTGGCCTCTCTTTTCTTGAGTGCTTTCTGACTTTTCCGCTCCCTTTGTGCGGCTTTGGCCGCCTCTTGCTCTACCGCCCATTCGGCCTTGGCATCTTCAAATTCCTCCCACATAGTTGTGAGGTCGTGAGCGGCGATGAACTCGGCACGCGGGATGCCATCGCTTCCCAACCATTTTGTGTGCGTTCGTGGGCGGCGAGGAACTCAGCGCGGCGGGATGCCATCGCTGCCTTACCGGTTAGTGTGCGGCGCGGTGGCATGAACGACGCTTGGTGAGAGCTCTGGGGTGGAGTGGCCGGACAACCATATAGTGCATTGGTTTGTCAAGAGCTCAAGGACAGAAGACGAAGCAAATTAGGATTCCCCTTCAATCCTGGTCATTTATTACCGAGTAAAATGCATTGGCGGTCATCGAACTTGTCTTGATAGCTCACTTTGATCATTGTATACGAGATATGGTGATTATACGGTCGTTGGCTCAGCGTATAGCTCCGTATTTGTATGGTTGACCAGTCAAATAGTCCGCATGCGCCTGAAACGGTCACCGTCTCTCCAGAATGTCAATGCCGCATTCACTGGACTTAACTGCAGGTGCAATTGGTGTGTCACTGACATGCGGGCCAGACGCCCGTTGGGCCCACATGTCAGACACCCAAACGCATATGCAGTTAAGTCACTGATGCAGCGTCCGCATTCACGCCCGACGAACCTACTCCGGCGCCAGTTGTCCATCCATCTACCGCGGCTCATTGCCATTCACCCGCTATATTAACTTGAGCCCCAGCTCCCAGCCATAGCCAAAGAACCACACTTATTCTCCTCCGGCCCCTTCCTTCTGTCGGCACCACTTCAACCATGGCCTCGTGGCGCTCTGAAGCTCTCTTGGACGTACTGTCGCAGGAGCAGACGAGGGACATCGGCGGCTCCGCTCCGGGCGTGCTCCAAAGCTCTCTTCGACGTACTGTCGCAGGAGCAAACGAAGGAGATCGCCGGAACCCCCCGGGCCGCCCTCTGCCGCCACGACCACGAAGCCGGCGCGATGCGCGGGCACAGCTGGCAGCGAGCAAGTAGTACACGTAGGTCACCGCCGCTCTGGTCCAGGGAAGGCCACCGCTACTCCACTCAGTCGACGCCAATCTTAGTGGGGTAAACATCAGCGACCGATTAGCCGCTTGACGGCGACGTGGAGGCGGAAATCTTCATAACCTTGTGCTCCGGCCGGAGGAGGAGGTTATCGAGGCGGATGAGGAGGCAAAGGCAATGGCCGGCTTTCTCGGGTTCACGGCCGGACTTGGTGGTCGGGCGCCGGAGATCGTTTAGATTAGGTTTACAGTAGGTTTAGTATGGTTTGTGCGAAATATGTAATGAATTTCGTCCAGTTTGTAGGAAAAGTTTTCGAAATGTAATGAATTTCATCCGATTAATTTGAAATTTGCTTTGTTTGCACGAATTTCGTCCGGTTAGTTCATATAGTTGTCGAAAGGTATGCGGGCAGCATCGGATGGCATCCATCAGTGTCCTCGGACAGATACCGGTGTAAATTTGTGGGCTAGCGCTGGAGATGCCCTAACTATCATGCTATAATCGCTAACAATCTTCCTTTATTTGGCAGGGAACAGTTATCCCTCGATCAAAATCAGATCCGCGGTGTTTCGCACTCCTCCCGCGTACGAGTGTAAACTCTTGCTTACATAAAAATGGAGCAAGTGGACGGCACTATAGCACGTCATATCACTCGAACTAGCCCGCCTAACGAGCGGGAAAGCACCGCCCTCGTCATTTTGTTCTGGATTTCTATCGATCGATCGCGTGAAAATGTTACGCTTCGCAAGTTCTAAAGGAAAAGGCGGCACACTTACGACTCGTATGCGTCGCAACCCCGACAGTCCAGCTCGCACGCAGCTCACCAAAGGGGACACGCGTTGTCTTGCAATTTCACTGACATGTGGGACCGTAATTGAATAAACCATCGATAGCCAAAATCTAATCGCTCGGCGGGCGTCGGCTGAGAAGAGAGAAACGGGGGAGGGAGAAGAGATCGCCCGCCCGCCGCGCACGGACTCCAAGAAATATATGGTGATAATGTGAGGTGGGCCATGCTGGAGTCCGGAGCACTTCCGGAGCCCGCTCTCACCGCACCGGCCCCTCAAGACGTCCGCTGCCCGCTGCATGCATAGCAAGTAGTTCCCACTTATGTGGAGGAGAGAGAGGCATTGATAAAGTCAAGGAGTAACAGTGCAGACAATAGCTTTCATCAAAAATAAACAATGAATACTCATTGCTCGTCCTCTATATCAGAAAGAATACTTTCATTCGCTGACATGTGGGACGTCGACCATCCTGGTCCACCTGCCATGCACAAAATTATCCTGGTCTACCCCGGTCGTATCGCAGGCCCAACCTTTCCCACCGTAAGTTGTTCAGACGAAGGAACCATCATGACTTCGTTGAATTCCGCTTTTTCAAGAAAACTTACTATACCTGCAATACTGCTACCGCAAGCGAAGACTGGACGGCACTGTACCACGTCATATCACTGAAACCCACTAGGCCAAACTAGCCCGCCTAGGTCATCTATTTTGGAACGGAGGGAGTACGTCTCTGCACTGCTATGATTTTGTGTTGCACGTTCTCTGTACTTTTGCTACGATTTTCCTACCCTATGAACCAAATGAGGCCTGAATGTATGTCGACTATTGTCTGATCGATCGCTAAGCCTACAATTTTAGGAGCTAGGGCTATTGGTCGATCGACGAGGGATAAGTATAAGCATACCGCGAGCTCATCAGCCCCAACGTTTCTCTTCGGTGAGTGTTTTGCAAGTACTATGGCTCGCACAGTACCTAGCCTACTAACACCAAGAATCATCAAACAAGCCCCGCTGATATGATAAACAGTTCAAACTTACATCTAAGCATGCCATATATTACATCAAAAGCTAGTGAGGATACATCTGTTTCCATAACTCGGAGAGGGTTCGCATGATTCATCGCATGATTCACTATCAAACAAAAGTAGCAAGATCCGCCCACACAAGACAGTGCACTAGCCCTAAGATGGTTTGATAACACGCATCGTTCTGGTAATTAAACACAGGGCAATGCAAACTACCCTGAAGGATTAGCGCGACCAACTATTTCTTGTCATCGATCTCTCAGGCAATGACCACAGCACGGACATCAGCATGGGAATCGATTTCTGGGGCGATGTCCACAAGACTGACCGCGACATCGGAATCGATCTCTGGGGCGATGTCCACAGGATGGACAGCGGCATCGGAATCGATCTCCGAGGCGATGCCAACAGGACGGGCCACAACATCGGAATCATCAAGGACAACCACCGGCACCTGCACAACACTAACATATTAGCAAGCACATTGCAAATAATCAAAAAGCAAGCACATTGCAAATAATCAAAAACCACAACTATGGTAATAAGCCATTATTTTTTACCTTGTGCAGCTCACCGGGGGATCTCATCCCTCCGGGGGCCATCTCCTCGTCCTCAATGGCGGCCATCACCTTGCCAGGGGAATACTGCTTCTCAACGGCGACTATCTCCTCAAACTCGGTCTCGAGCCTCACATAGGTGGCAATCAGAGCTCCTGGGGTAGGCACGGTGGGGCCCTTGCTGTTCTTCCAACTTCCTTTGAGGAGTTCGTCCGCCAACGTCCTCAACTCTTTGGCCAATGCTTGTTTCTTGGAGTTCTTCGTCTCCATGGGTTGGCCCGCCAACATGGTCAACTTGTTGGTCGGTGCTCGCTTCCTGGAGATCGCTGTCACTAGTGGCTTGTCCGCCGGCAACTCTTTGCCTAGTGCTCCAGGATCCATCAATGAACTGACAAACAAAAAGCAATCGAAAGGAAACCACAATCGCAATGAAAACGGGAAAAGAATAGGATGTGAGAATCGGTCGGTCCTTCGCAAAAAGAAGATTATTGGAATGAAAATATAGCAGCATAACTGATTCGCCCACCTTTCCTTCGTCGGTAGAGAAGAAAAATGGCAGAAGTGAGTAGCCTGGAGTGAGGTTTTCTTCAAGAAAGGGAAGAAAGGGCTTGAACGAGCGTTCCAATGAAATGATGGTTGCTTCGTCCAGTCCAACTTGGAGGCCACCTTACCTCTGCTGGTAAAGGTGTGGGTTTTGTGATATGATGGGTCATGACAGCCACACCGGGGTGACCGGTGAGTCTCGACTGTAGTACCTCGCTATGATTTAGTGGATGGCACACGGGCCCGGATGCTTTGAAATGTCATTAAATTGATTTTAGTCTCTTTAGTATTTGGATCCAAGCATGGATGAGGCTAACAAGTTTTAGTCCCACTACTTTTAGTCATGAGACTAAAACGTATCAAAGCACTCTCTCAGGCTGGTCATAGTGGGGAGTAACTTAGACTAGTGTCATGCATATGACACTAGTGTAAGTTACTACCTCCATAGTGCAAAGTAACATAGTAGTAGTATCATAGATTGCTTCATTTATTATCTCATAGACTCATTTTGCCTCGGAAAGCGCTATGTTACAGTAACATATTATGTTACCACAAGCACCTCTTTCCTCATTAAATACTTGCCACATAAGCAAAATTGTCTTGGGATGTGTTAAGTTACTACCTAAGTTACTCCCACTATGGCTAGCCTCAATATTGTGCACCGCGACCAAGGTGGAGAGGAAAACGAGAGAACTACGTAATTAATGCATGAGTTTAATTAGGGTAGTTTTGTAAAGTACGAGATACATTCCTCCAATCGCAAAATGCCTTGGTTCATGAGATTTGAGATTTGAGCCCTATAAACCGGAGGGGAGGGGGTACTGCACACGGTGTAGTCTAGTCACTTGTTTATTTTTGAGCCAAAGTCTAGTCACTTGTTGAAATCTCTAGAAAGGCAAATACTCCTTTCCGGTTTACAGGTCTATACTACTCCCTCCGTCTAGGTGTGTAAGTCATCTTACGAAAACCAAATAGTCCCAAAACACTTAGGCACGGTGCATTAACTTCTACCTTGTTTCTTGTTTCTTGACATACGTATCAACCAATAAGAGATGAGAGGTGTGCATGCTTTTAATGACTTGCAATGGCTAGTTCATTGCATGGAATGCTATTAATTAGCAAATAAACATTGGTGACCCCAGGAGGAAACGGTGCTAAGCGCATGGACCTATGCAAAATGAGTATCAACCAATGGATAATGGAGTTTAATTGTTAAACAATAGCAATTTTGTCTCATGCAAGAGCCTGGCTAGTACTCCAAGGAACTGCACCACGCAAGCATTCGCAACTGCCACGTTCGATTTACACTTGGCTCTTCGCCTCTTCGAGAAGATGAACAATGATGTTACTCCAACTTCTACAGTATCGAATCCACTGCTGCATGTCCGTTCACCTCGTGCGGGAGGGATAGCGTGTAGCGAAAGCTTCTACTTACTGCTCCTGCCTTTGCGTCCATGACAGGTGGTCCCAAGAGGTGGTTGGCCCACCTATCATGCAGCCAAAGGCAGGTGTAGTTAAGGCACCATAGCTCAGTACGCGAGGGAGAGGGCGTCGTAGTAATCAAATTTCTCGGGCTTGTACGAGTTGACGCGACACATCAAAGCACTGCATTCGATAAAACTCTTTTTACACATTTCAAATGGGCTACTTCGTATGTAGGAGTAGACATATTCTGCTTCATATGTGTCGGTGTCAAAACCGGCGGATCTCGGGTAGGGGGTCCCGAACTGTGCGTCTAGGCGGATGGTAACAGGAGACAAGGGACACGATGTTTTACCCAGGTTCGGGCCCTCTTGATGGAGGTAAAACCCTACGTCCTGCTTTATTAATATTGATGATATGGGTAGTACAAGAGTGGATCTACCACGAGATCAAGGAGGCTAAACCCTAAAGCTAGCCCATGGTATGATTGTTGTAATGTATGTTGTGTCCTACGGACTAAAGCCCTCCGATTTATATAGATACCGGAGAAGGCTAGGGTTACACAGAGTCGGTTACAATGGTAGGAGATCTACATATCTGTATCGCCAAGCTTGCCTTCCACGCCAAGGAAAGTCCCATCCGGACACGGGACAGAGTCTTCAATCTTGTATCTTCGTAGTCTTGGAGTCCGGCGGACGATGATAGTCCGGCTGTCCGGACACCCCCTAGTCCAGGACTCCCTCAGTAGCCCCTAAACCAGGCTTCAATGACGATAAGTCCGGCGCGCATAATGTTCGGCATTTCAAGGCAGGTTCCTCCTTTTAATAATCCAGAGAAGATCATGAACACCAAGATAGTGTCTGGCTCTGCAAAATAAATTCCACATTCCACCGTAGAGAGAATAAAATGTACACAAGTCCAATCTGCTGACGTATTTTGCGGCATGTCGTCACGCCACTACCAAGCCTTTACTTGAATCGTTTTTTATTATACCACCTCAGCACGTTTAGCGAAGCGGTTTCCTTGGCACGTCTTGTCGAAGCAGAGATCGTGTTCCCCTTATTCCGGGATTCTCATCAATACGAGCGTAGGTAACCCAACCGTGCCTGTCGCCACGCCTCCTCTATCAAAGGTGAATCCCGAACGGTCACGGAGACGGCTCTTGGTATTTTCCCCCTTTATAAGAGGACCAAGGCTCGTTTCTTTTCTTCAATCTTCCATCGAATCCTCTCCTTGCTCCAAGTTTCAACACCCAGAGCCCCAGATTCGAGCGCTTCGGACCTTCAACAATGTCCGGCTCCGACCTTCAGGGTCGGTGGATGCCCTCCTCCATCACGGAGGAGGACGTGCTAAAGCTGCGCGAAGCCAAGTACCTGTCTTACGAGATTTCGCACAGGTTGCCCGCCCAAGGGCAGGCCGTACCCACTCCCGAGCCCGGTGAGTACGTCGTCTTCGTATCCCACCTCCGTCGGGGTTTAGGCTTCTCGACGGACCCCTTCGTGAGAGGGCTCATGTTCTACTACGGGCTGGATTTTCACGACTTGGCTCCGGAGTCCATCCTCCATATTTCCGTATTCATTATCGTCTGCGAAGCCTTCCTCCGCGTCACCCCCCACTTCGGCCTGTGGCTGAAGACCTTCAATGTGGAGCCGAAGATGATCGGGGGGTGTCAAGCGGAGTGCGGCGGTGAGGCCATAAGCAGGAGGGCCGATGCCCCGTGGCCCGAGGGCTCCTTCCAAGAGGAGCTCGGCTTGTGGCAGTAGGAGTGGTTCTATATCACCGCTCCGAAGGGCAGCAAGCAAAAGCCGCCGCCTTCATTCCGCCCGGGACCTCCACGCCGGTTGATTTCGTGGGTCAGCCAAGGGCTCAATTGGGGGCCGTCCGAAGACGTGCCCTTATTGCAGGGCCGGATTCGAGACCTCCAAGCGAGGGAGATCAATCTAGTTGTGGTGATGCAGGTCATGCTAATCAGGCGTCTTCTGCCCTGCAAACGCCGTCCTCTCCGGTTATGGGAGTTCAATCCGGAGGGACCACGAATTCTCTAGCACTTCAGGGGTATGACACCCATGGAGATGTACAAGTTGTTCTTCGGACCGCAGGTGGCGTGTCCGGAATTGACCGAGGACGCAGGCCTAAGCTGCAATCGCCCGGATACTTAGGTAAGTAGCTCAGAGTCCGGACGTTCTGTTTGTTTGCTTTTCTAAAATTCGCCTTCTAACCCATTATTCTTCATCAGGAGTGGGTAGCGCGATCGAAGCTGATAAGGTGTCCGGCCCCCCTGCCAGAGACCGCACCGGAGCCCGTGCGGGTCAGAATGTTGGAGGTCGCGCCCGTAGAAGGTGGCGATGGGGAAAATAGAAGAGTTATCACCTCGCCCAAGGGGGCGCCTGAAGAGGGTGGATTGAAAATCCCTCCTTCCAGGGGGAGAAGAGGACCGCCTCCGAAGACCCGGAGGCCAAAGCCCCTAAGCGGGGGAAGAAATCTTCACCGGAGGGTCCTGCGTCCGGGGAGAACCCGGACGTACAATCGTTTCTAAAGGATCAGCCCTCCAGCGAGCCATGAGTAGGAAAAGGGGAGTTCATTAATAAGAAAATACCCCCATTTGTGCTTTTGTGGATAACCGAAATTTTTACCTTACAGTTCGGATCTGCGGCCTTCTCAGATGAGTTCGTCTTCGGGGGGTCTTCGTCCGGAGATGATGGAGAGCGAAACGCCTCCGTCTGCTGCGCCGTCGGACAGGGCAGACGAGCTTGAAGTATCGTCACGGAGGGTATCCCAGAGCCCGGTGGAGCCGGAGAGTTCGGCGCCGACTAGTGTCCGGCCGGGGGAGCTGAAGGATCTGCTTGAGAGGGCGTCCATCTCAGAAGATCACTGTGCTTTGATGAGTATGGTGATTGGAAGGATTTCGTCCGCCGAAAGCGGATTGCATAATGCCGTCAGGAGTTTGCTAGCGGGATTTGAGGTACGCAAGAACGACGCACCTTTTTGACAGTTTTGCACATGGAAGTGCGCCCTGTATAGATAGTAGCCCCTGAGACTCGGTAGGTTGTCAAAAGTGACAGCGTGCCGAGGATCAAAATCGCAGGTATTGAATGTCGCCCTTCCTATGCAGGTGGCGGATAGTTCGGGGGCTAACCTGACTAGTGGAGTTGTTGAGTTAATGCGGCAACTTGATGTGGCGGATGCGGACATCGCGCTTGTCAACCGGCGACTTGACGAGTTGCAAGGTAATTGAATTCTCTGCAGTCACTTATTTAAGGGAGCCAAAGCCCGCCTCTGACAATATATACGCTGTGATACAGACGGTGCTACTGCTGTGGAGAGCCTTCGGGCCGAGCTTGCTCAAGCCAAGGAGCAAGCCCGAAGGAGTGATGCGGCTGCCTCGAGGGCGGCCGAGGAGTTGAAAGCCGAAAAGGCTGCACACTGCCTAAGCAGGGAAAAGATGGCCGAATTGGCCATGAAATTGAAGGATGGTACCAACCACAATGAGGCTCTTGAAAAGGAGCGCCTATCGGACCGAGAAGACCTGGGGAAGGCCACCGCCGAGGCCAAGGATGCCCATTCTGCAATGCGGGCTATGAAGGAGGAGCTGCGCCAGGCCGGAGATATTGTGGCTGGCAGGCCTTTTCTGCTGCGTCGCCGGTTTACGGATCCAAAGTATGCCCAACTTGGCCAGCTGTGGGGTCCGGAGGATCCATATATGGACTTAGCGGCAAGTGCGGCGGATGCTGTTGTGCACTTCCGGAGTCAGAAGGATCACAAGACGGAAGAGCTATTTTGGTCTCAATTCCATAGTCCGGATCGTTCACTTCCGTTGACCGATCGATTGGCCCAATGGGCTGAGCTGAACAGGTTGTCCGGACTTGCCATGACTGATATCGTGGCTCATGTCTGGCCAGAGAGGCCCAAGGCAACGAGCTATTTTGGCTTATTGCAGCAATTTCTTGGAGCGGTGCCGCATATCAAGGAGATGAAGCGGTCGGCCTGCATAGAAGGTGCGCGGATGGCCCTTGCCCGTGTGAAGACACATTGGACAGAGATGGATGCCACCGCTATTGCAGCCCAGGGTTCGGACGAAAGTCGGTTACCCGCCGAGCACTATTTTGGGGAAGTTATGCGTGGCGCTCGTGTACTAGAGTCGCAGTGCTCGAAAAATGTCACGTTCAAATGAACGTTTTATCTTGTAGAACAATGATTATGATGTAACCGCTTTTTATACTTGTGCGTTCCAAGTATTAAAATATCTCCTATGCGGCCGTTAAAGTATACGTTTGTATAACCTGAAAGATGGCAGTCTTCGGCTTCAGCCCCCACGCACAAGGTGGGGGGGTGTTCGCAAAAAATAGCGCGTTTTCACACTTAATCCGACGTCTCGGTCCTGTTAAGGAGGTGGTAGCGTAGCAAACGAGGCAATCCGGACTATGATGCTTTATCACTTTCACTTAGCCATTGGAGTTCGAGGGTGGGGCTACGATATAGCCCCTTGGGGCACCGCGCTTCTCCGGATTTGGGGCGCGTGTGTGCCTGACCGGGAAACGGTCCTTCGTCAAAGCGGGGAATTCTAAACATTCCGGTAGTCGATCGAGTGGTTGACCAGTCTCTCGCTGTATCATGACAGTCAATTTTCGGCTTTCTCTACTGAGGTGCTCACCCAGCCGAACTGGGGCACAATCGCAGTAGTTCTCCTGGTGCCGCGTTAGCCGATGATACGGAACGTAAGGCAGCAAAACACAGGAGCCGGGCAAACCCAACATTTGACCAAAGACATGATTCGGAACTGATGCATATAAGGCCTAACTCGAGACGCCGAACACTCCCTAAGGTGTTCGGTCTTTATAATAATGGGCAGAACAATGCCCTAAGCACCTAGTGTCCAGGTACGGGCATGGTCCTCTGACGCAGCCGATGCCAAAACGTCAGGCTCCACTTTGGTTATAATGAGAAACCAAGGGATTATAACAACAAGAGACAGTAAAAAAGGTTTACGCAGGGTCTTAATCTGAAAAGAATCATTGCGACGGGTCCCTACTGCAGGTCTGCGCCTGTGTCTCCGTTGTGCCATTATCCTGGACGGGTGTGCACGTTGTTCATCTGTAAAAAGAGAGGAACTTTAGTTTGGAAGGAAATTGTAAGGCGGAGTCTATATGAGCTCGCTGTTGCTTGTGTGCGCAGCCCCTTTTGAAGGGATGTGCGGCTAGGGAGCCCCTAGCTTATTTATGCCGGACTCATCTGACCGTGTCCGAGGTCTTTAAATGACCCTTGCACTGAAATGACGCCACGTGGACCGGGCATCTTAAGTGTAAGAGACGCGTAATGTGGTATGGCGTTGAAGCGGGCAAAAGCTTCTCGTCCCAAGAGTGCTTGATAGCTACTTTTAAATGGGACGATATGAAAGATTAGTTTTTCGCGTCGAAAGTTGTTCGGTGATCCGAACACAACTTCTAGTAATAAGGAGCCTATGCACTTGGCGTAAGGCCCTGGCGTCACTCCTTTAAAGGAAGTGCGGCTGTGTCAAATTTTAGTAAGGTATATCCCCAACTTGCAGATTGTGTTTGGATACAGCAGGTTTAATTCACTGCCACCGTCCATCAGGACTTGTGTAAATTGCAGTCCGTCGATTATAGGATCCAATATCAGGGTAGTCCATCCTGCATTTCGAACGCTTCTGGAATAATCCAGGTGGTCGAAAGTGATTGGTTTTGATGTCCAATCTTTATGTTTTGCTGGGTTGGACCGTGCGAGACCCATTTTAATGGGTGCCACACTGTTTTTCCGTATTATCACATGAAGTGAATTTACTGCTTTGACCTCTTGTGGGAAAGTCTTTTGTTTTCCGGTGCTCTGCTGGTGGGGTTTATCATCATCTTCGCTTGATGCGTCGAGCCCCTTGTGTTCGGCGTTTAATCGGCCGGACTGTTTGAAAACCCAACAATCTCGGTGGGTGTGGTTTGCAGGCCTGTACTGTGGATTTGACATATCCGACCCAAAATCTTGTTTAAGTTGGATAGCTCATCGCTGTTATCCTTAAGAGGCGGTGTTTTGTTGTTTGGCCGCGAGCTTTTGAATCCGGCGTTGACCACCGTGTTCTTTGTGCTTTTCTCTTTATTCCGGCGCTGATCTTTTCTGCGCCGTGATTTTCCGTTTCCATCTCTGATCTCGGATGTACTTGGGTCGCTGGTGCTGCATCTTGCTAGCCAGCTGTCCTCTCCCGCGCAAAAGCGGGTCATGAGGCTTGTTAGCGCGGACATTGTCCTCGGCTTCTCTAGGCCGAGGTGTCTGGCGAGCCATTCGTCTCGGACGTTGTGTTTAAAAGCTGCTAAGGCTTCGGCGTCCGGACAGTCGACTATTTGGTTCTTTTTGGTGAGGAACCTGTTCCAAAATTTGCGCGCTGACTCTCCGGGTTGTTGAGTTATGTGACTTAGATCATCTGCATCCGGAGGGCGGACATAAGTTCCTTGAAAATTTGCTCTAAACGCGTCCTCGAGCTCTTCCCAATTTCCAACAGTGTTTTTTGGGAGGCTTTTGAGCCAATGACGGGCTGGCCCTTTGAGCTTGAGGGGTAGGTATTTTATGGCGTGGAGATCATCTCCTCTAGCCATGTGTATGTGTAGTATATAATCCTCTATCCAGACTCCAGGGTCTGTTGTTCCTTCGTAGGCCTCTATGTTCATGGGTTTAAACCCTGCTGGGAATTCATGATCCAGCACCTCGTTGGTGAAACATAGTGGGTGTGCGGCGCCCCTGTATTTGGGTGTACCGATGTCTTCGGACACTTGGCGTGTTGCGTTGCTTCCTGGGGCCCTCTTCTTTGGCCCGTAAATGGACCTGGCTGGGCCATCTATTTTTCCAGGGTCATTAGTCGGTTTATGTGCGGCGCCACTTTTAGATTTTGGCCTATCATCTGGCCGTCTATCCGACCAGGCGGCCTCTTTGTTTTTTGACTGTGGGGGCTCTGTGGCCTCCTCGTCAAATTCTGGCAGCAGCTTGCGCTTCGGGTAGCTCTTTGATTGATGGCCATTGCCGTATTTGTCTGCGGTTTTGAGCACTTTGCTCCACCTCATTCTGAGTGTATCTTCCGCTGTTTTGAGCTTCCGTTTTTCCTTCTTCAAGCTTCTTGCGGTGGTGACGAGTCTTTTCCGAAGGTTTTTATTCTCCGGCGGTGTGTCCGGCGTGAGGTCGTCTGGACTGTTGTTTTTGCCGGGCCTAAACTGATTATCTGACTCGTCCTGTTCGGACGGTTGCTTGTCTGCGTGTTCGTCATCCACTGGTTTGCCCTGCTGTATTGCTAGGTCATTAAGAGCGCTGTTGTTGTCGAGGCGGGACTTAGGGCGGCGTCTGCGTCGCCGTTTTGGTTGTTTGTCGGCGGGATTATCTTCTGCCGTGCCCCGTTGGTCCTCGTTGTCACTTCCTTTTGGGGTATCCACCACGTATACGTCGTATGACGAGGTGGTCTTCCAGTGCCCTGTAGGCGCTGGTTCTTGTTCATCTCCGGCATCGTCGTCCATACCGTCGATATCTTTAGAGTCATAGTTTAGCATGCCGGTTAGATCGTCAACAGTGGCTACAAAGTGGGTGGTGGGTGGGCTTTGAATTTCTTCGTCGTCCGAATCCCAACCGTCCTGGCCGTAGTCTGGCCAGGTCTCTCCGGATAGCGAGAGGTGTTTTAACGAATTTAGGATGTCGCCAAAGGGCGAGTGTTGGAAGATGTCCGCGGCGGTGAATTCCATAACCGGCGCCCAATCAGATTTGATTGGCAGGGGCGCGGGAGGTCTGGAGTCCGGCAGGGAGTCCGGCACCTCGGAGTCACGAGCTTCGCAAGGGATAAGGTTAGTGTTTGGTTCCATCGCCGTGGAAGTTGAAGCCCCCGAGGCGGTGTCCAACCACCGGTCCTCGATCTGGGCGATCGGCTCCGGACTAAGGGCCAGAGCGGATTCTTGTGCGGCCACCAAGGCATTGTTCGGTGGCAGAGCTAGATCATGCCCATCGTAACAGTGTGGCACGCTTGGCTGTGGCTCGAGCCCGTCAAAGATCAAGTCCCCGCGGATGTCGGCCGTGAAGTTTAGGCTTCCGAACCTGACCTGCGGCCAGGGGCGTAGCTTTCGATCTGCTCCAGATGGCCAAGTGAATTAGCCCGCAGTGCGAAGCCGCCGAATACGAAGATCTGTCCGGGGAGAAAAGTCTCACACTGGACAGGGTTGTTGATTGAAGAAGCCATCGAGCCTATCGGTGACGACACAGAGGAACTCTCAATGAAAGCACCAATGTCGGTGTCAAAACCGGCAGATCTCGGGTAGGGGGTCCCGAACTGTGCGTCTAGGCGGATGGTAACAGGAGACAAGGGACACGATGTTTTACCCAGGTTCGGGCCCTCTTGATGGAGGTAAAACCCTACGTCCTGCTTGATTAATATTGATGATATGGGTAGTACAAGAGTGGATCAACCACGAGATCAAGGAGGCTAAACCCTAAAGCTAGCCTATGGTATGATTGTTGTAATGTATGTTGTGTCCTACGGACTAAAGCCCTCCGATTTATATAGACACCAGAGAAGGCTAGGGTTACACAGAGTCGGTTACAATGGTAGGAGATCTACATATCCGTATCGCCAAGCTTGCCTTCCACGCCAAGGAAAGTCCCATCCGGACACGGGACAGAGTATTCAATCTTGTATCTTCGTAGTCTTGGAGTCCAGCGGACGATGATAGTCCGGCTGTCCGGACACCCCCTAGTCCAGGACTCGCTCAGTATGTATTCCCTCCATTCCAAAATATAAGTCTTTTTAGAGATTTCACTATGAACAGTACATACGAAACAAAATGAGTGAATCTACACTCTAAAATATGTCTATATACATCCATATGTAGTTTGTAGTGGAATCCCTAAAAAGACTTACATTTAGGAACGGAGGGAGTAGTCACTTGTTGCAATCTCTAAAAAGACTTATATTTGGAAACGTAGGGAGGACAACGCATGCATGCATGCCGTGACTTTCCTTTTGATACTTGCATGTGTTGATTTGATGCACCTTGCCAAATTTTGACTATAAATTTAACTAACCAAAATTCATGCATGTCACAAAAAATCACGGGGCTGTTTGGATTGTGACTATGTTTGTCTTATGTTGCCACATTATTTTTCCCACACTTGCCACACTTGCCTTTCTCCCTTCAAAAAACACTGGCTTTCTATCCTCACCGCTGGTTACAGATCCGGACGTATCCCCCTCCGCCGGTGAAGGGGAGGAGGGGCAGCGTTTAGGCCGTCGTCGACAGCGAGGGAGGAGACCCACTGCCGTCCGCACCGTTATCTCTGGCCGAGCGCCGGCGCGGGAGGTCCTCCGTTCCCTTCGTCGCTGCCTGTGGGCGGATCCGGCCTCCCGCCGCCCACCTATCCACATCCCGACGACCTTCACGTATATCTTAGTTTGAAACCGCCTTAGCTCTACTTCCCCAGCTTGCTACATCGCTGCATGTGCATCATTTCTACCTCTCAGCCCCTCTCAATCGGATGGTCCAACGTCACCTATTTTTCTTCTTCTATTGTTAGAGGTAAAGCTACTTCATGGAGTCGAATCTTGTACTCCCTCCGTCCGAAAATACTTGTCATTGAAATAAAGTGGGGGTGGGGTAATTTAGTATGTACATCGGACTTGGTACAAACAGGAAGGGAAGGGGATGAAAGTAGTATAGACTGGTCATCCAACCGGTCTCTTGGTCGAAAAGGGAAATATAGGGGTAACGTTGTACACAGTGGTATGACCAGGACTAGATTTGCTATCCACACATAGGAGTAGGTGGCTAGAGTGAACAAAAATGGGACCAACCCAGATATGTTTCTTGGATGTTTGTTTCTCGGGGCAACAAACTATGAATCACCACTTTATGCCCCTGTTTACGTACATGGTGTTGTACTGCTGGTGCACCCACTGTCCCATGCCCTTATACCAAATATTTAGGCTCTGGTCGGAATAAAGGGGCAGAAAACATAGGTCTTGATGAAAATAGAGGAATAGGAAAGGAATGTAGGTATAAAACTATGGAACAGCGAACCGGAGGAAACTCTCAAGAGAATTTGTTCGGATGGACTACGAAATGTACAGATTTGTTTTTTTAGAGTAGCATGCTTGGCAGTATGAGATGCTATTTGTTTATTCAGCTGCATAGTGACTACTCTTGTCCTCACCTCACGTACCACACATAGGTTGATTTTTTTATTCCGGCAAACACAGCATAGCAACCTGTCTAACGCATGGCAGCGAGCGCCTGCCTCGGGCTTCCGCCCAAAAAATGAGCAGCGCGTGGATGTTTCTAATCCGATGGAATCAGTACTACCAGACCAGCTTTCCTATGAAACACTATTCACCTTTCCCGTGTTTCGAACGGTTGGAAGGGAAAGAATACGGTAGGAATTGTGTTCCGACGAAAATCCTGCACCAAACCTGTGAACCGAACGCAGCCTTAGCTATTCTTAATATAATGTCCCTGGTAAAAATGAAGCCATGCCACTGTTTTTGCCTGTAATTGTTTGAGACTCTGACAAGTTTAGCCAAATGTTTTTGCTTGTAATTGTTTGAGACTCTGACTGTTTCCTCTGTGCCTTTTTGTGCAAACCGGGATATCCAATTCACATGGTTGCTGTTGTGACCTTTTGGTGCATTGCACAAAACTCTTCTTAAAAGAAGTGACTTTTGTGCTGTTTAACTGGAATGTCAGATGGAACAGTTGGTTCATTTTGGTGGAACTGCACAAAGGGAGATCTGTGTTCCAATCCTCATCATCCATATTGGCGCCATAACCTTCCTTTAGGTAAGAATGATATTTAATGCATGTGTTCATCTCTATTTTCCGACTGCCATGAGAAAATAATGTTGTTTTTACTAGTACACTTGCACTCCCTCACTGACAAAACCAATTCTGAATTAGAAGGCCAATCATGTACTTGGTTTCACCAACTGGTGAGGAGAAAGAGAAACATAGCATGAAGAGGAAGAAGAAGAATAATAAACAGTGCCAAGGCGATCTTGCTGACGCTAGAGGCCTCAGTCGAGGCTATTCAAGGGCTCCGGTAACGACTACCTTACATGTGAGACGATCCTCCAGGGAGCCCTTCCACTTCTGCTGTCTCACTTAATTAATTAGGAGCACTTAAGTACCACTAATTTATTACTGCCTAATTTTCCTGTTGGAGTTAAACAAATCTTTAGTAGGACCCTATGCTGAATCATGTACGTGTGAATGTTTGTCTATGGAGGTGAATCATGTGGTGGAGCAGGGAGGGAATATTATTAGTGTCATGACATAATAGTGCTATTGTTTTGCATGTCAATTTATTGCCATTGGTTCAATGAGGCAATGTTTTGTGTATTGTCCATCATGAATTTGATGCTGTTGTTTGAGTAATATGCTAATGTCTTCCTATCCTTTCTCACTAAGCTAATGAAGGTTTCACCTTGTTCCTACTTGTGCAAACAAGGATCATGTTGTGCCAATCATACATTTTAGTGGAACTACACAAGACAATACAATGAACTGTATCCCAGCCAATGCTTTAACTCTGCTGGAAGTTCTTGATAATCTTTCGATATAATCTCAGCACTGGTAAACAAGAGTGATTTCAACCATACATTTGAAGTGCACAAAAATATATACTATTGTGTGATTCCAGTGAGTGCTTTATCATCTCTTATGGGACTACATGAATAAGCTTTTTTTCTCAGGTTGGTACGGGCCTAAGGCCTTCATCCATATTAGTTTGCTGTCATCTCTATTTGTATCGTGCTACTGTCATGAGAAACTCCTTTATCTTTGCACTTTCAAGTTTTGCAACCTATGATAAATGACAATGCTTTGAGTGTTGAGTTGAGCTAATTGGCACTGATTAAATAAACTAATACCTCTCTTTAAGCAAGACTACTATGTTGCTAACTTTACCCATTAAGATAATGAGGGTTCTTCTATTTGTTAGTGTATGTTTCATCAACTAGTCCCACTATTACAGTAATCTCACTCTCTCAATATATGTGCCAACAGGGATGCTTGATTTTGGTGGAACTACACAAAAACTTTGGGTGCTTCATTGCCTCGACAGCTTCTGTCCTTTCATGTCAGTCGCTAATCTCCGCTTGCTTTCTTCCTTTGCTGTCAGTCGCTTGGCTTATCTCGGCTTCCAGTCAAAGGAAATAGTAATTGATATGCTACCTCACACAGGTTGGTACTGGTCTTTATCCTGATTATTGTGCCTGTCATATGTATTGGTAATTTGGTATTGTGCTACTGTTTACCAATTTCATAAAGGAGTAATTTGGAGCCTGAACTCGCGGGCAAATCATTACATCGGGTGATTTCAGTAGAACTGCATAAAATGATCAGATGGACAGGTACTTATGCTGCTGCTATGTACTCCAAAGTTCACTCAGACAAGCATCGATGTTGACAAGAAGTGCCTATATTCATTCGAGTATCAACCGGCGTCAACCAATTGTCAAACTCCAAGTATTAGGAGAGTGAATGCCAAAAATATTGCTTGGTGCATAGCCCAGAAAAACGCAGTCCAGTCTTTGGTCCCAACTTGTGCCTTTTGGTTATCGGCGCATATGGTAGTGAACTATATGGCATGGAGTCTAAAGATTCCAGACAAGTTGGTTGACGCGTATATTCATTTGGGACTTAATCAGTCTGCACGCCAAGGATGCTCCATTTCAGTTGAACTGCACAAAAAATTTGTGTGGTTCATTTTCTCAACCGCCTCCTTTCTCGTCTACAATGTAGAATTTTGGCGAGATACAGGACCAAGATGAGCCAATAAACTAGTTGGAAGAAAGTAGTGGCCAAGTTGCTCAAACCTCCGTCGGCACGAGGCCACTATTTGAGGATAAACCTACAAGCAAAGTTCAGATTGTCTGTGCTGCCCCTTATGTACTCGAAAGTTTACTCGTACAAGAACTAATTTTAGCAAGAAGTACCTCTGATTGAACACCATTTACCAGTCTGTACCCTAGGTAATTAAAGTTCGTCCATGGATCATATTGGCTATGATCTCAATCATTTGGATGCATAAACATACTGAACATGTGTATATCTGAATCTTTTTGTGAATTATGTATGAATATTGTCGTGTGATCTATCAATGGATGCATAGATATGCTGAGCTTGTGTATATATGAATATTTTGAGTTGTTGATAGTGAATGTTGGCTATGAATATGAATGTGGCCTGTGAACCTGAGTTTGATATGAATTGCAACAGAACCAGTTATAACCCTTCTCCTCCTCTCAATCTGCGACTCCACTGCCGCGTTTTCCCATCTCCGAGTCGTTCCCGTTCGGGGCCTCGCCGTCGTCCACCGCCTCGCTGTGTTCGGTGCTGCGTGGTCAAAAAACAAGAGTCATCGGAAGAGGACTGTACGTGGAGAGCCTGACGGCTGGGACCCACGAGGTCCATGGTCGCACGCAAGGAAAGTTCCTCCTTATTAAGCTGAAAAAAAATGTTTCCTCCACCTGACAGCTGGGACCCACCGGCTGTATCTTCGCACGGAAGGAAGTGCCTCCTTATTTTGCGAAAAAATTATTCATCCCGTTGATAGCTGGGACCCGTCAGAATTGGTGACTGACTTGTGGGCCTGCTAAGCGGACGTGTACGCACGGTTTTGTCAACTTAATCAACAAATGATTCTAGCAGCTGGACTGTTGGATGTTAATCCAACAGCCGTGCTCCTTCTTAAACCTCTATTCTTGCTCCCGTCTCCTGTGGGCGGCACCGCGGATGTGCTGCTGCGCACCCGAACCAGTGAAGTTTCCCACTCCTCTCCATCTGCGACTCCACTACCCCGTCTTCCCCATCTCCGGGTCGTTCCAGTCTGGGTGCGCTCGGCACGGTGTGGTCAACATGGTCGACAACCGAGAGTCATCGGAAGATGACTGTACGTGAGAGGCTGACAGTGGGGACGCACCACGCCCATGGACGCATGCATGCAACGGAACACAGCGAGGTCAACGTGGTCAAGGAACGATTTCCATCGGAAGTATACTGTACGTGGAGAGTCTCAGCTGGGTCCATGGCCGCAGCAAGTAAGTGCCTCCTTATTACGCGAAAAATAATGATTCCTCCAACTGACAGCAGGGACCCACTGGACGGGCCACCCTATTTTGCGAAAAAAATGTTTGCCCCCTGACTGCTAGGACCCACCTGACGGGCCACCGTATTTCGCTAAAAAAACGTCCCCCTCGCTGTTTGCTCGGACCCACCGGAAGTGCCTCCTTATTACGCACAAACAAAATGAATACTCCCCCTGCTAGCTGGGACCCACCTTGGTGGGAGGCTGACTTGTGGGCCTACTAAGTTGACGGGGACGAAGGGCTTTGTCAACTTAGTCAATATGAACGATTCTAGCTCCAGTGACCGTATGATGTCCATCCAACGGCTGTAGTGCTTCTTCAACCTCTGGTCTTCTTGCTCCAGCCGCCCAAAGCAGCGCTGGTCGTGCCTCATGCTCCTGCCTCCCGTGGCCGGCTGTGCTGCCGCGGAGGACTCACCGTCCCCTACTATTCCCACCGCTGGCCAGGCCCTGCGGCGACGGCAGCCTCACACCACAGCCGAACCAGTGAACCCTCGTACTCCTCTCCGCGCGGGCTTCTACTGCCTCGTCTTCCCCGGCTCCATGTTGTCCCCTTCCTAGGCCTCGCCGTCGTCCACCGCCATGGTGCTCTCCGCGCGGCGTGGTCAACGTGGTCAAGGAACAACTTCCATCGGAAGAGTACTGTACGTGGAGAGGCTGACAGCTGGGTCCACGGCCACATCCCAGTTTTTTTGTGATTTGCCAAGTAAGTCGCTTTTATCAGGCCTATTGGGCTGCAAATCTTTCAAGACGAGGAGAGCTTTCATTCGGCTGGCCGAGAAAATGGCCCATTAGTAATGAGAAATGGGTTGTACATTTTAAAAACACATCAAAGCGGCAATTAGTTTCAAATATCTTTTTTTCATTTCGAGATTTTAAATTACATTAATTTTTATGCATGGAGAATTTGTTGGATTTTATATTGATATACATTTAGTTTTAAAATCAGTTTGAATGTGAGTCGAAATTTCGGGATTAAAAACAGTTCGGACCGCACCGAAATATGCAAAATTTCGTATAATTTTTTAACCGTGGCCACAATATGGGCTTTAATGCTAACAAAAAGAATATGGGCTCCAAAAAAAACCTTAAGAATTAGCAAATGGGCTGTAAATTATTAGAAATAATGGCAGATGGGCTGTATGCTGTTTTCCACAGATTTGAGGCTTTCCTAAAAAAAGGTTGACGCACAAGCAGTGACTGTTGGATGGCCATCCAACGGCCGTCGTGCTTCTTCAATCTCTGCTCTTCCTGCTCCAGCCGCTCAAACAAGCACCGGCGGGACTGCCTGCTCCCTCCACCCCGCGGCCGGCTGTGCTACCACGCAGGCCTCACCGCCCCACCGTACTCCCATCGCTGGCCTAGCCATCCCTCTACTCACCCACACCTGTTGTTATTCTCCGGCGACGACAGACGAACCAGTAAACCCTCATTCAGTCGTACTCCCCTCCGCGTGGGAAACAACTACTGAGTCTTCCCTGCCTCTGTGTCGTTCCCTTCCTAGGCCTCGCCGTCGTCCACCGCCCTGGTGCTCTCAGCGTGGCCTGGTCAACATGGTCAACGACCGACATGCATCTGAAGTGGACTGTACGTGGAGAGGCCGACAGCTGGGTCCACGGCCGCACGCAAGGAAATGCCTCCTTATTACGCGCAAAATAATGATCCGTCCACCTGACATCAGGGACCCACCGAAAGGGCCTCAGTATTTCACGAAAAAAAATGTTACCGCCGCTGACAGCTCGGATCCACCAGCTATATCTTCGCACGCAAGGAAGTGCCTCCTTATTACGCACAAAAAAATGAATACTCCCCCTGTTAGCTGGGACCCAGTATAGTGGCAGGCTGACTTGTGGGCCTACTAAGTTGACGGGGATGGAGGGCTTTGTCAACTTAGTCAGTATGCACGATTCTAGCTCCAGTGACCGTACGATGTCCATCCAATGGCCGTAGTGCTTCTTCAACCTTTGGTCTTCTTGCTCCAGCCGCCCAAACCAGCGCCGGTCGTGCCTCGTGCTCCTGCCTCCCATGGCCGGCTGCGATGCGGCGGAGGCCTCACCGCCCCTACTACTCCCACCGCTGGCCAGGCCATCCCTCTACTCACCCACACCCCCTGTTATTCTGCGCCGATGGCAGCCTCACACCACAGCGAAACAGTGAACCCTCGTACTCCTCTACGCGTGGGCATCCACTGCCACGTCTTCCCCGACTCTACATCGTCCCCTTCCTAGGCCTCGCCGTTGTCCACCGCCCTGGTGCTCTCGGCGCGGCGTGGTCAACGTGGTCAAGGAACAGCTTCCATCGGACGTGGACTGTACATGGAGAGGCTGACAGCTGGGTCCACGGCCGCAGCAAGGAAGTGCCTCCTTATTACGCGTAAAATAATTATTCCTCCACCTGACAGCGGGGACCCACCGGACGGGCCACCATATTTCGTGAAAAAAACATTTCCCCCCTGACTGCTGGGACCCACCAGCTACACCTTCGCACGCAAGGAAGTGCGTCCGGGCAAAAAAATGATTCCCACCCCTGACTGCTGGGACCCACCAGCTACATCTTCGCAGGCAAGGAAGTGCGTCCGAGCAAAAAAACGATTCGCCCCCCTGAATGCTGGGACCCACCAGCTACATCTTCGCACGCAAAGGAAGTGCGTCCAAAAAAATGATTCGCCCCTCTGACTGCTGGGACCCACCAGCTACATTTTCGCACGCAAGGAACTGCCTGACAGTCGGGACCCACCTGGTCGAAGCGTACGTAGCGTTGTCATTCTGGTCGCGAATGTGTACGTACATACTGTTCGTAGTAGAGGCGCGCACGTACACGTACGTACAGCGGCGAGGGTGCAAGAAAGAAAATACGGCCACGTACGTACGTACGAGCAGGGTCTCGAACGCCTACTCGCACATACGTACATGGCTGGGTCGGCGGAGAAACAGCGTCGTTGTCGTGTTCATGGGGAGGCAACGGAATGTGTCGTGTTCATCGGGAGGCAACGGAACGCGTGGGAGCCAACCGGCTGGGTCAGAACGGAATGCGTGGTCGTGTTCATCGGGAGGGCTTGGACGGAACAGGCGATGGAAACGAGGCCTGGCGTACCACACAACGAAGGAAACGGACCTCCTACGTTTGGAACGGGGTCCTGTTGATCGGGAGGGGTGTGGTGTACCGCAAAACGGAGGAAACGGACCTCCTACGGTCGAAACGGGGGTCCTGTTGATTGGGAGGGGTGTGGCGTACCGCAAAACGGACGAAACGGACCTCCTACGGTCGAAACGGGGGTCCTGTTGATCGGGAGGGGTGTGGCGTACCGCAAAACGGACAAAACGGACCTCCTACGGTCGAAACGGGGGTCCTATTCATCGGGAGGGGTGTGGTGTACCACAAAATGGACGAAACGGACTTGTGTTGGAGCTCTACGGTCGAAACGGGGGGGGGGGGGGAGGGGTGTGGCGTACCGCAAAACGGGACTCCACGGGATGCTGTTCATCTCCACCGTTGACCTCCTCCAGCCTCCACGGGCTCCTGTTCATCCAGCCTCCACCGCGCGCTACTCCATCGGCTACTGTTCAACCACCCCTCCACGGGCACCCCTCCACCGTCTACTGTTTATCCAGCCCTCCACACCACGGGGTCCTGTTCAACCACCCCTCCACGGCCACCCCTCCACCGTCTACTGTTCATCCAGCCCTCCACACCACGGGTTCCTGTTCATCCAGAGGCAACGCCACCGCTCACTGTTCATCCAACCCCCCCCCCCCCCCGCAACGCTCACTGTTCATCCCAGAGGCAGCATCGATCGGCTTTAGTTAGCAGCAGTAGCGAAGGAATCGCTCCATCGGGTTCAGTTAACAGCCATCGATCGATTGCTCGGGTTCAGTAACGCGTAGCCTGCAGTGCAATCGCTCGGGTTCAATTAGAGCCCAACGCCTCGCTCGGCTTTAGTTAGAGCCAACGCCTCACACACACGCGCGTACCTGTACGAGAGAAACGCGCATCGCTCTCCCACCGTAACCGGCAACTCCCCGAAATTTTCCTCCCCCTCGCTTCTACCATGGTTTTTTCCGTCATGGACGGCCCAAAGAATGTCATGCAGCTGCGTCTCCGGCCCGCCCAGGATGAAAAGCCCATTTTCTGTCATGATTTTTTGTCATAGAAGTAGGAGCCCACCACATCTATGATGATACCGGGTTTGTCACAATTATCGTCATAGAAGTGTCATATGTATGACATAAAAAAATTTCGTTCGGCCCAAAATGTCACGGATGTGTCTTTTTTTTGTAGTGTAGGTGGGTTCTCTTGTTACAACAATTTGATTTACATATCATAGATAAAAAAAGGAGCTGAGAACCCGGTAGCTGATAACTTGTCTAGGTTAAAGAATATCCTTGATGACCCACTACCTATTATGATAGCTTTCCTGATGAACAACTAGCTGCAATAAATTTTTCTCATTATACTCCTTGGTGTGCTGACTATGCTAATATATTGTTGCTAAATAAATACCACCTAGTTTCACATACCAACAAAAGAAAAAAATCTTCTATGATTTAAGACATTACTTTTGGGATGACCCACATCTTTATAAAGAAGGAGTAGATGGTATTATTAGACGTTGTGTACCTGAGCATGAACAGGAACAAATCCTACGGAAATGTCACTCCGAAGCTTATGGAGGGCATCATGCGGGAGATAGAACTGCTCACAAGGTATTGCAATCTAGTTTTTATTGGCCTACTCTCTTCAAAGATGCCCGTAAGTTTGTGTTATCTTGTGACGAATGTCAAAGAATTGGTAATATTGGTAAGCGTCAAGAAATGCCTATGAATTATTCACTTGCTGTTGAACCATTTGATGTTTGGGGCTTTGATTATATGGGACATTTTCCTTCTTCTAATGAGTATACTCATATTTTGGTTACTGTTGATTATGTCACTAAGTAGGTAGAAGCTATTCCAACTAGTAGTGCTGATCACAACACTTCCATCAAAATGCTTAAAGAAGTTGTTTTCCCAAGGTTTGGAGTCCCTAGATATTTAATGACTGATGGTGGTTCACATTTTATTCATGGTGCTTTCCGTAAAATGCTTGCTAAATATGATGTTAACCATAGAGTTGCATCACCCTATCATCCTCAATCAAGTGGTCAAGTTGAACTTAGAAATAGAGAACTAAACTAATACTAAAAAAACTATTAATAGGCCCCGAAAGAATTGGTCTAAGAAATTGGATGATGCACTTTGGGCCTATAGAACAGCTTATAAAAATCCAATGGGTATGTCAAGATGGTTTATGGAAAAGCTTGCCATTTACCTCTTGAGTTAGAACATAAAGCATATTGGGCAATAAAAGAACTCAATTGTGATTTCAAACATGCCGGAGAAAAGGTGTTATTTGATATTACCTCACTAGATGAATGGAGAACCCAAGCTTATATAAATGCCAAACTATTTAAAGAAAAAGTTACAAGATGGCATGATAAAAGAATCCAAAAGCGGGAATTCATAGTTGGAGAATATGTTCTTTTGTGCAGCTCTCGTTTCAAATTCTTTGCAGGAAAACTTCTCTCCAAATGGGAAGGACGTATGTTATTGAAGAGGTTTATCGCTCTGGAGCTATCAAGATCAATAATGGCGAATGTACAAACCCTAAGGTGGTCAATGGTCAAAGAATTCAGCACTATGTTTCAGGTACGCCTATTAATGTTGAAAGCAATATTATCCAAACCATGTCACCAGAGGAAAACATAAAAGAAACCTTCCGGAACACTCCAGAATAACTGAAAAAGAGGAGGTACATGATACGGTAAGTAAATGGACTCTGGAAAATCCAGAAAAATATTTTCTGTCAGTTTTGGAATATTACAAAAATTATGAAAATAAGAAACAACCAGGAACGCACCCGAGGGGTGCATAAGACACCAGGGCGTGCCAGGTGGGTTGTGCCCACCTCGGGAACCTTCCCGACTCCATTTTTCTCCCATTTTCTTATTTCCCAAGATAAAAAACCTTTATATACCCCCTGAACGTATTGACCACTGTATCATGGAGAAATCTTCTATTCTTCTTTCTTGCTGTTTTCTGATAGATCTAGATCTCCATGGCTGCTTCGAGCTCCTACAAGGACAAGTTCTTTGAGAATGTCATCAACCCGTATTTGTGGGAGGTGATGTAGCACCCTCAAGCTATTGAGATGCGTGAGGGGGTGCTCCACATTAGGGACATCCAGGGGCCCAAGAGGATGGGAACCGTGGAGGCTAGGCTCGAAGGTATGGAGCAAGAGGTCTTCGAGTGCAAGGGGATGGTGGAGTACAGACTCAATGCCAATCACCTCATGATTACGGATTTTACCCGTGATCTCAAGGTGGTTGGCCAGTCCATGAAGGACATCGTCTTCACCCTCAACGAGCAAATCAACTTTCTGCAAAGCCAAATCTATGATCTCCAAAACCAAGTCTTTGAATATGAGGCAAAGGTTTAAAGGTATGAGTTTGTCTGCCAGTTGCAGGACTCGCGAGACTCGTTCTTCCTCTTATGATGGTGAACCACTGCCATGGAAACCGGAGGATAAGCTTGCTACTACCTCATCACCACCACCACCATCTTCATCACCAGAGGAGACTTGAGTTTATGGTATGGGCACTCCCCTTGGCTTATGCCAAGCTTGGGGGAGGTGCCCTGGTATCGTATCATCACCACTATCTTTCCTTTTATCTATATTAGTTCGATCTTTAATTTATCTATGATTTAGTTCAATAAAAGTTTAGTTCGATCCTTTCTTCTCGAGTGCTTGCTTAGTGATCTACCTATCTATGTAATTGTGTGCAAGTTATATAAAAAAGTTTTGATGTGAGTCTTGGTTTCTTTACTCTTATGTTGCAAATCAAATAAAATAAATAAATAATTGAAGAAGATCATATGCTAATCTTATGGTAAGTAATGACATCACATAAGGAAAAGTATAAGTGGTAAAATTTGTTGGAGATTGACAAACATAGCATTGGCCAATTATGCAACTCATGAAAGAATAAGGGAAGAGAAGACTCACATGCAAATATACTATCTTGGACATCTTTTATGATTGTGAGCCCTCATTAAATATTATATGTCAAAATTGTTGACGTTGGACAAGGAAGACAATGTAATGAGTCATGCTTGTTCATATTCATATAGAAGTTATATTGTTATAGATCCTTCAACATGTGGTGCTTGCCTAATATCTTTGCTAGCCAAAAATTCCGCAATAAGTAGAAATACTACTTGTGAATCCAAAAACTTAAACCTAAATTCATGCCTTGAGATTCCACCATACCTACCTATGGATTGAGTAAGATCCATCAAGTAAGTTGTCATTGGTGCAATAAGGCAGTAAAAATTGCTTCTAAAAGTGTTGGATCATTTAGTGCAAGAGAAAATTGAGCATTGTACGAACTTGTGATGGCAAAGAATAAAAGCGATAGACTGCATAATAAGGGTTGCCATCATAAGGGGAAATATAACGTGACGTTCTATTTGCATTTAGGGATTTGGCATACAAACGGAAAGCGCATGGCAACCTTTGCTTCCCTCTGCGAAGGGCCTATCTTTTACTTTCATGTATTTACTTTTATGCAAGAGTCAAAGTATTCTTCCCTATTCCTTATTATTTACTTTTTTGGCAAGCATCATGTGGTGAGGAAAGATATAAGCACATATATCTAGTTGGATGTGAGTGAGCATGAATTATTATTGTTGACATCACCCTCGATGTGAATATCTTACGTAACACCCCGGATAGAACTTTCCATATTCGTAACTCCAACTCTTGCCTTTTCCGGAGATGCGATATGATATTTCCTTCATGGTTGGGTTTTTGTCTTTTGTTTTGCATTTTGTTCACGTCATGCATCTCATCTCATAGCATCATGCGCATTGCATCTGCATGTTTTCATAAAAACTTGCATCCGCTCGTAGTTGCCGCGTCCCCCCTTGTTTTCGTTGACCGTCCCGAGACCAACCGTGTTCTCGTTTCCCTCTTGTCCGACCACCTAACCTCTCTTGCCAGTGCCCTGACCCCCTCGCGCGCGTCCGAGACTTCCCCGAACCCGACCCGGGTTTTCATTACTGATGGGTTCAGATCATCCCCAAACATCTTCAAAACATCTCCGTTTCTTATTTAGACTTTCCTAACCTATCTTTTCTCGGCCGTCGGATTTTGATCGGATGATCCAACTCCTCTCTTTTCCCATTTATATATATATATATATATATATATATATATATATATATATATATATATATATATATATATATAGTCTACCCCTAGTCTATTTTGCAAACCCTAGAACCTAGGGATCATGTCCTATCCTCCATTCCCTGTCCGCCGCCGCCACTCTCTCCAAAAATCCCCCTCGGGATCCATCCCTCCCCAACCATCACTCGCCACCTACAACCTCCAGATCCCCTCGCCCTCCTCCCTCTTCGAGCCCGAGGCCATGCCACCTCTGCTCGATCTCCACCGCAAGCCGCAGCCGCACCTCCCGCTCCCTCCTCGATCTAGATCGAGAGGGGTTCGATCCCCTGCCTCTGCCCGAGCTCCTCCCGCAGCCAACCCCGAGCGCCGCCCTCACCCTCGAGCTCCACCAGAATCGCGCCCCTGGATCCTCTGCTTCGAGCACCTCCATGGAGTCGAGCTCCTGCGCCTCCTCTTGTTCTTCCCGAGGGTCAACAGAGCTCACCAGCCTCCTCTGCCTCGTCCCCGCCCGTCGTTCCTGTGCCGCTCCTCACTGGAATTGCGTCAAGCCGTCGTCCTTCGTCCCCGCAGCATCCCCGCTCTCCTCGTCGACACAGGGAGACGAGCTCCTCCTGAGGCCAGCCACCGAACCAGAAGCAGCTCCAGGCCATAGCCTCAGTCATCCTCGACCTCCTCCCCGTCCAATTCGTCTGCATCGCTGTCGTCACGCCAAGGCCGGCGCCCCTCTGCTCAGCTCGTCTCGAACTAGCAGCAGGTCCACGCCGCCCCTCCTCCTTTTCTCTGCTCGCCGGACCGACTGACCCTGTCGTCGTCACCGTTTTGTGCAGGTCCGGACGACCTCTCAAGCAGGCAGGGCCACCCGAGAGGCCCAGCCCCGAGGAGACCCCATATCACCTTCGTCCTTGCCATCTCAGGCCAGATTCTCCTCCCCGCCATCACCTGCGCCACCCCGGTGACGCGCCGTCGACTGCGAGCCCCTCCGCGCCAAGACCCTGCCACCACGGCCTCTGCTTCCTCCTCATCGAGCAGGAGCTCTGCTCGTCCCGAGCGCCTGAAGATCGGGCAGCTGCGCTCGTTCTCGAGAGCGTTGACTAGGCCAGTCGCAAGCCTCGCGGCCCAGATCCGTGCGCCCGCCGCTCTGCTTCCCTCTCGGGCTGTTGGCCCAACGTGAGTAGCTCTCCCCAGCCCAGTCCGCCTCCAGATGTGGCCCGGATCATGTTTTTTTCCGTCTGCAAATTTGTCCATTTATCCAGTGATTTACAGTTTACAGAAAAACCCCTGTTCTTCATGCATTTAATAACTCACAAACCGTGCATCGGATTAAAATGTTTTAAACATGTAAAATGCTTAGAATTTTGTGTAGATTAATAATTTGCAACTTTCATCCATGTTTAAAATGTTGTTTGTTTTATTTTGCTTAAATAACATGCTAAAATGATTTATTTCATAACTATTAATCGTAGCTCCATTTTAAATAAACTTTATATGTAAATGGGGTGGAAAAATGCCTAGTTTAACATGGTCCACTTTATTTTCCTGTTTAACAACTTTAAAATATGTTTTAGGGCAGAACAGTAGCAAATTCATAAATTGCATATGAGGATTTTCCGCAAATGTTGTTTGTTGTTCCGGTCTCATTTAAACTTGCCTAAATAGTTAGTTTACTTTTGTTACACCCCTTGCCATGTTTAACAACATTTAACATTGTTGTGTACCTAAACGAGAGCGAACTAAATAACTCGGATGTGGTGTTTCGTCAATATGCAACTCGTTGCATATTGAGCTCCACTTAACTTGTAGTATTGTTTGTTGCACTTTGCCATGCCATGCCTCTTTAAATCGGACATGCATCATACTTGTTTGTGCATCATGCCATGTTTATGCTTGTGCATTTACCATGTTGTTTGTTTCTTTCCGGTGTTACTTCTTAGTTCCGGTAATGTTGCGATTGTGAGGATTCGTTCGACTACTCCGGTTCGTCTTCTTCATGGACTCGTTCTTCTTCCTTGCGGGATTTCAGGCAAGATGACCGCTACCCTGGATCTCACTACTATCATTGCTATGCTAGTTGCTTCGTTCTATCGCTTTTCTGTGCCCTATCGCTTGCTCTTCAAGCCTCCCAATTTGCCATGTCAGCCTCTAACCTTTTCACCCGTCCTAGCAAACCGTTGTTTGGCTATGTTACCACTTTGCTCAGCCCCTCTTATAGCGTTGCTAGTTGCAGGTGAAGTTGAAGATTGCTCCATGGTGGACAGGGTTATGTTGGGATATCACAATATCTCTTATATTATTAATGCATCTATATATTTGGTAAAGGGTGGAAGGCTCGGCCTTATGCCTGGTGTTTTGTTCCACTCTTGCCGTCCCAGTTTCCGTCATACCGGTGTTATGTTCCCGGATTTTGCGTTCCTAACGTGGTCGGGTGATTTATGGGACCCCCTTGACAGTTCGCTTTGAATAAGACTCCTCCAGCAAGGCCCAACTTTGGTTTTACCATTTGCCTCACCTATTACCTTTTTCCCTTGGGAGTCGCGCATCCCAAGGGTCATCTTTATTTTAGCCCCCCGGGCCAATGCTTGTCTAAGTGTTGGTCCAAACTAGAGCCACTTGCAGCGCCACCTCAGGGAAACTTGAGGGCTGGTTCTAGTTGTACGTAGTGCTCATCCGGTCGTGGCCTGAGACGAGATACGCGCGGCTACTATCAGGATGTCGGCACGCCGGGAGGTCTTGCTGGTCTTGTTTTATTACTGTCGAAATGTCTTGTAGCCGGGATTTCGAGACTGATCGGGTCTTCCCGGGGAGAAGGAATATCCTTCGTTGATCGCGAGAGCTTATCATGGGCTAAGTTGGGACACCCCTACAGGGTATTATATTTCGAAAGCCGTGCCCGCGGTTATGTGGCAGATGGGAATTTGTTAATGTCCGGTTGTAGATAACTTGATACCAGATCCGAACTAAAATGCATCAACCGCGTGTGTAGCCGTGATGGTCTCTTCTCGGCGGAGTCCGGGAAGTGAACACGGTTTCTGGGTTATGTTTGACATAAGTAGGAGTTCATGATCACCTCTTGATCATTGCTAGCTTCACGACCGTTCTGCTTGTTCTCTTCTCGCTCTTATTTGCGTATGTTAGCCACCATATATGCTTAGTCGCTGCTGCAACCTCACCACTTTACCCCTTCCTTTCCCATTAAGCTTTGCTAGTCTTGATACCCATGGTAATGGGATTGCTGAGTCCTCGTGGCTCACAGATTACTACAACAACAGTTGCAGGTACAGTTTATACGATGATCATGACGCGAGAGTGATGTTTACTTGTTTTGGAGTTCTGCTTCTGCTTCTTCTTCGATCAGGGTATAGGTTCCAGGTCGGCAGCCTGGGCTAGCAGGGTGGATATTGTTTGAGTTTCTGTTTGTGTTTCATCCGTAGTCAGATGTTGCTCTTATGTATTGTATTGTTGTATTCGTGTGGCATTGTATGCCTTACATATGTATCCCCACTATTATGTAATGTTGATGTAATGATATCCACCTTGCAAAAGCGTCTTCAAGATGCGCTTCTATCCTTGGTGGGACCTTCGAGTTCCTTTAGGATAGGGTCGCATCTTGGGCGTGACAAGTTGGTATCAGAGCCTCGACCGACCATGGGAGCCCCCTTGATTGTTGGCCGTTGTTGAGTCTAGAAGAAAACTATTTTGAGTCTTAGGATTATATATATCGGAGAGTAGGATTCTTTTTACTCCTCAGCCCCCTTCGTCGCTCTGGTGAGGACTCCTGGCGTAGATGTTTTGTCTTTCCTCTCCTCAAATTTCACTAAAAAAAATTAGGATCACGCGGGTATCTTGGAATTGTTCCGATATTCTTATGACGAGAACATTGTTCTTGGTGCCTCCTGACATTTAGGGGTTGTGGCAGTGTCCCAGGGAGTTGAGCTCCGAGGTGTTGTCGTCATAATTTTATCGTTGCAGTTCTGGAATGCCTAAGTTTTGCCGACATCGAAAATCTCTTTTATGCAGTTGTTGGTGAGATAACCTCGACGCCACCCAATACTGGGGAGTTCGGGAGTATTGCCATAGCTCGTATAACGGATGCTTTTCGAAGGTTGAGGTACACGATTTCCGAAGGTTTCTTGGTTATGTGTTGACGGATGGATACAGCTTGGATGTAGGGATTGTTAGTTTTGGGTGAGAGATATATTGCTTCCCCTGTATCCCCAACACCAGATTGCATAACCAGAAAGTTTCGGGAGTTTTATAGGTGGGAATTCAAGTAGCTCTAGTTTTTCTTTTCGACAGATGCATGATATGAGATTGGGGTTCGACGTCTAGTGGTCCGCCTATCCATGGTCGTTTTTTACAGTGGTCTCGTTGTGTCTTAAAGAATCCTTGGCTATGCCAATTCGGGGACACTTCGTATGTCGTGTGCACTACCTTGTACATGATGGTGTTGTACGATCGAGCCCGTGTGGGCCCCACCACGAAAACTTCGGACGAAATCTCTATCATATGTTTGTTCTGGCTTATTCTGCTAGCCAAATCCTTTGTTTTGTTTTATTTGTGGTATTCGAGTTGCTTCGAAGTCAAATGTTGAATCCATACCTTTCCTAAACGGTGTTCTCATATTGCTATGTGAATACTAATTCTTTTTTTTATCATTGAGGCTGTCATGTTAATTCTTTTCCAACCGGTGCGCTTCTCTTCGAGATGATCCCATCATTCTCCCCATCCGCAAGATCAATTCTAAGTTTTCTCAACGGTGTTTGTTTCGTTCATCCCAAGTTGTCTTTGTTTTCCTCCACCCTCCCACCCTTTTCTTCAAGGAATCATTTATTTTAATCAAGTATCCATTTATTCATGTGAATTCACTTCACTCTTTTCAATCAACGTTCTGATCCGGTGAGCCCTCGTGAAGATGCTCACGAGCTTCAAGTTCATCATCCTTCATTGTTGTTTCTTCTCCGGTGGTTCCAATTCAAGCTTTCGATATTCATCATATTCCTTTCCTCGTTTCTAATGCTTTCTCATGCCGATGCACCTCTTAATCATTCAGTTCTTCCTATTCATTTGTTCTGGAGTGCTGAAGATATCTCACAAGACTTGTGTTTCCAGGTTGTTATCTCATTCAAGCCATTTAATTCTATCGGAGCAATCTTTATTTCAAGCAATTGTTCAACGGTGTTCTCTTTTAAGTGGGCCCTAACCCACAGGTCTTTTCCTAGGATCTTACCCGACTCTTCTAATTATTCCGGAGTTATTCTTAAATTCTTTTCAAGTGTGACATAAGAATGGATTCCATCAGTCACATGCCTTCTCCAAGATTGTTTTCAAATTATTTTCATTGTTGGCTCAACCTCTTTGTTTTTTTTTCTCCCGGAGTATCTGAACAATTCATGGTGGTGTTTCTCGTCGTCATTATCGGGTTTTGAAGACCGAAGAAGAGTTCCTCTTAAATCCTTACCCGTTCTTCCAAAGATGCGTAGTTCAAGCTTGATGCCATCCTCTCATAATTGTTTTCGATTGTGAGATTCTTTTCACCCATCCGGAGCATTTCATGAGTTGTTTCCATTTCTTTCCTCCGAAGGCCATCATGTCATAATTCTTCATTCTCAGCGTGTAGCTATCGTTCTCCAAATCTTACCGGTGCATCGTTCAAATATCCTCTAATCAGTTCATGTTCTCTTCATTCTCATGTATCTAAATCCCTTCAAGTATCTGCATTCGTTTTCAAACTCTTTCCCGTGAATTGTGCCCTTGCTACTCTCTTTTCCAATTTTTACGGTGGTTCGTTCAAGATTTCACTTCCTTCGTTATCATATTAATTCATTCGTTCTTTTCAATCCCACCGGTGATTCCATCAATACCTTCTCAAGTTTATGCTATATCTCTCTTAATCCTTTTTTTTCAATGAGAATAAGTAGTATGCCAAATCCGTTGCTTGTCATCAATTTATATTGGTGAAGGATACGCATAACATAATTCTTATTCTTGTTTCATCCAAGTGATTAATTCCTCTTTCGGAGTTCCAAGTTTTCCGCTTTATCTCGTCACGAAGCTCCATCTAAATCATCGCAAGGCTTCACCTTGTGTTTTCCAACTTCTCCTTATTTTTATCATCCTTTTATTACCAGAGTTCTTCATTGAGGCTCTACATGGTGGTTCATCAAGGAGCATTCTTCATTCTTCAATTGTTCTTCAAGATTTCCCTCGAAACTAAGATCCGCCAGTCCATACTCAAAATTAAACATGGTGCCCAACACATGTTTTTTTTCTGAGGAGTTCAAGTATTCTTCTTCTTGCATTTCAAAGTGCAATTCTCCTACCTTATCTTTTGAGATGGTATTATATCATTCTTGACAATTTCCCTTCGCGTTTCATGATTCACAAGTTTTCAAGAGTGACATAGTTAAATCCATCTTTTTCTCTTTGTTCAAGAGATCTTTTCAACCATCAACTTCTTCGTTGGAGTTATCTTGTGTCAGATTTCACCTAAAGCTCTTCCTTAAGGGTTGTTGCTATTTGTCGTGATTATGCATGACCCAAGCTTGCTCTTTATCCTCTTGGTGGAAGAAGTTTTCATCTCTTCATTGATCTTAAACAAGCAATTGATTTCCATTAGTGGCCGGTTGTCACCTCAGCATTTTGAGATGTTTGCCATAAGCCCACAACAAGCTTGTGCTTCTCGTTGTTGATTTTCCAACAACTCTGTTCGATTCTTCTTTACAAGGATGCTTTCCAAGTTCACTTGTGGCAAAAGTTGTCATTTTCTTCTCCGTCCCTTTATCCCAATGGTCTAACTTCTATTCTTTCGTTACGGAGGCATTGTGATGTTGTGCTCTTCACCCATCACCTCGTTTGGTGAGGATCGTCTTCTTTTCTGGCTTATTCATTTAACCGGAGTGTTGTGTTCTCATTCAAGTTCTTGCATCTTATTAAGTTTTGCCTCTCTTTTGAACCGGACTGCTGTCTGAAATCTTTCTTACCCCTTGTGCCATTCTTTCAATAGTTCTAGCCGCAGGGTGTTGTTGATTTCATCAAGTATTATCCCATCTTCTCAAGCTCATGTTCTATTCCTTCCATTTTCAATTGGAGTGCTGCCCGAATTTTTCCTCTCTCATCTTGTTTTAACCGGAGTGGTTACGAATTCTATCTTGTCCATTAAACTATTGATTCATGTCTTTGCAACCTTCAAGTTCTCGTAATGTTCCTTGTTCCTCTTTTCTAATGGGATTGTTTGCAATCTCGTTCATCTCTGTTGTACTCTTTCTTTTAAATTGCTCAACCTCTCAAGGTTCGTGGTTTCACTCGTTCGTCAAAGAAGCAACTTTAGTTTACCTCTTCTCTTCCTCTTCTGTTTCCTCAGGTGCCATCCTAGATCTCGGGACGAGATCCTCTCGTAGTGGTGGAGTGTTGTAACACCCCGGATACAACTTTCCATATTCGTAACTCCAACTCTTGCCTTTTCCGGAGATGCGATATGATATTTCCTTCATGGTTGGGTTTTTGTCTTTTGTTTTGCATTTTGTTCACGTCATGCATCTCATCTCATAGCATCATGCACATTGGATCTGCATGTTTTCATAAAAACTTGCATCCGCTCGTAGTTGCCGCGTCCCCCCTTGTTTTCGTTGACCGTCCCGAGACCAACCGTGTTTTCGTTTCCCTCTTGTCCGACCACCTAACCTCTCTTGCCAGTGCCCTGACCCCCTCGTGCGCGTCCGAGACTTCCCCGAACCCGACCCGGGTTTTCATTACCGATGGGTTCAGATCATCCCCAAACATCTTCAAAACATCTTCGTTTCTTATTTAGACTTTCCTAACCTATCTTTTCTCGGCCGTCGGATTTTGATCGGATGATCCAATTCCTCTCTTTTCCCATATATATATATATATATATATATATATATATATATATATATATATATATATAGTCTATTTTGCAAACCCTAGAACCTAGGGATCCTGTCCCATCCTCCATTCCCTGTCCGCCGCCGCCACTCTCTCCAAAAATCCCCCTCGGGATCCATCCCTCCCCAACCATCGCTCGCCACCTACAACCTCCAGATCCCCTCGCCCTCCTCCCTCTTCGAGCCCGAGGCCATGCCTCCTCTGCTCGATCTCCACCGCAAGCCGCAGCCGCGCCTCCCGCTCCCTCCTCGATCTAGATCGAGAGGGGTTCGATCCCCTGCCTCTGCCCGAGCTCCTCCCGCAGCCAACCCCGAGCGCCGCCCTCACCCTTGAGCTCCACCGGAGTCGCGCCCCTGGATCCTCTGCTTCGAGCACCTCCATGGAGTCGAGCTCCTGCGCCTCCTCTTGTTCTTCCCGAGGGTCAACAGAGCTCACCAGCCTCCTCTGCCTCGTCCCCGCCCGCCGTTCCTGTGCCGCTCCTCACTGGAATTGCGTCAAGCCGTCGTCCTTCGTCCCCGCAGCCTCCCCGCTCTCCTCGTCGACGCAGGGAGACAAGCTCCTCCCGAGGCCAGCCATGAACCAGCAGCCGCTCCAGGCCATCGCCTCAGTCATCCTTGACCTCCTCCCCGTCCCGTTCGTCTGCACCGCTGTCGTCACGCCAAGGCCGGTGCCCCTCTGCTCAGCTCGTCTCGGACTAGCGGCAGGTCCACGCCGCCCCTCCTCCTTTTCTCTGCTCGCCAGACCGACTGACCCTGTCATCGTCACCGTTTTGTGCAGGTCCGGACGACCTCTCAAGCAAGCAGGGCCACCCGAGAGGCCCAGCCCCGAGGAGACCCCATATCACCTTCGTCCTTGCCATCTCAGGCCAGATTCTCCTCCCCGCCATCACCTGCGCCGCCCCGGTGACGCGCCGTCGACCGCGAGCCCCTCCGCGCCAAGACCCTGCCACCATGGCCTCTGCTTCCTCCTCATCGAGCAGGAGCTCTGCTCGTCCCGCGCGCCTGAAGATCGGGCAGCTGCGCTCGTTCTCGAGAGCGTTGACTAGGCCAGTCGCAAGCCTCGCGGCCCAGATCCGTGCGCCCGCCGCTCTGCTTCCCTCTCGGGCTGTTGGCCCAACGTGAGTAGCTCTCCCCAGCCCAGTCCGCCTCCAGATGTGGCCCGGATCATGTTTTTTTCCGTCTGCAAATTTGTCCATTTATCCAGTGATTTACAGTTTACAGAAAAACCCCTGTTCTTCATGCATTTAATAACTCACAAACCGTGCATCGGATTAAAATGTTTTAAACATGTAAAATGCTTAGAATTTTGTGTAGATTAATAATTTGCAACTTTCATCCATGTTTAAAATGTTGTTTGTTTTATTTTGCTTAAATAACATGCTAAAATGATTTATTTCATAACTATTAATCGTAGCTCCATTTTAAATAAACTTTATATGTAAATGGGGTGGAAAAATGCCTAGTTTAACATGGTCCACTTTATTTTCCTGTTTAACAACTTTAAAATATGTTTTAGGGCAGAACAGTAGCAAATTCATAAATTGCATATGAGGATTTTCCGCAAATGTTGTTTGTTGTTCCGGTCTCATTTAAACTTGCCTAAATAGTTAGTTTACTTTTGTTACACCCCTTGCCATGTTTAACAACATTTAACATTGTTGTGTACCTAAACGAGAGCGAACTAAATAACTCGGATGTGGTGTTTCGTCAATATGCAACTCGTTGCATATTGAGCTCCACTTAACTTGTAGTATTGTTTGTTGCACTTTGCCATGCCATGCCTCTTTAAATCGGACATGCATCATACTTGTTTGTGCATCATGCCATGTTTATGCTTGTGCATTTACCATGTTGTTTGTTTCTTTCCGGTGTTACTTCTTAGTTCCGGTAATGTTGCGATTGTGAGGATTCGTTCGACTACTCCCGTTCGTCTTCTTCATGGACTCGTTCTTCTTCCTTGCGGGATTTCAGGCAAGATGACCGCTACCCTGGATCTCACTACTATCATTGCTATGCTAGTTGCTTCGTTCTATCGCTTTGCTGTGCCCTATCGCTTGCTCTTCAAGCCTCCCAATTTGCCATGTCAGCCTCTAACCTTTTCACCCGTCCTAGCAAACCGTTGTTTGGCTATGTTACCGCTTTGCTCAGCCCCTCTTATAGCGTTGCTAGTTGCAGGTGAAGTTGAAGATTGCTCCATGGTGGACAGGGTTATGTTGGGATATCACAATATCTCTTATATTATTAATGCATCTATATATTTGGTAAAGGGTGGAAGGCTCGGCCTTATGCCTGGTGTTTTGTTCCACTCTTGCCGCCCTAGTTTCCGTCATACCGGTGTTATATTCCCGGATTTTGCGTTCCTAACGCGGTCGGGTGATTTATGGGACCCCCTTGACAGTTCGCTTTGAATAAGACTCCTCCAGCAAGGCCCAACTTTGGTTTTACCATTTGCCTCACCTATTACCTTTTTCCCTTGGGAGTCGCGCATCCCAAGGGTCATCTTTATTTTAGCCCCCCGGGCCAATGCTTGTCTAAGTGTTGGTCCAAACTAGAGCCACTTGCAGCGCCACCTCAGGGAAACTTGAGGGCTGGTTCTAGTTGTACGTAGTGCTCATCCGGTCGTGGCCTGAGACGAGATACGCGTGGCTACTATCAGGATGTCGGCACGCCGGGAGGTCTTGCTGGTCTTGTTTTATTACTGTCGAAATGTCTTGTAGCCGGGATTCCGAGACTGATCGGGTCTTCCCGGGGAGAAGGAATATCCTTCGTTGATCGCGAGAGCTTATCATGGGCTAAGTTGGGACACCCCTGCAGGGTATTATCTTTTGAAAGCCGTGCCCGCGGTTATGTGGCAGATGGGAATTTGTTAATTTCCGGTTGTAGATAACTTGACACCAGATCCGAACTAAAACGCATCAACCGCGTGTGTAGCCGTGATGGTCTCTTCTCGACGGAGTCCGGGAAGTGAACACAGTTTCTGGGTTATGTTTGACGTAAGTAGGAGTTCAGGATCACCTCTTGATCATTGCTAGCTTCACGACCGTTCCGCTTGTTCTCTTCTCGCTCTTATTTGCGTATGTTAGCCACCATATATGCTTAGTCGCTGCTGCAACCTCACCACTTTACCCCTTCCTTTCCCATTAAGCTTTGCTAGTATTGATACCCATGGTAATGGGATTGCTGAGTCCTCGTGGCTCACAGATTACTACAACAACAGTTGCAGGTACAGGTTATACGATGATCATGACGCGAGAGTGATGTTTACTTGTTTTGGAGTTCTGCTTCTGCTTCTTCTTCGATCAGGGGATAGGTTCCAGGTCGGCAGCCTGGGCTAGCAGGGTGGATATTGTTTGAGTTTCTGTTTGTGTTTCATCCGTAGTCGGATGTTGCTCTTATGTATTGTATTGTTGTATTCGTGTGGCATTGTATGCCTTACGTATGTATCCCCACTATTATGTAATGTTGATGTAATGATATCCACCTTGCAAAAGCGTCTTCAAGATGCGCTTCTATCCTTGGTGGGACCTTCGAGTTCCTTTAGGATAGGGTCGCATCTTGGGCGTGACATCTTGGGAGGCAAAACTATAAGCCCCTATCTTCCTATGTGTCCGGTTGAAACTTTTTGCTCATGGGTACGATGTGAGTGTAAGCAATCGTAGAAGATTAAATGATGGTTGAGTATGTGGACTTGCCAAAAGGCTCCGACACGTGACCCTTCCTAAAAATATGATGAATTGTAGTTGCAAAGTTGACTGAGAACATAGTTTGTTGGTTTTCAATAGAGTTTATGCTTTATACTTCGTTGTTGTGATGAATTGTTACTTGTTCATGAGAAGTTATCTGATGAAAGTTGTGTGATAAAGTTTTATGTTAAGTTCTTTGCTGTTATAATAATAATCATGATGCTTCTTTGTCCATATTTTATTTTTATCGACACCTCCCTCTCTAAGCATGTGGACATGTTTCTCGATATCGGTTCTTCGCTTGAGGACAAGCGAAGTCTAAGCTTGGGGGAGTTGATACATACCTTTTGCATCACGATTTCCTACAGTTATTTATATCCAGGAATAAATACGAGCACCAGGACTTGAACCCTTGTGGGCTGGGGATACCAATGTTCTCCCAACCATCCAACTACAGGTTGGTTCGCGAGTAATTTTTAATTTGTAACATCAAAGTTTCAAAATGCACTAGAATTTCATTTTCCTTCGTTTGTTGGAAACAAGGGGTCAGTACCCTACAAAATTCCAAACAAGCTAGGTACTTGCACCAATGGTGCGACGAGTCATCGTGGCGGTCGTCCATATTTCCAAAGGTAGGCGGCCTAAAGAATAATGACTAGTGTTGTGCGTTTGAAACACGATGACTTCCCGACTTTCTACTATAACAAGGTTTGCCTGGCTCTGGCTAGTGAGGGGCGATGATAGCGGTGCGCCTTCGGCCCGCTTCAATGCTTGTAGATGGATTTGCATGTAATTTTTATTATTTCTAGTGTTCGTTTTACTACCATGATTGAAGATGAATAGATTGGAAGTTTTCCTGCAAAAAAAAACAAGCCAAGCTTTATATGACAATTTAATAGGGCTAAATGAACCTTTGATTTCACAAAGCATAATTAATAATCAAGGACATGCGTATTTAGATCATAAAGCATTGGTAAGCAAATTTTTTAGTTCAAATCTGTCGGATTTCGGGTTCCGGCAGACCCTTGAGGTTCGAACTCTGGGGTGCGCATGAAGATCTTTCCCCTACCAACTCACGTCTCGAAGGCTCGCAAGGAATCTAGACTAGAAAGAAGAACACACAAGGGACACGTGGTTTATACTGGTTCAGGCCACCATTGTGGTGTAATACCCTACTCTAGTGTGTGGTGTGGTGGAATAACTCAGGGGCTAATGATGAACAATACAAAGGGGGAACAGCCTCGCGAGGGGCTGTCCTTGAGCTGGTGCGATGAACTGCTTGGGTGAGTTCAGTCGCTACTCTCTCTCTCTGATCGATCCGTCCCCTTGCCCTGTGGTGGCTAGCTCTATTTATAGAGGGAGGCCCTGGGCCTCTTCCCAAATAATGAGCGGGAAGGGCGCCAACAATTGGCCATTTTGAAGGGGAACATCTAGTACACTTATCCTGACTAAAGTTGGTCTACGGTTGCCAAAGGCTCTGACGATGATGCCGTCCTGGGCTCCACGATGACCTCCATCCTGCCGCTCTACTAGTCTAGGTCTTGTTGCACCGAAACGGTAACCTTTGCCTGATGCCTTGGCCTGTGCTTGCCCCCTTTGCACCAAAGGGGGAACAAGGACACTGCGCAGGCCGGCGCCCGTCTGGTATCGATCATCATGGATTGCGTCACGGGCTCGTCGCGAGGTGCCCTGCCTTGATCTCTCCGCCTCCTCGCGAGACTGCCTGGTGAGGCTGCTCCTAAGGAAGCTTCCTGTCGTCCGCCCCGTGAGGCTTGGCCCTCGCGAGGGTCTTGAGCTTGAGCTGACTAAGCTGGGCTGCACTGGGCCTTCACTTAAGCCACGTCGCAGGCCGCAGGCAGGCAAGTCTGGGGACCCCCGTTCCCAGAACACCGACAGTAGCCCCCGGGCCCAAGGCGCGCCCGGACATGGCTTAGCAGAGAAGCGAAGGGGCAAGTGCGAAGCTCCATGGGCCCCAATAGCCTGCGGCCTTGGACGCCCCGTGGCGATTGATTGGACATGGGCGTCTCCGCTTCCCCATGACGCCTCGGCAACCACATGACTTGACAAGTCCCTGCATGCAAAAACGGGTCATGATTACCTGCGATCGTGGAGGCCGGCGGTTGGCCTTCTCCGGCTATAAGTACGGAACGGCGTGAGCCCTTTCAGTCCATTCCTTCCTGCTACTCCTTTCTCTCCATCCCGGCTACTCGCCATCCCCATGGCTCCGCCGAAGAGGTTCTCGGCTGTGGAGAAGGGAAAGGCTCGTCAGGAAGGGCCTGGCTCTCCTTCGACCAAGCGCGGCCGGGGCCGCCCTCGCAGGCATCATGCGGCCCCCGTAGTGGCTTCTCGTGGTCGTGGAGTCGGTCCCTTGCGCTGCAATGAGCGCCAGGTTGCCGATGGGGGGCACGCCATGGCTGCGCGACCCCCCAAGCCGCGCTTCCTCTCGGCGGAGGTGCTGCCGGAGTTCGTCGTGTGGTCGGCGGACCCGACCAGCACCTGGCTCCAGCTCCCCCGCTTCTTTGTAGGTGAACTTCCGGCCAGTGCTCCGGGCGGACTCTGACTTCAGGCGGACAGTTGCTGCAGCAGGGCCTCCTGGGCTTCGCTGGAGGTCTCCGTCGCCGGGAATGTAGCCCTGACCCTCGGCTGGCAAACGTTTGCCCACGCGCGTAGCCTGAGCCGGCGGTGCACCCTGCACTTCAAGTTCGACAGCGATGCCACCCTCTATGTGAGGGTGTTCGGGGAAGACGATCGTCGTGCTGGGTGCTGCCCTAAAGACGATGACCGCGGCCGTGTGCCCAGCCCGGGCGTTGATCAAGATGAGGATGGCAGCAAGCGCGTGGGCAGTGGCGCTCGGGGCTCGCCAAGCTTCGGTGACTCTCCTTCAGACAGCAGCTCCTCCAGCGGTGGCCGCGACCAGCCCCCGTGCCGTCGCGCCCGCCTGGGGGAAGGTAGTGGATCAGTCCGCCGTCGTGCCCCAGTGAAGCGAGAGGAGGGATCTGACTGAGCTCCAGAGGCAGTACAAGCCCTAGCCGCGAGTTGGTGCCGAGCAAGTCGTGCCTATTTTGTTTTTCTTCCTTCCCTGTGCAAAAAGAAAGTAGAGTAGGGCCCCACGGGGGCGTGTTGAACTGTTGCTGTTAATTATCGTGCTGTTTCCGCTATTTCTGTGCTATGTTTCCGTGCCGCGTGCCCGTGTGCGGGAATTACTTAGCTCGGGGAGGCTTGTCACGGTCTTCGACTCCCGAGGCCGAGGCCTCGCCGTGCGCTTCATGTCCTGCAAGGATTAGTTAGGGGGGTAGCCTCCGGTCTCGGTTGTGGGGGCGACCGACCCAGGTCCTGTGCTCGCGTCGCGATGCCCATGGGGCACGGACTGGGAGGGGTGCTCCCACAGCAGACTCGGATAGGAAAGCTTCAAACGACCGGGGCAGAAAACACTCGCGAGGGTGCCCGCGTACCTCCCTCGCGAGACTTGCGCGAGAGAAAACGAGGCAAGTGAGTGAAAAAGACAAAGAGTCACAAGCTAGAGATGGCAACAGCTCCAATAAAACTTCAAATAGGAACGAACAAGCCAACTGCAGAAAGCAAATGAAAAGGCCACGTCCGGCACCTAATCTAGTCTTCGACGTCTTCTCATCAGCGCGGAGCTAAGTGCTGCCACTGGGCGTGGGCGGGAGCCCCCGAGGCCCGAGGGCGGCACTCCGGAGACTCCTGGGCGTGTACAGCCCCACTCATTATTACGTGAGAGTGTCACGGGCGGCGAGCTTCACAGGCATTGGCCTTCTTCACAGGCACCGGGCCTTTTCCAAAATGCGGCAGCTTCACAGGCATTGGCCTTCTTCACAGGCACCAAGCCTTTTCCAAAATGCGGCAGCTTCACAGGCATTGGCCTTCTTCACAGGCACCGGGCCTTTTCCAAAATGCGGCAGCTTCACAGGCATTGGCCTTCTTCACAGGCACCGGGCCTTTTCCAAAATGCGGCAGCTTCACAGGCATTGGCCTTCTTCATAGGCACCGGGCCTTTTCCATAGGCACTGGGCCTCGCTCAAGGGTAGAACCTTCGGAGATGTTGAATGTTCCATGTGTTCTGGATGGGTACCCCCTCCTGGGTCTCCAAGCGCGCGGAGCCGGGCCTGGAAACATGAACAACCTTGAATGGGCCCTCCCACATGGGAGAGAGCTTGTGCAACCCTTCCCTGGAGAGGACCCGTCTGAGCATGAGGTCCCCTACCTCAAGAGTTCTGGGGCGGATGTTGCGGCAGTGGTATCATCGCAGCGCCTCTTGATACCTTGCCGCTCGCAGCGCGGCCTCTCGACGGTGTTCCTCCCCCAGCACGAGATCCGTCCCCCGCATGGTGTCCTGCTGTGTCTCGTCGAACGCCAGGACTCGTGTGGAACGACGCCTGACCTCGTGAGGGAGGACGGCCTCAGCTCCATATACGAGGAAGAACGGGGTCTCGCCAGTCGGCTTGGCCGCGGTCGTGCGGATATACCACATCATAGACTGGAGCTCGTCGTACCAGCCCCTGCCGTAGGCCTCCAGCTTCTTCTTGAAGGTCCTAGTTTTGTGGCCCCTGAGGACCTCCGCGTTGGCTCGCTCAGCCTGGCCGTTGCTCCGGGGGGTGCGCTACCGAAGCGTAGCATATCTGCGTTCCAAGGTTAGCACAGTACGTTTTGAAGAGATTACTGGTGAATTGCGAACCGTTGCCGGTGATGATGCGGTTAGGCACCCCAAATCGGCTTACGAGGCCCTTGATGAACTTGACTGCGGAGCCCGCTGGGATGGTGCGGACATCTTCCACCTCAGCCCACTTGGTGAACTTGTCCATGGCGACATAGAGGTAGCGATAGCCCCCTGGCGCCCGAGGGAACGGGCCCAGAATGTCCAGCCCCCAAACTGCGAACGGCCATGAGAGGGGTATAGTATGCAGACCCCCCACCGACTGATGGATCTACTTGGCGTGGAATTGGCAGGCCTCACAAGCCGTCACTAGCTCAACAGCGTCGCTGAGTGCTGTGGGCCAGTAGAATCCACTGTGGAACGCCTTGCCAACGAGGGTTCGTGATGATGAGTGGTGCCCACAGTCTCCATCGTGTATGTCTGCCAACATCTTCTTCCCTTGCTCTCTGGAAATGCAACGTAGGGACACATCATTTGGTCGCCTCCGGTAGAGCTCTCCATCCTTGATGTAGTAGGCCGTGGCCTACCGCGCCACACGCTCCGCGTCCTCCTCCTTCTCCGGCAGGGTCCCTTGCTTCAAGTAGTTCTTGAGCTCTGCGATCCAACATCCTTCCTATGGCTCCATCGCCAGGAGCAGGCGTGCCCCTGAGGCCGGGCCACAGGCCGGGGCTCCCGAGGCAGGCGGCTGAGGGAGCTCCTCCCTAGGTTGCGCCGTGCTCGATAGTGATGGTGCCGCCGAGGGTTTGAAGAGTCGCTTCTCGAAGACGCCAGGCTCCTGAGGTAGCCGCCTGGATGCCCTCTTGGCGATGTCATCAGCCTCTTGATTGGTGCCGCGAGGCACATGCTGCAACTCCAGCCCCCAGAACTGTTTCTCCATCCTGCGAACCTCCGCGAGGTAGGGTTCCATGTGCTCGTCCTTCGGCTCGTATATCTTGTTGGAGAAGTTGACGAGGAGTTGCGAATCACCCTTGATGATGAGGCGCTTTACCCCCAAGGCGATTGCGGCTTTCAAGCCTGCTATCAGGCCTTCGTACTCTGCTATGTTGTTGGAGACCTTTTCTCTGTGCTGGAAACAGAGTTGTACGACGTAGTAGAGCTTGTCCTGAGTAGGAGATACGAGCATTGCGCCAGCCCCCGCGCCATGCCGGGAGAATGCCCCGTCGAAGTACATGACTCAACCGTCCGGTGCCTCGCTTCCCGGGGAAAGTGATCGATCCTCGCCTGCCTCGAGGCCCGGTGCCTCTGCCCATTCTGCCACGAAATCTGCAAGTGCGGCTCCCTTGATGACTCTGGTCGTGTGGAATTCTAGCTGAAACGCTTGCAGTTCGATGTTCCATTCAGCGACTCTTCCAGCTGAGTTGGGGCTCCTGAGTACCCTTTCCAAGGGGTATACTGAGACGACCTTGATGGGATGGCCTTGGAAGTAGTGCCGCAGCTTGCGTGAGGCTACCAATAGCGCGAGGAGGAGTTTTTGAGGCATGGGGTACCGTGCCCTTGCGTCCCATAGCACCGTGCTGACGAAGTTCACGGGGTGCTCAACGAGGTTGAGGGTGCTGGCGCAGCTTGCGTCCTCCGGAGGTTGAGGCCCTTCCTGAGATGACGGAGCCCCCAGCGCTTGGTCGCTTGGAGAGGCCTCTTCTACTCCGGGTGCGCTCCCCTGCTGTGGCTGATCCTTTTCAGCTGCGGTAGCGGTCTTCGTGAGGCTTTCCTGGCTTTGCTTTGCTTCGGCCCAGACGGTTGCTGCGGCCTTGGTCCGACGCTCCTCTCTAACCGCCACCAGGGTTGCGCTGGCAGAGTAGGGGGTGGCCGCAAGGTAGAGCACCAGGGGCTCCCAAGGACGCGGAGCTACCATCACCGGAGGGCTGGTAAGGTACCTCTTGAGATCTTGGAATGCCTTGTCGGCCTCTTCAGTCCATTCGAAGGGGCCCTTCTTCTTCATCAGCTTGAAGAAGGGCAGTGCTCGTTCCCCCAGCTTGGAGATGAAGCGTCCTAGTGCGGTTACCCGCCCGGTGAGCTTCTGCATTTCTCTGAGGGTCTTCGGCGGGCTCATGTCTTTGACTGCTTTGACCTTCTCTGGGTTGGCCTTGATGCCCCTGTGGGACACGAGAAAACCCAGGAGCTTTCCCGAGGGGACTCCAAACACGCACTTCTCCGGGTTGAGCCGCAGGTCCACTTCATTGAGGTTCGCAAAGGTTTCTTCCAAGTCCTGCATCAGGGTTTTTGCCTCCCGAGACTTCACCACAATGTCATCGACGTAAACTTCAGCGTTCCTCCCGAGCTGCCAGCCCAAGGCGATGTGCATCAGCCGCTGAAAGGTCGCGCCTGCGTTGCGCAACCCAAATGGCATGCATGTATAGCAGTACACTCCACACGGGGTCAGGAAAGCTGTTTTTCCACGTCTTCTACCGCCATCTTGATCTGGTGATAGCCCGAGAAGGCATCCAGGAAGCATAATAGGTCACACTCAGCGGTGGAGTTGACGATCTGGTCGATGCGGGGGAGCGGAAATGGATCCTGCGGGCAGGCTTTGTTGAGGTTGGTGAAGTCGACACAGATGCGTTCCTTTCCTCCCTTTTTCCGCACGACGACCGGGTTAGCCAACCAATCTGCGTAGCGGACCTTGCGAATAACCCCTGCTGCCTCTAGCTTGCGTGTCTCTTGGATGATGAAAGCTTGTTTCTCAGTGGACTGCCGCCTCGCCTTCTGCTTCACGGGGCACACGTTGGGGCACACGTTGAGGTGATGCTCAATCACACCCCTCGGGACCCCTGCTAGCTGATCAGGTTCCCATGCGAACACCTTCTTGTTCACGTGCAGGAACTTCACCAAGGCCTCCTCCTGCTCGGGTTCGAGGTTGGCACCTATGGTGAAGGCGTCAGTGGATCCGTCCTCGTCGACCGGTACCTGCTTGGTTTCTGCCTTGTCTTAGGTGAATAGCTGCTGCTTCTTAGCCGGCGCAGCCCCCTTGGGCTCGAGGGCGTCAGTGCTGGCGGGCTGCGCCACCGCGGCCGTCTTGAAAGCAAGCTTGAGCGCCTGCAGTGCATCCCTTGTGTCTCCTGACACGGTAAGGACGCTGCTTCTCCCGGACATCTTCATGAGGTTGTACGCTGGGTGAGTTGCTGCCATGAACTGGGCCAAGGCCGGGTAGCCGAGGATGGCGTTGTACGGGAGGCCGATGGGGGCAATGTCGAAGTTGATCAGCTATGTGCGGAAGTTGTCGTAGGTGCCGAAGGTCACCAGGAGGCGGATCTGTCCCAAGGAGGCGGTGGAACCGGCCCCGACGCCCGAGAAAGGCCTGCTGGGCTGAAGCCGCTCTAGTGGCACGTGGAGGAGGCTGAAGGCCTCCACCGAGAGCATGTTGAGGCCGGCACCACCGTTGATGAGGGTCCTGGTGACGGCCACCTGGCAGATGGTGGGGGTGCATAGCATCGGGAGCGCGCCCGAACCGGCGGGGTTGGAGGGGTGATCGTCCGAGTTGAAGGTCAGATCGGCCTCGGGCGCCACCCATCCCGGGGGGCTTCTCGGCGCTTGGAGGCGGTGCCGATCTGGCGGGTGAATGGCTTGACATGGCGGCTCGAAGGTGGTGCCTATGAGCCGCCCAGGAGAGCTGCAACGACCGGGGGCACTAGCGCGGCATAATGGGCGAGGAAGAGGTCGCGCAGCTCCCCCCAGGAGGTCATAGAAGCCGTCAGTAGGTGGAGCAGCCACATGCGCGGCACGCCGGCGAGGGCCATGGGAAACCAGTTGGCCATCACCTTGTCGTCGCCCCCGGCCTTGAGGACGGCCTCCTCGTACGTCAGCAGGAAAACCAGCGGATCCGTCGCGCCATTGTAGCGCGGCGGCATCTCTGGCTTGAACTTGTGCTGCCACTGCACCTGTCGCAAGGCGGGGGCCAAGGCTCGGAGCCCCTGGCCCCAGTGCCAGCATCGGCTGCCGGAGCGGGCGGCGCGTTGTCCGCCATGAGGCCGAAACGATATGTCGGTGGAGAGCGGGTCGTCGGAAGGGAGAACTTTTGCGCACCCCTACCTGGCGCGCCAAATGTCGGATTTCGGGTTCCGGCAGACCCTTGAGGTTCGAACTCTGGGGTGCGCATGAAGATCTTTCCCCTACCAACTCGCGTCTCGAAGGCTCGCAAGGAATCTAGACTAGAAAGAAGAACACACAAGGGACACGCGGTTTATACTGGTTCAGGCCACCATTGTGGTGTAATACCCTACTCCAGTGTGTGGTGTGGTGGATTGCCTTAGGGGCTGATGATGAACAATACAAAGGGGGAACAACCTCGCGAGGGGCTGTTCTTGAGCTGGTGCGATGAACTGCTTGGGTGAGTTCATTCGCTACTCTCTCTCTCTCTGATCGATCCATCCTCTTGCCCTGTGGTGGCTAGCTCTATTTATAGAGGAAGGCCCTGGGCCTCTTCCCAAATAATGAGCGGGAAGGGCGCCAACAATTGGCCATTTTGAAGGGGAACATCTAGTACACTTATCCTGACTAAAGTTGGTCTACGGTTGCCAAAGGCTCTGACGATGATGCCGTCCTGGGCTCCACGATGACCTCCATCCTGCCGCTCTACTGGTCTTGGTCTTGTTGCACCAAAACGGTAACCTTTGCCTGATGCCTTGGCCTGTGCTTGCCCCCTTTGCACCAAAGGGGGAACAAGGACACTGCGCAGGCCGGAGCCCGCCTGGCGCCCGCCTGGTCTCGATCGTCATGGCTTGCGTCACGGGCTCCTCGCGAGGTGCCCTACCTTGATCTCTCCGCCTCCTCACGAGCCTGCCTGGTGAGGCTGCTCCTGAGGAAGCTTCCTGTCGTCCGCCCCGCGAGGCTTGGCCCCTCGCGAGGGTCTTGAGCTTGAGCTGACGAAGCTGGGCTGCACTGGGCCTTCGCTTGAGCCACGCCGCAGGCCGCAGACAGGCAAGTCTGGGGACCCCCATTCCTAGAACGCCGACAAAATCGGGTATTTGCATCATTGATTTAACGAGTCATTTTCAAATAAAGAGTGTAGATGCACCGAGTGAAAATATATTACTCTACCATTCTACCAACCCCACTGAGTGATCAATCCGATTCAAGGTATTGGAAACACAACAAGGAAAGCTAGCACGCATTCGTGAAGGGTGGAACCCAACGGTTACTCAAGTTGCTCATAAACTATCGGAGCATCATTCTTAAGGCGTGCAACCAGTGGGCAGGGTATTTGGAGCAAGCGAGGCACAAGTCTCTCAACGTCGTCACCATTGATGAATATGCAAGTGTTTTTTCATCAACATCAGTTTATCTATTGTCGCAATTGTGTTGTTTTCCATTTGCATGTTATAGGATGGGATCGCTATGGACCGGCACTAGCAAATGGCCTACTCCAAGTCTCCAACAACGAGAATATTTGCCTTTCACCATTGATGGAACCTAATCAAGAATAACACGAAGTGGAAGACGAGGAATGATGAGGCACCACCGAAGAAACTAAGGGGCCAAATACCTTGTCCTCTATGGAGGTTGACGAAGAAGAATATGATGATGAGGTGAGAGAAGGCCTAGGAGTCCTACTCCAAGGTCAAGCAAAGGACGACCTGATAGGAGGAAGGGGTGAAGGAGATGCTCGAGAGAGAAGGGAAGACTCCATACATGAGAGAAGATTGATAGGTTGATCATAAAGAAGAAATTGGTGGCGCGAGTAATGCAAGACAAGTTGGACTTGACGGAGAAGAAGCACTAAGAAAAATTGGTAAGGTGGTGAGAGATGAACGACAACGAGATGTGCAAGGACGACATGGAGGAGCGCCAGCTTCTCTTGGAAAAGAATCGATTGAGGTAAGAGATGGTGTCCGAGGAGATGTCCAAGGTTAGTGCGTGAAGTTGAATAGTGATTTTTTAAATTTATATCTACGTCGAATCTTGAAGTGTATATGCAAACACGCATGAGAAATAGGGGGTACTTTAGAAGATTATGAAAAGTAAACACTTTAGAAAATTCGAGTTTGCACACTGAATCTTAAACCTCTAATCTTTCCCTAATAATAGGAGTATATGAAAATTACTAAGTGCCTATTTTGCTTCATACACATCTATGTTTATTCTGGTACCACAATATTGGCCATGGTAAACACCGCTAAGCTAGGTCAAGGCAAGACACACCATTCATTTAGTGTACCTCAGGCAGGGTCCATCAATGCAGTTTGCATAGCCAAAATATATTTTGTTGTGGTGCCTTAGGAAATCAAGTCGTGATGAGACCATCACATTTTTAAGTTTGAAATGATTTTTTAAAAGTCTCTTATCACATCATGACATCACAAAAATAGTTTGTGAAATGACATTATAAAAGTCCCTTGTCTCGTCCTTGCATTTGGTTCAAACTTTTTTATCTACCACACCTGCATAATTTGATAATTTCTTTCCCGTTACAATGCACGGGCATGTTTGCATTTTTTTGAACAAAGTACAGACGCAAGCGCTCATATATACGCTCATACACTCATCCCTATGAACGCACACACGCACATCCTATCCCTATGAGCACCTCCGAAAGACTGAATCAGCATATCATCTTGAAATTTACGAAGTATTTGTCAGTAATAATGAAAAGGCTGCCTTACAATTTCAGATTTTCTTTTCTTTTTCTTTTTGCAGATACGTGCTAGAATTGAACTTCGTCAGGATGCGAAAACCTTCGGCCCGAAGCATTGGTTTGTCAGTCCCACTGCTCTGTCTCACGCACCCTACCGTGAGATCCGCATCCAACGGCGCTGCTGCATCGCGTGGGTGCGCCGCCTAGGGGCAGGGCAGTCTAGGGTCTCCCGGGCCGCCGCCATGCCCTCCCTTCCCTCCCAATATAAGCCGCTCGCCGCAGAGCTAAACTAATCACAGGGCACCACCACACAACACCACGCTCATCGATCTCACCGATCGCCTCCCGTTCTCGCCCCCTTCCCCCGTCCCCTCCGTCTCGCCGGGAATGCAGAGCGATGAGGCGGAGACCAGGCACTGACGTCGCCGTCCAGCGCAAGCTGCGCGTCGGCCGCACCTGCCACCGGAAGCACGTCGAGGACGGGTAGAGTGGTCGGATCTCTGCTCCTACAGTCCGATTGCCAGGTAGATTGTCTTCAACACCGATTTCTTGGGAGAGGGAACGGGGCGAATCGAGAGATCGGGAATGGCGGGTTCGGCGGAGGGGAAGAAGGGCGGGGTGCTGCAGGGGCGGTACGAGATGGGCCGTGTGCTCGGCCACGGCAACTTCGGGCGGGTGCACATCGCGCGGGACCTGAGGACCGGGCGGGCCGTGGCGGTCAAGGTGGTTGCCAAGGACAAGGTGGTGCGCGCCGGCATGGTGGAGTAGATCAAGCGGGAGATCGCCGTCATGAAGCGGGTCTCCCACCCCAACATCGTCGAGCTCCACGAGGTCATGGCCACGCGCTCCAAGATCTACCTCGCCCTCGAGCTCGTCCGCGGCGGAGAGCTCTTCGCGCGGATCGAGCGCTCCGGCCGCGTCACGGAGGACGTCGCGCGCCGCTACTTCCGCCAGCTCATCTCCGCCGTCGACTTCTGCCACGCCCGCGGCGTCTACCACCGCGACCTCAAGCCGGAGAACCTGCTCCTCGACGAGGCGGGGAACCTCAAGGTCGTCGATTTCGGCCTCAGCGCGCTCGCCGACCACGCCCGCGCCGACGGGCTTCTCCACACCCTTTGCGGCACGCCGGGCTACGCCGCGCCGGAGGTGCTCCGCGACAAGGGCTACGACGGTGCCAAGGCCGACCTCTGGTCCTGCGGCGTCATCCTCTACGTGCTCCTCGCCGGATCCCTCCCGTTCCCGGATGACAACGTTGTTACCATGTACAAGAAGGCGCAGCGCGGTGACTACCGATGCCCGCCGTGGTTCTCAACTGATGCGCGCAAGCTCATTCCCAAACTGCTCGACCCCGACCCCGCCACCCGCATCACCGTCGCGCAGCTCGTGGAGACTCCGTGGTTCAAGAAGACGTCCATCGCCAAGCCTCTGAGTCTTGAGCCGCCAGCATGCGTGAAGGATGCCGCCGACAAGGACGAACCCGAGGCGCTGAACGCGTTTCATCTGATATCCCTCTCCGAGGGATTCGACCTCTCGCCACTGTTCGAGGGTCATCCGGCAAGCCGGCGGCGGGAGGGTGGCATGCGGTTTGCGACGCGGGAGCCAGCACGGGGCGTGGTCTCCCGCCTCGAGGAGGTCGCTGCGCGTGGCGGCGGGCGGATGCGGGTGACCAAGAGCAGCCCAGGGGGCGTGCGCCTGGAGGGCGCGGAACGCGGCGGGCGCAAGGGCCGGCTCGCTGTAGCCGCCGAGATATTCAGCGTGGCTCCTTCGGTGCTTGTGGTCGACGTCAAGAAGGACGGCGGCGACACCCTCGAGTACCTCTCGTTCTGCTGCGACGAGCTCCGGCCAGCCCTCCAGGAGATTGTCTGGGCCGCCGACCCTCCGGCGTCTGTCGCCATCGCCGTCTGACGCTGCAGTACCATGTTTCTTTTCTGTTGTTCTTGATTCGGTAGTGACGGGAGTGAAGTAGCATGTTTATGTTAGTCTGGTCAGTGCGAAGAAGAAGAATCAGCTCTGCCTTCCCCGAAGGATTTTATTTTGTTGCATAATTGTATTGTTTTTGTTACACCTGAATATTTTGTGTCTGTCAAGCTTGCTTGCAAGATTGCTGTTCCTTATGCGATTGTTTGACAGTGTGGATTGACATCCCAGATGTTCAGTTCCTTGAGATCAGAGGTTTTCGCTCAATTCTGTTGAGTGACTGTGTCAGTGTATTGTGTTCAACAAACGCTTTTCTATACAAATATACTCCATCGTGAAAAACAGAGAATATATACATGAATGTGGTTTCCGCTTGTGAGCTCAAAATGCTCCCTCGTGAACACTCCCATGAATAGTGTAGTGTCGAAAAACGTGTTACATTATGGGACGAAGAGAGTAAAAAATAGTAAAAAAACCAATGACTTATTTGTTTGGCATAAAAATAGAGAATTGTCAAAAATTGCACAAAATTTCATAGAGAAAAACATTCTTAAATGCTCTAGCAAAAAAAAATCAATGATTGAAAAAACAATTTTTGAAAGCATTTTTTTTGGCCCAGAACACTAGAAATGCTTTTTCTTCATGAAATTTCCAAGTGTGTACATGCAGACAGTTCATCTAAGTCTGTTGCCAAAATAATTAGATTTGTCTTTTTTACTATTCTTTATTATTTTACGGTTCATCGCAGGTGCATTTGAGCTCGCAAGTAGAAGAACGCTTTCGCATGAATACACCGAATTCTTTTACAAAGCAAAGCAGAGGTCAAGATAAAACCATTGTTGGGGACCTTGAGATTTCACAAATACCAAAGTAACATGACATATTTACATGGAATGCAAATTCGCTCGCTAGCCCGGATCTTCTGTCCGGCTAATTTTTGTTCTAGAAGGATGAAACAAACTTCAAATATATCTTCTTGCTCCTTGGGGCAATTCTTGTTGTTCTAGTTCTCCACATTGAGTGTCTCTGCATGGTCATACAACAGAGAAAATTTCTCCTACTGTTTGTGAATCCTAATCCACTGGACGTCTTGTTTCTAGAGGCACAATTCAAATATAGAAATGCTGCCATACTTAGGTGGAAGTTGAGACCATCCAAATATAGGCACTATCAGTTAAATCTGATACATATTGAACATGGCAGCAATTAAAACTAGATAGGAACGACTAATAAATTCTAATATTGTGAAAAAAAATCCTTCACATGAAGTTTATCCAACAGACTAACAATTGCTTACTGCAAAATAGACATAACCTCAAATGTAAGTGCAAACAATGATTTAATCTACAATTCACGTACTTCACACATAAGGACATGAGTAACAATGACATATCTACTAAGTTACTAAGGGCATCTCCAATGTTAACCCGCAAATGGACACCACATATGTTCGTTTTTTGTCCGAACGTGGTCCTCGGACATGATGTGGGAGCCGACCATCCAATGCTATTTATAAATTAATCTGGTTGGGAGAAGAGAGAGTAGAGTGATGTCTTGCAAGTGCGCGGGGTTTAGTTGTAGCCTTTTCGAGTAAGATTATTGATCCCACAGAAAGCACATGAATCAGTCTTTTGTCTCTTGAAGGGTCTAAATAGATATGCCTGCAAGTTGAGAGAAATTCAAAGCAGTAGTGACATGGTGGAAATGGTGTAGTGAGCATAAAAGTAAATCACTGAAACTAAATTTAGTAACAAGGGTTGTCATCAACGGTGATGAAATCAACAATACTAAAGGGTTCTCGGGGAGTCTGGATTCCCCACTAGCGTGCGTCTATAGCGTTGTCTAAACACAATGTTACGTCGGATTCCTAAGCCACTTTGCATATTTTATTATGGGCAGAGCCGGTACAGATACGTGCATACACACAGCAGGCCCGTTTCACACACACCACCACCGTTATTCCCTACTCCGGTTACTAAACGGTGATTAATGGGAAAAAGGTCCCGGGGACGCAGCCTATAAATGACCTATGTTTTACCCCCTGCCGCAACGATCCGGGACGAAGGGAAATAGTCCCTGTCACATACCTACCTTTGCAACCATCCGGTTCGCGAGTAGTAATAACATTCCGTCCAAAGTTGGCATATGTTGGATGGTCGACTCCACCGAACATCAAGAAAACTGTTAACATAAACATGCAAAGACAATATTAAATCCTAATACCAATCGGTCTATTACACATCAGGGTTCATCCATATCCTCGATAACTAGGGAAACTACTCACACATCGAGGCAACAAGCATCATAAAGGTGTGGATGGTAAACACGAATGGATTACACATTAACACACAAGTTGATCCACTAGGGATGTTACAATGAGATGGATGATGATGATGATGATGATGACAATAGAGATGATGATGATGATGATGATGATGATGATGATGATGGAGATGATGTTGTAGCCCCCTTGTAGTTGGTGATGAAGATAGCGATCTCCTCCTTGCTAATTCCTCCTCCAGATGATCTCCGAAGGCTAGGGTTTTGCCTTCTGGACGAGTTTCTGGTGTCTCCGTGCGTCCGATCTCTGATCCGACGGGTGGAAATAGTGGACGAGGCAGCTCTCCGAGTACATCATACGATCGCCCATACGAGCGGGCACGCTCGTATGGTAGGTCGTCTTTGGCTCTGGAGCTACCGCAGGCGCTCCTCCTTTGCCCCCTTTGCTTTATTGTTTATGGTAGTTGATTATCACATTGAATAACGTGATTCCACCATAATTTCCTGATATTCCTTCCAAAAGAACATATTTGTTCCTAAAGGTGTTTCATGAGGAAGAACGACAAAGAGTAGTGCACGAATGCGGTAAAATTCCACAAAACCTGTAGGTAGAAAATTATTAACATAATTATCACATAAATTGAACTTATCATAGAGGAGGACCATGCATGTGGTGGGATATTATGGTGTGGTGTCCGGTTGGAGCAGAGAGAGAAGAGGGGGACCATGCATATGAGGAGAGAGAAATGAGAGGAGGACCACATGAAGGCTTTGTATTGGTCAAGTGCATGTGCAGACTCCTGCATAGCTCGCCCCACTTTGCCTGATCATGCATGACCCTTTGTGTGTGGCCCACACGAGCTCGTCCGTGGATAAGGCGGCGCTTGCAGTTGATGGGTCAATTCCTTTAGTGCGCACATCTTGTTAGGTCTCTTATGCCAGTGATGGAGGGCCAAAGAGACATGTCATATCCAGGGAGGTGATAGAAAAAAAGGTGCCCTAGTCTTGTCGCATCTCTGATGCATAGCAGGCCACATCATCTCAATTCGAGACAAATCGGCTTACTATTCGGGGAGAACCATGATAACCTACCGGACGTGGGTTATCATTGGTCCTAGGCACAACCATTAATGGGCATGTTTGTCCTCAACCCCTGTAGAGAGCTTAAAAAACCTTTGACCCATCATTTGACTCTTTACCATCCGTTGAATCCCTCCCGCAAATGTTCACTTGAAGGGTCATGGAACTCGGGAGATCTATTTACCTTGGGGGGGGGGGGGCTAATCATCCCCAAGGCTTCCTCGGGTTCCCTACGCTTTGATGCTCGGGAAGCCCGAGCTCCAATGTCTTCGTCTCCTAGATGCTGAGATGTCTAACTAGGTCCATCTTCAGCTAGCGCAGGATACCCTGTATGCTTCCCCGCTGATAGTAGCCCTCGGCCATGCCACCTAGCGACACTTTCATAGTTAATGTTTCTGGTGGGAGGGCCTTTCTCCATGACGGCCCATTGCAGAATGCCAACCCACAGTTATAGAAACAAAGGTGTGCTGTGGAAGCAGATCATCGTGCCCACCCACAGCTTGCGGAACGTAGGCGTCGCCTGACCCATGCATCATAGTGAAGCCACTGCGTGGCGGCCCCGCGAGGACATTGGGAGTCGGTCTCAGCTTTTAATCGTGATGCAACTATCCCTTCGTCTAGGCTATAAGAAGGCCTTGAGACTGCATGAGCCCCCTCACACATTTTTATTCTCCTGGCTCTAAGTCGCTTGATACCATCCTCATGACTTGGTGCCTTTCTTATGGCCATCAGGATCCTGCTCGAGCTTCTGTGATGTCCCCTTTCTTAGGTGATTCCGTCGCGCAGCATTGGACAACATGCTAGGCGTGCTCTCCTCAATAGGCGGCGTTGATGCCTCCCACCTCCCCAGAAGCGGTTGGGACTACACAACTTTATGTCGATCCATCCTGACTTATTTGTGGAGATGGAGGCGATGTGAGATTATCTATGGTTGGAGAGGATGGTGTGGCTCCACGACGTAGCATATTCGTGGCACAGGGCAAAACATGAGATGCAAATGATGCACGCTCGTGTCTGATACGTCCATTTTGCATCATGTTTTCCTACTATTATTTATGATGTTTTTATGAATAATAATGCTTTTTGGAGTAATTCTACTGCCTTTCTCTCATAATATGCAAGGTTCACACAAAGAGGGAGAATACCGGCAGCTGGAATTCTGGACCTGAAAAAGCTACATTAGGCTACCTATTCTGCACAACTCCAAATGAGCTGAAACTCACGAGGAATTTTTATGGAATAAATAAGAATTATTGGAGCAAATAACTGCCAGAGGGGGCCTACCAGGTGGGCACAACCCACTTGGGTGCGTCAGGGAGCCCAGGCGCGCCCTGGTGGGTTGTGCCCTCCTCGGCCCACCTCCGGTGCCCATCTTCTGGTATATAAGTCATTTTTACCTAGAAAAATTGGGAGAGGACTTTCGGGACAAAGCGCCACCGTCTCGAGGCGGAACTTGGGCAGGAGTGCTTTTGCCCTCCGGCGGAGCGATTCTGCCGGGGGAACTTCCCTTCCATAGGGGGAAATCATCATCATCATCATCACCAACAACTCTCCCATCTTGGGGAGGGCAATCTCCATCAACATCTTCAACAGCACCATCTCCTCTCAAACCCTAGTTCATCTCTTGTGTTCAATCTTTGTACCGGAACTATAGATTGGTACTTGTGGGTGACTAGTAGTGTTGATCACAACTTGTAGTTGATTACTATATGGTTTATTCAGTGGAAGATTATGGGCTAGTTTGGTTCGATCCCTGAGCATCATGCCTCGCAAAAAGTGCAGCCTGGGAGCAGCCTGGCAATCTGTCCAATTTTTGCTTGGTCAGACACGCCTGAGTAGAGGGTGTTTGGCTGAGGACCTAGCCTGGAGAATGTGTTACGTAGGTGATGCGGTACTAGTCTCTGACAAATGTACAAGAAAACACTTGATTTGGGCCAGGCAGGTGTGGTCAGCTGTCCCAGGCATCCGGTTTCGGTTGCCTGGGCCAGGCTAAGCAAGGCCGGCAGCTTTTTCACCAGGCTAAGTATCCTCCCCGATGACCCAGGCCAGGCTAGCCCCTTTTTCTCCAGGACATAAACCAAATGATCTCCACGCAGGCCTCAGGTCAGGAAGGTTCGAGCCAGGACACAAACAAAACATGCCATATATGTTCAGATCCATTATGCTATTTAATACCCCTCTGATCTTGAGCATGATTATCATTTGTGAGTAGTTACTTTTGTTCTTGAGGTCACGGGAGAAATCTTGTTGCAATTAATCATGTGAACTTGATATGTGTTCGATATTTGGATGGTATGTATGTGATGTCTACTACACAACCTTCTTCTTGTAGACGTTGTTGGGCCTGAAAGTGCACAGGTTTGTAGGACAGTAGCAAATTTACCTCAAGTGGATGACCTAAGGTTTATCAATCCGTGGGAGGCGTAGGATGAAGATGGTCTCTCTCAAACAACCCTGCAACCAAATAACAAAGAGTCTCTTGTGTCCCCAACACACCCAATACAATGGTAAATTGTATAGGTGCACTAGTTCGGCGAAGAGATGGTGATACAAGTGCAATATGGATAGTAGATATCAGTTTTTGTAATCTGAAATAATAAAAACAGCAAGGTAACAAGTGGTAAAAGTGAGCGTAAATGGTATTGCAATGATAGGAAACAAGGCCTAGGGTTCATACTTTCACTAGTGCAAGTTCTCTCAACAATAATAACATAGATAGATCATATAACAATCCCTCAACATGCAACAAAGAGTCACTCCAAAGCCACTAATAGCGGAGAACAAACGTAGAGATTATGGTAGGGTACGAAACCACCTCAAAGTTATTCTTTCGGATCAATCTATTCAAGAGTTCGTACTAGAATAACACCTTAAGATACAAATCAACCAAAACCCTAATGTCACCTAGATACTCCATTGTCACCTCAAGTATCCATGGGCATGATTATACGATATGCATCACACAATCTCAGATTCATCCAACCAACACAAAGTACTTCAAAGAGTGCCCCAAAGTTTCTACCGGAGAGTCAAGAACGTGTGCCAACCCCTATGCATAGGTTCATGGGTGGAACCCGCAAGTTGGTCACCAAAACATACATCAAGTTGCACATGATATCCCATTGTCACCATAGATAAACACGGCAAGACATACATCAAGTGTTCTCATAAAAGACTCAATCCGATAAGATAACTTCAAAGGAGAAACTCAATTCATCACAAGAGAGTAGAGGGGGAGAAACATCATAAGATCCAACTACAATAGCAAAGCTCGGGATACATCAAGATCGTGCCATAGAGGGAACACGAGAGAGAGAGAGAGAGAGAGAGAGAGAGAGATCAAACACATAGCTACTGGTACATACCCTCAGCCCCGAGGGTGAACTACTCCCTCCTTGTCATGGAGAGCGCCGGGATGATGAAGATGGCCACTGGTGATGAATTCCCCCTCCGGCAGGGTGCCGGAACGGGCTCCCGAGAGGTTTTTGGTGGCTACAGAGGCTTGCGGTGGCGGAACTCCCGATCTATCTTGATTTTTGATGGTTTTAGGTACGTAGGCATATATAGGCGAAAGAAGTCGGTCGGGAGGTGCTCGAGGGGTCCATGAGACAGGGGGCGCGCCCTGTAGGGGGGGCCCTATCTCCTAGGCTCCTCGAGTATCTTCTGACGTGGAGTCCAAGTCTCCAGGATGATATTCTTCCAAAAAATCACGTTGCTGAAGGTTTCATTCCATTTGGACTCCGTTTGATATTCCTTTTCTTCGAAATACTGAAATAGGCAAAAAAACAACAATATGGGCTGGGCCTCCGGTTAGTAGGTTAGTCCCAAAAATAATATAAATGTGTAAAATAAAGCCCATAAACATCCAAAAGGGGTAATATAATAGCATGGAACAAAAAAAATTATAGATACGTTGGAGACGTATCAGTATGTTGTGATCCCCTTAGTGGTGTCATGTGAACGTCGACTACATGACACTTCACCATACTTGGGCCTAAGGGAATGCATTGTGGAGTAGTTAGTAGATGATGGGTTGCGAGAGTTACAGAAGCTTAAACCCTAGTTTTATGCGCTATTCCGTAAGGGACTGATTTGGATCCAAAAGTAATGCTATGGTTAGATTTATTCTTATAGCTTTTCTCGTAGTTGTGGATGCTTGCGAGGGGGTTAATCATAAGTAGGAGGTTTGTTCAAGTAAGAACAACACCTAAGCACCGGTCCACCCACATATCAAATTATCAAAGTAGCGAACACAAATTAAACCAACATGATGAAAGTGACTAGATGAAATTCCCGTGTACCCTAAAGAACGCTTTGCTTCTCATAAGAGACAATTTTGGCCTGTCCTTTGCCTCAAAAGGATTGGGCTACCTTGCTGCACTCTTGTTACCATTACTGTTACTCGCTCGTTACAAATTATCTTGCTATCAAACTACTCGTTACTTACAATTTCAGTGCCTGCAGACATTACCTTAGTGAAAACCGCTTGTCATTTCCTTCTACTCCTCATTGGGTTCGACACTCTTACGTATCAAAAGGACTATGATTGATCCCCTATACTTGTGGGTCATCAGTGTCCAAGTTTTCCCCAACCGGAGCGCTTCTCAGTCCAAGAGATCGACATGTTCCACATGAGGGTAGAGCTCTTGGCTTTGTGGATTTGAAAGTGCTAGTATCGACTAGAGGGGGGGTGAATAGGCGATTTTATGAAAGTCTTCAGAACTTGGAAGTTTTGAAGACAAACAACAGAAATAACCTAATTGATATGCAGCGGAAGATAAACTACCCTAAACAAGCCATAGTCAAGTATGTAATGATGTGAAAGTACAGGACTAATAGCAGTTAGGTAGTAAGGATCAAGATGAAAGACAGTGTGAAGCCAATTAACAATAGTAGTCAAGCAATGAAGTCAAACAGATACACAGATAGGCAATGACTTCATGAAGACAAACTAAAGTAAGGATGGGAAGGGATAGAACCAGTTGCTTGTTGAAGACACAGGATTTGTTGGACCAGTTCCAGTTGCTGTGACAACTGTACGTCTGGTTAGGGAGGCTGAGATTTAACTCAGAAGACCATGTCTTCACCTTATTTCCCTTGAGCTAAGGACACCCAGTCCTCGCCCAATCACTCTGGTAAGTCTTCAAGGGAGACTTCCAAACCTTCACAGACTTCGTTCACCGGCAATCCACAATGACTCTTGGATGCTCAGAACGCGACGCCTAACCGGCTGGAGGATTCACAGTCCTCAAGTGTAATAAGTCTTCAGGTCACACAGACAAAAAGACTTCAATGATGCCTAACACTCTTTGGCTCTGGGTGTTTGGGCTTTGTCCTCGCAAGGATTTCTCTCTCTCTCTCAAATGCTTCGAGGTGGGTTGCTCTCAAACGACAAAAGCCGTGCACAAACTCTGAGCAGCCACCAATTTATGGTGTAGGGGGTGGGCTATTTATAGCCACTAGGCAACCCGACCTGATTTGTCCAAAATGACCCTGGGTCACTAAGGAACTGACACGTGTTCCAACGGTCAGATTTCAAACACACGCGACAACTTTACTTGGGCTACAAGAAAAGCTGACTCATCCAGCTCTGGATAAGATTTGCTCTCATTGTCTTCGCTCGAAGACATAGGATTTGAGTTGAGCATCACTTCAGTCACTCTGACTTAGTTCACTTGGACCCCACTTAACAGTACGGTGGTTCCTATGACTCAACAAAGAAGAAAAGGAAACAACGAAACCACACAGTCTTCACGCTCCAAAGTCTTCACACAATGTCTTCTCAGGTCATAGTCTTCAATATGAATATCTTCTCATACCACCATTATCTTCAATGTCTTCATACATTTTTAGGGGTCATCTCCGGTAGGTAAACCGAATCAATGAGGGACACTACCTGCGTTATCCTGCAATTCTCACAAACGCATTAGTCCCTCAACCAACTTTGTCATCAATACTCCAAAACCAACTAGGGGTGGCACTAGATGCACTTACAATCTCCCCCTTTTTGGTGATTGATGACAAACTGGTTGAAGTTTTCAACGGGGATAAAGTATGTGAAATTGTAAGGATAGAGAATTGTCTTTATAAGTTGCAAGGGCTCCCCCTGAAGATATGCATATAAGTAATTTGCTTTTGGAATGCAAATGCACATGGCAGGTTGTACTTGTGGAGATCCACTTCAACTTATGAAGATAATTCATCATGCATGAAATGATACAGCAATAAGAATGACATGCATAATGAAAAATGGACGTCTGCAGAATGATCTAAGTGCGGAAGTTATCATTGCACATGCGGAATTTATCATCGCATCATAGTAAAGCAAATAAGTAGCGGAAGTAGCAGACGACCATCAAGTTTAGGTGTTACAACTCAAAGTAGCAAATGTTTCAAAACACAAGAGTTGTAAGCACGCAGCAAAATATAATGCAACCGCCCATATGAACCCGCTTGAAGACTATCAACTCATACGCTTCTCCCCCTTTAGTCAGTAAGGACCAAAAAGGTTTGAAGACATAGAGCATCTACTCGTCATCATGAGTAGGTGAAGCAGCAGGGTTGTCGTCGTTGGTTGGCGGTGCAGACGAACTTGGTGCAGTGTCGATGCACGCAGTAGTAGGAGGTGGTGAAGTAGCATCATCTTCATCGTCGATGACTCTGGCATTTACCATTGCCGCGGAGGAGGAATATTTAGAGTCTTCTAGAGATGGAGTTCGACGTAGAGTAGCAGTCCGTGGAGGAGTGGAGTCGAACTGGAATCTTTCATTGAAGCCATCGTCTTGAAGATAAGCTTCAGTACTGAGCAGGGTCAAACTCTTCCATGATCTTCGGCAAGTTTCATGAGCAACAAAGGCATTCTTGGTGGCAAGGTTGCGAATGCGATTGACATCCACCAAGAGGCTTTGCATCTGTCTCTTGAGCCAGAAATGATGCTTATCTTGTTTCTGATGAAGGGCTACAAGAAGTTCTCGGTCGTTGAGAACGCGAGAACGCTTCCGAGGCCTTTGCGCAATGGTGCTTTCAGTGGCTTCAGTGGGCGCTCTGTGAGGCAGACGAGTGTTACCAGCCCATGGATAGATTTGTGTTGCTGCTTGAACACCTTCAATAGGCTGAGTGAAGCTTTGGTGCTCAACATTCTGAAGACAAAGTGGCGTCTTGGCAGGGTCAGAGTATATAGCATCAACTGACATATCAACCTCTGGCAGAAAGATTATATGATTGCGAGCAGAGGGCTGATAATTGACAGATGAGTGGCGATTGATGAGGCACATGACCCATGGAGCATAAAACTTCAGACCAAATAGATCAGAGCCGGAAGCAGCAAGTTGCCTGATGAAGAATTCCTGAGTGTTGAAGCTGATGCCATTTAGAATGTAGAAGACCAAAGTCTTCATTGCTCCTTCAAGCTTGGCCGCTGATGAATGTCCCTTGACTGGCCACAGAGTTTGCCTGATGATATGATATATGGTGCGAGGCAGATACTCAAGGTCTTCAACAAAGAAATGTGTGGGATACTCAGCGTCAGATGGCAAAGGCTTCATCATGCTCAACATCTGGCTCATATTCGGTTCTGGCTTATGAAAGATGCTCTCCACAGCATTGCGGTATAGCTGACAGTCAGGTTCATATAGTTCTCCAGGAGTGGCTAGCCCTGTAAGCTCAATGATATCCATAGCTTTGGCTTCATGATGAACATTTCCAGTCATCCACTCGAGAACCCATGTCTTGATGTCCCTGTAGTAGCCGCGAATGTGCAGAGTGGCATAGAATTGAAGCAGTAGCTCTTCATTCCAATGTTCTTTGTCTGTCACAAAGTGGAGCAGACCAGCATCACGAAAGCAGTCAAGTGCTTCTTCTAAGCACGGCAGTCCAGTAATAGCTTCAGTGTCAAGGCGCATATGAGGAAAAATGCGCCCTTGATCATACAACACGCATGAGTAATAGCTTCTTTGCTGATAGCTCCAGAACCAATCTGATGATATCCTTGGCTTGGAGTAGGGGTTCTTGGCGCTGTCAAAGAAGGTATTGTGGCTTTTGAAGCCATTAGCATTTGAATGATCCTGGTGAGTTGGCAGTACCTGGAAACCTTGGCAACCTGGGCTTTGGCTTCTGGACCTGAGGCCTATGCTCAACATGATAGTCAAATTGCGGGCCTGAGGCAGCAGGCGTAGGCACCAGAATAGGCCATCGGACTGTGGTAAGCTGACCATGACTGTATGCTTGCTCAATTGTGTGAGGCCTTGGTGGCGGAACAGGAGCAGGGGCAACAGTGGAGGCATCAGGCTGCACGACAGGTGCTTCTGGAGCAATTGTCACATTAACTTCAGGTGCAGCCTCCTCATTGGCTTCAGGTGCAGGGGCCTCATAATCTTCAGGCACAGTGGCCTCATTGGTTTCAGGCACACTGGTTGGTGCGGGCTCTACATTAGCGTCAGCCATGACTACGTCACTGGCTTCATTGGTGTTGGTGGTGGCAGCCTCAACATTTTCAACCTCCTCTTGACGAGCAGGAGGGTCGGGCACAGGCACGTTCAGATCATGAACTGCTTCTTCTTCAATTGCTGGGGGAGTAGGAACACGTACTTCTTCTTCATTTTCTTCAGCTGATGCAGCCGGAATGTCTTCAGCATGTGCTTCAGACTCGGAGACATTCACAGTTGGAGCAGGTTCAGAAAATACTTGCCGTGCAATAGGTGAACGTTGCACTTCTCCTTCTGGAACGCTCGACAGAGGGACTTCAGGCCTTTGTTCTCTGCGAAGCCCGCGAAGTGCTGGCTTCAAGTTAGGAGATGGAGTTGGCTGAGCCTGAAAGTCTTCATCCTCTTCTTGCACTAGGGGTGTAGCTTGTTGTTGTTGTTGGGGAGTACTGCGGGAGTCTTGTTGTTGTTGTGGGTGATCAGCCCACGAAGCATCCTAAGCAATTGGCATCAATGGACGACCAATCCTGATGAGTTCGCTGTTCGTATGAACAGGCGATGTTACCACTTGATGTTCGATCTGAGGAAGAACTTCATCATCATGTACATTGTCATCTTGACCAATGTCTTCAGCAGCGGTGGGTTCAGATGCTTGAATATCTTCAGCCTCATGAGCCTCTGTGGTAGCAGACTCATGGACAACCATTCTTCGTTCTTGAGGAACTGACACAGGGCGAACCATGGAAATGGGTTCAACGACTAAGGGCTCTGTGGAAGAAGCCCTAGTCTTCTTGGTCTTGCGCTTCTTCTTGGAGGGAGCGGCATCAGAGTCTTCAGTGTTCTTTCTCTTTCTAGCGTCAGCCTCGGCAGCCCTCGTCTTCTTCTGTTCTGAAGCGGTTGTGGAGACCTTTGGCTTCGAGCCAGTCATGCTGCTGGGGAAGATAATGCGAGGGGCTTCTTGGCTTGAAGGTTCAGGCTATTCAGGGTGCTTCTTCTTCTTCTTTGCAGCCATTCTGGGGTCAATGCCAGGACGGCCAAGTGACTTGCGCTTCTCAGCCTCATTGTAGGCAAGCACACACTTATCAGCCAAAATCTTCATGCGCTCTCGAGAGCCCTGAGCTTCTTGGCGTTTCTTCAGAAAAGCTTCTTTAAGCTCATGGAGCATGACTTTGAAGTTGCGGATGTCTTGAACACTCAGATTGGCCACATGCTTCTTGAATTGAGCCTTCTCATAGTCAATATTGTTCTTGAGCTCAACGATGCGCTGAGCGAGAGCGAGCTCAAAAGCAATGGCTCCATTGAAGGCAACACTGAGGCCAATGGGAAGCTGTAAATCTTCAAAGCTGACGTTGGGGGTGTCAAACCACTCATCAATGAAATTGTGGATGATGGCCACATCAAAGAGAGGTAAGTTGCTGAAGATTTCTGCTTCTTCTTTGCTCTTTATCAGTAACTCAAGAGCATCATCAGCAAGATCTTCATCACTTGATAGATCAATAGGTTCTTCTCGTAGAATTGCAGCAGGAGTCAAGGCTCTTTGATCAGATGGTCTGACAAGTTGCTTCTTCTTCTCCGTTCTCTTGGAGACACGGGATTGATCTTCAGACTGCACACTGGCTTCAAGAGGTGCAGTGGCCAGTGGCTTCGCACGCAAAGTCTTCGGAGGTGCAGCTGAGGTTGAAGCCTTTGACTTCTTTTGCTTCTGCGGCTTTGGAGGAGGAGCAGGGGCTTCATCAGAGTCAGCACCATTGTCATAATGATCTACTCTGGCGCCTTGGACCATGATGTAAGTGATGAGGCCGTCAAGGTTGGAGAAGGGGCCGATCTCATTGGGATTAGCTTCACGGGAGCCGTCGGCACGGGGAGCAGAGGGACCTGGGTTGAAGTCCAAGCCCAAGGACTTCTTGTTCTTCTTGGCCGAAGCCACAGCAAACTGGTAGTTGCGCTTGAAGAGAGAGTCATCACGACACCATAGTAGTGAAGTGGGATCTACGTTCTCTGGCTGTGGGCCACGGACCATGCAAGGATAGAAGCCTTGGTCAATGGCTTCAGCTCTGGTCTTGGGATGAAGGCCTCGATAGAGAATATCTCCCCAAGGTCTCTTGATGGCATTCTTCTCTGCATATTCCTTCGTCACAAACTTGTATTTGAACCACTCCTCAGCCCAATATCGTCGAATCCATTGGATTCGCGTGTTTCTCTGATGATAGTTCTCTTCAGGATCTGTCTTGTATAGTTCTGCTAAATCATCAGGCAGATCTTTAGATGTTCCTTCTCTGCGCTGTCTGCCACCCTTCCTTGCTGATTTTTCTGCAGCCATGAACTTCAAACTGAATGGCTTCAGCACGTTCAAAGGCTTCAGAGATTTACGCTTGCTGGCAAGGAGGAACTGGCTTCAGGAGAATTTATGTGATGCTGTAAGTATTCTGCAAACGAATGCAGACTATGAGAACCAAGGGATTCTCCCACGGACATGTACCTGTGACAGCATTAGAGATGCGAGGGAAGGGGAAGAGGTCATATGCATTCTCAGAAGATTTTGAAGATAAATCAGTTTGAAGACATTGACCTCATGATGCGAAGAAATTCACTTATATAGGTGAGTTGGTTCCAGATTTGTACCAATCCGTGAATAGGTACAAGTGAGGAATCAAGCTAGAGGAAATCTAAGTGAATCAACTAGGCAGTATGAGATGCAGACGGAATAGATCTAACTTGGACAGACAGAAACAACTTTCGGTAAACAGGATGAATCTTGAAGATCAAAAAGGTGGTAAAAATAGAGTTATAATTACCGCACGAAGAACTGCTAGATGGAAGAATAGGAGACCGAGCAGTTCAGCCCACCGTGCCCTAACTTGGCGACGGAGGACACCTACGGCGACGGTGGAGAGGACGATGTCCGCGGCCGGCGTGAGGACGGCGCCGGAGAAGTCGCGGCAGCTAAGCGCTTCGTCGCCGGCGTCGTCGCGAGCTAGCGGTGGCGCTAGGGTTTTGACAGAGGTGGAAAGGTGGAAGAAGGATTTCTTTACCGCAGGGGACAGGTATTTATAAGTAGGTGAGAGACACAGCGCAATTACGCGGGTGCCCCTGGCGGTTCACATCTGAGGGGCACGTGGCAAGCATGCAACATACCCAGTGTTGTCCCACGTTCCCACGCCTGCCAGGCACGTCGGAGAGTTATTCCGGCTTCTCCGGATTTCAACAATAAAGATAAGACATTTAAACCAGATTTAATGTTTGTCTCTTTGCCTTCTGCTGACTAGGATGCAGAGAAGACATTCGACGGTTTCAATAGAATGCATATGATTTGGACAGATAGAGTTTAAGATTGGAAGCATGGAGAGGTTAGGGTCCGATCACATTCACTTAGTTCAAAAGATCCAATCTTGAAGACATAGCTATAAGTGAATGCTATAGAGGACAGAACACTAGTATATGTGTGTATATATATATATATATATATATATATATATATATATATATATATATATATATCAGAAAACATTCAAATCATCATAGTGCAGAAAGTCATGAAGACAAATTGAAACTGAAGACAAACCAAATGCGAAGTCATTGCATTGTAACGCCATGAGTGAAACACTTCAAACAAAGAAAGTTGGTGGTGGCGTTACCCACCGTATAGGAAGTATTAGACCCAGACACGACGCACAATTATCATGGCGCTCCGAAGTCAAATTCCATGTTAATGTATTCACACTTAGAGTGTAAATCTTCATTGATTGAAGATATACATTACTTTGTGTGTTGCACATCTAAGTCATCAACATGCATAAGTGTTAGGATGTGTGCCTGATCACAGGACATTAGAGGATTCCAAGATATTTAGCTCACACCGTAACTTGCAGAACCTTTTCTCATCCAAGGGCTTTGTGAAGATATCTGCCAGTTGCTCATCAGTCTTGACGTGAATGATATCGATATCTTTCTTCATAACATGGTCTCTGAGAAAGTGATGACGAATTTCAATGTGCTTTGTCTTCGAGTGTTGGACTGGATTGTTGGCTATTTTGATGGCACTTCCGTTGTCGCAGAAGAGAGGTACTTGTTTCGGATTGATGCCATAGTCCTTGAGAGTTTGCTTCATCCAAAGAAGCTGAGCACAATAGGATCCAGCAGCAATGTATTCAGATTCAGCAGTTGAGAGTGATACACAGTTCTGCTTCTTCGAAGACCAACAGACAAGTGATCGACCAAGAAAATGACATGTGCCTGATGTAGACTTGTGATCCACCTTGTCACCGGCATAATCAGCATCCGAGAATCCAACCAAATCAAATTTTGAGCCCTTGGGATACCATAATCCGAGTGTTGGGGTGTAAGCCAAATATCGAAGAATTCGCTTCACAGCTAAGTGATGCGATTCCTTTGGTGCCGCTTGGAATCGAGCACACATGCAAACACTAAGCATAATATCTGGCCTAGATGCACATAAATAAAGCAAAGAACCAATCATGGAGCGGTATACCTTTTGATCGAACTCTTTACCATTGTCGTCGGGACCAAGATGGTGTTTGGCTGGCATTGGCGTCGTGTAGCCTTTGCAGTCTTCCATTCCAAACTTCTTCAGACAATCTTTGAGGTATTTTTCTTGAGATATGAAGATGCCATTTCTTTGCTGGCGAATTTGAAGACCAAGGAAGAACTTCAGCTCACCCATCATGGACATTTGATATTGCTCTCGCATCATGTACCCAAACTCATCACTATATTTCTGGTTGGTGCATCCGAAGATTATGTCATCCACATATATTTGGCACACAAACAGTTCACCATCATATGTCTTCGTGAAGAGAGTGGGATCGAGGGATCCAGGTTTGAAGCCTTTGCTCTTCCGGAAGTCTTTGATTGTATCATACCAGGCACGAGGAGCTTGTTTGAGGCCATACAGTGCTTTGTTTAGCTTGTACACCATATCAGGATGTTTTGGATCTTCAAAGCCAGGTGGTTGTGCGACATATACTTCTTCTTCAATCTTGCCATTGAGAAATGCACTCTTTACATCCATTTGATATAGCAAGATATTGTGATGATTAGCATAGGCTAGCAGTATGCGAATAGCTTCAAGCCTAGCAACAGGAGCAAATGTTTCATCGAAGTCAATTCCTTCAACTTGAGTGTATCCTTGAGCCACAAGACGTGCTTTGTTTCTGATGACTTGACCATGCTCATCTTGCTTGTTTCGATATATCCACTTTGTTCCAATAATGTTATGCTTGCGAGGATCAGGTCGCTTGACAAGTTCCCAAACATTATTCAGTTTGAACTGTTGAAGTTCTTCTTGCATGGCTTGAATCCATTCAGGTTCCATAAAAGCTTCAGTAACTTTCTTGGGTTCTGATATAGACACAAATGAAAAGTGCCCATAGAAGTTCGCTAGGTGTGTTGCTCTTCATCAAGTGAGCGGACCAGGTGCATTGATGTTGTCAATTATCTTTTCTATTTGAACTTCTTTTGCAACACGAGGATGAATAGGACGAAGATTTTGCTCTGGCTGAACATTGTCATCATTGGGAGGATTGTCTTCGATCTGAGCATTGTCTTCAGGTTGATTTGGTGCAAAGATGATAAGTTCCTCTTCATGCTGTGCTTCAGAGGGCATGATTTCACCAGTTCCCATCAGCTTGATTGCCTCATTTGAAGGAGATTCATCCAGTGTACTTGGCAGAATCTCTCTCTGTAAATTTCACATCCACAGTTTCAAATTTCACATCCACAGTTTCAACAATTTTGTAGAGATAAAGGTTGAAGACTCTGTAGGAGTGTGAATCCTTTCATAGCCAAGCATGAAGCCTTCGTGAGCCTTAGGTGCAAATTTTGACTTGTGATGGGGATCCTTTATCCAGCATCTTGCTCCAAATACTCTAAAGTAACTGACGTTTGGCTTCTTGCTAGTAAGCAGCTCATATGATGTTTTGTTCAGAAGCTTATGGATGTATACACGGTTGATGATGTGACATGCTGTATCAATAGCTTCGGGCCAGAAGTTTCTTGGTGTCTTGTACTCATCTAGCATTGTTCGAGCCATCTCAATGAGGGTTCTGTTTTTGCGCTCAACAATGCCGTTTTGCTGAGGTGTGTACGGAGCAGAGAACTCATGAGTGATTCCCATTGTATCCAGATACAGATCAAGTCCAGTGTTCTTGAATTCAGTGCCATTGTCACTTCTGATGTGCTTGATCTTCACACCATAATTGTTCATTGCTCGAGTTGCAAAGCGCCTGAAGACATCTTGCACTTCAGTCTTGTAGAGAATTATATGAACCCATGTGTATCTTGAGTAGTCATCAACAATGACGAAGCAATAGAGACAGGCAGTTGTTGTGAGGGTGGAGTAGTGAGTAGGTCCAAATAAGTCCATGTGTAATAGCTCGAAGGGTTGAGATGTTGTCATGATTGTCTTCGAGGGATGCTTTGCCCTTGTCATCTTTCCAGCTTCACAGGCACCACACAGATGATCTTTCTTGAACTTGACATCCTCGATGCCAATGGCATGCTTCTTCTTGACAAGTGAGTGTAAGTTTCTCATGCCAGCATGTCCTAGCCTTCGATGCCAGAGCCAGCATTCTGAAGCTTTTGTGAGAAGACATACGGCAAGTTGTGGACCTGCTGAGAAATCTACCATGTATAGATCATCTTTTCGATACCCTTCAAAGACTAGAGATTTGTCAGATTCCATTAGTGCAAGGCAACGATATTTGCCAAATATCACAATCATGTTCAAGTCACAAAGCATTGAGACAGACATTAAGTTGAAACCAAGGGATTCAACAAGCATCACTTTATCCATGTGTTGATCCTTTGAGATTGCAACTGTACTAGACCCAATACCTTGCTTTTACCAGTGTCAGCAAATGTAATGTGACTCTTGTCAGATGGACGTAAGGTTGAGTCCATGAGAAGACTTTGATCACCAGTCATATGATTTGTGCATCCACTGTCCATAATCCATTCTGAAGCTTTTGGTGATGTACCCTACAATGCAGTTAGGAGGATGGGCTTCACAAAAGTGTTGTGAAGCATATGCATTTGACACATATAGGGACACTCACAGCTTATAATAAAGTTAGGACATAGTATGACTGATAAGAAACTCAGATGTGAAGCATATAGAATGACATTCTATCATGCGTCCTCAATGTGTTTTAGGTCCCCAGCAATAGTATTGGACACCATTGATTGCTGGCTGGAGACCGTTTTCTGCAAGAGAGTGTTAGTTCTTCTTTGCCACCCACATCTTCAGTGGGGGCTTAGAAGCAATGAGTCTAAGTGTAGCATCTGGGAATTTTGGCTTTGGACCCCTAGCAAATAGCCTTGCAGGAGATGAATGATACTCATATGAATAAGCAGAAAAGTTCTTAGTCCTATGAACATAGCGGTTTGAAGATACACGCTCATATTCATAAGTCTGAGCATGATTTCCCTGCAAAAGATTGGCGTCAGGGTGACTCATATGAGTCCTGTATCTGTATGAAGCCTTTGGGCCATATGAAGCCATAGGTCTGGGGTTTGTCTTCTTCCTTGGTGGTGTCATGATGACATTCACAGGAAGATTCTCAATGTACTGCTTGGGTACCCAGATCTTCTTCATAGGTGGTCCATTCCTGCAGTTAGTACCAATGTACCTGGCAAACACTTCACCATTCTGATTTTTGAACAGTTTATAGTTTGCATCAAAGGATTCATCAATGACAATAGGATTAGCACAGGTAAAGCCAGATAAGGTGGATGGATCTACTGAAGGTTCCTTTGCAGCAACCCATGTGGTTTTGGGGTACTGCTCAGGCTTTCAGTACGAGCCATCAACATTCATTTTCCTTTCGAACCCAACACCCTCTTTCCTAGGGTTTCGGTTCAGAATCTGCTTTTTGAGGACATCGTAGAGAGTCTGATGTCCCTTCAAACTTTTGTACATCCTTGTTTCAAGCAATGTCTTCAACATAGCATTTTCATTAGCAACAGCAGTGGTATCCTCCGCAGAGGGGTTAGTGACCACATCAGTAGGTGAAGACAATGAAACAGTAGCAGCAGTGGAACATTCAGCAACAGATGTAGCATTATCACGCTCAATGCATTTTAGACATGGTGGTTCAAATCCTTCCTGAGCGGAACTGATCTGTTGGGCGCGAAGTGACTCATTCACCTTTTGAAGATCTTCATGAGCCGCTCTCAATTTCTCAAGCTCTTGTTTCCTTTGAAGATAATCATAGGAGAGCCTTTCATAAGTAGTTGAGAGCGATTCATGACGACCTTCAAGTTCTTGGTACTTAGCATGAAGATTTTTTATGTCATCAACTAAGGACTGTGAACGTGTCATTTCAACATCCAACAGGTCATCGCTTTTGTCTAACAGTTTTTGAGTATGTTCCATAGCCTTTTGTTGTTTAGTTGCAATTTTAGCAAGTGTTTTGTAGCTGGGTTTGGATTCACAATCAGAGTCATCTTCACTTGAGGTTTGAAAGTAAGCATCGCGTGATTTTACCTTGGCACCACGTGCCATGAAGCAGTAGGTGGGAGTAGGATCGTCTTCGTCATTAGCTTCAGCGTTGGTGTGGAAGTCATTGTCTTCAGTGTTGAAGATGGACTTGGCAACATAGGCTGTGGCTAGAGTCAGACTTGCAACGCCAGGGTCAGACTCCTCTCCAGACTCCACCTCCGCCTCCTCTGAAGCCGACTCCTCCTCTGAATCCATTTCCTTGCCAACAAAAGCACGAGCCTTGCCAGATGAGCTCTTCTTGTATGATGAAGACTTGGAAGAAGACTTAGAAGACTTTGAGGTTTTCTTCTTCTTCTTGTCGTCGGAATCATATTCCTTGCTTTTCTTCTTCTTCTTCTCATTGTCCCACTGTGGACACTCAGATATGTAGTGACCAAGTTTCTTGCACTTGTGGCAGGTTCTCTTCTTGTGATCATGTGTGGAAGCTTCATCATTGCTTGAGCTAGATCGTGAAGACTTCCTGAAGCCTTTCTTCTTTGTGAATTTCTGGAACTTCTTCACAAGCATAGCAAGTTCCCTTCCAATGTCTTCAGGATCTTCAGAACTGCAGTCAGATTCTTCTTTAGATGAGGAAGCAACTTTCGCCTTCAAAGCACGAGTTCGGCCATAGTTTGGGTCATAGATATCTCTTTTCTCAGATAGCTGGAACTCATGTGTGTTGAGCCTCTCAAGTATATCAGACGGATCGAGTGTCTTGAAGTCAGGACGTTCTTGTATCATGAGGGCAAGGGTGTCAAAGGAGCTTTCAAGTGATCTTAGCAGTGTCTTGACGATTTCATGCTTGGTGATCTTAGTTGCGCCAAGAGCTTGAAGTTCATTTGTGATATTAGTGAGCGATCAAACGTGAGCTGGACATTTTCATTGTCGTTTCTCTTGAAGCGATTGAAGAGGTTACGAAGAACACTGATTCTTTGATCTCTCTGGGTTGAGGCGCCTTCGTTGACCTTGGATAGCCAGTCCCAGACCAGCTTCGACGTTTCCAGAGCACTCACACGGCCATAATGTCCTTTGGTCAGATGACCACAGATGATGTTCTTTGTAGTAGAGTCCAGTTGAATGAACTTCTTGACATCAGTGGAGGTGACACCTTCACCAGTTTTGGGAACGCCATTCTTGACGACATACCAGAGGTCGACATCAATGGCTTCAAGATGCATGCGCATCTTATTCTTCCAGTAGGGATATTTAGTTCCATCGAACACGGGGCAAGCAGCAGAGACCTTGATTATCCCTGCAGTCGACATAGCTGAAACTCCAGGTGGTTAAACCGAATCACACAGAACAAGGGAGTACCTCGCTCTGATACCAATTGAAAGTGCTAGTATCGACTAGAGGGGGGCTGAATAGGCGATTTTATGAAAGTCTTCAGAACTTGGAAGTTTTGAAGAAAAACAACAGAAATAACCTAATTGATATGCAGCGGAAGATAAACTACCCTAAACAAGCCATAGTCAAGTATGTAATGATGTGAAAGTACATGACTAATAGCAGTTAGGTAGTAAGGATCAAGATGGAAGACAGTGTGAAGCCAATCAACAATAGTAGTCAAGCAATGAAGTCAAACAGATACACAGATAGGCAATGACTTCACGAAGACAAATTAAAGTAAGGATGGGAAGGGATAGAACCAGTTGCTTGCTGAAGACACATGATTTGTTGGACCAGTTCCAGTTGCTGTGACAACTGTACGTATGGTTCAGGAGGCTGAGATTTAACTCAGAAGACTGTGTCTTCACCTTATTCCCCTTGAGCTAAGGACACCCAGTCCTCGCCCAATCACTCTGGTAAGTCTTCAAGGGAGACTTCCAAACCTTCACAGACTTTGTTCACCGGCAATCCACAATGACTCTTGGATGCTCAGAACGCGACGCCTAACCGGCTGGAGGATTCACAGTCCTCAAGTGTAATAAGTCTTCAGGTCACACAGACAGAAAGACTTCAGTGATGCCTAACACTCTTTGGCTCTGGGTGTTTGGGATTTTTCCTCGCAAGGATTTCTCTCTCTCTTAAATGCTTTGAGGTGGGTTACTCTCAAACGACAAAAGTCGTGCACAAACTCTGAGCAGCCACCAATTTATGGTGTAGGGGGTGGGCTATTTATAGCCACTAGGCAACCCGACCTGATTTGTCCAAAATGACCCTCGGTCACTAAGGAACTGACACGTGTTCCAACAGTCAGATTTCAAATGCACGCGACAACTTTACTTGGGCTACAAGCAAAGCTGACTCATCCAGCTCTGGATAAGATTTGCTCTCATTGTCTTCGCTCGAAGACATAGGATTTGAGTTGAGCATCACTTCAGTCACTCTGACTTAGTTCGCTTGGACCCCACTTAGCAGTACGGTGGTTCCTATGACTCAACAAAGAAGAAAAGGAAACAGCGAAACCACACAGTCTTCGCGCTCCAAAGTCTTCACACAATGTCTTCTCAGGTCATAGTCTTCAATATGAATATCTTCTCATACCACCATTATCTTCAATGTCTTCATACATTTCTAGGGGTCATCTTCGGTAGGTAAACCGAATCAATGAGGGACACTACCTGCGTTATCCTGCAATTCTCACAAACGCATTAGTCCCTCAACCAACTTTGTCGTCAATACTCCAAAACCAACTAGGGGTGGCACTAGATGCACTTACAGGATTATTATCGAATCCACCATGGAGGAGCGCACTAGCATGGGATCGCTAGAAGCCCCGCTCTCTTCATGGGATATCTTCAATTTGGTGTTGCAAGAGTTGAAGTCACCCAACCCGCAACAGGTTGCTTGTTGGTCATGCCTCCATGGCGTGATGACGAACATCGTGGCTATGCTCCTTCCGTCCCCATTCAGGCCCTTCTATCGAGCTGGGGCTCTAAGGGGAGGGAAGCTCAGGCCTGCAGAACCGTCAAGGCCCAGAATGGAGGAGGATTTCATCTGTGGTGTGGTTCCGCCTTTTTCTTCCTCCTTTTTTGTTAGAGCACCCCCCATTGGCATGGAAGTTTAGGTTCATGTGTGAGTAGTAATTCTCGATCACTCCCCGGGTAGCTTTTGTTTAGGGCTTCCTTTTCAAGATAGTGTACTTTCGTTTACCCGCATGTTTGTCTCGGTTACTTTATTTTGTCTCTTTAAGGGTGGAACATGGGAAGATGCTCGATGTTCCATGCAATTTGAATGGGTATGTCATCTTCCATTCCCAGCAATGCGCAACCTGGTCTTGATACACTGGCTACCAAAAAGGGAGCCTCACGCATTGACGAAAGCTTGTTCTCCCCTTATCAAGTCTGGGCGCGATGGAGGACGAGAGCCCCCGCTTCAACCATCCGGAGACCAAATGTGGCATTGGTGTTAGCGTCTGAGCCCTTGTTTGTAGTGAGCTGTGTGAACTTGTGCCAGACACCGGAGTTCCTCTAAAATATCGATGTCATCCATCCTCCTTTATTGTTTCTCTTTCTCCACACAGGCTTGAACACATGGAGATTCGAGCCCAAATGGAACCTGCCTCTGCTTGTAGATGAGGGCGGAAGGGGTTTCACCCACGACCCTTATGTAGTCGTCTGGATTGACCACAACGCCGGATGGATCTCATCGACCCATTGCCTACCACTTTTCTTGAGCTTATTGAAAGTTCTGGTTTTCAACCCTTTCAGGATCAATGCATTGGCTCGCTCTACTTTCCCATTTTGCACAGTTGAGCTATGAAAGAGAAACACAGCCTGATCTCGAGCTCTTCACGGTACTCGGTGAATGTGGCACTAGTGAATCGGGTGTCATTGTTGGTGATGATGTAGCTAGGAGCTCCAAAATGACACACGATTCCTAGATGAATTAGAATGTCGTAGTTGTAGTGACCCTGGTGACGGCCTCCGCTTTGGTCCACTTGGTAAATTTGTTGATAGGGACGTAGAGGTACTCATAGCCCCCAATTTCTTGGGGACACGGCCCCACAATCCAATCTTGATACCGTGAAGGGCCATGAGAGGTGGATGTCTTGGAGAGCCTAACACACCACTTATTACTTAGCGGATATGTGACCTCCAAGTGACAGGTGTTGGTAAAAACAAGGAGCAAAGACACTACAAGGAGTATGTGAAGCCACGATGACCGTTGGTCTATTCTAAAGACCTTAATTGTTGAGCCGACCATTGTTGATGTTAGTGGGAGCAGGGAATAGAGTTGACAATCCCGCCAACATGAGTTTGGTTGTTTAAGGGTGATAGGTCTACTGAACATAGAATAAAAGAGATAAAGTCACATCAATAGGAAATTTCACATTATCATTGTACTGGTGCATTCACTATTCATCATGAATCAAACCTCTCTGCACCTAACTTCTCCACTACAGGAAAACTAACATTTGATCTTTGTTATTTACTTTTATGTACTTCATTTGTAGCCTCAACTTTAGACCAGTTATTTCACAAGTAAATTACTTGTCTTCCGCCTTCACCATGATCCTTGTGGAACCAAAATAGTCTATTCAGACAATACTTGTGAAAGCCCCTGTGCAAAGAAACACTAGCAATAACACTCACCCCCTCCTCCTCATTGGGAATGATATTAAATTGAGATTATATACGGCCACGAGAGTGCTTCAACCAGCCATGTGCATTTGTAGAAAATCAACATGTAGATTGACCAAAGTCTCTAATGCTCTGCTAATCCTACATCTAAGAGGGGTACAATTTATATGGATTGGCCACGAATGGGTGGATAGGTGAGGAACGTTAGACGAGCTCATATCACATTTCACACACAGGCAAGTCGGAAGTCCGTGGTGGCCTGGATCTTTTGGGGTACCTCAGAGGTTTACAGAAGGTTGCAACTTGGTGCGCCTACTAAAAGGATCAAGATGGACCTAGAGGGTGAATAGGGACAACAACAAATTTTACTTTGATTATTAGAAAGTCTAGGCTATGCGAAATATAATTGTGTGACGAAAAATTTGTTACCGTAAGATAAACAACCCATATGATGCTTGCAAGGTGAAGTGACCAAAATAAACCACAAGTAAAGAGCTGGGTAAGGGATAAGAGAATACACCGAATACGAGGATGTATCCTCATATTCACTTTCTTGGAGGAAAAGCTAATCATCGTTGCCATGAACACCACAAAATCTCACCCCTATTCTCCTTGAGTTATCACCACCAAGTTGATTCCCAACCACTTGTGGTAGACCTTAAGGTGGTTTCGAAATCTTCACAAATGATGGGAAGAAATCACAAATTGATTCTCATCAGGGACTCCTAATATGTCTCAAATGTGTTTATGGTTTTTTATGTTCATGCAACTTTTATATCATTATTATTGCATCACTTTGGTACAAAATTTTATTGATTTATTGGACTAACCTATTAATCCAGTGTGCAATGCCAGTTGTTGTTTTATGCGTGATTTTAGAATTTGCAAAAATAATATTTCTCAGGGCCAAAAAACATCATGAGAAAAAAATCTTTTGTGAAGTTTCAAGCCAGAAGAGACACTAGGACAAAAGTCCACTGGAGGGGCCCCACGTCTCTTAGTGATCCCTTCACGCGAACTAAGGATGAAAAGCAAGGAGAGGGCGAGTCAGGCCCCTGGACCTCCTCTCCATCGCCCTGGCTCTATTTATACATAAAACCACTAGAAGGATTTTTACTAGATTTTTTTCGCCGCCGCCACTTCCCGATTTGAGTTGATCTTTGTTTTAGCCCTGTTCTGGCACCCTATTCGAGAGGGAATTTATCTTCTTTGGACTCTTCATCATCCCTTGTTGCTCCTATGATGATGCAGGAGTAGTCCTCTCTCGGGACTGAGGGTTTGTACTAGTAGCTATGTGTTCTATATTTCTCTCACTTGATCATGTGATTTTCTGATCTTGATCGTATAATGGGCTTTGTTAATGGAGTTGAACTATGTGATGTATCCCCTCCTACTTTGTGTGTGGTGAATTGACTCTTGTTCATGCTATGAGTTTCTTTATGTTTGATTGAATCATTTGGGAATCACTGAGATTATATGATGCATATCTATTATAATTTCTGAAGATACCCGTAGTGATATTGGGGTGACTCTATTGATTAAGATTAGAATGATGAAGATCATGAGGTGATTGTTTAGTACAATTTTTGGGTCTGCTTGAGATGACATCGGGGTGTGTCCTGCGGATTAAGATTAGTAAGACAAACTTAGAGTTGTGCTTAGCCATACATATAGTATCTCGTCCCACTTTGATATAGTAAAAGAGAAACTTTGAATGATTATTTACCATCAAGGATAAATCACGCAATTTAATTGTATTAATGATGTTGAGAGTTGGCACTACTGAAACTATAAGCCCTTGGTCTTGTTTCCAAGCATTGAAACACTGTTTTACTCACTTTTGCCATTTGTTACCTTGTTGTCCTTATTTATTACGAAAATACAAAAATATTGCTACCATATAGACTATCAGCCTATCATACTAATTATAATCTTTTTGGTGAACTAGTGCACCTATACAATTGACAATTGTATTGGGTGTGTTGGGGACACAACAGACTAGTTGTATCTTGTTTGCAAGGTTGTTTGAGAGTGAATACTTGCAAACTATGACTCCTAAGGTTGATAAATCCTAGATCATCCACTTGAGGAAAATCATATTGTCCTATAATCTTGTGCGCTTGATGCCCCAACAAAGTCTACAAGAATAAAAGTGTAGACATGAACTCTTGCCACATAGGAGTCTCCAACCTCCAACAGTAACAAGATCCACCAAGAAAATAAGAGGGGGGGTCAACTTTTTCTTTGGTGGAAATATAGATCGGGCACTTCTCTTTAACTTCACAAAAAAACAAGATTGTGCGGAAGGGGAGGGGAGTTCTCTAATAAATTTGGGCTAGAGTCAGTGAATAAGAGAGGATGAAGTCGTCTCCTTCTTCATGGGAAAGAAGGAGGCTATTTATAGCTAGCCCCCCAAATCCCACCATTATCACACATTTTCTGTGTGGCCCGGAAGTCCCGGAAGTTTCGGGCAGGTTTCACGACTTCTGGACACCCCGGAAGTTGGTTGAGCCCTACCCAGGAAGTTCTGGGCAGGTTCCAAAATTTCCAGAAGGTTTGCAATTGAGTTCCACGGAACACAGCTAGAACCTACCTTGGAAGTTCTGGGCTATCCAGAACAATGGGACGTTAGTGAATTTGAAGAGTCGCTCTAATTCTCCAAGGCGCCCCCTCTTAATAGTGACACTACTAGGGAAAAGGCTATACACAGGATCTTACCAGCAGCGCGTTTTAAAATAAGGCGCTGCTGCAATGTAGCAGTAGCGCGCTCCATCAGAACTCGCTGCTGAAATAAAAGTATCAGTAGCATGCCTCCACTAAGCTGTGCTACTACTATAATTCCCACGACCCCGCCGTGAAGCTAGTTATAGCAGCAGCGCGTTAATTCAAAGTGCTCTACTGCTAGGTAGTTTAGCAGTAGCAGCTTTACCTACAGCGCGCTACTGCTAAAACTAGTTATCTCCCACCACCTATGCTCTGCTCTATCCGATCCACACACTCACACTCACACTCACCCGATCTCCCCCTCAACCCCCCCCCCCCTGCCGGTCTTCCCCCGCCGGCCGCCGTCACCTACCCATCCTCCCTCTGTGCCGCCGTCACCTCCTCCTCCTCGTTGGACTCAGTACCGCCCTCCTCCTCCGTCCTTCCTCGACTCGCCGCCGGCCGGCCCCTCCTCGCTCCTCCCTTCCTTCTCCGTCCTACTCTCTCCTCCCTCCTCCAGTCGCCCCTCCTTCTCCCTCCTCCCTCATCCATCCACAACCCCTCCTTCCTGCTACATTTTGATTTAGTAGGCTAGTTCGTATGCAACATTTTGATTTAGTTGATTTAGTAGGATAGTTGATTTAGAACATTTTGATTTAGTTGATTTAGTAGGCAAGTTGATCTAGTAGGCTAGTTGAGTTAGTTGATCTATAGAACATTTTGATTTAGTTGATTTAGTAGGCAAGTTGATTTAATAGGCTAGTTGATTTATAGAACATTTTGATTTAGTTGATTTAGTATGCTAGTTGATAGCTGTGAAGATTTGGCACCACCTAGCTAGATATTAGGATTATAATTGTCCATCAAATTGCTTCTCGCGGAAGAAGAATCAAATTGCTTCTCGCGGAAGATTTGGCATTTGCCTGCTAGCAGTTGGTTCTATTCTAGAAGGTGTTAGTAAGCTATGAAAATATAACTGAAGAAGAACCAAAAAAATCACATGCTACTGTTTTTCTTTCGTGTGAAGTGGATTGTTAATCCTTTGCTCATATTGCTTTAGGAAAATGGCGCCGCCACCATCACCACCATGTCGATTGTGCAAGTCAAGGTGCACCAGCAGCCTTGCAACTGGCAAGCTATTCGACATCTACTTCCAGCCGAGTTTTCGTCATGCGGCGGTAAGAAATTATATGAAATGTAACAACTATTTTATTTGTAGTGTTGGCATTACTGCATTGTGTCATTTTGCTTTTTTTACACAGATTGTCCCATGCAATGTGAGGTTGAAATTCAACAAGCTGACAGGAGATACTGTGACATTTGAGGCTCCTGGGGGCCATACACTATGGAGGTCGAGAAAGGACGCAATATGTCGCAGATTGGGGGAGATGGATGGGCCCATTTCCACGCCCGCATGTGTCTTACTGGTGGTGAGTTGATCAGCTTCTCCTTTAGAGCAGAAAGACCCAAGCTGGCTATCATTTATATCAACCTGGTGGAAGATGATGAAGATGACGAAGATAATGAGGACCCACTCGATGAAGATGATCAGGACCCACTTCATGAAGCCATCGTAGCTCAAAGAATGAGGCTGAGCGAGGAGGAGGTGTGCAACCTATGGGACATAATTCCGCCACGTGCTGACTTTGTCGGGGTGCCATTCGTGACCCGCCTGACAAGTACCATGGTCGATCGACATGATATGGTATGTTATACTTACAAATGCAAATTACCCGATGATATGCTTAGTGTAGAGTCCAATGATATGTTGTGTGGAATCTAGTCGATGATATGCTTTAGTGTAGAGTTCGATCACATGCTTATTAGTGTAGGATCTAAGGAACTATTAAGAGTGTAGATAATCCATATATACTTATTTGCAAGAGTATGTGTGAGGCTATTTATTAATTGATATGTTTTTCTTATTCAGAAATTGGCAAAGAGCCTATCTATGAGTTATGGTATCGAGCCTGATGAAGAAGGCTCAGCTGGACTACGCCTTACCGCAAGGGGCTCCGTCACAACCTGTACTTACCGCGTGGACACAGACGGTCGCACACACTTAAACTCGGTTGGGTGGAAGAGATTCCTCGATGGCAAGAATCTTCATGTTGGACAGGCCATCCTAATTACTATCAGGAACACCAACCGCCCAGGCTTGAAGATGATGATCGTCTTTGATATCATCTAGAACTACATATGTGTGTGTGGCTATATCATCTAGAACTACATATGATGATCGTCGTCGATATCATCTAGAACTACATATGATGATCGTTGTCGATATCATCTAGAACTACATATGATGATCATCGTCGATATCACCTAGTACTGCTTGAGGATGCATGTTGAATATATATGAAATTGTTATCTAGTACTCCCTCCATTCCAAATTACTCATCTTTGTTTGAACTAAAACCACGACGAGTAATTTGGAACGGAGGGAGTACTACCTAGTACCTATAATGCTTTATGAAATTGATATCTAGTAGTACCTAGTATCTGGAAACTGCAGTTTATTGAAACCGAAACGGGGTAGGAAGGGGGAAATGATGAAAGATATAGCAGTAGCGAGGGGCTAGGAAACCGCTACAGCTAACTAATAGTAGCGCGTTCCAGAAAAGCGCTGCTGATATAGTCAACAGTAGTAGCACGGGTGCGGACCGCGCTACTACTAACAGTTAGCTGTAGCGCCGTAGTAGTGTAGCGATCAGACCTCAAACAATCTAATCTCTGTGCATCAGTGTCATCCCTGGATCGGTAATGCTGACACGCACAGTACTTGAAGAATTTATAACAGAGTAGCAATCACACACTTATTAAATCGAATGTCTCAAAAGAGAACTTATTACAATAAATATGGCTTAAGGCCATCTAAATATGATAACAGCGAAGGCTTGGAAGATAAAGTGAGTCCATCAACTCCAACGGCATCACTGAGTGAAAGATCACGACCTAAGGCACCTTCATTAAACCCAACAAATTGAGCGTCATCATTAAACCCAACAAATTAAATTAAGTAACATGATGAGATTCACATGATAATCCAAGTACTAGATACTCAAAACATCCATAACCGGGGACACGGCTAACCATGATTAGTTCATACACTCTGCAGAGGTTTGCACACTTTTCCCCACAAGACTCGATCTCCTCCGTTGGATTTCTCGCACTACATGGTGTTTGAGAAACCGAGACACAGTCTTTCAGAAGCGTTAGCACCTTACGACGGGTAGACCGTTACACCTACTTTCCCCTACATCTGCTAGTCTACCACTGTAAGAGTTCACACGACTTAATCAACTATGCTAGAGCCCATAGTAGCTTCTGGCTGCACACGGAAGTTTCTAGCATGAATAATCTCATGATCCCTTTGAGTCTGGGTGGCAGTCCATAGGAGAATCACACGGTACCCCGGGATTTCCAAAAAAAAACAGGCAATCACTAGGTTCCCCAGGTGCCTCAATCCACCCAGATGTGTATTTAAGTTGCCACCTTAAGTTGAACCATTAATTAACAATACTCACATTTGTCATGGATACACTCACCCAATCCACTTCTACTAGCATAGCATAACAATATAAGCAAACGTAGAAGTAACTCCCAAAGGTTTGATAATAAACAGGACATAGGTACTACCTTATCTACTTCCCAAAACCCACATATTAATCAGATCCTAACCATGCAATTGTTTGAGGATTTATCTAATTCAATAAAACCGGGTAGTAAAGAGGTATGATCAAAGTGTTACTTGCCTTGCTGATGACCTGTGAAACCTAGAGATTCGAAGTAGCAAGCGGTGCACTCCGGGTACTCTATCGCAAACAAACAAGCATACAATAAGCACACATCTAATGCATGGGTAAAACTCAAATAAGAGATCTAACCAGAAAGTTCAACTTAAGAACTCCGGTTTGCAAAAAGAACCAAATCAAACGAAGCAACGAAACTCAAACGGCGAAAGAAATGAGCTTCGTTTACTAATATTGACCTAAGTCAAATTTTACAGTAGCAAAAACTTGATTGAGTTGGTCAAACGGAAAGAGGGTTTCGATACGAAACTCCAGGCGCTTGAATCGCCTGATTCCGATAAGCGAGCGAAAAGTTATACTAAAACGAAAATCGGATCAGAAATCACGATTGGAAATAATCGCGAAAAACCCGAAAAAAAGAAAAATGGACGAACAGGATAACAAACGAACGTTCACTATTTGCGGCTAAATGGTGAAAACCGTTCGTTAAAACGAACGTACGAACGAGCATTCTTTAAATAAACTAAACCGATGAACCGAAAAAAAATCGGATCTAGGGTCTTTTTAGAAAAAATGAACGGTTTTATATAAAAAACGGCGGAGGCTACCTCGGGTCCGGCGGGATTCCGGCGACGCGGCGGATCGGGCGGCGGGGCGGCGGACGGCGGCATCGGCGGGGCGGCGGCGGCAGCGGCGGAGGCGACGGTGGCTAGGGTTAGGGCGCGGGTGGGCTGGCAGGGGCGGTGTGGGCTTGGGGGCAGGGGGCCCGGCTTATAAAGCCCCCCCGGGTGGAGTCCCACTCGGGTACGGCCCGGAGTCGGTTTGATTTTTTTTTAAAAATAATTCCGATGTGCAGAAAAAGAAAGAAAAGAAATACTAAACGGACTCCAAAAATTCTGAAATAAATTTTCCCCATCCTCTGAAAAAAAGCCGGACAAGATGAACATTTATTTGGGCCTGAAATGCAATTTTGAAAAACCCGCATTTTTCCTAATTCAAATAAAATAGCAATAAAATCCCAAAATAAAATCTTATTTGATTTTAATATTAAACCTCCAATATTTCTTTATTTTGGGAAAGTCATTTTATTCCCTCTCTCTTATTTTTATAAAAGAAATATATCAAGATAAAATAATTAAAATCAAATGATCCTCTTTTCAAAATTTGAGAAAACTCAAATATGAAAATAACGAAATCCCCAACTCTCTCCGTGGGTCCTTGAGTTGCGTATAATTTCTAGGATCAAAGCAAAATGCAATAAAATATGATATGCAATGATGATCTAATGTATAACATTCCAAATTGAAAATTTGGGATGTTACAAACCTACCCCCCTTAAGATGAATCTCGCCCTTGAGATTCAGGTTGGCTAGAAAATAGGTGAGGGTGGTCCTTCCGTAGGTCTTCCTCTCGCTCCCAGGTGGCTTCATCCTTGGTATGGTGGCTCCACTGAACTTTGCAGAACTTGATAACCTTACTGCGTGTGACTCAGCTGGCAAACTCGAGAATCTTGACTGGTTTCTCCTCATAGGTCAAATCACTATCCAAGTGAATCGCTTCAAGTGGCACCGTATCTCTCAGAGGTATATCGGCCATCTCTGTGTGGCACTTCTTCAACTGGGAAACGTGGAACACATCATGAACTGCTGACAATCCTTTGGGCAATTCCAACTTGTAAGCAACTTCTCCCATACGTTCCAAAACTTTGTATGCTCCCACAAAACGTGGTGCTAACTTTCCCTTAACTCCAAAACGCTTAACTCCTCGAAGTGGGGACACGCGAAGATAAACTCTGTCTCCGACTTCGTAAACTGTCTCCTTGCGTTTAGAATCCACATAGCTCTTCTGCCTGGACTGGGCTACCTTGAGTCTATCGCGAATCAGCTTAACCTTCTCTTCAGACTCTTTAATCAAATCTGGCCCAAACAACTGACGGTCTCCAACTTCATCCCACAACAACGGCATTCTGCACCTCCTTCCGTACAAGGCTTCAAAAGGGGCCATCTTCAAACTGGATTGATAACTGTTGTTATAAGAAAACTCTGCATAAGGTAAATTGTCGTCCCAACTAGATCCATAATATAGCACACAAGCTCTCAACATGTCCTCCAGAATCTGATTGACTCTCTTGGTCTGTCCATCTGTCTGTGGATGAAAGGCTGTACTGAACTCTAGCCTGCTGCCAAAGTTTCGTGCAACTGATTCCAGAACTTTGAGGTAAACTGGGTTCCTCTATCTGATACAATGGTCATCGGAACTCCATGCAAACATACGATCCTGGTCATGTATATCTTTGCCAACTTAGCACTGGTATAAGTAGTCTTCACTGGGATGAAATGAGCTACCTTCGTCAAACGATCAACTACAACCCATATCGAGTCATAGCCTGAACGAGTCCTGGGCAATCCTGTAATAAAATCCATGCCTAGCTTATCCCACTTCCATTCGGGTATCGATAATGGCGTAGCAATCTGGCTAGCTTCTGATGCTCAGCTTTTACTCTCGGACATACATCACAAACTGCTACATACTCCGCAATATCCTTCTTCATTCTGGTCCACAAGAAACTATCCTTCAAATCCAGATACATCTTGGTATTTCCTGGTTGAATCGAATACGGTGAATCACGGGCCTCTTGCAGAATCAACTTCCTGATCTCCGGGTCATTAGGCACATAAATGCGGTCCTCAAACCATATGGTATCGTGCTCATCCTCACGAAATCCCTTAGCTTTTCCTTTGCTCATCTTCTCCTTTATCCCGGCAATCTCCTTGTTGGTCTTCTGAGCTTCTCTGATCTTATCCATCAGCGTAGACTGAATCTCTAAAGCTGCTACATAGCCTCTCAGAACTATTTCCAAACATAGCTCGCAAAGATCCTCGGCTAACTCCTTTGGTAACTCTCCGGTCATTAGGGTGTTGACATGGCTCTTGTGGCTCAACGCATCGGCTACTACGTTAGCCTTTCCTGGGTGATAATGCAACCTCATATCATAATCCTTAATGAGCTCCAACCATCTCCTTTGCCTGAGATTCAACTCCTTCTGTGTGAAGATGTACTTCAAACTCTTGTTATCCGTGTACACCTCACAATGGTTTCCGATGAGAAAATGTCTCCATGTCTTCAATGCATGCACTACGGCTGCTAACTCCAGATCAAGTGTAGCATAATTAAACTCATGGGGCTTAAGTTGTCATGAGGCATACGAAACAACTCTTCCCTCCTGCATAAGCACTGCTCCAAGTCCTCGGCGAGAAGCGTAGCAATATACTTCATAATCCTTGCGCTGATCTGGCAGAATCAACACTGGTGATGTAACCAAACGTTTCTTCAACTCTTGGAAACTGGCCTCACATTCCTCAGTCCATTTGAACTTGGTGTCCTTCTTCAACAACTCCGTCATGGGTTTGGCAATCTTCGAGAAGTTCTCAATGAACCTCCGGTAGTATCCTACGAGTCCCAGAAAACTCCGGATCTCTCTAGCTGATTTGGGTGCTTCCCAATTTGTCACAGTGACAACTTTGGTGGGGTCTACTGCTATTCCTTCTCCAGATATAACATGTCCGAGGAATCCAACTTCCTTCACCCAAAACTCACACTTGCTGAATTTGGCATATAACTGATGTTCTCTGAGCTTCCCAAGTACCAAACGCAAATGCTCCTTATGCTCCTCTTCATTCTTCGAGTATACCAAAATATCATCAATGAACACCACGACGAACTTATCCAGAAACTCCATAAACACTTTGTTCATCATGTTCATGAAATAGGCAGGTGCGTTAGTCAGACCAAATGACATAACGGTATACTCATATAGCCCATACCTTGTGGTAAAATCTGTCTTGGGTATATCCTGCTCTCGAATCTTCAACTGGTGGTATCCTGATCGCAGATCGATCTTGGAAAATACCTTAGCTCCATGCAATTTGTCAAACAAATCATTGATCATTGGTAGTGGGTACTTGTTCTTGATTGTTACTTCATTCAATCCCCGATAATCAACAACCATCCTTAATGATCCATCCTTCTTCTCCACTAGAAGCACCGACGATCCCCAAGGTGACGAACTTGGGTGAATATAGCCTTTATCCAGTAACTCCTTAATCTGCTTCTTAATTTCCTCCAAATTCTTTGCGGGCATCCTGTACGGTCTCTTAGATATTGGCCCTGTGCCTGGCAAAAGCTCAATCAAAAACTCAATTCTCTATCTGGTGGCATACCTGGCAACTCTTTTGGAAATACGTCAGGGAAATCCTTCACTACTGGTACTTCCTCCTATACAACTCCTGATAAGGAATTCACTTGAGTCCTCCTCGGCTCATGCCGGGATACATACTTAATCCTTCTTCCTTCTGGGGTGGTAAGCAAAATCGACTTACTGGCGCAATCGATGTTTCCTCCATACATCGATAGCCAATCCATACCCAGAATCACATCCAAACCTTGCGACTCCAAAATTATTAGATCCGAGGGGAAAACATGCCTATCTATGGTCAATGGCATCTGAAAACATCCTTGACTTGCCATATACTTCGCTCCTAGTGAGCTTACTAACATAGGTGTTCTAAGAACCTTGGTGGGCAATTTATACTTATCCACAAATCCCCTTGATATGTATGAATGTGATGCACCAGTATCAAAAAGAACGATTGCAGTAAATGACTTAACCAAAAACTTACCTATTACTGCATCTGGCTGGGCTTCAACCTCCTCCACGTTAACGTGGTTCACCTGTCCCCTATTGAAAGGGTTCGGCTTTTTCCCAGAGCTTCCATTGCCATTTCCATTCTTAGCTTCAGGACATTCATTGGCATAATGTCCAGTCTCCTGGCACTTGTAGCAAGTAACATGGCTCTGATACCATCTTGTAGCGATCAGACCTCAAACAGTCTGATCTCTGTGCATCAGTGTCATCCCTGGATCGGTAATGCTGACATGCACAGTACTTGAAGGATTTATAATAGAGTAGCAATCACACACTTATTACATCGAATGTCTCAAAAGAGAACTTATTACAATAAATATGGCTTAAGGCCATCTAAATATATAACAGCGGAAGGATTGGAAGATAAAGTGAGTCCATCAACTCCGACGGCATCACTGAGTGAAAGATCATGACCTAAGGCACCTTACTCGTCGTCTGAAAAGTCTGTAACATGAACGTTGCAGCCCAAAAACGGGTCAGCACATGGAATATGCTGGCAATGTAACACATAGAGAGTAATGAACAGAATAATGCTATCACTACATGCATATATGGATGGTGGAAAGCTCTATGGTTACAGTTTTGCATAAAGCCAATTTTCCCTACGACAAAGGAATAAATTTTATTTAACTATCATGGTGGTTGTTAAACATTGAGAAGGTTCATCCAACTCAATCCCAATTAAGCATCATCATTAAACCCAACAAATTAAATTAAGTAACATGATGAGATTCACATGATAATCCAAGTACTAGATACTCAAAACGTCCATAACCGGGGACACGGCTAACCATGATTAGTTCATACACTCTGCAGAGGTTTGCGCACTTTTCCCCACAAGACTCGATCTCCTCCGTTGGATTTCTCGTACTACATGGTGTTTGAGAAACGGATGACCAAGACACAGTCTCAGAAGCGTTAGCACCTTACGACGGGTAGACCGTTACACCTACTTTCCCCTACATCTGCTAGTCTACCACTGTAAGAGTTCACACGACTTAATCAACTATGCTAGAGCCCATAGTAGCTTCTGGCTGCACACGGAAGTTTCTAGCATGAATAATCTCATGATCCCTTTGAGCCTGGGTGGCAGTCCATAGGAGAATCACATGGTACCCCGGGATTTCCGAAAAAACAGGCAATCACTGGGTTCCCCAGGTGCCTCAATCCACCCAGATGTGTATTTAAGTTGCCACCTTAAGTTGAACCATTAATTAACAATACTCACATCTGTCATGGATACACTCACCCAATCCACGTCTACTAGCATAGCATAGCAATATAAGCAAACGTAGAAGTAACTCCCAAAGGTTTGATAATAAACAGGACATAGGTACTACCTCATCTACTTCCCAAAACGCACATATTAATTAGATCCTAACCATGTAATTGTTTGAGGATTGATCTAATGCAATAAAATTGGGTAGTAAAGAGGTATGATCAAAGTGTTACTTGCCTTGCCGATGATCCGTGAAACCTAGAGATTTGAAGTAGCAAGCGGCGCACTCCGGGTACTCTATCGCAAACAAACAAGCATACAATAAGCACATATCTAATGCACGGGTAAAACTCAAATAAGATATCTAACCAGAAAGTTCAACTTAAGAATTCCGGTTTGCAAAAAGAATCAAATCAAACGAAGCAACGGAACTCAAACGGCAAAAGAAACAAGCTTCGTTTACTAATCTTGACCTAAGTCAAATTTTACAGTAGAAAAAACTTGTTTGAGTTGGTTAAACGGAAAGAGGGTTTCGAGACGAAACTATAGGCGCTTGAATCGCCTGATTCCGATAAACGAGTGAAAAGTTATACTAAAACGAAAATCGGATCAGAAATCACGATCGGAAATAATCGCGAAAAACCCGAAAAAAAGAAAAACGGACGAACAGGCTAACGAACGAACGTTCGCTGACTGCGGCTAAACGGTAAAAACCGTTCGTCAAAACGAACGTACGAACGAGCGTTCGTTAAATAAACTAAACCGAGAAAAAACCGACGAACCGAAAAAAAATCGGATCTAGGGTTTTAAAAAAAACTAACGGTTTTATATAAAAAAACCGGCGGCAGCTACCTCGGGTCCGGCGGGATTCCGGCGAGGCGGCGGGGCGGCGGATCGGGCGGCGGCGGGGCGACGACGGCGTCGGCGGCGCGGGGCGGCGGCGGCGGCTAGGGTTAGGGCGCGGGTGGGCTGGCGGCGGCGGTGTGGGCTTCGGGGCAGGGGGGCCCGGCTTATAAAGCCCCCCCGGGCGGAGTCCCGCTCGGGTACGGCCCAGAGTCGGTTTGATTTTTTTTTAAAATAATTCCGACGTGCAGAAAAAGAAAGAAAAGAAATACAAAACGGACTCCAAAAATTCCGAAATAAATTTTCGCCGTCCTCTAAAAAAAGGCGGACAAAATGAACATTTATTTGGGCCTAAAATGAAATTTGGAAAAATGCGCATTTTTCCTAATTCAAATAAAATAGCAATAAAATCCCAAAATAAAATCTTATTTGATTTTAATATTAAACCTCCAATATTTCTTTATTTTGGGAAAGTCATTTTATTCACTCTCTCTTATTTTTGTAAAAGAAATATACGAAGATAAAATAATTAAAATCAAATGATCCTCTTTTCAAAATTTGAGAATTCAGATATGACAATAACGAAATCCCCAACTCTCTCCGTGGGTCCTTAAGTTGCGTAGAATTTCTAGGATCAAACCAAAATGCAATAAAATATGATATGCAATGTGTTGGGAAACGTAGTAATTTCAAAAAATTTCCTACGCACACGCAAGATCATGGTGATGCATAGCAACGAGAGGGGAGAGTGTTGTCCACGTACCCTCGTAGACCGTAAGCGGAAGCGTTATGACAACGCAGTTGATGTAGTCGTACGTCTTCACGATTCAACCGATCGAAGTACCGAACGTACATCACCTCCGAGTTCAGCACACGTTCAGCTCGATGACGATCTCCGGACTCCGATCCAGCAGGGTGTCGGGGATGAGTTCCGTCAGCACGACGGCGTGGTGACGATGATGATGTTCTACCGACGCAGGGCTTCGCCTAAGCACCGCAACGATATGACCGAGGTGGAATATGGTGGAGGGGGGCGCACACGGCTAAGGAACGATCACGAAGATCAACTTGTGTATCTAGAGGTGCCCCTGCCCCCGTATATAAAGGAGCAAGGGGGGAGGCCGGCCAGCCCTAGGGGGCACGCCAAGGAGGGGGCAGTCCTCCTCCTAGTGGGAGTAGGACTCCCCTTTTCTAGTCCAACTAGGAAGGAGGAAGGGGGATGGAAAGAGAGGGAGAGGGAGAGGGAAAGAGGGGCCACGCCCCCTCCCCTAGTCCAATTCGGACTCCCCATGGGGGGGGGCGCCACCTCCTGGGCTTCTGCCCTCTCTCTCCCCTCAGGCCCACTAAGGCCCAATACTTACCCGGGGGGTTCCGGTAACCCCTCCGGCACTCCGGTTTTCTCCGAAATCACCCGGAACACTTCCGGTGTTCGAATATAGTCGTCCAATATATCAATCTTTATGTCTCAACCATTTCGAGACTCCTCGTCATGTCCGTGATCACATCCGGGACTCCGAACAACCTTCGGTACATCAAAACTTATAAACTCATAATAAAACTGTCATCGTAACGTTAAGCGTGCGGACCCTACGGGTTCGAGAACTATGTAGACATGACCTAGAACTGTTTCCGGTCAATAACCAATAGCGGAACCTGGATGCTCATATTGGCTCCTACATATTCTACGAAGATCTTTATCGGTCAAACCGCATAACAACATATGTTGTTCCCTTTGTCATCGATATGTTAATTGCCCAAGATTCGATTGTCGGTATCCAATACCTAGTTCAATCTCGTTACCGGCAAATCTCTTTACTCGTTACGTAATGCATCATTCCGTAACTAATTCATTAGCTACATTGCTTGCAAGGCTTATAGTGATGTGCATTACCGAGAGGGCCCAGAGATACCTCTCCGACAATCGGAGTGACAAATCCTAATCTCGAAATACGCCAACTCAACATGTACCTTCGGAGACACCTGTAAAGCTCCTTTATAATCACCCAGTTACGTTGTGACGTTTGGTAGCACACAAAGTGTTCCTTCGGTAAACGGGAGTTGCATAATCTCATAGTTGTAGGAACTTTGTGTAAGTCATGAAGAAAGCAATAGCAACATACTAAACAATCAAATGCTAGGCTAACGGAATGGGTCAAGTCAATCACATCATTCTCCTAATGATGTGATCCCATTAATCAAATGACAACACATGTCTATGGTTAGAAAACATAACCATCTTTGATTAATGAGCTAGTCAAGTAGAGGCACACTAATGACATTATGTTTGTCTATGTATTCACACATGTATCATGTTTCCGGGTAATACAATTCTAGCATGAATAATAAACATTTATCATGATATGAGGAAATAAATAATAACTTTATTATTGCCTCTAGGGCATATTTCCTTCACAATGATGATCTAATGTATAACATTTCAAATTGAAAATTTGGGATGTTATAAGTAATAGCGCGGCTGCCCGCGCTGCTGCTGGCCTCAAAACCCGCGCTACTACTAGGGTTTTCCCTAGTAGTGTGAGGTCGCCCTAATGACTCAAAATGAAATATAGAGGCCATCATCAAACGCTCATTTTTCTTTTTTTGAAGTGCGCCCGAGGAGGGGGGAGGGTCTAACCATGCATGTTTTTCTTTATGATCAGACGACGTTGCTTATAAACTCAAGCATGTGATTAGAACACAAATTATGTAGTCGTTAACACTAAAAAAATAAGGGGCACCTATTTGGGGGCTAGAGGTTCTGAGATACGTCCGAGCAACCTTTGTATTTTCTAGAAAATTATGACATGACATGTGTGTCTTGTCCTGAGGTTTTGGGGTGGCTCTGGGCAACCTCTCGGATGCCCAAAGAGTTGCAACGTCTGACCAGGAGGCTTCAAGGCCTTTTGTCTCCTCCATAGCATTGCCTTGGGACACTTGCCTTGGGACTCCTTATCCAACTCCTCGCTCCTTGCCTTGGCTTTCTCCCAATATATTTTCGACGCTCATTCCTTCGTACCTAAGCACACATATAGTTTTAGATTGAGGTGGTAGCCATGTCTAATTCAAATGCATATGAAGCTCGAAGAGGAGTGAAGTCAGCTCAGTTTGTATGGCGCATGCATGTGTCCTTGTCATGTGTCCGCTAGGAGTTTGAGGACTTGGGGGTGAGCCATGAGGGCATGCACAATGCATAGCCTCAAGGTGATGCCTCGCATGTCATGTAGGATCGGATATAACGTAAAGTAGGTTCGGATAGGGAAGCGGGATCCTCTCCAGGAGGCGGGTGCTTGAAGAAAAAAAGTGTGGTCCAATGACAAAAGCTGAAAGGGTTGGAGTGAAAAGTAGAGATGCATGTGTACTAGAGTCTTTATTTTTTATTTCTGAATGAGGCCCACTAGTGATAGCTTGCATTGGAGAGAAAAAATTTATGTAGATGCTTCAAATTACTTTTTGTCATGGGGCATATGTATCCATATGCCACCGTTGTACATGCCCTGAGATGCCCCACGTCAGAGAAGGATATGTTGCGAGGGAGATGACGGGATGTATCTAGATTTAAGACAAGAATTTTGGGACGGGGGGAGTAGATGGAAGGAGGAGGGATGGAGGGAGAAGAAAGCAAAGCCAAAGCCAAAGCCACGGCCACGGGGTCCCCAGCGGAAGGTAACGGTGAGGTGAATCGACCTGGCAGGTGGGGCTTGCGAGCAAGTGTGTTGAGTAGCTTTGCCGGGGTGGCACTTTCACCGTCTAGAGCGCGCTTCCTCCTCCCTCCCCGCCTCCACATTTCGAAACCCGAATCCCAAAACCCTCGTCCGCCGCTCCACCCACTCCGGCAGCGGCCGCCACCCGTCACGATGAATCACGGGGACCCTGGACACCGCTGTAGGTGTTCCCATGGACCGCGGTGTGCCGGTGCGCCGCCCCAGGAAGGCCTCGCGGCGGCGGCCCTGGACACCCGTGTGCGGCCCCTCCCCATGGGCGCCGAGGCGGAGTCCATGCTGCGGCAGATCGGCGCGTACACGCCCAACCTCGACGGGCACACGGTGACCCTCCTCTCCTGCGTCCACTCCGTCCTCCCTCCTCCGCCCCTCGTCTCCAACCACGCCGCCCTCTCCACCCTCCTCCCCCCGCCCCAGGACGGCGGCGACGACCGCATCAGCGACCTCCCCGACACGCTCCTCAGCAACATCGTCTCCCGCCGCCCCATCAAGGACGGCGCGCGCACCGCAGCGCTCTCCTGCCGCTGGCGCGGCGTCTGGCGCTCCGTGCCGCTCGTTCTCGTCGACTCCGACCTCCTCCCCGTCCGAACCGGCTCGAGCCTGCAGGTCGGACACGCGGACGCGCAGCGCGTCGCCTCCGCCGTCACCCGCATCCTCGACGCTCACCCGGGCCCCTTCCGCTGCGTCCACCTCATCTGCAGCTTCCTGGACAAGTGCCCGGACCTGCTCGCGCGCTGGCTCCAGCTCCTCGCCGTCAAGGGCGTTCAGGAACTCGTCCTCGTCAACCGCCCGTGGCCGCTCAACATGCGCATCCCTCCCACCTTCTTCGCCATGGCGACCCTCACCCGCCTGTACCTTGGCGTCTTCGAGTTCCCTGACACGAGGATCCTCCCGCGCGCCGCGTCATTCCCACACCTCCGCGAACTCGGCCTCTGCTGCGTGCAGATCCTGAGGAGGGAGGACATGGACTTCATCCTCGCCAGGAGCCCTGTGCTGGAAATCCTATGCATCCAAGTGAACATGCTGATGAAACACCTGATCCTCGTCAGCCGCAGCCTCCGTTGCGTGCAGATCATCGAAAGCATTGATCTGAGCATCGCACTGAAAGACGCTCCGAACCTCGAAAGGCTCATCATCTGGGCAGCAACGGTCCGCGATGGCGTGCCCAGGAGTGTCAAGATTGGCCATGCCCCTGCACTAAGCTTACTTGGCTATCTGGACCCGGAACGGCACAGCCTAGAGATCGGCAACACCGTCATCAAGGTGCATACAACACCTTCAACTTTGTGTTTTGTTCGATTCGCCAATGTAAATATGTGAAGTTGTCTCTGAAAAATGGAAATTTGGTGCATTGCAGGCTGGGACAACGGCGAGTCCGAGCACAATGGTCCCAAGCGTCAAGATCCTCGGCGTAAGAGTGTGCTTTGGAGTCCGCAACGTTGCAAAGATGCTGCCCAGCTTCCTCAGATGCTTTCCCAACGTGGAGAGGCTGCATCTTGAGGTGACACCACTATCACTTACTTTGGCATCAATTTCCATCTTTGTGCACTTGCAATCATCAATTTATATTGCTGACGATAATGCTTCCATCTAGAGTCTAAGTTGTAGCTTTTCTTTGCAGACATGATAAATCCCGAATCGGGGATTTGCCCATGGCAAATCAAACGTTTTTTATGGCAACTTAGTTGACGCGAGGATGGCAAGTTTAGTTGACAAGCACAACAATTTTCTGTCAAAAAACAAACTAAGGGCGGAATTGTCATGCTTACCAACTAAACTTGCCACCCCTTGCATACACAAATTGCCACAAAAAGTGTTTGATCTGCCATGGGCAAATCCCGAACGTTTGGGACTTATCGGCGTCCTTTCTTTGAGATGAGCTGAAGTTCTCACTGATTTACTTGACCAATCTGCAGTCCAACGAAACTTATGAGCCCACTGGCAAGCTCAACAACAAGTTCTGGCAGGAGGTTGGCGCTATCGAATGCGTGCAGTCACACATGAAGCTGATGGTCTTCTACGGCTTCCGAGGGGGCGGGGCGAGCTTTCCTTCCTCAAGTTCGTCCTGGAGAGCGCACAGGTGATGGCGAAGCTGGTGATCGTGTTCACCAAGGGGAGCTTCACCTCAATGGCAGAGGCCAGCTCCAAGGTGAAACCTCTGTTTGCTGCAAAATGGGCCAATAAAGACTGCTCACTGGTGCTCTTGGAGAGTGTGTTTCAAGCAGGGGAAGACAAGTGGTTGCTCAACTTCAAAGCAGGGTCTGATTTCTCTACAGGGGACCCATTCACGCGCACCGCTGCTCTTCGTGGCTGCAACTTTTAAGGAGAAGCCGGGTGTTTGCGGAAGATTGAAAAGATGTTTTGAGTTCTCTACCAGGTGAGCATGATTCCAGGGAAACAGATGGTTAGTGCTATGTTGCAGTCTACGTGCAAGGCACTGTTTTGGATCGTTGGCTTGTGTGTTTTTTTGTCAGAGTTCCTGGTTTTTATTTGCCTGGCGACCTTGAGATGTTGGTGCATAAGTGTTGCTCAAATGCAGTCTCTGTATGGTATATTTATTTTGCTTTGGCCTGACGTTGCTCATGTTAGAACTCACCATTTCTGCTGATTGTGTCACTGAATGCTAGCAGACAGAGATATATTCGTGAGCTATTTCATGCTTTCCATCGAATGTGTGTTCCATCTGATGTACCCTGGTTAATTGTGCCCGTCTGGAATGTTAAATTATCATCAGAACTCGTCTGGAATGTATTTGTCTGGAATGTTAAATTGTGTTCCGTACAAAAGTTAATACAAAGTTGAGTCATCTATTTTGGAACGGAGGTAGTAGTATTTGTCTATGCTGTTATGTGTTATGTGCACTAGGTATCATTTGCATCATACATGCTCTGTTCACATAACTAGGGATTCAGATGAATCGTGGATCGGAAACGACTTGTATTAGAATTGCCATCTATGGTAACATCTGAAAGGATCAAGCCAACATATCAGTGTACCCAAGTAAGTCTAAACTTGATGGGTGTCGCCAACCCCGAGATATGCAATGGTTGTTGGATTCGAGTACTAGGTAACAAATGAAAAATAAGCTCATTAGAAAAAATCTGCTGCAATTGAGAGCAAGATGAATCTACTACACCGATGAAGTAGAAATCATAAAAGTAATGAAATCTGAGGGTTAACATGATAGAACAATATCTGATATATTATGGAGAACAAGGCTGATATTACGAAGAATGACGCCTTTACACCGTGTTAGCCTGCCATGTGAGCCACTGAGACTACGAAACAGCAAACCCTTTTTCTTTTCTATGGTGCTAACTATATTGGTAATATATATGATGATCAGCATTGCTGCTACTGTGCAAAGGGATCGTTAGTTGTGTGCTTCAACGGGGATCTTTGCGGGGTTGGGTCTTGATGCCGCAGAGACCTTACAGGCGATGTTGGTGCTTTGGCTCACCATATTGCTGCCCTTCAAAGAACTCGTTCAAGAGTTTGTCCACCAGTTCGGGGCTGTACCTGATGTACTTCAGCGGATTCTTGCCGCTCCCAACAAGATTGCTGCATGGCAAAATTGGTAGCACAGTAGTTATTATTAAGTACTACCTCCGTCCCAAATTATAAGACGGTTTTTTAGGCTATTTTAGCCTACCAAAACATCTTATAATTTGGGACAGAGGAAGTATATCAGAACAGCTGAGATCATTCTAAGGTGAATGGAGTCCTGGAGAAGATAAAAAGTCTTGTTCTCCAAAGTATAGAGTTTTGGGGCCCACCCCGTCAGTCAACCATAAATGATGGGTGCTTTAGAGGACAGACAAAATAGAGCTAATTTTGTAATTCTGGAACTGCAATCATGTGCTATAGCTGACTAATCAATTCAATGGAAGCTAATGGGTGGAGTTCAGCACAACAACCAAAAATCAATAGGGGATCATGCAAAGTTATTGGTGCAGTGACGTACCCAAAACGTTTTATGAAAGATCGATAGGCTGGTAACAGAACCTCAGCTATAGCAAGCCTCAAGGATTCACGCAATTCTTGATCAGGTACAATCCATAGAGATTGCTTCGCATGAAGTTCTTCAAATTGCGTATTGAAAGCTTTAAACCTGCCATGGCAAAAGCCTGTAGTCTTAGGGCTAATGATTCTTCTATCATGATTATCCCAAGCAACAAACCAAACTGCCAAGGTACTGACCGTTCTTTGATCACAGCTCTTGAAACTCCGCTGCTGTTAAGGTCTGCTGGTGTCGACGAACCAGTGCTGCCTGGCGCACCTTGTACGGAAAGTGCCTGAAGAACCTGAAAGAAATAAAACAGAAGCAGTATTCAACTGTTAATTGATATGTCCAATCATGTAAATACAGCACGACAATGATGTTAATTACTGAAGCACAGGACATGGAAGAGAACATTGCCAAACAAAGATAGATACTAGCAACCATAGTAAAGCCATGGACAGGGGTGTGTGGAAGCTACCTATCCATGTGCCAGAACCATGAGTTGTGACTAAAGGCTTTGTTGTTGTTGTTGTTGTAAGACGACGTGTGTACTAGAGTTACAAAAGGAATCCACAGACATTGACTCTTACTATGGTTTGGCTTCACAAAAATTCCTATTGGGATGTAAGCAACTGAACTTGACACAAAAATGCAGGCAGGTGGAGCACAACGTTGATGTGTCTAGATTTTCAGGCCGATTCCAGCGCACCGGGCTGTGGTGACTGGTGAGAAAGTTATGGGGGTAGGGTTGAGAGAATAGAGAGGATATAGAACAGAAAATTGGAGAGAGTCATACATACTCAATTTAATACTCCCTCCATCCCATAATGTAAGACATTTTTTGACACTACGCTAGTGTCAAAAAACGCGTTACATTATGGGATGGAGTAGTAGAAGATATAAGGTCACTTATCCTTTCCTAATATGACAACACTTCCTAATGTGCAATAACTCCTAATTCTCCCTCAATTGTAATCCTAGTTCTGGCCAGACTCTTTTCCTGGCCGAATTCCTCCTCTACGGTATTATCTTGGATGCCAGATTTTGGAAGTCAATGCCGACGTTTTTTTTTTTTTGACAGAAAGACTGTAAGGGAACCCCTTACAGTATAATTGGTGCAACAAACCCAAATTGCAAGTACCGTGCCTTGAACCTGGGTGGGTGGGAAGGCATCAGCCCCTTCCTACCACTAGGCTATGCCTTAGTCTGCAATGCCGACGTTGACATAGTTGTTATGGTGTCCACAACAGTTATACTCTCATAAGTGCCAACAAACTGTGATATCTTAAACAGGTAACTCTCCATATTGCTTTCACATAAACTACCATTCTAATCGCAAAGGAATTACTAACAGCAAAGAGTTAAAAAGACTATCGTGGTAAGGAAAAGATATCCATACATGTAACATCATGCAGCCAAAAAGAAAGGGGATATGATGAGGGTTCGATGATCCACTAACCTTTGCCCAAGCAACACGTTTGTACTGATTGGCATTTTGCTGCACAATTCTACGGTGCCTCTGAATCCAGTCATCGCCAAGTATATCCTTTGCTTCTGATCTGTGGCAACACAAGAGATCACTAAGTGAGCAGATTGCCAGATTATTCTAGGATGCATTATCTATAGCAAAAAAAACAAGCATACCTGCGAACAGATCTAACCATATAGTGAACATTGTTCATAAGAAATAAGTGAGTTAGCGCAGGATCCTTATATTGTTTAGATTTTCCATCTAGGTTATTCTGTAGTGCTTGCATTATCCTCGTAGTAACAACAGCAAGCTGAGATTCTGTCTCACTACCAGTTTCGAATTCCTGAAACAGAAGCTTCAGCGTCGACTGATAACTGCTCATATGAAAATAACATTTGTTAGCGTGCTATTTGAATAACAGTAGCAGGAAGGCTACCAATAAATTAGTTTTTTCTTAGTTGTCAAATGAATAAACTAATAAAAAAACTAAATGCAAACCAAAGACATAGTAGAAAGTGAATATCCAAACTACTTTCTTGTTCACAACTCTGTATAGTTATCGACAGACTGCCTGCTACGATATTGGCAATGAAAATCGTTTCTAAGACCACTAGCAGACAGGCTTTATGCATACTTTCTCTTCAGTGGGGATGAAGTTCAGAATAATTCTTGAAGGATAATAAACATATTGCCCCAGAGTTAACTCATCATGGTCAGCATATCTTACTTAGATTTCGCGAAATTACTGTTCTACAGATGCATAAATTGACTACTAGATAAAGAGGGGAATACTTACTCAAATAGGAATTTAACATAATTAATCACATAGCTTGTCAGAGGATGCACAGTTCCATCTTGAACGATAGTCTTTGAAGCATCCTTTTCAACTGCCTCCTCAAAATCAGCGAAGGTTTCTTGAGCAGTTTGTGCCAAGCGCTTAGTCAAGCCCAATGCAGACTCTCTCATCTCAGAGCAAGCCTTTCCCTCGAAAACCACCTCAATCTGATAACAAGTTCAAACAAAGACCGCGCTGAAATTTGGTAGTGCTCACCAAAAGCATCATAGCATAAGTTGAAAAGAAAACAACAATGACAGGGAACCCCATAAATAAATCTGCAAGCAGAAGAAATTAAGCATTTGGGAAGGAAGGTACAGTAAATTGCTCCCAGAATACCTCCGGTTGAAGTTCACGCATTACTTCGTACATGTCTAGCAATACAAACAGCTTTTCAGGAGACCTTTTGCTTTTCGCAACAGCATCTCCAAAGCTGAGAAGAGTCACAACACTATTTGTTGCCATTTCTGCAAAACATTGGTCCTTGTTAAAGTTGCCACCCTCAAAAATCTGATCGCAGATTTTTCTTTCTCCAGCTAGTAGTAGTTTAACCTGTTCAAAAAGCATAATATATTAGGATGATTTTTTGTTTAAGTCCAAACTAGCACACACAATATTGACCTGTTCACAGAAGGGCCCTCACCGCAATACGCATAAACTGTATCCAGTTTCCAATCTTAGCCTCCAAAGCCTCCCATTGCATCTTTTGCACGTCATCTTTAGTAAGTTTTTCTACTCCCAGCTTCCGAAGGCTCGACTCTAGTGCTGAACCACGGGATTCTCTGAAGAAAGAGGATAAATTTAACTTGACTTTGCACAAGGTGTTAGTAACTCAGGAGTCAGGAGACACTGGACGGAAATTAAGAAAGGAAGTAGAAAAAGGAAATAGATTTGGATACCATAATCCAAACCTACCTGTAAATTTTGTAGCATGACTGTTGATTTCCAGCCTGAACCAACTGCTGAGCTATGTCATTCATGAGTGGCAGTATTCTTGGAGGAACTAGTGTCGGGGTCTTGTATACAGCAGTTTCCAAGCCTTTGGATGGATGGTCAGACTGGCTAGCATTCTCATCCTCGTCGTCTTTTGATGGCCGCAGAGACTTGGGTAGACAATCAAAGAGACGATCGGGCTCAATTGGTTTGCTGAAAGAACAGATAAACAATCGTAGACAACATTTTTTACTGACATAAGAAATGAACATGAATGTAGTTCTGGCATGAGTCTGCAATAAGAATGACTATCTTACCTGTACGTACTCATCAGCTGCTTAAATTCTTCTTCAATCTTCAGAGAAGACTTCGCTAACAGACCGTTGACGTGATTCAGAATTCCTTCACTGCTTCTGAAGTTCTTATTCGAGGAAAAGAAGCGGGAGATTCCTTTCAGCGTATCCACTGCCTCCAAGTAGCTCTCCAAATCCTCATGGGGACCTCTTAATATCGTTGCCTCGGCCTAAAGTTTGAAAGCAATGTTTACACAAAGTTAGTAAGTTCCCAAAAATCAAAGCCTTTTGCAAACAATCATATTCGCAATCAGCTCAGATAGCTATCATTTCCATTCCTTCTCTTTCTGCGAGAAATCGCTGTCATTTTGACATAACAAGATGATCTAGAAATGACAACTCTTGATAAGAGATGAAACAATCATCTACAGCGACCCAAATTAATGACCTAAAAGTGCCAAACTATATCACTCACTGGATCTTCCAAATCCAAAGAACAAAATGTACGAATGGTATTATCTTAATTAGGAATAAAGGAAAACCATATTTGTTTCATTGACGGCAGTGATGATTGAATTTAACATGGTAGTATACCCCACACAACGCATATTAAATACCGCAACAAATTTTAATCATTGCAACCACCAGGCGCTCATTCGGCACATTTCAATTCCCGAAAGATCCATAAGACGTCTTCCAAAAGAAAAAAGAAAGATTGTAACAAATTGACCACCACACATCCAGGTAAAATGTTTGAATTTTTGCGGTGGGTCGATGTTCATGTACCCGACGGGTGAGGTCGAACTGGGCGAGGATGGCTTCGCCGGCCTTGAGCGTCTTGTCGATGTTCTCGTGCGCCATCCGGATCGCGTGCGTCCTCACCTGCATTTCATTTCACCAGAGAAAAACGAACCAGGTCAGTGGAGCGGATGCGAAATCAAACGGGGACGACTGGAATGTGAAGGAGGAGGGGACGTGCGGGGGGACCTGGGTGGGGCGCATGGCGGCCTCGAGCGCGGAGAGGCGGTGGTCGAAGGAGCCGAGGATGGCGACCATGCCGTCCGTGTTCCCCTGGCTCTTGTGCAGCGAGTCGCGCAGCATGGTCGCCCGCCGCGTCAGCGCGTCCATCGTCCGCGGAAGCGCCGACACCGCCATCTTCCCTCCCCGAAGCCTCCTCCTCCTCGCGGATCACGCGGCGCGTCCCTCCGCGCTCCGAGGCCGGCCTGGGAGATCTCGAGCGGGAGACGGGAAATGCGCGCGCTTCGAGAAGGGGGTCCCCCGAACGCGCGCCGTCCCCGAGGGAGATCCTTCTGGAAGCCTCTGGAAGGGCCGCGGAGGCTTTGAGGTTGGCGGGAACGGTGGAGAGGCGCGATTCGGTGGGTGGGGTCGTCGGCGACGACGTGGTTGTGTCGCCGCGGGGAGGAGGAGGAGAAGAATGGTTCGAACGCCTCCCTCCGCTCCGAGATTCGGGCGCGTGTTGACCTGGACCACGCGGACGGCGGGGATGGGCTCGGTGCACGGAGTGGGTCCAGGGAGCGGTGGTTAGCGGGCGCCGGTCGTTCGGACGCACCGAGAGCCGTGGCGGTGTGGACCGGGTCCAGTCCACGGCGCGCGCTCCTTATCCCGTGCTGGATTTCATCGTTGGCTGCCCGCTACGGTAGTATTCCAAAATGAAACCTCGTGATTTGAATATTATCATTTTGCAGCAGGCTGCTTTCGGCCTCATTCGGTTTGAGGGATTTTCATTAAAAAAAATATATAGGGACAAGGGTTCCAGAGGAAAATTTCTTATATATGCAGTTGGTTTGTAGGAAATGTGTGCAAGAATTTCATAGGAATATTATTCATTTCCTATGTTTTTGAGGAAACTACACATCCACTCAAAGCTCATTTTATGCGTAGGAACAAAGCAATTCAATTCCTTAGGATGGCAAGTGACATCCTATTAAATTCCTATACTACTTCTAATTTTTATGTCTTGATTTCCTTCAAACCGAATGAGCCCTTCAAGGGCATATTTCTCACTGGAACCTGATGACAATGAGTACCAGCCTTTGCTTGTTTGTAGACTTGAAACGCAAAGACAGTTCAGGAGCTTCAAATTGGCAACGCTTGGAACTTCCGCTTTTGATATTTGTTTGTGATGGTGTTATGGTTTAGGGCAGTACTAGGCGCCGGTCGACCAACCCAAACTTTTGGGCGATCGCCGCGCGGCCATACGATTTAATCCGCACACACTGTTGGATCGCATCTCTCCTCCACCTCCACAACCGTTCCCCAATTCAATTTTTTTTTCGAAAATCTCATGGCAGTTGCAGGCCCACATGCGTAGCACGGTTGACCCCGTCTCTGCGGTCCGCGGCAGTCCTCTCCGGACACCGTCCACGCCTCCCATGTCGTACATCACCGAGGCTCGCCGTCGCCATTGCGCAATGTCGCTTGTTGAAGCATCTCTATTGTGGGTCGCTGCAAAACTCCTTCACCGGTCGCACTCAGAGTCTTGCCCCTAGTAGGTCGCCGTCTTCATTGATTGCAGCTCGTAGCCGTCGCATCCCGCCGCCAAAAAAGTAGTCGATGCAACTCTGCATCGAGTAAAACAAATGCTGGTTCCATCAAAACTGGGACATGGCTCCAGCGCGATGCAACCTCACATATGCATCAAAAACAAATGCCGCTTCCAGCAAAATTGGGACATGGTTCCAACACGATGCAACCTCACGTATGCATCAAAACAATGTCGGTTCCAGCAAAAATGGGACATGGTTCCAGAAAAAAAAATGATGCAGCCCAAAAAACTTCGGGTGGTGGGTTGAAGCAAAATCAAAAACCGCTTCCAACAAAAACAAACTCAGGTTCCAGCAAAAATGTCCTGAGCATCTGAGAGCTCTGCAGCCAGTGAAGCAAAAAAAATCTTAGTTCCAGCAAAACAACACATCGGATCCAGCAAAGAACAAAAATTCAGCAAAAAAAAAAGACGCATCAGAAAAATGGCCACCCCCTCTTGCAGCCCCCTCCCCCCAGTTGTCGGATGCAGCTCCGACGTACAAGGTTGTAGCTCCTCGCGTCAGACGATGTTGGATGCGACCCTCCTCGCCGCTGGATGCAGCTTCCTCCGCCAAGGCATCGACTTGTGGCACAACCAGGAGCTGGTTCCAGCAAATTGGGGCATTGGTTCTAGCAAAAACAAAGATGTTCAACAAAAATCGAATGGGGACGGTAGCAAAAAACAAAGGGGGTTGTAGCAAAACAGATGGGTGGATCCAGCAAAATAAAAACATGGTTCCAGCAAACTCCCTAGTTTCAGCACAAACATGTCGTCACCATGGCCGATTGCAGCTTGAACATGGCGACAACGTACCTTGGCTGATGTGGCCATGGAGAGGGCATGTAACCAGCTGTCGGCCAAGGAGGCGAGCACGCCCATGGCTGTGGACGGCCATGGAGGTGGGTGCATCTGGTACCGACGATCCACACACAATTCAAACAAGGCGCATCCAGCTGGCGGCAGCCATGGGCAACGAGCGTATTCGCTAGCTACAGGTAGATGGGGAGGAAGAAGCGACTGCATAGGTACTAGGAGGTGAGTGACGAAGGGATAAGGAAGAGAAGTTGCGGGTCGTGGGCGGTACCCGGGCCCCCAGCAGCCACACGTTTTTATCTCATGTGTATGATATCTGGCTGAACGAGATGCTTCCATCGATGATAGATCGAATGATGCGCGCTCAGCCCGTCGTAAACATTTACCTATGGTTTAGGGGTGTCTCACCTCTTTGGTTATCAGCCTAAGTAGATAGACCCAAGGTCCCCTAAGCCGGTTTTGCCCTGGTCCATCATGCCGGTCCATGGGCTCATTCGTAAGAAGATTTGAGAAGTCTTGCCATCGAAGACAAGGAAAACGGATACCTAGAGGGATCCTCCACCTATGTAGTCGACTGAGATCCTGTAAACACTAGGGCCCTGGTACTTATAAGTCGGATCGAGATAGTCGATACACCTGACATTTAGTTAGAATACCTCGATTGTCACATGTACTTTGTACACCCCTATTGAAAGTGCGTTATATCGACTAGAGGGGGGTGAATAGGCGATTTTTATAAATTTGTCACTGAGGAATTTCTAGATGAAGAAATTCCTAAGTAATGACACACTAGCAGCGGAATAAGTACTCAGGTATAAGCATAACAGAGCAACAACATAGTCATCATGATGAAATGAAAACAAGCACAGAGTACAAATAGCGTGAAAACATGATGAGCAGGCTGAAGACAATGTGACTGAAGAAATTGGATTGATGAAATAGAGAAAGTCTTTAGTCAAAGTCTTCATATAGTAATGATCAGGTTCATCAACACATGAATGAGGAAATGAAAGGGTTGAGGAAATAGAACCAGTTGGCTACTTGGCTTGGTGAAGATAATGATTTGGTATACCAACTCCAATTGATGTGACAGTTGTACGTCTGGTTGTAGCGGCTGAGAATTTAAACTCGAGGACGCACAGTCCTCACCGTATTCTCCTTGAGCTAAAGTCACACAGACCTCACCCAACACTCGTGGTAAGTCTTCACAGGTGACTTCCAAACCTTCACAGACTTGGTCACTCGGGGATCCACAATTCCTCTTGGATGCTCAGACCATGACGCCTAACTGTTTGGAGGATACATAGTTCTCTAAGGTAACAAGCATCGGTTCCACACAGGATCAATTTCTTCAGTGATGCTCAATCACTTTGGGTTTGTAGGTGTTTGGGTGTGGGATTTGGGTTTTTCTCACTTGATGATTTTCACTCAAATTCCTCAGAGGATGTGATGCTCTCAATGACAAGTGTCAGTTTCTCCCGGAGCAGCCAACTGTTGGAAATATGCCCTGGAGGCAATAATAAAAGTATTATTATATTTCTTTGTTCATGATAATTGTCTTTTATTCATGCTATAACTGTATTATCTGGAAATCATAATACACGTGTGAATACATAGACCTCAATATGTCCCTAGTGAGCCTCTAGTTGACTAGCTCGTTGTGATCAACAGATAGTCATGGTTTCCTGGCTATGGACATTGGATGTCGTTGATAACGGGATCGCATCATTAGGAGAATGATGTGATGGACAAGACCCAATCCTAAGCATAGCACAAAGGTCGTTTAGTTCGTTTGCTAGAGCTTTGCCAATGTCAAGTATCTCTTCCTTAGACCATGAGATCGTGTAACTCCCGGATACCGTAAGAGTGCTTTGGGTGTACCAAACGTCACAACGTAACTGGGTGACTATAAAGGTGCACTACAGGTATCTCCGAAAGTGTCTGTTGGGTTAACACGGATCGAGACTGGGATTTGTCACTCTGTATGACGGAGAGGTATCTCTGGGCCCACTCGGTAATGCATCATCATAATGAGCTCAAGGTGACCAAGGTGTTGGCCACGGGATCATGCATTACGGTACGAGTAAAGTGACTTGCCAGTAACGAGACTGAACAAGGTATTGGGATACCGACGATCGAGTCTCGGGCAAGTAACGTACTGATTGACAAAGGGAATTGTATACAGGGTTTGATCGAATCCTCGACATCGTGGTTCATCCGATGACAACATCGAGGAGCATGTGGGAGCCAACATGGGTATCCAGATCCCGCTGTTGGTTATTGACCTGAGAGCGTCTCGGTCATGTCTGCATGTCTCCCGAACCCGTAGGGTCTACACACTTAAGGTTCGGTGACGCTAGGGTTATTAGGAAGACTTGTATGTGACTACCGAATGTTGTTCGGAGTCCCGGATGAGATCCCGGACGTCACGAGGAGTTCCGGAAGGGTCCGGAGGTAAAGATTTATATATGGGAAGTTGTCAAATGGACACCGGGAAGTTTCGGGGTCATACCGGTATTGTACCGGGGCCACCGGAAGGGTTCCGGAGGTCCACCGGGTGGGGCCACCCCTCCCGGGGGACCACATGGGCTGCGTGGGGCAGGGAGCCAGCCCCTGGTGGGCTGGGCGCGCCTCCCCACCTAGGCCCATGCGGCTAGGGCAAGGGGAGGGGAAACCCTAAAGGGGGCGCCCCCCTGGCTTGGGGGGCAAGCCACCCCTCTTCCCCTCTCCCTTTGGCCGCCCCCCCCCCCCCCCCCCCCCAGGGTTTTCCCTAGAGGGCCGGCCCCCTTGCCCCCTTCCCCTATATATAGAGGGGTGAGGGGAGGGCTGCAACACACAAGCCAAGGCGCAGCCCCTCCCCTCCCCAACACCTCTCCTCCTCCGTACGTGCTTGGCGAAGCCCTGTCGGAGTACTGCTGCACCAACTGCACCGCGCCGTCGTGCTGCCGTTGGAGCAATCTTCCTCAACCTCTCCTTCCCCCTTGCTGGATCAAGAAGGAGGAGACGTCTCCCGTCCCATACGTGTGTTGAACGCGGAGGTGCTGTCCGTTCAGTACTTGGTCATCGGTGATCCGAATCACGTCGAGTACGACTCCATCATCACCATCCCCTTGCAAGCTTCCGCACGCGATCTACAAGTGGTATGTAGATGCAAACTCACTCCCTTGACTCGTTGCTTAGATGAACTCATAGATGGATCTTGGTGAAACCATAGGAAATTTTTTAATTTTCTGCAACGTTCCCCATCAGTGGCATCATGAGCCAGGTTTATGCGTAGTTCTCTTTGCACGTGTAGAACACAATTTTGTTGTGGGCGTGGATCTTGTCAACTTACTTGCCTCTACTAGTCTTTTCTTGCTTCAACGGTATTGTGGGATGAAGCGGCCCGGACCAACCTTACACGTACGCTTACGTGAGACCGGTTCCACCGATTGATATGCACTAGTTGCATAAGGTGGCTGGCGGGTGTCTGTCTCTCCCACTTTAGTTGGAGCGGATTCGATGAAAAGGGCCCTTATGAAGGGTAAATAGAAGTTGACAAAATCACGTTGTGGTTATTCGTAGGTAAGAAAACGTTCTTGCTAGAACCCAATTGCAGCCACGTAAAAGATGCAACAACAATTAGAGGACGTCTAACTTGTTTTTGCAGCGATTGATCATGTGATGTGATATGGCCAGAAGTTGTGATGAATGATGAATTTTGATGTATGAAATCATGTTCTTGTAATAGGATTCAAGACTTGCATGTCGATGAGTATGACAACCGGCAGGAGCCATAGGAGTTGTCTTTATTTTTTGTATGACCTGCGTGTCATTGAAGAACGCCATGTAAACTACTTTACTGCTAAACGCGTTAGCCATAGAAGTAGAAGTAGTCGTTGGCATGACAACTTCATGAAGACACGATGATGGAGATCATGATGATGGAGATCATGGTGTCAAGCCGGTGACAAGATGATCATGGAGCCCCGAAGATGGAGATCAATGGAGCTATATGATATTGGCCATATCATGTCACAACTATATAATTGCATGTGATGTTTATTATGTTTATGCATCTTGTTTACTTAGGACGATGGTAGTAAATAAGATGATCCCTTACAAAAATTTCAAGAAGTGTTCTCCCCTAACTGTGCACCGTTGCTACAGTTCGTCGCTTCTAAGCACCACGTGATGATCGGGTGTGATGGATTCTTACGTTCACATACAACGGGTGTAAGACAGTTTTACACAGCGAAAACACTTAGGGTTAACTTGACGAGCCTAGCATGTACAGACATGGCCTCAGAACACGGAGACCGAAAGGTCGAACACGAGTCGTATGGAAGATACGATCAACATGGAGATGTTCACCGACGATGACTAGTCCGTCTCACGTGATGATCGGACACGGGCTAGTCGACTCGGATCGTGTAACACTTAGATGACCAGAGGGATGTCTAATCTGAGTGGGAGTTCATAATTTGATTAGAACTTAATTATCATGAACTTAGTCTAAAACCTTTGCAAATATGTCTTGTAGATCAAATGGCCAACGCTCATGTCAACATGAACTTCAACGTGTTCCTAGAGAAAACCAAGCTGAAAGATGATGGCAGCAACTATACGGACTGGGTCCGGAACCTGAGGATCATCCTCATAGCTGCCAGGAAGCAATATGTCCTAGAAGGACCGCTAGGTGACGCTCCCGTCCCAGAGAACCAAGACATTATGAATGCTTGGCAAACTCGCGCTGATGATTACTCCCTCGTTCAGTGCGACATGCTTTACAACTTAGAACCGGGGCTCCAAAAGCATTTTGAGCATCACGGAGCATATGAGATGTTCGAAGAGCTGAAACTAGTTTTCCAAGCTCATGCCCGGGTCGAGAGATATGATGTCTCCGACAAGTTCTATAGTTGTAAGATGGAGGAAAACAGTTCTGTCAGTGAGCACATCCTGAAGATGTCTGGGTTGCACAACCGTATGACCCAGCTGAACATTAACCTCCCAGATGAGGCGGTCATTGACAGAATCCTCCAGTCGCTCCCACCAAGCTACAAGAGCTTTGTGATGAACTACAACATGCAGGGGATGGAAAAGACCATTCCTGAAGTGTTCTCAATGCTGAAGTCAGCAGAGGCTGAAATCAAGAAAGAACATCAAGTGTTGATGGCCAATAAGACCACTAAGTTCAAGAAGGGAAAGGGCAAGAAGAACTTCAAGAAGGACGGCAAAGATGTTGCCGCGCCCAGTAAGCCAGTTACCGGGAAGAAGTCGAAGAATGGACCCAAGCCTGAGACTGAGTGCTTTTATTGCAAGGGGAAGGGTCACTGGAAGCGGAACTGCCCCAAATACTTAGCGGATAAGAAGGCCGGCAACACCAAAGGTATATTTGATATACATGTAATTGATGTGTACCTTACCAGTACTCGTAGTAACTCCTGGGTATTTGATACCGGTGCCGTTGCGCATATTTGTAACTCATAGCAGGAGCTGCGGAATAAACGGGGACTGGCGAAGGACGAGGTGACGATGCGCGTCGGGAATGGTTCCAGAGTCGATGTGATCGCCGTCGGCATGCTGCCTCTACATTTACCTACGGGATTAGTTTTGAACCTTAATAATTGTTATTTAGTGCCAAGTTTGAGCATGAACATTGTATCTGGATCTCGTTTAATACGAGATGGCTACTCATTTAAGTCTGAGAATAATGGTTGTTCAATTTATATGAGAGATATGTTTTATGGTCATGCTCCGATGGTCAATGGTTTATTCTTAATGAATCTCGAGCGTAATATTACACATGTTCATAGTGTGGATGCCAAAAGATGTAAAGTTGATAACGATAGTCCCACATACTTGTGGCACTGCCGCCTTGGTCACATTGGTGTAAAGCGCATGAAGAAGCTCCATGCTGATGGACTTTTAGAGTCTCTTGATTATGAATCGTTTGACACATGCGAACCATGCCTCATGGGCAAAATGACCAAGACTCCGTTCTCCGGAACAATGGAGCGAGCAACCAACTTGTTGGAAATCATACATACCGATGTATGCGGTCCAATGAGCGTTGAGGCTCGCGGAGGATATCGTTATGTTCTCACTCTCACTGATGAGTTGAGTAGATATGGGTATGTTTACTTAATGAAATACAAGTCTGAAACCTTTGAAAAGTTCAAGGAATTTCAGAATGAGGTGGAGAATCAACGTGACCGAAAGATAAAGTTCCTACGATCAGATCGTGGAGGAGAATACTTAAGTCACGAATTTGGTACACACTTAAGGAAATGTGGAATCGTTTCACAACTCACGCCGCCTGGAACACCTCAGCGTAATGGTGTGTCCGAACATCGTAATCGCACTCTATTAGATATGGTGCGGTCTATGATGTCTCTTACCGATTTACCGCTATCATTTTGGGGATACGCTCTAGAGACAGCTACATTCACTTTAAATAGGGCACCGTCTAAATCTGTTGAGACGACACCGTATGAATTATGGTTTGGGAAGAAACCTAAGCTGTCGTTTCTAAAAGTTTGGGGATGCGATGCTTATGTCAAGAAACTTCAACCTGAAAAGCTCGAACCCAAGTCGGAAAAATACGTCTTCATAGGATACCCTAAGGAAACTGTCGGGTATACCTTCTACTTAAGATCCGAGGGCAAGATCTTTGTTGCCAAGAACGGATGCTTTCTGGAAAAAGAGTTTCTCTCGAAAGAAGTAAGTGGGAGGAAAGTAGAACTCGATGAAGTACTACCTCTCGAACGGGAAAGTGGTGCAGCGCAGGAAAATGTTCCTGTGATGCCCACACCAACTGAAGAGGAAAACAATGATAATGATCAAGGTACTTCGGATCAAGTTGCTACTGAACTTCATAGGTCCACAAGGACACGTTCCGCACCAGAGTGGTACGGCAACCCTGTCCTGGAAATCATGTTGTTAGACAACGGTGAACCTTCGAACTATGAAGAAGCGATGGCGGGCCCAGATTCCAACAAATGGCTTGAAGCCATGAAATCCGAGATAGAATCCATGTATGAAAACAAAGTATGGACTTTGACAGACTTGCCCGATGATCGGCGAGCGATAGAAAACAAATGGATTTTCAAGAAGAAGACGGACGCGGATGGAAATGTTACCATCTATAAAGCTCGGCTTGTCGCTAAGGGTTATCGACAAGTTCAAGGGATTGACTACGACGAGACATTCTCTCCCGTAGCGAAGCTAAAGTCCGTCCGAATCATGTTAGCAATTGTCGCATACTATGATTATGAGATATGGCAGATGGACGTCAAAACGGCATTCCTTAACGGGCATCTTAAGGAAGAACTGTATATGATGCAGCCGGAAGGTTTTGTCGATCCTAAGAACGCTAACAAAGTATGCAAGCTCCAGCGATCCATTTATGGGCTGGTGCAAGCATCTCGGAGTTGGAATATTCGCTTTGATGAGATGATCAAAGCGTTTGGGTTTATGCAGACTTATGGAGAAGCGTGCGTTTACAAGAAAGTGAGTGGGAGCTCTGTAGCATTTCTCATATTATATGTAGATGACATACTCTTGATGGGAAATAATATAGAATTTCTGGACAGCATTAAGGCCTACTTGAATAAATGTTTTTCAATGAAGGACCTTGGAGAAGCTGCTTATATATTAGGCATCAAGATCTATAGAGATAGATCGAGACGCCTCATAGGTCTTTCGCAAAGCACATACCTTGATAAGATTTTGAAAAGGTTCAAAATGGATCAGTCCAAGAAAGGGTTCTTGCCTATGTTACAAGGTGTGAGATTGAGCACGGCTCAGTCACCGACCACGGCAAAAGATAAAGAAGAGATGAGTGTCATCCCCTATGCTTCAGCCATAGGATCTATTATGTATGCCATGCTGTGTACCAGACCCGATGTAAACCTTGCCGTAAGTTTGGTAGCAAGATACCAAAGTAATCCCGGCAAGGAACACTGGACAGCGGTCAAGAATATCCTGAAGTACCTGAAAAGGACAAAGGACATGTTTCTCGTTTATGGAGGAGACGAAGAGCTTGTCATAAAGGGTTACGTCGACGCTAGCTTCGACTCAGATCTGGATGACTCTAAGTCACAAACCGGATACGTGTATATGTTGAATGGTGGATCAGTAAGCTGGTGCAGCTACAAGCAGAGCGTCGTGGCGGGATCTACGTGTGAAGCGGAGTACATGGCAGCCTCGGAGGCAGCGCATGAAGCAATTTGGGTGAAGGAGTTCATCACCGACCTAGGAGTCATACCCAATGCGTCGGGGCTAATCAAACTCTTCTGTGACAACACTGAAGCTATTGCCCTTGCCAAGGAGCCCAGGTTTCACAAGAAGACCAGGCACATCAAGCGTCGTTTCAACTCCATCCGTGAAAATGTTCAAGATGGAGACATAGAAATTTGCAAAGTACATACGGATCTGAATGTCGCAGATCCGTTGACTAAACCTCTCTCGCGAGCAAAACATGATCAACACCAGAACTCTATGGGTGTTCGATTCATCACAATGTAACTAGATTGGTGACTCTAGTGCAAGTGGGAGACTGTTAGAAATATGCCCTAGAGGCAATAATAAAAGTATTATTATATTTCTTTGTTCATGATAATTGTCTTTTATTCATGCTATAACTGTATTATCCGGAAATCATAATACACGGGTGAATACATAGACCTCAATATGTCCCTAGTGAGCCTCTAGTTGACTAGCTCGTTGTGATCAACAGATAGTCATGGTTTCCTGGCTATGGACATTGGATGTTGTTGATAACGGGATCGCATCATTAGGAGAATGATGTGATGGACAAGACCCAATCCTAAGCATAGCACAAAGGTCGTTTAGTTCGTTTGCTAGAGCTTTGCCAATGTCAAGTATCTCTTCCTTAGACCATGAGATCGTGTAACTCCCGGATACCGTAAGAGTGCTTTGGGTGTACCAAACGTCACAACGTAACTGGGTGACTATAAAGGTGCACTACAGGTATCTCCGAAAGTGTCTGTTGGGTTAACACGGATCGAGACTGGGATTTGTCACTCCGTATGACAGAGAGGTATCTCTGGGCCCACTCGGTAATGCATCATCATAATGAGCTCAAGGTGACCAAGGTGTTGGCCACGGGATCATGCATTACGGTACGAGTAAAGTGACTTGCCAGTAACGAGACTGAACAAGGTATTGGGATACCGACGATCGAGTCTCGGGCAAGTAACGTACCGATTGACAAAGGGAATTGTATACAGAGTTTGATCGAATCCTCGACATCGTGGTTCATCCGATGACAACATCGAGGAGCATGTGGGAGCCAACATGGGTATCCAGATCCCGCTGTTGGTTATTGACCTGAGAGCGTCTCGGTCATGTCTGCATGTCTCCCGAACCCGTAGGGTCTACACACTTAAGGTTCGGTGATGCTAGGGTTATTAGGAAGACTTGTATGTGACTACCGAATGTTGTTCGGAGTCCCGGATGAGATCCCGGACGTCACGAGGAGTTCCGGAAGGGTCCGGAGGTAAAGATTTATATATGGGAAGTTGTCAAACGGACACCGGGAAGTTTCGGGGTCATACCGGTATTGTACCGGGGCCACCGAAAGGGTTACGGAGGTCCACCGGGTGGGGCCACCCCTCCCGGGGGACCACATGGGATGCGTGGGGCAGGGAGCCAGCCCCTGGTGGGCTGGGTGCGCCTCCCCACCTAGGCCCATGCGGCTAGGGCAAGGGGAGGGGAAACCCTAAAGGGGGCGCCCCCCTAGCTTGGGAGGCAAGCCACCCCTCTTCCCCTCTCCCTTTGGCCGCCGCCCCCCCTAGGGTTTTCCCTAGAGGGCCGGCCCCCCTTGCCCCCTTCCCCTATATATAGAGGGGTGAGGGGAGGGCCGCAACACACAAGCCAAGGCGCAGCCCCTCCCCTCCCCAACACCTCTCCTCCTCCGTACGTGCTTGGCGAAGCCCTGTCGGAGTATTGCTGCACCAACTGCACCGCGCCGTTGTGCTGCCGTTGGAGCGATCTTCCTCAACCTCTCCTTCCCCCTTGCTGGATCAAGAAGGAGGAGACGTCTCCCGTCCCGTACGTGTGTTGAACGCGGAGGTGCTGTCCGTTCAGTACTTGGTCATCGGTGATCCGAATCACGTCGAGTACGACTCCATCATCACCATCCCCTTGCAAGCTTCCGCACGCGATCTACAAGTGGTATGTAGATGCAAACTCACTCCCTTGACTCGTTGCTTAGATGAACTCATAGATGGATCTTGGTGAAACCGTAGGAAATTTTTTAATTTTCTGCAACGTTCCCCATCACCAACCAGCTAGTGGTTGTAGGGAGCGGCTATTTATAGCCTAGGGAGCAGCCCAACATGATAAGACATAAATGCCCTTCAATTATATGACCATTAGGTGGATAGATATTTTGGGAAGTTGGCGCGTAGCACAACAACGGTCGGATATTTGAGGTTCAAATACCTTGGGGCATCATGTTCCTCACTGTGTAGGCAATCCGCACTAGCGAATTCCTAACTCCTCGGTCAGAACAAATTCCTCAGAGACCAGAAGATCTTCGACTCTGCCACTGAAGAAATTGACTGAACTGATATGAGATTTCCAATGGCTTCACTCAAAAGGATTGGGTAGGTGTAGGATTTTGAGATGAGTATCACTTGGAAACCAGTTTCCTTAGTATTACCTCGGCCCCCTTTAACAGTACGGTTTTTCCTATGACTCAAGAAAGAGAAAAAGAAACTATGAAAACAAAAGTCTTCACGCTTCATAATCCTCGCATGAATATTCAAGTCTTCAAGGTCACACCAGTTTCTTCACTTTCAAAATCTTCAGGAGAACCAAAGTCTTCAACTGAAGACATACATTTTTAGGGGTCGGCTATCATCGTAAATATCAAACTCCTCATCGACTTATAGAATCTGTGTACACTCACAAACATATTAGTCCCTTAACCTATAAGTCTTCAATACACCAAAATCACTAAGGGGCACTAGATGCACTTACACCTATACATCAATACAACATGAGCAGGAATAGGGTTTTTCCTTATAAGGAGTGTCTGAACCTGGTTATATTCCTCTCATGTGTTAGCAATTCCCCATAGGCATGGGAGATGTATGTGGTTGATGAGATTCACTTTGTGCCTATTTCATATGTCCTCATTTTTTTTAGAACGAAGGCTCGCGGTGAGCCCGGCTTTGAATTAACAAAGCCATCAACCAGCCAGGATTACAAACTCTAGAGTACAACCTCGACACAGAACCATAAAAAAGAAAACACGACAAGATACAATGGTGCCGGGAGCAGCTCACAAGCCAGACATACAACAAACTGGAAAAGGATCTACATGAAGCACCAAGCTTGAAGATGTCAAGGCCTCTTGCACGCGCGAAGCCTAGGAGAAGGGGGATGCCGGCGAAGGAGAGGAAGATCAGATGACCGAAGAGGCAGCCATAGCCACAACATCTGGGACCAGCCAGGAAGCACCACCATCCAGATCCATTGTCGAAGAAGGTCCCTGCCTCCTCGCCTGGCTCGAAAGGCGCCGAATCGTCGACAATGAACACGTTCACCCTAGAACCTGGATGAGTGGCACTGATGGCATCCACATTGTTGGGACTAGGCAGACGCGACCTGTCGTCGACTTCTCACCTAGAGCAGAGCAACACCGAAAACCAAAGACTCGGGCATTCAAGAGGAGAGCTGCCAGGATGAACTAAGGAGCAGCAGCCCAGGAACCCACCAGGGGGAGCACACCACCGCTGGAGATAACTGCTACCGCCGACACCCACCGCACACCTCACGGCGAAGACCAAATTCCCGCCTTGCTCCCAAAGCAGCGCCTTCAAGAAGGAAACGGCGCCAAGGGCATCGCCGCCGCCCAACATCGTTGGGGTTTTCACCCGGGAGGACAAGGGGAGGGGGTGGGCAAGGTATACCTGACCAGCACCTCCAAGAAGGTGCGCGGCGCCCGCGGGCGTCGCCCTGTCACAGCCAGCAAGGCGGCTAGGGATTTCTCCTGGCAAACTTCCCGTCCCCACTCCCACCCGGCGAAGAAACCAGCGTCCAGGACGGAGCCGGCCAGATCTCGGGGGAGGACTTGCGAATCCGCCGTAGAGGGTGGTAGGTGGCCAGATCTGGAGCCGCGGAGCCGAAGCCGCCGCCGCCACGCCCTGGCGCGCATCCACCGGCTGCCTCGCCGTCCACACGGCCGAGGGGCACTGGCCCGCACCTGCGCCACCATGCGCCGAGGATCCGGTGGCGCCAATCCCGCCGGGGCCGCCGCCCCGGGTCCCGAGGCCCCCCCGCGAGAGATGCAGAGCAGCAGGAGAGGCCCCGCCGCCACCATCATCAGCAGCACCCCGGGCGAAGTCGGCGGCTGACTTAGGCGGCGGCGAGGAGAGGGTTGGAGGGGGAGGAGACGGCAGCGGCGGGCTAGGTTTTCGTCCCTCGAGTCGCCCGAGAGGGCGACGCGAGGGAGAGAGGGAGCAACTGGAGTCGCTTTTGAATTCATATGTCCTCATTTGTGATAATAGTTCTATGATTGATGAGTAAGTTGTTTATCTGTGGTGAGCATAATGTGTGTTGTCCAATTTAAGGGCACATGCAACATGATCCGAAGACCTACACATGTAAAACATATTGTTTAGCGAATCCGTGACCTCCAGGTGATAGGTGTTGGTATCTACGAGGAGCAAAGACAATATGAGAATAACAAGGATCTATGACACTAACTTCATTGGTCCGATCTTACGACCTTAATTGCAGAGACGACCATGCTATAGCAACGTTGATGTAGGACAATAGGGGAGAACGATTTTGGCATGAAGGAGTTCGACCATTCAAGTATGAACTGCCTACAAGAAAAACAAATCTATGCCTAGAATCATAATACAAGGTGACTAGTATTACTATCGCTCTGGCACACTTGATGTACACCATGATCTGAAGTTTCTATGCGTCTAACCTCTTCATTGCAGACAACAAATTGTGTACTTTCACTTGTTTTATTTTTGTTCTTTACTTTTAAGCTCTTTATTATTCTCACAACAATCATGGTGGACTCGGTAGTGGCAAAGTAAACAAATAGATCGGAGAGTATATACGAATACTTAATTATGCAGCAAAGAAACTTCAAAAGATTCAATATTATTCAATTGAAAATCTGATCATAAAGTGACAATTCATCATATCTCAATAAACAAAACACCGGATTACATCATATGGATCCCGATCATGTGAGATAGCTCACAAGACTCTTTATTGAATCGAGAGAGAGAGAGAGAGAGAGAGAGAGAGAGAGGATGTCATCTAGCTACTGCTATGGACCCAAGGTCCTACAAGAACTACTCACACATGGTCATGGTGGAAGCAAGATATATGAAGATGGGCCCCGGTGATGGATCCCCCTCCGGCAGGGTGCCGAAATAGGCCTCTAGATTGGATGCCCCAGAATAAAAACTTGTGGCGATGGAAAAAATAAGGAAAAAAATGGTACCGAGGGTTCCAGGAAATATGATATTTTATCTGCAAAAGTAGGTGAGAGGCAATGCCTAGAGGGCCCCGACGGCCTCCCGGTCCCGCCGCCTGGCCATATGGTGCCCTAGGTGGCCCCTAACCCCTCTCCATGTTTTCTCTGGATTCTTCTTCTCCCAAAAAAATTTCACAAAAATTCCCAAGTTATCGTGAGCTCTGTAAATATGGATTTTGTGTAAACAAAAAACATGTATGAAACAACATGGCTCTGTGCACTAAGTTAATAGGTTAGTCAAGAAAATGATATATATTGCTTGAAAAATATTCAAAAACTGATATTATAATGGTATGAAATAAAAAATATACATATGTTTGAGACGTAACACGCGTTAGGTCAAAAAGATGTGTGAGAGCGTGGCAACTACAATGGACATGAAGATGAGCTCAATTGCGGCCTGACCTCGCCGAAATGGAGGTCGTGGCAATGGCGGTGCTTGGCATTGGTCGTGGGCGTGCCCTGGGAGGCTCTTGGGCGTGCCGAGGATGTCAGCGAGGTTCGCCTCGGTGAGAGAGAGGGGGAGAGGGAGAGGGGAAAGCGCGGCTAATGGCTCATCGACCTCATCGCATTTTATCGGTGAGAGAGAGGGAAGAGGGAGAGGTGATGGCAGAGGCGATGACGACGGGCTCGACCGTGGCAGCCTGACAAAGATTCCGTGGGATGGCAAAGGGGAAAATGAGAGGAAGCCGCAAGCTATTTAATGGGCGAGGAGTCTCAGTTGATCGAGCATGGGAGAAGGCGAGTGGGCGAGGTTGTGCGCGTCTAGAGGTTGAAGATGATGTGGGCGGGCCCCATTGTGAGGGAGAGAAAGAGAGGGAAGGAGTGCCAACCGTTGGATTAAAAGGAGATGGGATGACTGCGACTTGTTTCGGCCGTGTACTGATTCAGGACGAATGAGGGGCCATGTGTCAGTTTGGTCTTGGCGTTGTGCTACGAGCTGAGCGCTATATAGGAATGGGCCGTTCGGGAGGGATGGACTTGGTTTAGGTTAGGCTAAGAATTTCTATTTCTTATTTCCTATTTTAGAATTAATTTGATTTGAAAGTCAATTCATTTCAATTTGGAAAATTCTACAAAAATTCACAAAGATACTTTATAAACTCTATTTGGGGCATTATAAATATTCCCTAAAATTAATTTAGGGTTCTAAATAATTCCCAAATTTTTTTTAATGTCCAAATAAAAACCAAATAAAATTCAAAGGCTTCAAATCATAGTCAGAGCTAACTAAGCTCAAGCAACATAAATAATTTTTATTTAATCCTATTTTAAGAGTGGATATTAAGAGCATTGGAAGAATATTTCTAGCCCAAATATTAAATAGAATACATATAATACTTTTATAAACTCTATTTGGGGCATTATAAATATTCACTAAAAATTAATTTAGGGTTCTAAATAATTCCCAAAATATTTTTAATGTCCAAATAAAAACCAGATAAAATTCAAAGGCTTCAAATCCTAGTCAGAGCTAACTAAGCTCAAGCACCATAAATATTTTTTATTTAATCCTATTTGAATAGTTATCATTCAAAATTTAGAATTTTGTGATGTTAGTTGTTACAATTCACAAGTATTGAACTAGCGATGGTTCACACAAACATGCCACATAAACACATGAATAAAACTATTTTTATTCATGTTGTACCAAATCATAGTGGTGTCAATGTAAGAATAAAAAGGCGATGAAATTATGAGGGCATGATTCATCTATCTCATAGAGCACACAAGCATACACGAGCAAGTTTTATATGTATTTAGTGAGATATTTTATATTTTATAACTCTTTTATCTCATAGCACCAATTTATTGATTTGCGATGAAGACGAGGCCAAGTGGCATGTGCATACAAAGCTGGTTTAATTGCGGTAAGTGGATTTAAAATGTCATATCTCCATTCTTCTAAGCTAATTTATTAGGAATATTGAAATAACTAGAGCAACGAGAGAGGATCCGCGCAATTAAGAAGAAGGTGTGGGACATCAAGTTTTAATCCATAAAATAACTTCCACCCCACATGATTCGAACTTGGGTCTGCCAAGGTGCACAACCGCGCTCTTTTCCACTGAGCTAGATGCCCATCCACACCGAAATAACCTCTCGGGTTGATTTTCTTCACGTGGCGTGGTGAGTTTTTTGTGTGGTCTGGAGTCGTGTAGCTAATTCATCGTGCAAAATAGAAACCACGTTTTCCGTTGACGTAAAGGAAATTCATATGGAGTTGGATCACATCACAAAATGGGGCAATTCATGTCTCTGGATATGAAAACTGAAATATTGGAAACCGGAATTAAAGAGGATAATGTGGTTGCTCAGAATTTCAGCTCAACTTTATTTACATATAAGAAACCGGCCGGCGAACTGTACTCCACGTAGTTCTTGGAAGACTTGTCCGTAAAGAAACGCACCGTCTGTCATGTATGGTTGGATGACACTCCTAGTAGATCTTTCCTTTTTTTTATAGTCGTGATCTTTCCACCGTTCCTCGTGCCCATCTGTCTGTTCTTCTTCGATGGCACTTTCCACAAGTGGCGTCCGAGACCAGCCAGCAGCCACTAAAATACTCGGGCCCGAGCCCCCCAAAAACGAGAGGCCACCAGCTCACGGCAAAAATATCCCCATGAAAAAATGACACAGCCCAAATCGCACCAGAAATATCACGCCCAAAACACTTCAGGTTTCACCCACACGACACTCCACCCCAAAAAAGCACCCCAACCGAAAACAAACCGGAGCAGTGGAGGAGGAGAGGCAAAAATATCTGCCAGCGCTCGTGGGTATTATCTGGCCCATTTCCACCCGTGCCTTCGATCCTCTCTCTCCCCCCACCCCCGCGTGACGTGGCACGCAGGGCTGCAGATATTTTCATCCGTTCCCCTCTCTCCCCCTCTCCTCTCCCGACGGACGGCGACGACGAGATGTCCCCCGACGCCGACGCCGGGGAGCCGGCCTCCGCGGCGGCGAGGGCCGGAGGAGGGGCGGCGCGCGGGGTGATCCGCTGGGACGAGATCCTGCCGCGCCGCTCGCTCCGGGTGCTCCTCGTCGAGCACGACGACTCCACCCGCCAGGTCGTCACCGCGCTCCTCCGAAAGTGCGGGTACCGCGGTGAGCCAACTTCCTTCTTCTAGCTTAGCCGCGCTCGCGCTCGCGCGGCCAGCCGATTTTCCTGCTGCTGAATTGGGCTCTGTTTCTTCTCGGGAGGTGACGCCAGTGGCGGCGGTGGCGGACGGGATGAAGGCGTGGGAGGTCATGCGGGGCCGGGCGTACGCCTTCGACCTCGTGCTCACGGAGGTCAACATGCCCACGCTCTCCGGAATCGACCTGCTCTCCAGGATCGTCGCGGCTGACGAGTGCAAGAACATCCCCGTTATAAGTAAGACGCCGGCGTCCGACTAACGCTTCATATCAGCTTGAATTATCATCAGTGGCGTAAGGCTCAGGACGATCTGGCAAACTACTCGATTTCACTATCTAGCAGCTGCTTTAAGCAGGGGATTCAGCGCTATTTTTATATGCTAATTGCTTAACTGTGGTAGGCTGATTTTTGTGTGTGTCTATGGTACTGCTCCTGGATAACTGGAACTGAATTCAAATGGATTTGGCGATCTTCTTTAGTCCGGTGCCGGCTACCACTAGTCAGTGCCTGTCTCTGCTCTCAGTTGTAACTGGATTACCGTTGTCGTTGTCGGATTCTGCTCGAGTATCGCTATGGGTATGCTCCACGTGTCGTGTTTCTGAATCTTTTTAACAGATTTGTCCTGTGCGGTATCTCTTGATGAATAAATTGGCAGCTTAATTTTGGTGCAATTTAGGGGATCAGAGCAAGTTTTTTGGCAGAATGACAATGGTAGTTATGAGTACTTTTTAAGCGAATTGTCCTTAAAAATATGTTTGATTGGGATTGAAGGTCTAACTTTACATGGGTACACTTTTAATAGGTAAATGGATATTTTAAGGTCCTAATTAGGTACCCCCTCCAATCCATAATAAGTGTCGTGGTTTTACTTCAAATTTGAACTAAAACCAAGACACTTATTACGGATCGGAGGGAGTAGCTTAATTGAGGAACCATACTATTTCATAATGTGCGCAATTGCCTATAAATGGATATTTTTTTATGCTAGTTGCTTAATTGTGGTTGGCTGATTTTCTTTTGTTGTCTATGTGGTCACATATGGTACTGCTCCTGGATAATTGGAGCTAAGTTCATATGGATTTGGCGATCTGCTTTAGTCCCATGTCGGCTACTTTTAGTTAGTGTCTGTCTCTGCTCTCAGTTGTAACTGAATCACCGTTGTCATTGTCGGATTCCGCTCGAGTATTGCTATGGGTATGCTTCACGTGTTGTGTTTCTGAATCTTTTTAACAGATTTGTCTTGTGCGGTATCTCCTGATTAATAAATTGCCAGCTTAATTTTGGTGCAATTTATGGGATCAGAGCAAGTTTTTTGGCAGAATGACAATGGTAGTTATGAGTACTTTGTAAGGCTACTCATAGCGGGGAGTATCATATACTAGTATCATGCATATGATACTACTCCCTTCGTTTCAGTTTACAAGTCCTGCACGTATCCTAGGTTGCCAATTTTATCACCCTAATATAATCTATATAACACAAAAATTATACCTTTTGAAAATAGAACATCTGAAGTTTATATTGTTATATTTTTTGTAACATATGACTTGTATTAGGTTGGTCAAATTGACGATCTAGGGGTACGCGCACACCCTGTAAACTGAGAAAGAGGGAGTAGTGTATGATACTACCTTCATAGTGCATAGTATACTACTCCCTCCGTTCCAAATTACTCGTCACTGAAATGGATGTATCTAGAACTAAAATACATCTAGATACATCCATACGTGCGACAAGTAATTCGGAACGGAGGGAGTAGATCAGTATCATATATGATCTTATTTATTGCCATGCATGACACGTAGTAACATAGCATTTATTATGATACGGTATCTACCTATGTTACTCTAACCCTCTCTCTCTTCGTTAATTGTCTGCCACATCGGCATGTTTACTAGTCCCGAGTGCATAATACTAGCTAAGATACCACCACTATGGCTAGCCTAAGCGAATTGATGTTAAAAATATTTGAGTGGGATTGAAGGTCTAACTTTACATGGGTACACTTTTAATAGGTAAATGGATATTTTGTGGTACACTTTTAAGAAGTACACTTATTATGGATCGGAGTAGCTTAATTGAGGAACCATATTATTTCACAGTGTGCCAACTGCCTATAAATGTATATCTTTTTAATGCTAATTGCTTAACTGTGGTAGGCTGATTTTTTTTTTGTCTATGGTCACATATGGTACTTCTCCTGGATATTTGGAACTAAATTCAAATGGATTTGGTGGTCTGCTTTGGTCCCGTGTCATCTACTGTTAGTCGGTGTCCGTCTCTGCTCTCAGTTGTAACTGAATTACCGTTGTCGTTGTCGGATTCCATTCGAGTATCGCTATGGGTATGCTCCAAGTGTTGTGTTTCTGACTCTTTTTAACAGATTTGTCTTGTGCGGTATCTCTTGATGAATAAATTGGCAGCTTAATTTTGGTGCAGTTTATGGGTTCGGAGCAAGTTTGTTGGCAAAATTGCAATGGTAGTTATGGCTACTTTTTAAGCGATTTGACGTTAAAAGTATGTTTGATTGAGATTGAAGGTCTAACTTTACATTGGTGCAGTTTTAATAGGTAAATGGATATTTTAAGGTCCTAATTAGGTAGTTTAATTGAGGAACCATACTACTCCCTCCGTTTCTAAATATAAGTCTTTGGAGAGATTTCACTATGAACCACATACGGATGTATGTAGATGCATTTTAGAGTGTAGATTCACTCATTTTGCTCCGTATGTAGTCCATAGTGAAATCTCTACAAAGACTTATATTTAGGAACGGAGGAAGTATTTCATAGTGTGCGTAACTGACTATAAATGAAGACCTCAAGTTTCCAAAAAAAAAAGGTTGCTAATTTTGGAAATTAAATTAATAGTAGTTCAGTTTGCATGTTTGAAATAGCGGGAAGAGAGCAATCACATCGTTGCTAAGATGCTAAGTGATTATTATATATGATGCTATGGATATACATAAATACTCCCTCTGTCCCATAATGTAGTGTCAAAAAACGTCTTATATTATGGGATGGAGGGAGTAGATGCTATGTATCTATACTAAAATAACAAAAAAGTCTCTAAGCGCTACACGTGAAAAATGCATGGTCCTGCTACACACTGTGATGGGTGCATTCTGGGGAATGCAATCACTTTGCCCCTAATACGACAAACACGTAAGCAGCCAGGTGGCATAGTGGAGTGATGGGTGTATTGCTGACGTTAGTAACGAAGTGTGTAACATGAGATGTCTTAAATTAGAATTCTCTTGGACTCGATATTCACTTCATTGGTTATCTGTGCAGTGATGTCATCCCAAGATTCCATTGGCACAGTGCTAAAGTGCATGCAGAATGGGGCAGTGGACTTCCTCGTGAAGCCAGTGAGGAAGAATGAGTTGCGTAACTTATGGCAACATGTGTGGAGGCGGCACTCGGTAAGTCCTCATTCAGGAAGTCTTTCTGAATGTTTTATTTTGCAGCCTGTGTTATGGGGAATGAATGATAGGGTAGCCTTCTTTAATTGTACTATTTGTTCTACATCTGTTAGTCATTTCTGGATACTTTTTTAATGCATTTTCCTTGAAAATATTATCAACTGTGTAATGCGCACTGATTTTGGTTGTGCAAGATTACGAGTGCTATATTGTTGATGCAGTTGTATAAGCTTTTAGCAAATAGGAATATTTTTTGTTTATCCTAGCTTTCTGAGGTGTAACTAGGCCTTGCACATTCCATTTCAGATGAATAGCCAATTAAATGCATCAGAAAACAATGCAGCCAGCAACCATATAAGTGTGAATTCTGGTACCGGGTCAAAGACAGGAGAAAACAGCGACGAGGAAAGTGATGCTCAGGTGAGTAACTGAGCTGGCTTATACCTTATTTGTCTAACTGATATAAAAGTATGACTAGAATGGCACTCCTAACTCAGGTTGATAATGCCAAGCAAGTGAAATTGAAATCTGAAGCAAACAATGACACTGTTTTTTTATGTCTTTTTGTTTTTGTCACTACCAGTTAACTGTAGCCAGCATTTTTTACTGAAACCTTAGTTTATCATAACTGATCTTTAAAGTTCTGGTTACTCTTTTTAATTATTGGCGTTCTTCTGCACCTAAAATCCTATGGACATGCTTCTGACATGATTATCAGAGCTCTGGAAGCAAAAGGGAGACTGAAATTGAGAGTGTTGAGAAATTACCGGAGATTGCGACACATAATGGGGCAAGCTCATCCCGAGAACTAAAAATTCAGAATGGGCCTTTTGATAGAATGAACACAAAGGCACTTGCATTAAAGGGTACTGATGGTATGAAATCTACATATGCTTCTCTGTTATTTGATGTTCTTGTGCTCGGTTTATTGGCCATCTAGTGTGTAAATTGCACATCTAATAAGTGTGATTTTACCTGGTGTTGTGTAGATGCTCCAAGTGGAAATGCATGCGGCACCAGTAAGCTGCAAGTGTTTTCAGCTGAGAAGAATGTGCGTTCCAAGTATCTTCATGGCATTACTTCTGCAAAGGTTGCTGGACAGATAATGGACAACGCGATGAGGATTGCTGATGCAAGTTCATGTCGTCCAAGTGATCCTGGCAAAGATCTAATGGCTACTGGCCAACCAACAACTAGCAAAAAATGCAAATCTCCAGTCACAAAAAATAATGCTGTCAAGCCTGTCATGGAAAATACCCTTCATGAAAATTCAAAGGGTGCTGCGATCGGCCATCCCCAGTCTTGCCCCTCTCACTCGCTGGATCTCAACTTAGGAAAGCAACAACGTTCTGATGGTCATGTGAACCAAGAACTGAGGGATAAGGATAATTTTAATCACTCAAATTCTTCAGCCTTTTCAAGGTAGTTACATGTTCATTATTTTTAAATTTTGATCCAAATAATTTTGGCTTGGAATGGTCATTTATTTCATTGAGAACACTGTTTTCATATTTTAGACCCTGAGGTTGATATTAGCAATTGCTTGCACATATACCCTGTGCAACACTGGTTAGTTCTATTATGCATGCTCTCACATGCTTTGCAACATGACAGGTATGGTAATAAAAGAATAGAGCCATCAGCTAAGCAACTGTCTCTTCCCTCTGTCCACTTAACTTATCAAGAATCTGCTTATGACAAGAATGTTCAGTCTAGTGGAACTTTGCCCTCACATGAACACAATACATGCAAGATTACAATGCAAGCTCAGGCTCCTTTGGACGGTTGCACAGTGGGTCCTGCCATCCCGTCTTCAAGCAGTGCAAGAGAAGATGCTGGCACAAGCAGTTCCTCCCCTAGAAAGGACAATTTCGGTCATCCTCCGTATGGCTTTATACCTGTTCCACTTTCTGTTGGTGCTGCTATACCGTACCAGTACAGTGCAATTATGCCGCCGATATACTACACACAGCCTCCTTTTATGCAATGTGATCCATCTGGCATCAACCAGATGGGAATTCAGCATGCATTTCATTCTAGTTACCATCAAAATCTTGGTAAACCGTCAGAGATTGATGAACACAGACAGCTAGAAGAAAATCAGCGGTTGCATCATTCAAGACAAATTCTCCAAGAATCAGAACCTATTGACTTGTTGAGAGCTCATGCAGAGCGCAATAACCAGACTGCTAGTTGTAGCCAGGATATCCGTGGATGGACTGTGAGCGGTGAAACTGATACAAACACCAACACAATAATTGCGCCAGAAAGCGGCAACGAGAGTGGCATCCAGAACTTTGGTTACAACGGACTGGATAGTGATCGGTCTCGTCGTGAAGCTGCCTTGATGAAATTCCGCATGAAAAGGAAAGATAGATGCTTCGAGAAGAAGGTATTCTGTTTGACAAACCTAAATAGTGTGCAAATTCACAAATCATGTATGCGCACTTATATATTCTTTTCCGCAAACACTTGGTTTTTCTTACAGTTATTCCCTTTTATCTGTTTACCTTTCGCTCTACAGGTCAGATATCACAGCAGGAAGAAGCTTGCGGAGCAAAGACCAAGAATCAAAGGGCAGTTTGTGAGCCAAAAACTCAAGTCAGCTACAACAACGGAAGATGCGGAAACAGACTAGTGATGTCCATGACTGTACTTTTGATACTTTGCTTCCCAGCCGAGGGAGGGGCATTTAAAGTATAACTGGTAAGAGTGAAAGGCTGGCAAAAGTTTTCCTTCCAGGGTTAGCCTTTTGTACAAGTGTTCCGTGTACTCCATTGTCGGTTGTTTATTGACATGGTTTGCCTGTAAAGAGTGTCGAATTGAAAATCCTCTGGGGGGATAGGAAATCAATGCAGATATTCAGATTTTCCGTCACATGTTTGTGGTGTGTTACTTACATCCTTACAGTAGCTCTAGATTATAGTCAGTAAGCCTTGCTTCCTCACATGAGCATGCCCAATGTAATTATGCTTTCCCTTAGCTGTATTTCCTCCTCTATGTAAGATGATTGAAGGACATCCTGCCAACATTTTTCCTTTCATCTCAAGCTCCTGTTTGAAAGGCGGGTTATCCTTTTCCCAGTTCTTGCGGTAATTCAACAGTTTCCTGTGGAACTGCTGCGGAACCTTTTGAGGCCATAATAGAGTAGCAACTCACCCGAGTTCTTTCTCCAACCAACCAGGCTTCTGCAGATGCTTTACCTGCCTTGCACTCTGCAAACCATTACACATGCACTTCTCAATCTACCAACCCTGGCACTCTTATCTTACAAAAGTTTCTTTACACTTTTGAGCTCCATGAGACAAGGTATCAGTCACAAACATATATTACGGTGGCCGATTTCTTGAGACGGATCAATTGTTTGGTGCCAATCCAGGAGAGGAGCATCTTCTCTTTACACCCTGCTTCTCATATTCTCTCCCAGCTTGCACCTGAAGTTTCGCACATCTTCTCCTGCACTGCACTTCTTGGCTTATAAACCGGCAGCTCCGGCCCACAGGCAGCCGATCGCAGGAATCTCATTCCCCCACCTGCACCAAGCAAGCTCATGAGAGCAGTCTGTCAGGGTGGCAATGGAGGGACCAAGAGCGGTGGCGATGGTGGCGGTGATCGTCCTGGTGGCGTCTTGTGGTGCTCAGCTGGCTGTCGCGGGAGGTGATCACGGCCAGCCGGCGGCGGGAGGGCCGGAGGCCAGCCTACTGTGCATCAGCGAGTGCGGGACGTGCCCCACGGTGTGCACGTCGCCGCCGCCAGCTCCTCCTTCCCCGTCATCGTCATCGTCAACACCGTCGCCTCCCTCGCCGTCATCGTCATCGTCAACACCGTCGCCTCCCTCGCCGTCGACCTCGATCCTCCCGCTGTCCACGCCCCCGCCGCCATATCTGACTCTGCTGCTCCCGCCGCCCCCGTCGTCATCGTCGACTGAGCCGCCCCCGTCCACGCCGTCGCCGACTCCACCGAAGAGCAGCGGCGGGTCGTCGTCGTCTTCCTCTCCCTCAGCTCCGTCCTCGCACGTCTCGTCGCCGCCGTCCCCGCCGTCGTCCTCGGCGAACCCGTACTACTACTTCTACCTCTCGGGGGGCAGCAGGAGCCGCGGCGCATCGAGCGTCTACGCCGTCGTCATCGTCGCGCTGCTCCTGCCCGCCGTCACCTTTTGGAGGTGAGGTGAGGTGTCCCGTGTGCCCATTCCGGTGGACTCTTCGTGTGTTTATAGTACCGTACTGTCACTTCTTTTCCTTTCCCGGCCTCCGTCAGATTCAGAAGCTAGCAGCAGTTCCACTGTCTAGTAATTCGTTTTTGTTGTTGTAACTCTGTCTAGTGATTCGTTCCTTGTGTAATGTTACTGCTGATTATGAACTATTACAAGTGCATACAGTACTGTTTATTTTGGTCGTAATTAGTCCCTTTATGTGTCGAAAAATAATCGGGCTAGCACGCGACCTCGAATTATTCCGCCGCCAGCTGTGTAGGTGAGAAAGTATGCGTGTACGGTAAATTGCCCGCTCGATGTGTGTATCAGACATGACGTCTAACATGACTGTAAAAATAGAAAATTGACACAATTGACAGAGAGATGTAAAGTAAGCAGTATAGTTTTTTAATTGATGACTGATTACAGATATACATACTCTCATCATCTCAAAAAAAGTGTCCTGATTTTAGTTTAAATTTGGGAATATAAAAATTAATTGCAGATAACTATACTTTTAACGTAGAAATATTTCGTGCTTGCATTGAATGTGATTAAAGAGTATGCGTATACACTGTACAATAGCAGTTACTACAATTAAATCGGGGCATTTCACAACCTTTGAAAAGTAAGCAAATAAAACCTGTTGGTACGGTGATATGTCGCTAAGACTCCTTCAAACCCAATAGAAAAATAAGAAGAAATGATACAACATACAAATCCAATAAGAAAATAAGAAGAAAATGATGCAATATATAATGGTTGTTGCCTCTTTTAACTCAACTAGGTGATACCCCGCGCGTTGCGGCCAGAATTTGTAGCAGGAAATTTTGAAAATGTTGGACAAATAAAATAGAAATAGTTTCTGCAATATTTCAAAAGTACTTTTTTTTTCCAGATATCTTTGCTATACATGATGGTTAGATTAGTGAAAAACTATTACAATCATGCGAATAAAATGAGTAAATGGTATAAAACTACTACAATTCGGGTTAGGGTTTAAAAAACTACCGGATTTTTTTCACTGATAACTACCAACATTGGGGTTTGCGGTTTCAAAAAACCCAAATGACCATGTGATTTAGCATTGATACGGTTTATGACAGGTCGGGCCCACCCCTAAACAAACCATTTGTTTTACCGTTAACTGACATGTGGGACCCACATGTCAGCCATGGAGCAAATGATCAAAAGCGGCCAGTTTAAAAAAAAGTAAATCAAAGCCACCCTCGCGATCAGGGGGAGAAAAATTGAGGCCGGGAAGAAAGGTTGCTCCCTCCGCCGCCTGCCTGCCGCGGGCGATCACCGAGGCTCAAGCCCGGCCATCCCTCCGGCCCACCTCCTTCCACCCTACCTCTCTATGCTCACCGTCGGGTAAGTGCTGCCTTGTGCTGCGTGCGGCCACACATGGGGGAGTAGCCCAAGCGACTCCCAATGGCGCGAAGTAGCAATCCCTAGCAGGCGGCGACACTAGGCGGCGACGACTCCAGGCGTCGCCATGGAAGGCATTGGCGACTCTAGGAGGATCCCCATGGAGGCGCGGCCGCGACCCCAGGCGGAGCCCCATGGCGGTGCGGCGGTGACCCCAGGTGGAGCCCCATGGCGGTGCGGCAACGGCAACCCCAGGCAAAGGCAGCATATCATAGTGTAGTTGTGGAGAAACCTCTCAGCACATGAACACTTTTCCTTCTTGACTAACCGATGCTCCAACTGGCTGTTTTGACCTCTGGCCGCTACATTGTGTGCTCATGCTCAATTAAGCAGACGACGATTGTAGTACAAAGCCGATGTCACAAAGACGTGCAATCCAGAAGTAGAGGAGATTATTTTTGTTGACCCTCCCTTATTGAGACCATCTATAAATATCTCCTCGATGCCAATATTATAGAAAGCATACACACGTAAATAGAGCCATGAACGATCAATACTAATCTCGGGGTCGTTCATTCTATTAAAAAATCTCCGTTCCAAAACCATACATGAGGTTTTCATCTCATACGGGTCCTCCTTTCTGTACATAATAGTACCGAGCGAATCTAATGACCCACAAGTATAGGGGATCAATCGTAGTCCTTTCGATAAGTAAGAGTGTTGAACCCAACGAAGAGCAGAAGGAAATGACAAGTGGCTTTCAGCAAGGTATTAACTGAAAGCACTGAAATAGTCGGTAACAGGTAGTTTGATAGCAAGATAATTTGTAACAAGCAAGTAACGGTAACGGTAAATGACAGAGGCAAAGGTGTCCCGTCTTTCGATAAGATGGTGGCTATCAGTTTTGATGGAGTAGACTTTGACGATCCGACTATGAACGTGTGAGGACGTTGCGCCTTAGCAATCGCTAAACCAACTCTGAGAGGTTATTGACCATGCCAGAGCATGATCAACCTGACCACGAGGGTCTATTTCCTGCAAGCAAACGAAGAACAAACAAGAAACTGAAATTGCAATCTGGATATTGTGAATAAAAGAGGAAAGATTTATTGATCAATGTGGGGTTCTGTGACGCCTTGGTCTGGTCGTTGAACACAAACGAAGTATGCGAAGTTGCAGCTATGGTGAACTTTTAATCTAAACAAAACCCAAGGAAAAAGCTACTAGATGGATCTACTTATATTGGAGCAAGGGCTGGCGGCCAAGGAGGCGGGAGGACGCCCCAAGGCATCCTAAAACTAACCCTAGGCCGTACAAGGCTCATGGGCCCAAGTGGAGGTGATGCAACACCTTTGAACTTGTAGTTTGACTCGGATTACGCTGCAGCGCCAGATTCTTTTGTTGATAACTCAACGCTCCGGACGAATTTTAAGGTGGATCCAATTAGGTTGGAAAGAGCACGAAATCTACTTTCAACAAAAAAAGAATTACCCAATTCGGAGTGCTTATGAAAGAGTTCTTGGCGTTTTGAGTCAGGTATGTCTGTGCAGTCCGAATCTGAATCCAGAACATGAGAGACTTGGACTCTATCTTCTCTTGCCCAAAAATGACGTGACAGGACTTTTTGAACATCACCTAAACATCTCTTTTCCCCTTATCTTCATATGTGGATTGTAAAAATGTACCATACACCTACGATTAGAAATGACACAAAAGTTTGTGAAGTATTTTTGTCCTGGACGACATAAAAAATTTATTGCATAGTTTGCAGTAGAAATCACCTCACAAATATACATGTATGCAACATTTTTGGTCGTATCCAAGGTAGTCATGTGCTCATCATCCTCCCCTTCTTGAAAACAAAGCCGTCCTCGGCGTCGCTTAATCTGCAATGTGGCTGACAAAAGAGACAAGGTGTACATGTTGTATATGTATATGTCATCCATTTTTACTTCTCTTGTTTTTGCACATATGCCACATGTATACATGAGTAACCTTCATAATTTATAAAATCTAAAGACGAAATATTATCACAAGAAGTAGAAGGCATATGAAAATATTGTAACTCAGTTTGCACATATAAGTGAAGCTCTTATTCATTTCAAAAGGTTGACAATGTTCATCATTAAACCATCCTAACATTGGTGAATAAACTTTACTTGCATCAAATTTACATGCTACAACATGCTTAAATAAGAAAACATACAATAAGTCATTGGTCACAGAATCATCACCAAGATTAGAGGTCATATCAAAATGATTAAACATTGGTTGTTTTACATCAACAGTTAATTCAATGGGTGCACTCAAAATTGTTGGTATTTCAGTTGTTTGATCACATGACGCATTCATGATAGTAACACGATTCTTTAAAATAGGTGGTGTGTTCTATTCAATAGGTAACTCAATACATGATGTATTCAAGTTAACTAGGCATGCATCATTCTCATGTGAAAGTGGAAAATCTGTACCTTTGTCATTACCTCTTATGATCAACTCCGATGACGTAGGCACTCTCGGTGGTGATGGCACATGGTGAAGATGATGTAGTCCTCGCCACAACGGATGTAGTTGTCATAGTACGCCTAGTAGTTGAAGAAACATCTGTATCAACACTTGGACTGTGCACCTTGCGCTTGTTCACCTCGTGTGCAACACGTCGTTTTATTTCATGTTCAGCTTTGCAAGCAAGACTAAACAAACGGTCCATATGATAACACTCATCATGAATTAGTATCTCGTGAATATCACGGTTTAATCCACCCCAAAATCTATCCATAAAATCTTCTTCACTTTCTTCTAAAAATGAGTGCAACAAGGTAGTTTGTAAACCATCATAATATTTTGTTACGGTGTCACTACCTTGTTTTAAATGTTGTAGTTTTTTAATCCTGCCACGAGTATAATAAACATCTATAAATCTATATCTCATGACATGTTTAAAACCATCCCAAGTAGTAGGTGTATAATCAGGGTTTAACCGACAGTATTCACCCCACCAAACTGAAGCATAACCAGTGAATGAACCAACCTCGACCTTAACTTTTTTACAATCAACAAAATTATGGGAAGCAAATGTATTATTTATGTCGAACTCCCACGCAATATATAAAGGTGGTCTAAAACAGCCATTAAATGGTGGTATAGAAACATTAACATGATCATGTGGGTTTGTGTTGGGGAACGTAGTAATTTCAAAAAATTTCCTATGCACACGCAAGATCATGGTGATGCATAGCAACGAGAGGGGAGAGTGTTGTCCACGTACCTGTAAACCAAAAGCGGAAGCATTAGCACAACACGGTTGATGTAGTCGTATGTCTTCACGATTCGACCGATCAAGTACCAAACGTACGACACCTCCGAGTTCAGCACACGTTCAGCTCAATGACGTCCCACGAACTCCGATCCAGCAGAGCTTTGCGGGAGAGTTCCGTCAGCACGAAGGCGTGATGATGGTGTTGATGATGCTACCGACGCAGGGCTTGGCCTAAGCATCGCTACGATATTACCGAGGTGGAATCTGGTGGAAGGGGGGCACCGCACACGGCTAAGAGATCAATGATCAATTGTTGTGTCTAGAGGTGCCCCCTGCCCCTGTATATAAAGGATCAAGGGGGAGGGGGCGGCCGGCCAGAAGGAGGCGCGTCAGGGAGGAGTCCTACTCCCACCGGGAGTAGGACTCCCTCTTTTCCTAGTTGGAGTAGGAGGGGGGAACGAAGGGAGAGAAGAGAGGAAGGAAAGGGGGGGGGGGGGGGGTGGCGCCGCCCCCCTCCTTGTCCTATTCGGACTAGAGGGGGAGGGGGCGCACGGCCTGCCCTGGCCGCCCCTCCTCTACTCCACTAGGGCCCATTAGGCCCACTAAAGCCCCCGGAGGTTCCGGTAACCCCCCGGTACTCTGGTATATGTCTGAAACCTCCCGAAACACTTCTGGTGTTCGAACATAATCATCCAATATATCGATATTTACGTCTCGACCATTTCGAGACTCCTCGTCATGTCCGTGATCATACCCGGGACTCCGAACTACCTTTGGTACATCAAAACACAAAAACTCATAATACCGATCGTCACCGAACTTTAAGCGTACGGACCCCATGGGTTCAAGAACTATGTAGACATGACCGAGACACGTCTCCGGTCAATAACCAATAGCGGAACCTGGATGCTCATATTGGCTCCTACATATTCTATGAAGATCTTTATCGGTCAAACCACATAACAACATACGTTGTTCCCTTTGTCATCGGTATGTTACTTGCCCGAGATTCGATTGTCGGTATCTCAATACCTAGTTCAATCTCGTTACTGGAAGTCTCTTTACTTGTTACGTAATGCATCATCCCGCAACTAACTCATTAGCCACATTGCTTGCAACACTTATAGTGATGTGCATTACCGAGAGGGCCCAGAGATACCTCTCCGACAATCGGAGTGACAAATCCTAATATCGAAATACGTCAACTCAACAAGTACCTTCGGAGACACCTGTAGAGCACCTTTATAATCACCCAGTTACGTTGTGATGTTTGGTAGCACACAAAGTGTTCCTCCGGTAAGCGGGAGTTACATAATCTCATAGTCATAGGAACATGTATAAGTCATGAAGAAAGCAATAGCAACATACAAAACGATCAAGTGCTAAGCTAACGGAATGGGTCAAGTCAATCACATCATTCTTCTATTGATGTGATCCCATTGATCAAATGATAACTCATATCTATGGTTAGGAAACTCAACCATCTTTGATCAATGAGCTAGTCAAGTAGAGGCATACTAGTGACACTATGTTTGTCTATGTATTCACACATGTATTATGTTTCCGGTTAATACAATTCTAGCATGAATAATAAACATTTATCACGATATGAGGAAATAAATAATAACTTTATTATTGCCTCTAGGGCATATTTCCTAAAGTCTTCCACTTGCACTAGAGTCAATAATCTAGATTACACAGTAATGATTCTAACACCCATGGAGCCTTGGTGCTGATCATGTTGTGCTCATGGAAGAGGCTTAGTCAACGGGTCTGCAACATTCAGATTCGTATGTATCTTGCAAATCTCTATGTCTCCCACCTGGACTTGGTCCCGGATGGAATTGAAGCGTCTCTTGATGTGCTTGGTTCTCTTGTGAAATCTGGATTCCTTTGCCAAGGCAATTGCACCAATATTGTCACAAAAGATTTTCATTGGCCCCGATGCACTAGGTATGACACCTAGATCGGATATGAACTCCTTCATCCAGACTCCTTCATTTGCTGCTTCCGAAGCAGCTATGTACTCCACTTCACACGTAGATCCCGCCACGATGCTTTGTTTAGAACTACACCAACTGACAGCTCCACCGTTCAATATAAATACGTATCCGGTTTGCGATTTAGAATCGTCTGAATCAGTGTCAAAGCTTGCATCGACGTAACCATTTATGACTAGCTCTTTGTCACCTCCATAAACGAGAAACATATCCTTAGTACTTTTCAGGTATTTCAGGATGTTCTTGTTGGAAATATGCCCTAGAGGCAATAATAAAAGTATTATTATTATATTTCCTTGTTCATGATAATTGTCTTTTATTCATGCTATAACTGTATTATCCGGAAATCGTAATACACGTGTGAATACATAGACCACAATATGTCCCTAGTGAGCCTCTAGTTGACTAGCTCATTGTGATCAACAAATAGTCATGGTTTCCTGGCTATGGACATTGGATGTCGTTGATAACGGGATCACATCATTAGGAGAATGATGTGATGGACAAGACCCAATCCTAAGCATAGCACAAAGATCGTGTAGTTCGTTTGCTAGAGCTTTTCCAATGTCAAGTATCTCTTCCTTAGACCATGAGATCGTGTAACTCCCGGACGTAGGAGTGCTTTGGGTGTATCAAACGTCACAACGTAACTGGGTGACTATAAAGGTGCACTACAGGTATCTCCAAAAGTGTTTGTTGGGTTGGCACGAATCGAGACTGGGATTTGTCACTCCGTGTAAACGGAGAGGTATCTCTGGGCCCACTCGGTAGGATATCATCATAATGTGCATAATGTGACCAAGGGGTTGATCACGGGATGATGTGTTACGGAACGAGTAAAGAGACTTGCCGGTGACGAGATTGAACAAGGTATCGGTATACCGACGATCGAATCTCGGGCAAGTACAATACCGCTAGACAAAGGGAATTGCATACGGGATTGATTAAGTCCTTGACATCATGGTTCATCCGATGAGATCATCGTGGAACATGTGGGAGCCAACATGGGTATCCAGATCCTGCTGTTGGTTATTGACCGGAGAATGTCTCGGTCATGTCTGCATGTCTCCCGAACCCGTAGGGTCTACACACTTAAGGTTCGATGACGCTAGGGTTATAAAGGAAGTTTGTATGTGGTTACCGAATGATCCCGGACGTCACGAGGAGTTCCGGAATGGTCCGGAGGTAAAGATTTATATATGGGAAGTCCTGTTTTGGTCACCGGAAAAGTTTCGGGGGTTATCGGTAACGTACCGGGACCACCGGGAGGGTCCCGGGGGTCCACCAAGTGGGGCCACAAGCCCCGGAGGCTTGCATGGGCCAAGAGTGGTGAGGGACCAGCCCCTGAGTGGGCTGGTGCGCCTCCCACAAGGGCCCATGGCACCTAAGAGGTGGGAAGGGGGGCAAACCCTAAAGGGGATGGGCCTTAGGGCCCATCTAGCTGCGCCTCCCTCCCCTCTCCCCTCTTGGCCGCCACCCCCTTTGCCATCTAGGGCTGCCGCCCCCCTAGGGGTGGGAACCCTAGAGGGGGCGCATCCCTCCCCTTCCCCTATATATATGAGGCCAAGAGGGCTGCCCATAACACAGGCGATTCGATCTCTCGTTGGTGCAGCCCTGCGTCTCTTCTTCCTCCTCTTCTGTGGTGCTTGGCGAAGCCCTGCAGGATAGCCACGCTCCTCCACCACCACCACGCTGTTGTGCTGCTATTGGATGGAGTCTTCCTCAACCTCTCCCTCTCTCCTTGCTGGATCAAGGCATGGGAGACGTCACCGGGCTGTAGTGTGTTGAACGCGGAGGTGCCGTCCGTTCGGCACTTGGTCATCGGTGATTTGGATCACGACGAGTACGACTCCATCAACCCCGTTCACTTGAACGCTTCCGCTTAGCGATCTACAAGGGTATGTAGATGCACTCTCCTTCCCCTCGTTGCTGGTCTCTCCATAGATAGATCTTGGTGATACGTAGGAAAATTTTTGAGTTTCTGCTACGTTCCCCAACAGTGGCATCATGAGCTAGGTCTATTGCGTAGATTCTTTGCACGAGTAGAACACAAAGTAGTTGTGGGCGTTGATTTTGTTCAATATGCTTACCGTTACTAGTCCAATCTTGTTTTGACGGTATTGTGGGATGAAGCGGCCCGGACCGACCTTACACGTACTCTTACGTGAGACAGGTTCCACCGATTGACATGCACTTGGTGCATAAGGTGGCTAGCGGGTGCCAGTCTCTCCCACTTTAGTCGGAACGGATTCGATGAAAAGGGTCCTTATGAAGGGTAAATAGCAATTGACATATCACGTTGTGGTTTTGCGTAGGTAAGAAACGTTCTTGCTAGAAACCCATAGCAGCCACGTAAAACATGCAAACAACAATTAGAGGACGTCTAACTTGTTTTTGCAGGGTATGCTATGTGATGTGATATGGCCAAGAAGAATGTGATGAATGATATGTGATGTATGAGATTGATCATGTTCTTGTAATAGGAATCACGACTTGCATGTCGATGAGTATGACAACTGGCAGGAGCCATAGGAGTTGTCTTAATTTATTGTATGACCTGCGTGTCATTGAACAACGCCATGTAATTACTTTACTTTATTGCTAACCGGTAGCCATAGTAGTAGAAGTAATAAGTTGGCGAGACGACTTCATGGAGACACGATGATGGAGATCATGATGATGGAGATCATGGTGTCATGCCGGTGACAATGATGATCATGGAGCCCCGAAGATGGAGATCAAAAGGAGCAAAATGATATTGGCCATATCATGTCACTATTTGATTGCATGTGATGTTTATCATGTTTATGCATCTTGTTTACTTAGAACGACGGTAGTAAATAAGATGATCCCTTACAACAATTTCAAGAAGTGTTCTCCCCTAACTGTGCACCGTTGCTACAGTTCGTCGCTTCTAAGCACCACGTGATGATCGGGTGTGATGGATTCTTACGTTCACATACAACGGGTGTAAGACAGATTTACACACACGAAAACACTTAGGGTTAACTTGACGAGCCTAGCATGTACAAACATGGCCTCGGAACACAGAGACCGAAAGGTCGAGCATGAGTCGTATAGTAGATACGATCAACATGAAGATGTTCACCGATGATGACTAGTCCGTCTCACGTGATGATCGGACATGGCCTAGTTGACTCGGATCATGTAATCACTTAGATGACCAGAGGGATGTCTATCTGAGTGGGAGTTCATAAGATGAACTTAATTATCCTGAACATAGTCAAAAGATCTTTGCAAATTATGTCGTAAGCTCACGCTTTAGTTCCACTGTTTAGATATGTTCCTGGAGAAAATATAGTTGAAAGTTGATAGTAGCGATTATGCGGACAGTAGAAAGCTTATGTCCTTAATGCACCGCTCAGTGTGCTGAACCCCAAACGTCGTCTGTGGATGTTGCGAACATCGGACATACACGTTTTGATAACTACGTGATAGTTCAGATAAAAGGTTTAGAGTTGAGGCACCAAAGACGTTTTCGAAACGTCACGGAACATATGAGATGTTTCGAGGGCTAAAATTGGGATTTCAGGCTCATGCCCATGTCAAGAGGTATAAGACCTCCGACGATTTTCTTAGCCTGCAAACTAAGGAGAAAAGCTCAATTGTTGTGCTTGTGCTCAGATTGTCTGAGTACAACAATCGCTTGAATCGAGTGGGAGTTAATCTTCCAGATGAGATAGTGATGTTTCTCCAAAGTCATTACCACCAAGCTGCTAGAGCTTCGTGATGAACTATAACATATCAGGGATAGATATGATGATCCTTAAGGTATTCACGGTGTTTGACACCGCGAAAGTAGAAATCAAGAAGGAGCATCAATTGTTGATGAAACCACTAGTTTCAAGAAGGGCAAGGGCAAGAAGGGATACTTCATGAAATGGCAAATCAGCTGCTGCTCTAGTGAAGAAACCCAAGGTTGAACCCAAACCCGAGACTAAGTGCTTCTGTAATAAGGGGAACAACCACTGGAGCAGAATTACCCTAGATACTTGGTAGATGAGAAGGCTGGCAAGGTCGATAGAAGTATATTGGATATACATTATGTTAATGTGTACTTTACTAGTATTCCTAGTAGCACCAGGGTATTAGATACCGGTTCGGTTGCTAAGTGTTAGTAACTCGAAATAAAAGCTATGGAATAAACGGAGACTAGCTAAAGGTGAGCTGACGATATGTGTTGGAAGTTTTTTTCAAGCTTGATGTGATCAAGCATCGCATGCTCCCTCTACCATCGAGATTTGGTGTTTGCGTTGAGCATAGACATGATTGGATTATGTCTATCGCAATACGGTTATTCATTTAAGGAGAATAATGGTTACTCTGTTTATTTGAATAATACCTTCAATGGTCTTGCACCTAAAGGAATGGTTTATTGAATCTCGATCGTAGTGATACACTTTTTCATGCCAAAAAGATATAAGATAGTAATGATAGTACCACTTACTCGTGGCACTGCCATGTAAGTCATATTGGTGTAAAACGCATGAAGAAGCTCCATGTTGATGGATCTTTGGACTCACTCATTTTTGAAAAGTTTGAGACATGCGAACCATGTCTATTGGTGTATACGCATGAAGAAACTCCATGCAGATGGATCATTTGGACTCACTTGATTTTGAATCACTTGAGATATGCAAATCATACCACATGGGCAAGATGACTGAAAGCCTCGTTTTCACTAAGATGGAACAAGATAGCAACTTGTTGGAAGTAACACATTTTGATGTGTGCGGTCCAATGAGTGCTGAGGCATGCAGTGAATATCGTTATGTTCTTACTTCATAGATGATTCGAGTAGATGTTGAGTGTATTTACTTGATGAAACACAAGTCTGAATTATTGAATGGTTCAAGTAATTTCAGAGTGAAGTAGAAGATCATTGTGACAAGAGAATAAAATGTCTATGATATGATCATAGAGATGAATATCTGAGTTACGAGCTTTGGCACGCAATTAATACATTGTGGAAATTGTTTCACAATTAATACCGCCTGGAACACCATAGTGTGATGGTGTGTCCGAACATCATAGTTGCACCCTATTGGATATGGTGCGTACCATGATGTCTCTTATCGGATTACCACTATCGTTCATGGGTTAGGCATTAGAGACAACCGCACTCACTTTAATAGGGCACCACGTAATTCCGTTGAGATGACACCGTATGAACTATGGTTTAGAGAAACCTAAGTTGTCATTTCTTAAAGGTTTGGGGCTGCGACGCTTATGTGAAAAAGTTTCAGGTTGATAAGCTCGAACCCAAAGCGGATAAAATGCATCTTCATAGGACACCCAAAATAGTTGGGTATACCTCCTAATTCAAATCCGAAAGCAATAGGGATTGTTTCTTGAATCGGGTCCTTTCTCGAGGAAAGGTTTGTCTCGAGAATTGAGTGGGAGGATGGTGGAGACTTGATGAGGTTATTGAACCGTCACTTCAACAAGTGTGTAGCAGGGCACAGGAAGTTGTTCCTGTGGCACCTACACCAATTGAAGTAGAAGCTTATGATAGTGATCATAGAGTTTCGGATCAAGTCACTACCGTACCTCGTAGGGTGACAAGGATGCGTACTACTTCGGAGTGGTACAGTAATCCTGTCTTGAAGGTCATGTTGCTAGACAACAATGAACCTACGAGCTATGGAGAAGCGATGGTGAGCCCATATTCCGACAAATGGTTAGAAGCCATGAAATCCGAGATAGGATCCATGTATCAGAACAAAGCATGGACTTTGGTGGACTTGCCCAATGATCGGCAAGCCATTGAAATAAATGGATCTTTAAGAAGAAGACGGACGTAGACAGTAATATCACCGTCTATGAAGCTCGACTTGTGGCGAAGAGTTTTTCACAAGTTCAAGGAGTTGACTACGATGAGATTTTCTCATCCGTAGCGATGCTTAAGTCCGTCGGAATCATGTTAGCATTAGCTGCATTTATGAAATCTGGCAGATGGATGTCAAGACGAGTTTCCTTACCAATTTTCGTAAGGGAAGGTTGTATGTGATACAATCAGAAAGGTTTTGTCGATCCTGAGGATGCTAAAAGGTATGCTAGCTCCAGCGATCCTTCCATGGACTGGAGTAAGCATCTCGGAGTTGGAATGTGCACTTTGATAAGATGATCAAAGATTTTAGGTTTATACAAAGTTTATGAGAAACTTGTATTTCCAAAGAAGTGAGTGGGAGCACTATAGACTTTCTGATGAGTATATGTTGTTGACATATTGATGATCAGAAATGATGTAGAATTTCTGGAATGCATATAGGGTTATTTGAAAGGTGTTTTTCAAGTGGAAAGCCTGGATTAAGCTACTTGAGCATTGAGCATCAAGATCTATAAGGATAGATCAAAACGCTTAATGGTACTTTCAAATGAGCACATTCCTTGACATGATCTTGAAGGTGTTCAAGATGGATCAGTCAAAGAAGGAGTTCTTGCCTGAGCTGTAAGGTACGAAGTTAAGCTCGACCACGGCAGAATAGAGAGAAAGGACGAAGGTCGTCCCCTATGCTTAAGACGTAGGCTCTACAGTATGCTATGCTGTGTACCGCACCTGAAGTGTGCCTTGCCATGAGTCAGTCAAGGGGTACAAGAGTGATCCAAGAATGGATCACAGGACAGCGGTCAAAGTTATCCTTAGTAACTAGTGGACTAAGGAATTTTCTTGATTATGGAGGTGGTAAAAGAGTTCGTCGTAAAGGGTTACGTCGATGCAAGCTTAACACCTATCCGGATAGCTCTGAGTAGAGATACCGGATACGTATGATGGAGCAACAATTTAGAATAGCTCCAAGTGGAACAGTTATTTGGAATAGCTCCAAATAGAGCGTGGTAGCTGCATCTAGGAGATAACATAGAGATTTGTAAAACACACACGGATCTAAAAGGTTCAGACCCATTGACTATAACCTCTCTCACAAGCATAACATGATCAAACCCAGATCTCATTGAGTCTTAATCACATGATGATGTGAACTAGTTTAGTGACACTAGTAAACTCTTTGGATGTTGGTCACATGGTGATGTGACCTGTCAGTGTTAATCACATGGTGATGTGAACTAGATTATTGACTCTAGTGCAAGTGGGAGACTGTTGGAAATATGCCCTAGAGGCAATAATAAAAGTATTATTATTATATTTCCTTGTTCATGATAATTGTCTTTTATTCATGCTATAACTGTATTATCCGGAAATCGTAATACACGTGTGAATACATAGACCACAATATGTCCCTAGTGAGCCTCTAGTTGACTAGCTCGTTGTGATCAACAGATAGTCATGGTTTCCTGGCTATGGACATTGGATGTCGTTGATAACGGGATCACATCATTAGGAGAATGATGTGATGGACAAGACCCAATCCTAAGCATAGCACAAAGATCGTGTAGTTCGTTTGCTAGAGCTTTTCCAATGTCAAGTATCTCTTCCTTAGACCATGAGATCGTGTAACTCCCGGATACCGTAGGAGTGCTTTGGGTGTATCAAACGTCACAATGTAACTGGGTGACTATAAAGGTGCACTACAGGTATCTCCGAAAGTGTTTGTTGGGTTGGCACGAATCGAGACTGGGATTTGTCACTCCGTGTAAACGGAGAGGTATCTCTGGGCCCACTCGGTAGGACATCGTCATAATGTGCACAATGTGACCAAGGGGTTGATCACAGGATGATGTGTTACGGAACGAGTAAAGAGACTTGCCGGTGACGAGATTGAACAAGGTATCAGTATACCGACGATCGAATCTCGGGCAAGTACAATACCGCTAGACAAAGGGAATTGCATACGGGATTGATTAAGTCCTTGACATCGTGGTTCATCCGATGAGATCATCGTGGAACATGTGGGAGCCAACATGGGTATCCAGATCCCGCTGTTGGTTATTGACCGGAGAACGTCTCGGTCATGTCTGCATGTCTCCCGAACCCGTAGGGTCTACACACTTAAGGTTCGATGACGCTAGGGTTATAAAGGAAGTTTGTATGTGGTTACCGAATGTTGTTCGGAGTCCCGGATGAGATCTCGGACGTCACGAGGAGTTCCGGAATGGTCCGGAGGTAAAGATTTATATATATGGGAAGTCCTGTTTTGGTCACCGGAAAAGTTTCGGGGGTTATCGGTAACATACCGGGACCACCGGGAGGGTCCCGGGGGTCCACCAAGTGGGGCCACAAGCCCCGGAGGCTTGCATGGGCCAAGAGTGGTGAGGGACCAGCCCCTGAGTGGGCTGGTGCGCCTCCCACAAGGGCCCATGGTGCCTAAGAGGTGGGAAGGGGGGCAAACCCTAAAGGGGATGGGCCTTAGGGCCCATCTAGCTGCGCCTCCCTCCCCTCTCCCCTCTTGGCCGCCACCCCCTTTGCCATCTAGGGCTGCCGCCCCCCCTAGGGGTGGGAACCCTAGAGGGGGCACAGCCCTCCCCTTCCCCTATATATATGAGGCCAAGAGGGCTGCCCATAACACAGGCGATTCGATCTCTCGTTGGTGCAGCCCTGCGTCTCTTCTTCCTCCTCTTCTGTGGTGCTTGGCGAAGCCCTGCAGGATAGCCACGCTCCATCAACCCCGTTCACTTGAACGCTTCTGCTTAGCGATCTACAAGGGTATGTAGATGCACTCTCCTTCCCCTCGTTGCTGGTCTCTCCATAGATAGATCTTGGTGATACATAGGAATTTTTTTGAATTTCTGCTACGTTCCCCAACAGTTCTTGACCGCTGTCTAGTGATCCACTCCTGGATTACTTTGGTACCTCCCTGCTAAACTAATAGCAAGGCACACATCAGGTCTGGTACATAGCATTACATACATGTTAGAGCCTATGGCTAAAGCATAGGGAACATCTTTCATTTTCTCTCTATCTTCTGCAGTGGTCGGGCATTGAGTTTGACTCAACTTCACACCTTGTATCACAGGCAAGAACCCTTTCTTTGCTTGATCCATTTTGAACTATTTCAAAACTTTATCAAGGTATGTACTTTGTTAAAGTCCAATTAAGCGTCTTGATCTATCTCTATAGGTCTTGATGCCCAATATATAAGCAGCTTCACCGAGGTCTTTCATTGAAAAACTTCTATTCAATTATCCTTTTATGCTATCCAGAAATTCTATATCATTTCCAATCAACAATATGTCGTCCACATATAATATTAGAAATGCTACAGAGCTCCCACTCACTTTCTTGTAAATACAGGCTTCTCCAAAAGTCTGTATAAAAACCATATGCTTTGATCACACTATCAAAGCGTTTATTCCAAATCCGAGAGGCTTGCACTAGTCCATAAATGGATCGCTGGAGCTTGCACACTTTGTTAGCATCTTTTGGATTGACAAAACCTTCTGGTTGCATCATATACAACTCTTCTTCTAGAAATCCATTCAGGAATGCAGTTTTGACATCCATTTGCCAAATTTCATAATCATAAAATGCGGCAATTGCTAACATGATTTGGACAGACTTAAGCATCGCTACGGGGAGAAAGTCTCATCATAGTCAACTCCTTGAACTTGTCGAAAACCTTTCGCAACAAGTCGAGCTTTGTAGACAGTAACATTACCATCAGCGTCAGTTTTCTTCTTGAAGATCCATTTATTCTCGATGGCTTGCCGATCATCGGGCAAGTCAACGAAAGTCCATACTTTGTTCTCATACATGGATCCCATCTCAGATTTCATGGCCTCAAGCCATTTTGTGGAATATGGGCTCATCATTGCTTCCTCATAGTTCGTAGGTTCGCCATGGTCAAGTAACATGACCTCCAGAATAGGATTACCGTACCACTCTGGTGTGGATCTTACTCTAGTTGACCTACGAGGTTAGGTAGTAACTTGATCCGAAGTTTCATGATCATTATCATTAGCTTCCTCACTAATTGGTGTAGACGTCACAGGAACCGGTTTCTGTGATGAACTACTTTCCAATAAGGGAGCAGGTATAGTTACCTCGTCAAGTTCTACTTTCCTCCCACTCACTTCTTTCGAGAGAAATTCTTTCTCTAGAAAGGATCCATTTTTAGCAACGAATGTCTTGCCTTCGGATCTGTGATAGAAGGTGTACCCAACAGTTTCCTTTGGGTATCCTATGAAGACACATTTCTCTGATATGGGTTCGAGCTTATCAGGTTGAAGCTTTTTCACATAAGCATCGCAGCCCCAAACTTTAAGAAACGACAACTTTGGTTTCTTGCCAAACCACAGTTCATAAGGCGTCGTCTCAACGGATTTTTGATGGTGCCCTATTTAACGTGAATGCAGCCGTCTCTAAAGCATAACCCCAAGAAGATAGCGGTAAATCAGTAAGAGACATCATAGATCGCACCATATCTAGTAAAGTACGATTACGACGTTCGGACACACCATTACGTTGTGGTGTTCCGGGTGGCGTGAGTTGCGAAACTATTCCGCATTGTTTCATATGTAGACCAAACTCATAACTCAAATATTCTCCTCCACGATCAGATCGTAGAAACTTTATTTTCTTGTTACTATGATTTTTCACTTCACTCTGAAATTCTTTGAACTTTTCAAATGTTTCAGACTTATGTTTCATTAAGTAGATATATCCATATCGGCTCAAATCATCTGTGAAGGTGAGAAAATAATGATACCCACCGCGAGCCTCAATATTCATCAGACCACATACATCAGTATGTATGATTTCCAACAAATCTGTTGCTCGCTCCACAGTTCCAGAGAACGGCGTTTTAGTCATCTTGCCCATTAGGCATGGTTCGCAAGTACCAAGTGATTCATAATCAAGTGATTCCAAAAGTCCATCAGTATGGAGTCTCTTCATGCGCTTTACAACAATATGACCCAAACGGCAGTGCCAGAAATAAGTTGCACTATCATTATCAACTCTGCATCTTTTGGCCTCAACATTATGAATATGTGTATCACTACCATCGAGATTCAATAAAAATAGACCACTCTTCAAGGGTGCATGACCATAAAAGATATTACTCATATAAATAGAACAACCATTATTATCAGATTTAAATGAATAACCATCTCACATTAAACAAGATCTAGATATAATGTTCATGCTCAATGCTGGCACCAAATAACAATGATTCAGGTCTAAAACTAATCCCTAAGGTAGATGTAGAGGTAGCGTGCCAACGGCGATCACATCGACTTTGGAACCATTTCCCACGCGCATCGTCACCTCGTACTTAGCCAGTCTTCGCTTAATCCGTAGTCCCTGTTTCGAGTTACAAATATTAGCAACAGAACCAGTATCAAATACCCAGGTGCTACTGCAAGCTCTGGTAAGGTACACATCAATAACATGTATATCACATATACCTTTGTTCACCTTGCCATCCTTCTTATCCGCCAGATACTTGGGGCAGTTCCGCTTCCAGTGACCAGTCTGCTTGCAGTAGAAGCACTCAGTCTTAGGCTTAGGGTCAGATTTGGGTTTCTTCTCTTGAGCAACAACTTGTTTGCCGTTCTTTTTGAAGTTCCCCTTCTTCTTCCCTTTACCCTTTTCTTGAAACTGGTGGTCTTGTTGACCATCAACACTTGATGCTCCTTCTTGATTTCTACCTCCACAGCCTTTAGCATTGCGAAGAGGTCGGGAATTGTCTTGTTCATCCCTTGCATATTATAGTTCATCATGAAGCTCTTGTAGCTTGGTGGCAGTGATTGAAGAATTCTGTCAATGACACTATCAACCGGAAGATTAACTCCCAGTTGAATCAAGTGATTGTTATACCCCGACATTTTGAGTATATGTTCACTGACAGAACTATTCTCCTCCATCTTGCAGCTATAGAACTTATTGGAGACTTCATATCTCTCAATCTAGGCATTTGCCTGAAATATTAACTTCAACTCCTGGAACATCTCATATGCTCCATGACGTTCAAAATGTCATTGAAGTCCCAATTCTAAGCCGTAAAGCATGGCACACTGAACTATAGAGTAGTCATCATCTTTGCTCTACCAGATGTTCTTAACGTCGTCAGTTGCATCTGCAGCAGGCCTGGCACCCAGTGGTGCTTCCAGGACATAATTCTTCTGTGCAGCAATGAGTATAATCCTCAAGTTATGGACCCAGTCCATGTAATTGCTACCATCATCTTTCAACTTTGCTTTCTCAAGGAACACATTAAAATTTAACGGAACAACAACACGGGCCATCTATCTACAACAAACATAGACAAGCAAAATACTATCAGGTACTAAGTTCATGATAAATTCAAGTTCAATTAATCATATTACTTAAGAACTCCCACTTAGATAGACATCTCTCTGATCATCTAAGTGATCACGTGATCCAAATCAACTAAACCATAACCGATCATCACGTGAAATGGAGTAGTTTTCAATGGTGAACATCACTATGTTGATCATATCTACTATATGATTCACGCTCGACCTTTCGGTCTCAGTGTTCCGAGGCCATATCTGCATATGCTAGGCTCGTCAAGTTTAACCTGAGTATTCCGCGTGTGCAAAACTGGCTTGCACCCGGTGTAGATGGATGTAGAGCTTATCACACCCGATCATCATGTGGTGTCTCGGCACGACGAACTTTGGCAACGGTGCATACTCAGGGAGAACACTTTTACCTTGAAATTTAGTGAGAGATCATCTTATAATGCTACCGCCAATCAAAGCAAAATAAGATGAAGGATAAACATCACATGCAATCAATATAAGTGATATGATATGGCCATCATCATCTTGTGCTTGTGATCTCCATCTCCGAAGCACCGTCATGATCACCATCGTCACCAGCGCGACACCTTGATCTCCATCGTAGCATCATTGTCATCTCGCCAACTATTGCTTCTACGACTATCGCTACCGCTTAGTGATAAAGTAAAGCAATTACAGGGCGATTGCATTGCATACAATAAAGCGACAACCATATGGCTCCTGCCAGTTGCCGATAACTCGGTTAGAAAACATGATCATCTCATACAATAAAATATAGCATCACGTCTTGACCATATCACATCACAACATGCCCTGCAAAAACAAGTTAGACGTCCTCTGCTTTGTTGTTGCAAGTTTTACGTGGCTGCTACGGGCTGAGCAAGAACTGTTCTTACCTACGCATCAAAACCACAGCGATAGTTCGTCAAGTTAGTGCTGTTTTAACCTTCTCAAGGACCGGGCGTAGCCACACTCGGTTCAACTAAAGTTGGAGAAACTGACACCCGCCAACCACCTATGTGCAAAGCACGTCGGTAGAACCAGTCTCGCGTAAGCGTACGCGTAATGTCGGTCCGGGCCGCTTCATCCAACAATACCGCCGAACCAAAGTATGACATGCTGGTAAGCAGTATGACTTGTATCGCCCACAACTCACTTGTGTTCTACTCGTGCATATAACATCTAAGCATAAAACCTGGCTCGGATGCCACCGTTGGGGAACGTAGTAATTTCAAAAAATTTCCTATGCACACGCAAGATCATGGTGATGCATAGCAATGAGAGGGAAGAGTGTTATCCACGTACCCTCGTAGACAGAAAGCGGAAGCATTAGCACAACACGGTTGATGTAGTCGTACGTCTTCACGATCCGACCGATCAAGTACCGAACGTACGACACCTCCGAGTTCAGCACACGTTCAGCTCGATGACGTCCCACGAACTTCGATCCAGCAGAGCTTTACGAGAGAGTTCCGTCAGCAGGACGGCGTGATGACAGTGTTGATGATGCTACCGACGCAGGGCTTCGCCTAAGCACCACTACGATATTACCGAGGTGGAATCTAGTGGAAGGGGGGCACCAGACACGGCTAAGAGATCAATGATCAATTGTTGTGTCCAGAGGTGCCCCCCTGCCCCCGTATATAAAGGACCAAGGGGGAGGGGGCGGCCGGCCAGGAGGAGGCACGCCAGGGAGGAGTCCTACTCCCGATGGGAGTAGGACTCCCTCTTTTCCTAGTTGGAGTAGGAGGGGGGAAGGAAGGGAGAGAAGAGAGGAAGGAAAGGGGGGGTGGGGGCGCCCCCTCCTTGTCCTATTCGGATTAGAGGGGGAGGGGGCGTGCAGCCTGCCCTGGCCGCCCCTCCTCTTCTCCACTAGGGCCCATTAGGCCCACTAAACCCCCCGGGGGGTTCTGGTAACCCCTCGGTACTCCGGTATATGTCCGAAACCTCCCGAAACACTTCTGGTGTTCGAACATAGTCATCCAATAAATCAATCTTTACGTCTCGACCATTTCGAGACTCCTCGTCATGTCCGTGATCATATCCGGGACCCTGAACTACCTTCGGTACATCAAAACACAAAAACTCATAATACCTATCGTCACCGAACTTTAAGCGTATGGACCCTACGCGTTCAAGAACTATGTAGACATGACCGAGACACGTCTCCGTTAATAACCAATAGCGGAACCTAGATGCTTATATTGGCTCCTACATATTCTATGAAGGTCTTTATCGGTCAAACCGCATACGTTGTTCCCTTTGTCATCGGTATGTTACTTGCCCGCGATTCGATCGTCGGTATCTCAATACCTAGTTCTATCTCGTTACTGGCAAGTCTCTTTACTCGTTACGTAATGCATCATCCCGCAACTAACTCATTAGCCACATTGCTTGCAAGGTTTATAGTGATGTGCATTACCGAGAGGGCCCAGAGATACCTCTCCGACAATCGGAGTGACAAATCCTAATCTCAAAATACGTCAACTCAACAAGTACCTTCGGAGACACCTGTAGAGCACCTTTATAATCACCCAGTTACGTTGTGATGTTTGGTAGCACACAAAGTGTTCCTCTGGTAATCGAGAGTTACATAATCTCATAGTCACAGGAACTTGTATAAGTCATGAAGAAAGCAATAGCAACATTACTAAACGATCAAGTGCTAAGCTAACGGAATGGGTCAAGTCAATCACATCATTCTTCTAATGATGTGACCCCATTGATCAAATGATAACTCATATCTATGGTTAGGAAACTCAACCATCTTTGATCAATGAGCTAGTCAAGTAGAGGCATACTAGTGACACTATGTTTGTCTATCTATTCACACATGTATTATGTTTCCGGTTAATACAATTCTAGCATGAATAATAAACATTTATCATGATATGAGGAAATAAATAATAACTTTATTATTGCCTCTAGGGCATATTTCCTTCAGCTCGGATGTTTGTCTACCTCTCATGATGGCTGTAGTATTTGTAGGGAAATGTAGCATGCAATTTCAAAAAATTCCTACGCTCACGCAAGATCTATCTAGGAGATGCATAGAAATGGGAGGGGGAGAGTGTGTCCACGTACCCTCGTAGACCGAAAGCAGAAGCGTTTGCTTAACGTGGTTCATGTAGACGAACGTCTTCTCATTCCGACCGATCAAGTACCGAACGCACGACACCTTCGAGTTCTGCACACGTTCAACGCGATGACGTCCTTCGAGCTCTTGATCCAGCAAAGGGTTGAAGGAGTAGATGAGTTTCATCAGCATGACGGCATGGTGACGGTGATGGTGATGTGATCCGTGCAGGGCTTTGCCTAAGCACAACGAGAATATGACCAGAGGCATAAACTGTGGAGGGTGAGGGGGGGGGGGGGGGCACCGCACACGGCTATGAGCAATTGTTGTATCTCATAGGGGCGCCCCCCGTATATAAAGGAGGGAGGGAGAGGAGGCCGGCCTAGGGTGTGCCCCAAGTGGGGGGCGGGGGTCCTACTAGGACTCCTAGTCCTATTCGCCCCCTTCCTTCTATCGAAGGGGGAAAGGGGGGAGGAGAGGGAGAGGGAGAAGGAAAGGGGGGACACGCCCCCTCCCCTTGTCCAATTCGGACTCCCCATGGGGGGGGGGTGCGCCACCCCCTTGTGGGCTGCCTTGCCTCTCCCCTATGGCCCATATGGCCCATTACTTCCCTCGGGGGGTTCCGATAACCCCTCGCTACTCTGATAAATACCCGAAACACTCTGGAACCATTCCGATGTCTGAATACTATCGTCCAATATATCAATCTTTACATCTCGACTATTTCGAGACTCCTCGTCATGTCCGTGATCTCATCTGAGACTCCGAACAACCTTCGGTCACCAAAACACATAACTCATATAATACACATCATCATCGAACGTTAAGCATGCGGACCCTACGGGTTTGAGAACTATGTAGACATGACCGAGACACCTCTCTGGTCAATAACCAATAGCGGAACCTGGATGCTCATATTGGTTCCCACATATTTTACAAAGATCTTTATCGGTCGAACCGCAATGTCAACATACTTTATTCCCTTTGTCATCGGTATGTTACTCGCCTGAGATTCGATCGTTGGTATCTTCATACCTAGTTCAATCTCGTTACCGGCAAGTCTCTTTACTCGTTCCGTAATGCATCATCCTGCAACTAACTCGTTAGTCACATTGTTTGCAAGGATTCATATGATGTGCATTACTGAGAGGGCCCAAAGATACCTCTCCGATACTCGGATTGACAAATCCTAATCTCGATCTATGCCAACCCAACAAACACCTTCGGATATACCTGTAGAGCATCTTTATAATCACCCAGTTACGTTGTGATGTTTGATAGCACACAAGGTATTCCTCCGGCGTCCGGGAGTTGCATAATCTCATAGTTGGAGGAATACACACACCCAAACACACACACACACACACACACACACACACACACACACACACACATATATATATATATATATATATATATATATATATATATGACATGAAGAAAGCAGTAGCAATAAAACTGAACGATCATTATGTTAAGCTAACGGATGGGTCTTGTCCATCACATCATTCCACTAATGATGTGATTCCGTTCATCAAATGACAACTCGTGTCTATGGCTAGGAAACTTAACCATCTTTGATCAACGAACTAGTCTAGTAGAGGCATACTAGAGACACGGTGTTTTGTCTATGTATTCACACATGTATCAAGTTTCCGGTTAATACAATTCTAGCATGAATAATAAACATTTATCATGAATAAGGAAATATAAAATAACAACTTTATTATTGCCTCTAGGGCATATTTCCTTCAGTCTCCCACTTGCACTAGAGTCAATAATCCAGATTACATTGTAATGAATCTAACACCCATGGAGTCTTGGTGTTGATCATGTTTTACTCGTGGAAGAGTCTTAGTCAACGAGTCTGCCACATTCGGATCCGTATGTATTTTGCAAATCTCTATGTCTCCCTCCTTGACCAAATCTCTGATGGAGTTGAAGCGTCTCTTGATGTGTTTGGTCTTTTTGTGAAATCTGGATTCTTTCGCCAAGGCAATTGCTCCAGTATTGTCACAAAATATTTTCATTGGACCCGAGGCACTAGGTATTACACCTAGATCGGATATGAACTCCTCCATCCAGACTCCTTCATTTTCTGCTTCCGAAGCAGCTATGTACTCCACTTCACATAACTCATATAATACACATCGTCATCGAACGTTAAGCATGCGGACCCTACGGGTTTGAGAACTATGTAGACATGACCGAGACACCTCTCTGGTCAATAACCAATAGCGGAACCTGGATGCTCATATTGGTTCCCACATATTTTACAAAGATATTTATCGGTCGAACCGCAATGTCAACATACTTTATTCCCTTTGTCATCGGTATGTTACTTGCCTGAGATTCGATCGTCGGTATCTTCATACCTAGTTCAATCTCGTTACCGGCAAGTCTATTTACTCGTTCCGTAATGCATCATCCTGCAACTAACTCGTTAGTCACATTGTTTGCAAGGATTCATATGATGTGCATTGCCGAGAGGTCCCAGAGATACCTCTCCGATACTCGGAGTGACAAATCCTAATCTCGATCTATGCCAACCCAACAAACACCTTCGGATATACCTGTAGAGCATCTTTATAATCACCCAGTTACGTTGTGATGTTTGATAGCACACAAGGTATTCCTCCGGCGTCCGGGAGTTGCATAATCTCATAGTTGGAGGAATACACACACACACACACACACACACACACACACACACACACACACACATATATATAATATATGACATGAAGAAAGCAGTAGCAATAAAACTGAACGATCATTACGCTAAGCTAACGGATGGGTCTTGTCCATCACATCATTCCACTAATGATGTGATTCCGTTCATCAAATGACAACTCGTGTCTATGGCTAGGGAACTTAACCATCTTTGATCAACGAACTAGTCTAGTAGAGGCATACTCGGGACACGGTGTTTTGTCTATGTATTCACACATGTATCAAGTTTCCGGTTAATACAATTCTAGCATGAATAATAAACATTTATCATGAATAAGGAAATATAAAATAACAACTTTATTATTGCCTCTAGGGCATATTTCCTTCAGTCTCCCACTTGCACTAGAGTCAATAATCCAGATTACATTGTAATGAATCTAACACCCATAGAGTCTTGGTGTTGATCATGTTTTGCTCGTGGAAGAGGCTTAGTCAACGGGTCTGCCACATTCAGATCCGTATGTATTTTGCAAATCTCTATGTCTCCCTCCTTGACCAAATCTCTGATGGAGTTGAAGCGTCTCTTGATGTGTTTGGTCTTTTTGTGAAATCTGGATTCCTTCGCCAAGGCAATTGCTCCAGTATCGTCACAAAATATTTTCATTGGACCCGATGCACTAGGTATTACACCTAGATCGGATATGAACTCCTCCATCCAGACTCCTTCATTTTCTGCTTCCGAAGCAGCTATGTACTCCACTTCACACGTAGATTCCGCCACAACGCTCTGGTTGGAACTGCACCAACTGACAGCTCCACCATACTATAAAAATACATATCCAGTTTGTGACTTAGAGTCATCCGGATCAGTGTCAAAGGTAGCATCGACGTAACCACTTGCGACAAGCTCTTTTTCACCTCCATAAATGAGAAACATATCCCTAGTCCTTTTCAGGTACTTTAGGATGTTCTTGACCACTTTCCAGTGACCCACTCCTGGATTACTTTGGTACCTCCCTGCTAAACTTATAGCAAGGCACACATCAGGCCTGGTACACAACATAGCATACATGATAAAACCTATGGCCGAGGCATAGGGAATGACTTTCATTTCCTCTCTATCTTCTGAAGTGGTCGGGCATTGAGTCTGACTCAACTTCACACCTTATAACATAGGCAAGAACCCTTTCTTTGACTGATCCATTTTCTTCTTCAAAACATTATCAAGGTATGTGCTTTGTGAAAGTCCTATCAAGCATCTTGATCTATCTCTATAGATCTTGATGCCCAATATATAAGCAGCTTCACTGAGGTCTTTCATTGAAAACTCTTATTCAAGTATCTTTTATGCTATTCAGAAATTCTACATCATTTCCAATCAACAATATGTCATGCACATATAATATTAGAAATGCTACAGAGCTCCCACTCACTTTCTTGTAAATATAGGCTTCTCCAAAAGTCTGTATAAAACCCTATGCTTTCATCACCTCATCAAGGCGTATATTCCAACTCCGAGATGCTTGCACTAGTCCATAAATGGATCACTGGAGCTTGCACACTTTGTTAGCACCTTTAGGATCAACAAAACCTTCTGGTTGCATCATATACAACTCTACTTTAAGAAATTCATTAAGGAATGTAGTTTTGACACTGTTGGGGATATAACTATTTGTATAAGCCGCCCAGGAGGGGCCGGGTTACGCAAAGAAGACTCACCAGAAAGAAGCCCAAGACCAAGCATGAAGATGGCGGTTCAATAAAGGGCTTAAGGCCAACAGGCGACTTAAGGCCCGTTGTAGTAAACCGCTATAATGGCTTGACTTGTATCATAAGGTAAATTTAACTAGTCACCGAGCCGGACACTGTTTATAAGCCGGCCGGGACTTTGTAAGCCAGAGGGCATCAAGCCGTGTATATAAGGGATGACCTGCTGGCGGCTTAGGGCAAGAAACAACGGATCGAGAGCCGGGCATAGCGTATCTCGCTCCCTGGTCATCGAAACATCAATACCAACCCAACTAGACGTAGGCCTTACCTTCACCGTTAGGGGCCGAACTAGTATAAAAACCTCTCGTGTCCCTTGTCCCGATTAACCCCTTCAAGCTTCCTAGTTGCGATGGCTCCACAACTAAGTCCTTCCACAAGGACATCTGACGTGACAATTCCACGACAGTTGGCGCCCACCATGGGGCCAGCGCACGGTGGATTTGAGTTCTTGAAGGGCAACTTCGAAGGGCTCAAGGGATACGTAGTGGGTCGGATGACCAAGAGTCGTCGCGGCAAGATCTACATCGACGACGAAGGCTGGGGTCCCGATGCTGGCTCAATTGAGTACGGGTACCGGGTCCCCTTCGGAGGAATCCACGTCTTCATCGGCCGGATCGGTGAGCCGGGCCCTCAGCCAGACAACTGCACCGACCTCGTCAAGACGGCTCAGCGTGCGAGGAAGACCCGAATTCAACCTGTTATGAAGCATGCTTTCGTGGGCTGCATCCACGGAGAGGAACTCTCTAAAGGATCTGGAGATGGTGGTGAGACGGCCGTCCTCTCAGACGGTGATTTGTCCGCCGGCTCAACAGATTCGTTGTACCAAGTGCAAGACGGCGTGCTCGGGGGCTGTTCCGATGGCACAAGTATTCTGGACCCCTGTGAGCCGCCAAGATGGGCAGGAGTCTTTATGGCTGTGACTCAGCCTGGCTCAAACTCTACAACTGCTGCAGCAATAACGTCCGGGATAGGAGCAGCCGGGGCAGGCGGCCCCGTGCGCCCGCTGACTCAGGTGCTGATAGATCTCATGGACAAGCTTACGACCCTATTAACCGCAACGGTTATTCCCACAGATAAAGATGAGCATGACGCGGAGGTGGCACGGGTGCATGAGGAAATAGCTCAGGCCAAGGAGGCCTTGGCAGCTGAGGACACTAGGTTAGCCACGGAGCGGGCGGCTCTAGATGCCCGGGCATAGCGGCTACAGTCAGAAGCTTACCAGCTCACGATGAGCTTAAACACGTCCAATGAGGTGATGAGGAGGAGACATCAGAAAACCCAGTCCCGTTTACCTCCGAATTTCAACCCTCGGGTTCTTTTTGCTACACCCGGAGCCAGCCCAAGTAACCCGCCAGAGACCAATCAGTTTATGACAGCCGGAACAGGAGGGCCGGCTCAGCCTCGGGAGATGGCACCTCCTCATGTGAGCATGGCACCGCCGCGTTATGTGCCGATACCGCCGGGTCACTTTTCCAACCCCATGGAGAACTTAATCGCGGCTTCAAAGCGTTTGGCGGCTCTTCCCATGGACGGTGATGACCCGACAGCAGTGGAGACCCGGAGGGTCAGAGAACTTCTCCAGGCGGCCTTAGCTCAGCAAGAGACCTATTCTTACAGCCGGGACAGAATTCATTCAACTCCTCCACCTTGGTTCGCACTGCCTCGTCAGAACTGGAGCCCAAGTTACAGCAGGCACATGGAGTCTGAAGCTTTGTCAAGCAACGCCCAACACCGTAACCAGCCTGGTGGCTATAATCCGGTGCAAGACCGAGTACGTCAGGAGAACGAGTGGGTGGCTCTGCTAGCGGCTCAGCTAGCGGCTCAACAGACGGCACATCAAGATTTTCCAGAGTATCCAATGACTTCCGTTGAGGCGGGAGTAGCCACTAGAACCGGCGGTGTTCCTTGTCTGGTACCGGCTTTGCATAATGTGCGTTTACCCAAGGACTTCAAGGGACCTCAAAAGGTGCCGAATTACACGGCTGACTTGCAGCCCGGAGCTTGGATCGAAAGTTATGAGATGGCTATGGAGTTATTGGAAGTCAGCGATGCGGCGATGGCCAAGTACTTCACCATGATGTTAGATGGAACAGCCCGATCCTGGTTAAAGGGTTTGCCACCCAATTCCATTGGTTCATGGGCAGAACTAAAAGCCCGCTTTATCCAGAACTTCAAAGACACTTGCAAGCAGTCTATGTCGATTGTGGACTTGACAAATTGTAAACAGGAGGAAGGTGAATCTATGACTCATTGGGTACGCCGGGTCAAGGAGATAATACATTCATCTGACAAGATGGATGCCGGCTCTGCAGTCCTCATGTTGGAGAAGAATTGCCATTTTGAGCCGCTGAGGCAGAAACTGGGGCGCCTTAAGCGTGATTGCAATGATATGGGTACGCTGATGGCGGCTTTAGTCAAATATGCCGATTCAGATAGTACCAAGGATCCCGCGTCTGATGAGGAAAAGACTGGGAAGGGAAAGAAGAACGGCAATGGAAAGGGTCAGCAGCATAACGCGATGAATCAAGGAGGCAATAAGCGTAAGGCGGACGGCAACCCGGAATTTGTGGCCAACGCCAATGCGCAAGATAACAATTAGAGACGTAAGGGTAAGCCACCTCGATCCGGCGGGTCAGGCCCATCTCGTGAGCAGCTACTCAATGAGCCCTGCCCGAGACACGGCACCAGGGAGCGGCCCGCCACACACCTGTGGAAAGATTGTGTGATCATGAAAGCGTTTAAGAATTCCAATACCTTTGATTGCAATAATGGGTCTGGTGGCAGCTCAGGGGCTGGCGTTTTTCATGGCCCGGGTGGTGGCTCAGGTTTCGGTTTTCAGGTACGTCAAGGCGGCTACAATCAAGAGCAGTCTGGGCAAGGAGAGCAACAGCAGCAGCAGCAGTCGGGTTATCAAAGCAATCCGAAGTAGTTGAATAGTGGGCAGTACCACGTGTTTACCACTAGCTTATGCAAACGTAACCAGAAGATTCATAAGAGGGCCGTGAATTCTGTTGAGCCAGCAGTTCCTCGTTACTTGAGGTGGTCAGAACAGCCCATTCTATGGAGCAGAGAAGATCACCCTCCACGGGTCGATAATCCGGGCCAGTTGGCCTTGGTGGTGGCGCCTCAGGTTGGTGGATATAAATTCACTAAGGTACTCATGGATGGAGGTAGTAGCATCAATATCCTCTATTATGAGACCTTTCGATGCATGGGGTTAACTGATAAGAATCTAAGGACATCCAACACTGTTTTCCATGGAGTGGTTCCTGGAAAGTCGACTTACCCAGTTGGCAAGATTGAGCTGGAGGTGGCCTTTGGAGATGAATATGACTCCAGGGCTGAGAAATTGACGTTTGAGGTGGTCAAAATCAGGAGCCCATATCATGCTTTGTTTGGGCGGCCGGCTTATGCTAAGTTCATGGCGCGGCCATGTTACGTTTATTTGCAGCTCAAAATGCCGGGTCACAAGGGCACCATCACTGTGCATGGAAGTCGCAAGGTAGCGTTGGAATGTGAAGAAGGTGACGCGGCTTATGCTGAGTCTGCCTGTGCGGCAAAAGAGCTCAAATTTTATCAAGATAATGTTGACCCAGCGGATATGATCTTCCTGAAGAAACCAACTACAGAACATGACCCGGCATTGAAGTTTAAATCGGCCGCTGAGACGAAGCTTGTTGACTTTACCCCAGGTGACTCTTCTAAGCAATTCAACATCAGCAGCAATTTGGATCCCAAATAGGAAAGCGCGCTCATCGAGTTCATCCGTGAGAACCGGGACATCTTTGCATGGAAACCTTCAGACATGCCGGGTGTACCGAGGGAACTCGCTGAGCACACTCTCAACATTGATCCGAAGTATAAGCCGGTCAGGCAATTTCTTCGATGTTTTAACGAAGAGAGACGGAAAGCTATTGGAGAGGAAATCGCCCGGCTCTTAGCGGCTGGGTTTATTATCGAAGTTTTTCACCCAGAGTGGTTGGCTAACCCGGTGCTTGTCCTCAAGAAGAACGGCACCTGGCGGATGTGTGTGGACTACACGGACTTAAACAAGGCTTGTCCGGCTGATCCCTTTGCTCTCCCCCGTATTGATCAAATCATTGATGCTACGGCGGGTTGTGAACGTTTGAGCTTTTTGGATGCTTACTCTGGTTATCGTCAGATCAAAATGGCAGTTAAGGACCAGGAGAAGATGGCTTTCATCACTCCGTTTGGGGCCTTCTATTATGTATCTATGCCGTTTGGACTCAAGAGTGCTCAGGCGACTTATCAGCGATGTGTGCAGAACTGTCTACACGATCAAATCGGGCGTAATGTTCATGCTTATGTAGATGACATCGTGGTGAAGTCCAGAGAGAAGGAAACCTTAATATCCGACTTGAAAGAAACCTTTAATAATCTCCGAGTTTATAAAATGATGCTTAACCCGGCCAAGTGTGTATTTGGTGTACCTGCAGGCAAGCTTTTGGGTTTTCTGGTATCAAACAGAGGCATTGAAGCTAATCCGGAGAATATTAAGGCAATTACCTCTCTGGCTAAACCGGCGTGCATCAATGATGTTCAGCGATTGGCGGGTTGTGTCGCCGCTTTAAGCCGGTTCATAAGCCGGTTAGGTGAGAAGGCCCTACCGCTATATTAGATGATGAAGAAAATAGACACTTTTGTCTGGAGTGATGCTGCTGATGCTGCCTTTGAAGACTTGAAGAGACAGTTGTCTGAACCACCGGTTCTTGTGGTTCCCATTGATAAAGAGCCGTTGCTGTTATACATGGCTGCCAATTCACGAGCCGTCAGTGTTGCCATCGTGGTGGAGTGTAAGGAAGCTGGCAAGGAGCATCTGGTTCAATGGCCGGTTTACTACATCAGTGAGGTGCTCACTGAATCTAAACAAAGGTATCAACATTGGCAGAAACTCGTTTATGGAGTGTTTATGGCCAACCGGAAGTTGAAGCAGTACTTCCAAAGTCATCCTATAACTGTGGTAAGTTCTGCCCCTTTGGAAGATATCATACAGAATAGGGAGGCCACAGGAGGAGTCGCCAAGTGGGCCATCGAGCTTGGGCCTCATGATTTGACGTACATGCCACGTACTGCTATTAAGTCTCAGGCCTTGGTGGACTTTATCAATGATTGGACAGAGTTACAGGCACCTGAGGAGAAGCCAGCTAACACATATTGGACTATTCACTTTGACGGGTCCAGGCAGCTAGAAGGCTCGGGGGCTGGAGTTGTTTTAACTTCCCCTCGAGGTGACAAATTTTGTTATGTACTCCAGCTTATGTTTCAGTGTACTAACAATGCAGCTGAGTACGAGGCCTTACTCCTTGGTCTCCGGATGGCCAAGGAGATGAACTTAAGCCGGGTAAGGTGCTTGGGCGACTCAGATCTCGTGGCTCAACAGGTGTCAGGCAAGTGGGATTCCAAGGATCCCCTTATGGCGGCTTATCGTCGTGAAGTAGATGCTATGGCTGGTCACTTCAAGGGTTATCAAGTGGAGCACATTGATCGAAGGAAGAATGAGGCGGCTGATTCTTTAAGCCGGTTGGGATCTCAACGTAAGCCGGTGCTGCCTAACACCTTTCTTGATATTTTACATAACCCTTCTGTCAAGGTGCCTACCGAGGAAGAACTAGCGGTGCCAGACCCGGAGGCACAGCTGGTGGCAGCTCTTCACGTTATCTCGGATTGGACAGTGCCATATTTGGCTTATATGACCCGAGGAGAATTACCTGAGGATGAGACCTTGGCAAGACAAATCGCCAGGCACTCCAAATCTATGACGATTGTTAACGGCGAGTTACATCACCTAAGCGTCACTGGGGCGTTTCAACGCTGTGTGTCACCTGCAGAAGGCCAAGAAATACTCCGTGAGATCCATGAAGGGGATTGTGGCCATCATGCCGGGTCAAAATCTCTTGTAGCCAAAGCTTTCCGTCATGGTTTCTACTGGCTGACGGCTCATGCTGATGCGGAGGATCTGGTCAGTAAATGTGACGGTTGTCAAAAGTTCTCACTACGAGCTCATGTGCCGGCTCAAGAGTTGAGGATGATCCCAATCACTTGGCCGTTTGCAGTCTGAGGGCTTGACATGGTTGGACCTTTCAAGAGGTCTAAGGATAAAAAGACACATCTCCTGGGTGCAGTGGATAAGTTTACAAAGTGGGTTGAGGCAGAGCCAGTCAGTAAGTGTGATGCAGCCACGGCTGTTCAATTCATGAAAAAGGTGATCTTTCGTTTTGGTTTCCCACACAGGATTATAACTGATAATGGCACTAATCTCTCCAAGGGTGCCATGGAAGAGTTCTGTCAACGAGAACATATCTGGCTTGATGTTTCGACTGTTGCTCATCCTCAATCCAATGGTCAAGCAGAAAGAGCTAATCAAGAGATCCTGAAGGGTATCAAGCCCCGACTCTTTGTCCCCTTACAACGGACTCCGGGTTGTTGGGTGGAGGAGTTACCTTCTGTGTTATGGAGCATCAACACTACGCCTAACAGATCTACCGGCTACACACCTTTCTTTATGGTGTATGGTGCAGAGGCGGTCCTGCCAAGTGACATCCGGCACGATTCACCCCGCGTGACGGCTTATGTTGAGGCTGACAATGAAAAAGCTCGTCAGGATGCGCTTGATTTGTTGGATGAGGAGCAAGACTTGGCCATAGCCCGCTCAGCGATTTATCAACAAGACATGCGCCCCTATCACAGCCGCCGGGTTAGGAGCAGGACCTTTCAGGAAGGCGATTTGGTGCTCCGGCTCATCCAGGATCAGTCTGACATGCACAAGCTATCCCCACCTTGGGAAGGACCCTTTGTGGTCAGCAAGAATTTGCACAACGGATCGTATTACCTCATCGATGTTCGAGAGCACAAAGACTCACGTAAATCGGAGGAGGAGACCCGCCGGCTGTGGAATATTGCTCATCTCCGGCCTTATTATACTTAATCCACCGGTTCTCAAGATGTATATATTTTGATAATGTATATATTATATAAAGAAATAAAGCAGGACCTCTATCCTTTTTACACTCAAAGGTTCATGTGTCTTCTTTATCAGGAGGTGGAAACAACCAACAGGGAGCGGATCACATTTGAATTCGGCTTTCCCTTTGGTCTGGCTTATGATCATGTCTGAATCTAGCCATGGTCGCTTGGGGGCTTCCTGTTCAAACATAGGTCGTATTCGAACCAAAGAGAACATAGCTGTCGATACCCACTTGATCAGCATATTGCCAAACCCACTTGGGGGCTTCTTGATCATATTTGAATCACAGCTTAACCCCTTTGGGTCTGACATGGATCGTATTCGAATCAGCGTCATTAAACAACTCTTATGGTCACTTGGGGGCTTCCTGTTCAAACATAGGTCATATTTGAACCAAAGAGAACATAGCTGTCGATATCCACTTGATTGGCATCGCCACAGCCACTGGGGGCTATATGATCGTATCCGAATCTTAGCTTAACCCCTTTGGAACGGTTTACTGATTGTATTGGAATCAGAAGCCTGTAAATGTTGTTTATCATCCAACAAAAGGATAAATTATTTTGACTATCTTGAGACCTTCTTGAAAACATTATGAGATGGTTTTTTCTTCCGGTTTCATATTGATTACCCCAGGTTCTTAAGTGCCAGGTAAACATCATATGAGCAGGGAAGATTATCAAAGGGGTCGCAAGTATGCTATTGTGATTATATTTAACGAATATAATCATAAACCGGCCTGTATATGATGTCGTTGGGTCGTGTTCTGGGTTATCAATACTTTATGTAACCCCCGACGTGATAAACCGCCAAGGAAATTTTGCTTGTTTTATGTGCAGGATAAGGCAAAGCAAAGTCAAACGTCAAGGAAATAAACAGTCAACATAAGCCAGAAACATATAGTGATGGCGGCTTATGAAAGTATTAAGCACCAGGAACATGCGCAAAGGCATGACAAACATTGAGAAGTTTTTACTACTCTATTACAAGACTTCCCGAGTCTGAATAAACGAAGGATTGTTTTTTGCAAAGTTATAAAACGCCTGGCGATTCATTCCTTCGGCGGGCTCGACGACTCCGGGTTATCCTTCTCCGCCTCTCCATCGGTTGCTTTGTCCTGGAAGGTTGACGAGGCCCAGTCAATTCCACTCAAGGCTTCAAACTCAGCCTCATCATCTATTAAACCGGCTGGGTCCACTTCAGGGGCAAAAGTATGCTTACGCGTTGGAGGAATCAGGCTGACTTGATCATATGGAATGTTTGGAATTCTTCAGTTCTCACTATCATAGCCCGGGGAATACTTGGTAAGGTCAGTATCATTCCCAATAAGGGTAGCCACGGGACGTATGACTTTGACACAGGCAGTGAAATCATGATCATCAAATACAGTACCGTTCTCCTTCAGGCTCGGGTATCCAGGAGCGAGGTCAGTCGGGTCTAGCTCCGGCATCCATGCCTTTGCCTGGCTCAATGCGGCCACGGCTCCGGCTCTTGAAGATGCCCGCCTTAAATCCTGAATTCTTGAGGTAGTACTGCGAGATGCTTCAGCACGTCTTGCAGGAGGCGGGGAGTGGTATTTGATAAGGCTACAACGGTCAAGGCACGTTGTGACCCAGAGTACAGTTGTTCCACTAAAGTGTAAACTGCCTTAAGTTTGATCAGCATGCTCTGCCTGAGGTTGGTGCTCCTGGGGCCTGTGTGTTCACAAGTACAGCAGTGAGCCGGAGGTAGCTATTACAATAGTCATTGGAAGATTACAATGTTTGAGGGTTTGTACAGTAACTTACCGAAGATGGCTGAGACCATTTGGGATATCTGCCGTTTTAAGTCAGACAACTCAGTTGTTGCCTCTGCAAGAGCTGCTTCTGCCGTCTCGGCCCAAGTCACCAGTGAAGCCTTCTCATCAGCCCAGATTTTCTTCTCCGACTCAAAATTTTTCTTCAACTTCTCTTGTTCAGAGACGCTGAATTCAAATTTAGAGTTGGCCTTCTGAGTTTCATGTTCTTGATTTTTCAGCCGGCTCTTCAGGTCAGCAAGCTCCGACTCAAATTGACTTATGGTGGCCTACATTGATACCAGGTTATGGTAAGGATCATGGTAAGGTAACATTCAAGTCCCAAGCATTTTACAAGTAAAGATACTTGGCACTTGGGGGCTAATGTATGTTAAAGAATTTTTTAACCTACAAATCCGGGTCATGCATATTAAGTCCCAAACATTTTATGAGTAAAGATACTTGGCACTTGGGGGCTAATGTGTATCGCAAGTTCAAAGTATCATGCTATCACCGGGTTAAATATATTCTCTTTAAAACCAGACAAACCAACAGTAAGTAGATTTTTAAGTCTACAACATATTCATTCATAAGCAATAGACTTGGGGGCTGGTACAGTAAGTAAGATTCAGGAAAATAGCATAATTTATACCTCAGATTTGTGCTGTATTTGTTTCACCATGTCAATTTCCAGGTCACGACTATTATGCACTTGATTCAGATAGCCCGAGACTATATCACCAATGCTTAAGTGAGTATAATCAGTAATGTCCTGCTTGGCCTTCGGCGTTCAACAAGTTCTTCCTTGGAAGTACATTTGGCAAGGACAGTAGGCCGCCTCGGTTCAACAAATTGACTTTTCAGAAATTCAACTTCCGGGTCAGTCGTCTTGACTGGGCTAGGAGCTTCCAGATTATCAGAGCTGTTGATAGCATCTTCGGTAGGCGGGTCAGAGGTTGGCACCGGAATATCAGAAGCCGGTTCAGGCGGCGGCTGATAGGTGGAGCTGTCAGGAGTAGACATGTCAAGTGCCGGTTCAGTAACAATCGGGTCTTGGGACGGCTTATTCTACCTTGCCCTCTTGCCGGGCTTCACTTGCATGCTGTCAATAAAGGTAGAAGGATGAATACTAAAGCATAAGTAAGGTAAAGCCTAAAGTAAATAAGGTTACATTACCCGGGGGCAGTTTTGAAAGCCGGCATGTTTGATTGCATAGACTCGCCGGAGGAAGGAGAGGTATCCTGATAATTAGAGTCAGATGAATTGAGAGGTTGGCGAATTAAACCCGCCAAAGGTAAAACATAACGTAAATCGGAGATAACCTCGGTCTGACGCTTCCTAGTTACATCGGGTAAGCCGGAGGAGAGTTCTGCATCCTTGTTGGTCCGGGTCTGCCTCCGGTTTTCAAGCTGTTGTTGCTTCAAAAGAAATTGAGGATCTTGATAAGCTAGAGGATGTGAAAATCTTACTTTCCGGGTCACCCTTCGGATTTTTTGCTTTGGCAAAGGCTCTGAGTCGGAGGAGATTATAGTTACCTCGTCGTCAACTGCTTGACTGTTCCCCGTATCTTCCTGAAAGGATAGAATGTCAGTAAAATAACGACAAGGGAGTTAAGAAAAATAAAGGATTACCTCTTCATCATCCGAAGAAGTATCATCCAGTTTGAATAAGTCGGAGGCGCTGGGTTTCTTCTTCTTTGAGGTTCCAGTCTTGGCGGCTTTCCTTTCAGTTTTCTTGGCTGTCGTGGCTTGTTTGGCAGCCTCATGGTCATACTTGACCTTCCAGAAGTTTTCATCGGCCTGTGGAAAAAGATAAGGAACTATGAGTACAAATAAGGTATAACATGATAAAGAGTATTTATTAAGATTGATAACTCACTGCAGGGGCCGGGATCTTCTTGCAGAAGGGAATTAAGCCGAAGGCATTACTAGTTACAGTGCCCTCCTTCAGCAGTGACTAGGTTGTAGCATCTACCACATCATCTGGTAAGTCATCAGGACTATGACGCAGTGGATCATCCTTCTCGCCCGTGTAAGTACACATTAAGCCGGAACGGCGGCTTAATGGAAGTACTCGCCAAGTGACCCAGACTCGGACCAGATCGATGCCGTTTAAACCATTTCCCAAAAGAGCTTTGATCTTCTTGATGGTGGGCTTGAGAGGAAGACGCTCTACAGCAGACAATTTATCCGCCAGCGGATGGTTGGACTCAAGGCGTAGGGCGCGAAAGCCGGGCAGAGGGCTCTCATCAGCCGGTGAAGTGTCCTGACAATTGAACCACGTCTGATTCCAATCTTTTGGGTGACTCGGCAGTTCAGCGTAAGGAAAAAGGCAGTCTCTCTACCGCTGAATCGAGATGCCATCAAGCTCAAGACTAGGCCCGTTGGCACGTTCATTCTGCCGGTTCAAGTAGAAAAGCTCTCTGAACAAAAGCATACTTGGCTCCTCTCCCAGGTACACCTCGCAGAAGACTTGGAAATTGCTAATATTTGACACGGAATTGAGTCCAATGTCTTGAGGTCTAAGATCAAAGAAATTCAAAACCTCCCTGAAGAATTTTGAGCCGGGAGGGGCAAATCCCCGGTTCATGTGATGCGTGAAAATTATTACCTCCCCTTCTTTGGGTTGAGGCCTCTCTTCAGACGGGTCAGGGGCACGATAAGACATAACCTCCTTTTTTGGCAGATGGCCAGACTTCACGAATTCAGACAGTTTACTCTTAGTAACTATGGATGGGACCCAATTGCAGGTCACAGGGGCCTTGGTTGCCTTAGGTGCCATGACAACAGTTGGCCTACGACAAAATAAGAGGTTCTGGTTCAATTTTAACCCGGGAGAAAATATCTTAATTATTCAAGGAGGCGGCTTAATAAGGGGCCTAATGATATAAGGATAACTATGCAACAGTATTTAAGCCGCTACATGTATCAAAAGCAGTTCAAACTTCTTAAGGTCATGAGAAGCAAGCAAGGCTCACATATCAGTGTCATTTATTTAAGCCGGCTACATGGATAGTTGTGTTTAAGGGTATTTGACAGAAGTAGTTTTCCGGGTGATAAAAACAGGTTTCATAATCTGCTACTGTTATTTGAAAGCTGTTCTGACAAGAAAATTTTCTAGACCTAAGATTGACGCAGATGAAGCTCAAGAGCTCAAATGGGGCCTCTGTGTAACAGAAATGGATCTATCTACATTCAAAGTAGGTACCAAAAATCTACCGCATCGGTTTTTACCATCTCCAAGATCAAGGAAAGCGAGGGTGATGGAATCTATGAAAGGGAACTACTAAACAGTGAAGAACGCGAAGAACTTGAAGGTCCTAATGTGGATCTAAGAAGCAGGAAAGAGGAGGCTTACGGATGCAGGGTTGCAGCGGAGGGTCTTCGCGTTTCTCTGGTCGAACCAGGTTGATGCAGCGGCCAGAGTTGGTGAAGAGGAGATCTGCGACGGCGGCGGCGGCAGAGCTCGAGCGACAGAAAAGCAGCGATAGGAAGAAGATGACTGGAAGGAGGATAATGGGAAGACCTAGGTCGCGCCTATTTATAAGGAAAGGATAACTGAGATGACGCGGGAAACGAGGAGATAAAAGTTATTATCCAGCGGCCCTGACGCCTCGGTTTTCAGAACAGTCAATAAAAGCAGAGATCCGTTGGAGGATACGGTGGAATAAAAAATAATTTATGAAAGGATGACGTCACGTCGGGTTAACACGGATCCAAAAGATGACGTCATGGCGGGTTAAAGAAAACCTTTTGTACAGTCAGAAGACTGAAGATTTATTTTTAAGGTATTTTAAGATTGACATGAACAGGTTCAAATCAATCTGGGGCCTAATGTTGGGGATATAACTATTTGTATAAGCCGCCCAGGAGGGGCTGGGTTACGCAAAGAAGACTCACCAGAAAGAAGCCCAAGACCAAGCATGAAGATGGCGGTTCAGTAAAGGGCTTAAGGCCCACAGGCGACTTAAGGCCCGTTGTAGTAAACCGCTATAATGGCTTGACTTGTATCATAAGGTAAATTTAACTAGTCACCGAGCCGGACACTGTTTATAAGCCGGCCAGGACTTTGTAAGCTAGAGGGCGTCAACCCGTGTATATAAGGGGACGACCTGCTGGCGGCTTAGGGCGAGAAACAACGGATCGAGAGCCGGGCATAGCGTATCTCGCTCCCTGGTCATCGAAACATCAATACCAACCCAACTAGACGTAGGCCTTACCTTCATCGTAAGGGGCCGAACTAGTATAAAAACCTCTCGTGTCCCTTGTCCCGATTAACCCCTTCAAGCTTCCTAGTTGCGATGGCTCCACAACTAAGTCCTTCCACGAGGACATTTGACGTGACAATTCCACGACAAACACCCATTTGCTAGATTTCATAATCATAAAATGCAGCAATTGCTAACATGATTTAGACAGACTTAAGCATCGCTATGGGTGAGAAAGTCTCATCCTAGTCAACTCCTTGAACTTGTCGAAAACCTTTTGTGACAAGTCGAGCTTTATAGACAGTAACATTACCATCAGCGTCGGTCTTCTTCTTGAAGATCCATTTATTCTCTATGTGTCACCGATCATCGGGCTGATCCACCAAAGTTCACACTTTGTTCTTATACATGGATCCTATCTCATATTTCATGGCCTCAAGCCATTTATCGGAATCTGGGCTCATCATAGCTTCTTCATAGTTCGTATGTTCATCATGGTCAAGTAACATGACCTCCAGAACAGGATTACCATACCACTCTGGTGCGGATCATGCTCTGTTTGACCTATGAGGTTCTGTAGCAACTTGATATGAAGTTTCATGATCTTTATCATTAGCTTCCTCTCTAGTTGGTGTAGGCATCACGAGAACAGATTTCTCGGATGAGCCACCTTCCAAATTGAGAGTAGGTACAATTACCTCATCAAGTTCTACTTTCCTCCCACTCACTTCTTTCGAGAGAAACTCCTTCTCTAGAAAGGTTCTATTCTTAGCAACAAAAATCTTGCCTTCGGACTTGTGGTAGAAGGTGTACCCAATTGTTTCCTTAGGGTATCCTATGAAGACGCACATCTCCGATTTGGGTTCGAGCTTATCAGGCTGAAGCCTTTTGACATAAGCATCGCATCCCCAAACTTTAAGAAACGACAGCTTAGGTTTGTTGCCAAACCACGGTTCATACGGTGTTGTCTCAATGGACTTTGACGGTGCCTTGTTTAACGTGAATGCAGCTGTCTCTAATGCATAACCCCAAAGCGATAGTGGTAAATCGGTAAGAGACATCATAGATCGCACCATATCTAATAAAGTGTGGCTACAATGTTCGGACACACCATTACGCTGTGGTGTTCCAGGTGGCGTGAGCTGTGAAACTATTCTACATTGTTTTAAATGAAGGCCAAACTCGTAACTCAAATATTCACTTCCATGATCAGATCGTGGAAACTTTATTTTCTTGTTATGATGATTCTCCACTTCACTCTGAAATTCTTTGAACCTTTCAAATGTTTCAGACTTGTGTTCCTTTAAGTAGATATACCCATATCTGCTCAAATCATCTGTGAAGGTTAGAAAATAACGATACCCGCCACGAGCCTCAACACTCATCAGACCGCGTACATCGGTATGTATTATTTCCAATAAGTCATTAGCTCATTCCATTGTACCACATTTCATACAATGTCATCTTAACGGATTTTGATGGTGCCCTACTTAACGTGAATGCAACTGTCTCTAATGCATAACCCCAAAACAGTAGTGGTAAATCGGTAAGAGACGTCATAGATCGGACCATATATAATAAAGTACGGTCACGACGTTCGGACACACCATTACGCTGTGGTGTTCCAGGTGGCGTGAGTTGTGAAACTGTTCCACATTGTTTTAAATGAAGGCCAAACTCGTAACTCAAATATCCACCTCCATGATCAGATTGTAGAAACTTTATTTTCTTTTTATGATGATTCTCCACTTCACTCTCAAAACTTTTTGAACTTTTCAAATGTTCCAGACTTGTGTTCCATTAAGTAGATATACCCATATATGCTCAAATCATCTATGAAGGTCAGAAAATAACGATACCCGCTACGAGCCTCAACACTCATCGGACCGCATACATCGGTATGTATTATTTCCAATAAGTCATTAGCACGTTCCGTTGTTCCGGAGAATGGAGTTTTAGTCATCTTGCCCCTGAGGCATGGTTTGCAAGTATCAAATTATTCATAATCAAGTGATTCCAAAAGTCCATCTTTATGGACTTTCTTCATGCGCTTTACACCGATATGACCCAAACGGCGGTGCCACAAATAAGTTGCACTATCATTATCAACTTTGCATCTTTTGGCATCAATATTATAAATATGTGTATCACCACGATCAAGATTCAACAGAAATAAACCACTCTTCAAGGGTGCATGACCATGAAAGATATTACTCATATAAATAGAACAACCATTATTCTCTGATTTAAATGAATAACCGTATCGCACTAAATAGGATCCAGATATAATGTTCATGCTCAACGCTGGTACCAAATAACAATTATCCAGGTCTAAAACTAATCCCGAAGGTAGATGTAGAGGTAGCGTACCGATGGCAATCACATCGACCTTGGTACCATTCCCGACGCGCATCGTCACCTCGTCCTTAGCCAATCTTCATTTGATCCTTAGTCCCTGTTTCGAGTTACAAATATGAGCAACCGAACTGGTATCAAATACCCATGCACTACTACGAGAATTAGTAAGGTACACATCAATAACATGTACATCAAATATACCTTTGTTCACTTTGCCATCCTTCTTATCCGCCAAATACTTGGGGCAGTTCCGCTTCCAGTGACCAGTCCCTTTGTAGTAGAAGCACTCAGTTTCAAGCTTGGGCCCAGCTTTTGGTTTCTTCCCGAGAGTGACAACTTGCTTATCATTCTTCTTGAAGTTCCCCTTCTTTTTACCCTTGCCCTTCTTCTTGAAACTAGTGGTCTTGTTAACCATCAACACTTGATGCTCCTTATTGATTCCTACCTCCGCAGCCTTTAACATTGCGAAGATCTCAGGAATAGTCTTTTCCATCCCTTGCATATTGTAGTTCATCACGAAGCCTTTGTAGCTTGGTGGCAGTGATTGAAGAACTCTGTCGATGACACAATCATCTGGAAGATTAACTCCCAGCTGAGTCAAGTGATTATGGTACCCAGACATTCTGAGTATGTGCTCACTAACAAAACTGTTCTCCTCCATCTTGCAGCTATAGAACTTGTTGGAGACTTCATATCTATCAACTCGGGCATTTGCTCGGAATATTAACTTCAACTCATAGAACATCTCATATGGTCCATGACGTTCAAAATGTCTTTGAAGTCCCGATTCTAAGCCGTAAAGCATGGCACACTGAACTAATGAGTAGTCATCAGATCGAGCTTGCCAGACGTTCACAACATCAACTTCTGCTCCTGCAGCAAGCCTTTCACCCAGCGGTGCATCAAGGACATAATTCTTCTATGCAGCAATGAGGATAATCCTCAAGTTACGGACCCAGTCCGTGTAGTTGCTACCATCATCTTTCAACTTAGCTTTCTCTAGGAACACATTAAAATTCAAGGGAACCATAGCATAGGCCATTAATCTACAACATAGATATGAAAAAAACTATCAGGACTAAGTTCATGATAAATTAAGTTGAATTAATAATATTACTTAAGAACTCCCACTTAGATAGACATCCCTCAAGTCATCTAAATGTTAGGTGATCCAAATCAACTAAACCATGTCCGATCATCACGTGATATGGAGTAGTCATCAATGGTGAACATCTCTATGTTGATCATATCCACTATATGATTCACGTTCGACCTTTCGGTCTCCAGTGTTCCGAGGCTATATCTGTATATGCTAGGCTCGTCAAGTTTAACCCGAGTATTCCACATGTGCAAAACTGGCTTGCACCCGTTGTATTTGAATGTAGAGCTTATCACACCCGATCATCATGTGGTGTCTCAGCACGAAGAACTTTCGCAACGATGCATACTCGGGGAGAACACTTATACCTTGAAATTTTAGTAAGGGATCATCTTATAATGCTACCGCTGTACTAAGCAAAATAAGATGCATAAAGATAAACATCACATGCAATCAAAATATGTGACATGATATGGCCATCATCATCTTATGCTTTTGATCTCCATCACCAAAGCAACGTCATGATCTCCATCGTCACCGGCTTGACACCTTGATCTCCATCGTAGCGTCATGGTCATCTCGCCAACTATTGCTTCTACGACTATCGCTACCGCTTAGTGATAAAGTAAAGCAATTACATGGCGTTTGTATTTCATACAATAAAGCGACAACCATAAGGCTCCTGCCAGTTGCCGATAACTTTTACAAAACATGATCATCTCATACAACAACGTATATCACATCATGTCTTGACCATATCACATGACAACATGCCCTGCAAAAACAAGTTAGACATCCTCTACTTTGTTGTTGCAAGTTTTACGTGGCTGCTACGGGCTTCTAGCAAGAACCGTACTTACCTACATCACAAAAACCACAATGGTGATTTATCAAGTTTGCTGTTTTAACCTTCACAAGGACCGGCCGCAGTCAAATTCGATTCAACTAAAGTTGGAGAAAAAACCATCCACCTTTACACAAAAATAGTTGCATGTCTGTCGGCGGAACCGGTCTCATGAACGCGGTCATGTAAGGTTGGTCCGGGCCGCTTCATCCAACAATACCGCCGAATCAAAATAAGACATTGGTGGTAAGTAGTATGATGATCACCGCCCACAACTCTTTGTGTTCTACTCATGCATATCATCTACGCATAGACCTGGCTTGGATGCCACTGTTGGGAAACATAGCATGCAATTTCAAAAAATTTCCTACGCTCACGCAAGATCTATCTAGGAGATGTATAGCAAAGAGAGGGTGAGAGTGTGTCCACGTACCCTCGTAGACCGAAAGCGGAAGCGTTTGCTCAATGCAGTTGATGTAGTCGAACGTCTTCTCGTTCCGATCGATCAAGTACCGAACGCATGACACCTCCGAGTTCTGCACATGTTCAGCGTGATGACGTCCCTCGAGCTCTTGATCCAGCAGAGGGTAAAAGGAGTAGATGATTTTCATCAGCATAACGGCGTGGTGATGGTGATGGTGATGTGATCCGTGCAGGCGAGAATATGACCGAAGGCGTAAACTGTGGAGGGGGGCACCACACACGACTATGAGCAATTGTTGTGTCTCATAGGGGCGCCCCCGTATATAAAGGAGGGAGGGAGAGGAGCCCGGCCTAGGGCGTGCCCCAAGTGGGGGAAGTCCTACTAGGACTCCTAGTCCTATTCGGCCGCTTCCTTCTATCGGAGGAGGAAAGGGGGAAGGAGAGGGAGAGGGAGAAGGAAAGGGGGGACGCGCCTCGTCCCCTTTTCCAATTCGAACTCCCCAGGGGGGGCACCCCCTTGTGGGCTACCTTGCCTCTCCCCTATTGCCCATATGGCCCATTACTTCCCCTGGGGGTTCCGGTAACCCCTCGGTACTCCGATAAATACCCGAAACACTCTGGAACCATTCCGATGTCCGAATACTATCATCCAATATATCAATCTTTACCTCTCGACTATTTCGAGACTCCTCGTCATGTTCGTGATCTCATCTGGGACTCTGAACAACCTTCGGTCACCAAAACACATAAGTCATATAATACATATTGTCATCGAACGTTAAGCGTACGAACCCTACAGGTTTGAGAACAATGTAGACATGAATGAGACACCTCTCCGGTCAATAACCAATAGAGGCACCTGGATGCTCATATTGGTTCCCACATATTCTATGAAGATCTTTATCGGTCGAACCGCAAGGTCAACATATGTTATTCCCTTTGTCATCGGTATGTTACTTGCCCGAGATTCGATCATCGATATCTTCGTACCTAGTTCAATCTCGTTACCGGGAAGTCTCTTTACTCGTTCCGTAATGCATCATCCCTCAACTAACTCATTAGTCACATTGCTTGCAAGGCTTCATATGATGTGCATTACAGAGAGGGCCCAGAGATACCTCTCCGATACTCGGAGTGACCTATCCTAATCTCGATCTATGCCAACCCAACAAGCACCTTCGGAGCATGGCTAAAGACTTTACCTTTAGGTCAACATACATACTAGGAAACATGCCCGTGCGTTGCAACGGGTGAAAATAGCCCTCACACGCCCTTAGTCAATGAGCATGGCTAAAGACTTTACCCTCATGCCCATAGTATAATATACATGACTAATACCTCATCTTCAGGTCCACATCCTCCATTTGAATGTAACACCAGGCACATGTTTTCGCTTGTCATTTTTGTCGTCCTTGTCGCTGGTGGTCGCAGTACAGTTGTCACTAACCAAGGTTGGCAAGGTCCAATAGTTGAATTGTTGAGCCGCCTTCGTGTCCAATGAAGATCAAGAACATGGAACACATTTTTTTATCATCTGGCTAATATAATCGGGAGAAGCACTGCACATAATATATGTCCATGTCATCATGTAAATTGAGTAGTTTGTGTCAAGACCATGAAACCTTAGTTGGACTCCTTATGCATTTTGCCGGGAGTCACTGGGCCGAGTGAGACTGGTTGTACGTGAAGACGTGACAGAGGAATTTTTTTGCTTCCATAACCCTAATTTAATAAAATGAAGTAAAACAAAGCATCATGTGGGCAAATTTCAAAAATTCGCCAAGTTTTATTAATATAGGTACGGATTAAAACAATTCAGCTACAGTACCTCCCAGTTTAAAAAAACATGTTTACAAAATGTTTGCCTGTCCAATTTAAAGTTCAGAAAAAAAATCTAAATGTTTGCAAATTCAATAAATAATCACAAAAATACTTCCTAGTTTTAAAAAATTGTTTGTGTTCTAAGAAATACTTAGGTTAAAAAAACAAAAATATTGTTCTTTTAAAAGAACGTTCGCCTTTAATAATTTTATTAACAACTTTGCAAAATTTTGGAGTTCTAAAATATATTTACTTTAAAATATATATTTTCGGGCGCGACTATGTACTTAATATAAAATTTCGTTTTGCTAAATGAAAACCTCGTCTTGTTTAGTCTAGTGGTTAGTATTTGATTGGTCTAGCGTGAGCGGCCGAGTTCGATTCCTCGCGTCGCTGTATTCTTTTCTTGGAAATTCTTTTCCTGGCGCTGGCTGTTTGTACGTTAATGGGCCGACCCATTGCAGGTCTGTGCATCCTATGATTTTTTTTACAGAAATGAATCGGAAGAACGAGAAGACGCCCGCACGAGGAAACACTCGTGACATACGAAGCCTCGGATGTTGGGTACCACTTTGAGCGATTTTTTTGGAGAAACAATCCTCCCTCTCTCTCTAAGAAAGCATTAGTGGGAGGATTGTTAGCTTAGCATAATGACATGAAGAAAGCATTAGCAATAAAACTGAATGATCATTATGCTAAGCTAACGGATGGGTCTTTCCATCACATCATTCCACTAATGATGTGACCCCGTTCATCAAATGACAACTCATGTCCATGGCTAGGAAACTTAACCATCTTTGACCAACGAGCTAGTCTAGTAGAGCTATACTAGGGAAACGGTGTTTTGTTTATGTATTCACACATGTATCAAGTTTCCGGTTAATACAATTCTAGCATGGATAATAAACATTTATCATGAATAAGGAAATATAAAATAACAACTTTATTATTGCCTCTAGGGCATATTTCCTTCAATATTTGCTTAGGTGGTGGCATGTCTCACATAATCGATGACTCCCAAGAACTAACAACTCTAGAACCTGCCATAATTAGCAGAAAACAAGAAACAATATTGGAAAATAATGTTCCTATGAACTACTAGGATGTGGTGGTAAAACGCTCACAGTATAGCAAATACCAATGTCTTTCAAGTTTTTACCATGCAGTAGGTGGTGATCGGCAACCAACGGTATCAATTAACTCCAAAGATTGAGAAAGCGATTGCCAGGTGAACATAAAAATGCACAATGTAGAAATATGTGGAGCTGGGTTGGCTATATATAGCAGCAAAACATTAGCAATAATCAATTCAGAGACGCAATGTTGAATAAATGCTCAATGACGGTGTTGTGCTGGTCCTAGGCTAGACCGGACTAGAGACGTGAGCCTAGAGCACTAATGAGGTCTTGGCGTAGCACAACTAGCATCAATAAAGGATATGAAGTAGCTCTGGACAGCAATATAAAAGTGAATATCACAATAGCAGTAAAGATAATGATGTGAAACAACTGTCTAGCAGGATATACCAACAAATTTCTCTCCAACTTTCCTCTGGAATAGTCTGTGCCAATTTTCTGATAATTTTTCTCAAAAATTGCACTGACTCAAGCTTACAAATGCAAAAAGAATCACTCAATTCTGAGTTGATATGACGAGTCAAAAAAATTCTAAAACTGGCCTGAAAAACTGGAACAAGCTGTGTTCACGAACTTCGAAGGGCAAAAAGACCTGTTTAGAAGCCGATTTTGTGGTGTCAAATATTGAACTATCTTCTGCAACTATTTAATGTGGCTCATCGCTAGCTTTAATTTGAGCACTCACGGAGCCAAAACGGACTTCGTATGAGTAAGATACGCCTGTTTTACTGAAGAGTGAGCAAAACAGATTCGAATCCGAATTCAGGTACGAGATTGAGTCTAGATAGATCCGAATTTTGTGTTTTTTTCTCTCACTTTTTTGTCTTTTTCTTTCTCTGACTTTTTTTAATTTATTTTCTCTCTCTTTTTTTCTCTCTCCCTCTTTTCAAAACAAATTAGATAAGATGCAGATTGGATCAAGCACAGATATGAACGACCTCAACTATGATTATGACAATGAATGGTGGGTAGCACGTGGTGGAAATTGATGGATGTGGTGGTGGACAGAGGAAGGGATAACGATGCAGCGGCGACGTGACTAATGTGAACATAACTCGAAACTCTAGACGAACTAGACACTAAGACCAGCAACTCGATACGACGACGCAACCGATAATTCAACTATGCAAACAATGAAAAGAAAATTGCAAAGACTCAGACTGGTTTGGATATGATGACTAACCCTAAATATTTTTGGCTTTTTGGTTGACAGTAGGTATGAAGAATAGACTCGATCTAAACTACAAAAAACTGTAAAATCTCACAGAGCAACCTGGCAATCTAATACCACTTGATAGAGGGAAAGGTGTCCCGTGTTTCGATGAGATGGTGGATATCATTTTTGATGGAGTAGACTTTGATGATCCGACTACGAACTTGCAAGGACGTCACGCCTTAGCAATCGCTAAACCAACTCCGAGAGGTTATTGACCACGGCGGAGCACGATCATCCTGACCAGGAGGGTCTATTTCCTACAAGCAAACGAAGAACAAGAAAGAAACCGAAATTGCAATCTGGATATTTCCTACAAGCAAACGAAGATCAAGGTGGGGTTCTATGACGCCTTGGTCTGGTCGTTGAACACAAACGAAGTACACGAAGTTGCAGCCATGGTAAACTTTTAATCTAAACAAAACCCAATGAAAAAGCTACTAGATGGATCTACTTATATACGAGCAAGGGGTGGAGGTCAAGGAGGTGGGAGGATGTCCCAAGGCAACCTAAAACTAATCCTAGGTCATACAAGGCTCATGGGCCCAAGTGGAGGTGATGCAACACCTTTGGACTTGTAGTTTGACTCGGATTCTGCTGCAACATCAGATTGTTTCGTCGATAACTCAATGCTCCAGATGAATTTTAAGGTGAATACAATTGGGTTGGAAAGAGAACAAAATCTACTTTCCAACAAAAAAAAGAACCACCCAATTTGGAGTCCGCCGTATGAAAGAGTTCTTGGTGTTTCGAGTCAGATATGGCTGTGCAGTATGAATCTGAATCCAGAATGTGAGAGACTTGGACTCTATCTTCTCTTAGCACAAAAGTAACGTGAGAGACTCAGACTCTATCTTCTCTTGGCCCAAAAGTAACGTGAGAGGACTTTTTGAACAGCACCTAAACATCTCTTTTCCCTTTATCTTCATATGTGGATTGTACAAATGTACCATACACCTGCAATTAGAAATGACACAAAAGTTTGTGAAGTATTTTTGTCCTGGATGACATAAATAAATTATTGCATAGTTTGCATTAAAAATCACCTCACAAATATACGTGTATGCAACATTTTTGGTCGTATCCAAGGTAGTCATGTCCTCATAAGTAAATAAAGTGCAACAAGGTAGCCCAACTCTTTATGGCAAAGGACAAGCCAAAACGGTCTCTTATGATAAGCAAAGCATGCTTGAGGGTACACGGGAATTCCACCATGTCACTTTCATCATGTTGGCTTGTGTTCGCTACTTTGATAATTTGATATGTGGGTGGATCGGTGCTTAGGTACTATTCTTACTCGAACAAACCCCCTACTTATGATTAACCCCTCGCAAGCATCCGCAACTATGAGAAAAATATTAAGATAAGATCTAACCATATCATTGTACTTTTGGATCCAAATTGCTCCTTACGAAGTAGCGCAGAAACTAGGTTTTAAGCTTTTGTCACTCTAGTAACCCATCATCTAATAACTACTCCACAATGCATTCCCTTAGGCCCTAACAAGGTGAAGTGCCATGTAGTCGACGTTCACATGACACTACTAAGGGAATCACAATATACATCTCATCAAAATATCAAACACATATCAAGTTCACATGATTACTTGCAACATGATTTCTCTCGTGACCTCAAGAACAAAAGTAACTACTCACAAACGATAATCATGCTCAAGATCAGAGGGGGTATTAAATAGCATAATGGATCTTAACATATAATCTTTCACCAAATAAACCATATAGTAATCAACTACAAGATGTAATCAACACTACTAGTCAACCACAAGTACCAATCTAAGGTTCCGGTACAAAGATTGAACACAAGAGATGAACTAGGATTTGAGAGGAGATGGTGTTGTTGAAGATGTTGATGGATATTGCCCTCCCAAAGATGAGAGGGTTGTAGGTGATGACGATGAGGATGATTTCCCCCTCAGGGAGGGAAGTTCCCCCGGCGGAATTGTTCCGCCGGAGGGCAAAAGTGCTCCTGCCCAAGTTCCGCCTCGAAACGGCGACGCTTCATCCCGAAAGTCCCCCTCTGATTTTTTCTAGGTCAAAGTGACCTATATACTAGAAGATGGGCACCAGAGGTGGGCCGAGGAGGGCACAACCCACTAGGGCGCGCCTGGGCTCCCCGACGCGCCCAGGTGGGTTGTGCCCACCTGGTGGGCCTCCTCCGGTAGTTATTTGCTCCAGTATTTTTCATATATTGCGAACTAATTATCCGTAATTTGTTAGCTCATTTGAGATGTGCAGAATAGGTAACTCATGCATAGCTTTTTCAGGTCCAGAATTCCAGCTGCCGGCATTCTCCCTCTTTGTGTAAACCTTGCATATTATGAGAGAAAATGCATTAGAAATACTCCAAAAAGCATTATTATACATAAAACATTATAAATATAAGTAGAAAACATGATGCAATATGGACGTATCAACTCCCCAAGCTTAGACCTCGCTTGTCCTCAAGCGAAAAACCAAAATTGAAAAATATGTCCACATGCTTAGAGAGAGAGAGAGGTGTCGATAAAAATGAAATACAGACATAGAAGCATCATGTTTATTATTATAACAGCAAGGAACTTTAACATAAAGCTTCATCACACGACTATTATTATATAAATTTTCATGAACAAGTAACAATTCATCACAACATTGAAGTATAAAGCATACACCTTATTGAAAACCAACAAACTATGTTCTCAGTCAACATTGCAATTACAATTCATTATATTTTCAGGAAGAGTCACGTGTCGGAGCCTTTAGGCAAGTTCACATACTCAACCATCATTTAACCTTTTATGATTGCTAACATTCACAGCATACCCATGAACAAAAGGTTTCAACCAGACACATAGAAAGACAGGGGCTTATAGTTTCGCCTCCCAACATATTCACCTCAAGGGTGATGTCAACAATAATAACTCATGCCCACTCATATCCAACTGGATATATGTGCCTAGATCTTTCTTCACCACATGATGCTTGCAAAAATAGAAAATAAAAAGTAATAAGGAAGAATACTTTGACTCTGACATAAAAGTAAATGCATAAAAGTAAAAGATAGGCCCTTCGCAAAGGGAAGGAGAGGTTCTCATGCGCTTATTTGTTTGTATGCCAAATCCCTTAATGCAAAATAACATCACATTATATTTCCCCTTATGATGGCAAGCTTTATTATGCAGTCTGTCGCTTTTATTATTTTGTCATCACAAGTTCGTACAACGCTCAATTTTCTTTACACTAAATGATCTAACACATTTAGAAGCAATTTTTATTGCCTTATTGCATCGATGACAACGTACTTCATGGATCTTACTCAATCCACAGGTAGGTATGGTGGACTCTCAAAATAAGATTTTGGGTTAAGGGTTTTTGGATGCACAAGTAGTATCTCTACTTAGTGCGGAATTTTTGGCTAGCAAAGATATTGAGCAAGAACCACATGTTGAAGGATCTATGACAATATAACTTCTATGTGAATATGAACAAACATAAATCATTACGTTGTCTTCCTTGTCCAACGTCAACATATTTGACATAAAATATTTAATGGGGGCTCACAATCATAAAAGATGTCCATGATAGTGTATTTGCATGTGAATTTCTCTTCCCTTCTTAGTTCTTTCATGAATTGCATCATTGACCAATGCTATGTTTGTCAATCTCCAATAAGTTTTACCACTTATACTTTTGTTTATGTGATGTCATTACTTACCATAAGATTAGCATATGATCTTTTCATTTATTTTCCTTTCTTTTTATTGGAACAAAGAGGTAAAGAAAGAAAAAATCAAACTACCCTTTACTATATATTTTGCACACGATTACATAGATAGATCACTAAGCAAGCACTCAAAAAGAAAGGATCGACCTAAACTTTTATTCAACTAAATCATAAGGTAACTAAAGATCAAACTAAAATAGATAAAGGCAAAGATAGTTGTGGTGATACGATGCCAGGGTACCTCCCCCAAGCTTGGCACAAGCCAAGGGGAGTGCCCATACCATGAACTGAAGTCTCCTTCGGTGGGGAAGATGATGATGGTGGTGGTGAAGTAGTATGGGTGTTCTTCTTCCTCATCTTATGCTTGAGGATGGAATTTTCCTCCCTCAAATCATCGATCTCCTGCTCAATCTTTAATATCCTTTTGCATAGTTCCTGCTTATTTTCCTGCAAGAGACGAAAAGGTATAAACTGGATCTTAGGTTTCCTTGCTTTATTAGGGAGACCCGACTTCTTGAATTGCATGTGCATGCCCCAGGTTGGGGTAATGGAACTTCATCTTCATCTAAGGTTGTCTCTTCTTTCCCTTTTGGATCATAGTCTTCTTCTTCCTCTGTGGTCCAACCATAAAGTTCCACATCGCTGTAAACCTTGGGGTTTGCAATATAGTCAGCAACATAGCTCTCACCCTCCGAGTCTTGAGATGACACATTTTTAGATCTGCCAGACAACAACAAGAAAGAAGAACAGAAGATTTCCCCACGATACAGAGGTCAATACGTTTGGGGGGGTATATAAAGACTTTTTATCTTGGTAAACAAGCAAACGGGAGGAAAATAGAGTTGGGAAGTGTCGTGGTTTTGTCACGACAGATGACCTAGTGAAAGGACTTAAGCATGGAGCCATCACAACATAGGTTAGCTCGAAGGGGTTGAACGGGACGAGAGATGCAAGTTTACCCATGTTCCACCCCTCGCAACGAGGTAAAAGCCTATGTCCTACTTTTAGTTGTATTGCTTGAGTATCGATTATAGGGGGGCGAGATCGCTTGACCTAGATATCGATTGATTGTTCCATGGTCTAACCCGCTGCAGGGTCTCGCCTTTATATACACAGGCAGAGGCCCTAAGGCTTACAAGAGTCCAAGTCGGATCACACAACATGACCAACTTGGTTTCTAAGTCGCCTTGCCTTACAAAGCAAGTCGCCATCATAGCAGTTTACACCTTCCGGGTCATGATTCCACCGCCAGGTCTTGGGCCTTTAGCAGGCCCACCTTGTAAGCCGCCACCGGTCTTCATGTTTCATCTTCTTGGACCTACTTGGGTTTCCTCCTGTTGAATCGCCAATGGTGTAACCCGGCCCCTTCTGGGCGGGTCACACCGCGGGGTTATATCCCTAACATTAGGCCCCAGATTGATTTGAACCTGTTCATGTCAATCTTCATTGCTTCTAGTTGGCGAGTTATCTTGTATTTCCTTGAACATTTAATTTTAAATTAATCACCATGACCCGCCATGACATAAATTCAGAAAAAACTTGTGACATCACCACTGATCTTTCTGCATTAACTAGCTGCCCGAAAATCGAGGCGCCTCCTCTTTTAAGATAATGATATTGCCTCCTCGATTTTCATGCCCACCACCTACTACCTCACTTTTTCCTTATAAATAGGCGCGCGGGGGAGGGGGTCCTTTTTCACTTTTACCCCCTTCACCTCCACTTCTTCTTTTTCCTTACGACCTCTGCCGCACAAGAGCTTCATACGTTCTTCACCGATGCCTTCAACAAAGGCCGCTGCATCAACCTGACCAAACCAGATAACTGTGGCCCACCTCCGCTCCTCCTTGGCTCTATCATGTATTCCTATTTTTCTGCTTCACATCGGCATTAGGTCATTGCAGTCCATGTAGTTCACCACCATGTTCATTGTATTCTTCCAAGTTCATCCACCTTTCGCGTAAATAATGTGGTTCAATCCAAGAACTAACCAGAGGTAGTGCGGCGACAGTTTTTGGCCTTTTACTCACATCTTGGATAGATCCCATCTTCTCACAAATCGTACCTAGCTCCCAAGTTCTTCCTCTGCTATGTTTTAGGTTTGGCAATTATTCTTCATTTTTTGAACTGCCACTTATCCAAATTAATAGGCATAATCGGTGAAACTTGTTTGCCCCATACTTAGTAAAATTTTGCCAATCCCAAATCTGTAGATAACTGCTTTGCCAATGTTACTTGGGCGGCTTAAATAATAATCTTGTAACCCGCCATCCTTTAACCGGCTTAATCATGAATTTTTAACGCACCAGTACTTAGCCAGCTTAAATCATCATAACTTGACCCGCCATATACCAATCATTCTGTCCATGTTTTAACTTGTCTCCGTAACCTTTAAATGGCTTACCATCATAATATTAACCCACCATACTTTTTCTCCCAGGCCATAGCCTTTCAAATCGCCAACCATGACTAGGACTCCTACTTCTTGCGATTGGGTCATCTCTGAGGTTTTCGAATACTCTCTCAATGAGTATGTTGACATGGGAGTCCTGCCAGCGAAGGATGCCATCCGCTGGCGAGTTCCAGGTGCTGAGATTAGACCTCAACCTAAAGAGGGCGAAGTTATTATTTTTTCAGATCACCTCCTCCGTGGCTTCTCGCCGCCCGGGTCAAAGTTTTTCCAGGACGTTATGCATTTATACAAACTTCATCCTCAAGACATTGGCACCAACTCTATTCCCAACATATGCAATTTTCAAGTCTTCTACGAAGTGTACCTTCAACAAGAGCCAGAGGTTGACTTATTCAGAGATACTTTTATCTCAACCACCAAACTGAGATGACAGATGGGCCTAGTCTTGAGCTTGGTGGGATTTCCAAAGGCGAAGAGATGTGATTTTCCCCGCGGCTGTGTTACCTAGCCACCCCAAAGATTGGAATTGTACTTGGTTCTATTGCCAAGACACCTCTCCAGCTGGTGAGAATTCGTTGCCAGGTTTCCACCCTTTCCAGCTTAGCCCCACCCATGAGCTTCTAGATTGCATTTCCGTTGCGGAAGGGGCTAAATATTCATCCGCCTTTTCAAAAATAAGGGCTCTGGTAGCAAATGGCCTATTTAGAGTCGATCTGGTTCGTTGTTGGGTCTCTTGGAGAGTTTTGCCATTGAGCTGGTGTAGCGGCTTAATGTGTGAGTACACAGGCGACACCAATGATCCTCTGCGCTATAACCAGACATCCTTGAATGACAAGGAGATCACTGACATGGTCAAATCATTGCTTGGAGAGTCTCTGGAAAATTGCCGCAAAGTGGGAGTCAACTCTTTGTACTAGAACAGCACCAACAGCATAATTACTAGCATCACACATGATTTCAAAATGCAAGTTCCAATCGGGTGGTTGAACAATAGGTGCATAAATTAAGGCTTTCTTAAGTGTTTCAAAAGCTACTACACAATCATCATCAAAAACTAGTGGAACATCCTTTTGTAAAAGATTTATAGGAGGCCTAGAAATTTTAGAGAAGTCTTTAATAAATCTCCTATAGAAGCCAACATGACCAATGAAACTACGAATACCTTTAATATCTCTAGGACATGGCATTTTCTTGATTGCATCAACTTTAGCTTTATCCACATGAATACCTCATTCAGAAATTTTATGCCCTAAGACAATACCTTCATTAATCATAAAATGGCACTTCTCCCAATTCAAGACAAGATTACTTTGCTTACATCTTTGCAAAACTCGACCAAGGTTGCTCAAGCAATCATCAAGAGAAGTTCCATAAACAGAAAAACCATCCATGAAAACCTCAACAATCTTTTCACAAAAATTAGAGAATATAGCAGTCATACATCTTTGAAAGGTAGCATGTGCATTACATAAACCAAAAGGCATACGTCTATAAGCATAAGTTCCAAAAGGGCAAGTAAAGGTGGTTTTCTCTTGATCAGGCTGTGAAACAGGTATTTGAGAGAAACCATAATATCCATCAAGAAAGCAAAAGTGTGTGTGCTTAGATAATATTTCCAACATTTGATCAGTAAAAGGCAGAGGGTAATGATCTTCTCTAGTTACTTTATTTTTTTCTGAAATCAATTACCATTCTATAATCAGTAACAATCCTTTGTAGAATAAGTTCATTTTTATCATTAGGAACAACAGTAATACCTCCCTTCTTAGGGACACAATGAACGGGGCTCACCCATATACTATCAGCTATGGGATAGATTATAACTGCTTCCACAGTTCTTACCATTTCTTTCATATTAGGATTCAAACATCGCTGATGATCAACAACGAGTTTAGCATCAGGTTTCCATATTAATTTTGTGCTGACAGAGAGTGGGACTAATTCCCTTAAGATCATCAAGAGTATATCCTATAGCAGCTCAGTGATTCTTCAAAAATTTCAATAATCTCGCTTCTTTATGTTCTGAAAGGTTAGCACTGTAATAACATGATATATCTTTTTCTCATCAAGATAAGCATATTTCAAAGTGTCAGGCAATTGTTTTAATTCAAACATACGATCACCCTTAGGTGGAGGAGGACCTCCAAGAGTTTCAATAGGCAAATTATGTTTGAGCAGAGGTCGTTGTTCAAAGAATTTTTTTATCTACTTCATTTCATTCATGCGTATGCATATCATTTTTATGGTCTAGCAAATATTGTTCCAGTGGATCAGTAGGAGGCACGGCAATAGAAGCAAGACCAATTATTTCATCCTTACTAGGTAATTTTTTCTGATGAGGTTGTCTATTAAACTTGGAGAAATTAAATTCATGAGACTAATCACCAAAGCTAACACTGGCAGTTTGTTTATGACAATCTATAGTACTCCCTCCATTCCAAAATATAGTGCTTCCTCTATTCCCGTGCTTCAACTTTGACCATAAATTTAACCGACTACGTCCGGAGCAAAAGTTACACTAGTGAATTCATATTCAAAAGAAGTGTTCAATTATATTTTTTTTCTCCCGCTACATTCGGTCTCATTGGTTAAACTTATGGTCAAAGTTGGACCTCGAGAAGCACGGGCGCACTATATTTTGAAATTGAGTAGCATTGATAGTGTTCAAGAAAGGTCTACCAAAGATAATGGGACAAAAATCATCTTATGGGGAACCAAGAACTAGAAAATCAGTAGGGTATTTTATTTTCCCACACAAGACTTCAACATCTCTAACAATCCCAAGTGATGTGATGGTGTCTCTATTAGCAAGTTTAATAGTGACATCTATGTCTTCTATTCCAGCGGGTACTATATCATTCATGATTTCTTGGTATAAGGTAAAGGAAATAGCACTCACGCTACAACCTAAGTCACATAAACCATGATAACAATGATCTCCTATTTTGACTGAGACAACAGGCATGCCAACAACCGGTCTATGTTTATCATTTTCATCGGGTTTGGCAATTCTAGCAGCTTCATCGCAGAAGTAGGTTCCACTTTAATTTGTTCAGCAGGTTTAGGTGCTCTAATATTACTCTTGCGAACCATAGTTGAAACCTTAGGTTGTTCCTTTATCCTTACAGGGAAAGTTTTTTTTTTCAATATAAGCAGTAGGCACAACTGGATCAACATTGTAAATTATAGTTTCATATTTAGCTATGACCAGTTCTTTAATTTCTTATTTAATAGGTGGGTGATATTTCAAGCACTTCTCCTTAGGGAGATCAAGGTGAGTAGGAAATGGTTCACAGAAAGAGGCTACAATCTCATAGTCAAGTCCATATTTAGTGCTTAACTTTTGAAAAGCGTCGGTATTCATAGAAGGTTTAACACAATCAAACTCAAGCTTAATACCTGACTCCTTACCTTCTTCGAGTTCCCAGTCTTCAGAGTTGTGTTTAATTCTTTCTAAAAGATCCCACCTGAATTCAATAGTCTTCTTCATAAAAGAACCAGTAGAAGAAGTATCAAGCATGGATGGATCATCACGAGAAAGCCAAGCATAAAAATTCTGAATGATAATTTCTCTAGAGAGCTCATGATTGGGGCATGAGTATAACATTGACTTAAGCCTCTCCCAAGCTAGAGCAATACTTTCTCCTTCATGAGGCCAAAAATTATATATATAATTCCGATCACGATGAACTATATGCATAGGATATTTTTTTGGTGAATTCCAATTTCAATTGATTCCAGTTCCAAGATCCAATATCATCACATAGCCTATACCATGTCAATGTATTTCCCTTCAAAGATAAAGGGAAAACCTTCTTCTGAGCTTCATCTTCGGAGAAACATTCAAGCTTAAATAATCCACAAATTTCGTCCACATATATCAAGTGCATATCACGATGCTCAGTTCCATCTCCATAATAAGGATTAGCTAGCAGTTGTTCTATCACCTTCCTCAAGTTTGCGCTATATCTCTCTTAATCCTTCTCAATGAGAATAAGTAGTATGCCAAATCCATTGCTTTTCATCAAGTTAATTTGGTGAAGGATATGCATAACTTTTTTTCTTATTGTTGTTCCATTCAAGTGATTAATTCGTTTCTTTCAGAGATTGTTCATGATGAGTAAATTCTCGATTCCAAGTGATCCAACTTTCTTTCCGGAGTTGCAATGCTTCGCGGATATATCCTCACAAAGCTCCATCTAAATCATTGCAAGCTTTCAATTCTTGTTCTTTCAATCTTTGCTTCTTTTCCATCATCCTTTTATTACTGGAGTTCTTCATGAGGGCTCCACATGATGGTTCATCAATGAGTGCATCCATTATCTTAGCGTCCATCAACACTCTTGTTGGAGGAGCTCAAGTATTATTCATCTTGCATTCCAAAGTGCAATTCTTTCTATCCTATCTTTTGAGGTGGTGTTATGTCATCTTTGACAATTTCTATTCGTGTTTCATGATTCACAAGATTTCAAGAATGCCATATTTAAATCCACCATTTTCTCTTTGCTTAAGAGATCTTTTCAACCAATTAATCTCTTTGTTGGAGTTATCTTGGGTTATATTTAAGCTAAAGCCTTCCCTAAGGAATGTTGCTATTGTGGTGCTTATCTATGATCCAAGTATTCCCTTATCCTCTCGGCGAAAGAAGTTTTCATCTCGTCATTGATCTCAAGCAAGCAATTGTTCCTGTTAGTGGCAGAATTTCACATCTAGTTTTGAGATGTTTTCATAAGCCCACGTGGAACATATCTTTGATTGTTGATTCTTCAATAACTCCATTCAAGCCTTTCTCCTAAGGATGCTCTTTCAAATTCATATGTGGTAGAAGATGTTGTTTTCTTCTCCGCTCTTTTCATTCAATTCTTTCATTTGTTTCAGAGGCATTTTGGTGTTGCTCACGTAAAGTATCATCCCATCTTGTCAGGTTCATGTTCTATTCCTTCCATGTTCAGATGGAGTGTTGTACAAATTCTTTTGTTCTTATTCCTTCTCTATCTCGCTTTAACCAGAGTGTTTTCAAGCCTATCTTCTCCCTTCAGCTCTTGGTTCTTCTCGCATTCCTTGTACCTCTTGCTTAACGGAGTGTTTTCTATTTCGTGCAACTCTGTTGTGTTTTTCTTTCAAGTTTTCAACCTCCCAAGGTTCTTTGGTTTCACTCGTTTGTCAAGAAGCAACTTAGTTTTACCTCTTCTCTTCCTCTTTTGTTTGTCATCCCTATATCTTGGGGCGAGATCTCTTGTAAGTGGAGGAGAGTTGTGACAGGCCGAGATCGACGCTCCAGAGGACTTCTGTCGTGGAATTAACACGTCAGATGTCCTAGCGGAAGGACTTAGTTGTGGAGCCATCGCAACGAGATTAGCTTAAAGGGGTTAAACCGGAATAAAGGACACGGGAGGTTTATACTGGTTTGGCCCCTTGCGGTGAAGGTAAAAGCCTACGATCTAGTTATTGTGGGATTGGTTGATTTCGATGAGCAAGGAGCGAATCCGCTTTACCTATCTCTCGAGCTGTTGTTTCTTGTCCCTGAACCGCCGCCGGACCATCCCTTTATATACATAGGTTGATGCCTGGCCGGTCTACAGAATCCCGAGGCCGGCTCATACAAGTGTCCGGCTCGGTTTCTTCCATTCCCTAACTTACAATACAAGTTATACATCCATTGCGGTTTACTACTATGGGCCCTAATCCGCCATTGGGCTCTGGGCCTCTAAGCTTTAATGGTAGAGCACCATACTCCTTGTCTTCATGGGCTTCAATATAGATGAGTGTAAACCGGCCCCTCCTGGGCGGTTTACACTCAGTAGTTATATCCCCAACATTAGGCCCCAGATTGATTTGAACCTATTCATGTCAATCTTCAATACTTAGGAAAATTCCCTGAACATCTTCCTATGATCCTTGTAAACTGCCATGACATCTTCTCCATGTGAGCTTGGTAAACCGCCATGACGTCATCTTCTAAAATTGCAGTAAATCATCATGATGTCATCTCTGTATAAAAAACTCATAAACATTTCCCTTTTATTAATTGATCTCCGAAGATCGAGGCAACAGCTATGCCCCATTCTCCGTTTCAGGCTCCTCGATTCCCGCGCTTGCCTACTTTTCCATTCGTCTTATAAATAGGCCTAGGGGTCTTTTTCCTTTCCCCTTCCATGCCTCTTCTTCCTCCTCTCAACACTCAATTCCGAAAACTCCGCCGCCGCCCTCGACCTTCAAGTGCTGCATCATCCCTGGCCGCTGCATCGACCTGAACGTACCAGAGAACCACGACCCTTCTCCGCCGATCCTGCGAAGTCGGTAAACCTTCTTTTTTCAACCCTAGATCTACATTAGGGTTTCATGCCTTCATCGGTGTTCATCAGTGTTCATCGGTGTTTACTGCTTTTTCTTACTGCCCATTGTATCCTGATGAACTTAATATCTTTCTTGTGCGGCCGAAACTATAGTTTACTTTTCCTCACCATAGCATCCTTTCGCCTATGAACAGATCCCATCTGAATCTTTGCTGTTCTCCTGTCGCCACTTTTAGGCTTTAAATTTGTTCCTTTTCCTGAACTGCACTAGATCCGTAATTATTATACCGACTTGTAGAACCTGTTCGTGCAATACTTAAGAGAATTTCAAATCTGTTTTCTTCCATACCACTGTAGGCGGTTTAACCTGTAGAAAATGATAATCCGCCAGGTACCATTAGCCCTCATGTAAACCACCATCTTTACTTAATCATCAGTGTCCGATTTAACATGCACACATGCTCTTACTAAATCCGCCGGTTTAACACCGGTTTATGCATATCAATCTTGAACCATGAACCGGTATTTGAACTTCCTTTACAGTTTAACATCAAAAATGGCCAAACAGTTCTCCTCTTGCAATTGGGTTCCCTCCCAGATTACAGAAGAGCAACTTACTGGGTATGTTGTGACTGGCGCTTTAGCCAAGAAATAGGTCATTCATTGGAGAGTCCCGGGTACTGAAAATCCTCCCGAGCCTCAAGATGGAGAAGTAGTTGTGTTTATGCAGCATCTGGACCGAGGGTTTAGCCCTCCCGGATCAAAAATTTTCCGTGATGTACTTGCCAACTTCCAACTCCACCCTCAATACATTGGACCAAACTCTGTGTCCAATATTTGCAATTTCCAAGTGTTCTGTGAAGTTTATCTGTAAGAAGAACCGACTATTGAACTTTTCAGAGATTTCTTCCACTTGAACCACTGTACTAAATTTACTGACGGCCCCAATACTGAACTTGGCGGGGTGTCAATTCAAAAAAAGGAAAAAAAGTCATTTTTCCTCATGCCAAACATCACAAACACCCTAAGGATTGGAATCACACATGGTTCTACCACCGGAACACTGCTCCTGCTGATGAAAATCCTCTGCCAGGTTATCGTGCTTACCGACTCAGCAATGAACATCCACTGCCTCAACGGCTTACTACCATAGAACGACAAACATATGCACCACAACTTGCTAAGCTCCGGGCTCTTATGGAAAACGGTTTAACCGGTATTGACCTTGTCCGTTGCTGGGTTTCATGGGGTATCTTTCCCTTAAGCCGCCGCACCAGATTAATGCACGAATATACTGGGGATGTCAAGGATCCTCAACGGCACACTGAAATACAGATGAATGATGATGAGATCACTGAGTCTGTCAAAAAGATGCTAGATGAACCGATATCTGAGTGCAGCAAGACTGGGCTGCGTCCCTTTTACGCCTCCAACAAACCGCCAGCTGTAAGAATTTATCTTTCTGCTTTTAATCCGTCCCCCTTTTAACACTTTTTGATAACCTTCTGGTTATCCTTGCAGGACAAAGATCCGTTCTGGAGAAAGAAATCTCAAGACAAACCGGCCAAACCACAAGACAAACCAGTGAGAGCGCCTCGTGCTAAGAGCAAGGCCACAAAAAGACCAGCAAAAAAGAAAACCGCCGAGTCCTCTGATCCGCCCGAAGGTGTTGATGACTCGGAACCAGAGGTAGAACTTGACTCCCCTGGTTCATTTTTCATACATCTTATTGACAATGATCATTATCAGGATGATGCGGAAGCCATCCGTGCTGATCATGCAGAGGTAATCTCTCTTTCCTCCAATTCAGATCTTGTGCCAGTACGAAAACTCCGTCGCGCAGTCCAGAAAGTGAAACGTTCACATCCTCTCACTCATTTGGATCCACACATTTCTTTGAAGACACAGCACCCTGAAGCTCGTCGCACAACCCGGCACAGTGGCCAACAAGTCACCTCCTCCGGTTTACCGGACACACCGATTCGGAAGCGCCGTGTGGAGGTCTCTTGTAATTCTAACAAATCTTATCCCTTGGCGGGTTACTTCTGTTTGTTACTTGTAGCGCCAAAGCCCGACTCAGGAAAAAAAGCCAAACTAAGTACTCCAACTGAGGAGAATCCTTCCTTTGAACCAGAGAGGACTTTAGAAGCTACTGATCAAGATGCTGATGTTGCTCTGGATGATCTTGTGCCACAAGATCAAGACACTTATGTTGACCCACCAGAAGTTAACCCGACTAGTCCTCATGTTGATCCGCCAAGCCCAACTGTCAATCCTCCTAGTCCAGCTGCTGATCCGCCGAGCCCAGCCAAAGCCTGTGATAAACCGGCGAACCCAAATAAGGCAACTGATGATGTTGTGATTACCGGTTTTGGCCACACTTCTCCTGGCAACCCTGTTGCTTTGTCAAAGCACAGTGCCAAAATGGAATTTGCTGCTGTGGAGAAAGGCAAATGGAAGACTGATTTGTCAAGCTGTGCTCATCTCAATGCTCAGGAACTCCACTCTGGATATCTAAGCCACCTGTATACAAGTGGTGACTATGAGGCTGGTTTAGTCAACTTGATGAAGGAGCGCTATGAGGTAACTTCCATTCAAACACTTTATAAATTTTCCTTTGTTCTTTATATCAACTCCATTGTAGCCCCCAAGGGCCGGTGTATCTCTTCAAGATAAACTGGGACATTGGATAAAAAATGTCAACTGTGTAGCCCCCAAGGGTCGGTTTAACTCTTCAGGATGAACCGGGACTTTCTGTTGCAAAGCTTGTCCTTGTTGAATTCCTTCACCTCTGATTTTTCTGATCAATTACACATTATCCCCCAAGTGCCAAGAGTAATACTTGTATTGAGCCTTGGGACTTAAAATATCAGTCAAAAAGAAGCAATCTGCATTAGCGCCCAAGTGCCAAGTGTATAACTTGTTATGTGCTTGGGACTTTTGAGAAAATATTAACACTTATTATCTATCTGTTGCAGGCTGACTTGAGCAAGAAGGATTCCTAAATCACCGATCTTCAGGAAAACATCAAGTCCCAGCAGGCAGAAACCTCCATGGCCAAAGATGAATTGAAGGGCACTTTAACTGCCATGGAGCAATTAAAGGATGGTTTCAAAAGCGAGCAGGCTGACTGGGAAACTGAGAGGGCTGCTCTGTTAAAGCGGGCCGAGGATGCTCAAGCGGCTCTTAAACCAGTGGTAGAGGAGCTAACTGGTTTAAAGCGTCAGGTCAATGCTATGACCTCTGCTATATTTGGTAAGCATTCTTCTCAAGAGCCTTTCTTAACATCTTTGAAACTGCCGGTTTAACAGTAAATTCTTAAGCCGTTTCAGGTAGTCGTGTTGCTCATCTGGGCTCAGACATGCGGATGAAATTGAAAGCAGCCTATACTTTGATAGAGCAACTGTATACCGGTGCTCAACGAGTCATCTGTGTAGCTTTATACAATAAACCGTCCCCAACCTTGATCAAGGATACATTGGCCAAATTATCTATGACACCTGCCAATGGCAGAGGAGGTAAAGCGATCCGCTGCAAGGGTTGGCGCTTTATCAGCACTAACTCGGGCCAAAGCGTGGATAGCTGATCTTGATCCGGAAGATGTCAGACATGGCTATCCTAGCCAACAAGAAGATGGGTCAGAATTTGACAGTGAAGCCCTCAAAGCCTTGAACAAGGAGATGCGCCCGCTTGCAAGCAAATTGGCTGAAGAAGTTGACTTGTCCGTCCATTGGTCCAGCTATGATGCAGATAACAAACGGGTTGATGCAGCTGTGAAAGAAGCACAGAATCTTATCCCACCAATCCGTAAGCACACCTATGCCCCTAACATTGAACCATCCAATCTTGTAAGCAACGAAGCTGTCTCCCAGGCCTTAACCGGGATTGATTGGGCCAACATTGACTTCCAGCCACTGGGTGAGGAGGAGGAGGTTGAACCGACGCGAGATGATCCATCAACTTCACGTCAACCTGGTGACAGATCATAATGCGGCAGCCGGCTTTATTTCCGCATATTGCGTTTCTGGGCAACAAACAATTATTCTTTTGGGCATCAAAGTGCCTTGTAATAGGCTAGTTGAAATACTTTGATCTTCTGCCATCGTGTACTGCTACTTGAGGCCATGTAATCCGGCATGATTGTTGCTATGCTTGCTTCATGTGCCTTAGTACTTTTTATAAAATCCTGCCTTTTGCATTTGAGAAACTTAAATATGCCCTGGCGGTTTACTGCCGGACGGGTAATGATACCCAATATAGAACCAGAGTTTTTATAACCAAGGTTGTAAAGCAATGAAATATGAAATATATCATACCTGTGATATTGAATCACATCGTTGGTTTACCAACTTGTGTAGTAAGGGTGATAACCGAAATCCTGAGTATTGATAACTCTCACCATGCTGTGCTGGTATATAACAAACCACGCCGGGTTATAATAAACACCGGATGATCATCCTGGCGACTTATAGTCAATGCCAGACCGGGCTAAGAGACGCCGGTTCATAATTGATTATGTGCTAACAGCTGATAGCTGAAAGCTACGCCGGGTTAAGAAACACCGGGTTGATGTAATGACTTATAGTCGGGCCGGGTCAATAGACACCGGTTTAACTCAAAACCTTATCAAAAGAGATAAAACTTTGCAAAAACAAAATCAAATGAAAAATTTGTAGTCGAGGCTTTTCAAGGGCTGCCAGGCCCAAATTCGAGGCTTTTCATGGGCTGCCAGGCCACTGAGTTAAACCATTTGAAAAAGCCTTTTAAGATGGGCCTCCAATTAACCAATCGTCGTTTTAACTTTGACAAGTTCAGGGTCTGTATAGGATTGACTTGTCAAACGTTCGGTGGGTCATACCAGGATTACCTGGACAGGAGTGGCTTACTTGATGAAGGCAGGTTAACCCGGGGTTTTAGGTGAATACACCAGGCTTCCAAGCCGTGGCTTGATAGCCAATTACAAGGGTCCTTTCAAACTCTTTGTTGCTTTGCACAAAGAGCCCCCAAGTAACTTTGTGAGCTGTGCTCAATGGGTGCCTATGTTTGAGCTTTGCTTTAGCAACAAAAACTCTCTTTGGCCCCTTGGGTGTGAAGCTCCCAAGCTTTGTTGTGGCATGATAGCCGGTTTAATGAACAAATAGGACGTCACTATATAAGTAGAAGCCCCCTTGTAACCAAGAAATATTGGAAGAAAACAGCAGAGACCCTGCTTGTAGCTAGGATGCCGGTTTATTATATTGATCATAATATATACATTGTCAAAATATGTACATAATGGGAGCCTATGGCTCAGGTGTAGTAAGGCCGTAGATGAGCGATATTCCACGGCCGACGGGTCTCCTCCTCCGATTTGCTTGAGTCTTTGTGCTCTCGAACATTGATGAGGTAGTATGATCCGTTGTGCAGATTCTTGCTGACCACAAAGGGCCCTTCCCAAGGTGGGGATAACTTGTGCATATCGGTCTCATCCTGGATGAGCCAAAGCACTAAGTCGCCTTCTTGAAAGGTTCTTGTTTTAACCCGGCGGCTGTGATAATGCCGCAGGTCTTACTGATAAACCGCCAAACGAGCCAATGCCATGTCTCGTTGTTCATCTAATAGGTCCAATCCTTCTTGACGTGCTTGCTCGTTGTCCGCTTCAACATAATTGGCAACCCGGGGTGAGTCATGATGAATATCACTTGGTAGTACCGCCTCTGCCCCGTAAACCATGAAGAAAGGCGTATGACCCGTAGATCGATTTGGGGTGGTGTTTATGCCCCATAACACAGATGGTAATTCCTCCATCCAACAACCCGGCGTCCTCTTAAAAGGAACCATAAGCCGGGGCTTGATACCCTTCAAAATTTCCTGATTAGCTCTCTCAGCTTGACCATTAGACTGGGGGTGAGCCACGGACGACACATTGGATGTGCTCTCATTGACAAAAGTCCTCCATCTCGCCTTTGGAGAGGTTCGTGCCATTATTTGTGATGATGCTGTGTGGAAAGCCAAAGCGGAAGATCACCTTCTTAACGAATTGAACCGCTGTGGCTGCGTCACACTTGCTTACTGGCTCTGCTTCAACCCATTTAGTGAACTTGTCGACCGCCACCAACAGGTAGGTCTTCTTATCTTTGGATTGCTTAAAGGGTCCTACCATATCAAGCCCCCAAGTAGCAAACGGCCAAGTGATTGGAATCATTCTTAGCTCCTGAGCCGGAACATGAGCTCGTCGTGAGAATTTCTGACAACCGTCGCACCGCCTCACCAAGTCCTCAGCATCAGCATGAGCCGTCAGCCAATAGAAGCCATGACGAAAAGATTTAGAGACCAAGGTTTTTGAACCAGCATGGTGACCACAGTATCCTTCATGGATTTCACGTAGAATCTTACGGCCTTCTTCAGGAGAAACACAGTGCTGAAACACTCCTGAGACACTTCAATGGTGTAACTTGCCGTTGTGAATAACCATGGACTTGGATCGCCGGATTATCTGCCTAGCCAAAACTGCATCTTCTGGCAACTCGCCCCGGTTCATATACGCCAAATATGGAACCGTCCAATCCGGAATAATATGTAAAGCGGCCACCAATTGTGCCTCCGGATCAGGAATAGAGAAGTCCTCCTCTGTAGGAAACTGAACTGATGGGTTGTGCAAGACATAGAGAAAGGTATTGGGCGGCACCGGTTTATGTTGAGATCCCAGCCGGCTTAAAGCATCGGTTGCCTTATTTTTGCGCCGATCAATGTGCTCACCTTGATAACCCTTGAAGTGTCCAGCGACAATATACACCTCTCGTTGGTAAGCCGCCATGAGTGGATCCTTGGAATCCCAAGTACCTGAAACTTGCTGGGCCACCAGATCGGAGTCCCCAAAACATCGTACCCTGCTTAAGTTCATTTCCTTAGCCACTCGAAGACCATGGAGTAAGGCCTCGTACTCAGCTGCATTGTTAGTACAAGGAAACATTAAGCGGAGAACATAACGAATTTTATCACCTTGAGGGGAAGTTAGGACAACTCCAGCCCCCGAGCCCTCCAATTGCCTGGATCCATCAAAGTGGATAGTCCAGTATGTGCTGTCCGGTTTGTCTTCCGGTGCCTGCAACTCTGTCCAATTATTGATGAAATCCACAAGGGCCTGGGACTTGAAAGTTGTTCGCGTCATATATTTCAAACCGTGGGGTCCAAGCTCAATAGCCCACTTAGCAACCCGGCCAGTTGCCTCCCTGTTCTGGATTATATCCCCCAAATGAGCAGAACTGACCACTGTGATGGGATGGCCCTGAAAGTACTGTTTAAGCTTCCGACTTGCCATGAAAACCCCATACACCAACTTCTGCCAATGCGGATATCGTTGATTTGACTCAGTGATCACTTTGCTGATATAATAAACCGGCCTTTGAACCGGGTATTCCTTCCCAGCCTCCTTGCGCTCCACCACAATGGCTACGCTGACAGCCCGGGCATTAGCAGCCACATATAACAACAGTGGCTCCTTATCAACCAGAGCAGCAAGAACCAGCAGTTCAGCCAACTGCTTCTTTAAATCCTTGAACGCCGCATTAGCAGCATCACTCCGGACAAAATTGTCTGTCTTCTTCAACATCTGATATAGAGGGATCGCCTTCTCTCCCAACCTACTGATAAACCGGCTTAGAGCCGCAATATGACCCGCTAGCCGTTGAACATCATTGATACATACCGGTTTAGCCAGAGACGTAATAGCCTTGATCTTTTCCGGATTAGCCTCAATGCCCCTGTTAGATACTAGGAAACCCAAGAGCTTGCCTGCTGGAACACCAAAAACGCACTTGTCCGGATTGAGTATCATATTTTAGACCCGAAGATTGTCAAAGGTCTCCTTCAAATCATCTATTAGTGTCTCCTTCTTGCTGGATTTTACCACAATATCGTCCACATGAGCATGAACATTGCGCCCAATCTGAGTATGAAGACAATTTTGCACACATCGCTGATAAGTTGACTGGGCACTCTTGAGCCCAAAGGGCATAGATACATAACAGAAGGCCCCAAAGGGAGTGATGAAGGCTGTCTTCTCCTGGTCCTTAACTACCATTTTGATCTGATGATAACCAGTATAAGCATCAAGGAAACTCAAATACTCACAAACCGCCATAGCATCAATGATCTGATCAATACGAGGGAGAGCAAAAGGATCAGCCGGACAAGCTTTGTTCAAGTCCGTGTAATCCACACACATTCGCCAAGTGCCATTTTTCTTAAGCACTAGCACCGGATTAGCCAGCCACTCTATATGAAAAACTTCAATTATAAACCCTGCTGCTAAGAGCCGGGCTACCTCCTCACCAATAGCCTTGCGCCTTTCTTCATTGAAACGACATAGAAATTGCTTGACCGGTTTAAACTTAGGATCAATATTGAGATTGTGCTCAACGAGTTCCCTCGGTACACCTGGCATGTCAGAAGGTTTCCATGCAAAGATGTCCCGGTTCTCATGGATGAACTCGATGAGCATGCTTTCCTATTTCGGATCCAGAGTAGTACTAATACTAAACTGCTTGGATGAATCGCCAGGAACAGAATCAACCAACTTAGTCTGATCAGCCGGTTTGAACTTTAGGGTTGGGTCATGTTCTATGGTGGGCTTCTTCAGAGGAGTCATATCTGCCGGATCAACATTATCTTTGTAAAACTTCAACTCTTCCTCTGCACAAACTGACTCAGCATAGGCCGCATCACCCTCTTCACAGTCCAAAGCGATCTTACGACTCCCGTGCACTGTGATGGTCCCTTTATGACCCGGCATTTTGAGCTGCAAATAAACATAACAGGGCCTTGCCATGAATTTTGCGTAGGCCGGCCGTCCAAACAGGGCGTGATATGGGCTCTGGATTTTCACTACCTCAAAGGTCAAGGTTTCTGACCTGGAATCATGCTCATCACCAAACACAACCTCCAAATCTATCTTGCCAACCGGACACGCTGATTTACCTGGTACCACACCGTGAAAAACGGTGTTTGACGGTTTAAGATTTTTATCCGTCAATCCCATGCGATGGGAAGTTTCATAATACAGAATGTTGATGCTGCTCCCTCCATCCATGAGTACCTTGGTGAACTTATAACCCCCCACCTGAGGTGCCACCACTAAAGCCAGATGACCCGGATTATCAACCCGGGGCAGATGATCTTCTCTACTCCACACGATGGGCTGTTCAGACCAACGTAAGTAACGAGGTACTGCCGGCTCAACAGTGTTGACTGCCCTCTTGTGAAGCTTCTGATCGCGCTTGCACAAGCTAGTGGTAAAAACATGATACTGCCCACCATTCGACTGCTTCGGGTGACTTTGATAACCTGATTGCTGCTGATTCCCCTGATTGTTCTGCTGGTATTGACCACCTTGGTTGTTCTGGTTACCCTGATTACCCTGAAATCCTGAGTTTGAACCGCCTCCACCATAACCCGGCCTGTGAGACCCTGGACCTGAACCGCCAGATGGACCCTGATCATACCGGAAGAGATCAGAGTTTTTGAATTCCCTCATAATGAAACAATCCTTCCAGAGGTGCGTGGCCGGAACCTCCTTCGTCCCGTGCTTTGGGCAGGGCTGGTTTAACAGGCGCTCCAGATTCATGCCTCCACCGCGCTGGGGCGGTTTACCCCTACGACGCTGCACATTGCCCTGCACATTGGTGTTAGCCACAAAATCCGAATTGTCTGCTTTATGCTTACCATTGTTCCCGTGGCTCGCCTGGTTATGCTGTCCTTTTGTGCCGGCATTCTTCTAGCCCTTCTCCGGTTTCTCTTTGTCAGAATCGGGATCCTTGGTATTATCAGAATCGGCATACTTAACCAGAGCTGCCATGAGCGTTCCCATGTCATTGCAATGGCGTTTGAGTCGTCCCAACTTCATCTTCAGTGATTTAAATCGTCAATTGCCCTCCAATGTTACGATTGCCGTATCAGCATTGATGCGGTTTGATGAATGCAGGATTTCTGAGACCCGACGCACCCAATGCATTGTTGATTCGTTCTCTCCTTGAACACAAGCAGCCAGATCCACAATCGACATTGGTTGCTTGCATGTATCCTTGAAGTTTGCTATAAACCGGGCCTTCAACTCGTCCCAAAAATTGATCGAGTTGACGGGCAAACTCCTTAACCAGGTGCAAGCCGTTCCGTCTAACATCATGGTGAAATATTTCGTGCACGCTGCTTCATCCACATCCAGCATCTCCATTGCCATCTCATAACTTTCAATCCATGTTTCGAGGGGTAAATCGGTGGTATAATTAGGTACCTTACACGGACCCTTGAAATCCTTAGGTAGCCGCACATTACGTAGAGCTGGGATAAGACATGGCACTCCCCAAGAGCTGAAAGCCAGTCCCCGTTCAACTGATGCCGCTGGTTGAACCGGAGCAGTTTGATGATTCTTGTACTGTGCTGCCAACTGTGCTACTAACTCTACCTCCCGTCGTGCTCTGCCATTGTTTACCACATCCTGAGCGTTCAAACCGCCGCGCGCCGGATTAGATCCTCTAGGGGTGTCACGTTGCCGCGCACTACTTGACACAGCCGGTTCGTCCATGTGCCTGCTGTAGCTCTTGCTCGGACGGGTGGTTGAATGTATCCTGTCTCGGCTGTAGGAATAAGCTTGCTGCTGCACAACAGCGGTTTGAAGAAAATCCCTGGTCCGTCGTGTCTCAACCGCCGCTAGCGAGTCACCTTCCATAGGAATAGCTGCCAAACGCGACACTGCAGCAATCATGTTATCCAAAGGGCTAGAGAAGTGACCTAGCGGCGTTGGTATGTATTGCGGCGGGTTTTCCGTTTGTCGAGGCAGGTCCGTCACCCGTGGCTGATCCGGCACTGTCCCAGGTGCCTTTGTCCGGTTCACTGTTGCCGAATTACTTGGACCGGCTCCCGGTGTATTGAAGAGATTCATTCATTCGTAAACCAGCAGCAGACGAGACCGGTACTTCCTCTGCAGTACTTCGTTGGACGCGTTCTGATCCAACATAAGCCGGTAATTCTATGCCTGGATCTGCTGTGACTGGGCATCTAAAGCAGCCCGCTCTTCAGTCATCCTGGCCTCCTTAGCCGCCAAGTCCTCCTTGGCCTGAGTTATCTGATCCTTCAGTTTCATAACCTCCGCATTATGCTGATCCTGAGTCTCCGGGGTGACTGCCGTGGTCAACAATGTCGACCAAGCATCCAACAAACCGGAAAGAACTTGAGCCGACTGGCACGCAGGGCCTCCTGCCCCGACTGCCGATCCAGAAATCATTGTTGCTGTAGATGAAGATTGCAAGGTGGGCTGCATATCGACCATGAAGATTGCAACCCGGTTTGGCGGTTCAAAGGGGTCCGGAATACTGTCGCCATCGGAACAATCCCCAATCCGGCCATCTTGCAATTGGTACAGCGACTCGTTTTCTCCAGTGGATCATTCGCCATCTGAGTAGATGGCCGTCTCACCGTCGGACACCAGTTCAGATTCCACACCATGGATGAACCCTACGAACGCACGCTTCATGGCAGGCTGAACCCGGGCAGGACTTGCATGTTGAGCCATCTCGACGAGGTCGGTGGAGATGTCCGACTTAGGGCCCGGTTCGCCGATCTTGCCGATGAAAACGTGAATTCCGCCAAAGGGGACCCGGTGCCCGTACTCAATTGAGTCGGCCTCGGGGCCCCAGCCTGCATCGTTGATGTAGAGCTTGCCGCGACGACTCTTGGTCATCCGACCAACCGCGTATCCCTCGAGTCCTTCAAAGTTGCCCTTTAAGAACTCGAAACCATCATGCGATAGCCCCACGGTGGGCGCCAACTGTCGTGGAATTAACACGTCAGATGTCCTAACGGAAGGGCTTAGTCGTGGAGCCATCGCAACGAGATTAGCTTAAAGGGGTTAAACAGGAATAAAGGACACGGGAGGTTTATACTGGTTTGGCCCCTTGCGGTGAAGGTAAAAGCCTACGATCCAGTTGTTGCGGGATTGATTGATCTCGATGAGCAGGGAGCGAATCCGCTTTACCTATCTCTCGAGCTGTTGTTTCTTGTCCCTGAACCGTCGCCAGGTCATCCCTTTATATACATAGGTTGACGCCCGACCGGTCTACAGAATCCCGAGGCCGGCTCATACAAGTGTCTGGCTCGGTTTCTTCCTTTCCCTAACTTACAATACTAGTTATACATCTATGGCGGTTTACTACTATGGGCCCTAATCCGCCATTGGGCTCTGGGCCTCTAAGCTTTAATGGTAGAGCGCCATACTCCTTGTCTTCATGGGTTCAATATAGATGAGCGTAAACCGGCCCCTCCTGGGCGGTTTACACTCAGTAGTTATATCCCCAACAACTTCCATATATTTTGTGATCGCCGTGTGTTTTATTTTCTTGTTGCATTGCATCATGTCATCATGCCATCGTATCATTAATTTTTGCAACTCAAACAAATAAATCGTATGGATCTTTGATCCATTTAAATTGAGGGAAATGCACATGGTGTTTTCTCTTTATAACATATAAAATATCTTCCCAATATTTTAGGGAGATACTATTAAATATTCCATTAATTTAGAATCACCCATGAACACACTTACATTTAAATTCCTTGCCTATACTATTTCAAGTTTGTTCCCCAAACTTTGCCAGCAATTCTTATCTCTTTTATCGAGGTTCCTCCAAAAATCCTCAACATTTTTGGACACTTCAAAAACCCTAGTCCTAGTTCAAACCCATTTGAATTAAATTCAAATAAGTTTGAATTCAAACTTCACACACATGCCCACAACTAATCTTCTTTGACCACTTGTTTTTGAACAAGTCCAAGGAAATTTGTCCCGCACACAAATTCTTTCCCTAACCCTCTCTTTCTTTTTCTTCTCTCTAATTCTTTTCTGCTAAAGAATATGAGGGAGAGAGAGAGAGAGCCCAGCCAAGCCTCTTGGCCTTTTCCCTCTCCATCAAAATGGCCCAAGACCCATCCAACCTCCTCTTAACCCTAGCCCCAATCCCCTCTATGCTCTCGATCTCTTCCTCCCTCCACTCTCTCCCTCGCGCCGCCACACACAGGGACGAGGAGCCCCGATCCCCTCCATCCTCATCCCGATTAGGAGAAGCTCCCGATCAACCGCCTCCCGATGGCTCTCATTTTCCCGATCCATGGCGCTTTGTCGCCCCTTGCCTCACCCTACTGCTGAACTCCTCACCACACACGCGCTGCACCCTCGTCCCGATCCCCTCCTGCCCGTGCTCCTCGTCCGACCCCGCTGTCCAGCCGTTCCACGCCCTCAAGCGCCTCGCCTCCCGCAGCCGTAGACCGAGCCTACCCTCCTCGTAGCGCTGCTACCTCGTCTCCCCATCACCATGGCCCGACGCCCGTGCCCTTGTTGCTTTGTTACCCGCGCCGGCGACCTCCACTGCCTCCCCGCCAGGGCCCCTCGCAAGCTCCCGATGTCGCCTCGCCTCGCCTCCTGGCATGCAGCAGCAACATCCACCTCATCTGTCGTGCGGCCTCCTTGGCTTCTGCGTGGACCCCGCCGCCAAGACCCCAAGATGCAACCCGGCCTCCTATACCTATGCCGCACCACCAGGACCTGTCATCCCGCTTGACCACCACGAGCAAGAGAGTTTTGTTTGAATCGGCAAGTACCCCTTCAAATCCTTCAAGGCCGTCAAGTGAACGACTACCACACCAGAACGCCAAGTACATGGATACGCCAAGTCCCTCTCCGATACGTGTACGACTACCATTGCTATGGATCGACAAGACCTCTCAGATCGACTTCATGGACCGACAAGTACAACTATGACCGTTGTTTGCCAAGTACCCCTTTGGATCGCCAAGTTCGACTACAATCATCGTGAACCGCTTCTAGAATGTGTATCACTACTTCCACTACCATCTCCCGTGTACGACTACTTCCCATGACGACTCGTAAACAACTACACCGTTCCGAACTCAACCGCTCCGAACCGCATGCTTTGGAGGTATAACCGTCAAGAAGGCCTTCCTAGAATGAATGCATGTTGTTTGAGATGCTCGTGTTTGCACCGTGTCCTACTTAGTCCTTGCGTGTTCCTAGTTTTCCATGCCACCGACATGGGACTCCCGGTAACCGGGATCACCTCACCATCCTTGCATGACTCGCTTCTGTCACACTTCTTTTGCACCAACATCTCAATGAGTTGTCGGAACCGGAACATTGATGTGGCACCGTTTCCATTTTTGCCGCCGTGACACCCTTTTCTTTCCGTCGTAGCGGCCAAATGCCCCATATTGTCTTCATGTCAATATTTCACAAAGTTGCATAAAACTTGAATATGTCATCCACATCATGATAACAACATTTAAATGTTTAAACTTGATGTTTGCATTAATTTGCATAAATTCCGTCCTAAAATGGTTTATTTCATATCTAAATAACCGTAGCTCCGAATTAATTAAACTTTATATGTAATTGAGGTAGAAGAATGCATAGATTAACATGGTGCACTTATTTTGCATGTTTAACAACTCTAAAAATGGTTTAGGGCAGAACAATACCAAATTCAAAAATATGCATGCATATGGGGATTTTCTGGAATTGTTGTTTGTTGTTCCGACCTCATTTAATAAACTTGCCTAGATAGGTAGACCTATTGCCATGTTAACCAGCATTTAATATTGTTGAGTACCTAAACGGGAGAGAACTAAATAATTCTTCTGGAGTGTTGTCAATATGCAACTCGTTGCATATTGAGCTCCACTTAATTCGTAGTATTATTTATGGCACTTTGCCATGCCACGACTCATTAAAATGGACAAGCATCATACTTGGTTGTGCATCATGCCATGTTTATGGTTGTTGGTTTACCGTGTTGTTTGCTTCTTTCCGGTTGTGCTTCTTCTCCATAGTTTTGGTTATGTTGCGATTGTGAGGATCCGTTCGACTACGTTGGTTCGTCTACTTCATGGATTCGGTCTACTTCCTAGCAGGATTTCAGGCAAGATGATCATTACCTTGGATACCACTACTATCTTTGCTTGCTTGTTGTCTCGATGCTATTGCTCTGTCGCGCTACCTACCACTTGTTTATCAAGCTTCCCAAATTGCCGTGATAAGCCTCTAACCTTTTCACCATCCCAACAAACAATTGTTTGGATATGTTACCGCTTTACTCGGTCCCTCTTATAGCGTTTCTAGTTGCAGGTGCAGTTGCAGGTTGTTCCATGTTGGTACATGGATATCATGGGATATCACAATATCTCTTATTTAATTAATGCATCTATATACTTGGTACAGGGTGGAAGGCTCGGCCTTTTGCCTGGTGTTTTGTTCCACTCCTACCGCCTTAGTTTCCGTCATACTGGTGTTATGTTCCTTGATCTTGCATTCCTAACACGATTGAGGTTTATGGGCCCCCTTGGCAGTCCGCTTTGAATAAAACTCTTCCAGCAAGGCCCAACTTTGGTTTTACCATTTGCTTAATAATAACTAAAACTTGCATAGGGACTGGCTAGCACCCGAGGACTCTTAATTAACAACCCGGGACAGTTCTCCTCACGAGTGTTGGTCCAAAATGAGCGGCCTGCGGGGCCACCATGAGGAAACTCGAGGTCTGGTTTTACTCGTAGCTTGTCCCTCTGATCGTGGCCTGAGACGAGATATGCGCGGCTACTATCAGGTTGTCGACATGTCGGGAGGTCTTGATGGATTTGTTTTACCATTGTCAAAATGTCGTGTGAACCAGGATTCCGAGCTTGATCGGGTTGTTCCGGGATGGAGGATTTTCCTCCGCGGATCATGAGAGTTTGTCATGGACTAAGTTGGGACACCCCTGCAGGGTTTAATCTTTTTCAGAGCCGTGCCCGTGGTTATGTGGCAGATGGGAATTTTTAATATCCGGTTGTAGATAACTTGACACCAGATCTGAATTAAAAAACACCAACCGAGTGTGTAATCGTGACCGTCTCTTTTCGAGTGAGTTCAAGAAGAGATCAAGGTGGGGTTATGTATGACTCGTAAGATGTTCAGGATCACTTCTTGATCATTACTAGATTGCAATCGTTATGCGTAGTTTCTCTTCTTATTCTTGTACTTGTAAGTTCTTGCTGCAACCTCACCACTCTAGTCTTGATACCCTTGGTAATGGGATTGCTGAGTCCTCGTGGCTCACATGTTACTACAACAACAATTGCAGGTACAGGTAATGCGATGATCTAACCTGAGAGTGATGCTTGCTTGTTTTGGAGTTCTTCTGATTCTTCTTTGATCAAGGGATAGGTTCCGGGTCGGGAGCCTGGGATTAGCAGGGTGGATGTTGTTCTTCTTTTTCGTTTGATTTCATCCGTAGTCGGATCCTGCTCTTCTGCATGATGATTGCTATGTATTGATGTATTCATGTTGTAGCTTGTGGCGAGTGTAAGACTTTATCTGGTATTCTCATCTATTAAGTACATGGTATGTTGCAATGATATCCACCTTGCTATGCGCTCGAAATGCGGTTGTGCCCCAATCATGAATTCATCACGTGATTGGGATAGAATTGCATCTTGGGTGCTACAACCAGAAAAGTGCTTTGATGATCCACAAGTATAGGGGATCAATTATAGTCCTTCTGATAAGTAAGAGTGTCGAACCCAACGAGGAGCAGAAGGAAATGACAAGTGGTTTTCAGCAAGGTATTAACTGCAAGCACTGAAATAGTCGGTAACAGGTAGTTTGATAGCAAAATAATTTGTAACGAGCAAGTAATGGTAACGGTAAAGGACAAGCCAAGACGATCTCTTATGATAAGCAAAGCGTTCTTGAGGGTACACTGGAATTCCACCATGTCACTTTCATCATGTTGGCTTGATTCTTGTTCGCTACTTTGATAATTTGATATGTGGGTGGATCGGTGCTTAGGTGCCGTTCTTACTTGAACAAACCTCATACTTATTATTAACCCCCTCGCAAGCATCCGCAACTACAAGAAAAGTATTGAGATAAAATCTAACCATAGCATTAAAATTTTGGATCCAAATCGGTCCCTTATGAAGTAGCACATAAACTAGGGTTTAAGTTTCTGTCACTCTAGCAACCCATCATCTAATAACTACTCCACAATGCATTCCCTTAGGCCCTAATAAGGTGAAGTGCCATGTAGTCGACGTTCACATGACACCACTAAGGGAATCACAACATACATATCATCAAAATATCTAACACGTATCAAGTTCACATGATTACTTGCAACATGACTTCTCTCGTGACCTCCAGAACAAAAGTAACTACTCACAAGTGATAATCATGCTCAAGATCAGAGGGGTATTAAATAGCATAATGGATCTAAACATATAATCCTCCACCAAATAAACCATAATCAAGTACAAGATGTAATCAACACTACTAGTCACCCACAAGTACCAATCTAAGGTTCCGTTACAAAGATTGAACACAAGAGACGAACCAGGGTATGAGAGGAGATGGTGCTATTGAAGATGTTGATGGAGATTGCCCTACCAAAGATTAGAGGGTTGTTGGTGGTGACGATGACGATGATTTCCCCCTCCGTGAGGGAAGTTCCCCCGGCGGAATCGCTCCATCAGACGGCAAACTACCCAAGTTCCGCCTCGAGGCGACGACACTTCGTCCCGAAAGTCCCCCTCTGATTTTTTCTAGGTCAAAGTGACCTATATACCAGAAGATGGGCACTAGAAGTGGGTCAAGGAGGGCACAACCCACTAGGGCGCGCCTGGGCTCCCTGGTGCGCCCAGGTGGGTTGTGCCCACCTGGTGGGCCTCCTCCAGTAGTTATTTGCTCCAGTATTTTTCATATATTGCAAAATAATTCTTCGTAAATTTTCAGCTCATTTGGAGATGTGCAGAATAGGTAACTCTGACATAGCTTTTTCAGGTCCAGAATTCCAACTGCCGACATTCTCCCTCTTTGTGTAAACCTGGCATATTATGAGAGAAAAGGCATTAGAAATACTCCAAAAGGCATTATTATACATAAAAACATTATAAATATTAGTAGGAAAACATGATGCAAAATGGAGTTATCAGAATCACAACCAAAGAAATAAATGAGAGATAGCCAGGAAATTTTGAAGATAATGACCTTGGAGATGATGTTGAATTGGTAGGTAGGCGACCTTCTTGGTGAGCTTCTTGCCGGCATTGCCGGTAAGGTGCATGAACATTTTCTCTAGCCATGTCGTGGAGTTGAGACAACTGTATAGTCCATCTAGGCAGACGAGGAGGACCTCACCTCAGGAGATGGGGAAGCTATCAGGGAGCATAACTCCAAACACGAGGATGCAGGGAACGGCTGGGAACTCAATGCTGGATGTGGGACTTCCGATTACATGTTGATTAACGGGAAAATATCAAGTGCTACCACACCTTAGGTGATACCGTGATACGAGCTTTTGGGCCCTTGGATCTCAGATCCGATGACATTTGTGAGTTTCTGTACCTATGCACAATTCATAGACTCCCCGAGGACTTTTTTGCAAAATGTTTCAGATCCCCTAGGAGCCCTTATATCTGAAATTCAACGGCTCTCAGGAGCTCGTATCACCACATCACCTAAGGTGTGGGAGCACCTGATATTCTCCTGTTGATCAATATCGAATGCAAGGAATTAAGTCATGTGCTATGTTAACCTATTAGGAGAAAAGAAATTGATGGAGGGGAAATAACCAGGTGAATGTACAAAGATACAAAAGTTAATTGTGATAGAATGACATCATGAGAATTGAGAGTGGGATGACATGGCTTCACCATGGAGCATGGGAATCGTTAGTGGGGACAACAAATTAGTTATAGAAGATGATGAAATATATAATATGATATGTCAGAACAAATCCTAAAGAAAACAATACAAAACCTTGAACTTCACAAATGTCGTTGCCGTATTCAAAAGTTTGTCATACTTGCCCACAAACACAACACAGGAGACAATGGAGTGGGATTTCCTCCCGATACAAGAACACAACTTTCCATAAAATTGGCTACCATTGCGGCAGTAGAAGCTTGTCTCTGAATCACCAGAGGCACCACCGACCGAAGGAGCTAGATCCATTGATCCTCCAAGTTAGCATTGTGAATGGAGGCCTTGCTGGCATCGCTGGCAGACTGCCCCTTCTAGGACAGAAAGAATCCATGTCCGGCATTGCCTCCACTCCATGGATGATGGATGACTGGCATGACTACCAGATCGTCTATGGGAAGTAGGGCTCGATTGGTTGACTTGCGAGAGGGCTCAAAGTGTTTTTCCCTATGTGGGAAAGAGATATCCTTTTATTCGCTGGTCTATTCGGCTTTTGTTCGGCTTTTGTTCGGACTCTTTGGTGCCGGTAGCAGAACGAATGAGATGGCACTATATAGGGAAGAGTTGCTGACATGGCGAGACAATGATGTGGATAGGCTGCATGCCAAGAAAAATTAGGTAGTGGGGTGCTCCTCTTTAGATATACTCCCTCTGTTCCTTTATATAAGGTGTATTTGATTTTTAATAAAATTCCACAATGTAAGGTGCATTTCTCCTAATTCCTTATAATCCAATTTTTACCCCTCTAGAAAAAAGTATATCTCTCCTCCTAGAGAAAAAGGAAAGTATTTCCCTCCCGATTTCCTGTGTCTCTTACTTTCCTGGCCTAATTGATATACTTGCCGCTAACCAACAAATTCACGAGGGATAATTTCATCCTAAATTATCTATAACGATGTGCCTTGGTCACCATGCCAAAAATTACACCTTACATAAAGGAATGGAGGGAGTAGTAGATATGAGAAACCCATAGAGTTTAGATGACAATAATTATGTCATATATACTTTCCTATAAACCCCGGTGAGGGAAACTTGAAAAATATGACATATGATTTTTATGTTGATATTACCTCATTAAAAACCTTGATGAGAACCTGTAAAGTAAACTAAAGAGAAAACGAGTGTTATATGATGCTTTGAACAGGAAAAGTTCGTGAAGGTACTCCCCCAGATTCTTGCAAATCTCAAAGTAATCGCATACCAATTCCATGAACATATTTTGAAATGTAAAAGCTAGTAAAGGCTTCCTGAACAAATCAGTTATGTCACATTATTTGAATTGCAAGATGAACAATATAGAGATATTGCTTATTACATAACTTGTTTGCATCTGAGCAACATAAGCAACATAATGATTCAAGAGAACCAATACCACATGACTGAAGTATGTAGTTTATCATTACTCAAAGCCACAATAATACAAGTGATGTCTTGTACTTTAGAATGATTGGTGGATGTAGCCTTTAAGATTTATTTCAAAGACTTTTATGGGATGGCTACGACAACTAGTAGGAACACAAAGCTTCTCTATGACCTGACAAAGTGGGGGTCTAATCAATGTATCCAATGATATTGGTGTCCAGATTTATCTGAAACTAAAATATTAGGAGAAGATGTTTGGCACCTTGGAGATATGAAAAGATATTCTTGAGTACCAACCATTTGTGTTTTGTTGATTCAGTTGCTTTCCTGGGTCCCAATATCTTATTTACGCCTTCGCATGGTCTAAATGGATCTTTTTCCATGTCTAGGGATTGAACAACCAGGGAGTTATAGATGGACAATACTTGTCCATAATGTAGCACCCCAAATGTTAAGCTACAATGATCCCTTGCTAATGATGCCATGTCATCATGTTTTACTAAGCCAAATTGCCACTTGATAAAAATAGAAGTCAAATTTAAATTGAAAGTCAAATTATTATTTCTTCAAATGGTGAAACAAAAATGTTACAATATGTCATAAAATTCCCAAGTATTGGTAAAAAAATATCAACTCCATTTGGATGCCCAAATTTCCGCTGGCAATTATTTTTGTGGACCAACAACATTAAATTAAGCCATTTCAATTTAAACACATATTCAAACTATTCAAGATAAACTGAAAATCCGTGTGCTAGCTTAGCATGTAGCCTAGTGTGCCAAGTTTCACAATCAACAAAATTCACTTGGCATTAAATTTAAATGCAAAACAACGGTGAAAATACAAAGCAGAAAAATAAAAGGAAAAGTGTAAAGCGTACTGTGCCATTAGGCACTAGTGGCCACAGTGCACACGACTTAGCCCACCTCCCGGGATTTCCCCTACATCGAGCTACAGAGGCAGAGACCATGGTGTGGCAGCCATCCCACGGTGCCATGGTCGGATGGCCAACCCATACGCCTTTGCGACGCCCTCGAGTAGATAAAAACAACCCCCGCGAACCCTCGAGACCCTAACTTCCCCCAATCCCCTCCCCTCGCGCCACTTCCGTCATTCCTGTGCTCGCCCGCAAAGCCACCGCCATGAACTCCATCGCCACAATGGCCAACAAGCTCCTCCGTATGTGACTCGTTGGCCGGGAGCACATTCTTCGACATCCTCATTGACTACACCTATTGGAACAAGCCGGAGCGCCCCGAGCCGACGTAATCATCCGCTTCTTCCCCGTCAGTCATCGGATGTTGCCGCCTCGATCCACTACCTCCTGCGCTTCAAAGCTATCGCCGGCCTCCTTGTGCCTCCTAGGTGAGCTCCACCTCATTTCTCCTGTGTTTGCGACATCATTCCCCCGCTGCTGCTATCTTCCACCACTGTCGTAGCCACTGCCCACCATGGCCGGAGCCCTTCTCCTACCGCGCGTCTGCTGCGCCCCAGCCCTATTCTAGCGCGCCCACGCCTCACTGGCTACGCGCCCACGCTCACCGCACCGCATCCTCCCGAGCCCCCAAGCTGTTGCTGCATGCTACTTGTGAAATGCATTGGGATTTCCTCGAAAAGGAGTTGATGATGCAGTACATTAGAGATAAGTATTTCCCTTAGGTAAGAACCAAGGTTATCAATCCAGTATGAGAAGCACGCAACACCTTGTTAGCAGCACCTGCACACAAACAACAAATCCTTGCAACCAAACGTGAACAAGGGCTTGTCAATCCCTTGGCGGTTAGTCGGTTACGCGCAAAATTAAATTGTGTAGTAATTGATATATAGATTGAAAAAAATACAAAATAAAATAAATAAAGTAAAAGTGCAGCAAGGTATTTTTAGGATTTTAATATATTATAGAAGTATACCCGGGGGCCATAGTTTTCACTAGAGGCTTCTCTCTTGAAAATAGCTTATGGTGGGTAAACAAATTACTGTTGGACAATTGATAGAAAAGCAAATAATCGTCATGATATCCAAGGCAATGATCATTTATACAGGCATCACGTTCGGGACAAGTAGACCGACTCCCGCTCGCATCTACTACTATTACTCCACACATCGACCGCTGTCCAGCATGCATCTAGAGTATTAAGTTCATAAAGAACAGAGTAACGCCTTAAGCAAGATGACATGATGTAGACAAAGTAAACTCACGCATGAATAAACCCCATCTTTTTATCTTTAATGGCAATGATACACATACGTGTCATGTCCCCTTCTGTCACTGGGATTAAGCACCGCAAGATCAAACCCATTACGAAGCACCTCTTCCATTGCAAGATAAATCAATCTAGTTGGCCAAACCAAATCAATAGATCAAGTAGAAATACAAAACTATAACAATCATGCATAAAAGAGTTCAGAGAAACTCAAATAACATTCATGGATAATTTGATCATAAACTCAAAATTCATCGGATTCCAACAAACACACCTTAAAAAGTGATTAAATCAGATAGAACTTTAAGAACATCAAGGAGAACATTATATTGAAGATCGAAGAGAGAGAGAGAGAGAGAGAGAGAGAGATCCATCTAGCTACTAACTATGGACCCGTAGGTCCGTGGTATACTACTCACACATCATCGGAAAGGGCAACAAGGTTGATGTAGAGCCCCTCCGTGATCAGATCCCCATCCTGCAGTGTGCTGGAAAAGGCCTCCAGATATGATCGCTTGGTTCTGGAATTTGTGGCAGTGGAAAAAGTATATTGGATGGCTCTCTGTTGGTTTCCCGATTTTGGAGAATTTATATAGGCGGAGTTATGTCAAACGAAGCCATGTGGGCTCCATGAGCCACTAGGGCACGCCCTGCTGCCTCGTGAGCCACTGCTCCATCTTCTCGTCCCCTACCGAAGCTTCCAGGGTCTCTTATGTCCAAGTAAAATCTCCAAAAACTTTCATGGCATTTGGAATTTGTTTGGTACTGATATTCTGGAAAACCAAAAACAGGCAAAAAAAAAACAACAACTGGCACTGGGCACTAAGTTAATAGGTTAGTCCCAAAAGATGATATATAATTGCTTGTAAATGCATATAAAACATCCAAGATTGATACTATAATGACATGGAACAAGAAAAAATTATAGATACGTTGGAGAAGTATCAAGAACCCCCAAGCTTAATTCCTGCTCATCCTCGAGTAGGTAAATGATAAAGCTTTTTTTTATGTGGAATGCTACCTATCACATTCATCGTATAGTATTCTTAGCATGAATATTTGGACTTGAGTGATTCAAAGCAATAGTCTATAGTTTGACATGAAAATATAAATACTCAAGCATACCAACAAGCAACCATGTCTTTCAGAATATCAATGTCGTGGTACTAAGACTGACAATAGAATAGGGGGGTGGGTATGGAGAGGCAAGATCCTAGCTATGGAGTAGTTGTATATGCAAAGGATTTACGAGTTCAGGCCCTTCTTGGAGGAAGTAACAGCCCTACGTCTCGGAGCCCGGAGGCGGTCGACTGGATTATATGCGGATGAGTTACAGGGGTGCGAACCCTTTACACTGAGGAGGGGGGGTGGCTTATATAGTGTCTGCCAGACCCCTCCGGCCCTCAGTTATGCAGGGTTTAAAGTACATAAAGGCCTGGCGTTACTAGTAACGCCCTACATAAAGTGCTATCATGGCCATAAAGACTACTTAATAACAGACAGTTTGGGTGCAGAGTGACCCTAAATCTCCTGGTGGTCGAGTGGTTGGCTTCCTGGTCGAGTGTCTTCGAGTCCGTCGAGTGGAATCCTTCCAGGTCGACTGAAAGGTAGTTTCTTCTAGAGATGTCCTTGGGGAGGGTATCTTGGATAGGTCCATGACCCTACCCTAGGTACATGGCTTCATCATTAGCCCCCGAATGGATCGAGGTTTGAGTGAGGAAGGAGTTGAAAATTCTTCCGACCCGTTTTTCATGCTATGAGTATGTCTTGTTCCGGATCAGCGACTTCAAGTGGCGGCATCAACTTCTTTTTCAGTCGCCTTGATCTATTCTTTGTATCTGTCGAGTGACTTTTTTGTGCTTGGAGACTTCCGAACGACGGATCGGAAGAAATCTCCGGTCTGACAAGTTGCTCTGCTGTTCGTGGATTTAGCGGGATCTGAATTTCGGGAAGCGCGCGGGGCGGAGGAGGCCGCGGTACTCGGATGGGATAAGGCAGGGACGCCTCGATCTTCGCGCCACCTTTTTCGCCACGTATCGCGCGCGCGCGACTATTGCGGGATTTCACAGGATCGTCCGGGCCTACCAGTCAGCCACTCGAAAGCGACTTCATATAAGGCGCCGGACAGGGGTTTTTTGAACAGTGCGCCCTCATTTTCCCCTCCCTCTTCCTCAGATTCATCTGCTGCGCTCGCCACCTTCTCAGCGCTGCTGCTCTGTGCCTGCTTTGCCGGCGACAATGGTGAAGGACAAGACGGCGGCTTTGGAGCGGGCGAAGAAGGCGACGGCGAAGGCGAAGGGGAGGGCGACCAGTCGGGCTGGATCCTCGTCGCGGGCCGGCCTGCCGCAAGGCTGGATCCAGGGAGACTGGATCCGCTTGACCATCAGCCAGAAGGACCTCGACGACCTGGCCAATGAAGGACTGATCCCCCATGGGTCAGCGAGGCTTCCGGGAAAGGAGTGGCAGCCGCAGCCTCAGGAGGGTGAGTGCGTCCTCTTAGCTACCCACTTGACCGTGGGTTTTCTTTACCGCCGAGTCCTTTCTTTCGGGGATTTCTGAACTTCTTTGGGGCACAACTCCACCACTTCACGCCCAACTCCATTGTCTATCTCGCCGCTTTTGTGTCCTTGTGTGAGAACTTCTTGGGTTGTCGGCCGCACTGGGGCCTTTTCAAACACATATTCACCTGTCGCTCTCAGACGGTGAAAAAGGCTAGTCCGAATGATGAGAAAACCCAAGTAATCCAGATGTGTGGGGGTCTTGGGGTTCAGATGAGGAGTAAAAGTGCCTTTCCAGTCATGACCCTTCCCGAGTCAGTTCGAGGGTGGCAGTCGACCTAGTTCTACTGCCAAGACCAGCCGACGCCAGGGCAGTCGACTGGACTCCCTCCTTTCTCCATGGACCAAGTGAACAAGCCATCCTCTCTGAAGGTGGTCCCGGAGGAGAAGGCTCAGGTTAAGATGTTGGTAGAACGCGTAGTTCACCTCATCCGTGACGGGGTGACTGGCATGGATCTTCTGGAGGTTTTCCTTCGACAGCGCATTCAGCCACTTCAGTATTGAGGCCATCCGATGTGGATGTACTCTGGTACCGAAGACACCACTCGGGTTCACCCGGAGGAGGTCGATGATGCCACTCTGGAGAGGTGGATGACCTCCATCACAGGGAACAAAGATAACCCCCGTGGAGCCAGGAGGATCCCGCCACTCGACCAGTCATACGAACCAGACAAGGTCTGACCACGTATCTCCGACCGTTACCCTGTTTCCTTCATTCTGCTTTGCTACCATTCGGTCGACTGACTTTTGTCTTGTTTTGTTGTCTTCCAGATCACTACTGAGATGTATTCGATGCCCAACGGGGCGCAAGAACATACCAAAGAGGAGGATGGGAGCGGAGGCGAAAGTCAGGAGGAGTGGGAATCAGATGGCGAGGAGGGTGAAGAAGACGCTGGCTCTGAGGAGGAAGAGGAGGAGGAAGTCCAGCCTCCCCGTACTGAAAGACGATCCAAGCTCGTCCATGACCCTGCAGTCGAGCGTGGCAAGGAGGTCGTGCCTGTTGTGCAGTCGACCAAACGTCCTCGGACGACCTCTCCGGCGCCGACTGAGAAAGCGTCGAAGCAACCCCGAGCGGCGTCATCAAAACCGACGAAGGCCCTGCCGAAGATGAGGATGGTGATTCCCACTATTTCTGGGTAACGGCCCAACTTGTGTTTTGTTGTTTAACACGGGTACACTCTTGGTCAACTCGTTCGCTGACCGACTGATTTCTGAAATTGCAGTGCTGCTACTTCTGAGACCTCAATCAGACATGACGATCAAGAAATGGAGGATGCTGTCACTTCCAACCCTGGAACGATCTCTGTAGTTTTGAATCTTTTCTGTAGCTCAACCTAATATCATCATTGATCTCCCTGATGATGACGATGAGGAGCCACTGAGGCAGAGGAGGAACAGGAAGACGTCAGCTGGCAAGACTGCTCAGGTTGTATCAGCACCTGAGACGCTGGATCCGGAAGGGGCAACGTCACTCGGGCTACTGTATCCTTTGCTGTGCCGCTGACGAGTGCTCGCCCTTCGTCGTCGAGTGCTGATCCGCCTTCCCTTTTCTCCACCCACCGCATCCCGGAGGACCAAGCAGGCGCTGCTAAAGAAGCTATACGCTAGGCGGGGGTCATGATGGAGCAGGTGAAGGCGATCCGAGACGCCAGCCAAGCAGCTTATGATGCAAGTTCAGCCCTTCAGAGCAATGTCCACGTTAGTTGATCACCGCCTGTTCTGTTAGGATATGGTACCTGGAAACTTTTCTTTCTGAAGATCTTATTATCTGTACACCCACTTGGTGTGTCGATTGAATATCTGGATTGGTGGGGGCACGCTGAGTGCACCCACTGGGTGTAGTCCCCGAGACTATGGTGGACTGCTGGCAGTCGACCATAGTCTTTATATCTTGAACTTTTTCTCTTTACTTTCTCCACTCGATCTGGTCGAATGGAATCATGTAACCAGTGGGGGCACGCTGAGTGCACCCACTGGGTGTAGTCCCCGAGACCGTGGTCGACTGCTGGCAGTCGACTTTGGTCTTAAGAACTTCTTTTTTGAGGTTAACTGCAGGTAGTTAGCCTTTTTGTCTCTTTTGGTCGACTGATCGACCCAAGCCGATAGAACTAGTGGGGGCACGCTGATTGCACCAACTGGGTGTAGTCCCCGAGACTACAGTTGAATATTTTGATTCGGCTATAGTCTTAGAAATACTACGATCTTTCTCTTAGTCACTTGGAAGTGACCTATCTTTGACGTATGTCGATTGATCTTTCGCAGAAATCTTGCGAGCTTGTGTCTCGTTATACTAAGTTGGAGAACAAGCACATCCAGCTCGAACTTGATCTGAAGCTTGTCCAGGAGAACTTCACGAAGGCGAAGGAGGAGGAAAAAGGTATGTTTGGTGAGAACCTTGACGACTGCCCTTATTTCTTGTCCACTCCTGAGTCTGATCTCACTGTGATTTTGCAGATAAACTGAGGGATGCTCTGAAGAAGAAGGACCTTGACCCCGCTGAGGAGCAGAAAGCAGCTTCGGAGAAGACGAAACTCACAGAAGAAAAGCTGGCTTCAATCAGCAAACTTGAAGAGGAGAATACCAATCTGAGAGCTGCTCTCGACACGGCCAACACGGAGGTCAGTCGACTGAAGAATGACAAGATAGCCCTGGGCGACAAGGCTAGCAAACTGGCGGGAAAGAAGAATGATCTAGAGGTTTATCTAGGAGGACTCGCCAAGAAGCTATTCCTCATGCTTGAAGGTAATCCCTTGTATCCGACAGGCTTGTAATTATGGACTTACCACAAAACTGATGGCTTATCTTTGGGTTGTGTCTACAGAGTTCTGCCAGAACTTTGAGGAAGAGACTGGTCGATTGGAGACAAGCCTGGATCCCATCAACTCTCCTGTGAAGGATGAAGCCGCCATGAACATGCTCCGACTGGAGTCTCGTGTTGCTGTTGTGGTCGACTATCTTGCTAGACTGAAGGTTGCAACGTCGCGCATCGACTCAACACTTTGGCCGGGGGAAACACTCCAGAATGACCTCGAGTCTCTGATGACTCGACTCAATGAAGTTCCAAGTAGAGTGCAAGAATGGAAGAATTCTTCTGCCAGGTGTGGTGCTAATGTTGCTCTGTCTCTCTGTCCGTGTTCACTGCAAGGACGCACGAGAGGACAAGCTGGCGTCTCTAAAAGTGGCCAACACCAAGAAGCATGACTTTCGATCTCTCATGGAGACCTTCATTGCTGCTGCCACTCGGATTGCAGATGGAATCGACCTGGACGAGTTTGTCGCGCCTTCCAGTCCTCCACAGGAGGAGCAAAAAACTTTTATGCTTGATGCCTTAAATTTGCCTCGGAATGCCGAGTGATTTTTGTAACCGGTAAACTTTAACAGGCTTGGCGCCTGAGTACTTCTGGATCCGTAAGATGCTATCTGAACTTAGGTTTGCCGTTGAATATGTTTGCTTTTGCCTTCGAACGAACATTGTTCTTCGCTCGGAATATATGCTAGTGTTTGTGATGCACTTTTGCAGGTAGGAATGAAGCACAGATTGCAGTCGACTTGCGTCCTTGTGGATCAGGATGGAGTGCACATTGTTTTTGTGGTAGAGCTCTGAAGGGGAAGGTAGCAGTCGACTTGTACCTCGTCATCCTTGCAGAGCGGAATGAATCTCATACTTAGGTTAGCACTGGGCTGCAGCTAAGGCCCCGAGTGGAAAGTTTGAAAATCTCCACTCGGTAGGATTTTCAAAAACTTAGGCGAGCGCTGGGCTGCAGCTAAGCCCCCGAGTGGGAGGTTTGCTCTCCACTCGGTAGGATTTTCAAAAACTTAGGTGAGCGTTGGGCTGCAGCTAAGCCCCCGAGTGGGAGGTTTGCTCTCCACTCGGTAGGATTTTATAAAACTTAGGCGAGCACTGGGCTGCAGGTAAGCCCCCGAGTGGGAGGTTTGCTCTCCACTCTATAGGATTTTCAAAAACTTAGGCAAGCACTGGGCTGCAGCTAAGCCCCCCAAGTGGGAGGTTTGCTCTCCACTCGGTAGGATTTTATAAAACTTAGGCGAGCACTGATCTGCAGCTAAGCCCCCGAGTGGGAGGTTTGCTCTCCACTCGGTAGGATTTTCAAAAACTTAGGCGAACACTGGGCTGCAGCTAAGCCCCCGAGTGGGAGGTTTGCTCTCCACTCGGTAGGATTTTTTGTGACGTACTTCTAGAGGAGAAGGTTGCAGTCGACCTGCACCTCGTCCTCCTTGCGGAGCGCACGTTGTATTTGTGGCGTAGCTCGGAAGGAGAAGGTAGCAGTCGACCTGCACCTCGTCCTCCTTGCGGAGCACACATTGTATTTGTGGCGTAGCTCGGAAGGAGAAGGTAGCAGTCGACCTGCGCCTCGTCTTCCTTGCGGAGCGCACATTGTATTTGTGGCGTAGCTCGGAAGGAAAAGGTAGCAGTCGACCTGCACCTCGTCCTCCTTGTGGAGCGCACATTGTATTTGTGGCGTAGCTCGGAAGGAGAAGGTAGCAGTCGACCTGCACCTCGTCCTCCTTGCGGGGCGCACATTGTATTTGTACTTAGGCGAGCGCTGGGCTGCAGCTAAGCCCCCGAGTGGGAGGCTGGTTCACCACTCGTGTAACACCCCGGATGTAACTTTCCATCTTTGTAACTCCAACTCTTGCCATTTTCGGCTATGTGCTATGGTATTCCCTTCGTGGTTGGGTTTTGTCTTTCGTTTTGCATTTTATTCATGTCATGCATCTCATATCATGTCATCATGTGCATCTCATTTGCATACATGTTCGTCTCATGCATACGAGAATTTTCCCCGTTGTCCGTTTTGCAGTCCGACACTCCGACGTGCACCGGCGCACCCCTCTTGTCTCTTTTCGTGTGCGGGTGTTAAATGTTCTCGGAATGGACCGAGGCTTGCCAAGTGGCCTTGGTACACCACCGATAGACCACCTGTCAAGTTTCGTGCCATTTGGAGGTCGTTTGATACTCCAACGGTTAACCGGGTAACCGCGAAGGCCTCTTTTGGGTTGCAGCCCAACACCCCTCCAAAACAGCCCAATAACCCATCTAAGTCACTTCCATGCTCTCCGTCGTCGGATCACGATCGTGTGGGCGAAAACTGCACTCCATTTGGAGTCTCCTAGCTCCCTCTACCTATAAATATGTGCCCATCCCCGAATTTTTCGGGCAAACCCTAGACGAAATCTTCCCTGTCGCCTCCGGACACGTCCGGCCGCCGCCGGACGAATCCCGCCGCCGCCCGCGTCCAATCATCCGCCGCCACATGGCCCCGGCGCCCGCGTGCCGCCGCCGGCACGCCAGGGCCGCGCCCGGCCCCCGCGGCCCGCGTCCCCGCCGCCCGCGCCCGTCCGCCGCCTCCGCCTCGACCCCACCGCCGCCCGCGTCCCCGGTCGACGCCTCCGCCCGTCCTCCCGGCGCTCCGGCGACCGCGCGCCGCCTCTTCCCCAAGCTCCTCCTCCGGTCGTCCTCATCTCCTTCCTCTCCAACTCCGGCCCTGCTCCGGCGAGTGGTTCCGATGAACCTCGACGTCCGAGCCGGATCCAGATCGGATCTAGAGAAAACCGAGGTTGACCCCGAATTCTGCCCAAGTCCCCAAATGTTTTGACATTATCATGTCATATGCATTGTGTCATAACTTTGCACCCGTGGCTCCGCTTTGGGCGGGTAGCATACCGAATTGTTCGCCTCGATGAGTACATTATTTTAACTCATTGCATCATTTTCATTTGAGCTCATCTTGATGCCCTAAATGCTGTTGGAAGAGGGCTATGTGATGTTAGTTCCACATTCTTATCAGAACATGCACTTTTGTCATTTTTGCCATGATTGATGTGTGCATCTTATGAACTTGAGCCCTACATATGTTTTGTTCTATGCCATGCCATCTTTACAGAGGTGTTTACCATGTATTTTTGTGATCAATGTGATGACTAGCACAAGCATGCAAACAAGGCCTCGTGATGTTGCTGATTTTAGTCCTTGTTCTGTTGTTATTTTGATGCCATGTAAACATGATGCTACAAAGAGATACATGCATATTTTGAGATACTTCAGTAAGGATGTTTTGAACATATGGTTATGATCTATCCATTCATTCCCCTGTTTGCAATTATGGAGTAGTCTAGCATGTCATTTTCTTGCTCTACTTTTGCTACAAAATGTTTCCTGGCAGATTGTTTACATGATATTCAATTTTGCCAAGGTTGTTGTAGATGATCCTTGTATGCTATGATCTTGTTCTTACCATCTTTAGTTTCATAAACATGTACTCTTGCTGGTGATATGCTTATCTTGTCATGCAATGACTTTTGGTGAGTGAATCGAGCTCGCAAAGATGCCTTCATAAATCTGTCAATGCCATGCCCAGTTTGCTGAATCTGTTAACGAAACTTGCTATGTTTACATGGGTGCATCATTTCTTCTGGTCCTTTTTGGCTCATGGTCAGTAAGGGACTTTTGTTCTATGCTTTGAGTAGATTCATGTCATGCCTTGTTTTGCTATTATAAGTTCCTATAGCATGTTGATTACTTGCTCTGAACATTGCTACCTGATGTTGTTTATGCCATGTCCAACCTGATATCTTTTGCACTTTTGCCATGCTTGTTTGAACCTGCTATGGTGTGATTTAGCCGTAGCTCAGTGTTCCTCTTTTGTCAAGCATCTCCTGTAGATCACTGTCATATGCTTTGTTGTTACGTTGGGGTGCTGTAACATAGTTTCTTGATGTATTCTAAGTGCTATCATGCTGTTAACCGCAGATTTGTGTCATTCTTGTTTTGCTTGCCATTTGCAAACCGTGCATCCGATTCCGGTGATCTTTATATCGATTTCAACCGAAATCATCTCATCTTTTCAGCGGCATACTTGGTTTGACAAGTTGATGCCTTGTTCATCATTTTCCTTCTGTAGCACGCATAAGCATTGCATATCACATCTCGCATATCATGTCATGTATTGCATCATGTTGCTTGTGCATTGCTCCATGTTTGATTGTGGTTCCATTGCTTGTGTTCTTTCTTTGGGTAGAGCCGGGAGACGAGTACGTGCACGAGGAACCTGTTGAGAACGCTTACGAGGATCAAGCTTTCGACAACTCTGAGAACTTTGCAGGCAAGATGACCACACCCTCGATATCACTTCTATCTTTGCTTTGCTAGTTGCTCGCTCTATCGTTATGTTAGCTCTACCTACCACTTGTTTATCATGCCTCCCATATTGCCATGTCAAGCCTCTAACCATCCCTTTCCTAGGAAACCGTTGTTTGGCTATGTCACCGCTTTTGCTCAGCCCCTCTTATAGCGTTGCTAGTTGCCTGTGAAGATGAAGATTGTTCCTTGTTGGAACATGGATATTTTGGGATATCACAATATCTCTTATTTAATTAATGCATCTATATACTTGGTAAAGGGTGGAAGGCTCGGCCTTATGCCTGGTGTTTTGTTCCACTCTTGCCGCCCTAGTTTCTGTCATACTGGTGTTATGTTCCTTGATTTTGCGTTCCTTACGCGGTTGGGTGATTTATGGGACCCCCTTGACAGTTCGCTTTGAATAAAACTCCTCCAGCAAGGCCCAACCTTGGTTTTACCATTTGCCACCTAAGCCTTTTTCCCTTGGGTTTTCGCGAGCCCAAGGGTCATCTTTATTTACCCCCCGGGCCAGTGTTCCTTCGAATGCTGGTCCAACCTGGGCGATGTCCGGCGTCCCCTGGGCAACCAGGGTCTATACCAACCCGACGTCTTGCCCATCCGGTGTGCCCTGAGAACGAGATACGTGCGACTCCTATCGGGATTTGTCAGCACATCGGGCGGCTTTGCTGGTCTAGTTTTACCATTGTCGAAATGTCTTGCGAACTGGGATTCCGAGACTGATCGGGTCTTCCCGGGAGAAGGTATATCCTTCGTTGACCGTGAGAGCTTATGATGGGCTAAGTTGGGACACCCCTGCAGGTTATTATCTTTCGAAAGCCATGCCCACGGTTATGAGGCAGATGGGAATTTGTTAATGTCCGATTGTAGATAACTTGACACTTGACTTAATTAAAATGCATCAACTGTGTGAGTAGCCGTGATGGTCTCTTCTTGGCGGAGTCCGGGAAGTGAACACGGTTTGGGTTATGTATGCACGAAAGTAGTTTCAGGATCACTTCTTGATCACTTCTAGGTTCTCGACCGATGTGTTGCTTCTCTTCTAGCTCTCACTTGCGTATGTTAGCCACCATATATGCTTAGTGCTTGCTGCAGCTCCACCATATTACCCCTTTCCTACCTACAAGCTTAAATAGTCTTGATCTCACGGGTGTGAGATTGCTGAGTCCCCATGGCTCACAGATTCTACCAAAGCAGATGCAGGTACCGATGATACCAGCACAAGTGGCGCAATCGAGCTCAAGTGGGAGTTTGACGAGGACCTTGGTCGTTACTATGTTTCGTTTCCAGATGATCAGTAGAGGGGCCCAGTTGGGATGATCGGGGATCTAGCATTTGGGGTTGTCTTCTTTTCATTTGGATTTGACCGTAGCCGGTCTATGAGTGTAATTTGAATGATGTATGATTTATATTATGTATTGTGTGAAGTGGCGATTGTAAGCCAACTCTCTTTATCCCATTCTTGTTCATTACATGGGATTGTGTGAAGATGACCCTTCTTGCGACAAAACCACCATGCGGTCATGCCTCCAAGTCGTGCTTCGACACGTGGGAGATATAGCCGCATCGTGGGTGTTACAAGTTGGTAATCAGAGCCAGGCCCGACTTAGGAGCCCCCTCCTTGATTGTTTGCTGGCGTTGTTGAGTCTAGAAAAAAAATGTTTTGAGTCTTAGGATTATATATATCGGAGAGTAGGATTCTTTTTACTCCTCAGTCCCTTCGTCGCTCTGGTGAGGTCTCCTGACATAGAAGTTTTGACTCTCCTCTCCTCAAATTTCACTAAAATTTTTTTTAGGATCACGCGGGTATCTTAGAATCCTTCCGATGGTTTTGTGATGAGAACATTGTTCTTGGTGCCTCCTGTCATTTAGGGGTTGTGGCAGTGTCCCGGGGAGTTGAGCTCCGAGGTGTTGTCGTCACAATTTTATTGTTGCAGTTCTGGAATACCTGAGTTTTGCCGACATCGAAAATATCTTTTATGCAGTTGTTGGTGAGATAACCTCGACGTCACCCAGTACTGGGGAGTTCGGGATATTGCCATAACTTGTATAACGGATGCTTTTCGAAGGTTGAGGTACACGATTTCCGAAGGTTTCTTTGTTATGTGTTGACGGATGGATACGGCTGGATGTAGGGATTGTTAGTTTGGGTGAGATATATTGCTTCCCCTGTATCCCCAACACCTGATTGCATAACCAGAAAGTTTCGAGAGTTTATAGGTGGGATTCAAGTAGCTCTAGCATTTCTTCCCGCAGATATTTGGTTTGTGATTGGGTAATCCTTACCACTTATTTGTTCCATTCGTACCTTGTTATTTCATTCATCAACCCCTTATCAAGTGCCTTCTCACCTTAATGGACGTGATGTTTACTTTGGAATTCATTCGTTCATCCTTGTTTGAATGTTTATTGTGAAGACTATATGTTGCAATTTCTATCCGTTGATTCAACTTGTCTATCTATCTATCAAGATGCTAACGGATGTCACCCTCTTCAGGATGGCTCCGCCAACGCGTCAGAATCCGGAACGCAAGGATGGGAGTCAGGCAAACCCTCCACCTCCACCTCCGCCTCCGGAGGCATGGCAAGCTTTGATGGCAACCATAAAAGCCAACGCTGAGTTGTTGATTCAGCTGATGCAAGAGTGCAACCAAGGCCAAGGCTACCAAGGGAATCAAGGTCAAGGGCAGTTCAACCATCAGCCTCAGTTTCCCCCTCAACCAGTTCCTTGCAAATCAGCCGAAGTCTTTCCGCTACTGTGTCGAGGCCACAGACGCCGATGATTGGCTCATGGATATCAACAAGCATTTTGAATGCAGCAATGTCAGGCCTGAGGACTACGTCAAGTTTGCTTCTTTTCAGCTCAAGGACCAAGCAGCTGATTGGTTCCAGCAATACAAGGATTCCAGAGGAGGTCGAGTGATTACTTGGACTGATTTCTGTCGGGACTTTAAAGCTCACCACATTCCTACCAGTGTTGTTGAGAGCAAGCGTGAGGAGTTCCGCAATCTCAAGCAAGGCAACATGTCAGTGTACGAATACAACAAGCAGTTTCAAAAACTTGCTCGCTTTGCTAAACAAGACGTTCCTGATGAAAAGAGTATGATCTATCAATTCAGAGGTGGCCTTAGAGAGGATCTGCAGTTAGCTCTCGTTCTTGTTGAGCCTACTCAGTTCGATCAATTCTACAATATGGCCCTCAAGCAAGAAGGTGCTCAGCTCAAGTGTGAGGCTTCTAAGAAGAGAATCAGGGATGCAGTTCAGTCTTCTTCTTCCTCACAAGTGGCAGCTAAGCAGCAGAAGTTCTACCTTCCTCCTCCTCCGTTTCGTCAGCCTTACCAGCAGAAGAACTCAGGTGGTCGCGGATCTTCCCACCCACCCAACCCAAGCTATCAGAACAAGTCTAATTCTCAAGCTCCAAGGTCAAATGCTCCTTATCACCGTCCGCTCTCAGAGGTGACTTGCAACAAGTGCCAACAGAAAGGTCACTACGCGAACAAATGCTTCAACCAAAGGCGCCTTCCTCCTCCTCCTCCTGTGAGGTCTTCAAGCAATGCAATGGTCAAGCATAATCCAAAGTCTGCAAAGGTGAACATGATGAATGCAGCGCAAGCAGAGGTTTCTTCTGATGTGATAATGGGTAATCTTCCAGTTAATGATATTCCTACAAAAGTTTTATTTGATACATGTGCATCTATTTCATTCATATCAAAGCCTTTTGCATCCATGCACGATTTGCATACTGTTGATCTGCCTAAGCCGATAGCGGTTTCCTCTCCGGGTTTGTTCATGAATACCAAAATGATGGCTCTGGATGTTTCTATCAAGATGGGCGACTATAGATTTCTATCTTCTCCAATGGTCCTTGGTGACTCTGATATTGATCTAATTCTCGGGATGGACTGGCTTTCTCAGCACAAAGCTCAACTTGATTGTGCTGCCAGGGAAATTCAATTGACACACTGTTCTAAGGATGTTATCATCTATGCCGCTCGTGATGAAATCATTCGGTTGTTTTCTCTCAATGAGAAGGGCGAGCTACACGCAATCTCTCAGATTCCAGTCGTTTGTGAGTACCAAGATGTTTTTCCAGAAGAGCTTCCGGGTATGCCTCTGCATCGGCCAGTCGAATTCGTTATCGATCTTGAGCCTGGCACTGAACCCATTTGCAAGCGTCCATACAAGCTTGGACCTGAAGAACTGAAGGAGTTGAAGAAACAACTCGATGAACAAGAGCGTCTGGGTTTGATCAGACCGAGTTCATCTCCATGGGGTTGTGGAGTTCTTTTTGTCCAGAAGAAGGATGGCACGGACCGACTGTGCGTCGATTACCGTCCATTAAATAAGAAGACAATAGAGAACAAGTATCCACTTCCCAACATCAATGAGCTTTTCGAGCAACTAAAAGGTGCTAAAGTATTCTCCAAGCTTGACCTCCATATGGGTTATCATCAAATTCGCATTCGTGAACAAGATATTCCCAAGACAGCATTCAGAACAAGCTATGGTTCTTATGAATATACTGTCATGTCTTTCGGCCTTGTCAATGCTCCTCCAACATTCTCTCGAATGATGAACTTTATCTTCAACCCCTACACCAATGAATTCATCCTGGTGTATCTCGATGATATTTTGGTCTTCTCCAAGAGTAAGTCGGATCATGCCAAACATTTGCGATTGGTGCTCGACAAGCTCAGAGAGCATCAATTCTATGCGAAGTTTTCCAAATGTGAGTTCTGGCTTGATGAAGTTCTTTATCTTGGTCACATCATCTCCGCCAAGGGCATCGCTGTTAATCCCGAGAAGGTGTCTGCAGTTGTGAATTGGGAACCTCCTCAGAATGTCAAGCAGCTCCGCAGTTTTCTTGGTCTTGCAAGCTATTGCCGAAGATTCGTTGAGAATTTCTCTAAGATTGCAAAGCCTCTTTCCAACCTCCTCTAGAAGCATGTCAAGTATGTCTGGACGCCTGAGTGTGACGTTGCTTTCAACACCCTCAAAGAGAAGCTAGTCACAGCTCCTGTCTTGACTCCTCCTGATGAATCCAAGACATTCGAAGTCTTCTGTGATGCTTCTCTTCAAGGTCTCGGTGCTGTGTTAATGCAAGAGAAGAAAGTTGTGGCCTACACCTCTCGTCAGTTGAAGCCCAACGAAAAGAACTAGCCCACTCATGACCTTGAGTTGGCGGCAGTTGTCCATGCATTGATAACATGGAGACATCTCTTGTTGGGAAGGAAAGTGGACATTTTCACCGATCGCAAGAGTCTCAAGTATATCTTCACTCAACCCAACCTCAACCTCAGACAAACTCGATGGGTCGAAATGATTCAAGAGTACAATCCAAGTATTGAATATACTCCTGGCAAGGCGAATGTGATTGCAGATGCTCTGAGCAGAAAGGCTTATTGCAACAGCTTAATTCTCAAGCCCTTCCAACCGGATCTTTGTGAAGCTTTCCGCAAGCTGAATCTTCAAGTTGTTCCTCAAGGTTTTCTTGCCAACCTCATAGTCTCTCCTACTTTGGAAGATCAGATTCGTGAGGCACAACTCCTGGATACCATGGTGAAGAAGGTGAAACGTGGTATCGACAAGGGCATTTCCAAGTACAAGTGCTACCGCTTGGATGACAAAGATACTCTTTTCTTCGAGGATCGAATTGTGGTTCCTAAAGGTGATATGAGAAAAGTCATTATGAACGAGGCACACAATTCCCTTCTATCCATTCATCCTGGAAGTACGAAGATGTACCATGACCTCAAGCAGTCGTATTGGTGGACTCGAATGAAGCGAGAGATTGCTCAATTCGTGAACGAATGTGATGTCTGCAGAAGGGTGAAAGCAGAACACCAAAGACCAGCTGGTCTCCTCCAACCTCTTGCTATTCCGGAATGGAAGTTTGATCATATCGAGATGGACTTCGTGACTGGATTTCCTAAGTCCAAGCGTGGAAATGATGCTATCTTTGTTGTCATTGACAAGCTTACTAAAGTGGCTCATTTTCTTCCTATCAAAGAATCTATCACAGCAGCTCAGCTGGTAGAGCTATACACTTCCAGAATTGTCTCCTTGCACGATATTCCACAATTGATCTCTTCAGATCGTGGAAGCATCTTCACTTCTAAGTTCTGGGACTCCTTTCAGAAGGCCATGGGCACCAACATTCGTTTCAGCACAGCTTTCCATCCTCAAACAAGTGGCCAAGTCGAGCGAGTCAATCAAATCCTCGAAGACATGCTCAGGGCTTGTGTCATCTCTTTCGGTATGAAGTGGGAAGATTGTCTTCCATATGCAGAGTTCTCCTACAACAGCAGCTTTCAAGCGAGTTCGGGCAAGGCCCCATTCGAAATTCTCTATGGCAGAAAGTGTCATACTCCTCTCAATTGGTCTGAGACAGGTGAACGCCAACTTCTTGGCAACGACTTGATCACAGAAGCCTAAGAAATGTGCAAAGTCATTCGTGAGAATCTCAAGGCCGCGCAATCGCGCCATAAGAGCTATTATGATGACAAGCACCGTGATGTGGCTTTTGAAATCAGAGACCATGTCTACCTCCGCGTCTCTCCAATGAAAGGCACTCGTCACTTCGGTATCAAAGGGAAGCTTGCCCCTAGATATGTGGGTCCTTTCAAGATCATTGGCAAAAGAGGCGATCTCACCTATCAACTTGAGCTTCCGTCCAATTTTGCAAACGTGCACGATGTGTTTCACGTGTCACAGCTTCGCAAGTGCTTCAAGACTCCTGAGCGCACCATCAACTTCGAAGAAATTGACCTCCAAGAAGATCTCTCTTATCATGAGCACCCCATTGCTATTCTTGAAGAAACCGAGCGCAAGACTCGCAGCAAGTCAATCAAATTCCTGAAAGTGAAGTGGTCACACCATTCCGACCGAGAAGCCACCTGGGAGCGCGAGGATCACCTCCGTTCCGAATATCCGGAGTTCTTGAAGTCCTAGATCTCGGGACGAGATCCTCTTGTAGTGGTGGAGTGTTGTAACACCCCGGATGTAACTTTCCATCTTTGTAACTCCAACTCTTGCCATTTTCGGCTATGTGCTATGGTATTCCCTTCGTGGTTGGGTTTTGTCTTTCGTTTTGCATTTTATTCATGTCATGCATCTCATATCATGTCATCATGTGCATCTCATTTGCATACGTGTTCGTCTCATGCATTCGAGCATTTTCCCCGTTGTCCGTTTTGCAGTCCGACACTCCCACATGCACTGGCGCACCCCTCTTGTCTCTTTTCGTGTGCGGGTGTTAAATGTTCTCGGAATGGACCGAGGCTTGCCAAGTGGCCTTGGTACACCACCGGTAGACCACCTGTCAAGTTTCGTGCCATTTGGAGGTCGTTTGATACTCCAACGGTTAACCGGGTAACCGCGAAGGCCTCTTTTGGGTTGCAGCCCAACACCCCTCCAAAACAGCCCAATAACCCATCTAAGTCACTTCCATGCTCTCCGTCGTCGGATCACGATCGTGTGGGCGAAAACCGCACTCCATTTGGAGTCTCCTAGCTCCCTCTACCTATAAATATGTGCCCATCCCCGAATTTTTCGGGCAAACCCTAGACGAAATCTTCCCTGTCGCCTCCGGACACGTCCGGCCGCCGCCGGACGAATCCCGCCGCCGCCCGCGTCCAATCGTCCGCCGCCACGTGGCCCCGGCGCCCGCGTGCCGCCGCCGGCCCGCCAGGCCCGCGCCCGCGCCCGTCCGCCGCCTCCACCTCGACCCCGCCGCCGCGCCGCCCCGCCGCCCCGCCGCCGCCTGCGTCCCCGGTCAGCGCCTCCGCCCGTCGCCCCGGCGCTCCGGCGACCGCGCGCCGCCTCTTCCCCGAGCTCCTCCTCCGGCCGTCGTCATCTCCTTCCTCTCCAACTCCGGCCCTGCAACGGCGAGTGGTTCCAGTGAACCTCGACGTCCGAGCCGGATCCATATCGGATCTGGAGAAAACCGAGGTTGACCCCGAATTCTGCCCAAGTCCCCGAATGTTTTGACATTATCATGCCATATTCATCGTGTAATAACTTTGCACCCGTGGCTCCGTTTGGGCGTGTAGCGTACCGGATTGTTCGACTCGATGAGTACATCATTTTATCTCATTGCATCATTTTCATTTGAGCTCATCTAGATGCCCGAAATGCTGTTGGAAGAGGGCTATGTGATGTTAGTTCCAGATTCTTATCAGAACATGCACTTTTGTTATTTTTGCCATGATTGATGTGCATCTTATGAACTTGAGCCCTACATATGTTTTGTTCTATGCCATGCCATATTTACAGAGGTGCTTACCATGTATTTTTGTGATCAATGTGGTGACTAGCACAAGAATGCAAACTAGGCCTCGTGATGTTGCTGATTTTAGTCCCTGTTCTGCTGTTATTTTGATGCCATGTAAACATGATGCTACAGGGAGATACATGCATATTTTGAGATACTTCAGTAAGAATGTTTTGAACATATGGTTATGATCTATCCATTCATTCCCCTGTTTGCAATTATGGAGTAGTCTAGCATGTCATTTTCTTGCTCTACTTTTGCTACAAAATGTTTCCTGGCAGATTGTTTACATGATATTCAATTTTGCCAAGGTTGTTGTAGATGATCCTTGCATGCTATGATCTTGTTCTTACCATCTTTAGTTTCATAAACATGTATTATTGCTGGTGATATGCTTATCTTGTCATGCAATGACTTTTGGTGAGTGAATCGAGCTCGCAAAGATGCCTTCATAAATCTGTCAATGCCATGCCCAGTTTGCTGAATCTGTTAACGAAACTTGCTATGTTTACATGGGTGCATCATTTCTTCTGGTCCTTTTTGGCTCATGGTCAGTAAGGGACTTTTGTTCTATGCTTTGAGTAGATTCATGTCATGCCTTGTTTTGCTATTATAAGTTCCTATAGCATGTTGATTACTTGCTCTGAACATTGCTACCTGATGTTGTTTATGCCATGTCCAACCTGATATCTTTTGCACTTTTGCCATGCTTGTTTGAACCTGCTATTGTGTGATTTAGCCGTAGCTCAGTGTTCCTCTTTTGTCAAGCATCTCCTGTAGATCACTGTCATATGCTTTGTTGTTACGTTGGGGTGCTGTAACATAGTTTCTTGATGTATTCTAAGTGCTATCATGCTGTTAACCGCAGATTTGTGTCATTCTTGTTTTGCTTGCCATTTGCAAACCGTGCATCCGATTCCGGTGATATTTATATCGATTTCAACCGAAATCATCTCATCTTTTCAGTGGCATACTTGGTTTGCCAAGTTGATGCCTTGTTCATCATTTTCCTTCCGTAGCACGCATAAGCATTGCATATCACATCTCGCATATCATGTCATGTATTGCATCATGTTGCTTGTGCATTGCTCCATGTTTGATTGTGGTTCCATTGCTTGTGTTCTTTCTTTGGGTAGAGCCGGGAGACGAGTACGTGCACGAGGAACCTGTTGAGAATGCTTACGAGGATCAAGCTTTCGACAACTCTGAGAACTTTGCAGGAAAGATGACCACACCATCGATATCACTTCTATCTTTGCTTTGCTAGTTGCTCGCTCTATCGTTATGTTAGCTCTACCTACCACTTGTTTATCATGCCTTCCATATTGCCATGTCAAGCCTCTAACCATCCCTTTCCTAGCAAACCATTGTTTGGCTATGTCACCGCTTTTGCTCAGCCCCTCTTATAGCGTTGCTAGTTGCCTGTGAAGATGAAGATTGTTCCTTGTTGGAACATGGATATGTTGGGATATCACAATATCTCTTATTTAATTAATGCATCTATATACTTGGTAAAGGGTGGAAGGCTCGGCCTTATGCCTGGTGTTTTGTTCCATTCTTGCCGCCCTAGTTTCCGTCATACCGGTGGTATGTTCCTTGATTTTTCATTCCTTACGCGGTTGGGTGATTTATGGGACCCCCTTGACAGTTCGCTTTGAATAAAACTCCTCCAGCAAGGCCCAACCTTGGTTTTACCATTTGCCACCTAAGCCTTTTTCCCTTGGGTTTTCGTGAGCCCAAGGGTCATCTTTATTTACCCCCCGGGCCAGTGTTCCTTCGAATGCTGGTCCAACCTGGGCGATGTCCGGCGTCCCCTGAGCAACCAGGGTCTATACCAACCCGACGTCTTGCCCATCCGGTGTGCCCTGAGAACGAGATACGTGTGACTCCTATCGGGATTTGTCGGCACATCGGGCGGCTTTGCTGGTCTAGTTTTACCATTGTCGAAATGTCTTGCAAACTGGGATTCCGAGACTGATCGGGTCTTCCCGGGAGAAGGTATATCCTTCGTTGACCGTGAGAGTTTATGATGGGCTAAGTTGGGACACCCTGTAGGTTATTATCTTTTGAAAGCCGTGCCCACAGTTATGAGGCAGATGGGAATTTGTTAATGTCCGGTTGTAGATAACTTGACACTTGACTTAATTAAAATGCATCAACTGTGTGTGTAGCCGTGATGGTCTCTTCTCGGCGGAGTCTGGGAAGTGAACACGGTTTGGGTTATGTATGCACGTAAGTAGTTTCAGGATCACTTCTTGATCACTTCTAGCTTCTCGACCGATGCGTTGCTTCTCTTCTCGCTCTCACTTGCGTATGTTAGCCACCATATATGCTTAGTGCTTGCTGCAGCTCCACCATATTACCCCTTTCCTACCTACAAGCTTAAATAGTCTTGATCTCGTGGGTGTGAGATTGCTGAGTCCCCGTGGCTCACAGATTCTACCAAAACAGATGCAGGTACCGATGATACCAGCGCAAGTGGTGCAATCGAGCTCAAGTGGGAGTTTGATGAGGACCTTGGTCGTTACTATGTTTCGTTTCCAGATGATCAGTAGAGGGGCCCAGTTGGGACAATCGGGGATCTAGCATTTGGGGTTGTCTTCTTTTCATTTGGATTTGACCGTAGCCGGTCTATGAGTGTAATTTGAATGATGTATGATTTATATTATGTATTGTGTGAAGTGGCGATTGTAAGCCAACTCTGTTTATCCCATTCTTGTTCATTACATGTGTGAAGATGACCCTTCTTGCGACAAAACCACCATGCGGTTATGCCTCTAAGTCGTGCTTCGACACGTGGGAGATATAGCCGCATCGTGGGTGTTACAACTCGGCAGGATTTTGTTAAACTTAGGCGAGTACTTGGATTGCAGCTAAGCCTCCGAGTGGGAGGCTGGCTCACCACTCGGCAGGATTTTGTTAAACTTAGGCGAGTACTTGGACTGCAGCTAAGCCTCCGAGTGGGAGGCTGGCTCACCACTCGGCAGGATTTTGTTAAACTTAGGCGAGTACTTGGACTGCAGCTAAGCCCCCGAGTGGGAGGCTGGCTCACCACTCGGTAGGATTTGAAAGTACTTAGGCGAAACGGATTCGTAGCTAAGCCCCCGAGTGGGAGGCTGGCTCACCACTCGGCAAGGATTTTTTTTACAAACTTAGGCGAAATGGATTCGCAGCTAAGCCACCCACTAGGGAACTCATGTGAACAAAAGTAACAACAACCACTGGGGAAATTATAACACTCTTGTCTTTGATAAATAAACTACATAAGTACTTTTATTACATCTCATCCGAGTGAATACTTAAGTATAAAAGGGGCGGAGCAGCTCCGCGTTCCAAGCTCGGGGCTCGTCAATCTGGTGCTCGACATTGTAAAGGCGGTACACCCCATTATGGAGAACTTTGGTGACGATGAAGGGACCTTCCCAAGTAGGAGCAAGCTTGTGTGGCTTCTGTTGATCCACTCGGAGAACCAAATCTCCTTCTTGGAAGGCTCGACTCTTCACGTTTTTGGCATGGAAGCGACGCAAGTCCTGCTGATAAATGGTCGATCGGATCATGGCCATCTCTCTTTCTTCTTCTAGAAGGTCGACTATGTCCTGTCGGGCTTGCTCTGCTTCATCTTCAGTGTAGAGTTCGACTCGGGGTGCATTGTGAAGCAGGTCACTCGGCAAGACTGCTTCAGCTCCGTAGACCAAGAAGAACGGAGTTCTCCCAGTCGACCGATTAGGTGTGGTCCTTAATCCCCAAAGTACTGACGGAAGTTCGTCGACCCATGCACCAGCCGCGTGCTTGAGATCGCGCATTAGTCGGGGTTTAAGCCCTTTGAGAATTAAACCATTTGCTTGTTCTGCCTGTCCGTTCGACTGGGGGTGAGCGACTAAAGCATAGTCGACTCATGTGCCCTGAGATGTGCAAAAGGCTCTGAATTCCTCGGAATCGAAGTTTGACCCATTATCAGTGATGATGCTATGTGGAACTCCATATCTGAATATCAACTCTCTGATGAAGCTGACAGCAGTGCCGACATCAAGATTCTTGATGGGTTTAGCTTCAATCCACTTAGTGAACTTGTCGACTGCCACCAGCACATGGGTGAAGCCGCTTCTGCCTGTTCTCAGCGGTCCAACCATATCCAATCCCCATACAGCGAAAGGCCAGATGAGTGGAATGGTCTTCAAGGCTGAAGCGGGCTTGTGTGACATATTGGAGTAAAATTGACATCCTTCACACTTGTCGACTATCTCCTTTGCCATTTCATTAGCTCTCGGCCAGTAAAATCCCGCTCGGTATGCTTTAGCCACAATGGTCCGAGAGGACGCATGATGGCCACAGGTCCCCCAGTGGATATCGTCAAGGATTATCCGACCTTCCTTTTGCGTTATACATTTCTGACCGACTCCAGTCGCGCTTTCTCTGTACAACTGTCCCTTTATCACTGTAAAGGCTTTAGATCAGCGGACGATCTGTCGAGCCTCTTCTTCATCCTCTGGGAGCTCTTTCCTTAAGATATACGCGATGTACGGTACTGTCCAATCGGGAGTGAGGACCAATGCTTCCATGATCAGGTCGACCACCGCTGGAACTTCAACTTCAGTCGGATTTGTGACACTTTTTGGCTGCAGAGCTTCTTCGGTAAAAGGATCTTCCTGAACTGATGGAGTATGGATATGTTCCAAAAACACATTACTGGGAATGGCTTCTCTCTTGGAACCTATCTTTGCCAAATCATCAGCCGCTTGATTCTTCAGTCGGGGTATATGATGGAGCTCTAACCCTTCAAATTTCTTCTCAAGCTTTCTTACTGCATTGCAGTAACCAGTCATGGCTGGGCTTCTAACGTCCCAGTCCTTCATCACCTAATTGACCACCAAATCTGAGTTGCCATAAACCATAAGCGACGGACGCCAAGTGAAATGGCCATGCCCAACCCATACAAAAGTGCTTCGTATTCTGCTTCATTGTTGGAGGAATCAAAGTGGATCTGGAGCACATATCTAAGCTTATCTCCTCGAGGGGAAACCAAAACTACCCCAGCACCGGAACCATTCAACATCTTAGAACCATCAAAGAACATGGTCTAGTGCTCCGAGTGAACTTGAGTCGGTAGTTGCTGTTCAATCCACTCGGCGATGAAATCTGCTACTGCTTGGGACTTAATGGCTTTCTTTGCCTCAAACTTGATATCAAGGGGAAGGAGTTCGATCGCCCATTTTGCCACTCGACCAGTTGCATCTCTGTTGTGCAAAATCTCTGACAATGGGGCGTCGCTGACGACTGTAATGGAATGATCAGAGAAATAATGAGCAACGTTCTTCGTGGTCATGTAAATCCCATATAAAAGCTTCTGATAATGAGGGTATCTTTGCTTCGATGGGGTCAACACTTCGGAAAGATAATATACTTGGCGCTGAACTTTGGCTCTTTGCTGATTGGAGCAACAAGCACCGGCTGGGTGGAGAGCAGAGCTTTTAGCTCTGCAAACGTTGCATCAGCTTCTGGAGTCCACTCGAACTTGTCTGACTTCTTTATCAGTCGGTAAAGAGGCAATGCCTTTTCACTGAGGCGAGAGATGAATCGACTTAACACGGCCAAGCATCCAGTAAGCTTCTGGACATCGTGCACACGCACGGGGCGTTTCATTCGGAGTATAGTGCCAACTTTTTCTTCGTTGGCGTCGATTCCTCGTTCGGAAACGAGAAAACCGAGTAACTTTCCGCCAGGAACTCCGAATGTGCACTTTGATGGATTAAGCTTGATATCATACCTCCTGAGATTGGCAAATGTTTCAGCGATGTCAGACAACAGGTCGGAACCCTTCCGTGATTTGACCACAATATCATCCATGTATGCTTCCACGTTCCGACTGATTTGAGTGAGTAAACACTTCTGAATCATCCTCATGAACGTGGCTCCGGCATTCTTGAGGCCGAATGGCATGGTGACATAGCAGAAGCACCCGAATGGAGTGATGAAAGCTGTTTTGATCTCGTCGGGTCCATACAGACGGATCTGATGGTAACCGGAATAAGCGTCTAAAAAAGACAGGCGCTCACATCCCGCAGTCGAGTCGACTATTTGGTCGATGCGGGGAAGAGGAAAATGATCTTTCGGGCAGGCCCGATTGATATGTTTGAAGTCAATGCACATGCGAAGTGACTTGTCCTTCTTGGGGACCATGACGACATTGGCGAGCCAGTCGGAGTGGTAAATTTCTCGGATAAACTCTGCTGCCAGGAGCCGAGCCACCTCCTCGCCAATGGCCTTTCTCTTCTGGATGGCGGACCATCGAAGATGTTCTTTGACAGGTTTCACCTTTGAGTCGACTCGTAGACGATGCTCAGCCAGTCCCCTGGGAACACCCGGCATGTCAGCAGGCTTCCATGCGAAGATGTCCCAGTTCTCACGGAGGAACTGGATGAGCGCTTCTTCCTATTTAGAGTCGAGTGTTGTGGAGATATGAGTCGGAGCAGCAATGTGGTCGGTCGGGTGAATGTGAACGGGCTTCGTCTCACCAGACGACTGGAACGCTGACTCTGTGGCGGGCTTCTTGGCCCACAATAAATCACTCGAATCTGCATTTTTCTGGTATTCTTGCAGCTCCACCACTGTTATCTGAGCATCGACAATCTTTGAGCCCTTCTGAAAGCACTCTTCTGCCTTTTTCCGATTGCCAGTGATGGTGATCACACCTTTGGGACCAGGCATCTTCAATTTGAGGTACACATAACATGGTCGAGCCATGAATCGTGCATAAGCTGACCTGCCCAAAATAGCGTGATAAGCACTCTGGAAATCCACAACTTCAAATGTTAACTTTTCTTTGCGGAAATGCTTTGAAACGCCGAAAACCACATCAAGAGCAATTTGGCCGAGTGACTCAGCCTTCTTCCCAGGAATGACTCCATGGAAACTCATGTTGCTGGAACTAAGTCTGGACATCGGAATGCCCATTCCCTTCAGCGTCTCTGCATACAATATATTCAGCCCGCTGCCACCATCCATCAGAACCTTAGTCAGTCGAGTGCCTTCGACGACCGGGTCGACCACCAAAGCTTGCCTCCCAGGGGTGGCTATATGTGTCGAATGATCAGACTGGTCGAACGTGATGGCGGTCTGAGACCATTTCAGATAACTAGGTGTCGCCGGAGCAACCATATTCACCTCACGGTTGATAACTTTCAATTGACTTTTGCTCTCAACATCAGCAAAAATCATCAGGGTGGAATTGACATGGGGGTATCCTCCATCACTGTCCTCTTTGTCCTCAACCTTGTCCGACTCCTTCTCTTTATCCTTGGGCTGTTTCCCCTGAAACTGCTGGATTAAGAGTTGGCACTGGCGAGTGGTATGTTTCGGGTAGATGAAGTTGCCCTCTTCGTCTTTCTTCGTGTGGATGTGGCATGGCAAATCCATCACGTCGTTTCCTTCCTTGTCCTTCACCTTCTTGGGGTTCCAAGATCCTTTGGGCTTCCCTTTAAACTTGCCCTGAGTCACGGCCAAGGCTTCTACAGGAGCAGCTGGCTCGGCTTTCCGCTTCTGCTTCCGGCTGGAGTTCCCTCCTCCGGTTTCATGAGCAGTCGGCTTGTACTTGCCACTCCGGAGCCGACCATCTTCTTCACCATTGGCATATTTGGTGGCAATCTCCATCATTCGACTCAGAGTCATGTCTCCGGTCCGATCGAACTTCAAACTTAACTCCCTGTTCTTAACGCCTTCCTTGAAGGCACAGACTGCTTGGTGATCAGATACATTCTCCATCGTGTGATGCAATGTGATCCACCTCTGGATGTAATCCCTCAGGGTCTCATTCGACTTTTGCGCACAAACCTGCAGCTCCGTCAACCCTGTTGGTCGCTTGCAAGTCCCTTCAAATGTCCTGACAAACACTCGGGCAAGATCTTCCCAAGTGTAAATGCTGCTAGGTGCCAACTGATTCAACCATGCTCTGGCCGAGCCCTCCAACATAAGAGGTAGGTGTTTCATGGCCACCTCATCATTGCCGCCGCCAATCTGAACAGCCACTCGGTAGTTGTCGGTGTCAAAACCGGCGGATCTCGGGTAGGGGGTCCCGAACTGTGCGTCTAGGCGGATGGTAACAGGAGACAAGGGACACGATGTTTTTACCCAGGTTCGGGCCCTCTCGATGGAGGTAAAACCCTACTCCTGCTTGATTGATATTGATGATATGGGTAGTACAAGAGTGGATCTACCACGAGATCAAGGAGGCTAAACCCTAGAAGCTAGCCTATGGTATGATTGTTGTTGTGATTGTTGTCCTACGGACTAAAACCCTCCAGTTTATATAGACACCGGAGAGGGCTAGGGTTACACAGAGTCGGTTATAATGGTAGGAGATCTACATATCCGTATTGCCAAGCTTGCCTTCCACGCCAAGGAAAGTCCCATCCGGACATGGGACGAAGTCTTCAATCTTGTATCTTCATAGTCTTGGAGTCCGGCCGATGATGATAGTTCGGCTATCCGGACACCCCCTAGTCCAAGACTCCTTCAGTAGCCCCTGAACCAGGCGTTAATGACGACGAGTCCGGCGCACATATTGTCTTCGGCATTGCAAGGCGGGTTCCTCCTCCGAATAATTCATAGAAGATTGTGAACACCAGAATAGTGTCCAGCTCTGCAAAATAAATTCCACGTACCACCATAGAGAGAACAATATTTACAGAAGTTCAATCTGCTGACGTATTTTGTGGCGTGACGTCACACCACTACCAAGCCTTTACTTGAATCGTTTTTATTATACCACCTCAGCGCGTTTAGCAAAGCGGTTTCCTTGGCACGTCTTGTCGAAGTAGAGATCGTGTTCCCCTTATTCCGGGATTCCCATCAATACGGACGTGGGTAACCCAACCGCGCCATTGATTGTGGCGCTTGGGAGATAAGCGAGTTTTACCAGGCCGGTGGGGACGCATAGTTTTCGTCCGCCCATATATAAGGGGATAAGGATCCACCTCTTTTACCTACGCCTTCTTCCTCCTTTGCTTATCCATCTCCGCGCACTCGAGCTCCAACGCCCAAGTCCGCACATCTCACCTCAACCTTCTCCAGCCATGTCCGGAGCGGGAGGCAAGTGGATGGCCTCCTCCGTTACGGAGGGGCACATTGAGAAGCTGCACAGCGCCGGATATCTGTCCAGCGACATCGCGCATCGGCTCCCCGATGAGGGGCAGCTCATCCCCACCCCCAGCCCCCATGAGAGGGTCGTATTCCTTCCCCACTTCCTCCGTGGACTGGGCTTCCCACTCCACCCCTTTGTCCGGTGGCTCATGTACTACTACGGCATGGATTTCCACGATCTGGCCCCAAATTTCATCCTCAATATCTCGGTGTTTATCGTCGTGTGCGAGGCCTTCCTCTGCATCCAGCCCCACTTCGGCTTGTGGCTAAAGACCTTCAATGTCAAGCCGAAGGTTGTGAAGGGCAGCCAAGCGAAGTGCGGGGGCGCCATGGTGGGCAAAATGCCCAACGTTACTTGGCTCGAGGGTGCCTTCGTGGAATCCATCAAAGGGTGGCAATCGGGGTGGTTCTACATCACCGAGCCGCGTGACTCTAAATGGGCAGCGGCCCCCGAATTCAGATCTGGCATCCCCATGCAGCTCACCTCCTGGAAAGAGAAGGGCTTGCTATGGGGTAGTTCGGAAGAGCTGACCGGACTCCAGTCCTGTCCCCAGACCCTGGTGAACAAGAAGCTCAAGCTTGTCAATGTGATCCAGGTCATTCTCGTCTGCCGGATTCTCCCCTGCCAGCAACGGGACTTTAATTTGTGGGAGTTTGATCCGGCACAGCACTGGACTTTGAGCGGGCTCTTCGATACTACGTACGAAGCTTCCTGGAGGGTGCTGTTCAAGGGCGCCGAAGCTCCCGCATCCGCTACCGAAGATCGCGGATTCAGCACGCAGCGTCCGGCTGGCGAGGTAAGTTACGTTATCCTTTATGGGACACATGCTTTTCATAGTTTGACTCTATGCGGGATCTAAACTCCCAATGCCTTTAACAGGACTGGCAGAAGCCGTCCTGTCCGGCTCCCCTTCCAGAAGACCCAGCGGACACCCGTTTGACGGGGCTGCTGGTCCCGCACTTTACGTGGTGCCGGAGAAGAAGGCCGAGAAGAAGGCTACGGGAACTCGAAGGAGTTCCCGGCGTCAGGTGGTATCGGACTCATCGTCCGATGACTCTGAGGCGGACTCCTCCCACGAGGACGAGGAGGAGAAAAAAGAGGCCTCTCCCCCAGCGGGGGGAGAGAAGAAGAGGAAGGCCTCCCCAACGAGGGAGGCCGAAGGGTCCAAGAAGGGAAGGACCCTTCCCCCGGACTGCTCCGCCAATGTCGGGGACGGCGACGAGGACTGGCCCTCAAGGGCCAAGCCCCTGACAAGATCGTAAGTATCCAGACTCCTAGATGGTTTATAGTTTTTCTTTTTGCCACGCGGTGTCTTTCTAATGCCGCATACAACCTGTAGTCCAGCCAAGGACGATCTTCCCGCTTCGTCGAGCGGGTCCTTGGGCATGTCGGATATGGATTCTCTTCCGACCGCCTCCACCCCTCGTGACACTGACGATGTCAAGGTGGGATCCTACGAAGGGACCCGCCAGGAGGAGGAGGCCCCGGAGGTGCCGCAGGGCAACCTCCCGGACTTCACACCGGACTCCGCACCGGAACCTGCAGTGGTTCCGGAGTCCGGCGAGCGGCCCCTTCGTAAGAAGGGCAAGACTGTGACGCCGGCGGCCTCCGTCCAACCGAAGGCGCCGGATAACTTACTGGAGGCGCTCAACGGCGCTTCCATCGAAGAAGAACACCGCACTGTCATGAGTGCGGTGATTCAGAAGGTTCAGCTCGCCAAGAGCGGGCTAACCGAAGCCTGCAGCAGCCTTCTAACAGGCTTTGAGGTAAGAATTTTAAGATATGTAATATAATACTGCATAGACAGTAGCCCCTGATGCTCGGTTCGGTGTTCGGAAACAAAAGTCAGACTGAGGATCTAAAAGATATACGCAGGAGTCTGAAAAAATATGTCAATATGGGATTGCAAGCTGCACTGCTGACCTCTGCCGCACTGACTGCGGAGGTCAATACCTTGAAGCAGAACCTCGAGCGGTCCGAGAGCGAGCTCGGCCGTGCCAAGAAGCAGCTCGAGGACAAGGAAGGTGAGTAACACTGTATTAAAGTTGTACCTTACAAAAAAGGATTTGGTTGCAAGAGAAATAATAAGGATAACGTGGGTACTACAGGGGCCACAAATGAGGTGGCGACCCTGAAGGAGGCGGTGTCCGCGGCCGAACGCAATGCGGCCGTGGAACAAGCCGAGCGAGAGAAGCAGGAGGCGCGGGTGGCGGCGATATAGCAAGAGCTCCAGGTTCTCGTGGAGAAGCACGAGAGTTTGAGCGTGACTCGAAGACTCGAGAGTTCGAGCTTGCGTCGGCTCTTGAGAGTGCCAAAGCCGCTAAGGCCGAAGTCCACAAGGCCCTCCAGGAAATCGAGGATTTGAAGAAAATTGCGGCGGGTAAGGCATTTTTCATGCAAAGCAAGCATGTGAATGTGAATTACCTATTACTTACCCGAATTCGGAGCTCTCCAGGAGCGTTCGCAGATCTGCCCCGCAGTGTGTCCGATGCTGCCGCTTTCTACCGGGCCGAGGAGGGGAGCTCGATGGAGAAGGTCTTCTGGTCTCAGTATGCTGAGGCCGGACATCCGGTGCCCCTTAGCGACCAGCTGAAGCAGCTGGTCGAGCTCCACAAGGTAGCCGAACAGGCCATGAAGGGCCTCATAGTTCGGCTGTGGCCCAAGGAGGCCATGCCTGGGAGCTACTTCAGCCTGGTGCGGCAGCTGGTGGATGCGTGTCCCTGGGTTGAAGTCGTCAAGCACTCCGCCTGCATTGAAGGTGCCCGTCGGGCCCTTGCCCGTGCAAAGGTGCACTGGGGCAGGATGGACGCTGAGAAGCTTGTGACGGACGCGCCACCGGCGGGCAAGGAGTATCGCACGCCCGAAATGTATTATAAGAGTGTCCTGAAGGGTGCCCGCATCATTGCGGGTGAGTGCTCCAAAGATGTAATATTTGAGTAGACTCGCATTTTGTTATCCTGTGCGCTGAAAACTTTGTTCATATGCGCTAAGCAATGCTTGTTAATTTAAAATATTACCTTCTGTGCGGCTGTTTATCAAATCTGAGAGATGGCAAGTCGTCGGCTTCAGCCCCCATGCCACGATTGCTGGGGTGTTCGGGATAAACTTGAGCGCTCTTGTTCCCATTTTTGGGTCCATCTAGGGAGGCGCTCAACACAACGAACGAGGCAACCGGACTTATAATGCTTGAACACTCTCACTTAGCCATAGAATTCTATAATTTTAAATTTCGGCGAAGCCCCTAGTGTTCGGAAGACCGAGTTCGGGGCGCTATCCACGCCCGGGCCGGACAAAGCCGATTCCTCGCTCTAAGCGGCATAAGTCTTTAGGGACTCGAAAAAACCTCTCGAACAGCGACCAGCTCTCGCTGTATCATGACGGTCAGTTTTAGCTTTCTCCACTGAGGCGCTCGCCCAGCTCAACCGGGGCGCAATCGCAGTGGTTCTCCCAGTGCTACCTTAGCCGATACGACGGAACGTAAGGTACCAAAACATGGGAGCCGGGCAAACCCAACTATTGACCCAAGACATGATTCGAAGCCGATGCATATAATGCTATAAGTTCGGGGTGCCGCACTTGTGAAAGTGTTCGGACTTATCACACCATAATGCGGGGAACTTAAGCCCCTGGTGTATTTAGCCGTACCAAAGTGTACGGATGCAACATGTCATAAATGAACATATGTATAAGAAAGAAATGCAGTTATAAGCAAAAAGCGATGCATTGTTTATTCAAGAAATACTGCCATGAATGCAGAATGATACAAATAGTGCGGTAAGCAAGGGATGGGACTATTAAACATGTCCCTCTCCAAGGGTAGGCTGCGGAATAGTGTATAAAACAGATTAAATGCTCGTAATGGAGACCACCTGGATACTCATCGTAGCCTTTCTCCTTCCCTAGCTATTGCATCGTTAGTTCGGCAGGTCTGCTGCCGGACAGGGCCTCTGGTAAATGGAGTCCTGTGGATGAAAAAGAAGAGAAAAAAAAAAGATGACACACTTGGGAACCCCTGGTGTGGTTGAGCCACACTCTGGGTCTGTCGTGGTCGTGCCCCTCCCCCTATGCCCATGGTATCTCCAGAGCGTAATGATGTACACGAAGGACCAGTCTTGCAATTTTGCAAGGGCAGGGGTTGGGGCCGCATTTCTACGCGTGCTCGGAACGTGCCAGGTGGTCTTGTTGTAGGTTATTCCGGGCGCGTTTACCCGTGTCCGGTCGCTAACGGCCGGACTCGAGAATTGCCTTAAGAGGCTGCTTCGTACTTCTGCCGCGAGAGCCGCTGTGTGTTCCTCCGTTCGGAGGGAGCGTTCAGTGTTTCCGTTGACCGTGATGACTCCTCGAGGGCCTGGCATCTTGAGCTTAAGGTATGCGTAGTGTGGCACCGCGTTGAACTTTGCAAACGCGGTCCATCCGAGCAGAGCATGATAGCCGCTGCGGAACGGAACTATGTCGAAGATTAACTCCTCGCTTCGAAAGTTATCCGGGGATCCGAAGACCACTTCCAGTGTGACTGAGCCTGTACAATTGGCCTCTACACCTAGTATGACGCCTTTGAAGGTCGTCTTTGTTGGTTTAATCCTTGAGGGGTCTATGCCCATCTTGCGCACTGTATCCTGATAAAGCAGGTTCAGGCTGCTGCCGCCGTCCATCAGGACTCTAGTGAGGTGAAATCCATCGACGATTGGGTCTAACACCAATGCGGCGAATCCGCCATGGCGGATGCTGGTGGGGTGGTCCCTTCGATCAAAAGTGATCGGGCAAGAGGACCATGGATTAAACTTTGGGGCGACTGGCTCCATCGCATATACGTCCCTGAGTGCACGCTTCCGCTCCCTTTTGGGTATGTGGGTTGCGTATATCATGTTCACCATCGGCACTTGTGGGGGGAAACCCTTCTGTCCTCTATTGTTCGGCGGCCGGGTCTCTTCCTCGTCATCGCTATGCAGCCCCTTGTCATTGTTTTCGGCTATTAACTTGCCTGCCTGCTTGAATACCCAACAGTCCCTGTTGGTGTGATTAGCTGGCTTTTCGGGGGTGTCGTATATCTGGCACGAGCGGTCGAGTATTCGGTCCAAATTGGACGGACCCAGAGTAGTTCTTTTGAATGGCTTTTTCCGCTGACCGGGTTTGGAGCCTCTGAATCCGGCGTTGACTACCGTATCCTCAGTGTTATCGCCGTTAACGCGGCGTTTGTTCTTGTTACGACGCGACCTGCCATTGCGGTCCTTGGTATCCGGATTGCCAGAATTTTTACTGAGGTTGTTACTGTGGGCTAGCCAGCTGTCCTCTCCCGCGCAAAAGCGGGTCATGAGTGATGTGTGGGCTGCCATGGATTTCGGCTTTTCCTGTCCTAGGTGCCGGGCAAGCCACTCGTCACGGATGTTATGTTTGAACGCTGCGAGGGCCTCTGCATCCGGACAGTCGACGATTTGATTTTTCTTTGTTAAGAACCGTGTCCAGAATTGTCTGGCCGATTCGTCTAGCTGCTGAATTATGTGGCTTAGGTCATCGGCGTCTGGTGGTTGCACATATGTGCCCTGGAAGTTGTGAAGAAATGTGGCTTCCAGGTCCTCCCAACACCCAATTGATTCTGCTGGCAAGCTATTAAGCCAATGCCGAGCTGGTCCTTTAAGATTGAGTGGGAGATATTTGATGGCGTGAAGATCGTCACCACGGGCCATGTGGATATGAAGGAGATAGTCTTCGATCCAAACCGCGGGGTCTGTTGTGCCATCCTAGGATTCAATGTTCACGTGTTTTAACCCTTCGGGGATTTGATGATCCATTACTTCATCTGTGAAGCATAGTGGGTGTGCGGCGCCTCTATACTGGGCTATATCATGACGTAGCTCAAGCGAGCTTTGTCTACTGTGTTCGGCCCGGCCGGAGTTGCTGTATCCGGCGCGACGGTAGTCGTTGCGCATTGTGGGGTGCCCACGCGATCCGTAGATCGATCTTGATTGTCTTGCCTTATCCTCGAATATGTCTCGCAAGTCCGGCGCATTCCCCCGTGGCTTCGTACTTTTCGAGCAGTGCCGGGGTACGGTTCTAGTGGAGGGCCTAGAGGCCTCTCTGTCGCGGCCACGAGGTGGTCGGTCAGCCGTATTGTGCGCTGGTGATGCAGGTTTATATGCCTCCTCCTCTAATCGGGGGAGCAGCTTCCGTTTGGGGTAGCTTTTGGAGGGGCGTTCGAGTTCATGCTCTTCGGCCGCGAGGACTTCAGTCCATCTGTCGGCTAGCAGATCTTGATCAGCTCTAAGCTGTTGCTGTTTTTTCTTTAGGCTGTTTACCGTGGCCATAAGCCTGCGTTTAAAACGCTCTTCTTCGACGGGATCCTCAGGCACGATGAATTCATCGTCGTCGAGGCTTGCCTCATCTCTGGAGGGAGGCATATAATTATCATCCTCTACCTCTTCGTCCGCCGCTCTCTCATGGGGGCTGGCTTCTCCGTCCTCCTGTGCTGAATCTTGCTGGAGGGGGTTGTCTTTGGCACTTTCTGTTATTATCTCCGGTGCCGGAATCTCCATTCTTGCTGTGGCGGGATTTAGAGCAGCGCCGCTGACGCCGGCGCTTAGGCTGTTTCTTGGAGGAGTCTTCCTCCGCTGCTTCCTCGCCATTCCCATCCTTTGGGATGTCCACCATGTATATTTCATATGACGAGGTGGTCTTCCAGTGCCCCGTAGGCACTGGTTCTTGGTCGTCTCCGGCATCGTCGTCCATACCGTCGATGTCTTCGGAGTCGTAGTCTAGCATGTCGGTTAGATCATCGACAGTGGCTACAAAGTGGGTGGTGGGTGGGCTTTGAATTTCTTCGTCGTCCGCATCCCAACCATCCTGACCGCAGTCCGGCCAGGGCTCTCCTGATAACGAGGGATACTTTAGCGAATTCAAGATGTCGCCAAAAGGTGCATGTTGAAAGATGTCCGCAGCGGTGAACTCCATGATCGGCGCCCAATCGGATTCGATTGGAGGGGGCGCGGGAGGTTCGGAGTCCGGCGAGGAGTCCGACACCTCGGAGTCACGAGCCTCACAAGGGACAAGGTCGATATTCGGCTCCATCACCGTAGAGGTAGCAGCCCCCGAGGCGGGGTCTAGCCACCCGTCCTCGATCTGCGCAGTCGGCTCCGAATTGAGGATCGAAGCGGACTCGTGTGCGGCCTCCAGGGCACTGTCCGGCAGCAGAGCTGAATCATGCCCATCGTGACAGTGCGGCGCGCTCGGCTGTGGCTCGAATCCATCGAAGATCAAGTCTCCGCGGATGTCAGCCGTGAAGTTCAGACTTCCAAATCTGACCTGATGGCCAGGGGCGTAGCTTTCAACCTCCTCCAGATGGCCAAGCGAATTGGCCCGCAGTGCAAAGCCGCCGAATACGAAGATCTGTCCGGGGAGAAAGGTCTCACCCTGGACCACGCCGTTGTTGATGATCAAAGGAGCCATCAAGCCTACCAGTGACGACACAGAGGAACTCTCAATGAAAGCACCAATGTCTGTGTCAAAACCGGCGGATCTCGGGTAGGGGGTCCCGAACTGTGCGTCTAGGCGGATGGTAACAGGAGACAAGGGACACGATATTTTTACCCAGGTTCGGGCCCTCTCGATGGAGGTAAAACCCTACTCCTGCTTGATTGATATTGATGATATGGGTAGTACAAGAGTGGATCTACCACGAGATCAAGGAGGCTAAACCCTAGAAGCTAGCCTATGGTATGATTGTTGTTGTGATTGTTGTCCTACGGACTAAAACCCTCCAGTTTATATAGACACCGGAGAGGGCTAGGGTTACACAGAGTCGGTTATAATGGTAGGAGATCTACATATCCGTATTGCCAAGCTTACCTTCCACGCCAAGGAAAGTCCCATCCGGACACAGGACAAAGTCTTCAATCTTGTATCTTCATAGTCTTGGAGTCCGGCCGATGATGATAGTTCGGCTATCCGGACACCCCCTAGTCCAGGACTCCCTCAATAGTCCTCAAGCCAAGTGTCGGGCTTGGACTCACCAGTGAACTTACTAACTCTAGTCGCCAACCTGAAGTTGGGAGGAATCACCGCGGCCCTGATGGCTCTGCTAAAACACTCTGGTCCTGAGACATGAACTTTGCTGCTGGTGGGCACATCTCTGTCATGGCCTTCTCGGTGAGCTCTGTTCCAGTCGACCAAACCCTAAACAATAATGGATCTCGCATCAAAGCCTGGTTCTCTGGGGTCGACTGGAACCCTTCGCCCAACACTGTGTTGGCGTCTGCCATCTGGCTGCCGAGGGGCGTACGACCCACCCTTAGGGGGAGGAGTGTGCACTCGACGCCGATCATCGCGATCGAATCGGTCATCATACTGATCACGCCGACCTCCACGTCCCTCATGCCATGGGGGCGATCTTGGGCTATGGGCCGACTGGACTGTAATCGCAGCGACAGATCTACTGTGAATCCAGTTTTGCGACTACGATATAGCTGAATTCTAGTCTCCTGCTGCCCGGAGCAAATCTCTGATCTGCATCAAGCCTCTGCCAGCCTCTGACTGGGAAGGCTGAATCGACTTTGCTATTTGGGCTGCAGCCGCTAAATTCTGAATCGGAGTTCGATATACCTGAGTCGGTGGTGGAAAGAGTTGATGTCGACTGGAGTCTGGAACTCTCTGCCGCGCGTGCTCATTGAGTGCTCGCTGGAGGTTCTCCAGTCGAGTGCGCTCAGCCAAGTTGGCCAAACGTGCGTCCTCCAAGGCACGAGCCTCGAGGGTTTCTCGTATGATAGGAGTATGTAAAGCATCCATGTTCCGGCGGCGAAGATCTTCCCTTTGCAGCGAAGTGAGTGGCTCGGGTTGATACTCCTCGTGGACCTGCGCTGGGTCGCCTCCGCCGTCTCCCCCGTCGGTGCGGGGGAAGCCGAGAGGACTACGCGGTGCATTGACCATCAGGACCTCCGCCGCTGGATCACTGCTGTCACACTCAGATACAGTCTCTACGGAGCCAGTCGACAGATCGAATAGGCCGTAGAGAGATTCGTCAGGCTCGATCGCCGTGACTTGGGGGTGGCCGACTGGCGGGCCGCTGCGTGCCTCACCCACCGCTGAAGCCTCGACCGACCGAAGCGCTTGCGCTAGCGGGAGACAGGGAGGGAGGACAACGCAGGGGTCAACCGATACGGGGCCGATGGTTGCCGCAGCAGGACGCCGTGGACGCACGCGCGAAAGTGTGTCGCCCCGCGGACTGGAAGTGCGTCGATGTCGAGTGGAGCCTCCTGAAGTCAAGCGGAATCGTCGGCGATGAATGTGAGCGCGCCGAGACGGATCTCGCGGCCCTCGACCAAAACTCCGCCAGAAACCATGATGAAGGTGATCGGAACAATTGCAACTTCTCCAATAAGTCGCTAAGACACCTGTCCCAAGGTGGGCGCCAACTGTCGTGGTACTAAGACTGACAGTAGAATAGGGGGTAGGTATGGAGAGGCAAGATCCTAGCTATGGAGTAGTTGTATATGCAAAGGATTTACGAGTTCAGGCCCTTCTCGTAGGAAGTAACAGCCCTACGTCTCGGAGCCCGGAGGCGGTCGACTGGATTATATGCGTATGAGTTACAGGGGTGCGAACCCTTTACACTGAGGAGGGGGGTGGCTTATATAGTGTCTGCCAGACCCCTCCGGCCCTCAGTTATGCAGGGTTTAAAGTACATAAAAGCTTGGCGTTACTGGTAACGCCCTACATAAAGTGCTATCATGGCCATAAAGACTACTTAATAACAGACCGTTTGGGTGCAGAGTGACCCTAGATCTCCTGGTGGTCGACTGAGTCTTCATGGTCGAGTGTCTTCGAGTCCGTCGAGTGGAATCCTTCCAGGTCGACTGAAAGGTAGTTTCTTCTAGAGATGTCCTTGGGGAGGGTATCTTGGACAGGTCCATGACCCTACCCTAGATACATGGCTTCATCAATCAACACTAAAGAAAGTTATCCCTAGGCCATTATGCACAGTAATTGATCCATTCATGAAACATACTCAATATTAGCTACACCCAATGCACAAGTATGTCAATAGTGCTCTCCAATTGGTGCTTTATAAGAGAAGATAGAGGCTCAAAATAATTTTTTTTGCATAAAAGTAAAAATAGATAGGCCCTTCGTAGAAGGAAGCAGAGATTTGCAGAGGTGCGAGAGCTCAAAGTTTAAAATAAAGAGATCAAATTATGTTGAGAGGCTTGCTTTTCCTGTCAACGATACGACCGAACATTCCCAACATCTTCCAAGCTAGACACATTATAGGCGGTTCCCAAACAGAAAGTAAAGTTCATTTCCTTTCCACCATTGTTTCACAATCCATGGCTAGTCGTATCATCGGATTGTAACACCTCGAGAATCATGCTACAGTGGTCTTTCCCTAATATGCCATGCCATCATATTTGTCATAATTAAAATGCAATTAAATAATTGATCCAACACTCAAATTTATTTTTTTAAATGCAAGCTCAGAAATTTTCTCACCTAACACTAAAGTAAACTTGTTCATATTATTGATAATAATCTACTGAGCAAAAGTCATGTTGAACCCAACATTTTTTGAAACTCCAAAAATGCCCCTATCTATTTTTGAATGATCCAGCAGCACCTATCCATCACATTTAAATTCAAACCAAAAATCAAATGAATTCAATTGGACCCCAAACTTTTGTGCCACCCTAAGATATTGTGTTAGAATTATGTGCGAAGTTTCATTCAAAGCAAAAATCGTTTGGTGGCCCAACTTAATACAAAACAGTAACATAAAAAGAAAACAAAAAAGAATAAAAAGAAAAGGCCTAGTTCTACTGTGCAACTGGACCTAAGTGCCACAGTGCACTGTGGCCCATCCCGGTAGGGCCTTCTCCTTCCTCTGTACAGAGGAGGCAGGGCCACATCACGACAGATGGTATTTATCTAATCACAATAACTATGAACAGATGGATCCCCATGGGTCATTCAACTATACCCGCATTATAGAAATTGAACAAAAATAATACTAATTTAGTAATTCGCAAGAAGTCTCAGATAGATTGGAATTATTATAAATATAAAAGGGAGTAATGATTTTCCCTTGTGAACTATTTTTGCTTTTATTGGTAAGGAATGTTCACAATGCATCAAATATTTCATTAGCTGGTATGAAACCATAATGTTCAACTATGTTTATTTCACATCAAAATACTACACACGAAAATGCGTCATATTTCCTATATTGGGATTTCTGATTGCATCAAAACCATTTTGGATTATTGGCCCTGTCTATTCCAAATATCTGCATTGACATGCATAAAAAACAGACTCTAAAGCATCATATCCTAAAAATAACAGACCTTGCAGACATATTGGATGAAGAAGATAAGTAAAGGTTGCAGCTGCTGAAGGGGCATGGAAGGGAGGGTCAAAAAGAAGCCGAGGTGAAAAATATATGGCGGATTCTAGGGGAAAATGAGAGTAACATACCTACACTCATGGGGGGTGGTTGCAGGAGGGTGCAAGAAGGCCTTCGGATGCTTATATAGTATACAGACCTACGAAAGATGGGAATTTCCTATTCATTCTCATTTTGATAGAGTATTACATATATGTCGGTAAATATGTATGCAATATTTTAGTAGCATATAAACAAGGCAGAACTGGTATGCATAGCGCAGTTGCGCAATCCAAAACTTATACATGCAAGAAATAATTTCTAGTGGATGTGCTTTTAACAGATGGCTACCTATTCATATTATGGCATCTTCTAATAGCAGTTTCTAGGATAATAAGCTAGCTTATTCTTACTTGAATGATTCACATAACCTGAAGGCAAGGATTTACCTGATGGCTAAGGTTATTTACTGGTGTATATATAGATAGACTGAATGTATATGGTCCTGCAGCTCCTTAATCTCCTGAAATTGACCAGAAAATAAATTGAGGAACAACTCAAAAAATCCGCATGCAATTCAATTTCACCATAGGGAAATGCTAATTAATTATACAGAGAAGAGAATTGAATCACCATTTTGGTTTCAGCCTACCATGTGAGGGTTAGTGGCACTTTCCTTCATGAATATGAGCCTTTTTTTACCATATGCTTACTTCCAAGAAATAAATAAATAATTATAAAGTTTAGAAGGAACATCTATACTTGACAAATTTCCATAACAGTTGCTTTGTGGTATCTATAATTCTAATAGGCCAAGAGTTGTGTGGTGTTTCAATGGAAGGTACATAACTACATAAGAATTACCTCCACATACAGAATTAGCTACCAATCATATGCACATCTACTTGACACCTCAAGAACCCATAAAGTGTAAAGAACTCCGGTACTTTTGAAAGCCTGCCACTCTAGCTTGAAAAAGGTTAATACATATGCAGAATCTCCAAACACTAATACTCCGACTTGAGCTGAACTGACATGTTTTAAATGGAAAAATAGTGATGGATTCTCTATCCGCACTGACAATAATAGTACAATTTACATGTTCTCACAACCTGTCTTGGCAAACGGTTTTTTTATGAATTGGGAATTAGCTAACTGCTGCAGATAGAGGGATTAGGCCACATACCGGTACACATCAAAGCCAAAGTTTCTGCAATATGTCCACATCTTCGTACACCTCAAACTACCTCTATCGAGCATCAGAATACACAATGAACAAAGCCAACCCGCATATTCCATTAATTAATATGTCAACTCACTGCTTAAACAACGTGAATGGCAAAATAATACCAGAGACATAGGTAGAAATGATAAATCTTCCTTCTCTCTAAAAAAGATAAATCTTCCATGTTAAGTAAATCTTGTGCCAGCTTCCCGCTTCCAAAAGCTGTAGAGAATATCCGGAGATCGCACGAACTAAGAGATAACATGTAGACTGCAGAAGAGCAAACAGACCAAAAACAAAAGGTCGGTACAAACTACAAAGTGATTAGTTTTTGGGAACTGGCAAAAGAGCGAGAAGATGGGCAGAGTCAGGCTGACGAACTGGCGGATGGGTGTCGAGTAAATTCTCATAGCCCAACAGCGGTCCTGGTTCGCAGCACCGACGACCGGGAGGCGGCTGGTGTCACGGCGGCGCATGGAATACTCACCGCAAAGTGGAGAGGAGCCGCGGGAGGCAAGCTCGGGGAGGAAAGCTGGATCTCCTAGGTACACAAGGATCAGGATGAGGATGGGAGGCGGAGATGGCGGAGGCGGCGACACACGTGTTCACCTGCCATGGGGGAGAATGAGCGGCCGGGGAGGGGAACGACCATGCGATGGTTTCCTCTTCGTGCATCCAGAAACAGTCAGCTTCCTTCCTCCTTTGGGTCACGGTGCCCCGCGCCATTAGTCTCTCTCTCTCTCTCTCTCTCTCTCCCATCTCTCCTCTCTCCCTCTCTCTCTCTCCCTCTCTCTCTCTGCGGCGGCGCATAGGTTTCACTCTATGTCGAGAGATCAGAAGGGACGGGTGCGGTGCAGGTCAACACCGAATTTGTTGATGGATACATGGCCGCGTTAGGGCCGTCAGTCTGGGATCAAATGTCATGCCTACAAATTTGTTTCTGGAGTAGCGGCCCATGCGGGAGGAGGAGGTGCATCGGACGGCCAAAAATGACTCAGCGGCACGATCTGACGACCCAAATTGTTGATAGCGTGAGAGACTTCCTAGCATGTTTCGTTTTAATTACCTACTATCTACTCCCTCCGTTCCTAAATATAAGTCTTTGAAGAGATTCCACTATGGACCACATACGGAGCAAAATGAGTGGATCTATACTCTAAAATGCATCTATATACATTCGTACGTCGTCCATAGAGAAATCTCTACAAAGACTTACATTTAGGAACGAAGGGACTATGACAGTTGGGTCCCGTCGGCATGGTTGACTTTGACCAATCAACTCTGACTGGGCTGTTGACTTTGACTCTGACCCCACATGGTAGTCAAACAACCACACCGGTAGTGTACACACCCTAGGTACACCTAGCTTTTAGTCATTTATTTTCAAAATAAAAGTATTCCATAAAATCATTTAATCTTTGAAAAATCATCTAAAATAAACCGTAACTCGGATGAAAATAATTTATATATGAAAAATGATCAAAAAAGTAAGACGTATCCGAATACGCCGTCTACATACCTATAACATGTCTCTAACATAGCAAACATGGAAGCTTCCCCTCCGGATCGCCTATCCGATAAAAGCCTGGAGCCGGGAAAATATTCCCGGATATTTCCCCGCTTCGTCCACAACACCCAGTACTGCATTAGGCCACCCCTAGCATAGCATACTGTCATGTCATGCTTTGTGATGCATTTTTTGCTTCATATTTACTGTTTCTTCCCCCTCTTCTCTCCGGTAGACCCCGAGACCGCTGTTGATGGCCCTGTGATCGACTACCTCGACGATGACCCCTCCTTCTCGGCAGAGGTTCCAAGCAAGCAAAACCCCCTTGATCATTCCTATACCGCACATTTCTTCTCTCTCATGCTTGCATTAGATTTTGCTACTGTTGTTTGATAGCTCCTATTCTGATGCATAGCCTGCTTTTGTAACCTGCTATTGTTACTTTACATGTTGTCCTATATGCTTAGTATAGGTTGGTTAGTGATCCATCAGTGACCCTTCAGCCTTGTCCTTGTTGCCCTGCTTTGTTACCGGAAGATTCGATTGACGTGTTGAGACCGACACTTATACGTCACCAACTTATCTATAATTTTTGATTGTTCCATGCTGTTATATTATCATTCTTGGATGTTTTACAATCATTTTATATCATTTTTTGGTACTAACCTATTGACATAGTTCCAGGTGCCAGTTGTTGTTTTCTGCTTGTTTTTTACATCGCGAGAAATCAATACCAAACGGAGTCCAAACGCAGCGAAACTTTTTGTGGATTTTTTCTGGAACAAAAGACACAAGATGGGCCAAAGAAGTACCAGAGGGGTGCCCTAAGGGGGGCACAACACACCAGGGCACGCCCGGGGGCCCAGGCGCGCCCAGGTGGGTTATGCCCACCTCGGTGGCCTCCCGCACCGCCTCTTTGCTCTATAAATACTCCAATATTCCAGAAACCCTAGTTGAGTCGACAAAAATCAATTCCAGCCGCCGCAAGTTCCAGAACCACCAGATCCAATCTAGACACCATCACAGAGGGGTTAATCACGTCCATTGGTGCCTCTCCGATGATGTGTGAGTAGTTCATTGTAGACCTACGGGTCCGTCGTTAGTAGCTAGATGGCTTCCTCTCTCTCGTTTGATTCTCAATACAATGGTCTCTTGGAGATCCATATGATGTAACTCTTTTTGCAGTGTGTTTGTTGGGATCCGATGAACTTTGAGTTTATGATCAGATCTATGTTTTTATCCATGAAAGTTATTTGAGTCTTCTTTGATCTCTTATATGCATGAGATTGTTTATAGCCTCATATTTCTTCTCTAATATTTGGGGTTTGTTTGGCCAACTTGATCTATTTATCTTGTAATGGGAAGAGGTGCTTTGTGATGGGTTCGATCTTACGGTGCTTGATCCTAGTGACAGAAGGAGAAATGACATGTATGTATCGTTGCTATTAATAAGGATAACAAGATGGGGTCTATTTCTACATAAATAGATCTTGTCAACATCATGTCATCGTTCTTATTGCATTACTCTATTTTTCTATGAACTTAATACACTAGATGCATGCGGGATAGGGTCGATGTGTGGAGTAATAGTAGTAGATGCAGGCAGGAGTCGGTCTACTAATCTTGGACGTGATGCCTATATAATGATCATTGCCTGGATATCATCATGATTATTTGAAGTTCTATCAATTGCCCAACAATAATTATTTTCCCACAGTTTGCTATTTTACTCGAGAGAAGCCACTAGTGAAACCTACGACCCCCAGGTCTCTTCTTTAATATATTTGCCTTCGTGATCTATTTTTATTTGCTTTTATTTTTAGATCTCGTAAACCAAAAATACAAAAATACCTTGCTGCAATTTTTAGTACTTTATTTTAAATACCTTGCTGCAATTTTTAGTAATTTATTTTATCTCGTGTTCCCGCGAGATCTATTTATCCAACCTACTACAATTTTATCTATCTTTTTACCCGTGAGGGATTGACAACCCCTCTCTTACGTTGGGTTGCAAGTATTTGTTCTTTGTGTGCAGGAGCTGTTTGCGTGGTGTTGCGTGGTTCTCCTACTGGTTCGATAACCTTTGTCTCAGGGAAATACCTACCGTTGTTGTGCTGCATCATCCCTTCCTCTTTGGGGAAATACCGACGTAGTTCAAGCAAACATCAAAACGAATTTCTGGCGCCGTTGCCGGGGAGACATCATCAATATCCACTAGGTTCCTAATCACAAATCTTATCTCCTTGCAATTTACATTATTTGCCATTTGCATCTCGTTTTCCTCTCCCCACTTCACAAAAATTTGCAGCTTTATTCGCCCTCTTTTTCGTTCGCTGTTTTCTCGTCAGATCTGTCTTTGAGTGCAATCTTGTTGTGTAGTCACCATGACTCAAGAGAACACCAAGTTGTGTGATTTCTCAAATACCAACATCAATGATTTTATTAGCACTCTAGTTGTTCCTCCCGCCACTAATGCGGAGTCTTGTGATATTAATACTGCTTTGCTGAATCTTGTTATGACAGATCAATTTTCCGGTGCTCCTAATGAGGATGCCGCGTCCCATCTTCACACATTCGTGGAATTATGCGATATGCAAAAAAAAGGATGTGGCCAATGATGTTGTGAAGTTGAAATTATTTCCGTTTTCTTTGCGAGATCGTGCAAAAAATTGGTTTTCTTCTTTGCCTCGCAATAGTATTGATTCTTGGAATAAGTGCAAGGATGCTTTTATTACTAAATATTTTCTGCCCGCAAAAATCATTTCCCTTGGAACCCAGATCATGAATTTCAAGCAACTTGAACATGAGCATGTTGCACAATCTTGCGAAAGGATGAAATTGATGCTAAGGAATTGCCCAACTCATGGGTTAAATCTTTGGATGATTATACAAAAAAGTTATGCGGGGTTGAATTTTGTTTCTCGTAATCTTTTAGATTCTGCCGGGGGGGGGGGGGTACTTTTTTGGAAATTACTTTGGGTGAAGCTACTAAATTGCTAGACAATATTATGGCAAATTACTCACAACGGCATACCGAAAGAGCTCTTACTAGTAAAAAAAGTCAAATCGGTAGAAGAAATAAATTCTTTGAGTGAAGAAGTTGATGCTCTTATGAAGTTGGTTGCTAATAGAAGTGCTCCTATTTATTTTAATGATGTGCCTTTGTCTAATTTGATTGAGAAAAATAGTGATGCCATATATGTGAATTTTATATCGCGAAACAATTTCAATAACAATGCTTATAGAGGTAATTTTAATCCTATGCCTCTTCCTAGTAATTCCTCTAATAATTATAGTAATTCCTATGGTAATCCCTCTTGCAATAATAATAGGAACACCTCTGATATTGAGAATAATATTAAATAATTTATCAATAAAAAAGTTTCAATGCTACGATAGAAGAAAAGCCGAATAAAGTTGATGATATGTCTAGAAGTATTGATAGAATTTCTCATGATGTAGAAACTCTCAAGATGAAAATTTATGTGCCTAAGGTTGAAGAATCAATAAAATCACTTTATGTTTCTATGGTTGAAAGTAAGAAAAGAACCGCTATGCTTAGAGCTAAAAGAGAATTTTTAGAAAAAAACGTTTTCTAGTGATTGCTTTCATAAACGTGATGAAGATCTTAAAATGATTGGTGTTTCTTCTATTGATTCTTTGTTTAATATAGTTAAGATTTATGAAAAAGGGACTGGAGAAGAATCAACTTTAGCTAGAAGGCGTCCCGACAATTCGGAGGGTGAAAATCTTGTTGAGAAAATTGATAAAAGTAGGATTGAGAGGTCAAAACTTTAACTAGTGATGTGAGCACTATTTTGGATTACAAAGACTTTAATTATGATAGTTCCTATTTGGTTGATTGTATTTCTTTGTTGCAATCCATGATAAATTTAACCCATGCTTCTGAACAAAATAAAGCTTTTACTAAATATATTGTTGATGCTATGATGAAAGCTTTTGAAGAAAAGTTGGAATTAGAAGTTTCAATTCCTAGAAAATTACATGATGAATGGGAACCTACCATCAAAGTCAAGATTAAAAATTATGAATGTTTTGCATTATTTGACTTGGGTGCTAGTGTTTCTACAATTCCGAAATCTTTATATGATGTGCTTGGTCTTACCGATATTGAAGAATGCTCTTTAAATTTGCACTTGGTGGATTCTACTATCAAAAAGCCTATGAGAAGAATTGATGATGTTCTTATTCTTGCAAATAGGAATTACGTGCCCATAGATTTTATTGTTCTTGATATTTATTGCAATCCATCTTGTCCAATTATACTTGATAGACCGTTTTTACGTACTGTTGGTGCCCTGATTGATATGAAAGAAGGCAATATTAAATTTCAATTTCCACTAAGGAAGGGTAAGGAACACTTCCCTAGAACAAAAATTAGGCCACCATATGAATCAATCATGAGGGCATCGTATGGATCTAGAATTAAAATTGACAACACTTAGATCATTCGCATTATGCCTAGCTAGGGGCGTAAATCGATAGCGCTTGTTGGGAGGCAACCCAACTTGTATCTTTTTGCTTTTTGGTTTTCTTGCTGTTTTCAATAAAATACCCAATTATGCCTCTGATTATATGTGTTTTTGTGGTTTAAATTAGTGTTTGTGCCAAGCAAGGCCTTTGGGGTGATTTGGTGAGAGTTGATTTGATCTTGCTGAAAAACAGAAACTTTTATGCTCACGAAAATAATTCCCATTTTTAACAGAAGAGTGATTTTGAGTTGATTCTTTTTGCAGAAGATTAATATACAAATTTTCCAAGTTGTCCTAATTTTTCACAATTTTTGGAATTACACAAGTACTCGAAGTTTCCAGATTGCTACATATTGTTCTGTTTTTGACAGATTATGTTTTCTTTGCGTTATGTGCTTGTTTTGATGATTCTATGGTTTTATTTGAAGATTTTTTGCCATAGAAAAGTTGGAATACAGTAGATATAATGCAAAAATAAAATATGAATGGGTTTGCAACAGTACTTATAGCAGTGGTTTGCTTTCTTATACTAACGGATCTCAGGAAGGTTTTTTTGAGTTTTGTGTGATTGAAGTTTTCAAGTTTTGGGTGATATTACGATGGATGAAGGAATAAGGATTAGCAAAGGGCTAAGCTTGGGGATGACCGAGGCACCCCAAGATAATATTCAATAAGTAGCAAGCAACTAAGCTTTGGTATTCCCCCGAGTGGCATCCCCTCTTTCTTCTAACAACCATCAGTATTTTACTTGGAGCTATATTTTTATTCGTCACATATTCTGAGTTTTTCTTGGAGTGTCTTGTATAATATGAGTCTTTGTTTGTTTTGCTTTGTGTTTTAAGTCTTGAATCTTGCTAGACATACCTTTTTGAGAGAGCCAAAAATTATGCTATGCTTGCTCCTATCCTTCACTTAAATTTTTAGAGCCATGTAATTGCTCTAGTGCTTCACTTATATATTTTTGAGCATGGTGTGCTTTGTTATTTTTGAAGAAATGCTCTCATGCTTCACTTAGATTTATTCGGAAGTTAGTAGATTTTTTAAGAAATTATCTCTTGCTTCACTTAGATTATTTTGAGAAAAAGAAATACTATGCTCATGTTCTTCACTTAAATTTGTTTGAGCTTATTAAAAGCAACATATGAAACTAGTCCCAAAGTGATAGATATCCAAGGAGGATATAATAAAAACTTTCATGAATATCATTGGACAAAATAAACTTGGTTCTTTGTAATGGTTTTGAGATATGACGATACGATATGTGAGTCATGTTGATGAGTAATTATGCTTTAGTAAGAATATTGGTGTTAAGGTTTGTGATTCCCTATGCAAGCACGAAAGTCAATAGTTATGCAATGAAATTACATCCTACCTGTGGTGCATTATTCGATGTTAGTTATGCTTAATGCTCGCTTACAAGATTTTTTGTTTCTTGGTTCGAAGCTTCTCAATATTTTTGCTAGCCTTCATTTGCACTAAGTACGATCACTACTTGTGCATCCAAAACCCTTTAAACTAGTTTTGCCATATGAGTCCACTATACCTACCTATATGCGATATTTACGTGCCGTTCTTAGCAAATTTGTATGTGCCATCTCTAATTTTCAAAATAAATTTCTCTTTTGTGTGCTTGTACCACTCGCGAGGTGGTGATGGGCGGCCGATATTTTCCATGCTAGATATGTTATTCTCACGATGAGTGTTTATTCACTTGTTATTGCACAAGAGTACGACAAAGGTATTAGGGATTCCCAGTCCCGAAATGAAAAATGAATTTACTTTTTGTTGTCAAATAATAAATTCCTTGGATAGTGTTGGTATGGAGGGCACCCGTGGATACAGTTAGCCATGAAAAGTGAAAGTATGGTGGAAAAAGGAATACACTTTAATTTCTACTTGGGAACCGCCTATGATGTATCTAGCATGGAAAGTGTTGGGAGCTCTAAGTCATTTTCGTTGGTGGGAAAATTATGCCTCCCAAAATGATCAATTTTTGCTTTAAGCTCTGGCACCTCTACAAATCCCTACTTCCCTCCGAGAAGGGCCTTTCTTTTACTTTATGCAATTTTTATTTTTTACTTGAGTCTCCATCTTCTCTTATAAAACTAACTAAGGGGCACTGTGATCGTACTTGAGCATTGGGTATAGCTAGTATTCGAGTGTGTTTCATGAATGGATCAATGATTGAGCATAATGGGCTAGGGATAACTTGCTTTAGTGTTGATATTTTGAAAGACATGGTTGCTTGTTGATATGCTTGAGTATTAAAGTATTCATGTCAAAACTAGACTATTGCTTTGAACCATATGAAAGTCCAAATGTCCATGCTACAAAGAAAATAATATGTGTTGAACATGTTAGGCAACATTCCAAATCAAAAATTCCGTTTTATCATTTACCTACTCCAGGACGAGCAAGAATTAAGCTTAGGGATGTTGATATGTCTCCAATGTATCTATAATTTTTTATTGTTCCATGTTTTTTTACTAACCTATTGACCTAGTGCCCAGTGCCAGTTGCTGTGTTTGCTTGTTTTTTACATTGTAGGAAATCAATACCAAATGGAGTCCAAATGCAGCGAAACTTTTTGTGGATTTTTTCTGGACCAGAAGACACAAGATGGGCTGAATAAGTACCAGAGGGGTGCCCCGAGGGGGGGACAACCCACCAGGGTGTGCCTGGGGGTCCAGGCGCACCCAGGTGGGTTATGGCCACCTCGGTGGCCACCCACACCGCCTCTTTTCTCTATAAATACCCCAATATTCTAGAAACCCTAGGGGAGTCGACGAAAATCAATTCCAGCCGCCGCAAGTTCCAGAACCACCAGATCCAATCTAGACACCATCCGGAGGGGTTCATCATATCCATTGGTGCCCCTCCGATGATGCGTGAGTAGTTCATTGTAGACCTACGGGTCCGTAGTTAGTAGCTAGATGGCTTCCTCTCTATCGTTTAATTCTCAATACAATGGTATCTTGGAGATCCATATGATGTAACTCTGTTTGCGGTGTGTTTGTTGGGATCCTATGAACTTTGAGTTTATGATCAGATCTATGTTTTTATCCTTGAAAGTTATTTGATTCTTCTTTCATCTCGTATATGCATGATTGCTTATAGCCTCGTATTTCTTCTCTGATATTTGGGTTTTGTTTGGCCAACTTGATCTATTTATCTTGCAATGGGAAGAGGTGCTTTGTGATGGGTTTGATCTTACGGTGCTTGATCCCAGTGACTGAAGGGGAAACGACACGTATGTATTGTTGCTATTAAGGATAACGAGATGGGGTCTATTTCTACATAAATAGATCTTGTCTACATCATGTCATCATTCTTATTGCATTACTCTGTTTTTCCATGAACTTAATACACTAGATGCATGCTGGCGGTTGATGTGTGGAGTAATAGTAGTAGATGCAGACAGGAGTCGGTCTACTAATCTTGGACGTGATGACTTTATAATGATCATTGCATGGATATCGTCATGATTATTTGAAGTTCTATCAATTGCCCAATAGTAATTATTTTCCCACCGTTTGCTATTTTTCTCGAGAGAACCCACTAGTGAAACCTGCGGCCCCCGGGTCTCTTCTTTAATACATTTGCCTTCACGATCTATTTTTATTTGCTTTTATTTTCAGATCTATTAAACCAAAAATACAAATTTTCCACGTTGTCCTAATTTTTCAGAATTTTTGGAATTACACAAGTATTCAAAGTTTCCAGATTGCTACATACTGTTCTGTTTTTGACATATTCTGTTTTCTTTGTGTTGTGTGCTTGTTTTGATGATTCTATGATTTTCTTTGAAGAGTTTTTGCCATAGAAAAGTTGGAATACAGTAGATATAATGCAAAAATAAAATATTAATGGGTTTTCAACAATACTTATAGTAGTGGTTTGCTTTCTTATACTAACGGATCTCACAAAGATTTTGCGGAGTTTTGTGTGATTGAAGTTTTCAAGTTTTGGGTGATATTACGATGGATGATGGAAGGATTAGCAAAAGGCTAAGCTTGGGGATGCCCGAGGCACCCCAAGATAATATTCAAGAAATAGCAATCAACTAAGCTTGGGGATGCCCCCAAGTGGCATCCCCTCTTTCTTCTAACAACCATCGGTATTTTACTTGGAGCTATATTTTTATTCGCCACATATTATGAGTTTTGCTTGGAGCGTCTTGTATAATATGAGTCTTTGTTTGTTTTGCTTTGTGTTTTAAGTCTTGAATCCTTGCTAGACACACCTTTTTGAGAGAGCCAAAAGTTATGCTATGCTTGCTCCTATCCTTCACTTAAATTTTTAGAGCCATGGAATTGCTCTAGTGCTTCACTTATATCTTTTTGAGCATGGTGTGCTTTGTTATTTTTGAAGAAATTCTCTCATGCTTCACTTAGATTTATTCGGGAGTTCGTAATTTTTTTTAAGAAATTCTCTCTTGCTTCACTTAGATTATTTTGGGAGAAAGAAATACTATGCTCATGTTCTTCACTTAAATTTGTTTGAGCTTATTAAAAGCAACATATGAAACTAGTCCCAAAGTGATAGATATCCAAGGAGGATATAATAAAAAATTTCATGAAGATCATTGGACAAAATAAACTTGGTCCATTATAATGGTTTTGAGATATGACGATGCGATATGTGAGTCATGTTGATGAGTAATTATGCTTTAGTAAGAATATTGGTGCTAAGGTTTGTGATTCCCTATGCAAGAACGAAAGTCAATAGTTATGCAATGAAATTACATCCTACTCGTGGTGCATTATTCGGTGTTAGTTATGCCTAATGCTCGCTTACAAGATTTCTCGTTTCTTGGCTGGAAACTTCTCAATCTTTTTGCTAGCCTTCATTTGCACTAAGTATGATCACTACTTGTGCATCCAAAACCCTTTAAACCAGTTTTGCCATATGAGTCCACTATACCTACCTATATGCGGTATTTACGTGCCGTTCAAAGCAAATTTGTATGTGCCATCTCTAATTTTCAAAATAAATTTCTCTTTCGTGTGCTCGTACCGCTCGCGAGGTGGTGATGGGCGGCCAATATTTTCCGTGCTAGATGTGTTATTCTCACGATGAGTGTTTATTCACTTGTCATTGCACGAGAGTACGGCAAAGGTATTAGGGAATCAATACCAAATGGAGTCCAAACGTAGTGAAACTTTTTGTGGATTTTTTTGGACCAGAAGACAAAAGATGGGTTGAAGAAGTACTAGAGGGGTGCCCCGAGGGGGGCACAACCCACCACGGCGCGCCTGGGGGCCCAGGCGCGCCTAGGTGGGTTATGGCCACCTCGGTGGCCACCCACACCCCCTCTTTGCTCTATAAATACCCCAATATTCTAGAAACCCTAGGGGAGTCGACGAAAATCAATTCCAGCCGCCGCAAGTTCCAGAACCACCAGATCCAATCTAGACACCATCCGGAGGGGTTCATCGTACCCATTGGTGCCCCTCCAATGATGCGTGGGTAGTTCATTGTAGACCTACGGGTCTGTAGTTAGTAGCTAGATGGCTTCCTCTCTCTCGTTTAATTCTCAATACAATGGTCTCTTGGAGATCCATATGATGTAACTCTTTTTGCGGTGTGTTTGTTGGGATCCTATGAACATTGAGTTTATGATCAGATCTATGTTTTTATCCATGAAAGTTATTTCATTCTTCTTTGATCTCTTATATGCATGATTGCTTATAGACTCGTATTTCTTCTCTGATATTTGGTTTTTTTGGCCAACTTGATCTATTTATCTTGCCATGGGAAGAGGTGCTTTGTGATGGGTTTGATCTTACGGTGCTTGATCCCAGTGACTGAAGGGGAAACGACACGTATGTATCGTTGCTATTAAGGATAACAAGATGGGGTCTATTTGTACGTAAATAGATCTTGTCTACATCATGTCATCATTCTTATTGCATTACTCTATTTTCCATGAACTTAATACACTAGATGCATGTGGATAGCGGTCGATGTGTGGAGTAATTGTAATAGATGCAGGCAGGAGTCCGTCTACTAATCTTGGACGTGATGCCTATATAATGATTGTTGCCTGGATATTGTCATGATTATTTGAAGTTATATCAATTTCCCAACAGTAACTGTTTTCCCACCTTTTGCTATTTTTCTGGAGAGAAACCACTAGTGAAACCTACGGCCCCCGGGTCTCTTCTTTAATATGTTTGCCTTCGCGATCTATTTTTATTTGCTTTTACTTTCAGATCTATTAAACCAAAAATACAAAAATACCTTGCAGGAATTTTTAGTAATTTATTTTATCTCGCGTTCCACGAGATCTATTTATCCAATCTACTACAATTTTATCTATGTTTTTACCCGTGAGGGATTGACAACCCCTCTCTTACGTCGGGTTGCAAGTATTTGTTCTTTGTGTGCAGGAGCTGCTTACGTGGTGTTGCGTGGTTCTCCTATTGGTTTGATAACCTTGGTCTCATCACTGAGGGAAATGCCTATCGTTGCTGTGCTACATCATCCCTTCCTCTTTGGGGAAATACCGACGTAGTTCAAGAAAACATCACAAACCCTCAGCCCCGAGGGTGGACTACTCCCTCCTCATCATGGTGGCCGCCGGGATGATGAAGATGGCCACCTGTGAGGATTCCCCCCCCCCCAGCAGAGTGCCTGGGAAGGGCTCTAGATTGGATCTCGGGGTTCTGGAACTGGCGACGGTTGGAACAAATTTTCGTCGACTCCCCTAGGAATTTTTGGAATATTTAGGCATTTATAGAGCAAAGAGGCGGTGCGGGAGGCTACCAATGTGGGCACAACCCACCTGGGCGCACCTGGGCCCCAGGCACCCCTGGTCGGTTGTGCCCTCCTCGGGACACCCCCAGGTGCTTCTCTGGCCCACTGGATATCTTCTGGTAAAAAAATCTCCAAAAAGTTTTGCTGAATTTGGACTCCGTTTGATATTGATTTTCTATGATGTAAAAAAACAAGCAAAAAAACAGCAACTGGCACTGGGCACTATGTCAATAGGTTAGTCCCAAAAAATGATATAAATTTGCTATAAAATGATTCTAAAACATCTAAGAATATTGGTATGGAACAATAAAAAATTATAGATACCTTGGAGACATATCAGCATCCCAAAGCTTAATTCCTGCTCGTCCTCGAGCAGGTAAATGATAAAAACAGAATTTTTGATGTGGAATGTTGCCTATCATGTTCATCACATATTCTTTTCTTTTTTTAGCATGGACATATGGACTTTTATATGATTCAAAGCAATAGTCTAGTTTTTACATGATGATTTCAATACTCAAGCATATCAACAAGCAACCATGTCTTTCAAAATATCAATACTAAAGATCCCTAGCCCATCATGCTCAATCATTGATCCATTCATGAAACACACTCACATATTAGCTACAACCAATGCTCTAGTACAATCATAGTGTCCCTTAGTTGGTGCTTTATAAGAGAAGATGGAGACTCAAATAAAAATAAAATTGCATAAAGTAATTAGAAGGGCCCTTTGCAGAGGGAAGTAGGGATTTGTAGAGGTGCCAGAGCTCAAAGCTTAAATTGAGAGATAAAATATTTTGGGAGGCATACTTTTCCCTCTGGCTTGTGTATCCGAGCTTATGTATTCGAGCCCTCTGGCTTGTAATATAAAGCTTTATGTTTGAATTTGTGTGTAGAGTTGTCTTGTGATATCTTTCCTTGAGCCTCTGATCTTGATCATGTGCATTTGCGTGTATGATTAGTGCATGATTAAGTCGGGGTATGACACAGGTGCCCTCCATACCAACACTTTCCATGGAATTTATTATACTTTTTCATTTAGATTCATTTTGGGACTATCCCTATTACCTTGCCATTTTCTTTGGCAATAACAAGTGAATAAACACTCATCATGAGAATAACCCACCTAACGTGGAAGATATTGGCCACCTCCTACCGAATCATGAGCGGTACGGGCACACAAAACTAAAAATTATTTTGAATTATTAGAGTTGGCACATGCAAATTTACTTGGAACGACATGTAAATACCACTTATAGGTAGATATGGTGGACTCATTTGGCACAACTTAAGGTTTAAGGAGTTGGATGCACAAGTAGTATTTCCGGTTAGTACAAATGAAGGTTAGCAAATAGATTGAGAAGCAACCAATCGAAAAACAAAAATGGTCATAAATAAGCATTGAGAATAACTAACACTGAACAATGCACCATAAGTAGGATGTAACTTTTGCATAACTACTGACTTTACGTGCATGCATAGGGAATAACACCAATATTCTTACTAAACTAAAATTATTCAATAGCATGACCCACATATTATCATCTCCATATCGCAAAACTATTTCAAGGAATCAATCTTATCATATCCAATGATCTATATGAAAGTTTTTATTATATCCCTCTTGGATATTCATCACATTGGGACCAAATTCCTATCTTGTGCAAATTATCGTTACTATTATCAACTCTAAAATATATATATGCGAAGCATGAGAGTTCATATATTTCTTCAAAATATATTCAAGGTTGTGCTCAAAAAGATATAAGCGAAGTACTAGAGCAACTGCTAGCTCAAAACATATAGGTAAAGCACATAGAGTATTCTAACAAATCACGAATAATGGGTGTCTCTCTCAAAAAGGTGTGTTCAGTAGAGATGATTGTGACAAACTAAAAAGAAAACAAAGCAAAGACTCATATAATACACGACGATCCAAGCAAAACTCATATCATGTGACGAACAAAAATATTGCTCCAAGTAAAATTACCGATGGTTGGTAGAAGAAAGAGGGGATGCCTTCCAGGGCATCCCCAAGCTTAGCTGCTTGGGAGTCCTTCAATATTACCTTGGGGTGCCTCGGGCATCCCCAAGCTTGGGCTCTTGCCACTCCTTATTCCTTAATCCATCGTGATCTCACCTAAAACTTCAAAACATCAATCACACAAAACTTAACAAAACCTTCGTGAGATCCGTTAGTATAATAAAGCAAATCACTACTTGAAGTACTATTGCAAACCCATTCATATTTTATTTTTGCATTATATCTACTGTATTCTAACTTCTCCATGGCTTATATCGCCCGATACAATCCATAGTTCCATCAAAACAAGCAAAAAAATGTATCAAAAACAGAATCTGTCAAAAATAGAACAGTTTGTAGCAATTCGAACAATGACCATACTTCTCTAACTGCATTTTTTTGAAAAATTAGGACAACGTATGCAATTTGTATGTCAATCAAGTGTAAAAAAATCAGAATTTTATGAAGCTCGAGCAAATCTCCATAATTTTGCTACTGAAGGCAAAAGTTTTTGTTTTTTCACAGAATCAAAATAACTATCATCCAAATCATCCCAAAGGCTTTACAACACTAATTTAAACACAAAAACACTGGCATAATAGTAGCATAATAGTGTGCACACAAGAAAATAGAAAAATAAACAAGAAAATTAAGATAACTATTGGTTACCTCCCAACTAGCGCTATCGTTTTATGCCCCTAGCTAGGCATAACACATAGTTTCAAGTATTGTCATCTTTTGTCTTCTTTTCTAAGGATGCATTATCATCATGGGGCTCTTCAAAGATAATATTAAACACATCATCCATGGAAATTTTAGCATTACTAAGTTGACCATCCTCGAATCCCTCTTGATCCCTTTGACAATCCAAGAATATTGTTTATTAATACCATTGAAAACTTGTTGGATTATGTTTAAGGGAGGGACCTACTTTTTGGTGTTCTCATCGAAAGTATGATGTTTTGAGTAGATAACTTTGTCTTTGGGTTGATTGATGATCTAGATTGGTATGAGTTGTATGATTTATTTTGGTGCTGTCCTATTGTGCCCTCCATGTCGCGCAAGCGTGAGGGATTCCCGCTGTAGTGTGTTGCAGTATGTCCATGGTTTACTTATTGTCTGTGTTGCTTGAGTGCCAGAAGCACAAACACGGATAAGTGGGTCACGACGTATGGGAATAAAGGGGACTTGATATGTTAATGCTATGGTTGGGTTTTACCTTAATGATCTTTATTAGTTGCAGATGCTTGCTAGAGTTCCAATCATAAGTGCATATGATCCAAGAAGAGAAAGTATGTTAGCTTATGCCTCTCCCTCATATGAAATTGCAATAGTGATTAACGGTCTTGTTAACAATTGCCTAGGATATCCGCACACCGACCCATCATTATTCCACACTCGCTATTTATAATATTTAGTAATTCTAAAATTATGATAACAGTTCCTACTTTTATATTTTTAGCTCTTCGATATCATACAAATTTATCCTCTTCATACCCACAACATAGTTTTATTTCTTGTTTCTAGTTGAAGCAAACGTTCGATGTACGTAGAGTCGTATCAGTGGCAGATAGGACTTGAGAGAATATTGATCTTGCCTTTAGCTCCTTGTGGGTTCGACACTCCATGCTTATCGGTTCCACATATGGAAATTTCTACGATAATTCCTTGCACTTGGGGATTATCACCCATCATGAAAGTTTTAGCATCTAAATTGGTAGGAGTTTTGTTTTTAGGATTTTTTACCTTCCTCACTTTTTTCCATACCAAAATCAGCCATGATAGCAACTTCAAGCAAGCAAACAAGAAAACATGCAAACAAAGAAGCAAACAGAAAAAAGGCAAACGGAAAATATTTTTGTATTTTTGTAAAAAAATAAATAGAAGTAAGGGTGATGAAAACGAGAGGCAAATAGTAGATAATGTAAATGCAAGGAGATGAAAGTTTATGCGTAGGTACTCAACAACGCCGGAAATTCTTCCTTATGCTTATGAACTACGTTGGGATTTCCCCGAAGAGGAGAGGATGATGCAGTACAGTAGATATAAGTATTTCTCTCAGTTAAGAACCAAGGTTATCAATCTAGTAGGAGAACCACACAACACCTCGGTAGCAGCACTTGCACACAAACAACAAATCCTTGCAACCTAACGCGAACAAAGGGTTGTTAATCCCTCGGGGTTACGTGCAAGATTAAATTGTGTAGTAATTGATAGATAGATTGAAGAAAAATACAAAATAAAATAAATAAAGTAAAAGTGCAGCAAGGTATTTTTAGGATTTTAATATATGATACAAGTAGACTCGGGGGCCATAGTTTTCTTCTCTCTTGAAAAGTGGCATGCGGTGGGTAAACAAATTGTTGTTGGGCAATTGATAGAAAAAGCAAATAATCATGACGATATCCAAGGCTATGATCATGTATACATGCATCATGTCTGAGACAAGTAGACCTACTCTTGCCTGCATCTACTACTATTACTCCACACATCGACCGCTATCCAGCATGCATCTAAAGTATTAAGTTCATAAAGAACGGAGTAACGCCTTAATAAAGATGACATGATGTAGAAAAATTAAATTCACGCATGAATAAACCCCATCTTTTTATCCTTAATGGCAACGGTACAAATACATGTCATGTCCCCTTCTATCACTGGGATTGAGCACCGCAAGATTGAACCCATTACAAAGCACCTCTCCCATTGCAAGATAAATCAATCTAGTTGGCCAAACCAAATCAATAGATCAGAGAGAAATACGAAGCTATAACAATCATGCATAAAAGAGTTCAGAGAAAACTCAAATAGTACTCATGGATAATCTGATTATAAACTCACAATTCATCGGATCCCAACAAACACACCGAAAAAAGTGATTACATTGGATAGAACTCCAAAAACATCGAGGACAACATTGTATTGAAGATCGAAGAGAGAGAGAGAGAGAGAGAGAGAGAGAGAGAGCCATCTAGATACTAACTATGGACGTGTAGGTCTGTGGTAAACTACTCACACATCATCGGAAGGGCAGCAAGGTTGATGTAGAGCCCCTCCGTGAACGACTCCCCCTCTGGCAGAGTGCGAAATTAGGCCACCACATGGGATCTCGTGGTTCTGGAACTTGCGGCGGCAGAAAAAGTATTTTGGCTGGCTCTATGTTGCTTTCCTTATTTTAGAGAATTTAAAGAGGTGGAGTTAGGTCAAACGGAGCCACGTGGGCCACACGAGCCACCAGAGAGCGCCCTGCTGCCTCATGGGCCACTGCTCCATATTCTTGTCCCCTCCCGAAGCATGCAGGGTCTCTTATGTCCAGAAAAAAATCTCCAAAAAGTTTTGTGGCAGTTGGACTTCGTTTGGTACTGATATTCTGAAAACCAAAAACAGGTAAAAAAATGGCACTGGGCACTAAGTTATAGTTTAGTCCAAAAAATGATATATATAATTGCTTGTAAATACATATAAAACATCCAACATTGATACTATAATAGCATGGAACAATAAAAAAATTGTAGATACGTTGGAGACGAATCACTGCCCACTATTGCTTCTGCTGCTGCCGCAGCTGTCTTCCACTCCTGCCGCTTGCGACCGCTGTTGCCTTCTACGGTCGTTGCTGCCTTCTGTCTTTGATGCTGCCCTCGCAATAGTCTGGCTGCACCCGCCCGCATCGCTGCCGCCCGCTCGCGCGCTGCACTTCCCCCTGACCAGTACCTTGGCCACTGGTGCCATTGTGCCCGTGTGTGTCCGACGCTGGGATTGGCTTGGACCACTGCCACATGGGCGAGGCCCTAATTAGATTAGGGGCTGATACGTCTCCAACATATCTATAATTTTTTATTGTTCCATGCTATTATATTATCTATTTTGGATGTTTAATAGGCATTTATATGCTATTTTATATTATTTTTGGGACTAACCTATTAACCGAGAGCCCAGTTCTAGTTTCTGTTTTTTTGCCTATTTTAGAGTTTCACAAAAAAGGAATACCAAATGGAGTCCAAACGGGATGAAACTTTCGCGATGATCTTTCTTGGACCGAAAGGAAACCAGAAGACTTGGAGATGAAGTCGGAGACCCAATGAGGTGGCCACGAGGCAGGAGGGTGCGCCTAGGGGGTAGGGCGCGCCCCCTACCTTGTGGGCCCCTCGTAGCTCCCCTGACCTATGTCCTTCGCCTATATACTCTTATAACCTGAAAACATCCAGGAGAGCCAGGAAAGCACTTTTCCAGCGCTGCAACCTTCTGTACCGGTGAGATCCCATCTAGGGGCCTTTTCCGGCGTCCTGCCAGAGGGGGATTCGATCATGGAGGGCTTCTTCATCAACACCATTGCCTCTCCGATGATGCGTGAGTAGTTTACCACAGACCTTCGGGTCCATAGCTACTAGCTTGATGGCTTCTTCTCTCTCTTTGATTCTCAATACCATGTTCTCCTCGATGTTCTTGGAGATCTATTTGATGTAATACTCTTTTGTGGTGTGTTTGCTGAGATCTGATGAATTGTGGATTTGTGATCAGATTATCTATGAATATTATTTGGTTATTCTCTGAATTCTCATATGCATGATTTGATATCTTTGCAAGTCTCTTTGAATTATCGGTTTAGTTTGGCCTACTAGATTGATCTTTCTTGCAATGGGAGAAGTGCTTAGCTTTGGGTTCAATCCTGTGGCGTCCTTTCCCAGTGACAGTAGGGGCAGAAAGGCATGTATTGTATTGTTGTCATTGAGGATAAAAAGATGGGGTTTTCACCATATTGCTTGAGTTAATTCCTCTACATCATGTGATCTTACTTAATGCGTTACTCCGTTCTTTATGAACTTAATACTCTAGATGCATGCTAGATAGCGATCGATGTGTGAAGTAATAGTAGTAGATGCAGAATCATTTCAGTCTACTTGACATGGACGTGATGCCTATGTTCATGATCATTGCCTTAGATGTCGTCATAACTATGCACTTTTCTATCAATTGCTCGGCAGTAATTTGTTCACCCACCATAATATTTGCTATCTTGAGAGAAGCCACTAGTGAAACCTATGGCCCCCGGGTCTCTTTTCCATATTATTAAATCTCGTTTACATCTTGATAGTTTCCGATCTACTGTTTTGTAATTTTTACTTTCCGATCTATAAACCAAAAAATACCAAAAATATTTACTTTACTGTTTATCTATCTCTATCAGATCTCACTTTTGCAAGTGACCATGAAGGGATTGACAACCCCTTTATCGCGTTGGGTGGAAGTTGTTGATTGTTTGTGCAGGTATTCGGTGACTTGTGTGTTCTCTCCTACTGGATTGATACCTTGGTTCTCAAAACTGAGGGAAAGACTTACGCTACTTTGCTGCATCACCCTTTCCTCTTCAAGGGAAAACCAACGCAAGCTCAAGAGGTAGCAAGAAGGATTTCTGGCGCCATTGCCGGGGAGATCTATGTCAAGTCAAGCCATACCAAGTACCCATCATAAACTCTTCTCCCTTGCATTACATTATTTGCCATTCGCCTCTTGTTTTCCTCTCCCCCACTTCTAAAACGATTTTCGAAAACCTTTGCCTTTTCTTCACCCTTCTTCTGTTCGATCTTTCGTTTGCCTGTGTTACCATGTGCCTTCTTTTTGCTTGCATCTTCGGCTGCTAAAAGTTTATGGATCCTCATCCACTTGCTAATCTTTTTAATAGATCCAATTATGATGAACCAATTGCTAGTGAGCTGAGTGCACTAGATTATCTTTATGAGGTTTTGCTTGAAATTCGTGAATCTGGAAATTGTGATGAAGAAATTTATGAAGAGATTCACGATAGCTCCTTGAATAAAAAGCATGATTACAATGATTTTAGTATAAATTCTATTGATGTCAATTGTGCTAATAATATGCTGAACACTAAGCTTGGGGATGCTAGTGTTTCTATGTCTACTATGTGTTGCAATGATCATGATTGGGGTGATTCTTCTTATAATCTTGAAAATTTATTTAAGGCCCATGATGAATATGAGATTGATAATAGTGTTTGGAATAACATTGAAAGTGGGTTTGGAAGAGTTTCAACTTTAGATCCCACATATTTGGAGAATTTTCAATCTTATGAATTTATTGATAAAAGTGGGTTTGGAGAGGTCATGACTTTAGTTAATATTAATCCCACTATTTTGGAAGAGTGTCAACTTCGCATGCATGTGGATCGTGCTGAGAATATGTTTTGTGATAGCTATATTGTTGAATTGGCTTATGATCCTACATGTAATTATTATGAGAGAGTAAAATATGGTTGTAGAAATTTTCATGTTACTAAATTACATCTCTTCATGCTGAAATTGCTATCATCTCTTTCTTCTTCCTTGCATATGCTAGTTTTTGCTTGTCTTGATAATTTGTTTGCTTATAAGATGCCTATGAATAGGAAGTATGCTAGACTTAAGTGTGTTTGTCACATGTTTTATGATGCTCCTTTTGTGCTTCAATTCTTGTCTTCCATGTGAGCATCATTGAAATCTCAATGCCTAGCTAAAAAGGCTTTAAATAAAAGCGCTTGTTGGGAGGCAACCCAATTTTATTTTAGTTCTTTGATTTTTTGCTTCTGTTTAGTAATAAATAAATCATCTAGCCTCTGGTTAGATGTGGTTTTATGTTTTATTTAGTGTTTGTGCCAAGTTAAACCTTTAGGATAGCTTACGATGATAGTTGTGTTGATCCTGCTAAAAATCAGAAACTTTTGCGCTTAGTAAATTACTTTTCAAAATTCACAGAAATGTGATTTTGATTTCATTCTTTTTGCTATGGATTGGTAAACAAATTTCCCAGGTTTTCCTAATTCTGTAGGATTTTTAGAGTTACATAAGTATTCGAGAGTTACAGATTACTACAGACTGTTCTGTTTTTGACAGATTCTTTTTTTGCGTGTTGTTTGCTTATTTTGATGAATTATGAGTAGTATCGGGGGGTATGAACCATGGAGAAGTTGTAATACAGTAGATATTACACCAATATAAATAAAGAATGAGTTTTCAACAGTACCTTAAAGTGGTGATTTATTTTCTTATACTAACGGAGCACATGAGATTTTCTGTCGAGTTTTGTGTTGTGAAGTTTTCTAGTTTTGGGTAAGGATTTGATGGAATATGGAATAAGGAGTGGCAAGAGCCTAAGCTTGGGGATGCCCAAGGCACCCCAAGGTAAAATTCAAGTACAACCAAAATCCTTAGCTTGGGGATGCCCCGGAAGGCATCCCCTCTTTCGTCTTCGCCTATCGGTAACTTTACTTGAGGCTATATTTTTATTCACCACATGATATGTGTTTTACTTGGAGCGTCTTGTATAATTTGAGTCTTTTCTTTTTAGTTTCCCACAATCATCCTTTCTGTACACACCTTTTTGGAGAGACACGCATGAATCGTGATTTATTAAAATACTCTATGTGCTTCACTTATATCTTTTGAGCTAGGCAATATTGCTCTAGTACTTCACTTATATCTTTTTAGAGCACGGTGGTGGATTTATTTTATAAAAATAGTTGAACTCTCATGCTTCACTTATATTATTTTGAGATTCTCTTAGAACAGCATGGTAATTTGCTTTGGTTATAAAACTGGTCCTAATATGATGGGCATCCAAGATGGATATAATAAAAACTTTCATATAAAGTGCATTGAGTACTATGAGAAGTTTGATTCTTTATGATTGTTTTAAGATATGAAGATGGTGACATTAGAGTCATGCTAGTAGAGTAGTTGTGAATTAGAGAGTTACTTGTGTTAAAGTTTGTGATTCCCGTAGCATGCACGTATGGTGAACCGTTATGTGATGAAGTTGGAGCATGATTTATTTATTGATTGTCTTCCTTATGAGTGGCGGTCGGGGACGAGCGATGGTATTTTCCTACCAATCTATTCCCCTAGGAGCATCCGCGTAGTACTTCGTTTTGATAACTAATAGATTTTTGCAATAAGTATGTGAGTTCTTTATGACTAATGTTGAGTCCATGGATTATACGCACTCTCACCCTTCCACCATTGCTAGCCTCTCTTGTACTGCGTAACTTTCGCCGGTACCGTACTCCCACCATATACCTTACTCGAAATAGCCACCATACCTACCTATTATGGCATTTCCATAGCCATTCCGAGATATATTGCCATGCAACTTTCCACCGTTCCATTTATTATGACACGCTCCATCATTGTCATATTGCTTTGCATGATCATGTAGTTGACATCGTGTTCATGGCAAAGCCACCGTTCATAATTTTTTCATACATGTCACTCTTGAATCATTGCACATCCCGGTACACCGCCGGAGGCATTCACACAGAGTCATATTTTGTTCTAAGCATTGAGTTGTAATTCTTGAGTTGTAAGTAAATAAAAGTGTGATGATCTTAATTATTAGAGCATTGTCCCATGTGAGGAAAGGATGATGGAGACTATGATTTCCCCACAAGTTAGGATGAGACTCCAGACGAAAAAAAAGAAAGAAAAAGAGGCCATAAAAAAGGCCCAAATAAAAAAATGTGAGAAAAAGAGAGAAGGGGCAATGTTTCTATCCTTTTTCCACACTTGTGCTTCAAAGTAGCACCTTAATCTTTTTGTTTGAAACAGGGCAAAAGGTTTGCCACTTTCATTCATTAAGCAGAAGAGAGTTGCCCGGTTAATTAACGGAAACCCGGGCGAAAACTGTTACAACACATGCCCTCAACAGGGCACCATCAACACACGCCGACCCCAGGGCCGCGCTCCAGCCGAGCCGCCGGCTCCGTCACCCAAGCAACCCGTAGCCGACACCCTACAACCAAGACCGAAGCCGCCGCTCCGGCATCCACGCCGACCACGAGGCCGCGCACCTGGCGAGCCGCCTGCTCTGCTGCCCGAGCAACCGGAGCTGACACCCTACAACCATCTCCGGAGCCGCCGCTCCGACGTACAAACAGAAACCCCACATGCCGACCCCGAGGCCGCGCACCAGGCGAGCCGTTAGCTTCGTTGCCCGAGCAACCGAAGCCGACACCCAACCACCGTATCCGGAGCCGCCGCTTCGACATCCACGCCGACCCCGAGGCCGTAGCACCTTAACCTATTTTGTCACTTTCATATACTAGTGGGAATTTTCATTATAGAACTTGGCTTGTATATTCCAACGATGGGCTTCCTCAAAATGCCCTAGGTCTTTGTGAGCAAGTGAGTTGGATGCACACCCACCTAGTTTATTTTTGAGCTTTCATACACTTATAGCTATAGTGCATCCGTTGCATGGCAATTCCTACTCACTCACATTGACATCTATTGATAGGCATCTCCATAGCCCGTTGATACGCCTAGTTGATGTGAGACTAGCTTCTCCTTTTTTGTCTTCTCCACAACCACCATATTCTATTCCACCTTAGTGCTATATCCATGGCTCACACTCATGTATTGCGTGAAGATTGAAAAAGTTTGAGAACATCAAAAGTATGAAACAATTGCTTGGCTTGTCATCGGGGTTGTGCGTGATTTAAATATTTTGTGTGATGAAGATAGAGCATAGCCAAACTATATGATTTTGTATGATAGCTTTCTTTGGCCATGTTATTTTGATAAGACATGATTGCTTTGTTAGTATGCTTGAAGTATTATTATTTTTATGTCAATATTAAACTTTTTTTTGAATCTTTCGGATCTGAACATTCATGCCACAATAAATAAAATTACATTGATAAATATGTTAGGTAGCATTCCACATCAAACATTCTATTTTTATCATTTACCTACTCGAGGACGACTAGGAATTAAGCTTGGGGATGCTCGATAAGTCTCCAACGTATCTATAATTTTTATTGTTCCATGCTATTATATTACCTGTTTTGGATGTTTAATAGGCATTTATATGCTATTTTATATTATTTTTGGGACTAACCTATTAACCGAGAGCCCAGTGCCAGTTTCTGTTTTTTTGCCTATTTTAGAGTTTCGCAGAAAAGGAATACCCAACGGAGTCCAGACGGAATGAAACTTTCGTGATGATCTTTCTTGGACCGAAAGGAAACCATAAGACTTGGAGATGAAGTCGGAGACGCAACGAGGCGGCCATGAGGCAGGAGGGCGCGCCCCCTACCTCGTGGGCCCCTCGTAGCTCCCCTGACCTAGTTCCTTCACCTATATATAATCTTATGCCCTGAAAACATCCAGGAGAGCCACGGAACCACTTTTCCACCGGCGCAACCTTCTGTACCCGTGAGATCGCATCTAGGGGCCTTTTCGGGCGTCCTGCCAGAGAGGGATTCGATCACGGAGGGCTTCTTCATCAACACCATTGCCTCTCCGATGATGCATGAGTAGTTTACCACAGACCTTCGGGTCCATAGCTAGTAGCTTGATGGCTTCTTCTCTCTCTTTGATTCTCAATACCATGTTCTCCTCGATGTTCTTGGACATCTATTCGATGTAATACTCTTTTGCAGTGTGTTTGCCGAGATCCGATGAATTGTGGATTTATGATCAGATTATCTATGAATATTATTTGGTTTTTCACCGAATTCTTATATGCATGATTTGGTATCTTTGCAAGTCTCTTCGAATTATTGGTTTAGTTTGGCCTACTAGATTGATCTTTCTTGCAATGGAAGAAGTGCTTAGCTTTCGGTTCAATCGTGCGGTGTCCTTTCCTAGTAACAGTAGGGGCGGCAAGCCACATATTGTATTGTTGCCATCGAGGATAAAAAGATGGGGTTTTCATCATATTGCTTGAGTTAATTCCTCTACATCATGTCATCTTACTTAATGCATTACTCCATTCTTTATGAACTTAATACTCTAGATACATGCTGGATAGCGGTCGATGTGTGGAGTAATAGTAGTAGATGCAGAATCATTTCGGTCTACTTGACACGGACGTGATGCCTATGTTCATGATCATTGCCTTAGATATCGTCATAACTATGCGTTTTTTATCAATTGATCGGCAGTAATTTGTTCACCCCCCCCCCCCCCGTAATATTTGCTATCTTGAGAGAAGCCACTAGTGAAACCTATGGCCCCCGGGTCTCTTTTCCATATTATTAAATCCCGTTTTCATCTTGCTAGTTTTCGATCTACTCTTTTGCAATCTTTACTTTCCGATCTATAACCCAAAAAATACCAAAAATATTTACTTTACCGTTCATCTATCTCTATCAGATCTCACTTTTGCAAGTGATCATGAAGGGATTGACAACCCCTTTATCGCGTTGGGTGCAAGTTGTTGATTGTTTGTGCAGGTATTCGGTGACTTGTGCGTTGTCTCCTACTAGATTGATACCTTGGTTCTCAAAACTGAGGAAAATACTTACGCTACTTTGTTGCATCATCCTTTCCTCTTCAAGGGAAAACCAATGCAAGCTCAAGAGGTAGCAGGGGCTAATCCCCATTAGCATTAACCCCCTATTAACTTAATTTTATTTATTTGATTAGGTATAGTTTGTGACATGTGGGACCCCTCTGCTAACTAATCTTTAATTAAAAGCTATGACAATGACATGTGGGGCCCCTCTGCTAACTAATCTTTTAATTAAAATATATGCCAATGACATGTGGGCCCCCACACCCTGTTGACCAGTCAAACTCTGACTAGTCAAATAGTCAACCAACCCCCGGACCCACCAATAAGCCTCTCCGATGTGTACACGCTTGGGTACACATAGCATTTTTGGATTTAGTTCGAATTAATAAATAAAATTTAAAAATTCAATTAAACTTTGCAAAATCTTATAAAATAATCTATAACTCAGATGAAAATAATTTATATATGAAAGTTTCTGAGAAAAATATAAAAAATTTGAATATGCCATCCACATACCTGCCACACCCATCTAACATAGTGAACATCAACATTTTGCCCCTGGATCAATTTACCAAAAATATTCGGAGCTGGGAAAATATTACCATATATTTTTCCTCTTCTTTTAAAATGTTTAGGGTTGCATTAAAGCATATCATCAACACACTTTGCCATGACATGCATCGGTGTTGCATTTGTATGCCCATTATTTATTTGTTTCCCCCCTCTCTTGTATTCCTTAGGTAGACTGTGAGACTGTCGCTGCCTCCGAGTACGACTACATCGACGACAATCAGTCCTTCTCTACTTCTTGCATTAGAGAGTCGATTCAATAGATGCTTTATCGGTGGATCCTACACTGTTGCATAGCATGTCCTTGCTACTACTGTTGATACTTTACTTGTTGTCATATATGCTTAGTTTATGTATGCTAGTATTCCATCAGTGGTCCTACACCCTTGTCTGTGTGCCATGCTATATTATCAGGCCGTGATCTCTCCGGGCAATGATCATGGATATATTTTATACTACTACACTAAGCATGTTCATACTGAAGTCGGGTCGGCTTGGAGAGCACCCGAGTGTGATTCACTGTGGCGGCTGGCTGTTAGCGGCATCACCCAGGTTGTGGTGGTAGCTCGGGATCTGTCCCGATAGCCAACACAAAACATTCACTGAGGCGGAACGACAGGGCAGGTAGAGACCACCTAGGAAAGAGGTGGGCCTGATTCGTGGTCGATGTCCGCGGTTATTTCATGATAACACGCTTAACGAGATTGGGTATTTGATCTGAGACTGCCAGTGGCATATACGCATTAATCGCCGCACGGGATAATGGTTTATGGGCCCCTCAGCGTCGTACGTTCCTCCCAAAAGCTTTGTCAAACGTCATAGTTGAGCGGCATGCCTGGATACAAGTGCGGGAGTGCTTAGGGCGATTGGCCCATGACCACTTCACGCTTAGGATTTAGACCAGCGTGTTGACCTCTCTACAAAGCCTAGGTAAGTCTACGACGTGTCGATTATCCGAGGTCTGGCATTACCTAGCAAAATGTGTCCGGCCAGAGGTAATCGAGCGTATCAGGAAATGTGGTGCACCCCTGCAAGGAAGTATCCGACGGGCCGCCACTGGAAAAACACAATGGTGCTCACATGTCTCCCGGCTGCTCACACGACACCTCCTGACCTGCTCACATGCAAGCCAGGACATGATGCATGCCGGCCATCCGACGGGCCGCCACGAGTACCCGAGGGAACGGGTGTCGCATTAATGGCCGGGTGATCGTCCCCTATGGTGCGAGGGAAGCCAGACTGCTTCTAATCCCGCGTGCGGCATGAGGAGGTAGAAGCTGAAACTCTCCTCCCGCATTGGCGGTTTAGTTTGGAGCGAGTTCCATACTGGCCCTCCACATTCTCCATATGGAGGCTGAGAGTTCGTTTATGAATCAACTTTTATAAACTATGGCGACCGAGAGCTATATGACGACTCTGCTCAAGTGTCATTTTAAGCCAAAATGTCATGTTAATGGTTACTATAATTATCGGGTCATATGACGGCTCTGCTAAAATGCCATTTTAAGTTTTTTTTAGGACTAAAATGCCATTTTAAGTGAGAATTGCCATGTTGATGGTTATTGGGTCGGCGCCATATGGTGCTCTTGGGTTCGATATTACTTCGGCCCACTAACAATATCCTCCATTTCGTATCAAGCCCCGTCAGTGGAGACCACACCGAGTATGCTGACAGTTGCGAGACATCAAAGCCGTAGTATGACAAACAGCTTAAATTCAATTCTAGCGACCTGAAATTTTACACAATGCATGACTTCCTCCAATCCAAAAAAAAAAAGCAGTACAATTCCACTCGATTAAGAAAGTACTCCAAAGCGAAACGAATTTATCATCGTAGCCACCCAGTTTTATTCTGTGCATACGACCAACTGTCAACAATCTACTGTATCAGTCAGTACGTCCATTGCCGTGGCGCCGCGAGCGCAGGGCAGCCTTGGAACGCCGCGGCGAACGCTTCCCTCTGCCGCTCCATCTTCGCCGCCATCGCCCGCAGTTGCATCAGCTGCTGCTGCTGCCGCATCGCGAAAATGACAGCCTCCTTTCTCAGCATCCGCGGCGGCTTCGCACCTGCATTGCATTTGCACGTTTGATCAGGCTGACGCTGCCGCCGTCGCCGGAAAGGCACACAACAAGACGATTAACAATTCTTACCGTTCCTGGGTATGGGGGATGCGGAGGGTGCACTGTTTTGCAGGTATGCCTCCGGGCGCGGCAGGAACACGCCGGTGCCGGTGCCACTGCCGGTGCCGTGGCGCATGGCCGGAGGATGGCAATTCGCGAAGGCGGGGACTGGCGCGGCGGGCTCAAACCTCGGAAGCCGCCGCGGCATGGCACCGTCATTCCAGCAGGGAGGCAGCGCTTGACGTCCAGCTCCACCTTGGCCACCGCCGACGAGAGCGCTGCCCGGGCAGTCCATCCCATCACGGACGCGGGGTCCCTGCTCATGGCGCGCGTGCGGGGGATGGGCATGGGCGCGCTGCTCTCTCGCGCCGTCGAGGCCGAGGATGCCAACGAGGTGCGCGGCGAGGTCCTCCACCAGAGCGGCATGGTCATCGCTGCTGCGCCTCACCGCGCACGACGGCGGGGCGCGGCCGCCGGCCACGACGATGCCCACGTCCGCCAAGATTTCCCGCGGCAGCAGCCGGTGCACGACGTCGTCCAGATCCCCCTCGTAGTAGTCGTCGGCCATCGTCATTGCCATTGCTCGTGGAGAGAGGCCGAGGGAGGCGACGCGGTCGTAGTGGGGAAGGGGAGGCGCACGGTGCATGGGGGAGAGGAGAGGCAGGCATTGGGCGTGGGCATTTTATACCGCGGACGACGACGAGTGGGGATTAATGGGGACGCCAGCGTGTGTTCCCACAATTAATTTACCCAGCTCCTTTTCCCACCGTCGACGTGCCCTTCGTGTGTGCGATTTTTCTGGGGCTAGCTATTTGTCAGTGATTTTGTTAGTGATAAATGTGGCGAATTTGTGCGTGCGAGTGCCACGACCCATCCCATGGAAGTGATGCGCTGGTTTGTGCCTATATTTACAAACTCGAAGTTTAGGCATGTAAGACGTGTTATCAACCAGCATGCATGCAATTGACTCGTGATGTTAAGGTCATGGTTGTAGTTTGCAAAAAGAGATAGACCAAAGTGCGGTAAATCTTGTCACCTCTCTTTTTTCGGGGAATCATAGGGTATTTACTCCAAAGTGACAGAGGCGACAAGCTCACTAGTACACGAAGCGGGTAGGTTAGCCAGCATGCAATGCTATCCCCATTATGACCAAAGTTCGCTAAACAATGTGGAACTCTATTTTGTATACGAGAAATTGTAACTCAAACATCTCAACAATCAGGTGGCCATACACCGATCTATCCAAAGATTCATATGTGAGCGCCGTAGGTGCAACGGCACAGTCGTACTGAAGCTTTATCGGAAGTGTTGACGTATAATGTGCTGCCTAGTCTCTTTCATCAGATCGGTCTTTTGTTTGCATTGGCTAGAGCATACACTTCTATATGGTATCGGAGCCAAGAGGTCTTGAGTTCAAGACCCGGCTGGCGCAATTAAAATTGCAGTCCACTTTCGGTCCACGTTTAGGTCTGAGGGAGCCACACGTGAGGGGGAGTGTTGACGTATAATGTGCTGCCTAGTCTCTTCCATCAGATCGGTCTTTTGGTTGCATTGGCTAGAGCATGCACTTCTACAGGAAGGTTAGATCGTTTCACAGCCAAAGCAAGCCCTCCAATATTGCTTGTATCTCGGTCTCTAGGGCCTCATTGCAGTGGAAGAGCCTTCGGTAGGCACAACAAAGATCACCCCTTCCTTCTCATCGCTTAGAATCATGCCGGTCCCGTCATGCCATCAACTATATTGAATGAAACATCGACTGACAAGGCCACCCGTATTAACGGTGATCCAGCCACGGTTGGCTAGGAGACACAAGAAGCGTCAGTTTAGTTTGCTTTGCGGACTATTCATAGCATAGGAGTTTTTTCTTTGATTACCTCTTCAATGCTCATCAATTTTTTTAGAGAAAAAAGGATAGGCCGACTTTATAGATAAAGTCAACCACATAGTTCACAACCACATAAGGTATCACAAGCACACCATAAAACGAAAGTGTGGGTTGCACATCAACCAAAAAAGCAAAGTATCAGGCACACATGCCAACAACCTATACTCTACACAAACAAAACCGGATAGGAACGACACCACGCCAACTACGCCGCTGGAGTGTGCACTCTTGGAGATAAGGATATTACAGTAGATCGAACCCGAGAGATTGGCAACTCTGTCGTGTTGAGATCATACCCAGAGGCCTCCACTGTTGCAACAGGTTCGAAGATTTGTAGATAATGTCGGCGGGTTTAGACCATTGAGCGTGTCTTTCCGTCTTTACCATTGAGCGTGTCTTTCCATCTATCTTCCTTTGTTAACATCCTGCCACGACCGGATATTACCCTGCCCGCATGACTTTGGGGTCTGCAAATGATCTTGCCGCGTGTCAGGAGAATCTTTCAGGATACGCCGTCACCATTTGTTGATCAAGCACTTATTCATAATAGAAGTATTAATAATGCCCCGCCCCCATGACTTTCGGGTCAAATGATCTTCCACTTGATCAATCTATATTTTTTTTCTTGTTATCAGTAGAGTTCTAGTAAAAACCACTTCTATGTTTATAGAAGCCAGCATGAACGAGTTATAATAGCTGCTCTAGAATAGGGATGGCAATAGGTACCCATTACCCGCGTACCTTGCGGGTAAAAACCCTATTAGGATAAGGGTATGAGACAAATTTTACCCATGGGTATTTAAATGGAAAAATACCATACCCATTGGGTAGAGAGGGTACATGTATGGGATCGTATAACCCATGCCTGCGTACCCATGTACCCATCTAAAATGTTGAGAAATCGGTTTCTTTTAATATCCTAACATATTAACTTTCCCTCCTAATCGCGTTAGGTAAAACTCTAATGTGCAGTCAAATTATCTCTATAATTTATCATGATTTTTTGAACTTAAAGTATATGACTATTTGTTGTTATTTATGATTATGTGTGTTGTTTAACATTTTATGTGTTGCTTTATAGGCAAGTTTTTTTTGTTATGAGAATGTGTTGTTGTTACAATATGTTGGTGTACATTGTTTTTTAAAATGTGTTGCTATTGATAATTTATGGTTTTAATGTTTCTTCTTACAACTATTTTTTCTCAATTTGATGTGTCGTAAACGCGGGTATCTTTACCCGCGGGTACCCATATACCTTGTCGGGTGACGGGTATGGGAAAAGGTTGTACCCTTGAGGGGTATGGGTATGAGTGATAGGCAAGTTCAGAATGGTTGGGTAAGGGTATGGGGTGGCTCCATTGATACCCATACCCTGTGAGTGTCATCCCGCTCTAGAAGGAATTATAATAGCTACTCAAGAAGGAACATGCCACCTCCAATGGTGGTTGATACGTCTCCGACGTATCAATTATTTTTGATTGTTTCATGCTATTATACTATCATTCTTACATACTTTGGCCATCATTTTATTTTTCGGACTAACGTATTAATACAGTGCCCAGTGCCAGTTGTGTTCAGCTTGTTTTTGGTTTACAAAAAATCGATAACTACAAATATCCAAACACCATGAAACTTTTTGATGACTGTTTCTAGAACATAAGAGACCCTAGAAATTTTAGGAGAAGACAGAAGATGGACCAGGGGCCCACAAACCCAGGGGCACGGCCTGAGTGGTACGCCACGCCCTGCAGGCTTGTGGGCCCCCTGGTGCTCCATTTGCCCTAATTCATGGCCTATAAATTCTCAAATATTCTGAAACCCTCAAAGCGAGACCTGAAATTTTTTTATCACTGCAACAAGCTTCTGTTCCGAAGTGATCCCATCCGGAGCCCTGTTTCAGAGTTCTGCTGGAGGGGGAAGCCATTGGGGTGTCCATCTTCATTAACCTTGTTGCCTCCATGATGATGTGTGAGTAGTTCCTTTAGGACATACAGGTCCATAGTAGTAGCTAGATCTCTCTCTCTCTCTCTCTCTCTCTCTCTCTCTCTCTCTCTCTTGGATCTTCAATACCATGTTCTCTCTTAAGATCATTCCGATGTAATTCTTGTGCTGTGTTTGTTGGGATCTAATAAATTATGGATTTATGATCTTATTGTTCATTGATTTATATTGACCCCCTTGAAGTTTCTTTGCTGCATAATTAAATAGCTTTGTATTTCACTCCGGTCTATCTGTCTACTTTGGCCAAGTGTGATTGATTTATCTTTAGTGGGAGAGGTGCTTTGTAGTGGGTTCAATCTGGCAGTGATTTCTATATCCCAGTGACAGAAAGGGACAAGAACGGTCTTTATATTATTGCCACTAAGGATATAACGACGGGGTTCAATCTTATTAATAAATTTTATTTATTTGTATTATGTCATCTTGCTTATTGCATTACTTTGTTTATTGTAAAATTAATACTTTGATATGCATACTGGGTAGCGGTCTTGGAGAGGAGTAATAGTAGTAGACGTTAGTAAGTTTAACGATCTACTTATCACGGATGTAATGCATATAGTAGATTATTCCATGAATGATCATAGTTATAAATTGCTACTTTTTTGTCTATTCCCAATAGTAATTTGGCTGCTATACCACTACTTACTTTAGAGAGAGAGAGATGTCACTAGTGAATCTATGGCTTCTGGGTCCATTCTCCATTAATACAAAGCTCTTGCAAGTTACTATTTTATCTCCCTTTTCCTTTTTTTCTGTTTACCATTAGCATTACCTATTTGCTTTTAGTTTTGTAACTAGCAAGACAAGGGAACTCACAACCCCCTTGCCAAGTTGGGTGAAAGTATTTGTTCTGTGTTTGTGTGCGGGTGATGTTTATATTGTTAGCTTGGTGACTAACTCCTACTGGTTCGATAAACTTTGGTTCTTAACTGAGGGAAATACTTTCTGTTGTTGTGCTACATCACCTTTCCTCTTCGGGGAGTCCAACAACTCCTAAGGGAGTAACAGTGGTATTTGTTTTTACATGTGAAAGTTCATTCCAGAGATGTCGAATTCGTTAAAACACCATGATGATCATAGGTCTGAAATGTTTTTGTGAGCCGTTGAGTAGATGAAATAACCACCCGTCGCTCGTCCAAGTGATATCCGTATAGTTTGGGAGTGGCCATTGATCTTGCATTGCATCCCAAAGACATAATGCATTAGGGAAGGCGACTAGCATAAAAAGACGTTTCCTTCTCCCGTCCGCATAGAGTGCAAAATCTATTCAAACTAAGATGGTGATGATTCTTCTCTAAGTTGGAGGCCAATGATCTGGATGTCACCTACCACGCTAACATCTTCATTTTTGGTGGAGCCGAGGCGTTCCAAACTAGTTTCCACATTGCCATGTCTCCGGACAACCTCAAGCTAGATGCACCAGGGAGAACTACTCGGTACATTCAACCATGGCTAGGTGGTAGGCGCTGACAAAGTCCTGGCTAAGGGGCCTCTCATCATGTAGACTCCTGGCCTGGTGGGCCCGACTAAGGACCCCTAAGTCGGTTACGGGTCCACTTTGGGAGGACCATGGTGGATCATGTGAAGATTCCAGGAGACTTGGCGTGCAAGACAGGAAGCTGGGATCCTAGAGGACTTTGCCTCTCTGTATGTATCCCACTAGGATTTATACCGCTAGGGCCCTCAGTATGTTATATAAGTCGGGGTCCTGGCTCATAGATAAACACATTACAACCCCTTGGTACTTTTTACTCTATATACACCCCAGTGCAATAAACAAAGAGCGGGGTGTAGGGTATTATCTCCGCCTTGAGAGCTTGAACCTGGGTACAATCCTTGTACTCGTTACCATTGTGTCAAGTCGCCTAGCTAGGATACCCTATCAAGGGATCTGCTTTATTTAGCTCCGACAATGGTGGGCCATGAAGATCTTGCTAGGTGAACATCACGGCTCAGTCTCAGATCGGTTTCAGCACGATCTTCCCGCATGGGAAGATGTTCCCCTTTGGTGGCGTCACCCTCGTCACCAAATCAACTGACCACCTCGGCCAGATCGAGGCCTTTGCTCCAGGCCGGATCGTAAGATTTGGCTACACAAAGTACAACACATACTGCCGCGTAGAGCTGGTCTTCTCAGGTTTGGAACCTCACAAATCTAGGAGTAGCAGTCAATGTGTGACGCCGCCGATTCAATCGTACACTAATGATGCACGCAAACGTGTACGATCAAGATCAGGGACTCACGGGAAGATATCACAACACAACTCTAAAAACATAAATAAGTCATACAAGCAACATATTACAAGCCAGGGGCCTCGAGGGCTCGAATACAAGTGCTCGATCATAGACGAGTCAGCAGAAGCAACAATATCTGAGTACAGACATAAGTTAAACAAGTTGCCATAAGATGGCTAGCACAAACTGGGATACAGATCGAAAGAGGCGTAGGCCTCCTGCCTGGGATCCTCCTAAACTACTCCTGTTCGTCGTCAGCAGCCTGCACGTAGTAGTAGGCACCTCCAGTGTAGTAGTCGTCATCGACGGTGGCGTCTGGCTCCTGGGCTCCAACGTCTGGTTGCGGCATCCGAGAAGAAGAGGAAAACGGGGGAAAAGAGGGAGCAAAGCAACCGTGAGTACTCATCCAAAGTACTCGCAAGCAAGGAGCTACACTACATATGCATGGGTATATGTGTAAGGAGGCCATATCAGTGGACTGAACTGCAGAATGCCAGAATAAGAGGGGGATAGCTAGTCCTATCGAAGACTACGCTTCTGGCAGCCTCCGTCTTGCAGCATGTAGAAGAGAGTAGATTGAAGTCCTCCAAGTAGCATCGCATAGCATAATCCTACCCGGCGATCCTCCCCTCGTCGCCCTGTGGAAAAGCGATCACCGGGTTGTCTGTGGAACTTGTCTGGGTCTGTTTTATTAAGTGTCCGGTTCTAGTTGTCATAAGGTCAAGGTACAACTCCGGGTCGTCCGTTTACCGAGGGACACGGCTATTCAAATAGATTAACTTCCCTGCAGGGGTGCACCACATAACCCAACACGCTCAATCCCATTTGGCCGGACACACTTTCCTGGGTCATGCCTGGCCTCGGAAGATCAACACGTCGCAGCCCCACCTAGGCACAACAGAGAGGTCAGCACGCCGTTCTAAATCCTATGCGCGCAGGGGTCTGGGCCCATCGCCCATTGCACACCTGCACGTTGCGAGTGCGGCCGGAAGTAGACCTAGCCTCCCTAATACAAGAGCAGGCGTTCCAGTCCAATCCGGCGCGCGCCGCTTCGTCACTGACGTCAAGAAGGCTTCGGCTGATACCGCGACGTCGAGTGCCCATATCTTTCCCACGTAGTTGGTTAGTGCGTATAGACCAAATGGCCAGACTCAGATCAAATACCAAGATCTCGTTAAGCGTGTTATTATGAAGCAACCGCGGACGCCGACCAGGGCCAGGCCCACCTCTCGCCTAGGTGGTCTCAACCTGCCCTGTCGCTCCGCCACAAAGATCCACACAGAGGGCCGTCGGGACAAAGGTCCTTTCAGCCCCCAGCCCGTGAATCACTCGCGGGTACTCTTCGAGCGGACCCGACTTTAGTCACCATCTGTAGTATGTATATATGTATAGTATATACACATGATCACCTCCCTAGTGATCACGGCCCAATAGTATAGCAAGGCAGACTGACAAGAATGTAGGGCCAATGGTGATAAACTAGCATCCTATACTAAGCATTTAGGATTGCGGGTAAGGTATCAATGACTGTAGCAACAATGACAGGCTATGCAACAGAATAGGAGTAACCGAACAGTAACATGCTACACTACTCTAACGCAAGCAGTATAGAGAAGAATAGGCGATATCTGGTGATCAAGGGGGGGCTTGCCTGGTTGCTCTGGCAAGAGAGAGGGGTCGTCAACTCCGTAGTCGAACAGGGCGGCAGCAGCGTCGGTCTCGTAGTCTACCGGAGAGAAGAGGGGGAAGAAACAGTAAATACAATGCAAACATAAGCATGACAATGCATGACATGTCAATGAGCGGTGTTATGTGTGCCCAATCGCGGTAGTAGGTGATACCGACGAAGGGGGAAACATCCGGGAAAGTATTCCCGGTGTTTCGCGTTTTCGGACAGGTGAACCGGAGGGGGAAAGTTGCGTGTTTGCTATGCTAGGGATGTGTGGCAGACAAACGGGCTATGTATCCGGATTCGTCTCGTCATTCTAAGCAACTTTCATGTAGAAAGTATTTTCATCCGAGTTACGAATTATTTTATATTCATTTTCAAAGTTTTACTCATTTTCTAGAATTAACAGATTATTTTAATTCGAAATTGCATTTATGATGTCAGCATGACATCAGCAGTCAACTCTGACCATTGACTAGTCAAGCTGACATGTGGGTCCCATATGTCAGTGGAACATCTAGTTAACAGATTTTTAATTAGGTATAATTAGGTATGGAGCCTACTGCCACGGGCATGTTTTAAGTGAAATGTTATTTGGGCACTGGGGTCCACATGTTATTGACTGCTTAGTTAAACAGATTTGTTAAACAATGTGAATTAGCAGGGGGTGGCCCATAGGTCATTGTCACAGGGGGTTGATTAGCACAGTAATTAAGCGCTAATCATAGATCCACGTCAACACGGTAACGACGGTGAGGCAGAGCGCACCGGCGACGACCGAGCACTCTCCTCCGGCAAACTTTCTAGCGAGTGGTCGGCAGGGATCGAACAAGGGCCTCGTTGCGCACCAACTGGAACTACTAGCAGGTGCTGGGCCGGTCAAAATCGACCACCACATCGGCGTCGAGCGGCGGCAGAGGCACGACCTCGTTGGCAGGGCGTCTACGGGGCACGGGGAAGAGAGGGGAGAGGCCAGGTTGAGCCGGATGCTCACATCGTTGCAGAGGAGGGCTCGAGGAGGCCGGAGGAACCCTGCTGGCAAGGTCCGGCGACCGGATGGGCCAACAGGCGTGTGGCAGCGCAGAGGGCTTGGGGTGGCGCGGCTCGGTGTCGACGGCCTGAGAACGGGGCGAGGAGGAAGCCGTGGCACGTGGGGCCGTGGCAAGCTTCGGCGGGGGTGGTGATGACGGCGGTGGTCGGTGGTGTTGCAGGTGCGGCGTGGGGACGACGAATAAGCTGCGGGGAGGAGGCGGCAGTCCTCGAGCGCATGCGTGCTTGCTGAGGCCGCAGGGAGCAGCGGCGGACGCGGGAAGGGCCGGTGAAGGAGACGCGGGGACAGCGTGCGGCGATGACTGGGTGAGGCGATGCGACGAGGACGAGCGGCATCGGGGTGCCGGGGTCGGGGGCGGCGAGCGTTGCGTGCTGCCGATCCAGATCCAGGGGATCGGGGGAAGTGGGGGTGTGGTGGTGGATTAGGGTTTGGTCGGGTGGGGGATAAGGCGGACCGGGGTGGGCCGGCCTGGCAGCCCGTCGGCCTGCTGGGCCAAGGCCCAGATAGGGGGGGTTGTTCCTTCTATTTTTTTGTTCTAGTCTTTCCCTTTTTCTTATTTTCTTTTCTTTTCTGTTTTAATTTTATATTTCAAATAGCTTCGTTTCATAAAATACATTAGTTGTACCTAAATTAGTATTAACAAATATGCCACCACCACAATTAGCTTGGCACCTAAAATAAAATAGTTTGTAAGTGTTTAATATTTTAAAAGCTTTTAAATAATTGGTTTTGTTACTATTTTGCTCATTTCAGAAATTTAAACACTTTATAAAAGTGGGGTTTCTCCACCAACATTTAGTAAGGACTATTTGCAACAAACCAAACATTTTAGTTCCAATATTTGAGAACTTTTATTGTTTGCCATATTTTGAATTTTGAATTTGAATCGGTTTCTGAACTAACACGATTATCAACAATAACGGAGGTGACGTGGCATCATTAGCAGGGAATTACTGTAGCTTGATTATCCGGGCGTCACAATTCTCCTGCACTACAAGAAATCTCGTCCCGAGATTTAAGACGGGGAGTAAGGGGGAAGGGATTTGGTTACAAAATTCTAACGAGTCTTCTCGGTGTTGGTTGCTCTTCCTGAAGTAGTTGATCCTCTTCGTTGATGTCTTTATTTCTCTGCTTCAGGTCATGATGATGAAGTCGGCATCCTTTCTTCGGGAACTCCATCGTACTTACGCAAAATGATAAGGGGTAACTCGAAAGAACGGAACTCTGCACGGTTGCTTATCCGGTAGATAACATTAGGGAAGGTGGTGAAAAGTAACTCTCGAATTGAAACTTAAGAAATTACCGAGAGCAAAGTAAGAAGGTGCAAAGTAGAAGTTTCAAGCTCATAGGCTATCGTTCGTTGCCTGATACGAAATGTGAAAGGGGTTCAGAGCAATGGGAATAAGTATTGTGTCTGATACCAGAATAGATCACTAGGCAGGTGGCCCATGAACAACTTTCGAAGTCAAGCTCTATGAATAACTTTGGCAATAGGGTGTACAGTAGAGTCAGGTTTCGATCTTGTGGAACTCTGGGTTATGGGCCCACCTTGTGGTTTAAAGTAGAAAGGGGGCTGACATCTTGCACGTTGCGATAGCAAGGCCTGTCAGAGGGTAGCCGGTCAGTTATGTCGGCAACAACATCGATACCAAGGGTGAGGGACGAAGAGAACCATTTTCCTGCTCGTTGAACGAGGGTGGACCAATAGGCAAAGTTCTCGTCCGCCGGTGGTTACCGGAATGCTATCGACAAATGCAACAGGGTCTTACTGACATGGTTGTACACGAAGGTGTTTACATAAGCAGAAGAACATTACTGCTTAGATCATATGGATCACAAGGAAGGTTAACAAATTAATGGAAAGGAAAATGTGTTTAAACACATATTTCAGGGTATATCCTTCCCAAGGACAAGCAGAGCATGATATCCATGACAGGATATAATGTAGAAAACCCTTTAGGTAAGGGGAAAGAAATTTCATGACATTACCCATGCAACGGTGTTTGGATAATTGAGTAAGAAACATTTAGCATTGGGCTTCAAATGTTCTTGTTGAAAATCGGAGTACCATAGACATGCTTCGAGATAGCATTGACATGGTCATCAGGTGAAGATCAAACTTTAGAAACACAAAGGATTCATCGGAAACAACTTATAGGATAAGTCTTACAATTTCCTCATGGAAGAATGGATAGCCTTGCTGAAAAGGATTCTATAACAATAGGGCCTCGGGCCAGGTGTGCTAGGCATGAGATCACCTTACCGGGTCATATAAAGACCAATGTTATAACTCTTGGAAATATGTCCCAACCATCATATTTGACAGAGATTCAGATCTGATTGGTGTCAAAATCCTCAGACTCGGGATGCCTGAGAAGAAAGGTACAACACAAATTGACGAGATGACATTGTAAAATTCTCAGGAAATGAACTATGGAAGCGAGTACCAAAACAAGAGTTCATCAGTAAATAAACGAGAGGATGAGGAGGTGGCTGATGGACTCAGCGACAATTCCTCAAGATTACCAACAAGATGGATTCCACAATTATGTGAACAAGGAGATAACATTTGTCCGATCAAATGATATAATGAGGTATGCTCGAGGAAAACATACACAGTTAAACATTGGTTGAAAGGTGCACCCAAAATATGGGCTTAGGTAGCATGATCAATGTTAGAATGGTGATTCGATAACCAAAAAAAACTTAGAATGAAGCTATCAACCATTCACTTCAAAGCAATATAGTTGCTAGAAGTTTTGAATTCGCGCATCTTAGTTCAATTTTCGGTATTCCGGTTAGAAACAACACGGGGACCAATAATGAACGAAGATGGCGAGAAGTATCACTTGTATTAAGAATTCTTATTAGGTGATGAAATTCTCGCTACATTCTTGACATAAGAGATGGCAATAATACTCAAAGGTAAAGAAGAACAAATGTTGGATAGCAAGGAACTCAAGGTATAGCACAAAACACGAACAAGTTTATGTTGAGCGGAAGGCAATAAAATGGTCGATGGTAACACAAATCATCGAGGGTGAAAGGATCGATACGGTTGTCTAGAGGGGGGTGAATAGGGAACTAACATTTTTTAAGCTTTTCTTTACCAAATTAAACTTTGCAACAAAATAGGTTGTCTAGATGTGCAACTAAGTGAGCAACCTATATGATGCAATAACAACTAGCACATAAGCAAGCAATGGATGTAACATAAGTAGGCTTGCAAAAGTAAAGGCACGAAATAACCAAGAGTGGAGCCGGTGGAGACGAGGATGTGTTACCGAAGTTCCTTCCTTTTAAGGGGAAGTACGTCTCCGTTAGAGCGGTGTGGAGGAACAATGCTCCCCAAGAAGCCACTAGGGCCACCGTATTCTCCTCACGCCCTCACACAATGCGAGATGCCGTGATTCCACTATTGGTGCCCTTGAAGGCGGTGACCGAACCTTTACAAACAAGGTTGGGGCAATCTCCACAACAATTGGAGGCTCCCAACAACACCACGAAGCTTCACCACAATGGAGTATGGCTTCGAGGTGACCTCAACCGTCTAGGGTGCTCAAACACCCAAGAGTAACAAGATCCGCTAGGGATAAGTGGGGGGAATCAAATATCCTGTGGTGGAAGTGTAGATCGGGCCCTTGTCACCCAATCCCGAGCAAATCAACAAGTTTGATTGGCTAGGGAGAGAGATCGGGCAAAAGTGGAGCTTGGAGCAACAATGGAGCTTAGAGGTGGAAGAGGTAGTCAACTAGAGGTAGAAGACACCCCTTATATAGTCGTGGGAAAAATCCAACCGTTATCCACATGTTCAGCCCGCGACACGCGGTACTACCGCTCCAGGGGCGTGGTACTACCGCGAGGCCACGCGGTACTACCGTGGCAGATCATGGTACTTCCGCGACTGCAGCAGAGGCCGGGACTTACCTGACTAGGGGGAAGTACTACTGCTTGCGCGGTACGACCGCTCCCCCTTGCGATACTACCGCAAGGCAGGAAAGTCATCGCCTGGGAAGGGCGCGGATGAAATAAATTACATCCGTGCCTACTTCCGCTGAACATGAGGTGGTACAAAAATCCGACGCGGTACTACCGCTCGCGAGGCGCCGTACTACCGTGCGGGCGCGGATGTAAAAAATTACATCCACGCCTACTACCGCGACGCTGCGGTACTAGGTAGGAGGGCCACGGTACTACGACTCCTGGGGAGCGGTACTACCGTGGGCCCCCGCGGTACTACCGCGCTGGACGAGCGGTACTACCATGGGTGGCGCGGATGTAAAAAATTACATCCGCCCCTACTACCGTACCGGAGCGGCACTAGGCCTGGGAGCCATGGTACTACGGCTCCAGAGGAGCTGTACTACCGTGACCCACAGTGGTACTACCGCTGGTACTTGCGGTACTACCGCAAGTACAGCAGTAGTCGTCAGATTTCAGCACAACCAAGATAACGAAGAGAAGCTCCAAAGTGCACGGGAAGGTAGGACAAGTGTACGTGTTGATTCCACCCAAACCTTTCCGACGCGGACCCCCTCTTAATAGTACGGCTCTCCTACGACTCAAATCCACCAAAGAGAAACGTAGAACAACGCCGACTTCAATAGTCTCCGAGGGGCACCGAATCGTCTCGTGCCTAGTGATGAAGTATCTGAGAAACTCAAGGCACACGATTAGTCCGCAAAAGCATTGTCATCAATCACCAAAACACCTAAGGGATAAATATGCCCTTACAATCTCCCCCTTTTTGGTGGATTGATGACAACACGGGATTTGCACAAAGATAAGATAATTTAGAGCAAGGGCAAACCCCACCTCTCTAAAATATAGACGGGCTCCCCCTAGATGTGTGCACTCTAGATGAATGCTTTGGACTGCATAGCACACATACTAGGATCGACACTCCCCCTATATTTTAGAGACCAAGGCACGATAAATAACATAGCATAGCATAAAGATAGCACAATATAACACAAGCTCGCTAGGATAGATAGAGTGCATATGTCTTACACCAAACGAAGTAAAGCAAACGAGGTTCAAACGAGAAAGCAGCAAATAGTTCAACCGAGAAAGCAGCAAACACACGACATACTCGCAAATCCCTATTCTCTCTCCCCCTTTGGCATCGAGACGCCAAAAAGGCAAAGAGGACACCTACACACAAGAGGTGGCTCAAGCAGGGAACTCGTCCCAACCCTCTCCGTCGGTCTCCTCGGCAGCAGGGATGGTCTCCTCGACATCCTCCTCAGAATCAGTCCACCTGTAGCCTTGCTTCTCCATCCACTCGGCCTCTGGAGTGATGCGCTCCTCAGACCCGCCAGACACTTCCTCACCATAGAGCTGCATGATCTTGTTGTCCCGGCGACGACTCTCCTTGGACGCCACGGGAGTCCTGTACTGCCCCTTGGCTTGCATGCAGAAGAGAGTCTTCATATTGTCCTTCAGCTTCTTGGCCCATGATGGCATAGTGGCACTCTGAGAAGGTCTAGCAGCACGGCCTCAGCAACATCCTCGGCGCCAGCATCCTCCTCATCAACAGCAGCCCTAGCAGCAGTCGCCTCGGCACGAGTAGTGGTGTTGGCCCAGTTGGATTTGATACGCTGACAGATGGGCTCATGGCGAATCCAGTCAGGAGCAAGGAACTCCTCATCAGGGAACATCTTCTCCCAAGTCTTCGAGATCAGCAGAAACAGATAGGGCCCATAGATAGGCACCTTGCCGTTGAACACTGCAAACCGAAGCTCACACCACATGATGTGTGAGACATCAAGTGGCTGAGACTGAGACGAGCGAGCCTCCTCGCAAATAAGCATCATGTCCACCATATAGGCATGAACCTTGTCTTTGTCACCGATGCGAGGGAACAAGGAGTTGCGGAAGATGCGATACATGATATCCAGAAAGGAGTTGAGCACCAATGTTTTCTTGCCATTGGCGAGCGCCTTCTCAACCATGAACGGAGCAAGCTTGTCCTTGTTGGCAGACTCAGCATTGCCATGGGGGCGAACACCACTGGAGTGTTGAGCCCATCATCAGGAACCTGGAGAAGATCCATGAACTCCTTCCAGGTAGCAGACAGTTGACGGCCATTGGTCATCCAGGTCATCCTCCGTTCCTCATTGGAGTGAAAGTAAACCGAGGCAAAGAACTGACAGATAAGCTCAGGGTCATAGTCAAGGTGGAAGGATATCACATGTTCAATGCCAAACTGCTCCACCAAGTCCAGAGCCTCTCCAAAGTAGTCACGGAACTTGTCCTTCCTCATGTGATGCATATCAATCCACTTCACCTCCACGTAGGTATTCTGCTTGTTCTTGATGACATCCAGATAGATGTTGGTCTGTTGCTTGTTCCAGAACAGGTCACAGCCTCTGACAGTGGAACACGGGTGCACATAAGGGTGAAGCTGCCTGAGACGGACATACTCAGTTGGGGCTATCTCATCCATGCCCTTAGCGGTCTCCTTGTGCTTGCTAGCTGAGGTCTTGACATTGCGCTTGGAGGCAGACGAGCCCTCTGGTACTTCACCTGGGTTGCGCAGACGCTTGGAGCCAGTGTCACGACTGGGATTGGACCGGCGAGAGCCACCACCTGAGACACACACGCAAAACACCAAAGACGCGAAGAAGATCAATGCAAAGGCCACGATAAAGCACAAGAAACACATAGAAGGCATACGAGAAAGTTGGCATGTAATAGATGTGAGCCACGGTAGAACTGCCACTGCCTGCGGTACTAAAATATTAGTACCGCTCCAAACGCGGTAGTACCGTGCGAGGTCACGGTAGTACCGTGGTTGGAGCGGAAGTAAAATTTTAGTACCGCACAGAGCGCGGTAGTACCGCTCCCGAAGGGCGGTAGTACCGCGCCAGACGGGCGGTAGTACCGCGTCGCGTCAGATCCAACCAGCGGTTTGAATCTAAAAAGAACCGCGAAACAACGGCGGTGCTACAGTGATCAAATCTAGCGCAAGACAACAATACAAGTATAAATCCTACGCAATACCACGCTCCTTCATCCTACTCAAGAATCTCAACAATACAATTAAGCCTATGAATCTCAAGAACACACAAGCCTCCCCCAAAACCTAGAAACACCAAACCCAATCAACAAGGAGAGGGAGTTGGGGAGAAACCTTGGTCCATAGCAAGAGCACGTGGTGGGGAATGATCCCACCGGACGGAATCATGGGAGGGCAGCCGGTGGAGGAGATCCGGCGACAAACGCCGGCTCTGTTCTTGAGCGAGGGAGAGAAAGAGGCGATGTGGGGGAAGAACTGCGAATGGGTATGGGGAGTTAGAACTCCCCCTGCCCGTCCTTATCCCCACGTGCCCAAACCGGCGTGGTAGTACCGCGTATCATCGCGGTAGTACCGCTCGGGCGGAAGTACCGCACCGAGGCGGTAGTACCGCTCAACCAGGCGGTAGTAAAAAATTACTGCCACGTGGTGACGGTAGTACCGTGCTCCCGCGAGCGGTAGTACCGTGGCAGGCTGCGGTAGTACCGTAGCTGGCCGCGGTAGTACTGTGAACTCAAGTCACCGCAAGTTTCAACATGAGAAGAAAGCCTTTGCACGGAAACTTTTCACACACAAGAAACCACAAGAACACGCACAAACCAGAGGCAGAGAGACAACAAGAAACCACCAAGCGACAAAGCCTCTCGAGGAGAGAGGGCGGTGGCCGAAGCCACCTATGTTTGAGTTGGATGGTATGGCACCGCGAAGAATTATCCTTGGGCCCATGACCAAAACTCGTCTTTGAAGCACAAGTACCATAAAAAATGGCTAATGTGAAAGAGGTGATCGATTTATGCATAATGGGGGGAGGGAGAGTTCATTGAGAGAACAACACTCCCCCTATGTCCATGCCTACACCTAAACTAGACAACAAGTTGAGTGTGGTGGGGGGTGCACGGGTTCAAGTCACATTGCTCAAATCAATGATATTTAGCTCATGCCTTAACTCGCGAAATCTTGCTTCATCCGAGGGCTTCGTGAAAATATCTGCAAGGTTATCATGAGTGTTGACATACTTGAGCTCGATCTCCCCTCGCCTAATGTGATCCCGGATGAAGTGATACCGAATCTCAATGTGCTTTGTCTTGATGTGTTGTACCGGGTTGAGAGAAATCTTGATGGCACGTTCATTATCACACCAAAGAGGCACTTTGTCACAAATGACACCGTACTCCTTTAAAGTTTGCCTCGTCCATAGGAGTTGAGCACAGCAACTACCGGCCGCCACATACTCCACTTCGGTGGACAAGAGAGACACACAACTTTGCTTCTTGGAAGACCAACTTACCAAAGAGCAACCAAGAAATTGGCACCCTCCGGAAGTGGACTTCCTATCCACTTTGTCTCCCTCCCAATCGGAATCTGTGAAACCTTCAAGCTTGAAGTTTGCTCCTCTTGTATGACGCCCGGGTAATTAAGCTACAGTAACCCTCTACTAAGGATGCCACGTCACCTCGGTTACTATTGATAAACTCGAGTTAGTTCAAAAACGATTCAAATTCAAATTTAAAATATAGGCAAATAGTAAAAGTTTTCAAGCATTAAAACTAAATTGTTCATCATGTGGCAAATAATCCCTGACTAATTGAGGTGAAGAAACCACATTCTTATAGAAAGTTTATAGGCATTTGAATAATTAAAATAGTAGGTAAAACAATGAAATAAATGTCTTTTGCATTTTATAAAATAATAAACTTTTTATTTAGTTGCCCCTAAGTTAATAGGACAATAGTATAATTATTAACACTAAATTAGTGACTGCTTTTATAATTTATAAAACTAATACAAATGAGAAATTAAAAGAAAACAGAAAAGAAAAAGAAATAAAAGAAAAGAAAATACAAAAGCAAAAGACAAAACAAAACAAAAGTAAAACAACAGAACCCCCCCCCCCCCCCCGCTGGGTCGTGGCCTAGCTGGCCTCCAGGCCGCCCGACCGGCCCACCTGGCCCAACCGGCCGCGCCCCACCCCCACTCCCTTATCCTCACACCCACTCCCCTAGCCCGCTCCCCACTCGCCCCACGTCTCCCTCTCGTTCCCCTCCCCACTCTCTCGTTGGATCTGGATCGGGAGGGCCCGATCCCGTCCCCGACGCCGCCGCCCGGATCGAACCCTATCGACACCGCCGCCCAGAGCTTCCCCACCGGACTGCGTCCTCCTCCTCACCGGCCTGCTACCCCTCCGCCGCGATGTCCTCGACCGCCTCCCCGAGCCCCGCTGCCTTGAACCTACGCCCCCGGTGAGGCCCCGGGCCTTCCCCTCTCCTCCTCCTTCCCCTGTCCCCGTGTGCGACGCGCCCGCGCACAGTTGCGGTGCCCTTGGCCACCGTTGTGTCGCTGCTCTCCTGCTGCAACTGCCGACCCGGCCCCCCTCGTCGCATCGGTCACGCCCGGCCGTTTCTACCCGCGACCACCGCGCCTCCACGTCCCGCACTGGCGCCGTCTACGCATCCGGCAACACCCGCGCGCAACCACGGGCGCCCAGCCACCCGCCTGTGCTTCCCCGGCTCTGCACGCGCCCGCAGTCGCCTGCACGCGCGCCACCGAACCTCCCCGTCGCTCGCAGCTTCCCCCGCGGTGCCTTTCGGGCCCGTCCTGCTTGGCCTCCGCCCCCTGTTCACCGCACCTGCGGCCAGCCACCTCCGCCGCTGCTCGCCGACTCGCCTCGCGGTGGTCCGGCCGCACCCTCCACGGCCCCGGAGTCCTCCTCCGACGATCGCCCGCTTCGCCACGGCACCGCCCCGTCGTGGCCTCGTCGGCGCCGCACCGGCGCCCATCCGCGCACGCTAGGCGTCGCCCGGTTCGAGCTGATGGGCAGCCTCGTCCGCGCCCATTAGCCCGCCCCGTTAAGCCCCCTGGGGCCTTTGACAAAGGGGCCCCCACCCCTGGAACTAATAAAATAATAATAATAATAATAGAACTGAATTAATTAAATAATTAATTACTTAATTAATTAACTTAATTAATCTTATTTAGAATGGCCTAATCATTTAGTTAGAATAACTAAATCTGATTAGTTAGTCTTAGCCTATGACATGCAGGACCCACACGTCAGTTTGACCAAGTCAACTGACTGTTGACTACTGACGTCATGCTGACATCATGATGATGATGTCAGCATACACTATTCTGGATAATATTGATTTAAAATAATTAAATAAATTATAAAAATGATTATATCTTTTAAAATTAATATAAAATAAACCGTACCTCGGATGGAAATACTTTCTACATGAAAGTTGCTCAGAACGACGAGGCGAATCCGGATACGCAACCTGTTCATTCGCCACACATCCGTAACCTATCGAACTCACAACTTTCCCCCTCCGGTTCCTCTATCCGAAAACGCGAAACACCGGGAATACTTTCCCGGATGTTTCCCCCCTTCACCGGTACCACCTCCTACTACGTTAGGTCACCTTTAGCACCGCGTATTGCCATGCTACACTTTGTGATACTTTGATTGCTCTGTTATTTATTGTGTTCCCCCTCCGTTACTTCTTTCCAGTATTGACGACCCCTCCTTGCCAGAGCAACCGGGCAAGCCCCCCCCCCTTGATCACCAGATATCACCTATTCTTATCTATACTGCTTGCATTAGAGTAGTGTAGCCTGTTACTGTTCGGATACTCCTATTCTGTTGCATAGCCTGTCATTGTTGCTACAGTCATTGATACCTTACCCGCAATCCTAAATGCTTAGTATAGGATGCTAGTTTATCATCATTGGCCCTACATTCTTGTCAGTCTGCCTTGCTATACTATTGGGCCGTAATCACTTGGGAGGTGATCACGGGTATATACTATACATATATACATACTTCAGATGGTGACTAAAGTCGGGTCCGCTCGAAGAGTACCCGTGAGTGATTCACGGATTGGGGGCTGAAAGGACCTTTGTCCCGACGGCCCTCTGTGTGGATCTTTGTGGCGGAGCGACAGGGCAGGTTGAGACCACCTAGGCAAGAGGTGGGCCTGGCCCTGGTCGGTGTCCGCGGTTGCTTCATAATAACACGCTTAACGAGATCTTGGTATTTGATCTGAGTCTGGCCATTTGGTCTATACACACTAACCATCTACGCGGGAGTAGTTATGGGTATCCCGGCGTCGTGGTATCAGCCGAGGCCTTCGTGACGTCAGCGACTGAGTGGCGCGCGCCAGATTGGACTGGAACGCCACTAGGCTAGGTCTGCTTCCGGCCGCGTTCGCAACGTGCAGGTGTGCAAAGGGCGATGGGCCCAGACCCCTGCGCCATAGGAGTTAGACCGGCGTGCTGACCTCTCTATTGTGCCTAGGTGGGGCTGCGACGTGTTGATCTTCCGAGGCCGGGCATGACCCAGGAAAGTGTGTTCGGCCAAATGGGATCGAGCGTGTTGGGTTATGTGGTGCACCCCTGCAGGGAAGTTTATCTATTCGAATAGCCGTGTCCCTCGGTAAAAGGACGACCCGGAGTTGTACCTTGACCTTATGACAACTAGAACCGGATACTTAATAAAACACACCCTTCCAAGTGCCAGATACAACCCGGTGATCGCTCTCTAACAGGGCGACGAGGAGAGGATTGCCGGGTAGGATTATGCTATGCGATGCTACTTGGAGGACTTCAATCTACTCTCTTCCACATGCTGCAAGACGGAGGCTGCCAGAAGCGTAGTCTTCGACAAGATTAGCTATCCCCCACTTATTCTGGCATTCTGCAGTTCAGTCCACTGATATGGCCCTTTACACATATACCCATGCATATGTAGTGTAGCTCCTTGCTTGCGAGTACTTTGGATGAGTACTCACGGTTGCTTTCTCCCCCCTTTTCCCCCCTTTCCTTTCTTTCTAGTTGTCGCAACCAGATGCTGGAGCCCAGGAGCCAGACGCCACCGTCGACGACGACTACTACACTGGAGGTGCCTACTACTATGTGCAGGCCACTGACGACGACCAGGAGTAGTTTAGGAGGATCCCAGGCAGGAGGCCTGCGCCTCTTTTGATCTGTATCCCAGTTTGTGCTAGCCTTCTTAACGCAAACTTGTTTAACTTATGTCCGTACTCAGATATAGTTGCTTCCACTGACTCGTCTATGATCGAGCACTTGTATTCGAGCCCTCGAGGCCCCTGGCTTGTATTATGATGCTTGTATGACTTATTTATGTTTTTAGAGTTGTGTTGTGATATCTTCCCAAGAGTCCCTGATCTTGGTCGTACACGTTTGCGTGCATGATTAGTGTACGATTGAATCGGGGGCGTAACATCTTGGGTACCATAAGCCAAAGATTGGGGTATGAGCCAAATATCGAAAGATTCGCTTGAACGCCACATAGTGACTTTCCTTTGGTGCGGCTTGAAACCGTGCACACATCCCCACACTCAACATGATATCCGGTCTAGATGCACAAAGGTAAGGCAAGGAGCCAATCATGGAGCGATATACCTTTTGATCCACCGCTTTACCATTGGGATCGATGTCAAGTTGGCACTTGGTAGGCATTGGTGTAGTAGCTGGCTTGTCATCACTTAGCTTGAATCTTTTAAGCATGTCTTGAGTGTATTTGGCTTGGTTGATGAAGGTTCCTTCTCTTCTTTGTTTGATGTCAAAACCAAGGAAGAACTTCAACTCTCCCATCGAAGACATCTTGAACTTTGAGGTCATGAGAGCGGCAAATTCCTCATTGAAAGCTTTGTTAGGAGAACCAAAGATAATATCATCAACATATAGTTGGCATACAAACAACTCCCCTTTGACCTTCTTAGTAAAAAGAGTGGGATCGATTTGTCCTACTTCAAATCCACGATCTTGTAGCAACTCGGTAAGGTGGTCATACCATGCACGTGGGGCTTGTTTAAGGCCATAGAGTGCCTTATTGAGTTGATACACATGATCCGGGAAGTAGGGGTCCTCGAACCCGGGGGGTTGCTTGACATAGACCAACTCATTAATAGGACCATTAAGAAAAGCACTTTACACATCCATTTGTTGCAACTTAAAGTTCTGATGGGAAGCATAAGCAATCAACAAACGAATGGATTCAAGACGAGCAACGGGAGCAAAGGTTTCACCGTAGTCGATACCCTCGACTTGGGAGTAGCCTTGTGCTACCAATCTCGCCTTGTTGCGAATGATGTTCCCATGAGCATCTTGCTTGTTCTTGAAGATCCACTTGGTTCCAATGACGTTGTGGTTCCCCGATGGTCTTGGCACCAATCTCCACACCTTGTTGTACTCGAAGTTGTTGAGTTCTTCATGCATGGCATTGAGCCAATCTGAGTCTTCGAGCGCCTCATAGACCTTTTGGGGTTCAACACAAGAGACAAACGCGTGATGTTCACAATAGTTTGCTAATTGTCTACGAGTGCTTACCCCCTTTCTTAGGCTTCCAACCATGTTTTCCATGAGATGGCCTTGAGTGGTGAGCTTGGAAGCAATCTTCGCGGCACGAGGCTCTAATTCCTCCTCGGGTGTGGAAGGAGGAGGGTTAACTTGATCATCTTGAGCGCCGTCTTGAGCTTGTTCTTGATCTTGAGCTTGCTCATGATCTTGAACTTGCTCGAGGGGGAGAGCTTGACCTTGGGCATCATTTAGAGGTTCACCACCATCTTGAGGTTGATCTTGCCCTTGGTCTTGTTCATGAGGGTGAGGGCTGAGGGAGTCCTGGACTAGGGGGTGTCCGGATAGCCGAACTATCATCATCGGCCGGACTCCAAGACTATGAAGATACAAGATTGAAGACTTCGTCCCGTGTCCGGATGGGACTTTCCTTGGCGTGGAAGGCAAGCTTGGCGATACGGATATAGAGATCTCCTACCATTGTAACCGACTCTGTGTAACCCTAGCCCTCTCCGATGTCTATATAAACCGGAGGGTTTTAGTCCGTAGGACAGAACAACAATCATACCATAGGCTAGCTTCTAGGGTTTAGCCTCCTTGATCTCGTGGTAGATCCACTCTTGTACTACCCATATCATCAATATCAATCAAGCAGGAGTAGGGTTTTACCTCCATCGAGAGGGCCCGAACCTGGGTAAAAACATCATGTCCCTTGTCACCTGTTACCATCCGCCTAGACGCACAGCTCTTAAATTCCTGCATAATGTAACAATCCTTCCAAAGGTGGTTACCCGGCGCCTCCTTCGCCCCGTGCTTTGGACAAGGCTGATTCAACAAATAGTTTAAGCGATTCGGGTTAGGATTTGGAGCCCCACTACGATTTGCCGCTTTACCTCTGCGCCGCTGACCTTGTCCTGCGCATTAGTGTTAGCCACAAAGTCGATGCTGCCATCCGCTTTACGCTTGCCTCCATTTCCATGGCTCGCCGGTTTGTATTGATGCCCCTTGGAGTTGTTGTTCTTCTTTCCCTTCCCTGCTTCGTCATCGTCAGTCTCAGGATCCTTGGTACTGTCAGAATCAGCATACTTCACTAAAGTAGCCATGAGAGTTCCCATGTCATTACAGAACCGCTTCATACGCCCCAACTTCAACTTTAGAGGCTTAAACCGGCAGTTGCCCTCCAGTGTTAAGATTGCAGAGTCAGCATTGATCCTGTCAGACGAGTGCAAGACTTCCGAAACGCGGCGTACCCAATGGGTTGTTGACTCTCCGTCCTCCTGAACACAAGCCGCCAAGTCTACTATGGACTTAGGCTGCTTACACGTATCTTTGAAATTCTGGATAAACCGGGCCCGCAACTGGGCCCATGAACTGATAGAATTAGGCGGCAGGCTCTTCAACCAAGTACGGGCCATGCCTTCAATCATCATGGTGAAGTACTTTGCACACGCGGTCTCATCCACATCCAGCATCTACATGGCCATCTCATAACTCTCTACCCACGCTTCTGGAGATAAATCAGCGGTGTAATTCGGCACCTTGCGCGGACCCTTGAAGTCTTTGGGCAGGCGTACATTGCGTAAAGTGGGGACTAAACAGGGTACTCCCAAGCTAGATGCGACCCCTGGCCCGGCAGAGGTGGTAGGACGAACCGGTGTAAGCTGACCCGCCTCATTCTGTGCTGCTAACTCGGCCTCCTTTCGTGCCCAGGCCCGGTCCACTACATCCTGAGCATCGCGAACACCACCTGCCGGGCTATTGCCACGGGCCGCTTCACGGTTCCGTGCATTGCTTGATACGGCCGGTTCATCCATGCGCCTACTATAGCTCCGGCTTGGACGAGGTGTGGAATGAATCCGATCGCGGCTGTATGAATATGCCTCCTGCTGAATCAAAGCGGTCCAGAGAAGTTCCTTAACCCGGCGCGTCTCGATTGCTTGCGGAGAGTCTCCTTCGACCGGGATAGCTTCTAATCATGCAGCAGCTGTGACAAGATTGTCCATAGGATTAGAATAATGACTCGGAGGTGTCTGGACCGGCGGAGGAATCACAATGTTCTGTCGAGGAGGTTCCATCCAGCCGGGTTGGACCGTCGCTCCTGGCCCTGGTGCCTCGACCCGGTTTACCTCCAGGTGCCCCGGTGGATTACTGGTTCCAGCTCCCGGAGTATGAAAGAGATTTCGAGGGTCGAACCCTAACGGCAGGCGTGATCTATGCTTCCGCTTCAAGACCTCCTGTGATGCGTTCTGGTCGAGCATGAGCTTATAGGCCTGGGCGTCCAAAGCGGCCCGCTCTACGGCCATCCTGTCCTTCTCTGCTGCCAGGTCGGCTTCGGCCTGTACGATCTGCTCTCTCACCTTTGCAACCTCCGCAGCATGGGCCTCTTGATCCGCCGGATTGGCCTCTGCCATAAGTACCGGTAGTGCGTCAAACAGGTCAGACAGAACTTGAACCGGTGGGTGCACAAGGCCTCCTGCCCCTGCTGCCGCTGCCGCTGCTGATCCGGAGAGCATTGCTGCTGCGGTCGAAGAGTGATTCGCCGCCTGCGTGCCGGCCATGAATATTCCAACCCGGTTGATCTGATCTGGGGGGTCCGGAATACTGTCGCCATCGGAACAGCCCCTAATCTGGTCGTCTTGCAACTGGTACAATGATTTGGTCTCTCCGGTTGAGGACTCGTCGCCGGAATAGACGACGGTCTCGCTACCGTATTCTGACTCGTCCTCATGCTCTCCTCCGTGGATGACTCCCACGAAGGCACGCTTCACGGCTGGTTTAACCTGGGTAGATCTCGCACGCTGAGCCGTCTCGATGAGGTCGGTGCAGATGTCCGGCTCAGGCCCAGGCTAACCAATCTTGCCGATAAAAACGTGTATGCCACCAAAGGGGACCCGGTACCCGTACTCAATCGAGCCAGCTTCGGGACCCCATCCCGCGTCATCGATGTAGAGCTTGCCGCGACTACTCTTGGTCATCCGGCCCACAGCATAGCCTTCGAGTCCTTCAAACTTGCCCTCCAAGATCTTCAAACCGTTGTGCGATAGCCCCACGGTGGGCGCCAACTGTCGTGGATTTGTCACGGCAGATGTCCTTGTGAAAGGACTTAGTCGTGGAGCCATCGCTACGGGTTAACTTGAAGGGGTTAAAGCGGACACAAAGACACAAGGGTTTATACTAGTTCGGCCCCTTCGATGAAGGTAAAAGCCTACGTCTAGTTGTGATGGGATTGATGTGGTTTCGATGACTAGGGAGCAAACAAGCTTCGCCTAGGCCTCGAGTTGTTGTTGTCTGTCCTCGAACCGCCACCGGGTCGTCCCCTTATATACACGGGTGACACCCGTCGGTCCACAGAGTCCCACACCGGTTCATACTCGTATTCCGGTTGGTCTCTCTCTATTCCTAACTTACAATGCAAGTTTACATATCAAGCCGGTTTACGGCTACAGGTTCTAAACCAACTACAGGCCTTGGGCCTTCATCTGCTTAATCACCCTTAAACTACTAATGAAGCTAACCCGGCCCAGGTAGGCCGGTTCACGCCCAGTGCTAATATCCCCAACACATATCATCAATATCAATCAAGCAGGAGTAGGGTTTTACCTCCATCAAGAGGGCCCGAACCTGGGTAAAAACATCATGTCCCTTGTCACCTGTTACCATCCGCCTAGACGCACAGTTCGGGACCCCCTACCCGAGATCCACCGGTTTTGACACCGACATTGGTGCTTTCATTGAGAGTTCCTCTGTGTTGTCACCGATAGGCTCGATGGCTCCTTCGATCATCAACAACAACGACGCAGTCCAGGGTGAGACTTTTCTCCCCGGACAGATCTTCGTATTCGGCGGCTTTGCACTGCGGGCCAATTCGCTTGGCCATCTGGAGCAGATCGAAAGCTACGCCCCTGGCCGTCAGGTCAGATTTGGAAGTCTGAACTTCACGGCTGACATCTGCGGAGACTTGATCTTTGATGGATTCGAGCCACAGCCGAGCGCGCCGCACTGTCACGATAGGCATGATTTAGCTCTGCTGCCGGACAGTGCCCTGGAGGCTGCACACGAGTCCGCTCCGACCCTCAATTCGGAGACGGCTGCGCAGATCGAGGACGGGTGGCTAGACACCGCCTCGGGAGCTGCAACCTCTACGGCGATGGAGCCGAATACTGACCTTGTCCCTTGTGAAGCTCGTGACTCCGAGGTGCCGGACTCCTCGCCGGACTCCGAACCTCCCGCGCCCCCTCCAATCGAATCCGATTGGGCGCCGATCATGGAGTTCACCACCACGGACATCTTTCAGCACTCACCTTTCGGCGACATCCTGAATTCGCTAAACTATCTCTCGTTATCAGGAGAGCCCTGGCCGGACTGCGGTCAGGACGGTTGGGATGCGGACGACGAAGAAATTCAAAGCCCACCCACCACCCACTTAGTAGCCACTGTCGACGACCTAACCGACATGCTAGACCTCGACTCCGAAGACATCGACGGTATGGACAACGCCGGAGACGACCAAGAACCAGCGCCTACTGGGCACTGGAAAGACACCTCAACTCACAGCGTATACATGGTGGATATACCAAAAGGAAGCGATAACGAGGAACAACGGGACGCGGCGAAGGATAATTCCCCCGAAAAACAACCAAAACGGCGACGCAAGCGCCGCCCGAAGTCCCGCCTCGATAACAACAACACCCATACTGACCCAGCCGTAGAGCAGGGCGAACCAGTGGACGACGATCCCCGGCGAAAACAACAGTCCAGACGATCTCACGCCGGACACATCACCAGAGCATAAGAACCTTCACAAAAGGCTCGTTGCCACTGCAAGAAGTTTGAAGAAGCAGAAGCGGAAGCTCAAAACAGCGAAGACGTACTTAGAATGAGATGGAGCAAAGTACTCAAGACCGCAGATAAATACGGCGATAGTCACCAAGCAAAGAGCTACCCAAAGCGCAAGCTGTTGCCCGAATTTGACGAGGAGGCCGTAGAGACCCCACAGTCAAAAAAGCAAAGAGGCCGCCTGGCCATATAGACGACCAGATGACAGGCTAAGAGCGGCAAGCGGCGCCGCACACAAGCCGGCACATGATCCACATAAGGATCCTCGCAAAAAGGATGGCCCGGTCAGGTCCATCTATGGGCCAAAAAAGAAGGCTCCAGGAAGCAACACAACACGCCGAGTGTTCAAAGATAACGGCACACCTAAATACAGGGGCGCCGCACACCCACTATGTTTCACTGATGAGGTACTGGATCATGAATTTTCAGCGGGATTCAAACCCGTAAACATAGAGGATATGACGGAACAACAGACCCCGGAGTCTGGATTGAGGATTATATCCTACACATACATATGGCTAGAGGAGACGATCTCCACGCCATAAAATACCTACCCCTCAAGCTCAAAGGGCCAGCTCGGCATTGGCTGAAAAGCCTCCCAGAAAATACCATCGGAAGTTGGGAAGAGCTCGAGGATGCGTTTTGAGCAAATTTTCAATGAACTTATGTCCGCCCTCCGGATGCAGACGATTTAAGTCACATAACTCAACAGCCCGGAGAGTCAGCACGCAAATTATGGAACAGGTTCCTCACCAAAAATAACCAAATAGTCGACTATCCGGACTCCGAAGCCTTAGCAGCCTTTAAACATAATGTCCGAGACGAATGGCTCGCCAGACACCTCGGCCAGGAAAAACCAAGAACAATGGTCGCGCTAACAAGCCTCATGACCCGCTTCTACGCGGGGGAAGATAGCTGGCTGGCAAGATGCAGCACCAGCGACCCGAGTACATCCGAGGTTAGGGATGGAAATGGGAAATCACGACGCAGAAAAGATCAGCACTGGAATAAGGAAAATGGCCCAAATAGCACGACGGTCAATGCCGGGTTCAAAAGCTCTCGGCCGAATAACAAAACACTGCCTCTTAAGGACAATAGTGACGAGCTATCCAACCTAAACAAAATCTTGGATAGGATATGGCAAATCCACAATACCCCCGGGAAGCCTGCAAACCATACCCACAGAGATTGTTGGGTCTTCAAGCAGTCCGGCCGACTTAACGCCGAACACAAGGGGCTCGACACACCAAGTGAAGACGATGATGAACCCCACAAGCAGCACGCCGGAAAACAGAAGACTTTCCCACTAGAAGTCAAAACAGTGAACTCACTTCATGTGATAACAAGGAAAAATAGTGCGGCACCTACTAAAGCACGCGTCGCATGGTCCACCCCAGCGGAGTCCCGAAATTGGATGTCAAAACCAATTACTTTCGACCATCAGGATTACTCCAGAAGTATTCGAAACGCAGGAGGGACTGCTTTGATATTGGATCCCATAATCGACGGACTACAATTCACACAAGTCCTAATGGATGGCGGCAGTGATATAAACCTGCTATACCAGGACACCATCCGCAGAATGGGGATAGACCCTACAAAAATTCGCCATAGCAGCACTTCCTTCAAAGGAGTGACGCAAGGCCTTTATGCCAATTGTACAGGCTCTATACTACTAGAGGTTGTGTTCGGTTCATCCGACAACTTCCGTCGCGAAAAGCTAATCTTCCATATCGCCCCATTCAAAAGTAGCCATCAAGCACTACTGGGACGTGAAGCTTTCGCCCGCTTTAAAGCAATACTGCATTACGCGTCTCTTACACTTAAAATGCCCGGTCCACGTGGCATAATCTCATTAAAGGGTAACTCCGAGTGTTCCTCGGCCACGGAAAACGTGAGAATGCCCTGACAGCCACACACTAATCCGGCCCTGCTGATCAAAACCCCTAAAAACAGGTCATTCAGACCTCAGACACGGTTAGGCGAGTCTGGTATAAATAAACAAGGGGCTTCCCAGCCGCATACCTCTTTACAAGGGCCTGCACGTATGAACGATGAGAGCCAATAAAGCTCAATTTTTTGCACGATATTTTTTCCAAACTAAGTTCTTCTCTTCTACAGATGAACCACGTGCTACACCCGTCCAGGATACAGCACAACAGAGACACAGGCGCAGACGTGCAGCAGGGACCCGTTGCAAGGATTCTTTTCAGATTAAGACCCTGCGTAAACCTTTCTTACTGTCTCTTGTTGATACACATCCCCTGGTTTTCTACCATAACCAAGGAGGAGGCTGGCGTTTTGGCATTGGCCACGTCAGAGGTTCTCGCCCGTACCTGGACACTAGGGGCTTAGGGCATTGTTCTGCCCGTTATCATAAAGACCGAATACCTTAGGGAGTGTTCGGCGTCTCGAGTTAGGCCTTATATGCATCAGCTCCGAATCATGTCTTTAGTCAAATGTTGGGTTTGCCCGGATCCTATGTTTTGCTGCCTTAAGTTCCGCTCCATCGGCTAACGCGGCACCAGGAGAACTACTGCGATTGTGCCCCGGTTCAGCCGGGCGAGCACCTCAGTAGAGAAAGCCAAAAACTGACTGTCATGATATAGAGAGAGACTGGTCAACCACTCGATCGACTACTGGAATGTTTAGAATTCCTCCACTTTGACGAAGGACCGCTTCCTGGTCAGGCACACATGCGCCCCGAGTTCGGAGAGCGCGGCGCCTCTAGAGGCTATATAGTAGCCCCACCATCGAGCTCCTATTGCTAAGTGAAAGTGATAAAGCATTATAGTCCGGTTGCCTAGTTTGCTATGCTATCACCTCCTTCAAAGGACCAAGATGTTGGATTAAGTGTGAAAATGCGCTTTTTGCAAACACCCCCGCACCATGTGCGTGGGGGCTGAAGCCAAAGACTGCCATCTTTCAGGTTATACATAAATATACATTAACGGCCGCACAGGAGATATTTCAATACTTGAACGCACAAGTATAAAAAGCCGTTACATTATAAATATGGTTTCACAAATCATACATGTCATTTGAACATAACATTTTTCGAGCACTGCGACTCTATTAAACGAGTGCCCTGCAGGACTTCCTCAAAATAGTGCTCGGCGGGTAATCGGCTTTTGTCCGAACCCCGGGATGCAACATCGGTGGCATCCATCTCCGCCCAGTATGTCTTAACACGGGCCAGAGCCATCCGTGCACCCTCTATGCATGCCGACCGCTTCATCGCCTTGATATGCGGCACCGCCCCAAGGAATTGCTGCAATAAGCCAAAATAACTCTTCGGCTTGGGCCTTTCCGGACACAAATGAGCCACCACATCCGTCATGGCCAATCTGGACAATCTATTCAGCTCAGCCCACTCAGCCAACCGATCGGTCAACGGAAGTGGACGCTCCGGACTATGGAATTGAGACCAAAAAAGCTCTTCCATTTCGTGATCCTTATGGCTTCAGAAGTGCACGACTGCGTCCGCCGCACTCGCCGCCAAATTCAAATAAGGATCCTCCGCACCCCACAACTGGCCCAACTGAGCATACTTCGGATCCATGAACTTCCTACGCAGTAGAAAGGGCTTTCCAGCCGCAATGTCTCCGGCCTGACGCAGTTCCTCCTTTATAGCCCGCATTGCAGAACAAGCATCCTTGGCTTCGCGGTGGCCTTCTTTAGGTCCTCTTGCTCTGCTTGGCGTTCTCTTTCAAGAACCTCATAACGGTCGGTAGCATCTTTTAGTTTCACGGCCATTCCGGCCATCTCCTCCCTGCTTCGGCAGTGAACAACCTTTTCGGCTTTTAGCTCCTCCGCTGCCTTCGAGGCAGCCGCATCACTTTTTCTGGCTCGCTCCTTGGCTCGAGCAAGCTCTGCCCGAAGGTTTTCTACAGCAGCGGCACCATCTGCATCAAGCATACATGTTGTAAGGAGTGGGCATCAGCTCCCTTACCAGGTGACCGCGGAGAAACCACCTACCTTGTGACTCGTCAAGTCGTTTATTGACCAGCGCGATGTCCGCATCCGCAACGTCGAGTTGCCGCTTCAGCTCGGCAACTCTATCAGTCCGGCTGGCCACTGAACGTTCCGCCACCTGCATAGGAAAGGCGATATTTTATAACTGAGATGATGATCCTCGGCAAGCTGTCGCTTTCGACAACATACCGAGTCTCAGGGGCTACTATCTATACAGGGCGCACTCTATGTGCAAAACTGTCAAAAGTTATGTCATTTTTTGTGTACCTCAAACCCCGTCAGTAAACTTCCGACGACCTCATGCAACCCGCTCTCGACGGATGAGATCCTTTCAATCACCATACTCATTAATGTGCGGTGATCTTCTGAGATAGACGCCCTCTCGAGCAGATCCTGCAGCCCCACCGGCCGTACTCCAGTGGGTGCCGACATCTCAGGGTCGTCCGCCCCGCCCCGGCCCCGCTGGACTCGGGGAGACCCTCCGTGACGACACCTCAGGGTCGTCCGCCCCGCCTGACAGGGCGGCAGATGGAGGCATTTCGCTCTACATCATCTCCGGACGAAGGTCCCCTGAGGATGAGCTCTGCTGAGAAGGGCTGAGATCCGAACTACAAGGTAAAAACTTCGGTTATCCTTAGAAATAAAATAGGGATGTCCCTTATTACAAAACTCCCCTTTTTCTACTTATGGCTCGCTGGAGGGCTGATTCCTTTGGGGAGACTGTGCGGCCGGGACTCCTCCCGGCACAGGACCTTCCAGTGCAGATTTCCTTCCCCGCTTTAAGGCCTTGGCCTCCGGGTCTTCGGAAGCAGTCCTCTTCTCACCCTGGAGGGAGGGATTCTTGATTCCCCCCTTGCTGAGAGCCTCCTTAGCAGAGGTGGTAGTTTCCCTGTTCCCCCCCTTCGCCCTCCTCCGAAGGCGCTACCTCCAACATTTTGATTAACACGGGATCCCGCGTGGTCTCAGGGAGGGGGGCCGGACACCGTATCAGTTTTTCTTGCGCTATCCACTCCTGTCCAAGGGATAGCTGGATAAAAGGCAAATCCATGATAAATAAATGGATGATATGCCCGGACACAGGGCTACTTACTTGAGTATCCGGGCGATTGCAGCTTAAGCCAGCGTCCTCGGTCAATTCTGGACACATCTCTTGTGATCCGAAGAACAGTTTGTACATCTCCATGGGTGTCGTACCCATGAAGTGTTGGAGAGTTCGTGGTCCCTTCGGATTGAATTCCCACAGGCGGAGGGGGCGACGTTTGCAGGGCAGAAGACGCCGAATCAGCATAACCTGCGTCACTATGACCAGATTGATCTCCCTCTCTTGGAGGTCTCGAATCCGGCCCAGCAATAGGGGTACATCCTTGGACGGCCCCCAGTCAAGCCCTTTGTTGACCCATGACATCAGCCGTTGTGGAGGGCCCGAGCGAAAGGCGGGCGGCGGCCTCTGCCTGCTGCCCCTAGGAGCGGTGATGTAGAACCACTCCTGTTGCCACAAGCCGAGCTCCTCCTGAAAAGAGCCCTCGGGCCATGGAGCATCGGCCCTCTTGCTTATAACTGCCCCGCCGCAATCTGCCTGACGCCCCTCCATCATCTTCGGCTCCACGTTGAAGGTTTTGAGCCACAAACCGAAGTGAGGGGTAGTGCGGAGAAAGGCTTCGCAGACGACAATAAATGATGAGATGTGGAGGATGGACTCCGGAGCCAAGTCGTGGAATTCCAGCCCATAGTAAAACATGAGCCCCCTCACGAAGGGATCCATCGGGAAGCCTGAACCCCGACGGAGGTGAGACATGAACACGACACTCTCGCCAGGCTCGGGAGTAGGAATGACTTGCCCTTGGGCAGGCAACCTATGCGAAATCTCGTAGGTTAAGTACCTGGTGTCTCTCAGCTTTAGCACGTCCTCTTCCGTGATGGAGGAGGGCATCCACCGGCCCTGTAGGTCGGAGCCGGACATTGTCGAAGGTTCGAAGTGCCCGAATCTGGAGCCCTGGGTTTGGAACTCGGGGCGAGGGGCGGATTCGATTGAGGGTTGAAGAAAAAGAACGGGCCTTGGTCTCATTATAAAGAGGTAGAATACCAAGAGCCGTCCCCGTGACCGTTTGGAACTCGCCTTCGATGGAGGGGGCGTGGCGACGGGCGCGGTTGGGTTACCCACGTCCGTATTGATGAGACTCCCGGAATAAGGGGAACACAATCTCTGCTTCGACAAGACGTGCCAAGGAAACCGCTTCGCTAAACGCGTTGAGGTGGTATAATAAAAACGATTCGAGTAAAAGCTTGGTTGTGGTGTGACGTCACGCCAAAAAATACGTCAGTAGATTGAACTTGTGTAAATATTATTCTCTCTACGGTGGTATGTGGAATTTATTTTACAGAGCCGGACACTATCCTAGTGTTCACAATCTTCTATGAACTATTCGGAGGAGGAACCCGCCTTGCAATGCCGAAGACAATATGCGTGCCGGACTCGTCGTCATTGAAGCCTGGTTCAGGGGCTACTGAGGGAGTCCTGGACTAGGGGGCGTCTGGATAGCCGAACTATCATCATCGGCCGGACTCCAAGACTATGAAGATACAAGATTGAAGACTTTGTCCCGTGTCCGGATGGGACTTTCCTTGGCGTGGAAGGCAAGCTTGGCGATACGGATATGTAGATCTCCTACCATTGTAACCGACTCTGTGTAACCCTAGCCCTCTCCGGTGTCTATATAAACCGGAGGGTTTTAGTCCGTAGGACAGAACAACAATCATACCATAGGCTAGCTTCTAGGGTTTAGCCTCCTTGATCTCATGGTAGATCCACTCTTGTACTACCCATATCATCAATATCAATCAAGCAGGAGTAGGGTTTTACCTCCATCGAGAGGGGCCGAACCTGGGTAAAAACATCGTGTCCCTTGTCTCATGTTACCATCCGCCTAGACGCACAGTTCGGGACCCCCTACCCGAGATCCGCCGGTTTTGACACCGACAAGGGCCTTCACTTTGTTCTTCGGAAGCGTGTAGGTCTTGGGGAGGTGATGGCTCCACTTGAGTGGAGCATTGTCCTTCTCCTTCGGCCACAAGGGGTTCCTCAATGGGTAGGATTTGACCAATACCCATTCTTCTTATGGCTTGGGGAGGAATTTCATCACCTACATCACAAGTACCACTTTGCTCCACTTGGGAGCCGTTATTTTCGTCAAACTCCACGTTACACGTCTCCTCAATGAGTCTGGTGGACTTGTTGAGAACACGGTAAGCATGAGAGTTTGTAGCATAACCAACAAATATGCCCTCATGAGCTCTAGCCTCAAATTTAGACAAACAAACACCTTTCTTGAGAATGAAACACTTACAACCGAACACCCGGAAGTACTTGAGGTTGGGCTTGTTGCCGGTGAGAATCTCATAAGGAGTCTTGTTCAAGCCTTTGTGAAGATAGAGCCAGTTGGATGCATGACATGCGGTGTTGATGGCTTCGGCCCAAAAGTTGTATGGAGACTTGAACTCTGCCATCATGGTCCTAGCTGCATCCATCAACGTCTGGTTCTTCCTCTCCGCAACACCATTTTGTTGAGGGGTGTATGGAGCAGCATATTGGTGCTTGATCCCCTCATCACTAAGAAACTCATCCAAGGTGTAGTTCTTGAACTCGGTGTCGTTGTCACTTCTTATTGTCAAGATCTTTGCATTGTGTTGACGTTGAGCTTCATTTGCAAAGTCGATGACTGTTTGTTGAGTCTCACTCTTCCTCTTGAAGAAGTATACCCAAGTGTATCTTGAGTAGTCATCCACAATCACTAAGCAATACTTTCTTCCTCCAAGACTATCGAAAGATGGAGGCCCAAAGAGATCCATGTGAAGGAGCTCCAAGGGTCTCCTTGAGTAGATGATGGTTGATGGAGGATGAGCCTTTTCATGAAGCTTTCCTTCGATACAAGCACTGCAAGCACGATCTTTGGCAAAACTAACATTTGTTAGTCCACGAACATGGTCCCCCTTGAGAAGATTTTGCAAAGATCTCATATTGACGTGGGCTAAACGGCGATGCCAAAGCCATCCCACGTCAACTTTAGCCATTAGGCATGTCGCGGTCTTAGTGGGTCGCTCCTAAAGGTTAATCACATAGAGACCATTCTCAACATGCCCAACAAAGGCTACTTTAAGAGTCTTGCTCCACAAGAGGGCCACGGTATCAATGTCAAAGAAAGTAGCAAAACCCATGAGTGCAAGTTGACGAACGGAAAGTAAATTGTATGCAAGGGACTCAACAAGCATGACTTTCTCGATCGTTAGATCATGAGAAATGACAACCTTGCCGAGACCCAATACCTTAGAATGTGATGCATCACCCCACTCGACATTGGTGGGCATAGATGGAATCTCTTGCACGTCCACCACCAAGTCCTTGCTCCCGGTCATATGATTTGTTGCTCCACTATCGAGCAACCATGATCCCCCATCGGAAGCAAACACCTACACGAGATCAATGCTTGGTTTTAGGTACGCATTTAGTAGTGGGTCCTTTGATGTTAGTAACAAGGGTCTTGGGAACCCAAATAGACCATTCAATGTACTCATAAGGAGAACCAACAAATTTAGCATAAACATGTCCATCACTAGCACGGCACAACACATATGACGGGTTAAAGTCGCCGGCTTTGTTTGAGGACATGCTTTTGCCCTTTTGAATGTCAACTCCCTTCACTTTTTCCTTCTTCTCCTTAGGAGCACCCTCTCCCTCTTTCACAAACGTTTTCTTGAGAGGAGGAGGACGTTTGGTCTTGTTGTTCTTCTTCTTCTTGCTCTTGGACTTGGGTGCAAACCCAATTCCTTCCTTGGCCACAACTTCCTTTTGATTGCTCAAAAGGTCATTGAGGTTCTTCTCACCTTGAATGCATGTCACAAGGCCTTTCTCAAGTTGATCCTTCAACTTGGCATTCTCCTCCACAAGATGCACATGCTCACAACACGGGTTAGTAGCACATGCATTATCAATTAATACCATATGAGGAAAGGTGGCCTTTTCCTTGATTAGCTTAACTTGGAGTTGAGCATGAGACTCCTTGAGGGTAGCGTGAGCACCCTTCAAGACCTTGTGGGCCTTGTCAAGTATCTCAAACTCCTCTTTGAGTCTAGCATGATCAACCCCAAGCTTAGCCTTCTCGGAAGTTAGCACACGAGACACGACAAGAGCATGATCAAGATCTTTCTTTAACTTAGCATGGTCATCATTGTGTGACTCCTCAAAAGTCAAACGATGCACACGCTCTTCCTCGAGAGCATTAGAGAGATCCGATATCTCATCGGCATAGTCACGACTATGACTTTCCATCTTAGAGATGGTTTCTTCGTGAGCCTCGATCATGTCATTGGCCTCACCAAGTTGTTCCAAGAGAGCAACAAAGTGCTTCTTGGACTTACCCTTGAGCTTACTCATGAAAGACTCAAATTCATTCACTTCCTCATTAGACTCAACATGTTCATCAATGCAATCCTCCAAGGAGGGATTAGTAATGATGGTGGTAGTGATGTTGGGGGTTACCTTGTTTGAAGCTTTAGCCATGAGGCACTTGGCAGTGATGTTTTCGTTGGGTGAATCGAAGAGAGACACCGGGGGAGTAGTAGCAATGGCAACGGATGCCATGGCCATTGCTTCTCCACTTTCATCATCATCATCATCCTCTTGGTATTCTTCTTGAACCACCAACCCACGAGTTGGAGTCTTCTTGGTGAAGTTGTTCTTGTTGGGGAAGGACTTGGCTTTGTCTTTTTGAATGAATTTGCCACCATTGTCTTCCCGCTTCTCATAAGGACAATCCGCAATGAAATGGCTCACATTGCCACAGTTGAAGCAAGTTCTAACTCGTTGCTTGCCCTTGACGCCACTTGAGTTGTTCTTGTTGAAGTTGGGTCTTGTATTCTTCTTGCTCCAAAATTGTCTTGAAGCAAGGGCCATGTGCTCATGATAATCATACTTGGTGTCTTCGGGATTGCTCTCCTCATCTTCCACTTCTTCCTCTTCTTCCATGGTGACCTTGGCCTTCAAAGCAAGATTGGGCTTCTTTGCCCTTTGAGAACGGAGCACCGCATTGTCGGCGGTCTTGTCCAAGATGCTCATTGCAACGAACTCATCCAACACTTCACTTGAGGTCATGGAGTGGAAGTCTGGTCTTTGATGAATGACGGAGGACATGGCCTTGTTGTAGGGCATCATGACCTTGAAGAACTTGCGCTTGATCCAATTGTCATCCGTGTCCTTGCTTCCATGATCTCGGAGTGAGACCGCGAGTTTGGTCACTCTTCGAAAGAGCTCATGAGGTTCTTCATCTTCTTTCATTGCAAACTCATCGGCTTCATCTTGCACCACTTCATAGTTGGAGCGTTAGATGCTAGCACTTCCTCGATAGAGAGACTCAACACATTTCCATGCTTCTTTCGCCATGGCATGGGGTCGAAGATGAGGGAGATCTTCGAGAAGGATTGCATCTTAGATGATGAAGAGAGCACTCTCATTGAATTGATTGTCCACGGCTTCTCGAGGGGTGAAGTTGCTTGGGTCATGAGGATAGAAACCTTCTTCAATGATTCTCCAAAGGTTAGTGTTCACATGTTTTAAATGACGCTTAAAACGATAGACCCAAGAATCAAAATCTTCATGTTTCTCATATTTAGGAGGAGGACTGGCATGATTCAAATGAGTGGAGGGGATTGGCCCTCCATAAATTGGGGGTTCCACATGGGCAAAGATGCCGGTACCATTTCTACCACTAATAGAAGGACTCTTTTCAATGTTAGCTTCCCCCTTGTCGGAGGCAGCATCCGTCACCTTGTTGGTGGGATCACGCACTTTCATCGGCGAGGTAGATTGTTTAAGTCCTTCTAGGAATTCTTTAAACATGTCCTTGACCTCGGTCGTCATGGAGGTTTTCAATGTTTCCAAAGCCACATTGAATTCCTCACGTGAGATCGAGTTACCCCCATCTCCCGTAGATGATATCGTATTCGCACCGGAGTGCTCTCCTACCTCATCTACGACATCAACCATACTCTTCGGACGGTAAAGTCCTTAAAAAGAGACGAGGCTCTGATACCAATTGAAAGGATCGATACGGTTGTCTAGAGGGGGGGGGGTGAATAGGCAACTAACAATTTTTAAGCTTTTCTTTACCAAATTAAACTTTGCAACAAAATAGGTTGTCTAGATGTGCAACTAAGTGAGCAACCTATATGATGCAATAACAACTAGCACATAAGCAAGCAATGGATGTAACACAAGTAGGCTTGAAAAAGTAAAGGCACGAAATAACCAAGAGTGGAGCCGGTGGAGACGAGGATGTGTTACCGAAGTTCCTTCCTTTTAAGGGGAAGTACGTCTCCGTTAGAGCGGTGTGGAGGCACAATGCTCCCCAAGAAGCCACTAGGGCCACCGTATTCTCCTCACGCCCTCACACAATGCGAGATGCCGTGATTCCACTATTGGTGCCCTTGAAGGCGGCGACCGAACCTTTACAAACAAGGTTGGGGCAATCTCCACAACAATTGGAGGCTCCCAACAACACCATGAAGCTTCACCACAATGGAGTATGGCTTTGAGGTGACCTCAACCGTCTAGGGTGCTCAAACACCCAAGAGTAACAAGATCCGCTAGGGATAAGTGGGGGGAATCAAATATCCTGTGGTGGAAGTATAGATCGGGCCCTTGTCACCCAATCCCGAGCAAATCAACAAGTTTGATTGGCTAGGGAGAGAGATCGGGCAAAAATGGAGCTTGGAGCAATAATGGAGCTTAGAGGTGGAAGAGGTAGTCAACTACAGGTAGAAGACACCCCTTATATAGTCGTGGGAAAAATCCAACCGTTATCCACAGGTTCAGCCTGCGACACGCAGTACTACCGCTCCAGGGGCGCGGGACTACCGCGAGGCCGCGCGGTACTACCGTGGCAGATCACGGTACTTCCGCGACCGCAGCAGAGGTCGGGACTTACCTGACTAGGGGGCAGTACTACCGCTTGCGCGGTACTGCCGCTCCCCCTTGCAGTACTACCGCAAGGCAGGAAAGTCATCGCCTGGGAAGGGCGCGGATGAAATAAATTACAACCGTGCCTACTTTCGCTGAACATGAGGTGGTACAAAAATCCGACGCGGTACTACCGCTCGCGAGGCGCGGTACTACCGTGCGGGCGCGGATGTAAAAAATTACATCTGCGCCTACTACCGTGATGCTACGATACTAGGTAGGAGGGCCATGGTACTACGACTCCTGGGGAGCGGTACTACTGTGGGCCCCCACGGTACTACCGCGCTGGACGAGCGGTACTACCATGGGTGGCGCGGATGTAAAAAATTACATCCGCCCCTACTACCGTACCGGAGCGGCACTAGGCCTGGGAGCCGCGGTACTACGGCTCCAGAGGAGCGGTACTACCATGACCCACAGCGGTACTACCGTTGGTACTTGCGGTACAACCGCAAGTACAGCAGTAGTCGTCAGATTTCAACACAATCAAGATAACGAAGAGAAGCTCCAAAGTGCAGGGAAAGGTAGGACAAGTGTACGTGTTGATTCCACCCAAACCTTTCCGACGCGGACCCCCTCTTAATAGTACGGCTCTCCTACGACTCAAATCCACCAAAGAGAAACGTAGAACAACGCCGACTTCAATAGTCTCCGAGGGGCACCGAATCGTCTCGTGCCTAGTGATGAAGTATCCGAGAAACTCAAGGCACACGATTAGTCCGCAAAAGCATTGTCATCAATCACCAAAACACCTAAGGGATAAATATGCCCTTACAGAGGGCAAGGATGGTATTTCTCATCATGAATTCAATTGATATCCTGGAAGAGCTCAGAAGGTTGATGATGATCACGATGCATTTGTCGAGAGATTTCATGAGGATGTAATCGATCGGTGATGACATCAAGTCAAAAGAATGATGAAGCAAAAGGTTATTGGAACCAAGGGTACAACCCAAACTCGAAATCGATCTTGCCATTCAAGGCGAAATGATACGACGAGGAAGATCGGCATAAGGTTATCTCATCGTCGAAAATTGTGCTCCGGGAAGAAGGACCGGGTAGCACAGTTAAATTTTAGCACAAAATGATATAGCCGACCAGGCTAGGAATGACGTGATGGAGTATTAAACTTCTCAACCACAAAGTACTAGGAGTGCTGAATCACAGGGTGATTCGACTCATTAACCGGTGTTCTCGGTTGACGACAACCCAGAACCCGTGGAGTGACTATGACGGGGAAAGGCACTACTTCATCAGAAATGCATAAGATGTAGTGCAATCGGTTGATGTCCTCGAGATACCAGGGGGGTAATACTCGAAGGTAGATCAAAATAGAGGTTGGGCAAGGGTATTGCTCTGCAGAAGACAAGTGCTTAAACTTGCACGAAAAAAGTTATTTAAAGGAGAACATGGTCGGAACCACGATTGGAAAAGGCCGGATCCCAGAAATAAGAACTTATACCAAGGGAATAATTAATTTAAGAGAAGCTTTAATGATAAGATCTACATCGTGTCCATGGGCATGAACACAAAGTTCAAGGTCAACTCCCACTTCTTCAATGCATAACCTTTCATTCACTACTCTAGATAAAAATGATTTCAGTGTCAAAACCTACCTGGTGAATTACCAGTGGAGTATGACTTGTAAAAACTTTTGTGTTCACGCAGATTAAGGAAGGAATAGGTTCAACCCATCGGGGCTTCTTAGAACATATACCATGAACTTCAGGAGTAAATAACACAAGCTCAAAAGTAGAGCATGGTTGACAAAAGTAGAGGATACAATTTACCAAGGGCATTATGTATCGGGTAAGGAACTCATAGAATATTGGTTTTGAAGGACACTGTCGGATAATAACCCGACAATGGGTATGGCGGTCCACAACGGGGCTGATGTGAGTATCAGTACTCAATCAGAGGAAGAAGGAATGCCAAGGCATCAGATTGTAGAAACAACTAACTAATTCAAAGCTAATGCAAAGAATTTTATGATTTCCAAATTAAGGGATCAGAAGCAATCGTTCTGATCGAAAATGAATAAGTTCGATAGACTTAGAAGCACAACCGATCAAGGCATTGATTGGTTAAGAACCAGCTCATATCCAAATGACGTCTGAGCCAGAAGGATAATCCTAGGATTCGACTGATGATTGTGAACATTCACAACTTATTGAATCAATGGACTCAAAAATGATAGTGACAAAGGATGCCAATAAGATTATTATGCTTATGGGATTAACCATAATGCAAGCAAGTAAGAATTCCAAGAACAACAGGCTGTTGAGGATTTTTGAAAGATCAAATAGTATTTTGAAGGCTTATGTGAAACACCTAAACAACTGAGAAGGAGCGGATACTCGATAAGTGCAAGGAATTATCCATATGGCTATTCTTGTGGCAAAGAGCCATAAGGCAGTAAGCTCAAAGGATTCTCAGAACAACGAAGAGCAGTTCGTTGCACCTTGTAATAACAAGCTCAATGGGATCGAATGTAAGAATGGCAGGTCATGCAGTTATCCATAAGGATATAACAGTGGTAGGGAATTTGCAAAGGCGGTGGGCACAAGTGCCTCGAGAGAACATCCTAGAGTATCTTCGAAATCTTCTGACGCAGTAGACGATCATCTGTGATTAGGGGCTCTCCGGGAGAAAGTATTTACGAGATCCTAATATTAGAGTTAGCAAAATCATTTAACCCGAATCGAAGAGAGTTCAGAGTCCCAGAGTAAAGGTCGAGGAGTAAAAGATCCTAATACCACCCAATGGCGACGTGGGCCCGTAAGGCGCACAGCCAAGTTAGTAAAAGTTTTGTAGTGACTAGACTCGACTTCGGCCAAGGAGTGTGGAAGGGGGATTCCTACAGGCAGTCGGCTCTGATACCAACTTGTGACGCCCCCGATTCAATCTTACACTAATCATGCACGCAAACGTGTACGATCAAGATCAGGGACTCACGGGAAGATATCACAACACAACTCTAAAAACATAAATAAGTCATACAAGCAACATATTACAAGCCAGGGGCCTCGAGGGCTCGAATACAAGTGCTTGATCATAGACGAGACAGCGTAAGCAACAATATCTGAGTACAGACATAAGTTAAACAAGTTGCCATAAGGTGGCTAGCACAAACTGGGATACAGATCGAAAGAGGCGTAGGCCTCCTGCCTGGGATCCTCCTAAACTACTCCTGGTCGTCGTCAGCAGCCTGCACGTAGTAGTAGGCACCTCTAGTGTAGTAGTCGTCATCGACAGTGGCGTCTGGCTCCTGGGCTCCAACGTCTGGTTGCGGCATCCGAGAAGAAGAGGAAAACGGGGGAAAAGTGGGAGCAAAGCAACCGTGAGTACTCATCCAAAGTACTCGCAAGCAAGGAGCTACACTACATATGCATGGGTATATGTGTAAGGAGGCCATATCAGTGGACTGAACTGCAGAAATGCCAGAATAAGAGGGGGATAGCTAGTCCTATCGAAGACTACGCTTCTGGCAGCCTCCGTCTTGCAGCATGTAGAAGAGAGTAGATTGAAGTCCTCCAAGTAGCATCGCATAGCATAATCCTACCCGGCGATCCTCCCCTCGTCTCCCTGTGGAAAAGCGATCACCGGGTTATCTGTGGAACTTGTCTGGGTGTGTTTTATTAAGTATCCGGTTCTAGTTCTCATAAGGTCAAGGTACAACTCCGGGTCGTCCGTTTACCGAGGGACACGGCTATTCGAATAGATTAACTTCCCTGCAGGGGTGCACCACATAACCCAACACGCTCGATCCCATTTGGCCAGACACACTTTCCTGGGTCATGCCCGGCCTCGGAAGATCAACACGTCGCAGCCCCACCTAGGCACAACAGAGAGGTCAGCACGCCGGTCTAAATCCTATGCGCGCAGGGGTCTGGGCCCATCGCCCATTGCACACCTGCACGTTGCGAGGGCGGCCGGAAGCAGACCTAGCCTCCCTAATACAAGAGCAGGCGTTCCACTCCAATCCGGCACGGGCCGCTCCGTCGCTGATGTCAAGAAGGCTTCGGCTGATACCACGACGTCGAGTGCCCATATCTTTCCCACGTAGTTGGTTAGTGCGTATAGACCAAATGGCCAGACTCAGATCAAATACCAAGATCTCTTTAAGCGTGTTATTATGAAGCAATCGCGGACGCCGACCAGGGACAGGCCCACCTCTCGCTTAGGTGGTCTCAACCTGCCCTGTCGCTCCGCCACAAAGATCCACACAGAGGGCCGTCGGGACAAAGGTCCTTTCAGCCCCCAATCCGTGAATCACTCGCGGGTACTCTTCGAGCGGACCCGACTTTAGTCACCATCTGTAGTATGTATATATGTATAGTATATACCCATGATCACCTCCCGAGTGATCACGGCCCAATAGTATAGCAAGGCAGACTGACAAGAATGTAGGGCCAATGATGATAAACTAGCATCCTATACTAAGCATTTAGGATTGCGGGTAAGGTATCAATGACTGTAGCAACAATGACAGGCTATGCAACAGAATAGGAGTAACCAAACAGTAACATGCTACACTACTCTAATGCAAGCAGTATAGAGAAGAATAGGCGATATCTGGTGATCAAGGAGGGGGGCTTGCCTGGTTGCTCTGGCAAGAGAGAGGGGTCGTCAACTCCGTAGTCGAACAGGGCGGCAGCAGCGTCAGTCTCGTAGTCTACCGGAGAGAAGAGGGGGAAGAAACAGTAAATACAATGCAAACATAAGCATGACGATGCATGACATATCAATGAGCGGTGTTAGGTGTGCCCAATCGCGGTAGTAGGTGATACCGATGAAGGGGGGAAACATCCGGGAAAGTATTCCCAGTGTTTCGCGTTTTCGGACAGGTGAACCGGAGGGGGAAAGTTGTGTGTTCGCTATGTTAGGGATGTGTGGCGGACAAACAGGCTGTGTATCCGGATTCGTCTCGTCATTCTGAGCAACTTTCATGTAGAAAGTATTTTCATCCGAGTTACGAATTATTTTATATTCATTTTCAAAGTTTTACTCATTTTCCAGAATTAACAGATTATTTTAATTCAAAATTGCATTTATGACGTCAGCATGACATCAACAGTCAACTCTGACCATTGACTGGTCAAGCTGACACGTGGGTCCCATATGTTAGTGGAACATCTAGTTAACAGATTTTTAATTAGGTATAATTAGGTATGGAGCCTACTGCCACGGGCATGTTTTAAGTGAAATGTTATTTGGGCGCTGGGGTCCACATGTTATTGACTGCTTAGTTAAACAGATTTATTAAACAATGTGAATTAGCAGGGGGTGGCCCATAGGTCATTGTCACAGGGGGTTGATTAGCACAGTAATTAAGCGCTAATCATAGATCCACGTCAACACAGTAACGACGGTGAGGCAGAGCGCACCGGCGACGACCGAGCGCTCTCCTCCGGCAAACTTTCTAGCGAGTGGTCGGCAGGGATCGAACGAGGGCCTCGTCGCGCACCAACTGGAACTACTAGCAGGTGCTGGGCCAGTCAGAATCGACCACCACGTCGGCGTCGAGCGGCGGCAGAGGCACGACCTCGTCGGCAGGGCGTCTACGGGGCACGGGGAAGAGAGGGGAGAGGCCAGGTTGAGCCGGATGCTCACATCGTTGTAGAGGAGCGCTCGAGGAGGCCAGAGGAACCCTGCCGGCAAGGTCCGGCGACCGGACGGGCCGACAGGCGTGTGGCAGCGCAGAAGGCTTGGGGTGGCACGGCTCGGTGTCGACGGCCCGAGAACGGGGCGAGGAGGAAGCCGTGGCACGTGGGGCCGTGGCGAGCTTCGGCGGGGGTGGCGATGACGGCGGCGGTCGGTGGTGTTGCAGGTGCGGCGTGGGGACGACGAATAAGCTGCGGGGAGGAGGCGGCAGTCCTCGAGCGCATGCGTGCTCGCTGAGGCCGCAGGGAGCAGCGGCGGACGCGGGAAGGGCCGGTGAAGGAGACGCGGGGACGGCGCGAGGCGATGACTGGGTGAGGCGATGCGACGAGGACGAGCGGCATCGGGGTGCCAGGGTCGGGGGCGGCGAGCATTGCGTGCTCCCGATCCAGATCCAGGGGATCGGGGGAAGTGGGGATGTGGTGGTAGATTAGGGTTTGGTCGGGTGGGGGATAAGGCGGACCGGGGTGGGCCGGCCTGGCAGCCCGTCGGCCTGCTGGGCCGAGGCCCAGATAGGGGGGTTGTTCCTTCTATTTTTTTGTTCTAGTCTTTCCCTTTTTCTTATTTTCTTTTCTTTTCTGTTTTAATTTTATATTTCAAATAGCTTAGTTTTATAAAATACATTAGTTGTACCTAAATTAGTATTAACAAATATGCCACCACCACAATTAGCTTGGCACCTAAAATAAAATAGTTTGTAAGTGTTTAATATTTTAAAAGCTTTTAAATAATTGGTTTTGTTACTGTTTTGCTCATTTCAGAATTTTAAACACTTTATAAAAGTGGGGTTTCTCCACCAACATTTAGTAAGGACTATTTGCAACAAACCAAACATTTTAGTTCCAATATTTGAAAACTTTTGTTGTTTGCCATATTTTGAATTTTGAATTTGAATCGGTTTCTGAACTAACGCGATTATCAACAATAACGGAGGTGACGTGGCATCATTAGCAGGGAATTACTGTAGCTTGATTATCCGGGCGTCACACAATGGATCTCCCGATCTCGTTGTCAGATCAGATCTGGGAGATGGCGAAGGAGGTTGATTTTTTCAACCCACCCACGGCCCATCTTGTCACCAACGTCGAAGATCTCACCAACTTCTTCGAGAGGGCCTCAGAGAAGACAAAAGACACAGAAGAGGAGGTCGGCAAAGCTGCGGATAGCTGCCCGTCAGCTATGGTGCCCTTATGCAAGTGGCAGTTGACCTCGTCCTACGAGTGTTACATGGTGAACTCACCTAATGCGAGTCCGGGCAACGACAATGCCGGTGACGCCAAGGACGACCCCGACTAGAATCGTGAGAGGGAGAGCTAGCCGGGTGATTGATCACGTGACGAGAAGGAACCTTGATTGCTAAGCGCATTTCACCCCTACGACGAGGACATACTAAACGAATCACTGGGCAGCCCCCGACATGACGAAGCTCGTTTTAGGCTGCTCGGGTCAATGCGTAAGGTAACATGTCCTCCAATATGAGGAGACTTGGAAGGGTGATTACGAACAGAGAAGGGCAAGAAGGCACCGATCCGGCACGGTCGGGGCCTGATAAAAGACTTTGACGCTGTCATGGACCATAGTGCGGTCTCTAAACGCACATGTGCAAAGAATCTGCAACCCAACACAGAAGATTGGCTGCCGCATCATGACGATCCAAGGACTGGCAAGGGCAAGCGCGTTCCGAAGGGGTGGGCCATCGCACCAAGCACCACGAGGTAACGTAAGGAGCAGTACGAGGAGGAACAAACGTGAATACCGAAGGCGGAGTGATACACCCTAAACAATGACTGACTTTCGGTTCGGGCGGAGGCCTAACCGTCCTTTCTAAGCGGACCCGGTTTGGTTCATCGTGCCGACTTTACAACATGTGTTGTCACTATGACGAATATACATTTATCATTACTGGATCAATATTGTACTCACATTGGTAATTTAAATGCCCTTAGGATTCACACTTGCCGCATGTTACTGGGTATGCACTGCATCTAGGAGTGGACGTGGGGGTCTCTGGCAACATCGGTGTGTCGTGTGCTAGATCAACCCCCCAATTGTAATAACTTCTTGTACATATTTCTGCCTTTTATAAAGCTAAGATACGCGATTGCGTACTTGAAAAAAGGGTATGCACTGCATATTATCGATGACCACTTTAACCAGATGCAACCATTCTTTTATCTTGACAAATGTGGTAGACTTGTGTCTCCACTTGTCCTCCGTTGAAGTTTTTGTCTATTCATGAATAGTATTCTCGAAAGACATGATTAGCAAATTTCTAAAACTGATGTCAACTAAAGTTTGAAAAAGCTACTCCCTCCGTCCCATAATATAAGACGTTTTTTGACACTAGTGTAGTGTCAAAAAACGTCTTATATTATGGGACGGAGGGAGTACAACTTATCTATTCTAAATTTAAAACTGATGTCAACTAAAGTTTGAAAAAACTACAACTTATCTATTCTAAATTTAAAACTGATGTCAACAGTCTTGCAAGATACAAATCACTCGAAGAAAAAAAGACACGAATCAGCCTAGTTAGTAGTTACGTGGTCATTCAGACCCTCATGCCTCTCTGTCTCATTTGTCAGCATCACACTCCAACCGATCATCGCTCCTCCACCATGTTAATGGTGCATGACGCAGAGCACGAAGACTGCAAACACGTCGAACGCGATAAGAGCGGTCTGCAAGCAAAACAGAGTAAAAGATGGCATGGGTTTTCGTAGAACCAAGAAGAACAATGGTGCTGGGAAGAAGAGATCGAGGAGCCGAGGACGTACAGCTCCGCATGACAAGAAAAAGTTGATGACGGCGTCGCTCTCGCAGCACGACGGCGCCGCCGCCGGCCTGGAATCAAGGAGAGGCTCGTCAGCCACGCCAGCGTCGTCGTCGTCCCCCGTTGGCTCCAACGCGATCCTGCATACCAGGCGGTACGGCGGCTGTTGCTGCTGCGGCGCGGCACGCGTGGTGCCACTGCTGCTGCTCGCCGGCATCATGTGTCGCTGGGCGGCGCCGCTCTGGATCTCCGATTTGAGGAGGTTACGGCGAGGCGCAGGTGATGTCGCGGACGGGGTAATCTGTTGACACGGGTGGTGGTCATGTGAAGAGTACGTACGCAGTATTCATACAGACGAGAGCCCCTGACCTACCCCGTCTAGGAAACGTTCTCTTCCGCAATACGAAACTGATTCCTCCAGCCACGTGTTCAAATTGAACTCCCAAACCATGCAAAAAAAAATTGAACTCCCAAAGGATACATATGTACTAGAGGCTAACGCGCGCTTCGCAGTGCCATTCTTCACACCCATGATTAACTCTTTTATATCTGATAGATTATTGTGACCAATTGTTTTGTTTGGATTTTATCCTTATTGGCTTGTGTTTTAGTTATGTTTTGGTGGTGTTTCTTTCGTTAGTATATATATCTCGTGCCAGGTTGCCTCTGGAGACAATATTTGTTCCGAGAGAAAAGTGGAGTTGTTTAATGTGTGATTGTGATGTATTTACCAGTTTTGACCTCGGTATCAGTCGTTGGTGGTGTTTGGGCCTCTTGGGAGCTCCTATACCACGTGAAAACCGCGAAATTGGTGCTATAACACTTGCATATGGGCCGCCCATTAAGCTCTCGGTTGCTTAGCTTTTTCTTCCGCTCGTCCTACCGCCAGCTATGTAATAATTGGTTATCTTTTTTTATTTGAAAGTATTAGTCTAATTAAAAGATTTTCAAGGTTTCAAAATTGTTGAAAATTTAAAAATCATTGATTTTAGAAAAAGTTCTTGAATTTCAAAAAATATTCAAAAAGTAAATAAGGTTTCAAATTAAAAATGTTCACAAACATTAAAAATGACCGTGAACTTAAAAATATCCACGAATTTAATAAATAATAATGAATCTGAACAAAATGTTAAATTTTTAAAAAATGTTTTTAGTACTCACAATTTTTCTCATGAATAAGAATGTGACAAAAGAGAATAAGAAATAAAACTAAATATTTAGCACATAACCTTACATGTGGGGCCCTTAACGACCCCACAACCCCAAAGCACCACAACGCTTCGAATCATGGGAGTTTAGCATCTCTATAACCTTACATGTGGGCCCTTAGCGACCCCACAACCCCCAAAGTACCACAACGCTTCAAATCATTGGAGCTTAGTATCTCCATAGATATTGTTCTTGAATAAATAGGATAGATGTATAAACTGAACCTGCCGGAGTATATTAGAATTATGCACAGAATCAGCGCGTAGCGGTACTACTACCTCTGTACCAAAATAGAAGATGTTTTAAAGTAATTTGAACTGCAAAAATGTCTTATATTTTGATATAAGTTTGTTTTTTATTTTACCAAAAAAGACTCCAACTAGGAATAATATAGAAATATTAGATTAACTCTTTGGTTGACAAAATTTCTGAAATATAGAAATTAAAAAAGGATTCCTTGACTGCAATGCCATGTACTCTATTCTTGAAGTCTATTTAGGAATAATAGGATAGCAAGCAAAATGAATAGTATCAAATCGTGTGTTTATTTTTCAAAACCACAGGCATGCCCGTCAATTTTCATTAAAGGGACCCGCAAAATTTACAAGGTTTAGAATATTACTTTCTTTTTAAAGAAATATAAAAGCATTTAGTTCATTAAGTAGTGATGTAAATGCTCTTATATTTCTTTACAGAGGGAGTACAAAGCAGAAAAGAAAACAAGAGGTTGCCATAGCCAGCTACACTAAAGAAGCTGATACCACAGGCATCCCGTACCAAATCGTGATTAGCATACCACAAGAAAACAAAGAAATAATGGCAGCTGGATATAATTTTCTTTCTCTAAAATAGAATGCAAGGAAATCTCTATGGTTAGCATTGTTTGCCGAAAGGCTTTGTAATAGCTGCTTGACTTTTCTTCCATGAAACATGGTACACATATCCTGGTGTATTCTAGAAAAAGTTCCAAGGACTCATTTGGTTTACAGAAGTTTGTAGAAATTCTAAAGGGTGAGAATTTTATAGGAAAAAAAATCCTCTGAATCCCTTTGGTTTGTAGAACGGATTCCTATTCCTATGTAGGGTAGGAACTAATTCTTCACATTTCAAAGTAAAAAAATTAGCCTAGAATTATGGAAAAATTCCAATCCTATGCACCAATTGACATCTCTTTCTTTATCGGAATTGTGATACAGGGCCTCTAGCTGTCCTATATTTCGATGAATCAATTGCTCGATATTAACTTTTTTTTTTTATAAAAGGAGGATGACCCCCGGCCTCTGCAACTGGAAGATGCATACGGCCACTTTATTGATTATTCTCGAGGACCATACAAAGTATTACACCAATGTGTCTGAATCCACCATCTTGGCAACATATGCCACTACTCCTATCCAATATGATGAAGGGGTGCTAGCCGGGCCACTACCCAGACCACTCACGTAAACCTAACATCAAAAGCCAGAAGCCGAAACACATTCGGAAGCCCCAGCCGAGCCACATACCGGGTCTGGGGCATAATCCGGTCAGACGCACTCATGTGTCGTCGCCGCCATCTTCCACAGGTCCGTCTTCAGATCAAATTGAGGCATCTACCATGTCTGGCCACTCCGCCATTGACGCCACCATGACGCCAAACAGCAACCTCCTCCTGCGCGAGTCCATCTCCGTGCATCGGACGTCGAGCCTCCACAGCGCCATGCCGCCGACATCCGCCGCCATCAATGTGTGAGATGGAGCACCGCTCCACCATCCCCCCAGCCAACACTTACTCCAAAACGACGCCCCCAGAAGAACCTGGACGCGTCGGAGGAAAAGCGGAGGCTTGGGCGAAGAAGGGCACGCCGTCGGCAGCTGCTACACTTAATTTGATCATACAAAAGGAGATACAAACAGCTACGAGCATGGAAGCCATAAAAGAAACCAGCACCAACTGTTGTACTAATTGAATATGAGCAACTGAACTGGTCTGTTGAAACTTGAAAGTACATGGCCAGTGAACCTGAGATCAATACATATGCAAACAAGGCACCTGATTTTCTTTTGCTATTGGATATCTTAGATCAACTCCTTACTAACTATCGGAGAACAACCGTTCCCCATTTATGAACAAAGTCAGAGTATACACGCATTGTGGAGAAACTAAACAGTTCTGTGCACCAAATGTCTCCAATCCAAGAGGAGACGATATTGTGACCAGATGGAACAAGGATACATCTACAGATTCAAGTTATAGCACAATCAGCTTCAAGAGAAGAATCGTACTCAGAATCAGACCAATTCAACCACTTATTCTGTACGATCTGACAAAGTGTAGTCACCGATCATAAGACAGCACAAATATTAACCCTGCAGATCTTCTCTGGTCTGCGAACCAACTTGTGGTTGGATGGTTAGAGGGACTGTGGTATCCCTAGCCCATCAGGGTTCAAATCTTGGTGCCCGCATTTATTTCAGGATTTCCGACGATGCGCATTTAGTGGGAGGAGACGTTCCCGTCGACGACGAGGCGCCTATGCCGGCTCAGTCTTTCGGAGGCGCTCATAGTGGTAAGATGTGCGTGTGTGCGTTCATAGGGGTGAGTGTATGCGCGTGTATATGAGCGCTTGTGTCTGTACTGATGTTCAAAAAAAAGATCTTCTCTAGTCCATTGACAAAATAGGGTTTTCCCCCGCTTTTTTTTGAAGAGTTCCCCCGCTTTGTATTACAAAGAAAACCATCACCGATAGAAACAGATAGGTGCTAGGGTGGAAGCAGCACATGCACACCCAAAACAAACGAAAGAGAAAAAGAAAAGAAACAAATGCCGACACCGGCGGATCAACAAAAACGAAGAAGCTTCGCGACCGCCGCACCCACCGGGGATCCTCCACCAAGCTCCTATACTACAAGCGCTGGTACCAATCAACACCTCCAAGAAGGGACGCAACGATGACGATGCTGCTGCTAAGGGTTTCCCCCGGTACGCGATGAGGAGAGAGGAAGGGTACCCCCGACGCCCTCCAGGAAGGTCCGGCGACACCCTCAGGCACCACCGCGTCGGTGTCGGCTCGGCCGACAGGGATTTCTCCCGATCCCAACCTTCACCTCGGGTGCTCCGGGGCACGCCACCAAACAAATCACCACTCTGAGCCAAAACGGTCTTGAAGCTTCCGCGCCGTCTCACCACGGAGCTGCAAAAGGGGCCTGCTCAGCAAAGAAGGGGACCCGGGACTAGGGACAGCAACATCACCGGAGCGCGGGAGGGCCCAACCTCCACCGTCAACGACGCTAACCGACCGGACGCGACAGCAGGAACATACAAGGCCCGTGAGCCCACAGGCTCAGCCGGGACCTCAAGCCCGTAAAGCTCCCGCCGTCGCGCTGTAGAAGGCACGCCGCCGGCGCCACTACCTCCAGTCTGAGCTGCTCCTCCGCGCGTTGTAGAAGACGTCGCAGCCACACCAATGGACGACCCGCTAGAACCTAGATGGGGCCCGCAGGGGCTAGATCAGGGCCGGGGGCGCAACGCCGGCGACCGCACGCCGCCCCGCCGCCAAGAGGCAGCACCGCCATCTCGCCTGCCGCCATCCATTGCCCCAGGAAGGGGAGCTGCACGTGCGGGGATAGGAGGACCCACCGCCGTCGGCTCCACCCGGGCTAGCGCCGGGGGCGTCCGCCGGTGGCGGCGGGGGAGAGCAGCATATGGGGACACCGAGGGGGAGAAGAAGGAGCGCGCCGCCCCAGCCACCTCTCGGGAAGGCGGCACAGGGGTGGGACCGGGAGGGGAGGAGGGGGAGAGGGGGACGGGTCGGGGCACGCGCCCTGGCGGAACACTTCAAGTGTCCGAATACTTCCGGTGTCCGAATACTATCATCCAATATATCAATCTTTACCTCTCAACTATTTCGAGACTCCTCGTCATGTTCGTGATCTCATCTAGGACTCCGAACAACATTCGGCCACCAAATTACATAACTCATATAATACAACATCGTCATCGAACATTAAGTGTGCGGACCCTATGGGTTCGAGAACTATGTAGAGATGACCGAGACACCTCTCCGGTCAATAACCAATAGCGGAACCTGGATGCTCATAATGGTTCCTACATATTCTACGAAGATCTTTATTGGTCGAACCGTTATGACAACATACGTTATTCCCTTTGTCATCGGTATGTTACTTGCCCGAGATTCGATCGTCGGTATCTTCATACCTAGTTCAATCTCGTTACTGGCAAGTCTCTTTACTCATTCCATAATGCATCGTCCTGCAACTAACTCATTAGTCACATTGCTTGCAAGGCTTCTTATGATGTGCATTGCTGAGAGGGCCAAGAGATACCTCTCCGATACTCGGAGTGACAAATCCTAATCGTGATCTATGCCAATCCAACAAACACCTTCGGAGATACCTGTAGAGCATCTTTATAATCACCCAATTATGTTCTGATGTCTGATAGCACGCAAGGCATTCCTCTGGTATCCAGGAGTTGCATAATCTCATAGTCGGAGTAATATGTATTTGACATGAAGAAAGAAGTAGCAATAAAACTAAACGATCATTATGCTAAGCTAACGGATGGGTCTTGTCCATCACATCATTCTCCTAATGATGTGATCCCGTTTATCAAATGACAACACATGTCTATGGCTAGGAAACTTAACCATCTTTGATTAACGAGCTAGTCAAGTAGAGGCATACTAGGGACACGGTGTTTTGTCTATGTATCCACACATGTATCAAGTTTCTGGTTAATACAATTCTAGCATGAATAATAAGCATTTATCATGAATAAGGAAATATAAAATAACAACTTTATTATTGCCTCCAGGGCATATTTCCTTCAGTCTCCCACTTGCATTAGAGTCAATAATCTAGATTACAAAGTAATGATTCTAACACCCATGGTGTCTTTATGCTGATCATGTTTTTCTCGTGGAAGAGGCTTAGTCAACGGGTCTGCCACATTCGGATCCATATGTATTTTGCAAATCTCTATGTCTCCCTCATTGACTAGACCACGGATGGAGTTGAAGCGTCTCTTGATGTGTTTGGTCTTTTTGTGAAATCTGGATTCCTTCGCCAAGGAAATTGCTCCAGTATTGTCACAAAAGATTTTTATTGGACCCGATGCACTAGGTATTACACCTAGATCGGATATAAACTCCTTCATCCAGACTCCATCATTTGCTGCTTCCGAAGTAGTTATGTATTCCGCTTCACACGTATATCCCGCCACGTCACTCTGCTTAGAATTGCACCAACTGACAGCTCCACCATTCAATAAAAATACGTATGCGGTTTGTGACTTACAGTCATCCGGATCAGTGTCAAAGCTAGCATCAACGTAACCATTTACGACAAGCTCTTTGTCACCTCCATAAACGAGAAACATATCCTTCGTCCTTTTCAGGTACTTCAGGATGTTCTTGACCACTGTCCGGTGATCTACTCCTAGATAACTTTGGTACCTCCCTGGTAAACTTATAGCAAGGCACACATCAGGTCTGGTACACAGCATAGCATACATGATAGAAAGCTATGGCTAAGGCATAGGTAATGACTTTCATTTTCTCTCTATCTGATGCAGTGGTTGGGATTCTAACTCAACTTCACACCTTGTAACACAGGCAAGAACCCTTTCTTTGACTGATCCATTCTGAACTTCTTCAAAACTTTATCAAGGTATGTGCTTTGTGAAATTCCTATTAAGCGTCTTTATCTATCTCTATAGATCTTGATTGCCAATATATAAGCAGCTTCACCGAGGTCTTTCATTGAAAAACTTTTATTCAAGTATCCTTTTATGCTATCCAAAAATTCTATATCATTTCCAATCAACAATATGGCATTCACATATAATATTAGAAATGCTACAGATCTCCCACTCACTTTATTTTAAATAAGGCTTCTCCAAAAGTCTGTATAAAACCATATGCTTTGATCACCTCATCAAAGCGTATATTCCAACTCCGAGATGCTGGCACCAGTCCATAAATGGATCGCTAGAGCTTGCACACTTTGTTAGCACCTTTAGAATCAACAAAACCTTCTGGTTGCATCATATACAACTCTTCCTTAAGAAATCCATTAAGGAATGCAGTTTTGACGTCCATTTGCCAGATTTCATAGTCATAAAATGCGGCAATTGCTAACATGATTCGGATAGACTTAAGCATCGCTGAGAAAGTCTCATCATAGTCAACTCCTTGAACTTGTCGAAAACCTTTTGCAAAAAGTCAAGCTTTCTAAACAGTAACATTACCATCAGCGTCAGTCTTCTTCTTGAAGATCCGTTTATTCTCTATGGGTCGCCATTCATCGGGCAAATCCACCAAAGTCCATACTTTGTTCTCATACGTGGATCCTATCTCAGATTTCATGGCCTCAAGCCATTTATCGGAATCTGGACTCATCATAGCTTCTTCATAGTTCGTAGGTTCGTCATGATCAAGCAACATGACTTCCAGAACAGGATTGCAGTACCACTCTTGTGCGGATCATGCTCTGGTTGACCTACAAGGTTCTGTAGTAACTTGATCTGAAGTTTCATGATCATCATCATTAGCTTCCTCTCTAATTGGTGTAGGCATCACGGGAACAGATGATACGTCTCCAACTTATCTATAATTTTTGATTGCTCCATGCTACATTATCTACTGTTTTGGACTATATTGGGCTTTATTTTCCACTTTTATATTACTTTTGGGACTAACCTATTAACCGGAGGCCCAGCCCAGAATTGCTGTTTTTTTGCCTTTTTCAGTATTTCAAAGAAACAGAATATCAAACGGAGTCCAAACGGAATAAAACCTTCGGGATCGTGATTTTCCAACCGAACGTGACCCAGGAGACTTGGACCCTACTCCAAGTAGTGCCCGAGGAGGTCACGAGGGTGGAGGGCGCGCCCCCCTGGGCACACCCCCCTACCTCGTGGGCCCCTCGGAGCTCCACCGATGTACTCCTTCCTCCTATATATACCTACGTATCCCCGAACGATCAGAACAGGAGCCAAAAACCTAATTCCACCGCTGCAACCTTCTGTATCCACGAGATCCCATCTTGGGGCCTGTTCTGGAGCTCTGCCGGAGGGGGCATCCACCACGGAGGGCTTCTACATCATCACCATAGCCCCTCCGATGAAGTGTGAGTAGTTTACTTCAGACCTTCGGGTCCATAGCTAGTAGCTAGATGGCTTCTTCTCTCTTTTTGGATCTCAATACAATGTTCTCCCCCTCTCTCATGGAGATCTATTCGATGTAATCTTCTTTTTGCGGTGTGTTTGTTGAGACCGATGAATTGTGGGTTTATGATCCAGTATTATCTATGGAAAATATTTGATTCTTCTCTGAATTCTTTTATGTATGATTGAGTTATCTTTGCAAGTCTCTTCGAATTATCTTTTTGGTTTGGCCAACTAGATTGGTAGTTCTTGCAATGGGAGAAGTGCTTAGCTTTGGGTTCAATCTTGCGGTGTCCTTACTCAGTGACAGAAAGAGTTGCAAGGCACTTATTGTATTGTTGCCATCGAGGATAACAAGATGGGGGTTTTATCATATTGCATGAATTTATCCCTCTACATCATGTCATCTTGCTTACGGCGTTACTCTGTTTTTACTTAATACTCTAGATGCATGCTGGATAGCAGTCGATGAGTGGAGTAATAGTAGTAGATGCAAAATCGTTTCGATCTACTTGTTTTGGACGTGATGCCTATATACATGATCATTGCCTAGATATACTCATAACTATGCTCAATTCTGTCAATTGCTCAACAGTAATTTGTTCACCCACTGTAGAATACTTATGCTCTTGAGAGAAGCCACTAGTGAAAGCTATGGCCCCGGGTCTATTCTCATCATATCAATCTATATCACTTTATTTACTTGCTGTGTTTTTACTTTGCCTTTACTTTTACCTTGCATCTATCTATCAAAAATACCAAAAATATTATCTCTATCAGATCTCACTCTCATAAGTGACCGTGAAGGGATTGAAAACCCCTAAGCGTTGGTTGCGAGTTGCTATCGTTTTGTGTAGGTATGAGGGACTTGTGCGTGGTCTCCTACTGGATTGATACCTTGGTTCTCAAAAATTGAGGGAAATACTTACGCTACTTTGCTACATCATCCTCTCCTCTTCGGGGAAATCCAACGCAGTGCTCAAGAGGTAGCAAGAAGAATTTCTGGCACCATTGCCGGGGAGGCTCACGCAAGCAATTCAACCATACCAAGTACCCATCGCAATCCCTATCTCTCGCATTACATTATTTGCCATTTGCCTCTCGTTTTCGTCTCCCCCACTTCACCCTTGCCGTTTTATTTGCCCTCTCTTTCCCAATCTCCTTCTCCTTTCCCTTTTTGTTCGTTTTCTTCCACCTTGCTTATGTTGCCACTATGTCTGAAATTGGGGAGATTATCGTCGATATGGACAATAATGATAACAGAAAATCTCGAGGCTCCGGCCAATGAACCCCCTATCTTGCATACTAAAAAGTTTCGAATCGGTAGTGGTAACATCATTAGCAAGGGTGTTATTCAAGATTTCTTTACTTGTGCTGGTGCTTTACCTTCCATGGGTTGTTCTATTCTTCATAGAACTAGTAGTCTTGCGGATGCTATAGCTATGCTTGTGGTTGAACTTGAAAGACAATTTATGCATATGCACCCTTGCATACAGAGAATTTTCTTAGAATTCTCTAATATTGAGCACTCTTCTATTAAACGCGCCGTTACTATCTTTTTGGCTCATGAATTTAAATTTATCATAAGAGAAGCCAAAGAAATCTTTGCGCACTATAGGGTGGACGCCGGTCGTCCACCCATAGAAGCAATCCTCTATGATCAAGAGGAAATTAGACGTTTTCAATCTTCGGACTATGCCGCTTTCAATGAAAAACTTAGAAAAAAGGTCCCTATCAATGTCTTGGTTGATTACGAGTTGAATAATGATTTTGCCCTTAGAAATGATGAGCTAGGATACTCTCTCAAGTATAAGCTCACAAGATTTTGTCAAAAGAATGCTTTCGGTGGTGAAATAGTTGTGCACTATGAAGGGCCAAGGGAGGAACCCGTTCCTCCCGTGATTGATCTTGGGGATTTTTGTCCCGCCAAATTTAGCCCTTTTGATAATTTTTGCTTGCCTCAAAGGAAACTTGCCACCGAACATAGAGAATACGAGATGAGCTTTCAAGATCTATCTTATTATTATGGCACTACCTAGATCTATCCTTGCTTTTATGCCTAGCTAGGGGCGTTAAACGATAGCGCTTGTTGGGAGGCAACCCAATTTTATTTTGTGTTTTTTTTATTATGTTTAGAAATAAATAATCCATCTACCTTCTGTTTGGATGTGGTTTTATGTTTTAATTAGTGTTTGTGCCAAGTAGGACCTATAGGATAACCTACGATGATAGTTGATTTGATTCTGCTAAAAAACAGAAACTTTGCACGCACTAATTTAGTTATGATAAATCACAGGAACGTGCTTTTGCGTTGATTATTTTTGCTGCTGATCAATAAACAAATTGTCCAGGACTTCCTATTTTGGTAGAATTTTTAGAGTTCCAGAAGTTTGCGTTAGTTACAGATTGCTACAGACTGTTCTATTTTTTGACAGATTCTGTTTTTCGTGTGTTGTTTGCTTATTTTGATGAATCTATGGCTAGTAAATTAGTTTATAAACCATAGAGAAGTTGGAATACAGTAGGTTTAACACCAATATAAATAAAGAATGAGTTCAGTACAGTACCTTGAAGTAGTCTTTTGTTTTCTTTCTCTAACGGAGCTCACGAGATTTCTGTTGAGTTTTGTGTTGTGAAGTTTTCATGTTTTGGGTGAATTCTTTTGATGGATTATGGAACAAGGAGTGGCAAGATCCTAAGCTTGGGGATGCCCATGGCACCCCCAAGATAATACAAGGACACCAAAAATTCAAAGCTTGGGGATGCCCCGGAAGGCATCCCCTCTTTTCGTCCACTTCCATCGGTAATTACTTGGAGCTATATTTTTATTCACCAACATGATATGTGTTTTGCTTGGAGCGTCTTGTATTATTTGTGTCTTTGCTTGTTAGTCTACAACAATCATCCTTGCTGTACACATATTTTGAGAGAGCCATACATGAATTGGAATTTGTTAGAATACTCTATGTGCTTCACTTATATCTTTTGAGCTTGATAGTTTTGCTCATAGTGCTTCACTTATATCTTTTGAGCGTGATAATTTTTGCTCTAGTACTTCACTTAGATATTTTAGAGCATGGTGGTGGATTTGTTTTAAAGAAACTATTTGATCTCTCATGCTTCACTTAGATTATTTTGAGAGTCTTTAATAGCATGGTAATTTGCTTAATGTTAATATACTTGGTGTTCAAGATATGTGAAACTTTCTTTTGAGTGAATTGAATACTAAGATAAGTTTGATGCTTGATAATTGTTTTGAGATATGGAGGTGATAATATCAAAGTCGTGCTAGTTGGGTGATTATGAATTTGAGAAATACTTGTGTTGAAGTTTGCAAGTCCCGTAGCATGCACGTATGGTTAAAGTTGTGTAACAAATTTGAAACATGAAGTGTACCTGGCTTGTGCATCCTTATGAGTGGCGGTCGGGGACGAGCGATGGTCTTTTACTACCAGTCTATCCCCCTAGGAGCATGCGCGTAGTACTTGAATTTTTGATGACTTCTAAATTTTTGCAATAAGTATATGAGTTCTTTTGACTAATGTTGAGTCCATGGATTATACGCACTCTCACCTTTCCACCTTTGCTAGCCTCTTCGGTACCGTGCATTGCCCTTTCTCACCTTGAGAGTTGGCGCAAACTTCGCTGGTGCATCCAAACCCCATGATACGATATACTCTATCACACATAAACCTCCTTATATCTTCCTCAAAACAGCCACCATACCTACCTATCATGGCATTTCCATAGCCATTCCGAGATATATTGCCATGCAACTTCCACTATCATCATCATGACATGCATTACTTTTGTTATATTGCCATTGCATGATCTTGTAGTTGACATCGTATTTGTGGCAAAGCCACCATGCATTATTTTCCATACATGTCACTCTTGATTCATTGCACCATCCCGGTACACCGCCAGAGGCATTCATATAGAGTCATATCTTGTTCTAAGTTTCGAGTTGTAATCATTGTGTTGTAATCAACAGAAGTGTGATGATCATCATTATTAGAGCATTGCCCAAATAAAAAAAAAGAGAAAGGCCAAAAAGAAAAAAAAAAGGCCCCCCCAAAAAAAGAAAATAAAAAGGGCAATGCTACTATCTCTTTTCCACACTTGTGCTTCAAAGTAGCACCTTGTTCTTCATGTAGTGAGTCTCATATATTGTGCTTCAAAGTAGCACCTTGTTCCTCATGTAGTGAGTCTCATAAGTTGTCTTTTTTATACTAGTGGGAATTTTTCATTATAGAACTTGGCTTGTATATTCCTACAATGGGCTTCCTCAAATGCCCTAGGTCTTCGTGAGCAAGCAAGTTGGATGCACACCCACTAGTTTTCTTTTGTTGAGCATTCATAGCTCTAGTGCATCCGTTGCATGGCAATCCCTACTCCTCATGTTGAGATCAATTGATGGGCATCTCCATAGCCCATTGATTAGCCTAGTCAATGTGAGACTTTCTCCTTTTTGTCTTCTCCACACAATCCCCATCATCATATTCTATTCCACCCATAGTGCTATATCCATGGCTCACGCTCATGTATTGTGTGAAGGTTGAAAAAGTTGGAGATTATTTAAGTATGAAACAATTGCTTGACTTTTCATCGGGGGTATAGAAGTTGGGAACATCTTTGTGTGACGAAAATGAAGCATAGACTAACTATATGATTTTGTAGGGATGAACTTTCTTTTGCCATGTTATTTTGAGAAGACATGATTGCTTTGATTAGTATGCTTGAAGTATTATTATTTTTGTGTCAATATGAACTTTTGTCTTGAATCTTTCGGATCTGAATATTCATATCACAATTAAGAAGATTTACATTGAAATTATGCCAAAGTATCACTCCGCATCAAAAATTCTTTTTTATCATTTACCTACTCGAGGACGAGCAGGAATTAAGCTTGGGGATGCTTGATACGTCTCCAACGTATCTATAATTTTTGATTGCTCCATGCTAGTTTATCTACTGTTTTGGACTATATTGGGCTTTATTTTCCACTTTTATATTACTTTTGGGACTAACCTATTAACCGGAGGCCCAGCCCAGAATTGCTGTTTTTTGCCTTTTTCAGTATTTTGAAGAAACAGAATATCAAACGGAGTCCAAACGGAATGAAACCTTCAGGATCGTGATTTTCCAGCCGAACGTGACCCAGGAGACTTGGACCCTACTCCAAGCAGTGCCCGAGGAGGTCACGAGGGTGGAGGGCGCCCCCCTGGGCGCGCCCCCTACCTCGTGGGCCCCTCGGAGCTCCACCGACGTACTCCTTCCTCCTATATATACCTATGTATCCCCGAACGATCAGAACAGGAGCCAAAAACCTAATTCCACCGCCGCAACCTTCTGTATCCACGAGATCCCATCTTGGGCCCTGTTCTGGAGCTCCGCCAGAGGGAGCATCCACCACGGAGGGCTTCTACATCATCACCATAGCCCCTCCGATGAAGTGTGAGTAGTTTACTTCAGACCTTCGGGTCCATAGCTAGTAGCTAGATGGCTTCTTCTCTCTTTTTGGATCTCAATACAATGTTCTCCCCCTCTCTCGTGGAGATCTATTCGATGTAATCTTCTTTTTGCGGTGTGTTTGTTGAGACCGATGAATTGTGGGTTTATGATCCAGTATTATCTATGGAAAATATTTGATTCTTCTGTGAATTCTTTTATGTATGAATGAGTTATCTTTGCAAGTCTCTTCAAATTATCTTTTTGGTTTGGCCAACTAGATTGGTAGTTCTTGCAATGGGAGAAGTGCTTAGCTTTGGGTTCAATCTTGCGGTGTCCTTACTCAGTGACAGAAAGAGTTGCAAGGCACGTATTGTATTGTTGCCATCGAGGATAACAAGATGGGGGTTTTATCATATTGCATGAATTTATCCCTCTACATCATGTCATCTTGCTTACGGCGTTACTCTTTTTTTACTTAATACTCTAGATGCATGCTGGATAGCGGTCGATGAGTGGAGTAATAGTAGTAGATGCAGAATTGTTTCGATCTACTTGTTTTGGACGTGATGCCTATATACATGATCATTGCCTAGATATACTCATAACTATGCTCAATTCTGTCAACTGCTCAACAGTAATTTGTTCACCCACCGTAGAATACTTATGCTCTTGGGAGAAGCCACTAGTGAAACCTATGGTCCCCGGGTCTATTCTCATCATATCAATCTAAATCACTTTATGTACTTGCTTTGTTTTTACTTTGCCTTTACTTTTACCTTGCATCTATCTATCAAAAATACCAAAAATATTATCTCTATCAGATCTCACTCTCGTAAGTGACCGTGAAGGGATTGACAACCCCTAAGCATTGGTTGCGAGTTGCTATCGTTTTGTGTAGGTACGAGGGACTTGTGCATGGTCTCCTACTGGATTCATACCTTGGTTCTCAAAAACTGAGGGAAATACTTACGTACTTTACTGCATCATCCTCTCCTCTTTGGGGAAATCCAACGCAGTGCTCAAGAGGTAGCAACAGATTTCTTGGATGAGCTACATTCCAAATTGAGACAAGGTACAATTACCTCATCAAGTTCTACTTTCCTCCCACTCACTTCTTTCGAGAAAGACTCCTTCTCTAGAAAGGTTCCATTCTTGGTAACAAAGATCTTGCCTTCGGATCTGTGGTAGAAGGTGTACCCAATTGTTTCCTTAGGGTATCCTATGAAGACACACTTCTCCAATTTGGGTTCGAGCTTATCAGGCTGAAGCTTTTTGACATATGCATCGCATCCCCAAACTTTAAGAAACAACAACTTAGGTTTATTGCCAAACCACAGTTCATACAATGTCGTCTTAACGGATTTTGATGGTGCCCTATTTAACGTGAATACAACTGTCTCTAATGCATAACCCCAAAACAGTAGTGGTAAATCGGTAAGAGACATCATAGATCGAACCATATCTAATAAAGTACGGTCACGACGTTCGGACACACCATTACGCTGTGGTGTTCCAGGTGGCGTGAGTTGTGAAACTATTCCACATTGTTTTAAATGAAGGCCAAACTCGTAACTCAAATATCCACCTCCACGATCAGATTGTAGAAACTTTATCTTCTTGTTACGATGATTCACCACTTCATTTTGAAACTTTTTGAACTTTTCAAATGTTTCAAACTAGTGTCCATTAAGTAGATATACCCATATCTGCTCAAATCATCTGTGAAGGTCAGAAAATAACAATACCCGCTACGAGCCTCAACACTCATCGGACCGCATACATCGGTATGTATTATTTCCAATAATTCATTAGCACGTTCCATTGTTCCAGAGAATGGAGTTTTAGTCATCTTGCCCATGAGGTATGGTTCACAAGTATCAAATGATTCATAATCAAGTGATTCCAAAAGTCCATCTGCATGGAGTTTCTTCACGCGCTTTACACCAATATAACCTAAACGGCAGTGCCACAAATATGTTGCACTATCATTATCAATTTTGCATCTTTTGGCATCAATATTATGAATATGTGTATCACCACGATTGAGAGTCAACAGAAATAGACCACTCTTCAAGGGTGCATGACCATAAAAGATATTACTCATATAAATAGAACAACCATTATTCTCTGATTTAAATGAATAATCGTCTCGCACTAACACTACTAGGGAAAACCCTAGCAGTAGCGCGGGTTTTGTGTCCACTAGTAGCGCGGGAGGCCGCGCTACTAATAAGGCGCTACAGATATTGCTTAGCAGTAATGCGTGCCCGCACGCGCTACTGCTAGGACAAATAGTTGCAGCGTTTGTTCAGTACCATGCTACTGCTAAGGTAACTACTTGCAGTGTGTTTTCTGTCCATCGCTACTAGTATTTTTTTAGTGTATTTATGCGCCATCGTACAAATATTGGTACAATACCAGTTATGAGGTTTACATCATTATGTCCATAACAGTGTGTCAAATGAAGGTGGATTAGGTTCAAGTGGAGGCAATATGTGGTTCATGTCAAAAGTATACTACTAATCCAAACTTGATCTAGTTTGGACTAGTAGTACTTTCGATGTGCACCACATGTTGCCTCCACTTGAATCTAATCCGCCAGCACAAGCTATTTAATCATCATCATAGTCATTACCACCAATAGTATTTATTTAATCACCACTAACACTAGCTAATAATAATCATCATAGTCATTACCACCAACACTAGCTATTTTATCATCATAGTAATAGTGTAGCACATCATCATCCTCAAACTCATTTCTAGCTAGCTAATCACTCCTGTTGCTCTCTCTTAGGTAAAATAACATAAAACATGTATAGCTCTCCTCCTTGATCAAGCTGGAGCATGCAGATGAACCTGTCTCCTAATCGTGGGTAGCGCATCTGTTTGCTGCCCCCTAGTACTTCTCTGTGCTCCCCCATCACATATTTGGTCCAGTCTTGCACTATTAAGCATCTGTCGCTAATCTTGAATGCACTAAAGTAATCTGTAGGATATCTTGGCCGTAAGCTGATAATACTCATGGTACCTTTAGTCTCAATCCCATAAGGCACAACATTCATCGGGAGTCCCTGTTGAAGAACATTGTATGGTAACATACTTAGCAATGAAGTTTAGCTTCAAAAATAATGTATGGAAAAGATGCACTAATGACAAATAGTAAAAATCTTACCATCCTTCCTAAATAGATGTGACCGTAGTTCATTACGAACACTATTGGTCGCACATTTTTAGTACTAACATTTCTAAATGCAGGAAGAAAATTTGTCTTGACAGTATCAAGATCCTCAAGCCATGAAACATAATGACTGAGCTCCTCGCAGTTGAGTTCAGCCCCAGGCAGTATACGGTCCTGTCTACCAAGCGATGGACATGTTTGCTTGCACCGAAATAAGCTGACAATACAAATTAGTTGTCAACTATTTTTGAATAAACAATATCAAAGACATAAATATGGTTGAGAAACTTACATAATGGTATAACTGGAGGCGTATGCACATCGACCCAGATGTCGGTATTACCTTCAATATCATCTTCCGGACGAATATCAAAGGTGATAACCATATCAGGCTCAAATGCATAAGTCTTGCATAGTGCTCGCCATGTTTTGCATCCAAAATAGGTGTAGTCGTCTGAATTGTATAATTTTGCGTGGAAAATATAACCATGCTCGGTCTTCAAGTAAACTTTCTTTTCCTCCGTACTATGACTGAAACCTATCTTATCCAATACAAAAACTCTTGCATGGCAGGGGATACGCTAGTAGAATAGTAAAAAAATATAAGTTGAAGCAAATGAAGCAGATGTCATGCTTAATTACGAAAAAAGACTTGTCGTTGTGACTTACTGTATCCACTTCGAAGTTCTCGTCCAGCTTGATGCTGAAGCGCCTATCATCATCTAGGAAGATTCCGTCGCACAGGCCTCGCTCGTCTTCGCAGTATTTGCAAATACCGAAATCCTTTTCGTCGTCAGACATTTCCTATGTTCATAGTTAAAACATTAATTGAAAATCGATCGAAGACAACTACCAAGATACTCAACACACAAATCCGGGGCACTCGATATTTCCTACATATTCTGTCACAAGTCATGCCAAAATTCACAGAAAAATCCGGCATGACCTTTGCTAAAATAGGACATATCGAACGCCTGAAATTTGCCGGAACGGAAATGAATCAACACTCCGGCAAAACATAGGCCACTCGAAGGTGTAACCTGCAAACATGACCAGCCACTTGGATATTGAGCAACACAAGATATACATTTCAAAATATCTTATAGGACTCAAATTAGCATGCATTCAATAAGCAAAAGTAAATCATCTCATGCGTTCGTACATCGTCGAATATTATCACTAATACATCACGAATAGTGTCATACATATAACATCACTAATACAACTAAAACCCTAGCACACGACGGGTATCAGCGCGAGCGGTGGACACCCACAGAGAAGGAACAATCACGGGATCATAGCTCCAGTGAGATCCCCGGAGAACCTGCCAGGTATTGGAGAACGGCCGGTGCTCCAACGCAAACAAGTAGCGACGGACGTGCACGTCCTCCTCACTGACACGGTGACGCACCACCTCCGCGGAGTCCTCGAGCCTCTGGATCATCACTGGCCCATGCGACCGCCACCAAAGAAGGTTCGGGTCAATGACAGGCTGGCTCCTCACCAACCTGCGCCTCCTGGTAGGTTGCGCCTCCCAGTACCACCCCGGCGGAGCCCAGTCCCGGACATGGCCGATCTGGTCAAGCAGGTGTCATCCTCCGCCGACTCGACGACGAGGATGCGGGATAGGCATCATCCACGTTGAGGCGGGAGAAATTGCTTTAACTAAAAAATAGAAACAAGTTCTTACTAACTAGTTCTATTAATTCAACTAGTTCTTGCTGAAAATAAACTTACTATAAATAAAAATATTCTAGTACCTAATTAGTACCTAGTTCTTACTAACTAATTAGTACCTAGGAACTACTGCCCTAATTACCATCTAATTTGATGAACCTATAGGGGTGGAAAGTGGTAGCGGATATTTCAATTATCCAACTATAAAGTGAAATAAGTGGTCAAATTTTACTCGTTTTATGATTCATCTTAGAAATTTGATTCATTTTCACCCTTGCATGAACCCTAACTCATTTGAGCCGCATCCGCATCTGATTTGTTTCAACTCTTACATGAACCCTAACTAATTTGATGCAACTAAAATATAAAGAAACCCTGGGCAGAGGTAGGGGAGAGGGAGGAGCGGGCGTGCTCACCTCGGGTGCCTGCGACGAGGGAGGGGCAGGGCAGCATCGAGGTCGGGGTCGGGGCTCGGGCGCGCGGCCGATGGCGGCCGGCGTCGAGGTCGGGGCCGGGGCCGCGTCCGGGGCGGCGTTGAGGACGGGGGCGGGGGCAGCGTTGAATCTGGGGTCGGGGCGGCGTAGAGGGTGCGGAGAGCGCGCGGCGGCCGACGGGCGACGGCGGCGGTGAGAGTGGAAAGAGTTGGATTTGGGGGAAGTGGCCGCGTGGGGAAGGACGAACCCCGTGGTTAAGTCAGAAGTAGCAGTAGCGCGTTCCAGGAAAAGCGCTGCTGCAATCTTAGCTACAGCGCGTTCTGTGATACACGCTACTACTACTCCTTTCTCTTTTTCCCCTTTTTCATTTAGTTTTCTTCACATTTTATTTTTTTCCTTTCACCTTATTCTATTTCTTTCATTTTCAATTACCTTTCCATTTTCTTTCCATTTAATTTTATAACCTTTAGCAGTAGCGAGTTTATATTAAAACGCGTTGCTACAAATAAAGTAGCGGTAGCGCGGTTCGTCATAGATCGCTACTACTACGTGTGGCCTATCGGCTAAGCCGTGGGAATTTTAGGAGTAACGTGTTTACGGCAAGACGCGCTACTGCTAGATCTTTATCTGCAGCGCGGTTTCCTCAGGCGCGCTACTGCTAATTAGCACCAGTGTGCTTTTTTGACCCACGCTACTGCTAAAGTTCTGTGTATAAGGTTTTCCCTAGTAGTGTAAACAAGATCTAGATATAATGTTCATGCTCAATGCTAGAACTAAATAACAATTATTCAGGTCTAAAACTAATACCGAAGGTAGATGTAGAGGTAGCGTGCCGGCGACGATCACATCGACCTTGGAACCATTCTCGAGGCGCATCATCGCCTTGTCCTTAGCAAATCTTCATTTAATCCTTAGTCCCTATTTCAAGTTACAAATATGAGCAACCGAACCAGTATCAAATACCCAGGCACTACTACAAGAATTAGTAAGGTACACATCAATAACATGTATATCAAATATACCTTTGTTCACTTTGTCATCCTTCTTATCCGCCAAATACTTGGGGCAGTTCTGCTTCTAGTGACCAGTCCCTTTGCAGTAGAAGCACTCAGTTTCAAGCTTGGATCCAGCTTTGGGTTTCTTCCTGGGAGTGGCAACTTGCTTGCCATTCTTATTGAAGTTCCCCTTCTTTCCCTTGCCCTTTTTCTTGAAACTAGTGGTCTTGTTAACCATAAAAACTTGATGCTCCTTCTTGATTTATACCTCTGCAGCTTTGAGCATTGTGAAGAGCTCGGGAATAGTCTTTTCCATCCCTTGCTTATTATAGTTCATCACGAAGCCTTTATAGCTTGGTGGCAGTGATTGAAGAACTCTGTCAATGACACAATCATCTGGAAGATTAACTCCCAGCTGAGTCAAGTGGTTATGATATCCATACATTCTGAGTATGTGTTCACTCACATAACTGTTCTCCTCCATCTTGCAGCTATAGAAATTGTTGGAGACTTCATATGTCTCAACTCGGGCATTTGCTTGAAATATTAGCTTCAACTCCTGGAACATCTCATATGGCCCATGATGTTCAAAATGTCTTTGAAGTCCCGATTATAAGCCGTAAAGCATGGCACACTGAACTATCGAGTAGTCATCAGATCGAGCTTGCCAAACATTCATAATATCAGCATCTGCTCCTGTAGCAGGCCTTTCACCTAGTGGTGCATCAAGGACATAATTCTTTTGTGTAGCAATGAGGATGATCATCAAGTTACGGATGAAGGAAATATGCCCTAGAGGCAATAATAAAGTTATTATTTATTTCCTCATATCATGATAAATGTTTATTATTCATGCTAGAATTGTATTAACCGGAAACATGATACATGTGTGAATACATAGACAAACATATAGTGACTAGTATGCCTCTACTTGACTAGCTCGTTAATCAAAGATGGTTATGTTTCCTAACCATAGACATGTGTTGTCATTTGATTAATGAGATCACATCATTAGGAGAATGATGTGATTGACATGACCCATTCCGTTAGCCTAGCACTTGATCGTTTAGTATATTGCTATTGCTTTCTTCATGACTTATACATGTTCCTGAAACTATGAGATTATGCAACTCCCGTTTACCGGAGGAACACTTTGGGTGCTACCAAACGTCACAACGTAACTGGGTGATTATAAAGGAGTACTACAGGTGTCTCCAAAGGTAGATGTTGGGTTGGCGTATTTCGAGATTAGGTTTTGTCACTCCGATTGTCGGAGAGGTATCTCTGGGCCCTCTCGGTAGTGCACATCACTACAAGCCTTGCAAGCAATGTAACTAATGAGTTAGTTACGGAATGATGCATTACGTAACGAGTAAAGAGACTTGCCGGTAACGAGATTGAACTAGGTATTGGATACCGACGATCGAATCTCGGGCAAGTAACATACCGATGACAAAGGGAACAACGTATGTTGTTGTGCGGTTTGACCGATAAAGATCTGCGTAGAATATGTAGGAACCAATATGGGCATCCAGGTTCCGCTATTGGTTATTGACCGAGAATGGTTCTAGGTCATGTCTACATAGTTCTCGAACCCGTAGGGTCCGCACGCTTAACGTTACGATGATAGTTTTATTATGAGTTTATAAGTTTTTGATGTACCAAAGTTTGTTCAGAGTCCCGGATGTGATCACGGACATGACGAGGAATCTCGAAATGGTCGAGACATAAAGATTGATATATTGGACGACTATATTCGGATACCGGAAGTGTTCCGGGTGATTTCGGAGAAAACCGGAGTGCCGGAGGGGTTACCGGAACCCCCCGGGGAAGTATTGGGCCTTAGTGGGCCTGAGGGAAGAGAGAGGGCAGCAGCCCAGGAGGTGGCGTGCCCCCTCCCATGGGGAGTCCGAATTGGACTAGGGGAGGGGGGCGCGGCCCCTCTTTCCCTCTCCCTCTCCCTCCCTTTCCTTCCCCCTTCCTCCTTCCTAGTTGGACCAGGAAAGGGGAGTCCTACTCCCACTAGGAGGAGGACTCCCCCCTCCTTGGCGTGCCCCCTAGGGCCGGCCGGCCTCCCCCCTTGCTCCTTTATATACGGGGGTAGGGGGCACCCCATAGACACACAAGTTGATCTACGGATCGTTCCTTAGCCGTGTGCGGTGCCCCCCTCCACCATATTCCACCTCGGTCATATCGTCGCGGAGTTTAGGCGAAGCCCTGCGCCGGTAGAACATCATCATCGTCACCACGCCGTCGTGCTGACGGAACTCATCCCCGAAGCTTTGCTGGATCGAAGCCCGGGGATCGTCATCGAGCTGAACATGTGCTGAACTCGGAGGTGCCGTACGTTCGGTGCTTGGATCGGTCGGATCGTGAAGACGTACGACTACATCAACCGCGTTGTGCTAACGCTTCCGCTTATGGTCTACGAGGGTACGTGGGCAACACTCTCCCCTCTCGTTGCTATGTCATCGCCATGATCTTGCGTGTGCGTAGGAATTTTTTTGAAATTACTACGTTCCCCAACAGTGGCATCAGAGCCTAGGTTTTATGCGTTGATGTTATATGCACGAGTAGAACACAAGTGAGTTGTGGGCGATACAAGTCATACTGCTTACCAGCATGTCATACTTTGGTTCGGCGGTATTGTGAGATGAAGCGGCCCGGACCGACATTACGCGTACGCTTACGCGAGACTGGTGAGGGAGTCCTGGACTAGGGGGTGTTCGGACAGCCGGACTATCAATGTCCGCCGGACTCCAAGACTACGAAGATACAAGATTGAAGACTCCGGCTCGTGTCCGGAAGGTACTTTACTTGGCGTGGAAGGCAAGCCTGGCGATACGGATACGTAGATCTCCTACTATTGTAACCGACTCTGTGTAACCCTAGCCCTCTCCGGTATCTATATAAACCGAAGGGCTTTAGTCCGTAGGACAACATACAATCATACCATAGGCTAGCTTCTAGGGTTTAGCCTCCTTGATCTCGTGGTAGATCTACTCTTGTACTACCCATATCATCAATATCAATCAAGCAGGAGTAGGGTTTTACCTCCGTTGAGAGGGCCCGAACCTGGGTAAAAAACATCGTGTCCCTTGTCTCCTGTTACCATCCGCCTAGACGCACAGTTCGGGACCCCCTACCCGAGATCCGCCGGTTTTGACACCGACATTGGTGCTTTCATTGAGAGTTCCTCTGTGTCGTCACCAATAGGCTTGATGGCATCTTCAACCTGCAACGCTGTCCTGGGTGAGACTTTCCTCCCCGGACAGATCTTCGTATTCGGCGGCTTCGCACTGCGGGCCAATTCACTTGGCCATCTGGAGCAGATCGAAAGCTACGCCCCTGGCCGTCAGGTCAGATTTGGAAGCTTAAACTTCACGGCCGATGTCCAAGGAGATTTGATCCTCGATGGACTCGAGCCACAGCCAAGCGCGCCGCACTGTGACGATGGGCATGATCTAGCTCTGCCACCGAACAGTGCTTTGGTGGCCGCACACGAATCCGCTCCAGCCATTAGCCCGGAGCCGATCGCCCAGATCGAGGGCTGGTGGATAGACGCCGCCCCGGGGGCTTCAACATCCACGGCGATGGAGCCGAACACCAATCTTGTCCCCTGTGAAACTCGTGATTCCGAGGCGCCGGACTCCTCGTCGGACTCCGAACCTCCCGCGCCCCTACCAATCGATCCAGATTGGGTGCCGGTTATGGAATTCACTGCCGCGGACATCTTTCAATGCTCGCCTTTCGGCGATATCTTAAATTCACTAAAGCATCTCTCGTTATCAGGAGAGTTCTGGCCGGATTATGGCCAGGATGGTTGGGATGCGGACGACGAAGAAATTCAGAGCCCACCCACCACCCACTTTGTAGCCACTGTCGACAATTTAACCGACATGCTAGACTACGACTCTGAAGACATCGACGCTATGGAAGACGATGCCGGAGACGAACAGGAACCAGCGCCCACAGGGCACTGGAAGGCCACCTCATCATATGACGTATACATGGTGGATACCCCAAAAGATGGGGACGGCGAAGGAACAGCGGAGGCAGATTCCTTAAAGAAACAGCCCAAGCGCCGGCGTCAGTGGCGCCGCTCTAAATCTCGCCACAGCAAAAACGGAGATTCCGGCACAGGAGATAATAACACTCCAGAGAGTGCCGAAGACAATCCCCTCCCGCAAGACTCAGCGCAGGAGGATGCAGAAGCAAGCCCTCATGAGGGGGCGGCAGATGAAGAGGTTGAGGATCATGATTATATGCCTCCCTCCGAAGACGAAGCAAGCCTCAACAATGACGAATTCGTCGTACCCGAGGATCCCGTTGAACAAGAGCGCTTCAAGCGCAGGCTTATCGCCACAGCAAACAGCCTAAAGAAAAAGCAGCAGCAGCTTCAAGCTGATCAGGACCTGCTGGCCGATCGATGGACCGAGGTCCTCGCGGCCGAAGAGTATAAACTCGAACGTCCCTCCAAAAGTTACCCAAAACGCAAGCTGCTCCCCCGATTAGAGGAGGAAGCATACATACATCCATCACCAGCGCACGATATGGCTGACCGACCACCCCGTGGTCGTGACCGAGAGGCATCCAGGCCCCCAACCAAGACCATACTCCGGCATCGGTCCAAAAGTATGAAGCCAAGAGGGAACGCGCCGGACTTGCGAGACATATTGGAGGACAAAGCTAGGCAATCCAGATCCATCTATGGATCACGTGGGCGCCCTACGACCCATGAAGAATACCGTCGTGCCGAATACAATAACCCCGGCCGGGCCGAACACAGCAGACAGCGCTCTCTCGAGCTGCGTCGCGATATTGCTCAATACAGGGGCGCCGCACACCCGTTATGCTTCACTGACGAAGTAATGGATCATCAGATCCCCGAAGGGTTTAAACCCATAAACATCGAATCTTACGATGGCACAACAGACCCCGCGGTGTGGATCGAAGACTATCTTCTCCACATTCATATGGCCCGCGGCGACGATCTCCACGCCATAAAATACCTCCCACTCAAGCTTAGAGGACCAGCTCGGCATTGGCTTAACAGCTTGCCCGCGGAGTCAATTGGGTGTTGGAAGGACCTGGAGACCGCATTCCTTGATAACTTCCAAGGCACATATGTGCGACCACCAGACGCCGATGACCTCAGCCACATCATTCAGCAGCCAGACGAATCGGCCAGGCAATTCTGGACACGGTTCTTGACAAAGAAAAATCAAATCGTCGATTGTCCGGACGCAGAGGCCCTTGCAGCCTTCAAACATAATATCCGGGACGAATGGCTAGCCCGGCACCTCGGGCAGGAAAAGCCGAAATCCATGGCAGCCCTCACATCGTTAATGACCCGCTTTCGTGTGGGAGAGGACAGCTGGCTAGCCCGCAGCAACAATCTCCGTAAAAATTCTGGCAGTCCGGATACTAAGGACAACAACGGCAGGTCACGTCGGAATAAAAACAAGCGCCGAATTAACGGCGATGATAAGGAGGATACGGCAGTCAATGCCGGATTCCGAGGCTCTAAACCCGGTCAACGGAAGAAGCCATTTAAAAGAACCATTCCGGGTCCGTCCAATTTGGACCGAATACTCGACCGCTCATGCCAGATACATGGCACCCCTGAAAAGCCAGCCAACCACACCAATAGAGATTGCTGGGTGTTCAAGCAGGCCGGCAAGTTAATTGCCGAACACAATGACAAGGGGCTAAATAGCGACGACGAGGAAGAGACCCGGCCGCCGAACAACAAAGGACAGAAGGATTTTCCCCCACAAGTACGGACGGTGAATATGATATACGCGACCCATATACCCAAGAGGGAGAGGAAACGCGCACTAAGGGACGTCTACGCGATGGAGCCAATCGCCCCAAAGTTCAACCCATGGTCCTCTTGTCCGATCACTTTCGATCGAAGAGACCACCCGACCAGCATACGCCATGGCGGATTCGCCGCATTGGTCTTAGACCCAATCGTCGATGGGTTTCACCTCACCAGAGTCCTGATGGACGGCGGTAGTAGCCTGAACCTGCTTTATCAGGATACAGTGCGCAAAATGGGCATAGACCCATCAAGGATTAAACCTACAAAGACAACCTTTAAAGGTGTCATACCAGGAGTGGAAGCCAACTGTACAGGCTCAGTCACACTGGAAGTGTTCTTCGGATCCCCGGATAATTTCCGGAGCGAAGAGTTAGTCTTCGACATAGTCCCGTTTCGCAGCGGCTATCACGCTCTGCTCGGACGAACCGCGTTTGCCAAATTCAACACGGTGCCGCACTATGCATACCTAAAGCTCAAGATGCCAGGCCCTCGTGGAGTCATCACGGTCAATGGAAATACGGAACGCTCCCTCCGAACAGAGGAACACACAGCGGCTCTCGCGGCAGAAGTACAGAGCAGCCTTTTAAGGCAATTCTCGAGCCCGGCCGTTAAACGGCCGGATACAGCAAAGCGCGCCCGGAGCAATATCAACCAAGACCACCTGGCGCGATCAGAGCACGCGTAGAAATGCGGCCCCAACCCTCGCCCGCGTATGATCGCAAGAATAACACTCCGCGTACATTATTACGCTTTGGAGATACCATGGGCACAGGGGAGGGGGCACGATCACAACGGACCCAGAGTGCGGTTCGACCACACCAGGGGCTCGCAAATGTGCATCTTTTTTATTATTATTATTTTTCTTATTTTTTGTACACAGGACTCTGTTAACCAGAAGCCCTGTTCGGCGGTGAACTTGCCGAACTCATGATACAACAGTCAGGGACTTAGGAAGGCCGCGTCGAACACTCAGGTGGTCTCAATTACGAGCATTAAATTCGATTATATACACCAAATCCGCAGCTCATCCCTGGAGGGGGACATGTTTATTTAGTCCAAATCCCTTGCTTACCGCACTATTTGTATCAGTCCGCTCTACTAGCAGACTTTTTCTTTCACTAATAATACAGCACCTTTATTATCGCAATTGCATTACATTTTATATATATGTTCATTATATGACATCCTGGCACCCGTATATTTTTGGTACGGCATAATACACCAGGGGCTTATGTTCCCCGCTTTATGGTGTGATAAAGTCTGAACACTTTCACAAGTGCGGCACCCCGAACTTATAGCATTATATGAATCGGCTCCGAATCACGTCTTGGGTCAATAGTTGGGTTGCCCGGCTCCCATGTTTGGCTCCTTACGTTTCTGTTCCGTCGGCTAAGGTAGCACTGGGAGAACCACTGCGATTGCGCCCCGGTTGAGCCGGGTTAACGCCTCAGTGGAGAAAGCTAAAACTGACCGGCATGATAAGGCGAGAGACTGGTCGCTGTTTGAGAGGTTTTTTCGGGTCCTTAAAGACTCACGCCGCTTCGAGCGAAGTTCCGGATTATGTCCGATGAAGGCGTGGATAGCGCCCCGGATTCGGTCTTCCGAATACCAGGGGCTTCGCCGAAATTTAAAATTATAGAATTCTATGGCTAAGTGAGAGTGTTCAAGCATTATAAGTCCGGTCGCCTTGTTCGTCGTGTTGAGCGCCTCCCTAGATGGACCCAAATATGGGAACAAGAGTGCTCAAGTTTATCACCGAACACCCCAGCACTTGTGGCTTGGGGGCTGAAGCCAACGACTTGCCATCTCTCAGATTTTATAAACAGCCAAATAGAAGGTAATATTTTAAATTAAACAAGCGTTGCTCATGGCGCATATGAACGAAGTTTTCAGCGCACAGGATAAATAAACAGCGAGTTCACTCAAAGATTACATTTCGGGAGCACTCATCTGCAATATTGCAGGCTCCCTTCAGGACAATATTATAATACTTCTCCAGCGTGCGATACTCCTTGCCCGGTGGCGGTGGGTCCGTGAGAAGCTTCTCCGCATCCAATTTGCCCCATTGCACCTTTATGCGGGCAAGGGCCCGACGAGCACCTTCGATACAGGCGGAGCGCTTGACTACATCCAGCCTAGGGCATGCATCCACCAGCCGCCGCACGAGGCCAAAGTAGCTACTAGGCATGGCCTGTCCAGGCCACAACCGGACTATGAGGCCCTTCATGGCCTCCTCAGCTACTTTGTGGAGTTCGATCAGCTGCTTCAGCTGGTCGCTTGGGGGCACCGGATGGCCGGCCTCAGTATACTGAGACCAGAAGACCTTCTCCGTCGAGCTCCCCTCCTCGCCACGATAGAATGCGGCGGCATCAGCCGCACTACGCGGCAGATCTGCAAATGCCCCTGGAGAGCGCCGAATTCGGGTAAGTGTCCGGTAGTTCACATTAACATGCCTGCTTTGCATGAAAAACGCCTTACCCGCCGCTATCTTCTTTATGTCCGAAACCTCCTGAAGGGCCTTCTGGGCCTCGGCCTTGGCGGACTTGGCACTTTCGAGAGCCGAGGCAAGCTCGGACTCTCGAGTCTTGGAGTCACGCTCCAAACTCTCATGTTTTTCCATGAGAACCTGGAGCTCCTGCCGAACTTCCGCCACCCGCACTTCTTGCTTTTCTCGCTCAGCCCGTTCCGCGACCGCATTGCGTTCGGCCGCGGACACAGCATCCTTCAGGGTTGCCACCTTGTTAGTGGCCCCTGCAATGCACATATTATCCTTGTCAATTTTATTCGCAACCAAAATCCTTTTCTGTAAGGTACTTATTCAAAGAGGTGTTACTCACTTTCTTTTTCCTCGAGCTGCTTCTTTGCCTGGCTGAGCTCTTGCTCGGACCACTCGAGATTCTTTTTCAGCACGTCAACCTCCGCTGTTAGTGCGGCAGAGGTCAGCAGTGCAGCCTGCAAACCCATATTGACATATTTTAGGCAACCCTGCGTATATCTTGTTATAGATCCTTAGTCCGGCTTTTCTTTCTGAATACCGAACCAAGCATCAGGGGCTACTATCTATGCGGTATTATATTACATAATTTTAACTTCTTACCTCAAAGCCTGTTAAAAGGCTACTGCAGGCTTCGGTCAGCCCGCTTTTCGCGAGCTGAACCTTCTCAATCACCGCACTCATGATGGTGCGGTGTTCTTCCTCGATGGAAGCGCCTTTAACCGCTTCCAGCAGGTTATTCGGCGCCTCCGGTTGGACGGAGGCCGCCGGCGTCACGGTCCTGCCCTTCTTTCGAAGGGGCCGCTTGCCGGACTCTGGAACCACTGCGGGTTCCGATGTGGAGTCTGGCACGAAGTCCGGGGAGCTGCCTGGCGGCGCCTCCGGAGCCTCCTCCTGATGGGTCCCTCTTTGGGATCCCACCTCGGCGTCCTCATTGGCGCGTGGGGTGGAGGCAGTCAGGATGGAATTCACATCCGACGAGGCCAATGACCCGCTCGATGAGTCGGGGAGATCATCATTAGCCGGACTACGGACAGAATGCGGCGTTAGAAGGATACTTCGCGACATAAAAGAAATTACACATCAAGGATCCGGATACTTACGATCTTGCCGGACGCCTGGCCCTTGGAGGCCGCTCATCCTCACCAACACTGATGTTGGCGGAACTGTCCGGGGGGATAGTTCTCCCCCTCTTGGACCCTTCGGCCCCCCCGATGGGGGAAGCCTTCCTTTTCTTCTCTCCCTCCTCTGGGAGAGAATACTCCTCCTCCTCGTCTTCGGGAGAGGAGTCCTCGTCGTCGTCAGACGCCTGATTGCGGGAACTCTTTCGAGTCCCCGTGGCCACCTCCTTGGCCTTCTTCTCCGGCACCACGTGCGGTGCCGGAACTAGCAGCCTTGATAAACGGGCGTTCGCTGGGTCTTCTGGCATGGGAGCCGGGCTGATGAGTAGCTTGGCCTTCTCCATCCATTCCTGTCAAAGGAAGAGGCAGAATGAAGCCTCACTAGAGTCAATCTAATTATCACAAGTGTCCCGTAATGGGGTTGAATCACTTACCTCGTCAGTTGGATTCTGCGAGCTGAATCCGCGGTCGTTGGTCGCGGACATAGGGGCTTCGGCACCCTTGAATAGCACCCTCCAGGCACCTTCGTATGTTGTATCGAAGAGCCCGTTTAGCGCCTGGTGTTGTTCCGGATTGAACTCCCACAAATTAAATGCCCGTTCTTGGCATGTGAGGATCCGCCGGATGAGCATGACTTGGACCACGTCGGCGAGCCTGAGCTTATTGCCCACCATCTTCTTGATACATGCTCGGAGTCCCGTCACCTCCACCGGATTCCCCAACTGCAAGCCCTTCTCTTTCCAGGAGGTGAGCTGCGTGGGGATGCCTGATCTAAACTCGGGGGCCGCCGCCCATGTGGATTTGCGCGGCTCGGTGATGTAGAACCACCCCGATTGCCACCCCTTGACGGAGTCCACGAAGGTCCCTTCTAGCCAAGGGACGTTGGGCAATTTGCCCAACATAGCGCCTCCGCATTCCACTTGCGTACCCTTCACAACCTTCGGCTTGACATTAAAGGTCTTGAGCCACAGGCCGAAGTGGGGCCGGATGCAGAGAAAGGCCTCGCACACGACGATAAACGCCGAGATGTTGAGGATAAAGTTCGGCGCCAGATCGTGGAAATCCAGGCCGTAGTAAAACATGAGCCCCTGGACAAATGGATGGAGCGGAAAGCCCAGTCCGCGGAGGAAGTGGGGAAGGAAGACGACCCTCTCATGAGGCCCGGGGGTAGGGATGAGCTGCCCCTCGTCGGGCAGCCGATGCGCGATGTCGCCGGAAAGGTATCCGGCGCTGCGCAGTTTGGTGATGTCCTCCTCCTTGACAGTCGAGGCTAACCATTTGCCTCCCGCTCCAGTCATATTCGGAGAAGGTCGAGGTGAGATGTGTGAGTTCGGGCGTTGGAGCTTGAATTCGCGGGGATTGATGAGCAAAGGAGGAAGAAGGCGTAGGTGAGAAGGTGAATCCTTATCCCTTATATATAGGCGGACAAAACTATGTGTCCCCCACCGGCCTGGTAAAACTCGCTTATCTCCCAAGCGTCACCGTTGATGGCGCGGTTGGGTTACCCACGCACGTATTGATGAGAATCCCAGAATAAGGGGAACACGATCTCTGCTTCGATAGGACGTGCCGAGGAAACCGCTCTGCTAATGCTGAGGTGGTATAATGATTCAAACAAAGGCCTGGTGGCGATGTGATGTCGCGCCGCATAATACGTCAGCAGATTGGACTAAGTGTACATTTTATTCTCTCTACGGTGGAATGTGGAATTTATTTTGCGGAGCCGGACACTATCCTGGTGTTCATTATCTTCTCTGGATTATTCAAGGGAGGAACCCGCCTTGCAATGCCGAACATTATGCACGCCGGACTTATCGTCATTGAAGACTGGTTCAGGGGCTACTGAGGGAGTCCTGGACTAGGGGGTGTTCGGACAGCCGGACTATCAATGTCCGCCGGACTCCAAGACTACGAAGATACAAGATTGAAGACTCCGGCTCGTGTCCGGAAGGTACTTTACTTGGCGTGGAAGGCAAGCCTGGCGATACAGATACGTAGATCTCCTACTATTGTAACCGACTCTGTGTAACCCTAGCCCTCTCCGGTATCTATATAAACCGGAGGGCTTTAGTCCGTAGGACAACATACAATCATACCATAGGCTAGCTTCTAGGGTTTAGCCTCCTTGATCTCGTGGTAGATCTACTCTTGTACTACCCATATCATCAATATCAATCAAGCAGGAGTAGGGTTTTACCTCCATCGAGAGGGCCCGAACCTGGGTAAAAAACATCGTGTCCCTTGTCTCCTGTTACCATCCGCCTAGACGCACAGTTCGGGACCCCCTACCCGAGATCCGCCGGTTTTGACACCGACAACTGGTTTCACCGTTACGAGCACTCGTGCTTAAAGGTGGCTGGCGGGTGTCTATCTCTCTCACTTTAGCTGAATCGAGTGTGGCTACGCCCCGTCCTTGCGAAGGTTAAAACAGCACTAACTTGACGAACTATCGTTGTGGTTTTGATGCGTAGGTAAGAACGGTTCTTGCTAAGCCCGTAGCAGCCACGTAAAATTTGCAACAACAAAGTAGAGGACGTCTAACTTGTTTTTGCAGGGCATGTTGTGATGTGATATGGTCAAGACGTGATGCTATATTTTATTGTATGAGATGATCATGTTTTGTAACCGAAGTTATCAGCAACTGGCAGGAGCCATATGGTTGTCGCTTTATTGTATGAAATGCAAACGCCCTGTAATTGCTTTACTTTATCACTAAGCGGTAGCGATAGTCGTAGAAGCAATAGATGGCATAAACAACAACGATGCTATGATTGAGATCAAGGTGTCGCGCCGGTGACGATGGTGATCACGACGGTGCTTCGAAGATGGAGATCACAAGCACAAGATGATGATGGCCATATCATATCACTTATATTGATTGCATGTGATGTTTATCCTTTATGCATCTTATCTTGCTTTGATTGACGGTAGCATTTTAAGATGATCTCTCACTAATAATCAAGAAGTGTTCTCCCTGAGTATGCACCGTTGCGAAAGTTCTTCGTGCTGAGACACCACGTGATGATCGGGTGTGATAGGCTCTACGTTCAAATACAACGGGTGCAAAACAGTTGCACACGCGGAATACTCAGGTCATACTTGACGAGCCTAGCATATACAGATATGGCCTCGGAACACGGAGACCGAAAGGTCGAACGTGAATCATATAGTAGATATGATCAACATAGTGATGTTCACCATTGAAACTACTCCATCTCACGTGATGATTGGACATGGTTTAGTTGATTTGGATCACGTGATCACTTAGATGACTAGAGAGATGTCTATCTAAGTGGGAGTTCTTAAGTAATATGATTAATTGAACTTAAATTTATCATGAACTTAGTACCTGATAGTATTTTGCTTGTCTATGTTTGTTTGTAGATAGATGGCTCGTGTTGTTGTTCCGTTGAATTTTAATGCGTTCCTTGAGAAAGCAAAGTTGAAAGATGATGGTAGCAATTACACGGACTGGGTCCATAACCTGAGGATTATCCTCATTGCTGCACAGAAAAGTTATGTCCTGGAAGCACCACTGGGTGCCAGTCCTGCTGCTGATGCAACTGACGACGTTAAGAACGTCTGGCAGAGCAAAGCTGATGACTACTTGATAGTTCAGTGTGCCATGCTTTATGGCTTAGAACCGGGTCTTCAACGACGTTTTGAACATCATGGAGCATATGAGGTGTTCCAGGAGTTGAAGTTAATATTTCAAGAAAATGCCCGGATTGAGAGATATGAAGTCTCCAATAAGTTCTACAGCTACAAGATGGAAGAGAATAGTTCTGTCAGTGAACACATACTCAAAATGTCTGGGTATAATAATCACTTGATTCAACTGGGAGTTAATCTTCCTGATGATAGTGTCATTGACAGAATTCTTCAATCACTGCCACCAAGCTACAAGAGCTTCGTGATGAACTATAATATGCAAGGGATGAACAAGACTATTCCCGAGCTCTTCGCAATGCTAAAAGCCGCGGAGGTAGAAATCAAGAAGGAGCATCAAGTGTTGATGGTTAACAAGACCACCAGTTTCAAGAAAAAGGGCAAAGGGAAGAATAAGGGAAACTTCAAAAAGAACAGCAAACAAGTTGCTGATCAAGAGAAGAAACCCAAGTCTGGACCTAAGCCTGAAACTGAGTGCTTCTACTGTAAGCAGACTGGACACTGGAAGCGGAACTGCCCCAAGTATTTGGCGGATAAGAAGGATGGCAAAGTGAACAAAGGTATATGTGATATACATGTTATTGATGTGTACCTTACTAATGCTCGCAGTAGTACCTGGGTATTTGAAACTGGTTCTGTTGCTAATATTTGCAACTCGAAACTGGGACTACGGATTAAGTGAAGATTGGCTAAGGACGAGGTGGCGATGCGCGTGGGAAATGGTTCCAAAGTCGATGTGATCGCGGTCGGCACGCTACCTCTACATCTACCATCAGGATTAGTTTTAGACCTAAATAATTGTTATTTGGTGCCAGCGTTGAGCATGAACATTATATCTGGATCTTGTTTGATGCGAGACGGTTATTCATTTAAATCAGAGAATAATGGTTGTTCTATTTATATGAGTAATATCTTTTATGGTCATGCACCCTTGAAGAGTGGTCTATTTTTATTGAATCTCGATAGTAGTGATACACATATTCATAGTGTTGAAACCAAAAGATGCAGAGTTGATAACGATAGTGCAACTTATTTGTGGCACTGCCGTTTAGGTCATATCGGTGTAAAGCGCATGAAGAAACTCCATACTGATGGGCTTTTGGAATCACTTGATTATGAATCACTTGGTACTTGCGAACCGTGCCTCATGGGCAAGATGACTAAAACGCCGTTCTCCGGAACTATGGAGCGAGCAACTGATTTGTTGGAAATCAAACATATTGATGTTTTTGGTCCAATGAATGTTGAGGCTCGCGGTGGGTATCGTTATTTCCTCACCTTCACAGATGATTTGAGCATATATGGGTATATCTACTTGATGAAACACAAGTCTGAAACATTTGAAAAGTTCAAAGAATTTCAGAGTGAAGTGGAAAATCATCGTAACAAGAAAATAAAGTTTCTACGATCTGATCATGGAGGAGAATATTTGAGTTACGAGTTTGGTCTACACTTGAAACAATGCAGAATAGTTTCGCAACTCACGCCACCCAGAACACCACAATGAAATGGTGTGTCCGAATGTCGTAATCATACTTTACTAGATATGGTGCGATCTATGATGTCTCTTACTGATTTACCGCTATCGTTTTGGGGTTATGCTTTAGAGACGGCCGCATTCACGTTAAATAGGGCACCATCAAAATCCGTTGAGACGACACCTTATGAACTATGGTTTGGCAAGAAACCAAAGTTGTCGTTTCTTAAAGTTTGGGGCTGCGATGCTTATGTGAAGAAACTTCAACCAGATAAGCTCGAACCCAAATCGGAGAAATGTGTCTTCATAGGATACCCAAAAGAGACTATTGGGTACACCTTCTATCGCAGATCTGAAGGCAAGATTTTCATTGCTAAAATCGGATCCTTTCTAGAGAAGGAGTTTCTCTCGAAAGAAGTGAGTGGGAGGAAAGTAGAACTTGATGAGATAACTGTATCTGCTCCATTATTGGAAAGTAGTTCATCACAAGAACCGGTTCCTGTGACAACTACACCAATTAGTGAGGAAGCTAATGATATTGATCATGAAACTTCAGATCAAGTTTCTACTGAACCTCGTAGGTCTACCAGAGTAAGATCCACACCAGAGTGGTACGGTAATCCTATTCTGGAAGTCATGTTACTTGACCATGATGAACCTACGAACTATGAGGAAGCGATGATGAGCCCAGATTCCGCAAAATGGCTAGAGGCCATGAAATCTGAGATGGGATCCATGTATGAAAACAAAGTATGGACTTTGGTTGACTTGCCCGATGATCGGCAAGCCATTGAGAATAAATGGATCTTTAAGAAGAAGACTGACGCTGATGGTAATGTAACTGTCTATAAAGCTCGACTTGTTGCGAAAGGTTTTCGACAAGTTCAAGGGGTTGACTACGATGAGACTTTCTCACCCGTAGCGATGCTTAAGTCTGTCCGAATCATGTTAGCTATTGCTGCATTTCATGATTATGAAATTTGGCAAATGGATGTTAAAACTGCATTCTTGAATGGATTTCTGGAAGAAGAGTTGTATATGATGCAGCCAGAAAGTTTTGTTGATCCAAAAGGTGCTAACAAAGTGTGCAAGCTCCAGCGATCCATTTATGGACTGGTGCAAGCATCTCGGAGTTGGAATAAACGCTTTGATAGTGTGATCAAGGCATATGGTTTTATACAGACTTTTGGAGAAGCCTCTATTTACAAGAAAGTGAGTGGGAGCTCTGTAGCATTTCTGATATTATATGTAGATGACATATTATTAATTGGAAATGATATAGAATTTCTGGATAGCATAAAGGGATACTTGAATAAAAGTTTTTCAATGAAAGACCTCGGTGAAGCTGCTTACATATTGGGCATCAAGATCTATAGAGATAGATCAAGACGCTTAATAGGACTTTCACAAAGCACATACCTTGATAAAATTTTGAAAAAGTTCAAAATGGATCAGGCAAAGAAAGGGTTCTTGCCCGTGCTACAAGGTGTGAAGTTGAGTCAAACTCAATGCCCGACCACAGCAGAAGATAGAGAGAAAATGAAAGATGTTCCCTATGCTTCAGCCATAGGCTCTATCATGTATGCAATGTTGTGTACCAGACCTGGCGTATGCTTAGCAATAAGCTTGGCAGGAAGGTACCAAAGTAATCCAGGAGTGGATCACTGGACAGCGGTCAAGAACATCCTGAAATACCTGAAAAGGACTAAGGATGTGTTTCTCGTATATGGAGGTGACAAAGAGCTAGTCGTAAATGGTTACGTTGATGCAAGCTTTGACACTGATCCGGACGATTCTAAATCGCAAACCAGATACGTATTTTTATTAAACGGTGGAGCTGTAAGTTGGTGCAGTTCTAAACAAAGCGTCGTGGCGGGATCTACATGTGAAGCGGAGTACATAGCTGCTTCTGAAGCAGCAAATAAAGGAGTCTGGATGAAGGAGTTCATTTCCGATCTAGGTGTCATACCTAGTGCATCAGGACCAATGAAGATCTTCTGTGACAATACTGGTGCAATTGCCTTGGCAAAGGAATCCAGATTTCACAAGAGGACCAAGCACATCAAGAGACGCTTCAATTCCATTCGGGACCATGTCCAAGTGGGAGACATAGAAATTTGCAAGATACATACGGATCTGAATGTTGCAGACCCATTGACTAAGCCACTCTCACGAGCAAAACATGATCAGCACCAAGACTCCATGGGTGTTAGAATCATTACTATGTAATCTAGATTATTGACTCTAGTGTAAGTGGGAGACTGAAGGAAATATTCCCTAGAGGCAATAATAAAGTTATTATTTATTTCCTCATATCATGATAAATGTTTATTATTCATGCTACAATTGTATTAACCGGAAACATGATACATGTGTGAATACATAGACAAACATATAGTCACTAGTATGCCTCTACTTGACTAGCTCGTTAATCAAAGATGGTTATGTTTCCTAACCATAGACATGTGTTGTCATTTGATTAATGAGATCACATCATTAGGAGAATGATGTGATTGACATGACCCATTCCGTTAGCCTAGCACTTGATCGTTTAGTATATTGCTATTGCTTTCTTCATGACTTATACATGTTCCTGAAACTATGAGATTATGCAACTCCTGTTTACCGGAGGAACACTTTGGGTGCTACCAAACGTCACAACGTAACTGGGTGATTATAAAGGAGTACTACAGGTGTCTCCAAAGGTAGATGTTGGGTTGGCGTATTTCGAGATTAGGTTTTGTCACTCCGATTGTCGGAGAGGTATCTCTGGGCCCTCTCGGTAATGCACATCACTACAAGCCTTGCAAGCAATGTAACTAATGAGTTAGTTACAGAATGATGCATTACGTAATGAGTAAAGAGACTTGCCGGTAACGAGATTGAACTAGGTATTGGATACCGACGATCGAATCTCGGGCAAGTAACATACCGATGACAAAGGGAACAACGTACGTTGTTATGCGGTTTGACCGATAAAGATCTTCGTAGAATATGTAGGAACCAATATGGGCATCCAGGTTCCGCTATTGGTTATTGACCGAGAATGGTTCTAGGTCATGTCTACATAGTTCTCGAACCCGTAGGGTCCGCACGCTTAACATTACGATGGCAGTTTTATTATGAGTTTATAAGTTTTTGATGTACCGAAGTTTGTTCGAAGTCCTGGATGTGATCACGGACATGACGAGGAGTCTCGAAATGGTCGAGACATAGAGATTGATATATTGGACGACTATATTCGGACACCGAAAGTGTTCCGGGTGATTTCGGAGAAAACCGGAGTGCCGGAGGGGTTACCGGAACCCCCCGGGGAAGTATTGGGCCTTAGTGGGCCTGAGGGAAGAGAGAGGGCAGCAGCCCAGGAGGTGGCGCGCCCCCTCCCATGGGGAGTCCGAATTGGACTGGGGGAGGGGGGCGCGGCCCCTCTTTCCCTCTCCCTCTCCCTCCCTTTCCTTCCCCCTTCCTCCTTCCTAGTTGGACTAGGAAAGGGGAGTCCTACTCCCACTAGGAGGAGGACTCCCCCCTCCTTGGCGTGCCCCCTAGGGCCGGCCGGCCTCCCCCTTGCTCCTTTATATACGGGGGCAGGGGGCACCCCATAGACGCACAAGTTGATCTACGGATCGTTCCTTAGCCGTGTGCGGTGCCCCCTCCACCATATTCCACCTCGGTCATATCGTCGCGGAGTTTAGGCAAAGCCCTGCGCCGGTAGAACATCATCATCGTCACCACGCCGTCGTGCTGATGGAACTCATCCCCGAAGCTTTGCTGGATCGAAGCCCGGGGATCGTCATCGAGCTGAACATGTGCTGAACTCGGAGGTGCCGTACGTTCGGTGCTTGGATCGGTCGGATCGTGAAGACGTACGACTACATCAACCGCGTTGTGCTAACACTTCCGCTTACGGTCTACGAGGGTACGTGGACAACACTCTCCCCTCTCGTTGCTATGTCATCACCATGATCTTGCGTGTGCGTAGGAAACTTTTTGAAATTACTACGTTCCCCAACAACGGACCCAGTCTGTGTAGTTGCTACCATCATCTTTCAACTTAGCTTTCTCTAGGAACGCATTAAAATTCAAGGGAATGGTAGCACGGACCATTGATCTACAACATAGATATGCAAAGACTATCAGGACTAAGTTCATGATAAATTAAGTTCAATTAATCATATTGAACTCCCACTTAGATAGACATCCCTCAAGTCATCTAAATGATATGTGATCCAAATCAACTAAACCATGTCCGATCATAACGTGATATGGAGTAGTCATCAATGGTGAACATCTCTATGTTGATCATATCTACTATATGATTCACGTTCTACCTTTCGACCTCCAGTGTTCCGAGGCCATGTTTGTACATGCTAGGCTCGTCAAGTTTAACCCGAGTATTCTGCATGTGCAAAACTGGCTTGCACCTATTGTATGTGAATGTAGAGCCAATCACACCCGATCATCACGTGGTGTCTCAGCACGAAGAACTTTCGCAATGGTGCATACGCGGGGAGAACACTTATACCTTGAAATTTAGTTAAGGGATCATATTATAATGCTACTGTCGTACTAAGCAAAATAAGATGCATAAAGATAAACATCACATGCAATCAAAATATGTGGCATGATATGGCCATCATCATCTTGTGCTTTTGATCTCCATCTCCAAAGCAACGTCATGATCTCCATATTCACCGGTTTGACACCTTGATCTTCATCATAGCGTCGTGGTCGTCTCGCCAACTATTGCTTCTACAACTATCGCTACCGCTTAGTGATGAAGTAAAGCAATTACATGGCGTTTGCATTTCATACAATAAAGCGACAACCATAAGGCTCCTGCCAGTTGCCGCTAAATTTTACAAAACATGATCATCTCATACAACAACGTATATCACATCATGTCTTGACCATATCACATAACAACATGCCCTGCAAAAACAAGTTAGACGTCCTCTACTTTGTTGTTGCAAGTTTTACGTGGCTACTACGGGCTTCTAGCAAGAACCGTTCTTACCTACGGCACAAAACCACAATGGTGATTTATCAAGTTTGCTATTTTAACCTTCAACAAGGACCGGCCGCAGTCAAATTTGATTCAACTAAAGTTGGAGAAATAGACACCCGCCAGCCACCTTTATTCAAAACTAGTTGCATGTCTGTCGGTGGAACTGGTCTCATGAACATGGCATGTAAGGTTGGTCCGGGCCGCTTCATCCAACAATACCGCCGAATCAAAATAAGACATTGGTGATAAGAAGTATGACGATCACCGGCACAGCTCTTTGTGTTCTACTCGTGCATATCATCTATGCATAGACCTGGCTCGGATGCCACTCTTGGGAAACATAGCATGCAATTTCAAAAAAAAATCCTACGTTGTGACTGAATCAGCAAACTCAGTCAGACCGATTCAGGTCAAAATATGAACGTTAGGATTTTCGTTGGGACCGATATAGTCATCTCGGTGAGACCGATATGATAGGGTTAGGGAATAACATAATCTCGGTGTGACCGATCACATAAACTCGGTTGGATGATTTCAGCAATAGGTACACATAGGGTTGGTCAGGCAAACTCGGTGGGATCGATTCGCTCACTTCGGTGGGACCGAAGTGTTACGAAAAGGGAATAGGAAGTTTGCAATGCAGACTCGATGGGACCGATTTGCTCATTTCGGTGAGATCGAAATGTTACAAAAAGGAAACAGAGAGTTTGCAATCCCATCTCGGTGAGACCGAGATCCCTATCGGTGAGACCGAAGTAACTAGGGTTTTTGGCAGTGGCTATGTCAAATGAAACTCGGTGGCGCCGGATAGATCAAATTGGTGGGGCCGAATTTGACTTTAGGTTTAGGACATATGTGGAAATGAGAAAGTGATTCAGGGTTTTGGAGCATATCATTAAGCATTTTGATCAAGTAAGCCATTAAGCAACACCTCATCCCCTTTTAATAGTATTGGCTTTCCTATGGACTCAATGTGATCTTGGATCACTAAAATGAAAATGTAGATTCTTGAGCTTGTTGCCAATATATGTCCTTTGCATTTTGAGGGGTCCACATCTCTAGTCCATGACATGCCAATCATTGAACTTTCTGAAATGATCATCTTGAAATAGCATTAGTTCAATGAACTATATGTTGTTAATAATTATCAAAACCACCCAGGGATTAGTTGCACTTTCAATTAGGGTATTTATAGAGCAAAGAGGCGTCGCGGGAGGCCAACGAGGAGGGCACAACCCATCGGGGTGCGCCTGGGCCCCCAGGCGGGCCCTGGTGGGTTGTGCTCCCCTCGGAGCTCCCCTCAGGTGCGTTCCTGGCTCACTGGATGTCTTCTGGCCCAAAAAAATCCACAAAAAGTTTTGCTACGTTTGGACTCCGTTTGGTATTGATTTCTTGCGATGTAAAAAACATGCAGAAAACAGCAACCGACACTGGGCACTATGTCAATAGGTTAGTACCCAAAAAAGGATATAAAATGACTATAAAATGATTGTAAAACTTCCAAGAATTATATATAATAGCATAGAACAATCAAAAATTATAGATACTTTGGAGACGTATCATGGGTATATCTACTTAATGAAACACAAGTCTGAAACATTTTAAAAGTTCAAGGAATTTCAGAGTGAAGTGGAGAATCATCATAACAAGAAAATAAAGTTTCTACAATCTGATTGCGGCGGTGAATATTTAAGTTACGAGGTTGGCCTTCATTTAAAACAATGTGGAATAGTTTCACAACTCACGCCACCCGGAACACCACAATGTAGTGGTGTGTCCGAATGTCATAACCATAATTTATTAGATATGGTGCGATCTACGATGTCTCTTACTGATTTACCACTATCGTTTTGGGGTTATGCATTAGAGACAGCCGCATTCACGTTAAATAGGGCACCGTCTAAATCTGTTGAGACGACACTGTATGAACTGCGGTTTAGCAAGAAACCTAAGCTATCGTTTCTTAAAATTTGGAGTTGCGACACTTATGTTAAAAGGCTTCAGCCTGATAAGATCAAACCCAAATTGGAGAAGTGCATCTTCATAGGATACCCTAAGGAAACAACTGGGTACACCTTCCATCAGAGATCCAAAGGCAAGATCTTTGTTGCCGAGAATGGGTCCTTTCTAGAGAAGGAGTTTCTCTCAAAAGAAGTGAGTGGGAGGAAAGTAGGACTTGATGAGGTAAATGTACCTTCTCTCGAAATGGAAAGTAGTACATCAGAGAAAATTGTTCCCATGATGCCTACACAAACTAGAGAGGAAGCTAAAGATGATCATCATGAAACTTCAAATCAAGTTACTACTGAATTTCGTAGGTCAACCAGAGCACGATTCGCACCAGAGTGGTATGGTAATCATGTCCTGGAAGTCATGTTACTAGAACAAGGCGAACCTACAAACTATGAAGAAGCTGTGATGATACCAAATTCCAATAGATGGCTTGAAGCCATGAAATTTGAGATAGGATCCATATATGAGAACAAAGTGTGGACGCTGGTGGACTTGCCTGGTGATCGGCAATCCATAGAGCATAAATGGATCTTCAAGAAGAAGACTGACGCTGATAGTGATATTACTGCCTACAAAGCTCGACTTGTCGCAAAAAGGTTTTCGATGAAGTTCAAGGGGTTGACTACAATGAGAATTTCTCAACCGCAACAATGCTTAAGTCCGTCCGTATCATGTAGCAATTGCCACATTTTATGAAATCTGCCAAATGGATGTCAAAACTGCATTCCTTAAATGGATATCTCTAAGAAGAGTTGTATATGATGCAACCAGAAGGTTTTGTTGATCCTAAAGGTACTCACATAGTGTGCAAGCTCCAACAATCCATCTATAGACTGGTGCAAGCATCTCGGATTTGGAATATACGCTTCGATGAGGCGATCAGAGCATATGGTTTTATACAGACTTACGGTGAAGCCTGTATTTACAAGAAAGTGAGTGGCAGCTCTGTAGCCTTTCTGATATTATATGTGGATGACATATTCTTGATTCGAAATGATATAGAATTTCTAGATAGCATAAAAGGATACTTCAATAAGAATTTTTTAATGAAAGACCTCGGTGAAGCTGCTTACATATTGGGCATCAAGATCTATAGAGATAGATCAAGATGCTTGATAAGACTTTCAACGAGTACATACCTTGACAAGATTTTGAAAGAGTTCAAAATGGATTAGCCATAGAAGGAGTTCTTGCCTATATTGTAAGGAGTGAAGTTGAGTAAAGACTCAAAAACCCGACCACGGCAGAATATAAAGAGAGAATGAAAGCCATTCCCTATGCCTCAGCAATAGGTTCTATATGTTGGGGAACGTAGCATGCAATTTCAAAAAAAATCCTATGCTCACGCAAGATCTATCTAGGAGATGCATAGCAACGAGGGGGAGAGTGTGTCTACGTACCCTCGTAGATCGTAAGCGGAAGCGTTTCACAACGCGGTTGAGGTAGTCGAACTTTCTTCGCAATCCACCGATCGAGTACCGAACGTACAGCACCTCCGAGTTCTGCACACGTTCAGCTCGGTGATGTACCTCGTCTTCTTGATCCAGCAAGATGTCGAGGTAGTAGATGAGTTCCGTCAGCACGACGGCATGGTGACAGTGACGGTGAAGTGATCTCCGTAGGGCTTTGCCTAAGCACTATGAAGTTATGACCGGAGGCATAAACTGTGGAGGGGGGCGCCGCACACGGCTAAGATAATGTCTCGAGTGTGCTAGGGCGCCCCCACATATATATAGGTGGGAGGGAGACGGGAGGCAGCCAAGGGGCACCCCAAGTAGGCCGAATCCTACTTGGGTTCCTTCCCCAATTCGCCCCTACCATATTTATCGGAAGGGGAAGGAAAGAGGGGGAAGGGGGAAGGAAGGGACAATCCTATTCCCTTTCTGTCCTTTCCTTCTTCCCGTTTCCTTCTCCACCTATGTCGTCCCATATGTGGGGTGCACCAGCCCTTTGTGGATGGTGTGTTTCCCCTCTTGGCCCATAAGGCCCATATCTTTTGCCGGGGGTGCCCGAAACCCCTTTCGGTGATCGAATATGTACCCGATACCCTCCGAAACACTTCCGGTGTCCAAATACCATCATCCTATATATCAATCTTTACCACTCGACCATTTTGAGATTCCTTGTAATGTCTGTGATCTCATCTAAGACTCCGAACAACATTCGGTCACCAAATCACATAACTCATATAATATTATATCATCGTCGAAAGTTAAGCATGCGGACCCTATGGGTTCGAGAACTATGTAGACATGACCGAGACACCTCTCCGGTCAATAACCAATAGTGTAACCTGGGTGCTCATATTGGCTCCCACTACGAAGATCTTTATCGGTCAAACTGTTATGAAAAACATATGTTATTCCCTTTGTCCATCGGTATGTTACTTGCCGAGATTCGATCATCGGTATCTTCATACCTAGTTCAATCTCGTTACCGGTAAGTCTCTTTACTCGTTCCATAATACAGCATCCTGCAACTAACTCATTAGTCACTTTGCTTGCAAGGCTTCTTATGATGTGTATTACCAAGAGGGCCCAGAGATACCTCTCCGATACTCGGAGTGACAAATCCTAATCTCGATCTATGCCGACCCAACAAACACCTTCGGAGATACCTGTAGAGCATCTTTATAATCACCCAGTTACGTTGTGACGTTTGATAGCACACAAGGTATTCCTTCGGTATCCAGGAGTTGCATAATCTCATAGTCGAAGGAATATGTATTTGACATGAAGAAAGCAATGGCAATAAAATTGAACGATCATTATGCAAGCTAACAGATGGGTCTTGTCCATCACATCATTCTCCTAATGATGTGATCCTATTCATCAAATGACAATACATATATATGGTTAGGAAACTTATATTAACCATCTTTGATTAACGAGCTAGTCTAGTAGAGGCTTACTAGGGACACGATGTTTTGTCTATGTATCCACACATGTATCAAGTTTCCAGTTAATACAATTCTAGCCTGAATAATAAACATTTGTCATGAAATAAGGAAATATAAAATAACAACTTTATTATTGCCTCTAGGGCATATTTCCTTCAGTCTCCCACTTGCACTAGAGTCAATAATCTAGTTCACATCGCCATGTGATTTAACACCAATAATTCACATCGTCATGTTACACTACAGAAAAAAGACACATCCGTGACATTTTGGGCCGAACGAAATTTTTCTGTCATACATATGACACTTCTATGACGATAATTGTGACAAAACCCGGTATCAACATAGATGTGGTGGGCTCCTACTTCTATGACAAAAAATCATGATATAAAATGGGCTTTTCGTCCTGGGCGGGCGGGAGACGCAGCTGCATGACATTCTTTGGGCCATCCATGATGGGAAAAACCGTGGTAGAAGCGAGGGGGAGGAAAATTTTGGGGAGTTGCCGGTTACGGTGGGAGGTCGGGGGCCAAGCGATGCGCGTTTCTCTCGTTCACATACGCGCGTGTGTGCTAGGCATTGGCTCTAACTGAACCCGAGCGAGGCGTTGGGCTCTAACTGAACCCGAGCGATTGCACTGCAGGCTACGCGTTACTGAACCCGAGCGATTGATCGATGGATGTTAACTGAACCCGATCGAGCGATTCCTTCGCTACCGCTGCTAACTGAAGCCGATCGATTGGATGAACAGTGTGCGTTGCGGGGGGGTTGGATGAACAGTGAGCGGTGGTGTTACCTCTGGATGAACAGGACCCCGTGGTTTGGAGGGCTGGATGAATAGTAGATGGTGGAGGGGTGCTCGTGGAGGGGTGGTTGAATAGGACCCCGTGGTGTGGAGGGCTGGATGAACAGTAGACAGTGGAGGGCTGGATGAACAGTAGATGGTGGAGGCCGGGTGGTTGAACAGTAGCCGGTGGAGTAGCGCGCGGTGGAGGATGGATGAACAGGAGCCCGTGGAGGCTGGAGGAGGTCAACGGTAGCCCGTGGAGGCTGGAGGAGGTCGACGGTGGAGATGAACAGTATCCCGTGGAGTCCCGTTTTGCGGTACGCCACACCCCTCCCAATGAACAGAACCCCCGTTTTGACCATAGCACTCCAACACAAGTCCGTTTCGTCCGTTTTGCGGTACGCCACACCCCTTCCGATCAACAAGACCCCCGTTTCGACCGTAGGAGGTCCGTTTCATCCGTTTTGCGGTACGCCACACCCCTCCCGATCAACAGGACCCCCGTTTCGACCGTAGGAGGTCTGTTTCCTCCGTTTTGCGGTACGCCACACCCCTCTCGATCAACAGGACCCCCGTTTCGACCGTAGGAGGTCTGTTTCCTCCATTTTGCGGTACGCTAGGCCTCGTTTCCATCACTTGTTCCGTCCAAGCTCTCCCGATGAACACGACCACGCATTCCGTTTCGGCCCAGCCGGTTGGCTCCCACGCGTTCCATTGCCTCCCGATGAACACGCCGCATTCCGTTGCCTCCCCATGAACACGCCGCATTCCGTGCCTCCCCATGAACACGACGAAGATGTTGTTTCTCCGTTCCGACCCAGCCATGTACATGAGCCCTCGCCGTACGTATGCGCGAGTAGGCATTCGAGACCCCGCCCGTATGTACACATACGTGGCCGTATTTTCTTTCTTGCACCCTGGCCGCTATACGTACGTGTACATGCTACGTGCGCGCCTCTACTACGACACGAGCGTGCCTCTACATCCACCAGTATATATGTACGTACACGGTCGCGACCAGAATGACAACGCTACGTACGCTTCGACCAGGTGGGTCCCGACTGTCAGGCACTTCCTTGCGTGCGAAGATGTAGCTGGTGGGTCCCACCAGTCAGGGGGGCGAATCGTTTTTTTTTTGCCCGGACGCACTTCCTTGCGTGCGAAGATGTAGCCGGTGGGTCCCAGCAGTCAGGGGGGCGAATCGTTTTTTTTTTGCCCGGACGCATTTCCTTGTGTGTGAAGGTGTAGCTGGTGGGCCCCAGCAGTCAGGGGGGCATCGTTTTTTCGGACGCACTTCCTTGCATGCGAAGATGAAGCTGGTGGGTCCCAGCAGTCAGGGGGAAATGTTTTTTCCGTGAAATACAGTGGCCCGTCCGGTGGGTCCCAGCTGTCAGGTGGAGGAATCATTATTTTCCGCGTAATAAGGAGGCACTTCCTTGCTGCGGCCATGGACCCAGCTGTCAGCCTCTCCACGTACAGTCCACGTCCGATGGAAGTCGTTCCTTGACCACGTTGACCAGGCCGCGCCGAGAGCACCACGGCGGTGGACAATGGCGAGGCCTAGGAAGGGGATGACGTGGAGCCAGGGAAGACGCGGAAGTGGAAGCCCGTGCAGAGAGGAGTACGAGGGTTCACTGGTTCGGCTGCGGTGTGAGGCTAGCGTCGCCGCAGGGCCTGGCCAGCGGTGGGAATAGTAGGGGGCGGTGAGGCCTCCGCGGCAGCACAGCCGGCCATGGGAGGCAGGAGCATGCGGCACGACCGGCGATGCTTTGGGCGGCTGGAGCAAGAAGATCATAGGTTGAAGAAGCACTACGGCCGTTGGATGGACATCGTACGGTCACTGGAGCTAGAATCGTTCATATTGACTAAGTTGACAAAGCCCTCCGTCCCCGTCAACTTAGTTGGCCCACAAGTCATCCTCCCACTATGGTGGGTCCCGGCTAGCAGGGGGTATTCATTTTTTTTGTGCGTAATAAGGAGGCACTTCCTTGCGTGCGAAGATATAGCTGGTGGGTCCGACATGTCAGCGGGGGGAACGTTTTTTTCGCGAAATACAGAGGCCCTTCCGGTGGGTCCCAGCTGTCAGGTGGGGGAATCATTATTTTGCGTGTACAGTCCACGGCCGATGGATGTCGTTCATTGACCACGTTGACCGGGCCGCGCCGAGAGCACCATGGCGGTGGACGGCGGCGAGGCCTAGGAAGGGAACAACATGGAGCCGGGGAAGACTCGGCAATGGTTGCCCACGCGGTGGGGAGTACGAGGGTTTACTGGTCCGGGCGCCATCGCCGGAAAATAACAGGAGGTGTGGGTGAGTAGAGGAATGGCCTGGCCAGCATTGAAGTAGGGTGGGGCGGTGCGGCCTGTGCGGCAGCACAGCCGGCCACGGGAGGCGGGAGCAGGCAGTCCCACCGGAGCTGGTTTGGGCGGCTGGAGCAAGAGGATCAGATATTGAAGAAGCAGCACGGCCGTTGGATTGACATCCAACGGTCACTGCTGCTAGAATCGTTTGTGGACTAAGTTGACAAAACCAAAGTACATGTCAACCTAGTAGACCCACGAGTCAGCCTCCAAATCTGTCCCAAACAGCATACAGCCTGAAATTTTTAGCCAGACTCAAATTAATTTTAAATCTAAATATACCTTAATTTAAATTCAATGAAATTTTACCCGCACAAAAACAATGAAATTTAAAATATCAAAATCCGAAAGAAAAAGTATTTTGGAACTAATTGCCTGTTTGCTGTATTTTTTTCATTTTATAGCCCATTTATTATTATAGCTCATTTCTTATTACTTATAGCCCATTTTCTGGGCAAAATGCATCCCTCCTCGTCTTGAAAGATTTCCGGTCCAGCAGGGTGTAGAAAAGCAAGTAGGCCTATGTTGGTTATTCTGCAAAAAACAAAATAGCTGGTTAGCCATTTTTCAGAAAGGAAAAAAACAAATTGGGCTGGTCATGTGCTAAACATATGAAATAAAAGCCTAGGCTACACAGGCCACAGGTCTCGTACAACCCAGTTGATACCCTTCTCCGTCCCGAAAAAACAAAATTACTGCGCACGCTGACAACACCGGAGGGCGGCGTCGCGGCGAGCGAACCAAGGCAGAGGACGATGGTGAGGCCTCGGACGGGAACAAACAGGAGACAGGGAAGATCACAGCCAGCCGTGGGAGGCGGGAGCAGGCGGTCCCGCCGGCGCTGGTTTGGCTTTGGCGGCTCGAGGAAGAAGAGACTGAAGAAATGTGACAGACGTTGAATGTCAATCCAACGGTCAAGGTTGGCACAATCGTTTTTTGACTAAGCGAACACCAAGTAGCATACTTGTTTATATATATGAAGAAAACTGTGAGGAAAATGCGTTCGTCTGTCGTCCTCCTCACAGGGAACGTTCGCCACATAAGTGACTAGCACCCTTGGTTTTCAACCAAGAGGTCTTGGGTTCGAGTCCGAGGAACTCTCAATTTTGTCCTCCTTCCTTCCTTGCAAAAAAGGGAAAGAGAATCAAAGACTTGGGAAGGCGTACAGAACAAGCTAGTGTACCAGTAAAGAGACATTGCCGAGTTTTAGAAAAAAGAAAGACGTGCTCCTGTAGCTGGTTCGAATCCAAACCTAGACTATGACTATACTCTATATATGGTGCTATGCTACTCTGCAAGTAATGAAACTGACATATCCAATGTTTGCTTCTCCTCTTCTCTACTTACTCTGCCTAGCATCAGAAGCTCTGGCCGCAGCAACCATGTCCACTGGCTGCTCATCCACCTGCTCTTCAGCAGGCAATAACCAGATATGCGCCAAGTGGCCACCTGTACCATCACATGTGGGTCTCATCACACCCCCGCCGGCACGCGCACCGCAGCCGATTGCTCATCGTAACCCGCTGCCGTTGGTGTGGTGCCATTGCTGCAAATCACGCAGAGTCATCCGTCGCGTCTCAACCACAATCCGCAACCCTGGCCGAGTCTTCTACAAATGCCCGAATCATGGGGTAATAATATGTTTAAGTGTTGTTCTGCTGCTTTCAGTTGCTGATTTTTTTAATAGTTTGGTTGATGATCTTCCAATTTGATTCGTGCAGAAAAGGGAAGATTCATGTGATTTGTATTTCTGGGAAGTTGCTGATGTGGGGGAATGCAACTACGCTGATTATTTGGTTAGCTAAGGAATCCCAATACCAACAGGTTGGGGTGTTGGACAAGTAACTGAAGGAACGGAAGAAGAGGAAGATGCAGAGTAGAAGGTTAAAGATGCAGTTCCTCTGATCATGGCCAAGCAACAGCTGCTAAACGGCCTTGACAGCAATAAGGAGATGAAAGAGCTTGTGAAGATAATGGGCAAAATCGATGTGCTCTGTAGGATGATTGTCTCTTTATTTGCAATGTATGTAGCACTCGTGATGTATTCAGTGGCTACGACATGAGCACTTTGCTGAAACTAGTAATGAATGAAACCTGTGTAGCAGGCTGGACGTAGTGTTGTGAACATCTAATGATTCTATTAACGGAAATCAGGGGTATCCCCTTTTCCTCATATAAATAAATAAATAGTAGAGGCCCTGTCGGGTCAGCTTTGTTCTCATTCGAAGACGTCGAGCAAATTGCAGTCCAACAGCAAACTATGTCATCAAATTCAAGTTTCACAGCCAAATATGAGTACAACTACACAACAATGTCATCATCTTTTAGTTTTCATACAATCACCAAACACAAATTAGCATACATAAACAGTGATGTTCTCACAACAAAATACTAAACAACATGTTCATCAGGTTTCAGTTGTCATAGCAAACACAATTTCACATAGTAGATAAAAATATGTCTTCTGACAGGCAAATACGACAAAAGCAATGTAATCATCATCCGCAGCAGCAGCGTCAACATCTTCGCCATGTGTATCAGTCTGAATTGTAATTCCCCATGGTGTCATCTTCTTCTTCGTCCTCAACGTCCTCGAACGTTGGCTTCTTCTTGATCAACTCTTGTATGTCCACAGCACGACAGGCAATATTTTTGCCGGCGTCATTGACGTGATGGTTCTCAAAGATATTAGGAACATCTGTGTTATCTGTTGGGGAACGCTGCAGAAAATTAAAAATTTTCCTACGGTTTCACCAAGATCCATCTATGAGTTCATCTAAGCAACGAGTCAAGGGAGTGAGTTTGCATCTACATACCACTTGTATATTGCGTGCGGAAGCGTTCAAGGGAAGGGTGATGATGGAGTCGTACTCGCCGTGATTCAGATCACCGATGACCAAGTGCTGAACGGACAGCACCTCCGCATTCAACACACGTACGGGACGGACGACGTCTCCTCCGTCTTGATCCAGCAAGGAGGAAGGAGAGGTTGAGGAAGATTGCTCCAATGGCAGCACGACGGCGTGGTGGTGTTGGTGCAGCAGTACTCCGACAGGGCTTCGCCAAGCGCGTAACGGAGGAGAAGAGGTGTTGGGGAGGGGAAGGGCTGCGCCTTGGGATGTGTATAGTAGCCCTCCCCTCACCCCTCTATTTATAGGGGAAGGGGCAAGGGGGGCCGACCCCTCTAGATGGGATCTAGAGGGGGGGCGGCGGCCAGGGAGGGGGGACTTGCCCCCTAAGCAAAGGGGGGCGCCCCCTTCAGGGTTCCCCCCCAATCCTAGGCGCATGGGCCCAAGGTGGGGGGCGCTCCCAGCCCTCCAGGGGCTGGGTCCTTGCCCCTTGCGGCCCATGTGGCCCTCCGAGAGGGGTGGCCCCTCCCGGTGGACCCCCGGAACCTCTCCGGTGGCCCCGGTACAATACCGATAAGCCCCCGAAACTTTCCGGTGTCCGCATGACAACTTCCCATATATATAACTTCACCTCCGGACCATTCCGGAACTCCTCGTGACGTCCGGGACTCCGAAAAACATTCGGTAATCATATACAAGTCTTCCTAATAACCCTAGCGTCACCGAACCTTAAGTGTGTAGACCCTACGGGTTCGGGAGACATGCAGACATGACCGAGACGACTCTCCGGTCAATAACCAACAGCGGGATATGGATACCCATGTTGGCTCCCACATGTTCCACGATGATTTCATCGGTTGAACCACGATGTCGAGGATTCGATCAAACCCCGTATACAATTCCCTTTGTCAATCGGTACGTTACTTGCCCGAGACTCGATCGTCGGTATCCCAATACCTTGTTCAGTCTCATTACCGGCAAGTCACTTTACTCGTACCGTAATGCATGATCCCGTGACCAACCACTTGGTCACTTTGAGCTCATTATGATGATGCATTACCGAGTGGGCCCAGAGATACCTCTCCGTCATATGGAGTGACAAATCCCAGTCTCGATCCGTGTCAACCCAACAGACACTTTCGGAGATACCTGTAGTGCACCTTTATAGTCACCCAGTTACGTTGTGACATTTGATACACCCAAAGCACTCCTATGGTATCCGGGAGTTACACGATCTCATGGTCTAAGGAAGAGATACTTGACATTGGAAAAGCTCTAGCAAACGAACTACACGATCTTGTGCTATGCTTAGGATTAGGTCTTGTCCATCACATCATTCTCCTAATGATGTGATCCCGTTATCAACGACATCCAATGTCCATAGCCAGGAAACCATGACTATCTGTTGATCAACAAGCTAGTCAACTAGAGGCTCACTAGGGACATATTGTGGTCTATGTATTCACACGTGTATTACGATTTCCGGATAATACAGTTATAGCATGAATAAAAGACAATTATCATGAACAAGGAAATATAATAATACTTTTATTATTGCCTCTAGGGCATATTTCCAACAGTCTCCCACTTGCACTAGAGTCAATAATCTAGTTACATTGTGATGAATCGAACACCCATAGAGTTCTGGTGTTGATCATGTTTTGCTCGCGAGAGAGGTTTAGTCAACGGATCTGCGACATTCAGATCCGTATGTACTTTGCAAATATCTATGTCTCCATCTTGAACATTTTCACGGATGGAGTTGAAATGATGCTTGATGTGCCTGGTCTTCTTGTGAAACCTGGGCTCCTTGGCAAGAGCAATAGCTCCAGTGTTGTCACAGAAGAGTTTGATCGGCCCCGACGCATTGGGTATGACTCCTAGGTCGGTGATGAACCCCTTCACCCAAATTGCTTCATGCGCTACCTCCGAGGCTGCCATGTATTCCGCTTCACATGTAGATCCCGCCACGACGCTCTGCTTGCAGCTGCACTAGCTAACTGCTCCACCATTCAACATATACACGTATCCGGTTTGTGACTTAGAGTCATCCAGATCTGTGTCGAAGCTAGCATCGACGTAACCCTTTACGATGAGCTCTTCATCACCTCCATAAACGAGAAACATGTCCTTTGTCCTTTTCAGGTACTTCAGGATATTCTTGACCGCTGTCCAGCGTTCCTTGCCGGGATTACTTTGGTACCTTGCTACCAAACTTACGGCAAGGTTTACATCAGGTCTGGTACACAGCATGGCATACATAATAGATCCTATGGCTGAAGCATAGGGGATGACACTCATCTCTTCTTTATCTTTTGCCGTGGTCGGGGACTGAGCCGAGCTCAATCTCACACCTTGCAACATAGGCAAGAACCCCTTCTTGGACTGATCCATTTTGAACTTCTTCAAAATCTTATCAAGGTATGTGCTTTGTGAAAGACCTATGAGGCGTCTCGATCTATCTCTATAGATCTTGATGCCTAATATATAAGCAGCTTCTCCAAGGTCCTTCATTGAAAAACACTTATTCAAGTAGGCCTTAATGCTGTCCAGAAGTTCTATATCATTTCCCATCAGGAGTATGTCATCTACATATAATATGAGAAATGCTGCAGAGCTCCCACTCACTTTCTTGTAAACGCAGGCTTCTCCATAAGTCTGCATAAACCCAAACGCTTTGATCATCTCATCAAAGCGAATGTTCCAACTCCGAGATGCTTGCACCAGTACATAAATGGATCGTTGGAGCTTGCATACTTTGTTAGCGTTCTTAGGATCGAAAAAACCTTCCGGCTGCATCATATACAACTCTTCCTTAAGATGTCCGTTAAGGAATGCCGTTTTGACGTCCATCTGCCATATCTCATAATCATAGTATGCAGCAATTGCTAACATGATTCGGACGGACTTCAGCTTCGCTACGGGAGAGAATGTCTCATCGTAGTCAATCCCTTGAACTTGTCGATAACCCTTAGCGACAAGTCGAGCTTTATAGATGGTAACATTACCATCCGCGTCCGTCTTCTTCTTCATTTGTTTTCTATCGCTCGCCGATCATCGGGCAAGTCTGTCAAAGTCCATACTTTGTTTTCATACATGGATTCAATCTCGGATTTCATGGCTTCAAGCCATTTGTTGGAATCTGGGCCCGCCATCGCTTCTTCATAGTTCGAAGGTTCACCGTTGTCTAACAACATGATTTCCAGGACAGGGTTGCCGTACCACTCTGGTGCGGAACGTGTCCTTGTGGACCTACGAAGTTCAGTAGCAACTTGATCCGAAGTACCTTGATCATCATCATTATTTTCCTCTTCAGTTGGTGTAGGCATCACAGGAACATTTTCCTGAGCTGCACTACTTTCCCGTTCGAGAGGTAGTACTTCATCGAGTTCTACTTTCCTCCCACTTACTTCTTTCGAGAGAAACTCTTTTTCCAGAAAGCATCCATTCTTGGCAACAAAGATTTTGCCCTCGGATCTTAAGTAGAAGGTATACCCAACGGTTTCCTTAGGGTATCCTATGAAGACGCATTTTTCCGACTTGGGTTCGAGCTTTTCAGGTTGAAGTTTCTTGACATAAGCATCGCATCCCCAAACTTTTAGAAACGACAGCTTAGGTTTCTTCCCAAACCATAATTCATACGGTGTCGTCTCAACGGATTTAGACGGTGCCCTATTTAAAGTGAATGTTGCTGTCTCTAGAGCGTATCCCCAAAATGATAGCGGTAAATCGGTAAGAGACATCATAGACCGCACCATATCCAATAGAGTGCGATTACGACGTTCGGACACCCCATTACGCTGAGGTGTTCCAGGCGGCGTGAGTTGTGAAACGATTCCACATTTCCTTAAGTGTGTACCAAATTTGTGACTTAAATATTCTCCTCCACGATCTGATCGTAGGAACTTTATTTTTCGGTCACGTTGATTCTCTACTTCATTCTGAAATTCCTTGAACTTTTCAAAGGTCTCAGACTTGTGTTTCATTAAGTAGACATACCCATCTCTACTCAAGTCATCAGTGAGAGTGAGAACATAACGATATCCTCCGCGAGCCTCAACGCTCATTGGACCGCACACATCGGTATGTATGATTTCCAACAAGTTGGTTGCTCGCTCCATTGTTCCGGAGAACGGAGTCTTGGTCATTTTGCCCATGAGGCATGGTCCGCATGTGTCAAATGATTCATAATCGAGAGACTCTAAAAGTCCATCAACATGGAGCTTCTTCATGCGCTTGACACCAATGTGACCAAGGCGGCAGTGCCACAAGTATGTGGGACTATCGTTATCAACTTTACATCTTTTGGCATTCACACTATGAATATGTGTAATATTACGCTCGAGATTCATTAAGAATAAACCATTGACCATCGGAGCATGACCATAAAACATATCTCTCATATAAATAGAACAACCATTATTCTCGGATTTAAATGAGTAGCCATCTCGTATTAAACGAGATCCTGATACAATGTTCATGCTCAAACTTGGCACTAAATAACAATTATTAAGGTTCAAAACTAATCCCATAGGTAAATGTAGAGGCAGCGTGCCGACGGTGATCACATCGACTCTGGAACCATTCCCGACGCGCATCGTCACCTCGTCCTTCGCCAGTCTCCATTTATTCCGCAGCTCCTGCTGTGAGTTACAAATATGAGCAACAGCACCGGTATCAAATACCCAGGAGTTACTACGAGTACTGGTAAGGTACACATCAATTACATGTATATCAAATATACCTTTGGTGTTGCCGGCCTTCTTATCCGCTAAGTATTTGGGGCAGTTCCGCTTCCAGTGACCCTTCCCCTTGCAATAAAAGCACTCAGTCTCAGGCTTGGGTCCATTCTTTGACTTCTTCCCGGTAACTGGCTTACCGGGCGCGGCAACATCCTTGCCGTCCTTCTTGAAGTTCTTCTTGCCCTTGCCCTTCTTGAACTTAGTGGTCTTATTGACCATCAACACTTGATGTTCTTTCTTGATCTCAACCTCTGCTGTCTTTAGCATCGAAAATACTTCAGGAATGGTCTTCACCATCCCCTGCATATTGTAGTTCATCACAAAGCTCTTGTAGCTTGGTGGGAGCGACTGAAGGATTCTGTCAATGACCGCCTCATCAGGGAGGTTAATGTTCAGCTGAGTCAGGCGGTTGTGCAACCCAGACATTTTGAGTATGTGCTCATTGACAGAACTGTTTTCCTCCATCTTACAACTATAGAACTTGTCGGAGACATCATATCTCTCGACCCGGGCATGAACTTGGAAAACTAGTTTCAGCTCTTCGAACATCTCATATGCTCCGTGATGCTCAAAACGCTTTTGGAGCCCCGGTTCTAAGCTGTAAAGCATGCTGCACTGAACGAGGGAGTAATCATCAGCACGAGACTGCCAAGCATTCATAACGTCTTGGTTCTCTGGGACGGGAGCATCACCTAGCGGTCCTTCTAGGACATATTGTTTCCTGGCAGCTATGAGGATGATCCTCAGGTTCCGGACCCAGTCCGTATAGTTGCTGCCATCATCTTTCAGCTTGGTTTTCTCTAGGAACGCGTTGAAGTTCATGTTGACATGAGCGTTGGCCATTTGATCTACAAGACATATTTGCAAAGGTTTTAGACTAAGTTCATGATAATTAAGTTCATCTAATCAAATTATTACAATGAACTCCCACTCAGATTAGACATCCCTCTAGTCATCTAAGTGTTACACGATCCGAGTCGACTAGGCCGTGTCCGATCATCACGTGAGACGGACTAGTCATCGTCGGTGAACATCTTCGTGTTGATCGTATCTTCCATATGACCCGTGTTCGACCTTTCGGTCTCCGTGTTCCGAGGCCATGTCTGTACATGCTAGGCTCATCAAGTTAACCCTAAGTGTTTTTGCATGTGTAAAACTGTCTTACACCCGTTGTATGTGAACGTAAGGATCTATCACACCCGATCATCACGTGGTGCTTCGAAACGATGAACTTTAGCAATGGTGCACAGTTAGGGGAGAACACTTCTTGAAATTGTTGTAAGGGATCATCTTATTTACTACCGTCGTTCTAAGTAAACAAGATGCATAAACATAATAAACATCACATGCAATTATATAGTAGTGACATGATATGGCCAATATCATGTAGCTCCATTGATCTCCATCTTCGGGGCTCCATGATCATCTTGTCACCGGCATGACACCATGATCTCCATCATCATGATCTCCATCATCGTGTCTTCATGAAGTTGTCACGCCAACGACTACTTCTACTTCTATGGCTAACGCGTTTAGCAATAAAGTAAAGTAATTTACAAGGCGTTCTTCAATGACACGCAGGTCATACAAAAAATAAAGACAACTCCTATGGCTCCTGCCGGTTGTCATACTCATCGACATGCAAGTCGTGATTCCTATTACAAGAACATGATCTCATACATCACAATATATCATTCATCATTCATCACAACTTCTGGCCATATCACATCACATGACAATTGCTGCAAAAACAAGTTAGACGTCCTCTAATTGTTGTTGCATCTTTTACGTGGCTGCAATTGGGTTCTAGTAAGAATGTTTTCTTACCTACGAATAACCAAAACGTGATTTTGTCAACTTCTATTTACCCTTCATAAGGACCCTTTTCATCGAATCCGCTCCAACTAAAGTGGGAGAGACAGACACCCGCCAGCCACCTTATGCAACTAGTGCATGTTTGTCGGTGGAACCGGTCTCACGTAAGCGTACGTGTAAGGTTGGTCCGGGCCGCTTCATCCCACAATACCGCTGGAGCAAGAAAAGACTAGTAGTGGCACGCAAGTTGACAAGATCCACGCCCACAACAAAATTGTGTTCTACTCGTGCAATAGAGAACTACGCATAGACCTAGCTCATGATGCCACTGTTGGGGAACGTTGCAGAAAATTAAAAATTTTCCTACGGTTTCACCAAGATCCATCTATGAGTTCATCTAAACAACGAGTCAAGGGAGTGAGTTTGCATCTACATAGCACTTGTAGATTGCGTGCGGAAGCGTTCAAGGGAAGGGTGATGATGGAGTCGTACTCGCCGTGATTCAGATCACCGATGACCAAATGCTGAACGGATAGCACCTCCGTGTTCAACACACGTACGAGACGGACGACGTCTCCTCCGTCTTGATCCAGCAAGGAGGAAGGAGAGGTTGAGGAAGATTGCTCCAACGGCAGCACGACGGCGTGGTGGTGTTGGTGCAGCAGTACTCCGACAGGGCTTTGCCAAGCGCGTAACGGAGGAGAAGAGGTGTTGGGGAGGGGAGGGGCTGCGCCTTGGGATGTGTACAACAGCCCTCCCTCACCCCTCTATTTATAGGGGAAGGGGCAAGGGGGGCCAACCCCTCTAGATGGGATCTAGAGGGGGGGCGGCGGCCAGGGAGGGGGGACTTGCCCCCCAAGTAAAGGGGGGCGCCCCCTTTAGGGTTTTCCCCCCAACCCTAGGCGCATGGGCCCAAGGTGGGTGGCGCACCCAGCCCTCCAGGGGCTGGGTCCCTGCCCCTTGCGGCCCATGTGGCCCTCCGAGAGGGGTGGCCCCTCCCGATGGACCCCCGGAACCTCACTGGTGGCCCCGGTACAATACCGATAAGCCCCCGAAACTTTCCGGTGTCCGCATGACAACTTCCCATATATAAAACTTCACCTCCGAACCATTCCGGAACTCCTCGTGACATCCGGGATCTCATCCGGGACTCCGAACAACATTCGGTAATCACATACAAGTCTTCCTAATAACCCTAGCGTCACCGAACCTTAAGTGTGTTGACCCTACGGGTTCGGGAGACATGCAGACATGACCGAGACGACTCTCCGGTCAATAACCAACAGCGGGATCTGGATACCCATGTTGGCTCCCACATGTTCCACGATGATTTCATCGGTTGAACCATGATGTCGAGGATTCGATCAAACCCCGTATACAATTCCCTTTGTCAATCGGTACGTTACTTGCCCGAGACTCGATCGTCGGTATCCCAATACCTTGTTCAGTCTCGTTACCGGCAAGTCACTTTACTCGTACTGTAATGCATGATCCCGTGACCAACCACTTGGTCACTTTGAGCTCATTATGATGATGCATTACCGAGTGGGCCCAGAGATACCTCTCCGTCATACGGAGTGACAAATCCCAGTCTCGATCCGTGTCAACCCAACAGACACTTTCGGAGATACCTGTAGTGCACCTTTATAGTCACCCAGTTACGTTGTGACGTTTGATACACCCAAAGCACTCCTACGGTATCCGGGAGTTACACGATCTCATGGTCTAAGGAAGAGATACTTGACATTGGAAAAGCTCTAGCAAACGAACTACGCGATCTTGTGCTATGCTTAGGATTGGGTCTTGTCCATCACATCATTCTCCTAATGATGTGATCCTGTTATCAACGACATCCAATGTCCATAGCCAGGAAACCATGACTATCTGTTGATCAACGAGCTAGTCAACTAGAGGCTCACTAGGGACATATTGTGGTCTATATATTCACATGTGTATTACGATTTCCGGATAATACAGTTATAGCATGAATAAAAGACAATTATCATGAACAAGGAAATATAATAATACTTTTATTATTGCCTCTAGGGCATATTTCCAACATTATCTTGTACATCAGGAGCAGTGTAAGCATCATCTTGTTGTGCAACTTCATTAAACGAATTCCTCTGCTCAAACCTTTGCAATACTCTCCAGTCATCTCTACGCGCAAATGTGTCTTCCAAGAAAAATATCTGTGTTGCTTGATTTTCCAAAATAAAAGGCTCGTTGGTCTGGTACGTCGCCTTGACATTGATGGATTTGAAATAACCATCATCTCTAGGTTTTGCGATCCTGGAAAACAGGTTATACCAACGACAGCACAACAGAACCACACACTGATGATTCTCGAAACTGGAGATATACTGCAACTGAACAATGTCTGTTATATTAGCATACATTTCAGTAGTCTCTTTGTTATATGTATTTGTGCTCATGATGGCACTGTTTTGTGTCTTCCTGCCTTCGTCTCGTGCAAGGGTGTTGTAGCGCACATCTCCAACAACGCAAGATTCATAATGTCTTACCCGAGTATCAGGACCCATTGCTAGTGAGTAAAGGGCATCATCAACTGCCTGCCCATCCTCCCACATCTTCTTAACCTATGGTTAGAAAATAGACAAGATGATCATCTTATGTACTCAATATATTAAAAAAAACTGACAGTGCACTTCAAAAGCTTTCATGGTTCTTGAACCATTTCGCAAATCCTGCCATAACCAGTTTGTCAATGTTTCTTGGATTTTGCGGCAGTAACTCCTCTTTGTAGATGTTGCACAACATAGTGATCGCGTCAAACATCTAAATATATAAGAATGTGCTACAAGTTTAGTTGATTACGATGTATAAGCTGCAGTACTGCACTTACTTGATATAAGGTAGTATCTCAGGACAGTTATTCAACACATACCAAACCATTTTGTCCAAATCTTTAGGTTTGTCCTCTTGTCGACTCTTCCCTGAAACTCAAACAGAATAATCGAAAACATTGAGCCCGGGATTGTCTTCACCCACCTCTTTGCTAAGCTGATCAGCTGTTTCAATGTATTTTGAGCATAATGTCAACGCTTCTGTAGCAATGTAGGCCTCTGCAATGGAACCCTCGGGTCTAGGTCTGTTCCTAGCATAGCCTTTGAAAGTGCCTAGCCGCCTTTCAATAGGGTACATCCAGCCATACTGTACTGGACCTCTAAGTAGTGCCTCATCAGGTAGATGAACAGCCAAATGCACCATCGCATCAAAGAAGGCTGGAGGATATATCTTCTCAAGGTCGCATAGGATAGTTGGTATCTTTTCTCTAAGACACTCCAAAGCATCTATCCTGATATTTCTACTGCAGAGTTTCCTGAAGAATTGTCCCAACTCTGCAACTGCTCTGTATAAGTCAGGGCGGCCCAATCCTCTAAGGATAATAGGTAAAACCCTTTGAAGTAGGACGTGGCAGACATGAGTATTCAACCCTTGTACCTTGTTTCCATCTGCACTGACTCTCCTTTCAGGGTTGGAAGCAAATCCATGTGGGAATCTCACACGTGACAGGACCTCGCAGCATTCTTTTCTTTTTACCTTGTCCAAGACGTACACAGCTGGTGCCATATCCCATGGTTTACCTTCATCTTGCACCTGCAAATCCTTTCTGATACCCAGGTGTGTCAAATCAATCCTAGATTTTAAGGTATCTTTCGTCTTGCCTCCAATGTTAAGAAGTGTGCCGATAATGTTGTCACATATATTTTTCTCGATGTGCATCACATCAAGATTATGCCGCAGATCCAAATCTTTCCAATACTCCAAGTCCCACAAAGTGGACCTGCGGGTAAACAATAATCTCTCTTCTACTGTGCCATGCTTCCTTTTCCTGCTACCATTACCAGGATGGTTTCCTGGTGTAATATGCCTGACCTTCTCTAATTCCACTTGCAACTCATCGGCGGTGAGCCTCTTTGGCGCATCACGGTTTTCATGCTTTGCATTGAACACATGTCTTCGGTATTTTCTAGGATGCGGCTTGTCCTTGGCAAGGAAGTGGAGGTGTCCAATGTAACAGATCTTGCTAAGTATTGCGTATGATAGCGGATTCCTGTCACAGCGAACACATGAATTGTAACCATGTGTCGTTCGCCCTGACATAGTGCCCAAAGCCGGATAGTCATGGATGCACCAAATTACAACAGCACGCAGAAAAAAATCAGCTGGTGGGCTGCTATATAGGTCTCGAGTGAGAACACCCTTCCATAGCTATTGAAGTTCCTCCACAAGAGGCTCCATGAACATCAAAATCCTTTCCAGGACTTTTTGGACCTGGGATGAGCAAGGCCATCATGTAGTTTGATTCTTTGGTGCAGACATTTGGAGGCATGTTGTAAGGGATAACAAGCACTGGCCACATGCTATATGTGGCGCTCTGGTGGCTAAATGGGTTAAATCCATCTGAAGCTAAGCCAGGTCTAATGTTTCTCGGGTCAGCAGCAAACTCTTTGTGTTTATCATTGAAGCTTTTCCACTCACTACCATGAGATGGATGGCTCATTACATTCTGATCTCTGTACTCCTGGTTCCTAGAATGCCACAGTACATCCTCTCTTGTTTCAGCATCATGAAACAACCTCTGCAATCTTGGTGTAATTGGAAAATGTCTAAGAACATTATGAGGAATCCCCTTCACAGCATCGCCATCTTTCCATCTTGATGATTTGCATTTCGGGCATTCACTTAAGTTGGCATAATCCTTCCGGAACAGAACACAATTATTCTTACAAACATGGATCATATCATATCCAATTCCAACTGCACGAAGGAAATTCTTCATTTTACTGTAGGTGTGTGGCACCTCAGACGCATCTGGGAAAGATTTGCGGAAAGCAGCCAACATCGCATCGAATGATTTGTTGGTCATCCGCTCATATGTCTTCACCTAAAGAAAGGTGACCATAGCTGAGAATACTGACAACTTATTTCCTAGGGTGACAGCAACGTTGCATTGTTCCAACATGCGGGCCCACCATTTTTCTTGTGCAAGTGAAAGTTCACGGAATGCACGAGCATTTTGTAGTATTGTTTCAATGTTGGTCAAACTCACTGGCTCCGTCACCACCACCTCCTCCTCCTCTTCCACCTGAGCATCAGGCAGATCAAGATGGTGATCTGTTGCTTCCACGTAGTCAATAACATTGACGTTCACAGCTTCACCATGATGAACCCACCTAGTATATGTGACCGACATCCCATACAAGTGTATATGATTTTGCACAGTTGACTGGGGTCTTGTAACTGAATTCATACAACTGCTACACGGGCAGAGCACATCTGATTTCGGACCATCGTACTCAGCTCTGATAAAGTTCATGAAGTTTTCAACCCCCTCGACATATGCAGCAGAGAATCTTCGAGCAGAAGTTATCCAAGTCATGTCCATCTGTTAGACATAAAAATTAGTTCTTCTACTAGATATTATAGGAAAACATATATGCTTTTTTATGAAGTCCAGAAAATAAATACCTAGGTCGATGTCTAAAGCTATGGCAAGATATTTGGACGAGCAGATCTAAGTAACGAAATATATGTAAAGCTAATTCAGCAAATAGATTTGAGTGCTAAATTATGGCAGGCTGTTTCAGCAGTCAATGAGGCCGAGCACACAGCCATCAAACTATCGAAGGCCATCGCAGCAACAAAGATCGAGTATAAAACGGTGTAGAGATATTTCACCTAACAGATTGGCTATCAGACCATGGCAATCTATGTCACAATAAATATATGGCAGGATATTTTAGTAACTAATCGGCCTTGGCATGCCATCTCGGCTAAGAAGATTGAGTGCAGAACAGGGCAAGGAAGCTTCTTAAGCAGAGCATATTGATAGTAAACTACTTCGGCAAACAGTGAGATTAACAACGTCTATCAGCTAACATTCAACGCTACACCGACATGAACGGGGCCTCGATCTAGAATGCGCGTACCGTGGGAGAAGCTGACCATCGTGCGTCTCCACAAGAACATCGCCAGCGGTGGCGGCGCTGACCGCCGTGCGCCTCCACAAGAACGTAGCCAGAGGTGGCGGTGCGGTTAGAGGACGGCAGTCTACGAGAGCGTACTGTGGGAGCGAGAGGATTGCCGAACCATGGCGCCGACGTATCGGCGCGGCGGGGAGGGCGGCTTTGGCGGAGCGAATGGAGTGGAGGGGGACAGGGGGGAGCGGGGTTTGGGGAATATTGTTGGCTAGTTGGCCGAAGGGCGGTTGAATCGGATTTGGGGGGAATTTTTGGGTGGGGGGGGGGGGGTTTCGGACGGTGGGCGGGGGGAGTTTGGCGCATGGTCGGTTTCTCCAAGTGCAGTCCCACGTGTCAGTGAAGAGGCAAGCCGAAGCGCGTTCCGTTTGTGTGAGCCGTGTGCAGGACCGAACGTGTGTGGGGTGCAATGCGACCGCGACAGGAGTGCTATGAGTGTACCGCCTTTTTTCCTTTTAAACTAGGTGATTTGCCCCCTCAAAAAAATTGTTGCTTCGCGCGATCCATCGATACTACTACTACTCCCTCCGTCCCGAATTACTTGTCGCAGAAATGGATGTATCTAGAACTAAAAAATGTCTAGATACATCCATTTCTACGACAAGTAATTCTGAACGGAGGGAGTAGTAATCCGGTAATCCCGACTAAAACGGCGCGGCCGGGTCTTCTCCCGCGCGATATGCTGGGAGGTTGGCTTAGTTGGGTTTTTTTAGGACGAGTAATGCTACACCTACATATTCCCAGTTACGTAATTAACGTAATGTGAAACGTGTGAGATGTTGATTGTAGATTGGTGGGAGGGAGGGGCCCACCACCATGAAAATCAGGGGAGGAGAGAGAGAGGCAATTTACGTTAACCCTTTCATAGGTTCCCGTAGATATAGAAAGATGTGAAATGCGTGAATGTGTAGTGGACGTACTATCGGAGTGCCTAAGATAATTTGTGTATGTATAGACCCTATGTGTTTATTTTACTTCGCATGTTAGATTTATCTCGGTTCAATAAAAAGCAGAGTTGGTGATGATGGTGTGCCTGTCATCCTGCAATATAGGCCGTCCGATCTATATCTAACGGATAGGAAGGAAACTATGAGAATTTACCCGCACTCCTCTCCACATTTGCAGATAAGGCTTTCCCTCGTTCATCCTTTTCTCCCACAAGATCTTGATCTTCCGTGCAACGCACGGGCATCTTGCTAGTACTCCTACAATATGTATATTATTGTGAAAGTTCATATGCACCGGTCGAGATTAATGCAAACACGACAGATTATCATTACATTTCGAACTTTTATAGGACAAAAAATAAAATAAACCCGACCCTAAACCTATTCTATGGCGGCGACCGATGTCCTCCATCTGCGATCTCTATGTACGGGGGCGGGGTTCAAGACCCGTGAAGTGAAGGTGCGGTCTCCGGCGAGGAAGAGTAGAACACGGGATACGGACCGGCCAGTTGGCACACCATGCCCTGCCGCCTCCTATGCCCTACTCATCCTCGGAGGAGTCCCTGACCTCGGCGGTGCCGGACGTTGGACGGCGGCAAGTAGGACGCGTGGCTGACGGTGCTCCCGTCGTCGGCCGCTAGTGTGGCCACCGCTTGTGCGGTCGCGTTCGCGTCAGGCTACACCGCTATTGCGTCGTGAGAGGCGACTTGAGTGAGGGCGGCGACCTCGAGCTTCATCCCCGAAGATAAGCTCTCCCGCAGAGCGTTCGCACTTGTGGTCATGGCGGATGTGGTGCCAGGTAGGAGGACGATGCGCTATGGTGTGGAGGTTAGCTGGGCGTTGCCGCTTTAAGTAGCGCATTCCGGTGAGGCCAAGCGTCCGGGTGCGTCATTAAGTCGCCGGAGTTGGTTCCTCGGGCACCGAGCCTCTTAATGACGACATACGAATGGACGGCATGAATGCGGGCAGCTGGCGCCGGCTGGAAACGCACCGCGCGACGGCGCGAGGGACGAGGGTTTTGATGTGCCAGGGTAGTCAGCTGCGGTCGTGGCAACGTTGGAGATGCCCTTTGCTCACATGCGATCCCCGCATGTCATTGAAAAAGCAAGACGACCTGGCATGGTCTCAGGTCCAGAGGATGCAGTTGGCCGCGCTACACCACTCCGCGGACGCGTCGCGGCGCCCCGTGCATCCTCGACGAGCTGGGTGTTGGGGTGTGTTTGGATTGTGGCCAAAGTGCACCTTACCAACATTTTGGTCATGACCCAAAGATTGGTCTTTGTTTGGATGGTTGCCATTTTTTTGGCATGCCAATGAACTCTAGCCAACTCTAGTTCATTTTTCTTGCCAATGTCGGCCAAATTATGGGCAACCAATACCTCAACCAAAATTTTGGTCATGACCCAAAGATTGGTCTTTGTTTGGATGGTTGCCATTTCTTTGGCATGCCAATGAACTCTAGCCAACTCTAGTTCATTTTTCTTGCCAATGTCGGCCAAATCATGGGCAACCAATACCTCAACCAAAATTTTGGCTACCCAATGCTTTGCTGGGGCAACCTTGGGCACAAACCAAACGCCACCCTCGACACACTGAAACCGACCGTGTCTAGCGACGATATGAGCGTGTCGCTCACCACGGTCGCCGTGTCCAGAGGCGGTGCTGGAGTTGCGCCCCGTTGTTGGCCCCAACGACCCACATGAACGGTTGTCGGTGGTGAGCAGGTCGTGGGCCAGCTCCTCCATTGGACTAATCTGCGCTACGTCATCCCGACGGGTGTGCCCCACATGTCGGTTTCCCTGTTTTCCCGGCCATATTCGAGCGTCAGTGCTCCGCGTTGCGCATTAGGCCTTTCACTATGTAGGCCAAGCGATACAACTTGTTGTTTATTTGACCCGTTCAAGTATAATCATGTAGCGTTTGCTTATTTCTCATTCCTCTCCAACCCTCTTCTGCATCGATCATGTCGCCCTCTAGTCGAGTCCATCCTCCCGCATGCCTCATTTGAACATTCCTCCGAGTATCATTCGCATGTACCCACCCTAGTCCTCTTTCAATAGATCTCCGGACCCCGAGATGAAATCGAGAGGGAACGAAGGTAAACATGATGCAAAATGGACGTATCATGGCGGAGCAGGCAGATCGCGCGGCGGAACAAGCTGAGGCATCTTGCGCGGGGATGATGAATCCGCCCAGCGGCCACGGCCCGCACGTTTCCTGGAGCGAGCGGAACGTCGGGTCGCCGGCCGGCTTCACGTTGGTGACACGCCCCTGGGGTTGCGCACCATCGCTTGGCACGCCGACGGCACGTGCACGGCGGGTTCAACCCCAACATCACCTATTCACATTCACCCCGCCCAGCGCACCCCCCGTACACCTACTCACCGTCGGCTTACGCATCTTCCCCGAAGCCACCTCTGCATCATGGCACACTGCTCTTCTCACAAGCCTTATCGTTGCATCTCGGCAACCCCGACGGGACGGAGGCCGACATGGACGACATCATCACGACCGGCTCGGCCGCCACCGCGACCTCCCCCGGGTTCAACGCCCAAGAAGATGCAATCGACCTCAATGACGACATGGAAGACGGGCTCTACTACGGCGAGGAGGAGCCAGAGGAGGAGGATGACAACGAGGAGGAGGAGGAGGAGCCAGCACCTGCTCCAGCGAAGAAAGGGAAAAAGAAGAGGCGGGCGGCCAGGACCGGCGAGCCGCGCGTCAAGTGGGCCTCCAAAGAAGACGAGTGCCTCGCCGAAGCGTGGAAGTGAAGGAAATATGCCCTAGAGGCAATAATAAAGTTATTATTTATTTCCTTAATTCATGATAAATGTTTATTATTCATGCTAGAATTATATTAACCGGAAACTTAGTACATGTGTGAATACATAGACAAAACATATAGTCCCTAGTATGCCTCTACTTGACTAGCTTAATCATAGATGGTTATGTTTCCTAACCATAGACATGTGTTGTCATTTGATGAACGGGATCACATCATTAGGAGAATGATGTGATGGACATGACCCATCCGTTAGCTTAGCATTATGATCGTGTCAGTTTCATTGCTACTCCTTTCTTCATGACTTATACAAGTTCCTGAGACTAGCCCGCCAACTCCCACGCCGAACACAACGCAGCCACCAAGCCCCAGTGACGCCTCCACGACACCCAGCACAGAAGCCGCGCCAACTAGCCCGCGCACGCCGACTCCCTCCAGTCCGACATCGGAGGACGGCACCACCATTTGATGCAGTACGCGTCCTTTCTTTTAAACGACGAACTTTCAAGTTTATTAATCGCCGAACTGTGGCATGGTGATCGCCGGACTTGTGGCATGGATCGCCTTTTTTAGAAAAGGAGGATGACCCCCGACCTCTGCATCTGGGAGATGCATACGGCCACTTTATTGATTATTCTCGAGGACCTTACAAAGTATTACAACAATATGCCTGAATCCGCCATCTTGGCAACATATGCCACTACTCCTATCCAAATGATGCAGGGGTGCTACTTGGGCCACATACCCAGACTACTCACCTAATCCTATCATCAAAAGCCAGAAGCCCCAGCCGAGCCACATACCGGGTCTGGGGCATAAACTGGTCTGACGCACTCACATGTGTCGTCGCCGCCATCTTCCACATGTCCGTCTTCAGAGCAGATATTGAGGCTTCTACCTTGTCAGGTCACTCCGTCATCGACGCCACCTTGACGCCAGACAACTGCCTCCACCTGCGCGAGTCCATCACCGCGCATCGGGCACCGAGTCTCCACTGCACCACGCCGCCGAGATCCGCCGTCATCAATGTGAAGGATGAAGCACCGCTCCACCAAAAAGGAGCCCGCTGGTCCCTCGATCCCGTGTACGCCTCCAAGAATGACGCCCTCAAGGAGGAAACGACACCAACGCGTCGCCGTCATCTGATTAACTGATCTAGGGTTTCCCCCGGAGGTAGCAGACAGAGGTCTAGAGCTTCTCCACGGCGATGCCTTCAAGAAGGTAATGACACAATAGGGTGCCACCAACGCCGGCCATGGCATCAAGCCAAGCACAAGGTTTTCACCCGGATCCGCTCGAAGAACCTCCATCACGTAATGTGTGCACAGGTCGCCGTCGATCTGAGCCGCCGCACAACGAGCAGGCTGCACCGGCCAGATCAGATCTGTCCGGAGGGCACAACTCGCATGGTGCCGACCCAACCACCAGGCCCTCCATGCCGCCATCGCCGATCCGAGGTCAGATGGTGTGTCGCCGCAGACCCGGCCGCCGCCGCCGAACGCCGCCACGCAGCCCGAGGCAGAGCCGGCTACTGCACCCCACCATCGCCGTCCTTGGCCGAGGCAGCCGCCGCGCCGCCGCCGGAAGGTAGGCCCGCCGCGCCACCAGGCCAGATCGGCCCTTAAGCAGCCGCCGCGCCGCCAGATCGACCACGCTACCCATGCCGCGGGGCGCCGCACCACCCCCACGGCGCAGGCAAGAGGGAGGACCCCCGCCACCGCCGTCAGCCCCGGGCCGTCGCCGACGGCGTCCTTCGGCGGCGGCGGAGGGAGGGGAGGAAGGAAGGGGAGGAGACCCCCGGCGGCTAGGGATCGAGATCCCGCCCGAGTCGCCCGAGCGGGGGCGACGCGGGGGGCGGGCGGCTCGCAAGGGGGTGAGATCCCCACGCGGCGTAATGCGCTGTAATGCGCTGTAAGGCGTGGATCACCTGACTTATGGCGTTGATCGCCTTTTTTTTTATAGCAGAAAATGTATGTTGAATTTAATCGTCTTGGGGGCCGACCCCTGGGGGCGTGGCTGGGCTAGATCGTTCCCAGGGCCTAAAAAGCACGAGGCGATGAGGCGAAATATCGCCGGCCGCTGCGCTGGGGGCCGAAGTGGAGTTGCTCTAAGGCCAACGTCCCGTTCTCGCCGGACTTCCAAGCTGAGCTATTTTGTGGCTAGGCGGGGAATAGAACTGCTCCTATTTTGGGGAATCGAGTTTTTTTGGCAAATAATTATATCCCTGCAGGTTCTCTAGCTCATTGACAGGTGGGGTCCATATATCCTGAGGGGTCCAGCTCCGTTTTGCCGCCGGCCGTTTCGACGTCCGACCGGCTTCGATCGATCCTCACGTGCACAGGCACTGCACGTGCAGCCATGCTGCGGTGCGACGGTGACCGCGTCGTCATTGTCGGCGGTGGCATCGCCGGCGCCCTCCTCGCCAAGACGCTCCAAAACCACGCCGACGTGGTCCTCATCGACCCGTACGCTCGCACGCACGCCCGCCATTAATCGCGACACTGGTTGATCGATCGGTTGTTATTGATTTCGTGATACGCCATGGATGGACGCATGCAGGAAGGAGTACTTCGAGATCCCGTGGGTGAACGTGCGCGCCAAGCTGGACCCGACGGTGGTGGAGCGCACCGTGATCCCGCACGCGGACTACCTCACCGATGCCAAGGTAGTGACGGCCAAGGCGGTCGGCGTCGATGACTCCGTCGTTCTCACCTCCATCGGTCGCACCGTCGGCTACGACTTCCTGGTCATCGCCACAGGCCGCACCTGCACCCGCCCCCAGAGCCGCCCCGAGCGACTCGAGATGTTCCAACGCGACAAGGACCGGATCGCCGCCGCGAGCTCCGTGCTCATCATCGGCGGCGGGCCCATCGGGGTCGAACTCGCGGCGGAGATCATCATGGACAGCCCCGACAAGCGCGTCACCCTCGTCCACGGCGGGCCTCGGCTGCTCATGGTGATGAGCCCCCGCGCGTCGGCCAAGGCGCTCGAGTGGCTCCGGTCCAAGAACGTCACCGTGCTGCTGGACCAGACCATCGACGTAGACCTCGCCGGCACCGGCGACGGTCACGACGGACAGCGCGACTTCACGACGTCCGCCGGGGAGACGGTGTCCGCCGACTGCCACTTCGTGTGCACGGGCCGGCCCGTCGCGTCCGGGTGGCTGCGGGGCACGTTCCTCGGGGAATACATTGACGCCGAGGGCAGGCTGGTGGTGGACGAGCACCTGCGCGTGGGCAGGCTCAAGAACGTGTTCGCCATCGGCGACATCACCGACGTGCCGGAGGCGAAGCAGGGGTACCTGGCGCAGCGGCACGCCATGGTGGTGTCCCGGAACCTGCGTCTGCTGCTCAGGTCCACCGGGCCGGAGCATAAGCTGCACCGATACAAGGCCTCGAAGGCCGCCATCACCGTCACGCTTGGCCGCCGCGACGCGGTGTCGGAGCTGCCGTTCATGTCGCTCGTCGGCCACATCCCCGGCGTCGTCAAGCCACGGGACCTCTACGTGTCGCGGACGCGAAGGATGATGGGGATAAAAGGTAGTAGGAACGGGGAATCCTGATCGAGCGGTTCGAATTAATGTGCTGGTGCGGAAACGGTCCAACGGCATCGATTCATCAGGCTCTCGTCAGATCGATCTGATCTCTCCCTGAAAACTAGTACATATGCACGTGCAACGCACGTATCATAATCTACAATAAAAATATCTACTTGAGTATATTTTCTCTTCTAGCGAGTTTTTTATCGACCCATTCAAATCTGTCTTATGCTCAGTGATATGAGCGCGCGTGTAACATACGACCCATAAACATGTCTTCATATAACATTGATGATCACATAATTCTATTATAATTTGTTACATAATTTAAAAAAAACACAACTAAACACCATTATCTCTTGAAGGTCCATTTATTGATACGATCTATGGTGCTTCATCCGATGGATGGGATATTGGTTTGAGCTTCGTTCCCTTCGTACTTTAAAATATATATCAAAAACTTCCTCGTCAACTTCATTTCCTTCATACTTTAAAATATGAAAAAATATGTCTTACTCTAGTAAAGGGACATCATCAATCATACCGATGAACAAAGTTACTCTATTAAGTCATCGTTTGTTGGAGTGACAGTCGGTGAAAGGATAAATGATTGTGAGATGAGCTCAACTTCGGGTGATATGTTCGATGTTTTTTTTGGTGGGGGGGGGGGGGGGGTCTATCAATAATCATTCAATCTTTGGGGTCTGTGTTGTTTCCGTCATCTTTCAAGTCTTGATTTCTTGTAATATCATCATTTTATTCCTAATCCACTAAAATGACAGGTAGTTTTGATAGACCCATAAAATTTATATCTCCGGTGAAGTACTCCATAAAATTTATATTACTTTACAAGAGGGAGTATTTCATAAAATTTACCATCCACGCACCACAAGATGACCTACAGGATTACAAAACATAAAATATATTCAGTTTTATTTAATTTTTATTGATATTTATACGAAACTTTTTAAACCATCAACTGATCATCATGATCATAACAAGCCGTGATGATTAAAGAAATGGCACCCAAAATCGAACATGCGCTATAAAAGAAAAGTATTTTTCTAGAAGATGAAAGAAAATTGGTTTGGACAACGCCACAGTCACTCACAATCCTTCTCTGGACACTGCTAGTATATACTGTAGTTGTACTAAAAAAAGCCAGTCATTCCACTGCCCCTGTCTTTTCTCCTCCCTTCCCTAATCTTCCATGGTCGCCAGATCCCTCCCTCCATAGCCGGCGCTCCCTGTAAGGCCGCCCCTCCCCTTCGTCACCCACGCCGGCGGACGTGCATGCCCCTGCTCCACCTCACTCCTCCTTCAAATTCGGTCGTCGAAGTGCTCGAGGAGGCGGTCGAGCTTGGCATGCTCACCGGCGACGCCGGCCCCTTACCGCACACGCCGGACTACCGACCTCTCAGGCGGGGGGGCGCACGCTGACCCCAGGAAGAGAGAAGCGAAGATTTTGTTCCGGCTTCTTGCTCAGCTGGGAGTTTGAAGAGGACGGCCGTGGCCATGGCCTTGGAGGAGGTGGAAGTTCCCGTCCCCACAGAGAAGTTGTCCACGGATCCAAATCTGTAAGCAGAAAGAAAAGAACCTGATCTTGGATTTCTTCACTTGCGTTATTCAGAGTCATCCTAGTCCACCATACGTTCCCTTATTCAACTGGATGACCGCAGAGACGGGGGAAGGCGGGGTGGTGTTGTGCTGGTGGCCACCGGGAGCTTCAACCTTCCCACCTACATGCACAAGCATGTTTGGTAAGCCGTAGCACCTGTTAAATCTGTTTAGCAACTCTGAAGTGTTGTGTTAATATTAGAACAGGCTGAGAATCAGAACAAACAGATTACATATTACCCCATCTCTTGTTTCATACGTACAGAGCTTGCGAAGGATGAGTTGCAGCAGCGAGGGTAGTCGGTGCTGGGATGTTACTGCCTTAATGGATACATGTCCTTGGTGAACCGATGCTAACAAGAAGAAGGTACTATGCGGAACTGGAAATGTGTATGGGTTTGTGTTAACACCACATTCTCATGACCGAATTTGCAATTTGGGGCTGCTCATGACCTCTTGCCGTCTGCTCACCGGATTCGCCTCTGCGAATTGGCATGTTGAAGCTCGTCTTTCGTGATGGTTGATCCATGCATAATAACCTGATTTTTCATGTTATCAGTACATGCGTACCATTGGATTTTCGCTGTCACATAAGGTACTTTCAGTTCGGATGATGTGTTAATTTGATGGACACATTCTTGTGTTCTTGATACAGGCAATGCAGAAAGGTCATCAGCGTACCTTGACCATTCTCTCAAGAGTTAAGAATTCTTTTGTGCAAGGACGGCTTAGCTGATCAAGGTATGTGACAATGATTTTTGTTGTTGCAACACAGTAGTGTCTTCTCTCACATTGTTGGATCACCAATTGTATCAGTACTATAACACTGTATATAAATCAGTTGTTTACAACTTGCGTTTTGTCTCAGGAAGTGTCAAGGTAATGCTGCTATGTGGTTCTGACCTGCTCGAGTCATTCAGCAAGCCAGGGGTTTGGATTCCAGATCAGGTACAAAACTTGAACACTTTTTGGTACCGAAAGGGGATGGGAGCAACAAGTCTGAATCAAAGAGTATGTTTTGAATCTTCGTTGCATTGCACAATATTTTTATTGTTCTAAGAAATTCATGTAGTTGTATATGGAACATTTCCTTGATGTGATGGTCGGGCATATTTGTTTACTAAATCATACTTCCAGATTACCTTTGTCGGCAACTCTAAATATTTCTTAGATGGCTTACCACAAGCATTAGTCCTGCAAAAACATATACTCTAAACCGGTTCATGATAGATCAACAAAATGTTGTTGATGCTCTCACCTATTAGGAGATGCACATGAAAAAAAAAGATATGCTAAAGTTGCGTAGTTCCAACAAACAGACATTCAAATGCATCATTTTGTACTCAGGGAGCAGGAAGTGCGACTTCTTTAGTTTTCAGAATTAGAATGGATCACGTGTACTCCAGATGTTTTCAGTTTAAATAATCATGCACATTCTCAATCATGTGGTGTGCAAAAGTGGGTTTATACAGATTTATACAATTCATTGTAACATCCTGGAGCTGGATAGATGCTATATTACTTTGTAGAACGATTGTGTTGGTGGTCATGTTGATGGAACTTGATATAGTAAAGTCACTTTCCTGTATTTACTTGATATAGTAAAGGCAATTTGTGCAACACAAATCCAGTTTCATTATCCTCATATAGTCAGTATGTAAAATGAACGGCTTATAGCATTTTGCTGTGCAACTGTTTATTAGTTAGAACTCTATTATCAAAAATCTAATCATGAGTAATGCTGCAACAGTCAAAGGAAGAAGTCGAACCTGAAGAAGTCCTCGGAAGAATCACAGCTGCGATTGCCCCGCTGGTTCAGGGGACGCGACAGGCGCTGGCGCCCTGCCCCGGCGGGCGTGTGCGCGGCGGCGTGGGTGCCAGTGCAGGGCGAGCGCGGCGGTGCGGGTGCCGGGGCAGGCTCTCTCCTGGGCACTGGCGATCTCGCAGGACGGATGCCACGCTACGAGCGGCAACAATCGGCGATGGCGATCGTGCACGGAGGTGACGGGACGGTGCAGTGCGGCGTGGTCGCCGCGCAGGCAGGAGACGTCGTTGGTTGGCGGCGTATGTGCCTGGCGGTGAGGTCAAGGTCAAGGGCGTGAAGTTCCCTTAGCTTGCGATCTGATTTTCCGTGATTGTAGGGGACGCTGGGCTGGTTGTTAGTTTGCGATCTGATTTCCGTGATTGTAGGGGACGCGCGGGGCTGGTTGTTCGTCTACTACTCTCCTGGTGAAGTACGGTCAGTCATTGGTAAATGCTAAGTGCACACGGTAGAGGTATTGGATTAATGATGGCCGTTAGATTGAGACTTGTTGGCCTAATCGTGTGGTGCTGATTGGCTCGTGCGTTATTGTGGGACTAATTGCGGGTGCATGTAAAAAAGTTTTTATTTGATTGTTTAATAGTAGTAGAGAAGAAAAGATCGATCTGATCTCTTGCTCGTGTGGAGTGATACATATGTTCATATGTTGTTTTTTTTTTGAAACTCCATAACTTTATTCATCAAATGATAGCCATATCGTTTACAAAGAGATGAAGAATAAAGTCAGGGATGTTTTCCCATACTTCAGACTTTTTAACTCTAATACAGTGTTTTGCTAAGGCATCCGCTACTGAGTTCGTCTCTCTACTACAATGAACAAAGGAGATATGAGCAAATTGTAAAAGGTGGAGCAAATTATAAAAGGTGATACATATGTTGTTGATACTGTAAAAGGTGAAGCAAATTATTACTAAAAAAAACCTACCCCTTCCTATCAAAAGTATAAATTATACTAAGGTTGCGTCAATTATTTTGGATTGATAGAATACTACAGTTTTATCAGTCCACTACAACATAGACCCCTTTGATCCTTTGATAGTGTACACTTATACCTAGCAAATGGGATTGGTTATATGTCAAGTGACTGAAAAACCAATTCGGGCCAAACAAATTGTTGTGAGCCGTCGAATGCAAGATGGATGGCCAGATCGGCCTCTTCAATCTTCGAAACGTTTTGATTGTGCATTCTACCTCGGACCGTCGATCTACAACCGTTCTAACTATCTGGCGCTACCATCCGGGCCGGCGGCACTCCCGCGTCAATCTTGCCGCCCTGCCCTCCCCCAACTGCCCCCCACCTCCGTGTTGCTGCCATCCCTGACCATGGACAATATTTTCTGGCGAACCTGCCCTCCCCCCCAACACACACACACACACACGCCCTAAGATAGATAATGGTGTCGCCTAACGCAGAGGGCTTATTCGGTGAGCCAATGGCTGCTTCCTTCCTGCGAAAATCGACTGGCCCAAAAACTATTTTCAGGCGATTTACAAGCAGCAAGCTGCTAAAATGGAAGCAAATACACATTAATCTCTCTCTCTCTTGCCCTTGGATCCAAAAACATGTGGTTTATACTCCTGTCACGTGTCACGGATCCAAAAACATGTTGTTTATACTCCTGTCACGTGTCACGATTCACTCCAAGGGCAAGTATTAAGTTCTTGCCCTTGGATTCTGTCATGTATTTCGTGATTCGGGCATCGGGAACCATCTCTCTCTTTTGAAGACAGCACTGATGATGTGTTCTTCGGTGGTGAATGCTAGTGGATTTTTTTTAGAAAGTATGCTTGCATTCAAACCATGAAATAATACAAAAAAAACATCTGTACAAGCACATCGTAACACACATAAAATAACCCAAAAAACAAGGAGTGCCCTAAAACAACTAGTAAAACGCGAAGATCTCCAGCGCTATGTGTCATCATTCATGAACCTTGCAAAAAGACTCCTGCAACACAAGAATTTGCACGCTAGACCCAAACAGGTCATCATCTTCAACCACGGCATAATCACCATAGCGCTGCTCTCCTTTTCTTCGCACTAGCGCTAGAAGGATAAGGACACACATGTGCATCCAACACGCCTACACCAGCCTCGCCATCTGTGCTTTGAGTACCACTATATGTGTCCGTTCCAGATGAAAGAGAATTAGGATTCGGTTCCGGTGCCGGTGCCGTGGCGGGGCCAACCGCCCAGGCAAAGCAGGACATCCCTCCAGCACCGCAAAGAAAGAGGAAGAACAACAACGAAAAATCATACCGACGAGAAAAGTAGAATCTCCATCTCCACACAACCACCACCCATCCGAAGACCCAACCGGGCAGTGCCGGTCGACCTCCAGACACTATAGCCCGCCACCTCGACAAGATTCGGGGACCCGCCCACCCCGCTGGTCCCTAGACGAAGGCAAGAGCTTCGTCTGGCCGCGCGGAGTCCGAAAAATCTTATTCAGACGCGACGCTACCGCAACAACCTCGGCAACATCTCCCTCAAACCTAACCCTACTGCGAACCCACCCCACACACAGATCCGAGGCCCTCCTCTCTCCCGCCACCGGCACGGCCGCGGAGGGAGAGGGAACAGCGGCAGTGCGCTCGCCTCCTTTCCGCCTGTGGCGGCGATCCAATCTTTTCAGGACGAGCGGCGAACACAACAAAACAATGGTATTTGACCATTGCTAGTAGAAGAGATCATGGTGCTCCCTCGACTTGGCTTGGCTGGTCGACGAGTGGCTAAATTAACTCCTTTGGTTTGGGTTGGTCCTGGCGGCTGTTCGTCTAGAACGCGCGGTAGGTTTTTGCGACGGTAAAAATATTGTATGTACGGGCAATCCAACGGCCCAGACCAGCCGGTTTTACCAAAGTGCAACCGCTTCTCTCCAACCCTGCTGCCCGAAGGCTGCAGCCATGCGGCGGCACTACGCCGAGCTCCTCCGCCGCGCCGCCTCGCTGCCGTCTCTCTCGCTGGTGGCTTCCCTCCACGCCGCCGCACTCCGCCGAGGCGCGGTCCTCGTCCCCTCGCTCATCCATGCCTACTCCGCGTGCGGCGACCCAGCCTCCGCCCGCAGCGTGTTCGACGGATTGCCCGCACAGGAGCAGACGCTCTCCGCGCGCACCGCGCTGGCCAGCGCGATGTCCGCGCACGGCAGGTGCCGGAGGTGCTCGGCCTGTTCCGCGGACGGGAAGGGGAGATGGACGACAAGGCGGTGACGGTGGTCCTTGCCGCGTGCGCTAGGGCCGGGATGGTCAGTGAGGGGAGGGAAGTCTTCGCGAGGGTCAGGAGGCCAGCGTTGCAGCACTACACGTGCATGGTGGAGATGCTCGGACGTGCCGGGGAGGTCGAGGAGGCAGAGGTGCTGCTGGCGCGGATGGAGGCACGCCCAGACAGGATCATCTGCACCGTGCTGCTCGCTGCGTGCCGGGCGCATGGCCGTGTCGATGTGGCTGAGAGAGTGGCTAGGTTGATGAGCGAGTATGGCATTGTATGAATTTTGGCATATTGATCAGTTGACAAACTGGCCATTGTGTTAGGCTGTTAGCCCAAGATCAGTGATCAAAACCGTTGTGATATGGAGCTGATAACACATAGTTTGATTGACGGCAATGGTGGTTCATGAAGTTCATGCAGTAATGCAGTATACAACACAAGCACCTGGCCGGTGAGATCTGAATTTTGTAGAAGTCTATGCTGCAGTGGACGGACCACGTGAGCGCCAGCACACTTCACTGCTTGAACCTGTATGGAAGCACAGTTCGAAGGCATCTATCAGATTGCTATGAAATGAGTAACGTCGGTACTATAGACCATCTGCAGTGGAAAGCCCATCATTTTTCTCAGTTGCTGACTGTCTAAGCTCTCTGATTAGCTTGATGATGGGCGTACATTTCTGGACTGTAAGTTGTCAAGCTTAATGGAGCCTGGCAGCCCGTAATGCAACACAAAGAGAAGTCGCCAAAGTTAATAGCCGAACTTGTCAATATTGTTAATAGCCGTAACTGTCAATCTTGACTTCTTGAGTGAATTGTTGAGGAGCAGTTTCGATCAAACTGTCAATCTTGACTTCTTGAGTGAACTGTTGAGGAGCAGTTTCGATCAAATTTTGTTGAAGCTGGATGTGGTGGGAACTATCAAAATACAGGAAGTCTGCTCCAAGAACCTGTTGTGAGATCTTCTAGGATTCAGTTTTCGGATACTTCATAGTTCTGGCATTCTCTCACGGTGGAAACTGTACCTCCTGCTATGGTTTCAATTTACTGAGCATAGAACATCTGTTTTAAATGGTTAGTCCCTTCACTATTGTGTTCGCTGTCACAGCAATCACCGGATCTTATGCTGGACATATGTGCAATGATGCTTGAGCAAATCAGCTCTCTGATTTAAATACTCACGTTGACGCAAAACGTCCATCTCGCATGCGACACATGGGTGCGAGGGAATGCGGAGTTGGGTATTGCTGGTAAGAGACAGAACAAGTGCAAGCTGGTTGGGAAACTAGCAGAAGAAATGGCGAAGCGGTTGTTCTGGTCACGAGCACACCTGAGCTCGTTATCTGGGCGGTTTGGCGCTTCATTGGGATGCGGTGCGTTCAATTCCTGTGCCAGTGCGTTGATCGTTTTTAAAGGAGGAAATGTGGAAATACAGTAGATGGGTACGACGTACGTAGGTCTAGTTACGGAGCGGACGTTTGCTGCCGTGATGGATCTAAAGGAGAGCCATGGCTCGTGACGTCAGTCCCATCCTGATCCGTGGATCAGGATGCATGCTTTCCAGTAGGGCGGTAGTAGAGTAGTAAATGAGGGATGGCACCAAGACGGAGTTGCCTCCAACCTCTGCCTGCCCTGTTGTGCACTGTCGCTTGCGGCTAGCTGAGCGGCGGAGTTCATCCTGCAAGAATACACAGCTGGCAGCGCAAAAATGGAGTTCCTGATGCAACCAATTAGGAGGTAATCCCGTGTGCAGCTTTCAGCCGAGTACATCTATTTTTGGGCTTTGCATGAAGTCTGTATAATATTTCAAGATTTGGGCAATCCAGGACCACCACGCTGGATGAGGTTAATGACAACAAGGTTCCAATGGAGCCACTGCACTACCCTGCGGTGGCAACCCTTGCAGGTCAGTTGTCACCCATGGCGGCAATGAGTGCTGGCGGGCAGATCTGTGCGGCAGAGGGGGCGGCCGTCACGGAAGCAGATGGTGAAGCGCAAGCAAAGTAGATATGCAATTTGAAATCGTGTGCCTAGATAGGTAGTTGGCTGGGCTAGCTCGACATACATTTGAAACAATTGTTCTTCAGTTTCAGAAGGGACTGGCTGAGGACAAATGCGGTTAACAAACAAAAATAAAATTAAAAAATGCAATAGAGGATATAACAAATGTAGATAAAGCCTGTAGATCTACTCCTGGAATGGTTGGTAGACACAGCATCTCATGTGTAATAGAAATCAGCTGGGGAAAACTATACTAAGCTGTACAGCATAGTATTCCCTCTGTCCGGAAAAACTTGTCCTTCCAATGAATGTATCTAGCATCAAATTAGTGCTAGATACATTCATTTGAAAGACAGCTTGGGACAAGTTTTTTCGGACGGAGGGAGTAGTACTGAAGACAGTTTCTTGATTATGAGTGTAGTTTTAGTATGTTTTAACCATAGTAAAAATCTGCATAGCGGTGGCATCAGTGGGCATGATTTTCAATGAGATCCAAGAGCTAAGAGCAAAATTATAATCTCAAATGCAGAGTGGACACAGTATGATCTGAAAACACGATATGTGATGGAATTAGACAGTTTGAAAAAGCAATTTAGTTTGGTTTGTGTCCTGTTCTGATGAATATAACGCAGTGAAGTCATTCCTGAATTTTAGTGTAAAGATAGAGCATAATAGAAAAATAAAAATTAGTCCCAAGAGGATATTTGCCCGCCTGGGGGTGTATGTTTATCCGTTTTCATGGGAAAATGATTAGATCAGAGGAACAGTGCTAAAAATCTGCTCACTAGATTAAAACTGGTTGCTTTTGATTCGATATGTTTGGCAACCTATAGGTGCTGAGAATAATAATATTGTCTGCAGGGTGAGGATCAGAGCTGCCGTTCAGGACGCCTTGTCCTAGTCGCACGGGCGCCCTTGAGAAGGCAATATGTGGTTTTGCGGAGAATCCAGGGAATGTGATTGTGTAGCTTTATACATTGTCGTACCAAAACTGCGAGTTTTATGGATAGGCATGTCTTTGAGAACAATAATATCATCACAGTTCTGTCCATACATATTTATCGTTCATTCTTCTGAAATTATGTGGACAATATCAGCATTTTTATTACTTTACCGTCATATCTCATTAATTGATAGTTTAAGTCCACACTGTGTTCACTGCTTTTATATCATGTACAGATTATCTAAGAATTGAGAAGTGATTTTCTTTTCACATAATGTAAGTTACTGTTGCACATGCTTTATTCACTTCATGATCTTGCAGTCTGAATACCAATTGATAGTGATAATGCTCGTACTTTCAAAAAATCGTGGTGAGTAAGGAGGGATTGCACTTGCCTGGTTGTACGGTGCCATTCAGTTATCAGTAGTCCAGCACATCATTTGTGAAGCATGAAAGGCATGAATCAATTCTTTTTCAGGATTCTGGTTTTGTTGACTTAAGTGTGTATTGTTAGGAGCCAGAGCGGTTAAATTCAGGAACTGTGATCGTTAATTATGTAGTCTTAATTATGATTTACACTGTAACTACAGTGCTAATTCTACATCTCTGAGCCTTATTTGACTCTTGTTTATTGGTATTTGATAGATGAGCTGGATAGGAAAGGTTAATATCGGAAGTGCTGTTCTGCTCCTGGGTGCATACACACCCGAGCTGAACAGTAGTAAATTTATAAAAAGATAGAAATAAATAAACTTTGATTTTTTTATTGGATTCTATATATAGAATTGTCTAAATTCTTCTGAAGCATCCAGATACCATTGCCAAACCAAACATCAGGATGTGGTTTGACCTGATGGATGATTGCTGCGCTCACCGTGCCATTGGATGTACTCCCTCCGTTCGGAATTACTTGTCTTGAAAATGGATGTATCTAGAACTAAAATACATCTAGATACATCCATTTCTACGACAAGTAATTCCGAACGGAGGGAGTAGGAATTTATGGGATGGAAACTTTGAGATCATTATGAACTTTGCCAGGATACCCTTTTTGTAATGGGATTTTTTTGGATTCATGATCTCTGGTTGTTCTTTTGCACATGGCGGGAGCGGCCTGTCTCAGTCTTGGATTACTAATGCGTGCTGAGTTGCTGCTGCCTTTTGATCAGATTGTAAGGTAGGGCCATGATTTTTTTTGAAATTCAGAATCTTTCGCTTACCGGTAGTGTTTAGTTAAAAGGCAGCTCTCCCTGTGCTGCGGCCTTTGTGAGTTACTCATATCACTAAACTGAACACTTTGTCTGTAAACTCAAACAGGTGGCGGAAGCCTGTGTTGCTGCCTTTCGGAGAAGTGGAAGCATCACTGCATTTTCATGTTCAACCACGAGTATCTTGTGGCCATCGGAGCAGCTCTTCCCTGTGCCAGACGCTTTGCTACACCGACCGGTGCCGACAGACAGATCGAGACGATGGATGAAGGAGCGATCTGCGGCTCGCAGCCAAGGCAAGGCAAGGCAAGGAGGACCTTCCAGGAGCTGCATCCTCGGAGGAAATACTGACCGTGAACTCATCCGTCATGGCGTTCTCCTGATCCGCGGAATGTGCCGGCCGGATTCCGATCCCCGTGCCCGGTCGCAGGTGCCGTTTGCTCGACGGCTGTCTGCCGAGAAGAGCACGGCCGTTGCTTTCGGTTTGCCGACTGGGGCTGGAGTGCAGGGCGTGCAAAGGTCCAAACTGAGCGCTGCCGTGCCAAGCTACGGTTAGCGTTGCTTTCACCCTTGGTCTCTTCTCCGTGTTTATCTGATTGCGCTGCAATGCCGCATGCATCCGGTGTTTGTCTACTTCCGTGTCTTTCTTTTGCTGGCTGTCGACAAGTCATGTATTTTCCCTTTCCGAACTGAAGTCGAATTACCCTTCACGCAAGGAGCGCGGTATTCAGTCTATATTTTCTTGATTTTCCTGATATAGTAATTGAACAGTGTTCAACACTATGTTTCTTAGCAAAATAAGTACGTACTACGTAGGACTTAATTTTGTGATTTCGTGCAGACACCTGTGGGAGATTCCACAAAATCCTCGATTTTCACATATTGATGATGAGCCACATATTGATGGAGCTGGCAAGCCGGGTACGGTTAGGCCATCTTTTCTTACATACGCCTTTTCCTCGTCCACGCTTTCAGGATTTACATTCGACAAATGGTTGGAAGCAAAAAATTCTACTACGAATGTTGCCATCAAAATTCAACTTAAAAAACGTCAATGTATACCTAACATAAACCAGCACAGCAAGTACTGTACGTCAGTACACTTGTACGTGCGCCGACGTGGTAATTAGAAGAAAAAAAGGTTGTAGAAATTCAGCACCGTCGATCTCCTGCCATCTCGATCTGAGCCGTCGGCTCGCCGTCCCGCAGATGGCACAAGCATAGCCGCGCAACCTCGTCTCTCGTCTCTCCTCCACTTCCGTTGCCACTCCTCCACCAGACCGGGTCCACGCCGCCGGGCCCGCGAAATCTCCTCCTCCCCTTCCTTCTCCCCTCGGACCCCTCCCCCATCCTTCCGCCCCACCTCACACCACCGCCTCCGCCTCCTCTTCCGCCACCGCCACCGCCACCACCACCAGCAAAACCCTACAGCACGGACCCGGCCGAGCCATATGGCTAGCTTCGGCATCGACACGCGCCCCGCCGCGGCGGGGGAGGGAGCGCTCTCCTTCCTCTCCCGGAGCCTGCGGGAGGACCTGCGCCTCATCCGCGCGCGGGCCGGGGAGCTCGAGACCTTCCTCAGCGCGCCGGTCCCGGAGCCCGACCTGTTCGCGCGCCTCCGCAGGGCCTACAACACCACCTCCTCCTCCGCCTCTGCCTCGGGGATCGGGAGGACGCGCCTGGACCTGTCGGCGATAGGGAAGGCGTTCGAGGCCGAGGTCGGGAGGGGGTGGGGGGCCAAGACCGGGTGGAGGTGGGAGGACGAGGACGCCGCGGAGTGGGAGCCCATACGGGCCGTCAAGGCGCGCCTCAGGGACCTCGACCGCAAGCGCCAGGACCAGGCCAGCGACGTGCTCCACAAGGTCAAGCTCAGCCTGGTAAGCTTCACCAATTCTACCGTCGTTCGTGCACAAGTAAATGAATAAACTGCAGCCCTTGCCGTTTGAGTTGCATCCACAAGTTAATAAACTGCAGCCTCACCAATTGAAGGACGCTGGCTATTCTTAGGTCAAGTTCATCTAATTGAGTTGGGTCACTAATGGTGGACCGTGGACATATCTTTGATTTTACTCTGGATTGTTTTCAATTCTGAATAATTGTTGGGGCAATTCGATTCTGAAATTTTAGCTTCATGTTGAGGAAGTCGAGCAAATGTTGTGGTTCGCTTGGATCAAGTTTTATGCTTATGATTTAGAGGGGAAACGTTCAGTGCTGTGATCAACAGGTTTGAGTTGAGTTGTCGACGATACATCCTCTAGATTGGCTTATCTGAAAGTGAATTGGGTGTTTTTGTTCATTGTTGTACTCGTAGGCTTGACATGTGAGGTGTAAAAAATCGAAAGAGGTTTGAGTCTAAGAATAACATAGGTAGGGGATGACTTTAATTTAGTTTCATTCCTTCCTTGCCTGGTCTTAGTTAATCTGGACACACTGAATTCAAATACCATCTACTTCCCGGCAAGAAAAAAAATATCATCTACTTACTAGTCAAAATAATCTAAGGCTACTTTGTAAGAAAACTGCATGCCAGAAGTTAATGAAGACGCTCTTGGTTGGTGCCTTGAGCCCTTGAGCCCATGCAATTTTTGGGGTTTCATGTTAGAATATGTGTAAATAATGGAACCTTTATGGGAAGTCCAGGGCATCAGAATCATCTCAGGATAATAAATCACATGTTAAGTGTGGTGTGAGTCATTTATCAAATGCATCAAGTTTCGCTCGCAAAAAAAAAAAAATCAGCAGTTGAAAATTGTACATATATTATTTGCAAAAGTTGCATAACCCCAGTTTGCTTGCAGTGCATGGACCTTAAATTAAACTTGTTCTGTGATTTACATGTTGCAGCCTGCTATACCAAATCTTCTACCGTACTATTTTTTGTTGAGTACATATATATAAGTGCACTAACATGATGTACAATTGCGATTCTTATTGCAGAAATCGATGAGCTTTGCATCTGAAGCATCTGAGGTTAGTCATCTGGCTTCATATTCTGTTGCATTGTGCATTAGAGCATCACTTTTTTGTCATATGCTAGTTTCTGTTTATCAGGGTGAGTGAACTTTTCTGCATGAATACTTTGCAATACCTATAACTGCAAGAGATGTTTTTTGAAGAGCAAAACTAATTGTGATAGTTGCTGCCTTGAGTTCATTGGCTTCATTCCTCCTGTAAACTACTAAATATTGGAGTTGGCAGCATTATCTTGTTTTCAGAATGAAGGTCAAATAAGGTTGTACAATCCTTGTATTATGCCCTTACAAAATATTGTAAACCATTATATGCCTCTTGACCCACATGTTAGACACGGGGTGGCTGCATGTTGTAGGCATATGCCTTTTTTTCAGCTTCGCAGAGACGTACAATGTTCTGGATATCGGTAACTTGTAGCTGCTCAGTCGGTTGAGGAGTAGGGATTAATCGGGGAATCGACCTATTAACTGAATTTATCGGTAACCCATTTATCGGTAGGTTAATTAGGGCCATATCTATATATCTTCGCTTCAAAGATGGAGCATTTGCAGTGCTAGAAGCAGCCACAGATTGCTAAATATCAACAAATAGTCAAATACATCACATTAGACAATAAGCAGCAGCAGAATATAGGAAGCAGCAGCAGCAGCAGCAGCATATAGCATAGCAGCAGCAGCAGTGAAGGAGGGGCAATAAGCAGCAGTAGCAGCAGCATATAGCATAGTTCAGATTGCTGCTCGGAGAGGGGCGGCGGCGGCGATGGCTGCTCCAGCCTTCTCCAACGAGGCTTACTACTACAGGAGGGGAGGGGAGGGGAGGGGAGAGTGAGAAGGGAGGGAACGGGCTGTGACCTAAACACCCAGTTTTGGGGTAAAGGAGGGAATGGGCCAAACTTTTGGGCCCAAATTTCTCTCTCCAGTTAATCGGCCCAGTGGGATAAATCAGCCTTAACCCGCTAGACCAGTTAACACGAAGGATATACTGTTATCACATCCGTGACACCTACGGAATCAGGATTAACTGGCCAATTAACTTAAATATTGGCTGATCTTTTGAACAGTGGGGACATATAGGGATGTTACCCTGTCAATCTACTAATTTTCAGTTTCTTTAGCATTGACAATAAATCGATTTCACCTTTTGATGTAGGGAACATAATCTAGTCAGTATTTCTGGAATGCTAAGTGTAGGTGTGTCGGCCCAATGCCACGCTAGATCGAAAGAATGAAAAGACACAAGAAGCCTAGTAAATCCTTCGCATTTTGCGACCATTCCTGCGAGGACTACGATTCGGAGCAGAACACAGTTTTCATCCTAATAAATAATCTTGGTTATAGAACTGCTCTCTTCCATCCTCCCGCATACGTACATTCTTTAATGTGGATGCGTGCCAGGTGCCAATAGTGCCATAGAATCTATGTCCTCTTGAGTGTTGACATCATGGCCTCTTCTTGGCATCTCTTTGTCCTACCAGGAAAACTATTCTTCAGCATTATAGCTCATGAGATCGACATGTTTTTCTTGTAACCGCATGGTCTACTTAATTCTACTAGAAGAGTACTTTTATAGATGTAATCATGTAGATGAGGAGGAAAGTAATAGTGTAATACATCAATGCATGCTGAAACATTTCAGTTTCATGGGCCTTGGTTGGCTGAGTCCTATGCACCATGCCCCATAATTAAGCTCCCTCTAACTCCCTGATTTAGCATCATTCGCATGTGAAGCATGTATATATTAACACATTTGCATGCATGTCCAGGGATTAGCTACCCCTTTCTGCTTTATGCATTTCTTAATATATATTGATCTAGTGCAGGAAGTTCCACCACTGGATTTAAACGAACTCCTTGCGTATTTTCTAAAGCAATCTGGACCATTGTTTGACCAACTTGGTATAAAAAGAGGTAATGGGCCTTATTATTGTTCAACAAAATCTAAGGTCTGCAAAATATTGGAATATATGTGTGTGAGCTTGTGCCGTACTGATTTTTTTCTTCTCGTGTGGAATAGATGTGTGTGACAAGCTGGTGGAGTCTCTATGCAGCAAGCGCAAGGACCACTTTGCATATGATCCGTTGTCAACTAGTGAATCATCTTCCTTCAGAAATGATAATACTTGTGATGAACTTGATCTAAGAATAGCTAGCGTCCTTCAGAGTACAGGGCATCATTATGAAGGTGGGTTTTGGGATGATGGGCAAAAATATGATGTAGCTGACAAGAGACATGTTGCCATTGTCACTACCGCCAGTCTTCCCTGGATGACGGGAACAGCTGTAAATCCTTTGTTTCGAGCTGCATACTTGGCTAAATCTTCCAAGCAATATGTAACCTTGATGGTGCCCTGGCTTTGCAAGTCAGACCAAGAGCTCGTCTATCCGAATAACATGACTTTTAGTTCTCCAGAAGACCAAGAAACTTATATAAGGAATTGGCTGGAGGAAAGAGTTGGATTTAAAACCGACTTCAGAATATCATTCTATCCTGGAAAGGTAGGGTCTCCTTTTTAGTCCATAATGTCAAACGCTATGTGTTTTAGTTGTCTAATCATTTATCCGCCCTGGCTGCAGTTTCAGAAAGAAAGGAGAAGTATAATTCCTGCTGGTGACACTTCACAATTTATACCATCAAAGGAAGCTGACATTGCAATTCTGGAAGAGCCTGAGCACCTGAACTGGTACCATCATGGAAAGCGTTGGACTGATAAATTTAATCATGTTGTCGGTGTTGTGCATACAAATTACTTGGAGTATATCAAGAGAGAGAAGAATGGTGCTATTCAAGCTTTTTTTGTCAAGCACATTAACAACCTTGTTGCCAGAGCTTATTGCCATAAGGTAATTATAAGTATGGTACTATGACTACTATGTTTATTGCGATGTTCGAGTGGACACATTGTGAACTCTTCTTCACATATATACATATATTCAATAACTATGTGCTAGGTTGTTTTTCCTTACTGAGCTGGTATTGATACGTGTAGGTTTTGCGACTATCTGGGGCTACTCAAGATCTAGCCAGATCCATGATCTGCAATGTACATGGTGTTAATCCCAAGTTTCTGGAGGTTGGGGAGAGAATAGCAGCAGAGAGGGAATCTGGCGAGCAGTCCATGTCCAAAGGAGCTTATTTTCTGGGGAAGATGGTCTGGGCCAAAGGCTACAGAGAACTGATAGATTTGCTTGCGAAGCACAAGACGGATTTGGACGGTTTCAAATTGGACGTCTATGGAAACGGTGAAGATTCAGTAGAAGTGCAATCAGCTGCCAAGAAGCTGGATTTAAATCTTAACTTCCATAAAGGCCGAGATCATGCAGACGATTCTCTTCATGGGTAAAGATCCGAACCATCCAGCTTTGAAAACGTACGCCTTCCTTTGTACATCTGCGATGTCATTGATCTGAATGCTTCTTCCTTGTGTTCTTTTTCCAGGTACAAGGTTTTTGTAAACCCGAGCATTAGTGATGTCCTCTGCACCGCCACTGCTGAGGCACTAGCCATGGGCAAGTTTGTGGTCTGTGCAGATCACCCATCCAATGATTTCTTCAGATCATTCCCAAACTGCCTGGTGTACACAACGTCAGAGGATTTCGTTGCCAAAGTGAAGGAAGCGATGACCCGTGATCCCCAGCCCCTCACACCTGAGCAGCGGTACAACCTTTCGTGGGAGGCTGCAACCCAGAGGTTCATGGAGCACTCGGAACTGGACAAGGTCCTGAGCAGCAATGGTGATTGCGCCAGCACCTCTGGAAACAACGTCGACAGGAGGATGAAGAAATCAGCCTCGTTGCCAAACATGTCGGACATCGTGGATGGCGGCCTAGCATTTGCCCACTACTGCTTCACGGGCAGCGAGCTCCTCCGGCTGTCGACTGGGGCGGTGCCCGGGACCCTGAACTACAACAAGCAACATAGCGTGGACATGCACCTGCTGCCCCCTCAGGTACAGAATCCTGTATATGGCTGGTAAGACAGAGAACCACTGCTGTTAGTAGTACATAGATAGGTCTGTAATTTGTGACACTAATTCTTTTTCCTCCTCTCCTCGATGCCAACGGCAAAGCCTTGTTCATTATTATCAATACGAACTACAGACTGCTTGTAGCACTAGATAAGAGTTGTGTATTCGATCCCTTGAGTTTTGACGGCCATTTTTCACTGGGACGCTCACATCTTTGTATGGCTGGTACGGTAGCAATGAGAATCCTATGCCCATTTCCCTGTGTCTGCACCGAAACTGGCCTGCGTCGCTCCTGGCATGCGTGTACCGCACTGGTGCACTCATACGCTGCTCCACTGTTTTCTATCTATCTACTCCGACTTGTATGCGGTACAGTATGCTCTAGTGGTACCATGATTGATTTCATGACAGGTAGAGCTTGGAATGTCTGCCTGGTACCACTACAGTACGCCTTCACACTGATGGCTCTTGGGGAGAGGGCTCTGCCGTCGATGCCATGTCACCCCTGCCCACCCAGCATGTGTTGTTGGTTGGCCCAACTGCTGCCTGCTGCATCACCTAGGTAGGTTGGTACCCCTACCCAGTACTGGCATATGGCAGTTGTGGGCCTCGGGCCTCTGACGAGTGGGCCCTTCTCCCCCCTGCCACCACTATTGGTAGTACTGGGCTGTCTGCAAATTGCAATGGCGATTGATTTAATTTTGGTTTTGGAATGGTGATGCGATGGCCGCGCGTCTGCTGCTGCTGCTGCTCTGCGATGGCCGCGAGGACCATACGCAGTCTTGTGTGCGGCACGGTGTGGTGGAGTCAGTCATTATGAGACTGGACGAGTGGTGTGGGGCTATCTCTGGTTCTGAATCTGAATGCAGTGAGTACAGTACGATGGAGCCAAATCCGGAGACCGGTCGAGGGGAGGTGGTTGGTTGTATGGAATGGAACCATGGGTTAGTCGTTGATGCTCAAATTCGAACCGAATACCAGAACTTTCTGGAGCCGTCCAAGCTCTCACGTTCCTGCAGGAGCCGGATTTTTTGGGATCCTTTCCCTCAACTGGCCGACCTCCCATTTGTTGTCCCATTTTCTCGCGTTGGTTTGTTTGCTTTTGCTAGACTAGATCACCATCGTCTGATTTAATTGGAACAACATAAGGCCCGGCCACACCCCTTAAAATCAGGGGGAAGATGATTAGATTAGAAAGGAAAAAAGAAAAAAGAGAACCGTAGGATGAGGTGGGAGCACGGATGGGAGCATGGGAAGGGAGCAGGCAAACCGGATCCCACCGTGCTATGCGGCTAGTAGGGTTTCCGATTGTACCATGTAGGGGGAGAGGGGGTGACGGCAGCTCACATGATCTCATGATTAACTTAGCCGTGGTAGACGATGAGTAGCTCCGCGACCGGATGGGACAGGACGGGACGGGACGTCGACACGTCGTGTTTTTTTTTCTTCTTCGCCTTGAGCTCTTGGTAGCAAAAAAAGAAAGAAAGTACCGCGAGCAGTGAAAAATCAGCGTGCCGAAAGTAGAGAGAAATATGACTAGGAGTACGACCGCCTTTGCTTCCGTTCGACGCTCCGTCTGAATCTTTATTTACTGTTCGGATTTGGAGGCTCGGGTTTTCACTGTGGTCTCGCGCTGCATTGCCCAAATGGGACGGCAGCAGTGACGAGAGGGAATAAAACTGTGCTGGTACAAGCTGCAATGGGGGCCAACCCATGCCCAAGCTCATGGGTGCCGCCTCCGTCCGTGCCACCGCCTTTCTTGCCTTCCATGATGACGGCTTTAATCGATGAGAGGGGCCGAGGCGACACGTCCACGTCGGGTATCCGTCCAAACGGAACGGCAAACACAAACGTTTGGGAGGCGACACGTCACGTGAGCCATGAGCGACCACCGCTGCGCTTTATTTGCTGACCGCATGCATGATACAGTACTACTCCCTCCGTCACTAAATATTTGTCTTTCTAGACATTTTAAATGGACCACCACATACAGATGTATGTAGACATGTTTTAGAGTGTAGATTCACTCATTTTGCTTCGTATGTAATCATTTGTTGAAATATCTAGAAAGACAAATATTTAGGAACGGAGGGAGTAGATCCCAAGTGCCGTGCAACCCTGTACGCAGGCTGCGGCCATTTTGCTTCTTGTAGGGCGTCAATGTGTCGTTGTCGTACGTACACCTACACCTTAGCTAAATGACCTTTGGGCTTTGGTCGATCCTCTCTTGGTGGTGTATGAACACCTCGTACCAACTATAGATGATTAGGGAAGAATTTTGGCTGCGGGCTCCTAGCTTATTCCATATGTGATAGACGCGGCCACTGCCGAAGCACAAGTTGTTTTAGACGGAATTCATCTCGCAAAATCAAATTAGTTGTCAAAAATTGGTTATCTAGTCTGATTGTGCAGGCGTTGTTAATAGGGATTATTGATTTTATGCCCCTAGTTGGGTCACACTCGGCAGGTTTATCCCTAATTTCCGAAAACACTCGTTCCTGTCCAAATCACTTTGCTCCTTTATACTTTTACCCTTTGACCTTTTGACCATCACTTTGAAAACTTCATAAAAAATTCATACTAACTCAGAAATATTCAAATAAGATATCAAAATGTTCAGAAAAGCATCACCTATATGTGCATGTCATTTGCATTCATGAAAAAAATGTTGGCCAGTCCCCATCTCAGTTTAGCTCATATGATCTTAGCATGAACAGTAAAATCTAAAAAAATTCTAAAAAAATTTGGTGTCAAACTTTGGCCAATGTTTTGAGTGCTTGCCAAGCTTCATAAGGGAATGACATTCTTGGAAGTCGTGGCAAAAAAACATAAATCAATGCTCCGAAATTTCATTTTTTTACCACGGCTTCCACGAATGCCATTCCCTTAGGAAACTTGGCAAGCACTCAAAACATTGGTCAAAGTTTGCCACCAAAAAATTTAGAATTTTTTGATTTTTTTTAGATTTTACTGTTCATGCTAAGATCATATGAGCTAGAACTGAGATGGGGACTAGCCAACACTTTTTTCATGAATGCAACTGACATGCACATGTGGGTGATGCTTTTCTGAACATTTTGATATCTTATTTGAATTTTTCTGAGTTATATGAATTTTTTATGAAGTTTTTAAAGTGATGGTCAATCGATCAAAGGGCAAAAGCATAAGAGGAACAAAGTGGTTTGGGCAGGAACAAGTATTTTCGGAAACTAGGGGTAAACCTGCCGAGTGGGACACAACTAAGGGCACAAAATTAACAATACTCTTCAGGATGGTGGTTTTCCCGACAGTTGCAACACCGATTTTCAGGGACATTGCTACTCGGGTTGGAGTTGTTGGGTTTTCCCGAAGAGGAAGGGTGATGCAGTATATTGACCGATAGTATTACCCTCAGTTACGAATCAACATTTATTGAACCAGCAAGAGATAGATAACACATAGACAACATGAACTGTACCTGCACACAGACGCAACAATTGCTTGCACCCAACAAAGGCAAGGGGGTCGTCACTCCCCTTGTTCTTGTCAGTTGCAGGGTTAAAACTGATAGTGATAGGCAAAGCAATAAAAGTAAAAAACAAACAAATAAGTCAATTATAGGATTCTTAGTATTGATAGAGAATGGACCAGGAGGGGCCATAGGTTCACTAGTGGCATCTCGCTTGAAAGCATAACAACGGTGGGTAAACAAATTACTGATGGGCAATTGATAGAACTGAGCATAGTTATGATGATCATCCATAGCATAATTATATAGGCATTACGTCTGTGACAAGTAGATCGTTAATCCTACTGCATCTACTACTATTACTCCCACAAGATCGTTATCCGACATGCATATCAAAGTATTAAGTTCATACAAATAGAGTAATACGTTAAGCAAGATGACATAACACAGACAGAATAAGATAAGTAATTATGATCAAACCTCATCGTTTTATCCATAGTAGCAACAATACAATACATGCCCTTGTCCTTTCTGTCACTGGACACGATCACCGTAAGACTGAACCTACCACAAAGCACCTCTCCCGCTGAAGAAAAATCAATCTAACTTGGCCAAAGTAGAAGAATAGATCAAAGAGAAATACAAAACTATAAAATTATGCACCAAATAAATCTTAAAAGACTCATATAACACTAGTAGAAAAACGGCCTAATGTTCAGCTCATTAGTCTCGATTTGTAAATGAACCGGCACTAATGTGACCATTAGTGTCGGTTCCAATGGCTAGGTGGGCGGTGCGCATTAGTCCTGGTTCATGACGAACCTCTAGTCCCGGTTCGTGCCACGAACCGGGACTAAAGAGGTGGTGGCAGGCTGGTGTCAGGCTGCAGCCCCACCAACACCTATAGTCCCGGTTCGTGGCATGAACCGGGATTAGAGGTGCACCTTTAGTCCCGGTTTGTATAACCAACCGGGACTAAAGATCATCCTATATAAACCCTTCGTCGAGCCCGAGCTCTTTGTTCTTCCCCTTTCCTCTCCTCTTTATTTTCTTCCTCTCCTCTCGAGCTCATCCTCCATTTTTCACAAAATTTGTCAAGATTTGAAGGCACCCCATCCATCCAAGTGATCACAAAGGTTAGCAACTTTGTCCTTTCATCTCTCATTGCTAGATTAGCTCTTGCAATGCTCTATAAGTATAGTGATTTGTGGATTTTAGTTTGGGAGGAATTATATGTGGTAGTTTATTTGATTTATATGCAATTTGAGCTCAAAATAACTCTTAGTTTGCATATGTAGGTGTGGTTTACTTAATTAGTGCCTTTTCGTTTCCGTCCTAACCACCGTTGATCGCCCACACCATCCCATCGTCAGCACCACCTTGTGGTGAGCCTCTTGTTCTTATCTTCTTTATATAAAAACAAATCATGTTTGTGTGATTTAGATATATAGTTACTTGCATAATTATCTTACCCGTACGTTGTTTGTTATACATAGTGCCATGGTTTTTATATCCGTCCCCATCGGCCCTCGTCTGGTTTATGATTCGGATGTGGTATATTCTCTTTTATAACTATTTGTTGCATTTCGTGTTTATGAAAAATTATGCCCATCAAGTTGACATAGATATTTTTATCTAGGAGGTATGTGAACCAGAAATTCCAACCGACCCTATTGTCGAGAGGTTAAATTTAGTTGAAAATGAAAATGAGTATTTGAATTTTTTTTGAAAAGAATTGAGGAGTACAATATGGAATTGGAGTTGCATGTTGCCGATGTCGTCGATGATCACAAGATCAAGATGGAGAAAATGCGCTTGAAGATTAGAAAGATTAGAAAATATGCCATTGATAGTGAGGCTTGGTATCATTATGTTGTTGGACCAATTGTTACCTTAGTTGCAATCTTGATCGCGTTTGTTGTTGCATTTAAATGCTTTAGTTAGAGAGTTTATATGTTGTTTTACGAGAATAGGTGTGTTTGAACTTTATGTATGAACTTATATTAATTTGGTCTTTTCGGTGCTGTGTAATGAAGATGAGCCGGCAATGGATGTACGATGACCGATGCTCTCCCCAGTTTGTTTATGGCATGCGTACTTTTTTGCTTGCGGCTGAGGCAAACAATCAGGCAGATGGTTTTATGTCTTTTCCATGTGCTGGCTATTAGAATGATCGGAATTACTCTAAGTCAAGAACCATTCATGTCCACATGTTTGAGTCCGGTTTCATACCCCACTATAATGTTTGGACCAAATACGGAGAAAGATGGGTTATGATGGAAGCCAATGAAGAAGAAGAGGACGACAATAGCTATCTTGTCCGTGGGTTCCCTGAATACAATGGTACAACAATGGGGGAAGAAGCTGAGTCGTCAATGCGGGAAGAAGCTGAAGAAGAGGCATCAGATGAGCCCGCTGATGATCTTGGTCGGGCCATTACCGATGCAAAGAGAAACTGCGCAAGTGAGAAGGAGAGGCTGAAGTCGCAGCGCATGTTAGAGGATCACAAGAAATTGTTGTACCCAAATTGCGAAGCTAACCAAAAAAAAGCTGGGAACCACACTAGAATTGCTGCAATGGAAGGCAGAGAATGGTGTATCTAACAAGAGATTTGGAAACTTGCTGATAATGTTAAAGAAGATGCTTTCGAAGGACCACGAATTGCCCGAGAGTACATACGAAGCAAGAAGGTTGTGTGCCCTCTAGGATTAGAGGTGCAGAAGATACATGCATGCCCTAATGACTGCATCCTCCACTGTGGTGAGTACACGGATTTGAATGTGTGCCCGATAAGTGGTGCATTGTGCTATAAGATCAGCCGCGATGACCCTGGTGATGTCGAGGGCGAGCGCCTCAGGAAGAAGATTCCTGCCAAGGTGATGTGGTATGCTCCTATAATACCACAGTTGAAACGTTTGTTCCAAAACAAAGAGCATGCCAAGTTGATGCGATGGCACAAACAAGATTGTAAGGAAGAGCAGACTAAGTCATAGCCTAGTGGTGGGAAGGGGCTGATGCCTTTCCACCCACCTAGGTTCAAGGCATGGTACTTACAATTTGGGTTTGTTGCACCAATTATGCTGTAGGGGGTTCCCTTACAGTCTTTCTGTCAAAAAAGACTGTAAGGAAGACGGGAAGTTGAGTGTACCCGCTGACGGGTCGCAGTGGAGAAAAATCTAGAGAAAGTACTGGGAGGACTTTGCAGGTGACGCAAGGAACGTATGGTTTGGTCTAAGCGCAGATGTTATTAATCCTTTTGGGGAGCAGAGCAGCAATCATAGCACCTGGCCTATGACTCTATGTATGTATAACCTTCCTCGGTTGTTCATGAAGCGGAAGTTCATTATGATGCCAATGCTCATCCAAGGCCCTAAGCAACCCGACAACGATATTGATGTCTACCTAAGGCCATTCGTTAAAGAACTCTTACAGTTGTGGAATGGAAAAGGTGTACGTGCGTGGGATGAGCTCGATCAGGAAGAATTTGACCTACATGCGTTGCTGTCTATGACCATCAATGATTGGCCTGCTCTCAGTAACCTTTTAGGACAAACAAACAAGGGATATCGCGCATGCACACACTATTTGGATGATACCGATAGTATATATTTGGATAATTGTAAGAAGATGTGTACCTAGGACATCATCGATTTCTTCCGAGCAGGCATCCCGTAAGAAAGAAAGGCAAGCATTTCAAAGATGAGGCGGATCACCGTACGAAGCCTCGCCACCATACTGGTGATGATATACACGATATGGTCAAGGATTTGAAGGTAATCTTTGGAAAGGGTCCTGGTGGACAATCTGTTCCGAATGACGTTGACGGACGCTCACCCATATGGAAGAAGAAATCTATATTTTGGGACCTACCCTATTGGAAATACCTAGAGGTTCGCTCTGCAATAGACGTGATGCACGTGACGAAGAATCTTTGCGTGACCCTGCTTGGCTTCTTGGGCGTGTATGGGAAGACAAAATATACACCAGAGGCACGGGAGGACCAACAACGTATGCACGGAAAAGTCGGCATACATCAGGGTCATGCCAGCTACGCTCTTACCAAAGAAGAGAAGGAAATATTCTTTGAATGCCTGCTCACTATGAAGGCCCAGTCTGGCTTCTCGTCGAATATAAAGGGAATAATAAATATAACAGAGAAAAAGTTCCAGAACCTAAAGTCTCATGACTTCCACGTGATTATGACGCAACTGCTTCCGGTTGCATTGAGGGAGCTTCTACCGGAAAACGTTCGATTGGCCATTGTGAAGCTATGTGCATTCCTCAATGCAATCTCTCAGAAGGTAATCGATCCAGAAATCATACCAAGGTTAGAGAATGATTTGGTGCAATGTCTTGTCAGTTTCGAGTTGGTGTTCTCACCATCCTTCTTCAATACCATGACGCACATCCTAGTTCACCTATGCGAAGAGATTGCCGTTCTGGGTCCTGTATTTCTACACAATATGTTCCCCTTTGAGAGGTTCATGGGAGTCTTAAAGAAATATGTTCATAAACATGCTAGGACAGAAGGAAGCATCTCCAAGGGCCATGAAAATGAGGAGGTCATTGAGTTTTGTGTTGACTTTATTCCTGACCTTAAGCCGATTGATGTTCCTGAATCGCGGCATAAGGGCTGACTGGGTGGAAATGACACGCTAGGACCGAATCAAATAATATGTATGGACGGGCATTCTCTCACTCAAGCACACTACACAGTTCTACAAAATTCTGCCTTGGTGGCTCCGTATATGGAGGAACACAAGAATATTCTACGCTCCAAATACCCAAAGCAGTCTGACGACTGGATTACACGTGAACAAACGGGGACTTTTGCCAGTTGGTTGCAGACATGTGCCATGCATGACGACGCTGTTGAAGATGACTTGTACTTGCTGTCCCAGTTACCATCTTCGAATATAATGACTTTTGGAGGGTACGAGATAAATGGGAATACATTTTACATGATCGCCCAAGATAAAAAGAGCACTAACCAAAATTGTGGCATCCGCTTTGATGCAGCAACCAATAGAGGAAATGACACATATTATGGTTACATAGAGGAGATATGGGAACTTGACTATGGAAGTGATTTGAAGGTCCCTTTGTTTCGATGCAAATGGGTCAATCCAACAGGAGGCGACATAAAGGAAGACCTGCAGTACGGAATGACAATAGTGGATCTCAACAATCTTGCGTACACAGACGAACCATTCGTCCAAGCCAATGATGTGGTGCATGTTCTCTATGTGAAGGACATGTGTACCAAGCCAATAAAAAGAAAAGATAAGGAAGCGAATACATCATACGATGAGCCAAAGCGCCACATAGTTCTTTTAGGGAAAAGAAACATCGTGGGAGTGGATGACAAGACAGACACGTCAGAAGATTATGAAAAGTTTCATGAAATTGCTCCCTTCACAGTGAATGTTGACCCGAGCATCCAGTTAAATGATGAAGGTTGTCCATGGTTACGGCGCAAAGGGACACACGTGAAGAAAAAGTTTCACACCCAAAGATCCCACTATGGGATGTGACTGGCTTTACTGTCATCACTTTCTTCTCTAGTGAGTTTCCGGACTTATATATCTGGAAAGTCCCACTTTGGACAAACCGTAGGGAATCTTTGTAATAGTTAGGGTGCTTATATGTTTTGGCATTTGAAACGTGTACTTGTGTGCTTTGGACAAACGTCATCAATTTTCAACCCTTCTTGACTTCATTCGGTATTTTTCATGCATCCACTGATTTTTTTGAGCTAAATGACCCTGAAATTAGAAAGCACTAGAAATGAACTCTGAAGAGGTTGAAATTCGGCATGGTATCATCATTTCACCCACATAGCATGTGCTAAAAAGTTGAGAGGGTTACGACAAAAACTGGATGCACTTCGTGTACAAAATGGACAATCTCTTTCGAAGTATCAGGGTTTCGGACAAAAACTCATCTCTTACAAAGGCATTTCATTTTTTAAACTTATTTCAACTCTATAAGTTTTGTGCGTTCAGTGTGCACCATTCAAAGCCACGTCATCAATTTTCAACCTTTTGACTTCATTTGGTATTTTTCATGCATTTACTGATTTTTTGAGCTAAATGACCCTGAAATTGAAAAGCATTACAAATGAACTCTGAAAAGGTTGAAAGTTGGCATGGTATCATCATTTCACCCACATAGTATGTGCTAAAAAGTTGAGAGGGTTACGACAAAAACTGGATGCACTTCGTGTACAAAATGGACAATCTCTTTCGAAGTATGAGGGTTTTGGACGAAAACTCATCTGTTACAAAGGCATTTCATTTTAAAAAAAACTTATTTCAACTCCAGACTTTTTGTGCGTTCAGCATGCACCATTCAAAGCCACGTCATCAATTTTCAAACCTTTCTGACTTCATTTGGTATTGTTCATGCATTTACTAATTTTTTGAGCTAAATGACCCTGAAGTTGAAAAGCACTACAAATGAACTCTGAAAAGGTTGAAAGTTGGCATGGTATCACATTTCACCCACATAACATGTGCTAAAAAGTTGAGAGGGTTACAACAAAAATTGGATGCACTTTGTGTACAAAATGGACAATCTCTTTTGAAGTATCCGTGTTTGGGACAAAAACTCATCTGTTACATAGGCATTTCATTTTTTTATAATAACCTAAGTATTACCAAATTTAATATAATGATAAAACACACTAATATTAAACATAAGAAAAAAGAATCACATAAAAAATCTAATTCTAAAGTAAATTTATTCACAAACTAGTGATTCACACAAATTTCAAATAATTCAAATTTAAACTATTCAAATTTGAAAACTACTAGCACTAAGAGAAAGTTTATAACTTTTTTTAAAGAAAAATATTCACAAAGAAACTCTAAATAAAGCAAAACAACTCTGAAATAAAAGAAAATAAATAACAAAGAAAACAAAAAAAATAAAAAAAGCCCGCCCACTGGGCCACAACGGCCTGCATACGACTAGAAATCCAACCTGTAGTTGGGCCAGGATGCAGGCCCGCAAGGCCCAGTAGGCCCACAGGGCAGCGCATAGTTTTAGGCCCAAAAGCCTGCTTTGGAGAGGAGCTCGAAGGAGCAGCTGCGGCTGGGTTTATAAACCAGTGTAGCTGCCCTTCGCTCGATGAGGTGGGACTAAACTTCTACACCACGCACACGGGAAGCGCAGGCCTTTAGTCCCGGTTGGTGGCTCCAACCGCGATTAAAGGGGGGGGGGGGCTCTTTAGTCTTGATTGGAGCCACCAACCGGGACTAAAGGCCAGCTCTTCCGGCCTATACTAGCACTTGAGAAATTTGAAGTTTATTCTCTTCTTCCTCTGCTCTGACGACATCGCCACCGCCCCCCGTCGCCGCCCCCGTCGCGCGCTATCGTCGTCGCCGCCCCCGTCGCCACCCCCATCGCGCCCTGGCCCGTCACCGCCCCCCGTCGTCGCCCTCGTCGCCTCGCCTCGCCGTCCGTCGCCCCGCCGTGAGACCCCCTGCTGCCATGACCGCCCTCATCCCATCGAGCCTGCACACACACACACACACAATACACACACACACACACAAATTTTCTTAATTATTTTATGTTTTTAGTTTTTTATACTTTTAGTTATAGAAATGTTAGATGAATTAGATATATATATATATATAAATGTTAGATTAATGTCAAAGTTTTAGATGAATTAGATTAATGTCAAATGTTAGATGAATTAGCTAGATATATTAACGTTAGATGAATCAGGTTTTTATACTTTTAATTAGATGAATTAGATATATTAATGTTAGATGAATTAGTTTTCTATACTTTTGTTAAATGTTAGATGAATTATCTAGATATATTAATTTTAGATGAATTAGCTAGATATCTTATGTCAAAGTTTGATCATAAGTCAAAGTTTGAATTTCGACATATGCAACATTTGATCATATTTCAAAGTTTGAATTTTGACATATGCAACATTTGATCATATGTCAAAGTTTGAATTTTGACATATGCAACATTTGATCATATGTCAAAGTTTGAATTTTTACATATGCAACATTTGACCATATGTCAAAGTTTAAATTTTGACATATGTAACATTTATTAGGGCCATTTGCATTTCTACCCCTAAATCGAACCACCTACTCAGATTTGCCCCTAATTTCAAAGCATGCTCAAATTTGCCCCTCTGCCGTTAAGTCACTACTCAGAAATGCCCTTCCGTCCAGTCAAAGGCCTTTGACCGTCAGAGGCCCATGTGTACTGTAGCAGACGGAAAGTGCTACAGTATTGGATGGAAAGTGCTACAGTACTGTACGGAAGGGCATTTCTGAGTAGTGACTTAATGGCGGAGGGGCAAATTTGAGCATGCTTCAAAATTAGGGGCAAATCTGAGTAGTGGGTTCGAGTTAGGGGCACAGATGTAAATGTCCCCATTTAATAAGGGATTTATCAAGAATGCCCCCATTAATAAGAGATTTATCAAAAATTCCCCCATTATGGATGTGCATAATTAAGTTGATCCATATTTTTCCTGATCTCATCTACGCTTCTATATGTGCATGTCCTCTTGTGTCAAAGTTTTGAAGAAATCCATGGTTTCATCATTAGCCGGAAGTAATAGGCGCATGATGGTACAAAAGTTTCCAAAGTTATTTTGGAACAGAGTCCTGATAGGATAATTCGCTTTTTGGTATGAAGTTTAGCAAAGGCCTTCCAAATAGCGATATTCGGAAGGCTCTTGCTGAACTTCATTCCAAAAAGCGAATTATCTTATCCGGGACTCCGTTCCAAAACAACTTTGGAGAGCTTCGTACCATCATGCGCCTGTTACTTCCGGCTAATGATGAAGCCATGGTTTTATTGAATCCTTTGACACTAGACAACATGACATATAGAAGGGTAAATGAGATCAAGAAAAATATGGACCATTTTCTGCACATCCAGAATGGCATCATTTTGTTAAATACCTTAAAGGTTAAGAGAATCCGTTATGATTCTGAATCCTGTTCCTATAGCCAGGGACTAAAGGTTTTCCTACTATATAAGAAAGCACAATCTAATCATTTAAAAAATGTTACATTTGCATATAGAATTTGTTCTCAATGTCAACGACGCCTGGCCCGCATCCTCGCCGTCGATCCGTTCGTGACGACGTCCTGCTTCAGAGGCGCCATGTCCGGGACTGGGCTCCGCCGGGCTGGCACTGGGAGGTGCTACCTTCAGGGGCGCGCATCTTGGTGAGGAACCCGGGTCCCGTCGTTGACCCGGAGCTTCTTTCGTGACAGGCACGTGGGCCACACTCGGTGCAGAGGCTGGCGTCCCCCGCAGGGGTGGTACGTCACCGTATCAGGGAGGAGGACGAGCATGTCCGTCACTACATGGTTGCGTTGGATCTCCAATACCTGGCAGGTTCTTTAGGAATCTCACTGGAGCTATGATCCTGTGGTGGTTCGTTCTCTTTGGGTGTCCACTGCGACTCAACTAGATTATTTGATAGTATTCGATCTACATTAGCTAGTGATGTATTCGAGATATTCGAGACAATGTATTCAAGATCTATTAGATAATATTCGAGACGATGTATTCGAGATTATATTCGATGATGCATATTATCTACTTTGGTTCAATTTTATCTTTCGAGATGTATATCTATTATCTACTATTATTCGAGATGCATATCAACTATCTACTATTATTCGAGATGCATATTCAATTGTTTTATATTTCTTCTGGATTAGTTAAATAAAAGCTATGACGGACTATACCGACAGAGAAGGAGAAGAGGCCATGTTCGAGATCATACGCTCCCCGAGCCGGCCAGATGAGAATGAAGAAGATGACGGCTCACAATATCTGAACAATACCGGGGAGGATGATATGATATTTGATGAAGATGAATGAAGGGATGAAGTCTAGAACTATGATGATCTTCAAATAACAAACACCGGCGAGGTATATTTATATAAGCAGGTATCTGGTGATCATCACATGTTTAATTGATTTGTATATATATTAATAAATCGATCTTTCTTCTTTCAGCCCTCCGGATCGAGCAAATCTTCTATAGGCAGCAGGATAGTGTGAGGCCCGGCCAAAAAGTTGAAGGATGGCGTAAAGTACAACATCGATGCCATCAAATCTAATGGCGAACCGCGCGAGCCTAAGAAGAATGCGGGCAAGTTCATTCGTCAGTGCAGAGTTCTTGTGAAGGACCAAATCCCAATCTCCATTCAAGAATGGAATTAGTCAGCAAAGGAACATACAGATCTTACTTTTGTCAACCAAAGAGGAAAAGATCGGCTTTGGGAATCTCTCATGTCACATTTCACGCTACCAGATCATTTCACAGCTGCAGATGTGGAGAATGTCAAGAACACTGCTCTTAGGAACATGGCAATAGCGTTCAACAACCATAAGAAAACTATATGGAACAAGTACGTCGAAGGAGGAAAGAAGACTCCATCCAAAATTCAAGGGAGCACTAGAGAAGGCAAGAGATCACTAGGACGCTTTCATGAAATTCTAGGAATCGGAAGTAGCTCAGGAACGGTCGAGAATAAACAAGATCAATGCCGCAAAAAAGATATGACACCATAAGCTGGGGCCAGGTGGCTACGAGGTGGCCCGACTTAAGTGGGATCTCACTGAGCAACAGATGATCGATGCAGGGGTCACTCCAGTTACATTGAGCTGGCCCCCAGGGTCAGGACTTGGTTCTATGCGCATGGGGGGACATTGGACCCAAAGACAGGCGAGGTTTTAGAGCTGGCAAGTCTTAAAGAAGCCACCGACAATTTACTTGTTGCAATATAAGAGGCATGAACGGGGGTGTTCACGCCCAATAGAGAGAACAACGAGCTTATGCCTGCCCTGAAGAACCCTGAACACCCGCGAAGAACACAAGGCAAAGGCGTTGTTCCATGGTTTGAGGGGTTTGCGGACTGGAACGCCGACTACAGAAGTCGTGCGAGAGAGAAGATGGCGGAGGAGAAGAAGAGGAAGCTGGAGGAGGAGCAGAGGAAGCAGGAAGCAGACCGCCTTCAAGGCCTAGAATTAGCACGCGCGGAATTGGCACTCGCTTTCCAGCAGCAGCAGCAGATCGACAAAATTACCCAGGAAAGGGGGTCTCAGCAGCAGCAGATAGCGGATCCAACATTCGATAGCACCATCCCATCCATGCCGAGAAGTAGCGTGGGTTCCGCCCCGGGCGACGAGGCACTACTGGATAGATACCCTATGGATGACATCATGGATAACACTAATTGTGAGCTATACTTTAAAATGAAGAACATATCCATGAAGGTGGCGGACGGCGTTGCTCATACAAATCCCCCTAAAGCAACCTTCCATTGCAATCCGATTCCAGCTGGCTATGCTCGTGTCACGGTTGATGAAGTGGTGGCACAATATTCAGGGCTAGAGCTTGACATTCCTGGAGGTTACGACGAGTGCACACTGGGAGAGGCCATACATCACATCATTCTATGGAGAAAGGATTGCATCGTCTTTCCAAGGCCACCGACACTGCGTCAGCCGACTCCTCCTCCAAGTCCGCCACCGCATCAGCAGTCGACTCCAGCTCCTCCAAGTCAGCCACCGCCTCTTGATATCTCATTAATAAGGAGCTCAAAAAAGAGGGTTAAACCCATACATGATGTGAAGAAGAAAAAGAAAAGACGGAGAAGCAAAGGTAGAAAGGTATCCCTCCCAAATGATGTTTCTCCTATTACTCATTGTGATGATGATAATTGCTATACTATTGGTGCTATCCATACTATTGATGAGAGTGATTATGCTTATGATATGAAAAGGCCCAAGCTTGGGGATGCTATGTTTGATGAGAATGACATGTTTGAGAATATATTTGCTGCAATTAATGTTTGTCCCAAGCTGCGGGATGCTACGTTTAATGAAGATGATATTTTTAGCCTCCCAAGTTTTGATGAGCAAATTTATTATGATGATAGCATGCCTCCTATTTATGATGGTTATATTGATGAAAGTGGGTTTGGAAGAGTGTCAACTTTAGGAAGTAATGATCCCACTATTTTGGAGGGTGTTGAATCTTATAATATTTATGAAAGTGGATTTGGAGAGGTCATGACTTTATTTAGTGATGAATCCACTCTTTTGGAAGAGGTTTCAATTGATTATGGTGAGAACAAAGTTGCTACTTATGATGATTATTGTGGTGAAACTTATGCTATAAAAAGTAGTGATGATTATATTTATAAAACTAGTCATGATTATGATTACCCTTTTTTTCTGAACATTACTCTTTTAATGTGGAAACAATTTATAGTATTCGAGTCTCTTATGGTACTCCCACTATTTCGAATAAGAAGAATTTTGCTTATGTGGAGAGTAGAAAATTTTCTATACAAGTAGATCATGAAAAGAATGCTTTAGGTGATGGTTATATTGTTGAATTCATTCATGATGCTACTGAAATTTATTATGAGGGAGGAACATATGCTTGTAGGAATTGCAATAATATCAAGTCTCCTCTATATGTGCTTAAAGTTTTGAAGTTATGCTTGTTTTGCCTTCCTATGCTAGTTGATTATTGTTCCCATAAGTCGTTTGCTCACAAAATCCCTATGCATAGGAAGTTGGTTAGGCTTAAATGTGCTAGTCATATGCTTCATGATGCTCTCTTTCTGTTTCAATTCTTATCTTTTATGTGAGCATCATTGTCATCATCATGCCTAGCTAGAAAGGCATTAAAGAAAAGTGCTTGTTGGGAGACAACCCAATATTTACCTTTACTGTTTTTGTGTGTTCACATGATTATGCTACTGTAGTAATCATGTTTTATAGCTTTTGTTTCAATAAAGTGCCAAGTAAGACCTTTAGGATAGCTTACGGTGATAGTTGTGTTGATCCTACTGAAAATCAGAAACTTTTGCACCCAGTAAATTAGTTTTGATAATTCAAAGAAACGTGCTTTTGATCCGATTCGTTTTGCTCTGGATTGGTACACAAATTTCTTAGGACTTCCTAATGTTGTAGAATTTTTGGAGTTCCAGAAGTGTACGTTTGATACAGATTACTATAGACTGTTCTGTTTTTGACAGATTCTGTTTTCTATGTGTTGTTTGCTTATTTTGATGAATCTATGAGTAGTATCGGAGGGTATGAACCATAGAGAAGTTGGAATACAGTAGATATTACACCAATATGAATTTAGAATGAGTTAACAACAGTACCAAAGTGGTGATTTATTTTTCTTATACTAACGGAGCTTACGAGTTTTCTGTTGAGTGTTGTGTTGTGAAGTTTTCAAGTTTTGGGTAAAGATTCGATGGACTATGGAATAAGGAGTGGCAAGAGACTAAGCTTGGGGATGCCCAAGGCACCCCAAGGTAATATTCGAGGAGAACCAAGAGCCTAAGCTTGGGGACGCCCCGGAAGGCATCCCCTCTTTCGTCTTCGTTTATCGGTAACTTTACTTGGAGCTATATTTTTATTCGCCACATGATATGTGTTATGGTTGGAGCGTCTTGTATGATATGAGTCTTTGCTTTTTATTTTACCACAATCATCCTTGCTGTACAAACCTTTTGGGAGAGACACACTTGATTTGGAATATATTAGAATACTCTATGTGCTTCACTTATATCTTTTGAGCTAGATAATTTTTGCTCTAGTGCTTCACTTATATCTTTTAGAGCACGTCGGTGGCTTTATTTTGTAGAAATTGTTGATCTCTCATGCTTCACTTATATTATTTTGAGAGTCTTTTAGAACAGCATGGCATTTGCTATGGTTATAAAATTGGTCCTAGAATGATGGGCATCCAAGTTGGGTATAATAAAAACTATCATAGAAAGTGAATTGGATGCTATGACCAATTTGATGCTTGATAATTGTTTTGAGATATGAGGATGGTGATATTAGAGTCATGCTAGTGGAGTAATTATGAATTTGAGGAGTACTTGTGTTGAAGTTTATGATTCCCGTAGCATGCACGTATGGTGAACCGCTTTGTGATGAAGTTGGAGCATAATTTATTTATTGATTGTCTTCCTTATGAGTGGCGGTCGGGGATGAGCGATGGTCTTTTCCTACCAATCTATCCCCCTAGGAGCATGCACGTAGTACTTTGTTTCAATAACTTGTAGATTTTTGCAATAAGTATATGAGTTCTTTATGACTAATGTTGAGTCCATGGATTATACGCACTCTCACCCTTCCACCATTGCTAGCCTCTCTTGCGCCGCGCAACTTTCGCTGGTACCATACACCCACCATATACCTTCCTCAAAACAGCCACCATACCTACCTATTATGGCATTTACATAGCCATTCCGAGATATATTACCATGCAACTTTCCACCGTTCCATTTATTATGACACGTCCCATCATTGTCATATTGCTCTTTGCATGATCATGTAGTTGACATCGTATTTGTGGCAAGGCCACCTTCATAATTCTTTCATACATGTTGCTCTTGATTCATTGCATATCCCGGTACACCGCTGGAGGCATTCACGTAGAGTCATATTTTGTTCTAAGTATTGAGTTGTAATTCTTGAGTTGTAAATCAATAAAAGTGTGATGATCATCATTATTAGAGCATTATCCCAAGTGAGGAAAGGATGATGGAGACTATGATTCCCCCACAAGTCGGGATGAGACTTCGGACTTTATAAAAGTAAAGAGTCCAAAGAAGCCCAAATAAAAATAAAAGAGGCCAAAGAAGCCCACCAAATAAAAAAAGAAAAAAAGAGAAAAAAGAAAGAAAAAAATGAGAGGAAAAGAGAGAAGGGACAATGTTACTATCTTTTTTCCACACTTGTGCTTCAAAGTAGCACCATGATCTTCATGATAGAGAGTCTCCTATGTTGTCACTTTCATATACTAGTGGGAATTTTTCATTATTGAACTTGGCTTGTATATTCCAATGATGGGCTTCCTCAAAATGCCCTAGGTCTTCGTGAGCAAGCAAGTTGGATGCACACCCACTTAGTTTCTTTTGTTGAGCTTTCATACACTTATAGCTCTAGTGCATCCGTTGCATGGCAATCCCTACTCACTCACATTGATATCTATTAATGGGCATCTCCATAGCCCATTGATACTCCTAGTTGATGTGAGACTATCTTCTCCTTTTTGTCTTCTCCACAACCACCATTCTATTCCACATATAGTGCTATGTCCATGGATCACGCTCACGTATTGCGTGAAAGTTGAAAAAGTTTGAGAATACTAAAGTATGAAACAATTGCTTGGCTTGTCATCGGGGTTGTGCATGATTAAATACTTTGTGTGATGAAGATAGAGCATAGCCAGACTATATGATTTTGTAGGGATAGCTTTCTTTAGCCATGTTATTTTGAGAAGACATGATTGCTTCGTTAATATGCTTGAAGTATTATTGTTTTCATGTCAATATGAACTTTTATCTTGAATCATTTGGATCTGAACATTCATGCCACAATAAAGAAAATTACATTGAGAAATATGCTAGGTAGCATTCCACATCAAAAATTCTTTTTTATCATGTACCTACTCGAGGACGAGCAGGAATTAAGCTTGGGGATGCTTGATACGTCTCCAACGTATCTATAATTTTTGATTGTTCCATGCTATTATATTACCTGTTTTGGATGTTTACGGGCTTTACTTTACACTTTTATATCGTTTTTGGGACTAACCTACTAACTGGAGGCCCAACCCAAATTGCTGTTTTCTTGCCTATTTTAGTGTTTCAAAGAAAAGGAATATCAAACGGAGTCCAAACGGAATGAAACCTTCGGGAGAGTTATTTTTGGAACGGAAGCAATCCAGGAGACTTGGAGTATACGTCAGGGAAGCAACGAGGAAGCCACGAGGCAGGGAGGCGCGCCCTACCCCTGGGCGCGCCCCACCCTCGTGGGCCCCTCGTGGCTCCCCTGACCGACTTCTTTTGCCTACATATGTCCATATACCCAAAAAACATCGAGGAGCACAATAGATCGGGAGTTCCGCCGCCGCAAGCCTCTGTAGCCACCAAAAACCAATCGGGACCCTGTTCCGGCACCCTGCCAGAGGGGGGATCCCTCACCGGTGGCCATCTTCATCATCCCGGCGCTCTCCATGACGAGGAGGGAGTAGTTCATCCTCGGGGCTGAGGGTATGTACCAGTAGCTATGTGTTTGATCTCTCTCTCTCTCTCATGTTCTTGAGGTGATACGATCTTGATGTATCGCGACCTTTGCTATTATAGTTGGATCTTATGATGTTTCTCCCCTCTACTCTCTTGTGATGAATTGAGTTTTCCCCTTGAATTTGTCTTGTCGGATTGAGTCTTTAAGGATTGATAACACTTGATGTATGTCTTGCCGTGCTTATCTGTGGTGACAATGGGATATTCATGTGATCTACTTGATGTATGTTTTGGTGGTCAACTTGCGAGTTCAATGAACTTATGCATAGGGGTTGGCACACGTTTTCGTCTTGACTCTCCTGTAGAAACTTTGGGGCACTCTTTGAAGTACTTTGTGTTGGTTGAATAGATGAATCTGAGATTGTGTGATGCATATCGTATAATCATTCCCACGGATACTTGAGGTGACATTGGAGTATCTAGGTGACATTAGGGTTTTGGTTGATTTGTGTCTGAAGGTGTTATTCTAGTACAAACTCTATGATAGATCGAACGGAAAGAATAGCTTCGTGTTATTTTACTATGGACTCTTGAATAGATCAATCAGAAAGGATAACTTTGAGGTGGTTTCGTACCCTACAATAATCTCTTCGTTTGTTCTCCGCTATTAGTGACTTTGGAGTGACTCTTTGTTGCATGTTGAGGGATAGTTTTATGATCCAGTTATGTTATTATTGTTGAGAGAACTTGCACTAGTAAAAGTATGAACCTTAGGCCTTGTTTCCTACCATTGCAATACCGTTTACGCTCACTTTTATCATTAGTTACCTTGCTGTTTATATATTTTCAGATTACAAAAACCTATATCTACCATCCATATTGCACTTGTATCACCATCTCTTCACCGAACTAGTGCACCTATACAATTTTCCACTGTATTGGGTGTGTTGGGGACACAAGAGACTCTTTGTTATTTGGTTGCATGGTTGCTTGAGAGAGACCATCTTCATCCTACGCCTCTCACGGATTGATAAACCTTAAGTCATCCACTTGAGGGAAATTTGCTACTGTCCTACAAACCTCTGCACTTGGAGGCCCAACAACGTCTACAAGAAGAAGATTGTGTAGTAGACATCACCTCTGCAGACTCCTGCTCCTCCAAGTCTACCAACACGTGAGCCCACTCCTCCTCCTCCAAGTCCAGCACCGCGTGAGCCCACTCCTTCTCCTCCAAGTCTAGCACCGTGTCAGCCCAGTCCTCCTCCAAGTCAGGCACTGTGTAATCCGTCTCCGCCACCTAAGCAACAGCGGAAGAGAGCCGCCGCAGCTATGGCTAGCGGTACAAGTACAGGAGGCAAGAGATACCCATTTGGTCCAAGCCTCAAGCCTCTTCCTCGTCGGCCTTACGACATGACTGAGGAGGAAAACAAAGCCGAAGTGCAAGCCCAACTGAGGGCCCATTTTGGACCGAAACCGCTACCGCCGCCAAAGGAGAAAGTACCTGAGCATGTTATTGACCACTTTATTCGTATGGCTGAAGCACCAGCTCCCAAGCATGTTGACTCAGACTATGAGCGCCAAATCAAGAAGTCATATCAAGCACAAAAAAGGAGTCGAGCTCGAGCTCAAGCCAAGCAGCTGCCAAAAAAGCGGGAAAACTGTTCCCCGGCTAGGAGAATAGGCGGTGCAATCGACCCCCCACTCATTGTACCACCAACACATGTGAGTACCGGCGCCGATCAGCTGGTAATAACCGACGCTCATAGAAGGATGGCTGAAAAGGCCGGTGTCATTGTTTATCAACTCCTAGAGATCAAGCCCATAGATACGATTAAAGAGGATGAAGTAAAACAGAAATATGCCCGCGGCCAACCTATGGTCAAGCCTGAGGAGGTCAAGAAGCTTTCAATGAGAATGTATGAATTGCATGAATGGTACATGAAATAAACCAAGACTATCGATCGAGAGTCCCTCATGGTGAAAGTCGGGTCAGAGCATTACTACCATGAAAATGATCTGTATGTCGAGTTTATAGAACTGTTTTAGTTATTCAATCAAGACGCACTCGACAAATCTATCGTTAGTTACTATTGTCTGTAAGTGATTTTTTTCTGTAATTTAATTAAGTCTCTAGCTAGATGTACTACTCGTTGATCATTACATGTAATTATCCTCACTATATTCTTTTCTGTGGTATTATGCAGAATGAAGATGTATGAAATGAAAAAAGCTGGACGCTATGGCATTGGGTTCATTGACCCAAATACCATTAATCAAGAGACATGGACGCGTAAATGGGAATGAAAAGAGACAGAGAAAAGCTTGCTAGAGTTCTTGAAGCACCTAAATACCTGTCCAGATATACTACTTCCTTACAGCTTCGGGTGAGTCTCACTGTCTTGTACTACAAATTCTGTTTTTGCTTACTAGCTAGATGTTAATAAGTGTATAGGGTTTAATTAGGGTAGTTGATGAGTTATGCACATGCCTGCTTAATTTATACATGCAAACGTGTGCGCATGTAGTTTCCACTGAATCTTGTTAATCATTCAAGTTGACGAGGGAAAAGTTGAAGTACTGGACTCACTACTTAAAGAAACTACTGACTACGCAATCGTGAAGGGGATGGTCGACAGGTAATTTGAATCATCATCGAACTATATGTCGGCCTCTTTAAGTTCGTCATTTCCTGAAGTCAACTAATTAATAACTCCTTTATTCATTTTCTTTGCCGGCGGGCAGGGCTTGGGAAAAGTTTATCAAACAGGTTGATGGCCAATGGAAACAAAAGTTGACATGGCATCGACCTTAGGTAATTAATTAAGTAGTACTAGCTAGCTAGCTAACATCTCTTTAATTCTAGTTTCAATACCTTTATCATGCTTGATTAATTAATTATTATCTGATTGATTCTATTCTCGTAAAGGCCCTGAAGCAGGCGCCGACAACTGATTTATGTGCATACTACGTTTGTGAGAACATTCGCATGATGGCGTTCGAAAGGAGCAGAGATGATAGACAGTAATGGATACGTTTGCTAGAACACTATTCACAATTTTTACATCATTATATAATATATACACACACAACTAATACATGCATATTGATCTCCTTCTTTAAAGATGAAGGACATGTGGGATAAGCTCCTACCAGAGAATCGCTATGAGTGATTCAAGAGGAAATAACAGGATTTTTGCTCGACCAGGTCATAGATCCCAAAGGAGAATTCCATTACCCGGACTGACGTTGTTTTCAGCAGAATTGCCTTGGTGTTATTTTTGTGCAGAAAGAAAAGTTCTCGGATTGACCTGAAAATTTACAGAGAATATTTTTGGAATAAATAGAAAATATTGGCGAAATAATCAACCAGAGGGGACCCACCACGTGTCCACAAGGGTGGAGCCCCCCCTCTGGCGCGCACCCTGCCTTGCGGGTCCCTTGGACCTCCTCCGACCCGAACTTCAACTCTATATATTCACGTTCGGGGAGAAAAAATTCAGAGAGAAGGATTCATCGCGTTTTATGATATGGAGCCGCCTCCTCCTCCTGTTTGTAGCGACCAGACCTCAAACAGTCTGATCTCTATGCATCAGTGTCATCCCTGGATCAGTAATGCTGACACGCACAGCACTTGAAGGATTTATAACACAGTAGCAATCACACACTTATTACATCGAATGTCTCCAAGAGAACTTATTACAATAAATATGGCTTAAGGCCATCTAGTAACGATAACAGCGGAAGGCTTAGAAGATAAGTGAGTCCATCAACTCCAACGGCATCACTGAGTATAGAACCACAATCCTAAGGCATCTTACTCGTCATCTGAAAAGTCTGCAACATGAACGTTGCAGCCTGAAAACGGGTCAGCACATGGAATATGCTGGCAAAGTAACACATAGAGAGTAATGAAATAATAAAGCTATACTACATGCATATATGGCTGGTGGAAAGCTCTATGGTTACAGTTTTGCATAAAGCCAGTTTTTCCCTACCGCAAAGGAATAAATTTATTTAACTATCATGGTGGTTGTTAAACATTGAGAATGGTTGACAACATTCTCAATCCCCATTAAGTAACATCATTAATATAAACCCAACAATATTAATTAAAGTAACATGATGAGATTCACATGATAATCCAAGTACTAGATACTCAAAACGTCCATAACCGGGGACACGGCTAATCATGATTAGTTTATACACTCTACAGAGGTTGCGCACTTTTCCCCACATGACTCGATCTCCTCCGTTGGGATCCTCGCACTACATGGTGTTTGAGAAACGGATGACCGAGACATAGTCTTTCAGAAGCGCTAGCACCTTACGATGGGTAGACCGTACCAACCTACATCCCCTACATCTGCTAGTCTACCACTGTAAGAGTTCGCACGACTTAGTCAACTATGCTAGAGCCCATAATAGCATGTGGCTGCACACGGAAGTTTCTAGCATGAATAATCTTATGATCCCTTTGAGCCTGGGTGGCGGTCCAAAAACAAACAGGCAATCCTGGAATACCCAGGTACCTCAATCCACCCAGATGTGTATTAAAGTTGCCACCTTAAATAAACCATTAATTAACAATCTCACATCTGTCATGGATACACTCACCCAATCCACGTCTACTAGCTTAGCATGGAAAAATAAGCAAACGTAGAAAAATAACTCCCAAGGGTTTGATAATAAAACTGGTAATAGGTACTACCTCATCTACTTCCCAAAACCCACATATTAAACCGATCCTAATCATGCAATTGTTTGAGGGTTGAACTAATGCAATAAAAACTATGTAATAAAGAGGTATGATCAAAGTGTTACTTGCCTTGCTGATGATCCGCGAAACCTAGGGATTCGAAGTAGCAAGCGACGCAATCCGGGTACTCTATCGCAAGCAAACAAACAAACAAGCACACAATAAGTACTCAACTAATGCACGGGTAAAACTCAAATAAGAGGTCTTAACCAGAAAATTCAACTTAAGAACTCCTGTTTGCAAAAGGATCAAATCAAAACGAAAAACAAAACTCAGACGGCGAAAAAAACAAGCTTCGTTTACTAAACTGGACCTAAGTCAAATTTTACAAAAGCAAAAACTTGTTTGAGTGGATTATTCGGAAAGAGGGTTTCGAGACGAAACTCTAGGAGCTTGAATCGCCTGATTCCGATAAACGAGCGAAAATATAAACTAAAACGAAAATCGGATCAAAAATCACGATCAGAAAAATCGCGGAATAAATCCGAGAAAAAGAAAAAAACGATGAACAGATTAACAAACGAACGTTCGTTATCTGGATCTAAACGAAAGACGCGTTCGTTAAAACAAACGAACGAGCGAACGCTCGCTAACTAAATAAACCGATCTAAAAAAATATAAAAAAATCTAGGGTTTTCTTAAAAAACCGAAGTGGTTTTTCTCAAAAAAACCGGCGTCGGCGGCGGCTCGGGTGGTACCTCCGGCGAGGTCCTCCGGCGGGGCTGGCGAGGGGCGGCGGGGCTCCGGCGGCGGGGTGGGGTCGTGCGGCGGCGGCGGCTGCAGGCGACGGCAGCGGCGGCACGAGGCGGCGGGGCGGGTCGGCTCCGGCGACGGGGTGTGCGGCGGCGGCGGCTGCGACTCGGGGCTCCGGGGGGGCCTCGGGGTGGTATTTAAAGGGGGGGAGGCGGCGGCGGCTCCGACTTGGGGAGGGGGTCGGGCGGCGGCGGCGGCTCGGACTCTCCCGAGTCCGGCGGCGGCACGGGACGGGGAGGCAGTGGCGCGGGCGGGCCGGCCTGGCTCGGCTGGGCTTCGGCCCAGTCGGGCACGGGGAGTTTTTTAAAAAAAAAATAATTTTGCCGAACAAAAAAAAATCTAGAAAATTAAATAAAAACCTAAAAATACCAAAATAAATTTTGGTCGTCCAAATAAAATATTTAGAACAAGATGAACATTTTTTTGTTCCTAAAATACATTTTTTTGAAAATCATGCAATTTTTCCTAAATTCAAATAAAATAGCAAAAACACCAAAAGAAATCTTATTTGATTCTTTTATTAAATCCTCATTATTCCTTTATTTTGGGAAAGTCATTTTATTCCCTCTCTCATATTTTTATGATTGAAATAATTGAGGATAAAATAAATAAAAATCAAATGATCCTATTTTCAAAATTTGAGAAAACTCAAATGTGAAAATAACGAAATCCCCAACTCTCTCGGTGGGTCCTTGAGTTGCGTAGAATTTCTAGGATGGAGGCAAAATGCAATAAATATGATATGCAATAATAATCTATTTGTATAACATTACAAATTGAAAATTTGGGATGTTACAAACCTACCCCCCTTAAAATGAATCTCGCCCTCGAGATTCGGGTTGGCTAGAAAATAGGTGAGGGTGGTCCTTCAGCAAATCTTCCTCTCGCTCCCAGGTGGCTTCATCCTCGGTGTGGTGGCTCCACTGAACTTTACAAAACTTGATAACCTTGCTGCGGGTGACTCGGCTGGCATATTCAAGAATCTTAACTGGTTTCTCCTCATAGGTCAAATCACTGTCCAACTGAATCGCCTCTAGTGGCACTGTATCTCTTAGCGGTATATCAGTCATCTCTGCGTGGCACTTCTTCAACTAGGAAACGTGGAACACGTCCTGAACTCCTGACAATCCCTCAGGCAATTCCAACTTGTAGGCAACCTCTCCCATATGTTCCAAAACTTTGTATGGTCCCACAAAACGTGGCGCTAACTTTCCTTTAACACCAAAACGCTTGACTCCGAAGTGGAGATACACGAAAATAGACTCTATCTCCGACTTTGTAAACTGTCTCCTTGCATTTTGAATCTGCATAGCTTTTCTGCCTGGACTGGGCTACTTTGAGCCTGTCGCGAATCAACTTCACTTTCCGTTCAGACTCCTTAATCAAATCCGCTCCAAACAACTGACGGTCTCCAACTTCATCCCAAGACAACGGGGTTCTGCACCTCCTTCCGTATAAGGCTTCGAAAGGGGCCATCTTCAAACTGAATTGGTAACTGTTGTTGTAAGAGAACTATGCATATGGCAAATTGTCGTCCCAACTAGATCCATAATCTAGCGCACAAGCTCTCAACATATCCTCCAAAATCTGATTTACCCTCTCAGTCTGTTCATCTGTCTGCGGATGAAATGCTGTACTGAACTCTAGCCTGGCACCCAAGGTTTTGTGCAACTGATTTCAGAACTTTGAGGTAAACTGGGTTCCTCTATCTGATACAATGCTCCTTGGAACTCCATGTAGACATACGATCCGGGTCATGTATATCTTGGCTAACTTAGCACTGGTGTAAGTTGTCTTCACTGGAATGAAATGGGCTACTTTCGTCAAACGATCGACTACAACCCAAATCGAGTCATAGCTTGAACGAGTCCCGGGCAATCCTGTGATAAAATCCATGCCTAGTTTATCCCACTTCCATTTGGGTATCGACAATGGTTGCAACAATCCTGCTAGCTTCTGATGCTCTGCCTTTACTCTCTGACATACATCACAAACTGCTACATACTCCGCAATATCCTTCTTCATTCCGGTCCACCAGAAATTCTCCTTCAAATCCAAGTACATCTTGGTATTACCTGGGTGAACCGAATACGGCGAATCATGGGCCTCTTGCAAAATCAACTTCCTGATCTCTGGGTCATTAGGCACATAAACACGGTCTTCAAACCATAAGGTATCATGCTCATCCTCACGAAATCCCTTGGCTTCTCCTTTGCTCAACTTTTCCTTTATCTCAGCAATTTCCTTGTCGGTCTTCTGAGCTTCTCTGATCTTATCCATCAAAGTCGACTGAATTTCCAATGTTGCTACATAGCCTCTCGGAACTATCTCCAAACATAGTTCACAAAGGTCCTCGTCTAACTCCTTTGGCAGTCCTGTGGTCATGAGTGTATTGACATGGCTCTTACGGCTCAACGCGTCGGCTACTACGTTAGCCTTTCCGGGGTGATACTGCAATCTCATATCATAATCCTTGATGAGCTCCAACCATCTCGTTTGCCTGAGATTCAACTCCTTCTGCGTGAAAATGTACTTCAAACTCTTGTGATCCGTGTACACCTCACAATGATTTTCGATAAGAAAATGTCTCCATGTCTTCAATGCATGCACTACGGCTGCTAACTCCAAATCATGTGTGGCATAATTCAACTCATGAGGTTTAAGCTGTCGTGACGCATATGAGACAACTCTTCCTTCCCGCATAAGCACTGCTCCAAGTCCTCGACGTGAAGCATCGCAATACACCTCGTAATCCTTGGTCTGATCTGGCAGAATCAACACTGGTGAGGTAACTAGAAGTTCCTTCAATTCTTGGAAATTGGCCTCACATTCATCAGTCCAAATGAACTTGGTATCCTTCTTCAAGAACTCCGTCATGGGTTTGCAATCTTTGAAAAATTCTCAATGAATCTCCGGTAGTATCCTGCCAGTCCAAGAAAACTCCTGATCTCTCCAACTGTCGTTGGTGCTTCCCAATCTGTCACGGTGGCAACCTTCGTGGGGTCTACTGCTATACCCTCTCCAAATATAACATGTCCGAGAAATCCAACCTCCTTCAACCAAAATTCACATTTGCTGAACTTGGCCTATAACTGGTGTTCTCTGATCTTCTCAAGTACCAAACGCAAATGCTCCTTATGCTCCTCTTCGTCCTTTGAGTAGACCAAGATATCATCAATGAACACCATGACGAACTTATCCAGAAACTCCATAAATAATTTGTTCATCATGTTCATGAAATAGGCAGGTGCGTTAGTCAGACCAAATGACATAACAGTATACTCGTACAACCCATACTTGGTGGTAAAAGCCGTCTTGGGTATATCCTGCTCTCGAATCTTCAACTGATGGTATCCTGATCGCAAATCGATCTTGGAAAATACCTTTGCTCCTTGTAGTCAGTCAAACAGATCATTGATCATCGGCAGTGGGTACTTGTTCTTGATGCTTACTGCATTCAATCCTCGATAATCAACAACCATCCTTAATGATCCGTCCTTCTTCTCCACTAGAAGTACTGGTGATCCCCAAGGCGAAGAACTTGGGCGAATGTAACCTTTATCTAGTAACTCCTTAATCTGACTTTTAATCTCCTCCAAATCTTTTGTTGGCATCCTGTATGGTCTCTTGGATATCGGCCCTGTGCCTGGTAAAAGCTCAATCAAAAACTCGATATCTCTATCCAGTGGCATGCCTGGCAACTCTTCTGGAAATACATCAGGAAAATCCTTCACTACTGGTACTTCCTCCTGCACAACTCCTGATAAGGAATTTACGTGCATCCTTTTCGGCTCATGTCTGGATACATACTTGATCCTCTCCCCTTCTGGTGTTGTAAGTAAAATTGTCTTACTGGCACATTCAATGTTCCCGCCATACTTCGATAACCAATCCATGCCTAATATCACATCCAATCCTTGTGATTCCAAAACTATTAGGTCTGAGGGGAACACGTAGTTACCAATCCTTAATGGTAACCGATCACACAATAGCCTGGCCATATACTCTGCTCCAGGCGAGGTTACTACATGGGTGTCTTGAGGGCTTGGGTTGGCAATTTATATTTATCCACAAATCCCCTTGATATGTATGAATGCGATGCACCAGTACAAAAAGAACGAGAGCAGTAAATGACTTAACCAAAAACTTACCTATTACTGCATCTGGTTGGGCTTCAACCTCCTCCACGCTAACGTGGTCCACCTGTCCTCTGTTGAAAGGGTTTGGCTTCTTTCCAGAGCTCCCATTTCCATTCCCATTCTGGCCTTTAGGACATTCATTGGCGTAATGTCCGGTCTTCTGGCATTTGAAGCAAGTGACTTGACTCAACTCCGTCTTGGCTGGTGTTGAGGGGTTGGTACGGTTCTGGCTACTACTTCCTCCATTCCCGTTACCATTCTTGGAACCATTATGGTTGTGTGAGCTACCACCTCCATGGGTATGCTGGAACTGTCCTCCCGACTTCGGGGTAAAACATGGCTTCTGCTGAGCTCCAAAATTGTACTTCCCTTGTCCATACTTCCTCTTGCGGTTTTCAATCTGCTGGTGCTTCCCTTCAATCATGAGAGCATGGTCTACCAACTCCTAATAGTTGTTGAAACTTGCTACCATCAACTGCATGCTGAGCTCATCATTTAGACCTTCCAAAAACTTCTCTTGCTTAGCTGCATCCGTAGCAACGTCATCTGGGGCATAACGTGCTAGCTTACTGAAGTCATCCACATACTGGCCAACTGTGCATCCTCCCTGGCGTAAGTTGTGAAACTCATGCTTCTTCATGGCCATAGCTCCTGCTGAAACATGTGCAGTACGAAAAGCCTGCTGAAACTGATCCCATGTGACAGTGTCTACTGGATAAGTGGCTGTGAAATTCTCCCACCATGATGCTGCGGGTCCCTCAAGCTGATGTGTGGCAAATCGCACCTTCTCCGCATCTGTGCATCCTGCAGTGGTCAACTCTTTGGCTGTCTTGTGAAGCCAACCATCTGCAACAATCGGCTCGGTGCTACTGGAAAACACCGGCGGATTCAGCCTAAGGAAATGGGTTAAGTGGTCAACAGGTGGTGGCGGTGGTAGATTGTTGTTGTTGTTGGTCCCCTGATTCTGATTCTGGACTAGTATCTGCATCAATGCATTCTGCTGCTAGATCAACTGAGTGAGCTCCAGTGGGAAAGCAAATCCATTGTCACGCCTCGGAGGCATATGAGGGTTTAGAAAAGATGAGAATACATAATAGAATGAGGTCTAGAGGGAAAACACTACCCATATGCACATGAGACAAATTGCAATCAAAACACTTCATTCAAACAAGCAAGGGCATACAACGGTCTATCTATCGTTACAAAAGTGCTCGAACTATACTAGATTCATGGAGGGAAATACTACTACTATTATGGTGGTCTACTAGAAAAACTGCTCCGATGAAGACTCCATGATATCTGCTCCAGCTTCATCTACATAGTCATCATCACTATCATCCAGGTCTGAGTCGGTGTCGTCGATGATGATGTAGTTCTCAGGACAAGTGCAATCTTCGTCCTCTCCAGTTGCTGGAAATCCCATGAACACTCTTAGCTTCTTCTTCAGATCTTCATTCTTCTCGACTAGCGTTGCTATTTCCTCCTCATATCCATCGCGTGTAGACTTGAGTTCTTCCTCCAGTTCCGTGATCTTGGTCATGGCCTTCTTCAGATCCATCATGCCTGCACGCATCTGGTTCTCCTGACGTCGAATGTGCTGGTTTAACTCCTGGATGAAAGCCGCAATTGATCTGTCTTTCCTGGTGTTGATCATCTCCCATTGCTCATCTCGGCGCCCACAAATCTGATAGGTAGTATCCTTAAGCTCCTTGTGGTAAACTTCTCCAATACGTCCCATGGTAATGTGGGCTGCCATGCTCTTTCCTAGGCTCCAGGTTGGTGCATCAAAGGAAAACTCTATGGGCTCAGTGACGGGCATGAACGTCCTTCCTGGAACTTGAACTTGAATCATCCAGCGCTCCTCTTCAGGTAAAGTGGCGTTGTAGGTTCTGATGAAGCTTGGTACTCCGATCTTCAGGTACTTGGTAACTTCCTTTAGGTGTTGTCCAAAGGGTGTATCTTCATCCGGTTGCATGAACTTGTTCCTTGCATCCGCCATCCTAGATGAGAGTAGAAAAGATGAGGAGTTAGAAATGAGAAGAGAGAGTAGTGATCTAGGGCTTTAGCTTAGTGGTCGTGTCCTACAGTCAGCGTGTGCTCTGATACCATCTTGTAGCGACCAGACCTCAAACAGTCTGATCTCTATGCATCAGTGTCATCCCTGGATCAGTAATGCTGACATGCATAGTACTTGAAGGATTTATAACAGAGTAGCAATCACACACTTATTACATCGAATGTCTCCAAGAGAACTTATTACAATAAATATGGCTTAAGGCCATATAATAACAATAACAGCGGAAGGCTTGGAAGATAAGTGAGCCCATCAACTCCAACGGCATCACTGAGTATAGAACCACGATCCTAAGGCATCTTACTCGTCGTCTGAAAAGTCTGCAACATGAACGTTGCAACCCGAAAACGGGTCAGCACATGGAATATGCTGGCAAAGTAACACATAGAGAGTAATGAAATAATAAAGCTATACTACATGCATATATGGCTGGTGGAAAGCTCTATGGTTACAGTTTTGCATAAAGCCAGTTTTTCCCTACTGCAAAGGAATAAATTTATTTAACTATCATGGCGGTTGTTAAACATTGAGAATGGTTGATAGCATTATCAATTCCCATTAAGTAACATCATTAATATAAACCCAACAATATTAATTAAAGTAACATGATGAGATTCACATGATAATCCAAGTACTAGATACTCAAAACGTCCATAACCGGGGACACGGCTAATCATGATTAGTTTATACACTCTGCAGAGGTTGCGCACTTTTCCGCACATGACTCGATCTCCTCCGTTGGGATCCTCGCACTACATGGTGTTTGAGAAATAGATGACCGAGACATAGTCTTTAAGAAGCGCTAGCACCTTACGATGGGTAGACCGTGCCAACCTACAACCCGTACATCTGCTAGTCTACCACTGTAAGAGTTCGCACAACTTAGTCAACTATGCTAGAGCCCATAATAGCATGTGGCTGCACACGGAAGTTTCTAGCATGAATAATCTTATGATCCCTTTGAGCCTGGGTGGCGGTCCAAAAACAAACAGGCAATCCTGGAATACCCAAGTACCTCAATCCACCCAGATGTGTATTAAAGTTGCCACCTTAAATAAACCATTAATTAACAATCTCACATCTGTCATGGATACACTCACCCAATCCACGTCTACTAGCATAGCATGGCAAAATAAGCAAACGTAGAAAAATAACTCCCAAGGGTTTGATAATAAAACTGGTAATAGGTACTACCTCATCTACTTCCCAAAACCCACATATTAAACCGCTCCTAATCATGCAATTGTTTGAGGGTTGAACTAATGCAATAAAAACTGGGTAATAAAGAGGTATGATCAAAGTGTTACTTGCTTTGCCGATGATCCGCGAAACCTAGGGATTCGAAGTAGCAAGCGGCGCAATCCGAGTACTTTATCATAAGCAAACAAACAAACAAGCATACAATAAGTACTCAACTAATGCACGGGTAAAACTCAAATAAGAGATCTTAACCAGAAAATTCAACTTAAGAACTCCGGTTTGCAAAACGATCAAATCAAAACAAAGAAACAAAACTCAGACGGCGAAAAAAACAAGCTTCGTTTACTAAACTAGACCTAAGTCAAATTTCACAGAAGCAAAAACTTGTTTGAGTGGATTATTCGGAAAGAGGGTTCCGAGACGAAACTCTAGGCGCTTGAATTGCCTGATTCTGATAAACGAGCGAAAAGACAAACTAAAACGAAAATCAGATCAGAAATCGCGATCAGAAAAATCGCGGAATAAATCCGAGAAAATGAAAAAATGACGAACAGATTAACGAACGAACATTTGTTATTTGGATCTAAACGAAAGACACTTTCGTTAAAACGAACGAATGAGCGAACGCTCGCTAACTAAATAAACCGAAAAAACCGATCTAAAAAAATAAAAAATAAAAATCTAGGTCTTTCTTAAAAAAAACCGAAGTGTTTTTTCTCAAAAAAACCGGCGTCGGCGGCGGCTCGGGCGGTACCTCCGGTGGGGCGGGGCGGCTCCGGCGGGGCTGGCGAGGGGCAACGGGGCTCCGACGGCAGGGTGGGGTGGTGCGGCGGCGGCGGCGGCTGCAGGCGACGGCGACGGTGGCATGAGGCGGCGCGGCGGGTTGGCTCCGGCGGCGTGGTGTGCGGCGGTGGCCGCTGCGACTCGGGGCTCCAGGGGGGGCCCGGGGTGGTATTTAAAGGGGGGAGGCGGCGGCGGCTCTGACTTGGGGAGGGGGTCGGGCGGCGGCGGCGGCTCGGACTCTCCCGAGTCTGGTGGCGGCATGGGACGGGGAGGCGGTGGCGTGGGCGGGCCGGCCTGGCTCGGCTGGGCTTCGGCCCAGTCGGGCGCGGGGAGTTTTTTTTTAAATAATTTCGCCGAACAGAAAAAATCTAGAAAATTAAATAAAAATCTAAAAATACCAAAATAAATTTTCATCGTCCAAATACCCAAACCTCTATTTCAGAGGATGTTTTTGCCCTGACGTTTAACCACTTGGTTGAAAGCAACTTGTGGGCATTTCCTTCCTTGACACGTATATTACTTTGGGATATGGTGGGGTAGAAACCAGTGTGTGGCTGTGAGTTTTTGATTCAAATTTTTTGAACTTCATTGTTTCATCGCTGTGTAGTCGTCGTGTGTTTTAGCGCTAGCATCTTGTTTGTCTTTTGTGTTTTTCTTTGTATGCACCGCTCTTGCGTGCAATAGCTCAGGATGGCTTGGATATGTGGCAGGAAAAATGTACGTGGGTGTTTGCATGGCATGAGAAGCACGTACATCAGGGAGAGATGAGCAAAGCGGTTGTCAGCGGTGTGCGTCTGCGTCCTAGTGCGAGGCGAGAGAGGCACGTAGTCATTTCAGTGATGCATGCATGCGGCCGAGTGGGGACATGCCGTGTGGCTGGGTGAACGACCAATCGGAACTGCCAAGAGCGGCGACCAGGCTATTCGGGCATGGGTCCAACGGCAAGAGGACAAGGGACATGATTGCACGTGTATGGAGGTATGGAATGGTTCTAGCGTAGATTTTCTGAACTTGTTTTATCCCTGTGTGGTCTGGGCTGGGACATTCGTTTTGCTGTGTCCGTTTGTGCATGCGATTGATTTTGACATCTCTTGCCTCCAGCGTTACATACGGTGCATGTTATTTGGATGGGTTGATGCATGTTGCCGTGATGGAACCACGTGTTGGCGTGCGTTTACTTGAGCGGTTGTTCCCAAGTCTCTCTCGGTCCTTCAAGTCTCCTCTCTCTCTCACGAAGGAATTCATCAAATCACACACGTCTCACTCCGTTCTTATCTTGAACCCTGCCGCCACCGCCACACCGCAGTTTGCGCCTATAAAAGAAATCGCTTCATTCATGTCGAGCATCCCCGCGTCGCTTCTGAACCTCACCACTCGATCGTTGCTTTGCTAAATTCTGGTGGCGCCCACATCCCACTTTGCTGCCTCGCCGTAGGCCTCCGCCAGCCCCCGCTCCGGCCGACCGGCCCTTAATCATGGTCTCGGTGCCGCCGGCGCCGATTGTCGACGGAGGGGCAGGGGCCGGACCGATCTATTCTGGGCCGGCTGGTGGTGTGCGACACCACGCAGGGGCAGAAGCAGCCGTTTGCAAGGCTACCAGCATCTTCGAGGGCCGCTGCAAATGCAATCCCGTCGCCAGTGTCATGCTCTTTTCGGACAGACAACAGCATGAGCAGCAAGACTTGAGGAAGCACGACGTTCATGGTTCCAGTTGTTTCTTGCCGCTTAATTCGTGATTTGGGTGTGTTTAGGAATCCTATATATAGGTGTTTCCTTTCGCTTCTTGCATTATAGGTACAACTATCAGCGTATGTTTGGAACCCATGGCCTTGCCACGTCCATGGCGTCCCTAGGTGGAGCTCACCATGCTATTCGGGCGGCAAGGGATGGCAGCCATTGCACTGTCCCGTCGAAGCCCACAGCCACCGTTAGCCCATGATGACCACACCGGCGCTACAGGCAACCAACAAGTACAAGGAGGGGGCGCCGCATGAGATGAGTGGGTGAATGGAGTCGAAGAAGCCACATGGAGGCGCGAACACGGCGCCGGCATGCATGCCGGATCTGAAGCTGCGGCTGATGCTCACCAGCCCTGCCGTCGGCGCCGCAAAGAAGGTCGACGGGGAGGAGGAGGCCCCGGGCAGCGGCAGGACGTCGCCGACGACCAAGGAGTGGTTGCGGCACCTATACATGAAGCCAAGCGGTGGGCGCCAGCAGATGCACAGACTCCGGCGGCGACCACCAAGCTGCAGAGGCTACGCATGAGCACCAGCTCTGGCTGCAGGATAGCCTCGTGGTTCTGAAAGAGTCGGCGGACCCGGAGGATGATTTCCGGGCAAGCATGGCATAGATGATCGAGGCGAACGACGACGTTTGCCCTCAACGCCGTCGAGCACCACCGCGCCATTGTCGCCGCGTTCCGGAACACCTATAGCCCAAGTACCGGCCTGATAGGCCATTAGAAGCGGACTATCCCGACGAGGCGTCGTCGCGGATGCATGCGGTGGTGACGTTTCTGACCTCGAGTTCGCCCAGCTTGCGGACGATGCAAGCTTATGCCAGCCCAAACCACCGGCACCCCACCGTCCTATGCCGCCCAGGTGTACCTCGCGCTTGACGTGCGAGTTTCCCACGTCACCGGTGCCTCGACCCAATGCCCGCGTAGACCACCGGCATATGCTACCGGAGCCGTCCGCCGTGCGTCGTCGTTGTCAAGAGATGCGGCATCAGTTAGGTTACCGTCGAAGCGGACGCGAGAAGGCACCCCAAGCTTCTGTCGGTGTGACTCCACATCAGATGCAGGAAGGTAAGCCCACGCTGACTGCCTCTAGCTCGCTTTTGGCCGTGCCCCTCACGCTGCCTCGCATGCGCGGCTTGCGTTCTTCGGCTGCGTCGTGTGTGGTACGTGGGCTAGATGTGCGTGCACTGGGTGGGTGCATGTGTTCCGTGTTCGTGATGTGCTTGGCAGCAGTAAAATACAGTCATAAATAGCCGATGCATGTTATCTCCTTTTCCCGTGTCTATGCGTGATGTGTCTCTTCCTCCATTCGGCTTCTACATTAGGCGGTACCGAGAGAGACCGAGATTTTCTACGTAATCAGTGGCTGTAAATATCCTCTACCAATCATCATTTTTCTTAAACTCAACACCTTTCCTATTCTCATGCATCGATGTTATCAAGTCATAGCCAGCCACTGCATGCATCCTGAAGCGATCAATGGCAGCAACCAGTCCGATAACAGTGACAGGCCGAGACTCCGGGCTGACCAAACAACAAATCAAAAAGAAAAGGGAAATGCTACGAGCCTGTGTACCCAAATTTACCAATTGCAGGATCTCGAGCTTCACAAGGATTCTAAAAAAAATCAAAAAGAGATGAGAAAACTCAAACCCTTCGGTAGGCATGATGTAATGATTTTTCGGTGTATGAATATGTTTCATAGTGTAATAATATTTTTTATATGAATGGAGTGAAAAAATTCTGGAATTTGCAAACACAATCTATCACTTTATGATAGGCAGTAATCTTGCTGGAGGCTACACTAGATGATCTGATCTAGCAATTAATCATCTACGCTTCTTCTATCTCGCTGCAGTAGTGTCATCGTGTAATGTTTGTTCTGTAATCCGGACTGTGCACAGTTCCAATAAGTAGATTTTATCAGATATGTATGAGTGTGTGTTCTCCTATTTTTTTAGGGGTGTGTGCTCTCCTGTTTAGTATAGCATGTATCATGCATGATGGCAATAAATGTACTTGCTTTCATCATATCATCCTCAATTGGTATTTTATACATGTATCAACATCTATTTCCACCTCATCTTATTTTCGTGTGATTCTATCAGCACTGCCCTAAAAGTACTTGCCATAAATAAACATCACACCGCATAGAGATATGTTGTACTCCCTCCTTTCCGGTTTATAAGGCTTATCTCAAAATTTTAGTTTTTTCATTTTATAAGGCTCAATTTGGTTGTTCCCCATCACATGTTGAGATTCCAAAGTGCATTAAATCATTGCATGCAAGTATTAAGAGAAAATTGACCAATGCATGTACTTTATGTATGCATGCATTGCAATTAATGCATTGGTAAACATAATTTTTTAGAAAAACAAGAGCATTAATTGGGTAGTTTTTACAAATTACAAAAAGTATTCCACCATTCACCATTTACCTTGGTTGGTGAGATTTTTGAATTGAGCCCTATAAACCGGAAAGGAGGGAGTATCGATGGGCGCGGCGTGCCGCTGCGCGGGCTATGCTAGTAAAATGGTTAGAACAAGATGAACATTTTTTTGTCCTAAAATGCATTTTTTTGAAAATCGTGCAATTTTCCTAAATTCAAATAAAATAGCAAAAACACCAAAATAAATCTTATTTGATTCTTTTATTAAATCCTCATTATTCCTTTATTTTGGGAAAGTCATTTTATTCCCTCTCTCATATTTTTATGATTGAAATAATTGAGGATAAAATAAATAAAAATCAAATGATCCTATTTTCAAAATTTGAGAAAACTCAAATGTGAAAATAATGAAATCCCCAACTCTCTCCGTGGGTCCTTGAGTTGCGTAGAATTTCTAGGATCGAGGCAAAATGCAATAAATATGATATGCAATAATGATCTATTTGTATAACATTCCAAATTGAAAATTTGGGATGTTACACTGTTCTTCATCAGGAGGGCTAATCCGGAGTCCATTCGGGGCTCTGGAGAGGGGGATCTGATGCGAACATCGACATAAACTCGATGGCGTGAATAATTTTTCCAATCTTTCACGGTACAGAAAATTGCAATAAGTATTTCTTCTCAAACTACGGTAGCTATTCTTTGCTCTTTCTAGCCTCCCGTACGTCCGAACAGAAACAACACCCAAATCAATGTGTGCAGCAGTGGAACCTTGATCCAGAATTAGGTTTGCTAGATGCAAACCCAACCAAACAACATGCAAACCCTACGAACAGCCGGAATCACATGGACTAGCACAAGTACTCACGTACAGATTAGAAGTCGCAGCCTCCAACCTTCATTCAATCAGACACAAAGTAATCAAACTTTTTAACCACCACTGCTCATACAGGAAGATACCCTGATTTGTTCATGTCTTGTTCCTCTCACCAAAATAACTCCCCGTACACGGCCGAAGCCGGCCTCTTATATAGGCAATGTAACAACCTGACCCAAACCGACTCAAACAAGAAAATAAATACATGAACTCTCTCTTATCTTAACTAATTATTAAAATTAACTAAGTGAAAAATCCGGCAACGTTGATCACAAGAAGCCAAAATGAACTAGTACTTGCCTTGAGGTTCACGTACACTCAACAATCATCCAATTGTTACATGGAGTCCGGAAGCATGGCTCAACCTCATCTTGTGGTACAGTCTCACACAGGAAATCTCCAAAACGAAGCACAAAACTAGTAAGCTGTCTTCCAAAATTATCAAACTTGTTGTTGCTGTCATCTCCAGAACATTTTCTATTCGACTGGATTATCTCATGTATATTTTGTGGCTCTCTCCCTCGGCGCAATGCCGGAACAGTATATTTTGGCGGAACATCATCCAAATAATTACTATGAATAATAGGCATGTTTGCATCATCCTACCTTCCTTGAAAACAAACCATCCTCGGTTTTGACTTAGGCCTTGCAGATTTCTTCTTGAACACTTCCACAATACACTTTATATTCTGTGCATCCTTAGGAAGAATAGCATAGAACTCACCCTTATGCATAAAAGTGTACCTGTTTGTTCGCCCCTAATGAAGAGTGTTAACATCATGCTGCCACGGACGCCCCAAAATAAGGTGACAAACATGTAGTGGCATAACATCGCATTCCACCTTATCAACATAGCCATCAACAGAAAAAGAAACCTTCACCCTGTGAGTTACCTTCACTTTGCCAACATCATTTATCCACTTCAGGTAGTATGGTCTTGGGTGCTCCCATGTTGGCAACAAAAGAAACTCCACCACATCCTTGCTAATCATGTTGCTCGCACCGCCACCATCAATTATCAGTTTACAAACTTCTCCCTTGATGGTACACGCAGTTTGAAAAATACTTCGCCATTGTCCTTGTTCAACAATGGTCTTGTCATCTCGTTGGACATTATGTGCTAGCAAACTCTCCATATCAGGATCATCTTGAGGATAACATAGTATAGTATCACCATGACCTCTTTCGATTTCATCCTCTAACTTAGGCATCTCATCTTCAGATTCTAAAATATATTCCGCATCAACAAGTAGAACCCTTCGTCGATTGGAACATTCATGCTTCATGTATCCACGTCCTCCACACTTGTGGCAAATAATATTACGATGATGAGATGAAGTCGCATTAGATGAAACCTGAGAAACCTCCTTTGGTGCAGCCGTCACTTTGCTCTGTTCAATGCTTCCCGACTTATAAGAAGGAGTCGGTTTAGCACTAAACCCACCATCAATAGGAGAAGAACCATGTCACCCACTGTTGTAAGTTGGAAGAGTCTCTAAAACTTGCTTCTCCAATACCCAACGTTCAGCATGCTCCGCTTGATGAAGCAACTCATGAGTATCATTATATTGCATTAAATCAACACGGTCTCGAATCTTTTCTTCTAAACCCTCAAAGAAACGTACCATGGTTGCCTCCGCAGACTCACACACAGCTGTACGGATCATCAAAACTTGCATCTCTTTATAGTACTCATCAACAGATTTCATACCTTTCACTAGACGACGCAGTCTACTATGAAGCTGGCGAGTGTAATAAGCAGGAATAAAATGTTCCCTCATGATTCGCTTCATGTCAACCCATGTCGCTGGTCGCTCGTGAGTACGGTTCTTATTATCCCACCATAAAAGAGCATACTCTGTAAATTCCATTGATGCAACATGAACCTTCTTCTCTTCGGAGTAGTTGTGACCATCAAAAATCTGATTTACGTGCATCTCCCACTCTAAATATTTCTCTGGGTCGGCACAACATCCCGAGAATTCTGGTATGATTAACTTGATTCGACCCAAGCCATCATCCTCATGGGCACCATTGCCTCCATAGTCACGGTGGCGCCCAACATGGTGGTGAGCCCCATCATCATGCCATGGACGGTGAGGTAAGCCTCCACGGGCATCGGAATCCTCAGAAAAATCACCATCATCGTTGTTGTCATGGTCACGATGTCGTCGTGGTGAGCGGGACTGCTGAGGTGCCACATCTCTCGCTTGAAGGTGCTGAACTGCTGCGGTGAGCCGATTAAGACTCTCAGTCACCACCTGTAGACTATCAGTGCACTGTCGGTCGCTGGCAGTCAAACGCTCGTTCAACCTGTCCTCGATGCCGAATATATTTGCAAACAATTTCTCAACCCTTGTCCCAAGCTTCTTGTTGGCTCCCTTGATCGACATTAGATGGATACACAAATCACCACTTATCTCTAGACCCTCCAGAAGCTCATCGACCTCCTCATGATCAGATTTGTCATGCTGCGAGTTCACCATCTTTCAAACAGTTGAATCAAATAGCAAGAAGAAAATTGTATCGTGATCAACCTTGCTCTCATACCACTTGATACGAATGTCGACACAAACTTGATGGCGCGAATAATTTTCCCAATCTTTCACGGTATAGAAAATTGCAATAAGTATTTCTTCTGAAACTACGGCAGCTATTCTTTGCTCTTTCTGGCCTCCCGTACGTCCGAACAGAAACAACACCCAAATCAATGTGTGCAGCTGTGGAACCTTGATCCAGAATTAGGTTTACTAGATGCAAACCCAACCAAACAACATGCAAACCCTGCAAACAGCCGAAATCACATGGACGAGCACAAGTACTCACGTATAGATTAGAAGTCACAGCCTCTAACCTTCACGCTATCAGACACAAAGTAATCAAGCTTTTTAACCAGCACTGCTCATACGGGGAGATACCCTGATTTGTTCATGTCTTGTTCCTCTCACCAAAATAACTCCCTGTACACGGCCGAAGCCGGCCTCTTATATAGGCAATGTAACAACCTGACCCAAACCGACTCAAACAAGAAAAGAAAGAAATACACGAGCTCTCTCTTATCTTAACTAATTATTACAATTAACTAATTTAAAAGTCCGGCAACACTGATCACAAGAAGCCAAAACAAACTAGTACTTGCCTTGAGGTTCACGTACACTCAACAATCATCCAATTGTTACATGGAGTCTGGAATCATGGCTCAACCACATCTTGTGGTACAGTCTTACACGGGAAATCCCGAAAACGAAGCATAGAACTAGTAAGCTGTCTTCCAAAATTACCAGACTTGTTGTTGCTATCGTCTCCAGAATGTTTTCTATTCGACTGGATTATCTGATGTATATTTTGTTGCTCTCTCCCTCGACGCAATGCCGGAACAATATATGTCGGCGGAATAGCATCCAAACAATTACTATGAATAATAGGCATGCTTGCATCAGGATCCGTCGCCATCATCAACCTTCTTCCATCACCAATTTCATGATGCTCACCGCCATGTGTGAGTAATTCCATCGTAGGCTTGCTAGACGGTGATGGGTTGGATGAGATTTATCATGTTAATCGAGTTAGTTTTGTTAGGGTTTGGCCTAGTATCCACTATGTTCTGAGATTGATATTCCTATGACTTTGCTATGCTTAATAGTTGTCACTAGGGCCCGAGTGCCATGAATTCATATTTGAACCCTTCATGTTTCCATGAATATATTTGTGTTCTTGATCCGATCTTGCAAGATGTAGACACCTATTGCGAGTTATGATCCACATACCCTAAGGTGACAAGAGTTGGGATTCTTTCCGGTGATTACCGTAGTTTGAGGAGTTCATGTGTTCACTAAGTGCTAATGCTTTGTTCCAATTCTCTATTAAAAGGAGACCTTAATATCCCTTAATTTCCATTAGAACCCCGCTGCCATAGGAGGGTAGGACAAAAGATGTCATGCAAGTTATTTTTCATAAGCACGTATGACTATATTCGGAATACATGCCTACTTTACTACAAAAAAAAGACACATCCATGACATTTTGGGCCGAACGGATTTTTTTTCTGTCATACATATGACACTTCTATGACGATAATTGTGACAAAACCTGGTATCATCATAGATGTGGTGGGCTCCTACTTCTATGACAAAAAATCATGACAGAAAATGGGATTTTCGTCCTGGGCGGGCCAGAGACACAGCTGCATGACATTCTTTGGGCTGTCCATGATGAAAAAACCATGGTAGAAGCGAGGGCGAGGAAAATTTCGGAGAGTTCCCGGTTACGGTGGGAGGTCGGGGGCCGAGCGATGTGCATTTCTCTCGTACATGTACGCACGTGTGTGCGAGGCGTGTGCTCTAACTGAACCCGAGCGAGGCGTTGGTCTCTAACTGAACCCGAGCGATTGCACTGCAGGCTACGCGTTATTGAACCCGAGCGATTGATCGATGGCTGTTAACTGAACCCGATTGAGCGATTCCTTTGCTACTGCTGCTAACTGAAGCCGATCGATGTTGCCTCTCTGGATGAACAGTGAGCATTGCCGGGGGGGGGGGGGTGGATGAACAGTGAGCGGTGGGGGTGGATGCAGGACCCCGTGGCGTTGCCTCTGGATGAACAGGACGACCCCGTGGGGGGCTGGATGAACAGTAGACGGTGGAGGGGTGCCAGTGGAGGGGTGGTTGAACAGTAGCCGGTGGAGTAGCACGTGGTGGAGGCTAGATGAACAGGAGCCCGTGGAGGCTGGAGGAGGTCGATGGTAGACCGTGGAGGCTGGAGGAGGTCGATGGTGGAGATGAACAGTATCCAGTGGAGTCCATTTTTGCGGTACGCCACACCCCTCCCGATGAACAGGACCCTCGTTTCGACCATAGCACTCCAACACAAGTCCGTTTCGTCCGTTTTGCGGTACGCCACACCCCTCCCGATCAACAGGACCCCTGTTTCGACCGTAGCGCTCCAACACAAGTCCGTTTCGTCCATTTTGCGGTACGCCACACCCCTCCCGATCAACAGGACCCCCATTTCGACCGTAGGAGGTCCGTTTCCTCCGTTTTGCGGTACGACAGACCCCTCCCGATGAACAGGATCTCGTTTCGCACGTGACCGGCCGAACACAAGGCCGTTTCCTCCGTTCTGCAGTACGCAGGCCTCGTTTTCATCGCCTGTTCCGTCCAAGCCCTCCTGATGAACACGACGACGCATTCTGTTCCGACCCAGCCGGTTGGCTCCCATGCGTTCTGTTGCCTCCCGATGAACACGACACATTCCATTGCCTCCCCATGAACACGACACATTCCGTTGCCTCCCCATGAACATGACGACGACGTTGTTTCTCCGTTCCGACCCAGCCATGTACACGAGCCCTGGCCGTACGTATGCGCGAGTAGGCGTTCGAGACCCTGACTATATGTACACATACATGGACGTATTTTCTTTCTTGCACCCTGGCCGTTGTAGGTACATGTACATGCTACATGCGCGCCTCTACTACAACACGTGCGCGCCTCTACTATGGCACATGCGCGCCTCTACATCCACCAGTATGTACGTACACGTTCGCGACCAGAATGACAACGCTACGTACGCTTCAACCAGGTGGGTCCCGACTGTCAGGCACTTCCTTGCATGCGAAGATGTATCTGGTGGGTCCCAGCAGTCAGGGGGCAAATCGTTTTTTTTCGGACGCACTTCCTTGCGTGCGAAGATGTAGCTGGTGGGTCCCAGCAGTCAGGGGGGCGAATCGTTTTTTTGGACCCAGTTCCTTGCATGCGAAGATGTAGCTGGTGGGTCCTAGCAGTCAAGGGGAAATGTTTTTTTTGCGAAATACGGTGGCCCGTCCGGTGGGTCCCCGTTGTCAGGTGGAGGAATAATTATTTTGCGCTCAATAAGGAGGCACTTCCTTGCTGCGGCCGTGGACCCAGCTGTCAGCCTCTCCACGTATAGGCCACGTCCGATGGAAGCCGTTGCTTGACCACGTTGACCACGCCGCGCCGAGAGCACCAGGGCGATGGACGACGGTGAGGACTAGGAAGGGGACGACGCGGAGCCGGGGAAGACGCGGCAGTGGATGCCCACGCGTAGGGGAGTACGAGGGTTCACTGGTTCGCTGCGGTGTGAGGCTGCCGTCGCCGCAGAATAACAGGGGGTGTGGGTGAGTAGAGGGATGGCCTGGCCAGCGGTGGGAGTAGTAGGTGGCGGTGAGGCCTCCGCCGCATCGCAGCCGGCCACGGGAGGCAAGAACATGAGGCACGACCGGTGCTGGTTTGGGCGGCTGGAGCAAGAAGACCAAAGGTTGAAGAAGCACTACGGCCGTTGGATGGACATCGTACGGTCACTGGAGCTACAATCGTGCATATTGACTAAGTTGACAAAGCCCTCCATCCCCGTCAACTTAGTAGGCCCACAAGTCAGCTTGCCACTATACTGGGTCCCAGCTAACAGGGGGAGTATTTATTTTTTTTGTGCGTAATAAGGAGGCACTTCCTTGTGTGCGAAGATATAGCTGGTGGGTCCGAGCTGTCAGCAGCGGTAACATTTTTTTCGTGAAATACAGAGGCCCTTTCGGTGGGTCCCTGATGTCAGGTGGAGGAATCATTATTTTGCGCGTAATAAGGAGGCATTTCCTTGCGTGCGGCCGTGGACTCAGCTGTCGGCCTCTCCACATACAGTCCACTTCAGATGCATGTCGGTCGTTGGCCACGTTGACCAGGCCGTGCCGAGAGCATTAGGGCGGTGGACGATGGCGAGGCCTAGGAAGGGAACGACACGGAGGTAGGGAAGACTCGGCAGTTGTTTCCCACGTGGAGGGGAGTCGACTGTATGAGGGTTTACTGGTTCGTCATCCGTCGCCGAAAAATATCAACAGGTGTGGGTGAGTAGAGGGATGGCTAGGCCAGCGATGGGAGTACGGTGGGGCGGTGAGGCCTGTGCGGCAGCACAGCCGACCGCGGGGAGGAGGGAGCAGGCAATCCCGCCGACGCTTGTTTGAGCGGCTGGAGCAAGAAGCAGAGATTGAAGAAGCACGACGGCCGTTGGATGGACACCGTACAGTCACTGGAGCTAGAATCGTTCATATTTACTAAGTTGACAAAGCCCTCTGTCCCCGTCAACTTAGTAGACCCACAAGTAAGCCTACCACCATGGTGGGTCCCAGCTAGCAGGGGGAGTATTCATTTTTTTTGCGTAATAAGGAGGCACTTCCGGTGGGTCCGAGCTGACAGCGGGGGGAACGTTTTTTTGCGAAATACAGTGGCCCGTCCGGTGGGTCCCAGCAGTCAGGGGGAAACATTTTTTTCGCGAAATACGATGGCCCGTCCGGTGGGTCCCAGCATTCAGGGGGAAATGTTTTTTTCGCGAAATACTGGTGGCCCGTCCGGTGGGTCCCTACTGTCAGGTGGAGGAATAATTATTTTGCACGTAATAAGGAGGCACTTCCTTGCGGCTGCCATGGACCCAGTTGTCAGCCTCTCCATGTACAGTACTCTTCTGATGGAAGTCGGTCGTTGACCACATTGACCATGCCGCACCGAGAGCACCACGGCGGTGGACGACAACGAGGCCTAGGAGGGGGACGACGCGGAGCCGGGGAAGACGCGGCAGTGGATGCCCACGCGGAGAGGAGTACGAGGGTTCACTGGTTCGGCTGCGGTGTGAGGCTACCGTCGCTGCAGAATAACAGGGGGAGTGGGTGAGTGGAGGGATGGCCTGGCCAGCGGTGGGAGTAGTATGGGGGCAGTGAGGCCTCCGCGGCAGCACATCCGACCATGGTAGGCAGGAGCATGCGGCATGACCGGCGCCGCTTTGGGCGGCTGGAGCAAGAAGAACAGAGGTTGAAGAAGCACTACGGCCGTTGGATGGGCATCGTTGACCATGCTGCACCGAGAGCACCAGGGCGGTGGATGACAGCGAGGCCTACGAAGGGAACGACATGGAGATGGGGAAGACACGGCAGTGGCTGCCCACGTAGTGGAGAGTACGTGGGTTGACTGGTTCGGCTGTCGTCACCGGAAAATAACAGGAGGTGTGGGTGAGCATAGGGATAAACAGGCCAGGGATGCGAGTATGATGGGGCCGTGAGGCCTGCCCGGCAGCACAGCTGGCCACGGGAGGTGGGAGCAGGCGGTTCCAACGGTGCTGGTTTGGGCGGCTGGGGCAGGAAGATCAGAGACTGAAGAAGCACGATTGCCGTTAGATTGACATCTAACGGTCTGACGCTGGTAGAGTCGATTGTTGACTAAGTTTCTTTTTTGATAAACCTTGTGTATGCATGAACTTAGTAGGCCCACAAGTCAGCCTCCAAATCTGTGGCAGACAACATAAAGCCCATTTGCTATTTTTTATAATTTGCAGCCCATTTGCTAATTCTTAAGCAATTTATTACAGCCCATTTTCTGCCCAAGACCACGTTCAAAAAGTTCAACCTTATTTTGCATATTTCGGTGGAGTCCGAACTGTTGTAATCCCGAAATGATAAACATTTATTTAAGAACTTATTGATTTGCCAAAAATCGTTTTGTTTTTGTAAGGAAATAAGACGTGGGACAATTGAGTTGGTTTAAGGGAAAACCAGTGATAAAAAAATCAGCGCTGGGTGGAAAAAACAACAAAAATAAGGATGTAAATATGAAAAGGGAATTTTATGTGTTTTCAATTTAATGATACGTGTATATGAACTAGTAAAACTATAGGTAGAGATTAGAAAAAGGATGTAGGACATGTGTTTCAAGAGGAAAATAGAACTGAGCTGTGTGTTTGATTCAGTAAAAAAACTACCAGCGGATATTCTTTTTTCATCGTGATAATAAGTGCATGCACTTGGTTCGAAAAAATTGGAGAACTGGGAATTCGAACGGCAGGAGCTTATGCTACCCATCAAATAAAAATTAGGTGCCTGAAAATTCATTTCGAAACAAATGATTCAGATTTATATCCACGTCGACCCTCGGCATGATGGTTGGAAGCAAATGCAAGTTCATACCAAAAGATCGTTAACAAAAATACCAACTTGCGGACGACAAGGTAGTACAACTACCAATACCAAACTAACTTATAATCTTTTTACTCCTGTCCCTAGTGTTCATCTGGTAGAAAATCTTGCAGAGGACCAGCTCCCGCTCCTTCTCTTGCTCCAAGTGCCCGAGGTGGTACTGGTGCATCACCCAATTGGTCCTCTGCTGGTCGAAGTTCTTGTTGGTGTGCAGCACCAGAACCTTTTTTGCTGCCCGTCTGCTGGCCATTGACCATCACTGGCAAGGTATTGCCGGTCTTGTGCCACATCGCGTGCATGCCGCACTCCGAATGTATCTTGCGACGCGTCCACATGCCCCTTTTGAATACCCTAGAATTGCGCTGGAAGAAATGCTTCCTTAGGCCACTCAGTGTGATACCTGCAGTATTGTGGAATACAGGTTTTAGTGTACGTAGTTGGCATTTTCATAACATCTTTGGCATCTGGCAGTCACTTGTTTCACTTTTTATTAACTGTCAAATTGTAATTGCTTCACCAGGTCTACGTCTAAAAAGAAAAATAGAGCTATAAACAAAGGAATATGTTTGTGCAAGTAGACGGCCGATCGGTGTCTTACCTGGAAGTTTCTCAGGTTGGGTGTAGCATATGCCGTGCTCGCTGTCGATGGTTGGTATGAACAAATCGAGGAGAGACTAAAGTCTCGCGCTGTCAGCACTCACTTTGGCCTCAAGGTGCTCGATCAGCTCCTGATCCGTGGGATCGAACTTGACGCCAGCCGGCAGCACCGACCAATCCTTCTTCGACTTGCATCGGTAATTCCAGTTATATGGTACTCAATGTATGATCAATCGACTGTTTTAAGTGAATGATGAAAGATTTCGACAGATAAGTGGTACTCCAAATCTGAAGTCCAGAATACCCGAACACGCCGCCGGGATTATTGTGTCACCTCACATGCAGCGTGTTGTCACGTCAATTCAATGTGTGGACATGATGAATAATTTGACCGACGTATACTAGTACTGCTACTGTACTACTTACTAGTCGTATTTAGTGTCACAATTTCTACATAGGTTTAAGTAACAAGTACGCACTTGAAGCCTAACTGATATATATATCCAACAAAAGAGGGTGCACAGCATCCTACAATGGCTTCTGCACAGCATCTCCATCATCATTATCAGTACATCCTACGCAGGTGAGTTAGGATGCACTTGATCCCAGGAAGGTATCTATCCTTCAAACTAGAGGAGTGCTTCAAACTAACAACAGTACATAATATCCAACAAAAGAGGGTCATGCTACAGTAGCAAAATACATGGCTCAGTCTAGATATCAGCACGAATCAAGTTGTGCATATTTGCTGTTGGCATGAACCACATCGCCGCATGTCGGGTTTGCAAAAGCCATCCATCGCATGGAAGCTTGATGCCTTTCACACACTGAAGATTATCTGGCAACAAGCTATGTCGACGAATCTCTGGATATGGTGATTCATGAAACCCATGGTATGATGTGTAAACACAGTCCCCCCTCGCGAATGGAAGTTGCATAGCACGATAATCATCGCCGGTGATGTGATCGATGATTGGTTGGATGATCGGATAATTGAGCCCGAGGAACAAGGAGTGGTTGCCGAGGCTGTAAACCCGCCTCCAGTTGAATATGCCTGGCCCAACGGAGCTGGGATCTTTCTCGAACACGAAGCAGCCATAGCCATCAATGTCCCGAACGCCCCACGCATTGTACTGCATGTGGTTTGATGTAATGGTTTGGTCAATTTGGAACGTGCGAATGAGCATCAAATGACCACTGTCAGCTGAACGAGCGATAAACCACCACCCATCGGCTGGTATGATTCCAGGTCCTGGAATCATGAAGGACAACACATTTGCGTCTGCTGCAACAATTCAAATTGGAGACCAAAACGACAAAAATAAACAATCATGTTCAGAGTATGTGTGGAATTAAGATTATTATAACAGTGACACATATCATAGACAGAGAATTGCAATGCCGTGGTCATAATCATACCCCAAGTTAAAAAAAATAAGCCAATGGCTTTCATATTCTAGCAATATGTCATGGTTCAAACATCATGTAACAATGAGAGGAAAACAGTTATGACAGCGCCTACTCATATTCTACCATAGCACTTACTACTACTATTCTCATATCAACTCTAAGCAATAACATGCATTGTTATAAAAATCTTGTAAACGAGAGTAACATATAGCAATCATGATGTTATGCTCATAATATGTATTCTAACAATCATTAGATGCCAATTGTTCTCATATCAACTCTAACAATAACATGTGTGGTCATAAAAATCTAGGAAATGAGAGGGACATATAGCAATGATGTGGTTATAGACATGCTATGTATTCTAAATTTGTAACAAATGAATAGGCAGTCGTATTCATAAGGTAAAGATGAGATGAGATAGAACAATTACACGACGATAGATTCCACCAGTATAGGCAGCCAATCTGTGCGTCAACCGCGTAAACGATGCCATCATGCACTATAGCATCAGACAGAAATGTTGCCTCAACAGGATTGATGATGAGCCATAACCATGTATAGCGGCCAGATTCCAGATAGACTAATCCCATCTTGAACAAGGCAATGAGCTTGTAATCCATGTAGTTTTCTGATGGTGTGGGCACTTCGCAGATTACAACTTTCTGCAAATAGAGGTCGAGCCAAAAGCTTGACGCATGTCGTGCGTAGTAGGCAGGAGTGTCCGGCGGGCCGCGAGGCTCGATGGCGGCGGTATCCAACGATGGAAGGGTGATCTCTTGCTGGGTGTAGATATCCACGAGACGCCACGGACTACTGGAGTGGTGGATGAGGACGATCCAGTTGGCCTTCATGCCCGCCCAGTAGTGGTCGCGCATGAAGGACAGGTGGACGGGTAGTGGTAGCATGTCGAGGGCACCACGGCAACCTCCGTAGGATCGTCAAGTCGCTGTCTGGGCCACCTGCGAGGATCGGGCATCAGCAAGCAGGGTGTCTTGAAAAGAGTTGGCCAGTTGCAGACGAGTAGACGGTACAAAGACACCGAGCATGCGGCCAGACGGACAGTGCTTACTAGGTCCATATGACTACAGATCTGCTCCAAGAGAACATCAAGGAGGGAATTCCAATCACGGCTCTGCGTGTCAGTCAGTTCTGCCATTGGGGTTTTTGGTGCCTGCGAGCCAGTGGGGAAGTGGTTTCGGGCGGGCGAGCGAAGAAGCTTCTCCTTGTGTGGCCGAGCAGTGAGCGGGGGGGGGGGGGGGATATGGTACGCGCGAGCTACCAAGGAAGATGGCGCAGGCGGGCGAGCAGTTAGCGGGGGTAAATGGTGTGCGGCCGATGATGGGGAAGAGAGGAGGAAGAAGAAGAGAGGAGGAAGAAGAGTGGAAGACAGGGAAGAAAGTGCATTAAATCTCAATTCTACTAGTACTACTACTAGGATATACCATCCTTCGGAGTGTAAATAGTTACACCGATGACATGTGGGTCTACCACAAGAGGGCCCATATGTCAGTTAATGGAGGACAGAGGTGCGTAGGCGTATTTGCGGAAGCGTGCTCTACTAGCAAACATGATGGCAGTACTGGGTAAGGCTGATTTAGTAACACCAACACGCTGGTTCAACTTATTAATTACGTGTCCCATCTGCTGCAGCGTGTATTGTCACTTCACTGTGAAGACTAGTTGAATAGTTCTCTCTGACCGAGATGGGGAATAATGGATCATGAGGACTTCCTTTCTACAATATCCCTATGCCTCTACGCTCACTTCACTCATTTTGCTCCGTACCTAGTCACTTGTTGAAATCTGTAGAAAGACAAGTACTCCATATTTGGGAATAGAGGGAGGCTTTTACTCCGTATTTGGGAATAGAGGGAGTATCACCATATGGAGGGAACAGAGGAAGCTTGAAATATGAACATGTCAATGGGAGGGAGTAAGCCCCATGCATGCATGCATGCATGCAACATGCAACACTCACACGTACACATGGACGCACGCAACACTCACGCACCCATGCGGCACACAGCACACGACGCAACACACACGCTCACGCTCAAGTGCTCAACCTACTCCCTACGTCCATGAAAGACTGTACATTTAGAGATTTACACATTGACCAGGGCATAATTAACGCCCAAAAGTAGCAGACTTATGTGTGCATGCGACCATTGAGAGAAGAAGATTAAATGAAGGCCGTTGCATGCTGTAATTAAGGATAGACATGTAGCCTATACCTACAGCACAAGTTGGTGCATTAGTCAATCAATATCGATTTAGATTAAAGGCTAAACGCATTGGAAGTGTAGATGTACATCATGTACTACACTCTTTGTTTTATAGCCAATGTACACTCTTATGTTAGAAGACCGAGGGAGTACATGTGCATGCACTCACATACACAGCCAGGGTGGTTCGCGCGCAAGGGTTGGACTCGTGTCGCGCCTGCATAAAGTTTTGTTTAACTGATTTCTTTGCTCTGCCAACTGACAGGTGGGACCCAGAAACCAGGTGACAATTTAACCAGTCAACAAAGTGCCACGTCGACTATGTGGCCGGTCAGTAGCGTGCAATACGGTGTTCTACGGTGAGCTAGTGATCGTATAATCACCGCAAAACTATATATAGTGACCGTAAAGAGCGTATTGTTACATATGTTGACCGCCAGTGTATTTTTCTCATTTCAAATTACGCCATATTAATCGGAAAGGACGCGGTATGGACCACTAGTACTAGTATTGCATTGATGTGTCCTGTCAACTCACCGAACAAGGAGAAGCTTGCTTACTACGCCTCTCCCTCTCCCACACATGCGGTGGTTCGCAGGACGAGGAGATGGTTTTGACTACAGCGCCCTCTCCCTCTCCCTCTCCCTCTCCCTCGCGCTCGCGGTGGACGTGCAGCAATTCAATCAGTGTCAGATTGCCAGAAGCATATTGTACTATAGTATCATCATTGTTGGACCTTCTGAAGAGGCGAAGAGCCAAGTGCAAGGTTCACACGAGTACGAACTGTTGAACCTCCCGAAGAGGCAAAGAGCTAAGTGCAAGGTTTTATAGGAGTTGTCGTCCTAGTAGGAGTGTACTACAACTATAGCGAACGATGCTACTGTATGATGCCGACACGTCACGTATATCCAAAGTTGTGCCACCTTTTTTTCTCAAAGAGCGTGTTGGAGTCCGTGCAACAACCACACAAGTTGCATGTACACATAACACATTTACTAGTAATAAATTCTAAAGGACAAATGCCAGTATGCCACACAAGTTCATCTTCAATTCATGTGATAAATTTGTGCACGACTAGTCTACATATATTCACAGCGCTACCGTTCACAATTACCGTACTCCACTTACACGTTATAGATGGGCTACATGTCCTACTCCAGGTTCCAGTCCCAGGTGTTCTTCATGGATGGCACGATCTATAGCGGTGGGCAACGGGAATCATTGTCGCAGCTTTCTAGTCCGGTTCCACACGATGGAGACTCATCCAAGCTGAAACAGCATAAATCAGGGATAGCGTGTCCCAGCATGTCGTTCATCCGGCGGTGCGCACTAAAGACACAACCATGCTTCATGAACGGCAGGCCTTCCGTGTCATGCGGAAGGTGGCTTCCGCTTCACAATGGGGTAGCTGTCCCCGATGAAAAGCGAGTACTCTCCAAGAGTGTTCCTCGGCACCCATGTAGCATCACGAGGGTCGAACTCGGCGCCGTTCATCTGGTACACGCGGCATCCCAGATCTGGACACATGGTGACGTACATAGTGAAGGTCCATGCATAATAATGTTGTGCTCAAATATGGCAATCAGTAGTACTGCAACAAATAGTACTACTCCGGTATAGAGGAAGTAAAATAAACGGATTATTATATATAGCCACTCTTGGCTACATGGATGAGATAGTAAGACATGGAAAAACAAAAATGGTGGCAGCTAGTGGGTTCAAGTGTTCAAGGGCCTAGCTAGCTATACGCGTCCTCCAAGGTAAAAAGTACTCCTACTAGTACTACTACTAAGTATACTACTAGTACAACAATGAAAGAGAAGGCGAGAGGGTTAAAAAATGGAATACCTGGGTAGATGGTGACGGTCCGATCGTGGTTGATTTTGTGACCATGTTGCACATTAGTGGTACCATGGGTAACGACTGCTAAGATAGTTGATCCCAATATGCCAAAGTCAGCTACAAGGTTCCAGGTTAGACCGAATCACGAATGGAAATGCACATCCAAGATCGGTGATCTTATTTTGATCGGGGGATGACTGGTCCCTGCAAAATAATGGAGTACCGTTAGGGATGCAAATGATGGTTTGTGCATTCCGTTTGTAATCTCCCGTACCGTAGGATGGCAACCAGATGAAATAAGTCCCCTGGCTTGTCACCGTACAAATCTGCCCCCGCCAACATGCACCAGCCTCTGCCGTTACTGCCTCTTGCATTGATGGCAATCCTTATGTCGAACACTGCGATGAGATAGTAATCATCGTAGCCGCGTCGCTTTGTCGACGGGTCTGCAATTGCTATCTTCTTCAATCTCATGTAGGCATTATCATATGTATTCAAGCCTAGCCAGTCCGGAAGGCCAATCCCGATGGTGGAGAAGGGGTCTATCGGAACGGCCGCACTGTTGTGGATGTTGTGCAAAATTATGGTGGTATCCGGCTGGAGGTATGCAAGCCAATCTTCGTTCGCACCGACCCAGACCTATATATATAAGACGGTGGGCAGCAGAGAAATTACGGGATGGAAATGGAATAATTAAGTACTACATGATCAAACTCCATTTCTGACCTGCTCATCTGACAAAATCTGACTACCTCTCAACATCGACAACTCTAGCGGAGTCAACGTGCAACCATGGCCAGGGAGCGGTGGACTATTCGAAGGATTGTCCCATAGAAGAACCTTCTCCTCGAGGACGCATGGAAGACCAACAAGCATGGCCTTTTCCCAAGCCTCTTTAAGGAGCGTCTTGAAGAAGTTGGTGCAGGTAGCACTGAGTCTTGCAGCGGTGAGGACGTCGGAGCGACGTGCGATTTCTCCCAGAGGATCGTCGTCCAAGGTCTCCTAGCCCCGACGAGGAGGATAACCCCCTGGCGAATCCATGGGAGCAGCGACGAACTGCCTTCTCTTCGGGGGGAGGGGAACTGGCGAGGAGGAGATAAGAGCGTAGTAACCGTAGGGCCTCGTCCCTTCCAACTATAGATCGTTCCTCAGCGAAGGGGTGAGGCTATTATGTACTACTAGTACTAGCATTATGGAACGTTATGGGATTGCATTATACTATAAATAATAGCAGTAGTAAGAAATTTTTGGCACTAGGTAGTAGTTTTTGGCGTGGATTAAGAAATTTTGGGTATGTTTTTGCCATTTTTTGTACACACCAACTAGTGTCAAAAAACGTTTTACATTACGCGACGGAGGAGTACGTACTCGTACTGTAGCAGTAGTAGTACTACTTTTTCTCAACTAGTAGTGTGATGTACTGTACTTCTAGTCTAGTCTAGTATAGTGCACCAGTTTTTAACTCTTGAATATCAAGGCCAAGGAGCTACAGTTGGAAGTGGAGGGTACTACTGTTCTTTAGAACCATCGCTATACTATCAATGCAGGGAAAGTACACCTGTGTAGTGGCCTAGTGGGTACTCTCGGTGCTCTATTCAGCCGCTCCTCTCACGTAGCTGGCCTACTCAGCCGCTCCTCTCACGCACACACTAGCAGCCTGTTTATCAGCGACGGTTACTGCGGGGGCAGAACATTTGAGTTATTCGATACAGCGAGACTAGGCTTTTCGCTTCCATTTGTGGAGGTGTAATGGATCTCGTCGAACTTTGTTAGTAGTTCCTTCTTTATGAATGAGATGAAGCAAAGCTCTTGCCTCCATTTCAAAAAAACATGTCAAGAGGAATTTCTTTTATAGTAGAGCAGATAATGCAGTGAAGTCCATGCGTGCAACGCCACAAGCTAGAGAGTAGTATTAGAGCACTTTATGTACAGAGCCATATTGCACAGTTCCCAATGCTCCACCAAGCTTTTCCGGCTCCTCGGGCTAAATTGGGAGGCGCTAGTTTAAATATGCTACTAGCTGATGAGGAAGCTGCAAGCAAGGTGTGGCTAGGGCAAGCACGCGAGCCACGGGATGCTGGGAAGGAAAACCCATTCACGTGGCTAGGCTATCTGTAGGACCTTGAGAAGAGGTGTCTAGAGGGGGGGGGGGGTGATTAGACACTAAGTACTAAAGTAGCAGTTTTTAATATTCTTTAAGTTTAAGTGGAGTTTAGGCACAAGTTTAACATTCTAGCAAGCAAGCATGCAAAGAGTATATGAGCAGCGGAAAGTAAAGCATGCAACTTGCAAGAATGTAAAGGGAAGGGTTTGGAGGATTCAAACGCAATTGGAGACACAGATGTTTTGGCATGGTTCCGATAGGTGGTGCTATCGTACATCCACGTTGATGGAGACTTCAACCCACTAAGGGTAACGGTTGCGCGAGTCCACGGAGGGCTCCACCCACGAAGGGTCCACAAAGAAGCAACCTTGTCTATCCCACCATGGCCGTCGGCCACGAAGGACTTGCCTCACTAGCGGTAGATCTTCACGAAGTAGGCGATCTCCTTGCTGTTACAAACTCCTTGGTTCAACTCCACAATCTTGTTGGAGGCTCCCAAGTGACACCTAGCCAATCTAGGAGACACTGCTCTCCAAGAAGTAACAAATGGTGCGTTGATGATGAACTCCTTGCTCTTGTGCTTCAAATGATAGTCTCCCCAACACTCAACTCTCTCTCATAGAATTTGGATCTGGTGGAAAGAAGATTTGAGTGGAAAGCAACTTGGGGAAGGCTAGAGATCAAGATTCATATGGTAGGAATGGAATATCTTGGCCTCAACACATGAGTAGGTAGTTCTCTCTCAGAAAATGTATGCTGGAAGTGTAGGTTCAGTATGATGGCTCTCTCCACGAATGAAGAGGAGGTGGAGGGGTATATATAGTCTCCACACAAAATCTAACCGTTACACACAATTTACCAAACTCGGTGGGACTGATTCAACAGACTCGGTCGGACCGATTTAGTAAACCTAGTGACCGTTAGGATTTTTGGTGGGACCGATATGCAACTCGGTAGGACCGATTCGGTTAGGGTTAGGGCATAACATAATCTCGGTAAGACCGATTACACAAACTCGGTGAGACCGATTTTGGTAATAAGGTTTCCAGAGAGTTGGTCAGGCAAACTCGGTTGGACCGATTACACAAACTCGGTGGGACCAATTTTTGGTAATGAGTTAACCAGGAAGTTTGCATTGTAATCTCGGTAGTACCGATTGCTCAAACTCGGTGAGACCGATTTTGGTAATGGACATACACAGAGAGATTACAATCCCATCTCGGTGGGACCGAGATCCCTATCTGTGAGACCGATTTGCCTAGGGTTTGTGGCAGTGGCTATGACATTCAAACTCGTTGGCGCCGGATAGAAAGAATCAGTGGGGCCGAGTTTGACTTTAGGTTTAGGACATATGTGTGGAAATGGGAAAGTAGTTGAGGGTTTTGGAGCATATCACTAAGCACTGTGGAGCAAGAAACTCATTAAGCAACACCTCATCCCTCCTTGATAGTATTGGCTTTTCCTATAGACTCAATGTGATCTTGGATCACTAAAATGTAAAATGAAGAGTCTTGAGCTTTTGAGCTTGAGCCAATCCTTTGTCCTTAGCATCTTGAAGGAGTTCCCACATCCTTTAGTCCATGCCACTCCAATGTTGAACTTATCTGAAACATACTAGATAAAAGTGTTAGTCCAACAAGAGATATGTTGACATTAATTACCAAAACCACCTAGGGAGCACTTGTGCTTTCAATCTCCCCCTTTTTGGTAATTGATGAAAACATACATCAAAGCTTTAGATAAAGATATAAAGAATAGCAAGTAAAGCTTTGGAAATGCATGTAACAAGCATAGGATCCTCCTACATGTATGCAATCATGTGAATATGGAATATAGAAGCATGTGAGAGCATAACCATGATAGAGTAGGCAATGTGTTACATGTATCTTGGCCATATGCATCAGAGCAAAGGATATTAAAGAAAATACCTCCATGCCCATGAGTCCTTCTTGCAAACAGTATGTACATCAGCAACAGTTCCTCATACACATGATTGTGATGCATATACTTACCTTGTAGTCTTTAGTTGGCTTAGGATGGAATGAACCTGCGTAAACAAGGTTAGATAACACAGATGCACCTACTAGCCAGAGCAAACAAAAGAAACTACAAGAATAACAAGACTGGGATGACATGTAGAGAGTGAGTACTAAGTACCACATTGGATTAGACATGTCCCCAAGAGTAAAGATATGCAATGAATTTAAATGATTTCTTTCCCTTAGATGTCTTGCTCCCCCTTAATCTAGCATAGGATACTGGGAGAAGATAGGGAACAGAAAATCAGAGCTGAACGATATACATGAATAGGGGCTAATGCAAGTTAATGCAAATAAGCACATAAGATCATATGAACATGTCTCTCCCCTCAAGAAGACATGTGGGCATCTCTCCTCTTGAACACCAAGCATCTGGGATCCTTGAGAAATACTTTCTACTTAAGTATTCTCTCCCCCTGGAGATCTCTCTCTCCCCCTGAGGATTTCTCTCCCCCTAAGGAGGTGATATACTCTTTCTCTAATGTGATCTCTCTCTAAATGATAAGATTTGATGTGATCTCTCTCTCCCCTTTTGACATCAATTTCCAAGAAGGGTTTTCTGGAATCTGTCGCATGGGTTTGGTTTGAGTCACAACACAAAACAATGATAAAAATGTGATGCTTGTAGAGGACAACATTCACTGAGTGGAGCTGGAATAGAAGAAACACAGAATAAGTGGCAAATTGTCTTTCCTATTGTGAAATCGGTGGCACCGAGTGGTTTGCTTCGGTTGTACCGAAAGGATTCGGTTGGAACGAAAACAACAAATCGGTGAAACCGAGTTCATCACAGAGAAAACACTTGTCACCTCAGCTCACTAGACTAGTAAGATATCATAAAGATTTGCAAGGAATTTACTGAATGATATGCAAGGAATTTGATGCAGAAAATGCAGAGCAAACAGAAAGAAATCTAGATGAAGTTTTGTTTGAAAGGGGAAACAAATATGCATGAGACAAATGCAAAAACACAGAAAACAACACAAGAGAACTTCATCTAGAGATGGTCGGCGACAAAGTCACCTATGTTAGAGTATATTGACTTAGGAGTCAAGTGAGATCACTTGATCATATGTCATACTCATCGTTTAAGCTCAAAATGGGGTTGCCATTTTTCGTTTAAGCATCTTGATGTATTCATATCTTGTCGAGTTGCTTTAGCTCATGACTTGGAGTAAAGCTTCTCTAAGATGGAATAACATACCTTGGTTGGTGGTGTTGTCCATGTAGTTGAACTTGTGTGGGTTGCTCAAGGTTGATGTAGTTCATCAAGAGTTGGGAGCCCCATTTGGAATTTGAGTCCATCTACCTACATGGGTTAGTTCTTGCAAGGAAGAGCACTTGTGTATCCAAAAATGACAATCATGAAGCTCAACATAGAATTTGTCAAAGGATATGTTTGAGTGGTTCCGTGCTTCCTTGTCTTCAACCACCATAGTGTAGAGACTTGGTGATGTAGAGATTGCTCAAGATATGAGTAGGTTACATCATGGAATTTGATTCCACCATGCACCTACATAGGTTAGATAACATGCAAGTTGCAAATATATCCAAGACACAAGATTTTCATCATAAGAGAAATATCAAGGATTAGTCATAGGCTCATGTCTTGCATGTATCCAATGGAGTTTCTACTCCAAGTTTGAAGCATCAATGATGTTCAATTCTCCTCTTAACCTGCAAAACACTTTCTCATCAAGAGGTTTAGTGAATATATCCGCTAATTGCTTGTCGGTGCGAACATGCTTAAGATCAATGTCACCCTTAGCAACATGATCTCGAATGAAATGATGATGAACTTCAATATGCTTAGTTCGAGAATGATGTACGGGATTGTGACCAATTTTGATAGCACTTTCATTTTCACTAAGCAATGGAACATGTCTCACATATATCCCATAATCTTTAAGAGTTTGGGTCATCCAAAGTAATTGAGCACAACATGAACCAACGGCAATGTATTCTGCTTCGGCGGTGGATAAGGATACCGAGTTTTATTTCTTGGAGGACCAAGACACAAGAGATCTACCAAGAAATTGACAAGTACCTGAAGTGGACTTTCTATCAACCTTGTCTCCGGCATAGTCCGAGTTGGAATAGCCAACAAGATCGAAAGAGGCTCTCTTAGGATACCAAATGCCAAAATTTGGTGTATGGATTAAGTATCTCACTATCCTTTTCACGGCCTTAAGATGACATTCTTTAGGAGCAGCTTGATATCGTGCACACATGCACACACTTAACATGATATCGGGACGTGAAGCACATAGATATAACAATGAACCAATCATAGAGCGATAAACCTTTTGATCAACCGGTTCACTATCTTTGGTCAAGTCAAGATGTCCACTAGTAGGCATGGGTGTAGACATACCTTTGCATTCTTGCATATTGAACTTCTTGAATAAGTCCTTGGTGTACTTTGTTTGAGAAACAAAGGCACCTTCCTTGGTTTTCTTGATTTGCAACCCAAGAAAGAATTTGAGTTCACTCATCATAGACATCTCAAACTTCTCCGACATTAGCTTCCCAAACTTTTCACTAAAATGAGGGTTAGTTGAACCAAATATAATATCATCAACATATATTTGGCACACAAATAGTTCTCCATTAACCCTTTTAGTAAAAAGAGTAGAATCAATTTTCCCAATTTCAAAGCCTTTTTCAATAAGGAACTTGGTCAAGCATTTATACCATGCTCTAGGAGCTTGTTTAAGACCATAAAGAGCTTTGTGAAGTTTGTAAACATGATTGGGTTTCTTAGGATTGACAAAGCTGGGAGGTTGCTTAACATAAACTTCCTCCTCTATTTCACCATTTAGAAAAGCACTTTTATTGTCCATTTGGTACAAGGTGATATCATGATGATTAGCATAGGCAAGTAAGATGCGAATGGACTCAAGTCTAGCAACGGGAGCGTAAGTCTCACCATAGTCCATACCTTCGACTTGTGTGTAGCCTTAGGCGACGAGACGTGCTTTGTTGTGAACTACTTGTCCATCTTCATCTTGCTTGTTGCGAAACACCCATTTGGTACCGATGATGTTGTGGTTGTTGTCGGGATTCTCAACCAATGTCCAAACTTGGTTCCTCTCAAAGTTGTGTAGCTCTTCATGCATAGCATTTATCCAATCCGGATCTTCCAATGCTTCTTCAACCTTCATAGGTTCAATGCTAGAGATGAAATAATAGTTTTCACAAAAGTTAGCTAAACGAGTTTTAGAGCGAGTGATTCTCCTGGTTTGAATATCATTGTAGATTTGCTCGACGGGATGGTCTTTAGCAATTCTTGCTCGAACTCGTGAAAGCTTTTGCTTGTTTCTTGGTTGAACTTCTTCTTCATCTTGTTCTTCTTCTTGGCCTTCTTCATTGTTGGCGTTGTCGTTCTGCTGTCGTGGTGGAGAAGGAGGTTGTTGACGTTCATCTTGATGCACTTCCTCGTTTTCTTCATCTTGGTGTGTCCCACTTGTGGATGCTTTTGTATCAACTCTTGGTTCACCTTGTCGTGAGGTAGAAGCTTCCACTTGGACGGACGAGGTACTCTCCTTCACCTCCGTTGGATGGACCTTGCTAATAGCCAAGTCTTCGATTGCTTCCGAAGGATCTTTGTCTCCTACATCAATTGGCAATTGCTCTACTTGCGAGTCGTTAGATTCACCAAACTTCACATCTACCGTCTCTTCAACCTTTCGGGTGAAATTGTTGTAGACACGGTAAGTGTGAGAGTTTGAGCCATAACCTAGTAGGAAACCTTCATGAGACTTAGGAGCAAATTTAGAACGACGATGCTTATCAAGAATGTAGCACTTTGAGCCGAATACTCGAAAGTATCCAACTTGGGGTTTGTTACCGGTGAGGAGCTCGTATGCCATCTTGTCGAGTAGCTTGTGAAGATACAAGCGATTTGTTGCATGGCAAGCTGTCTCAACCGCTTCTACCCAAATGTGCTTCGGTGTCTTGTACTCATCAAGCATCGTTCTCGCCATTACGATGAGCGTCCGGTTCTTCCTCTCAACAACTCCGTTTTGTTGAGGTGTGTACGTAGCCGAGAACTCATGTGAAATCCCTTCTTCATCAAGAAAGGTGTCCACATTTGTGTTCTTGAACTCCGTTCCGTTGTCGCTGCGAACCTTCTTGATCTTCACTTCAAATTGATTTTGGGCCTTCCTAGTGAAGTTTTTGAAGATCTTTTGGACCTGCGATTTATCATCGAGAAAGAACACCCACGTAAATCTTGAAAAATCATCAACTATAACTAGACCAAAAGAATTTCCACCGAGACTCTTGTAGGAGTTGGGACCAAAGAGATCCATGTGAAGTAGCTTGAGTGGCCTCCTTGTGGTCATGATGTTCTTCACGGGATGCCTTCCTCCAACCTGTTTACCTGCTTGACAAGCACTGCAAAGTCTATCCTTATCAAATATGACATCGTTAACTCCAAGGATATGATTTCCTTTAATAAGCTTGTCAAGGTTTCGCATACCAACATGACCTAGTCGTCTATGCCATAACCAACCTTTTGAGGATTTAGCAATGAAGCAAGTTTTAGGTTGAGCCTTTTTAGTGAAATCAACAATGTATAGATCACCCCTACGCACGCCGGTAAAGACCATTTTATGATTGTCTTGACGAAACACTTGGCAATCTACTTCAGTAAATAGGACATTGAAACCGAAATCAGCAAGTCTAGATACTGAAAGTAAGTTGTATCCAAGAGATTCAACGAGCATGACATTTTGTATGGAGCTATCATGTGATATGGCCACCTTACCGAGGCCAACCACCTTACCCTTTGAGTTTTCACTGAAAGTGACATACTTTCGAGGACTATCATTTTCAGCAAGCTCACGAAACATGTCTTTATCTCCGGTCATGTGATTGGTACATCCACTATCAAGAACCCATTCCTTTCCTCCTGACATATATCCCCGAAGATTAGCCATAAGACCAACATGTCTCATTGCATCATCAAGATCGAAGTCACTATCATCATCCTCATCATAGTATCCATGTTCAACATCATCATGTGGTGGATCAAATCCTAGAGAGGGTGATTCATTAGAGTGAGTTTGACAATGATCTTTCTTATGAACTTTTATAGCTTCGGAAATAATATCACTAATAATTCCAACATCTCCTTTGGCACGCATAAGGTTTGTAAGCTCAAATAGACGATCACCAAACATAGGATCACTAGTATTCATTTTACTCAAAGCAATGGACTTATGGAGAATTTCATCTAGATTTTTCAAGGAATAATTTGGAAAGCGTTCCTCAAGAAATTTCCATATAGTGTAGGCACACTTAAGAGTAGGCAAACATCCAATCAAGTTTCTAGGCAATCCTCTAATGATAAGTTTGGCAATTCTAAGATTCCTAATCATGTCAATTGACTCATCATGGGTAGGATGCATAGGATCAACATGAGGTGCACAAGGGCTAGCAATGTACTTGTTCAAATGATATTGATTGAAAATTACAAGCATCTCATTTTTCCAGTCATGAAAATACTCTCCATCAAGAATAGGCACTCTATGTCTAAGACTCCCCAAGGTAGACTCATCCATCTTCCTCCAATGGTGATTAAACCAAGGCAATGGAGACCAATGCTCTGATACCATTTGTAGGACCTTGAGAAGAGGTGCCTAGAGGGGGGGTGATTAGACACTAAGTACCAAAGTAGCAGTTTTTAATATTCTTTAAGTTTAAGTGGAGTTTAGGCACAAGTTTAACATTCACAATACATATCAAGCAAGCATGCAAAGAATATATGAGCAGCGGAAAGTAAAGCATGCAACTTGCAAGAATGTAAAGGGAAGGGTTTGGAGGATTCAAACGCAATTGGAGACACGGATGTTTTTGGCGTGGTTCCGATAGGTGGTGCTATCATACATCCACGTTGATGGAGACTTCAACCCACGAAGGGTAACGGTTGCGCGAGTCCACGGAGGGCTCCACCCACGAAGGGTCCACGAAGAAGCAACCTTGTCTATCCCACCATGGCCGTCGGCCACGAAGGACTTGCCTCACTAGCAGTAGATCTTCACGAAGTAAGCGATCTCCTTGCCCTTACAAACTCCTTAGTTCAACTCCACAATCTTGTTGGAGGATCCCAAGTGACATCTAGCCAATCTAGGAGACACCGCTCTCCAAGAAGTAAAAAATGGTGCGTTGATGATGAACTCCTTGCTCTTGTGCTTCAAATGATAGTCTCCCCAACACTCAACTCTCTCTCATAGAATTTGGATCTAGTGGAAAGAAGATTTGAGTGGAAAGCAACTTGGGGAAGGCTAGAGATCAAGATTCATATGGTAGGTGTCGGTGTCAAAACCGGCGGATCTCGGGTAGTGGGTCCCGAACTGTGCGTCTAGGCGGATGGTAACAGGAGACTAGGGACACGATGCTTTACCCAGGTTCGGGCCCTCTTGATGGAGGTAAAACCCTATGTCCTGCTTGATTAATATTGATGATATGGGTAGTACAAGAGTGGATCTACCACGAGATCAAGGAGGCTAAACCCTAAAGCTAGCCTATGGTATGATTGTTGTAATGTATGTTGTGTCCTACGGACTAAAGCCCTCCGGTTTATATAGACACCGGAGAAGGCTAGGGTTACACAGAGTCGGTTACAATGGTAGGAGATCTACATATCCGTATCACCAAGCTTGGCTTCCACGCCAAGGAAATTTCCATCCGGACACGGGACGGAGTCTTCAATCTTGTATCTTCGTAGTCTTGGAGTCCGGCGGACGATGGTAGTCCGGCTGTCCGGACACCCCCTAATCCAAGACTCCCTCAGTAGCCCCCGAACCAGGCTTCAATGACGATAAGTCTAGCGCGTATATAGTCTTCGGCGTTGCAAGGCGGGTTCTCCCTTCAAGTTCCATGTACCTGCCGAACAGTGTCTGGCTTCATCATAAATACTGTGCTTCTTGGCTTCTACGCCCAATAATGGCCTTCTTCCACGCGTTGCACGAATGCAAAAAGCCAGGGTGTCTTTTATGTTTCACCCCCTAGTCGTGCGAGTCATCCGCCTACAAAAGAGGCAAAAATCCAGATCCAAACCACATCACTTTCCTTCCGCGAATACTTCATCGGAGCGCCCTTGACCTAAAAATCCATTCTATCATGGACCGTCGACGCGGCTCCTCTTCTTGCGCTCCCAGCCCACTGCCAGGGGATTGGAGGAGCTGCTTTGTTCCACACAACGAGCTAGTGAAGCTCCAAGCGGGGGGATATCTCCCTCCGGCCTTCATGGTCCCGGTTCGAACCGGGCTGGCCACCTACCAAGGTGGGAAGCAAGCGGAGGCTACCCCAAGTCCCAACAAAGGGGAGCGGGTATGCTTCGTCCCCTATCTGATAAGGGGACTCGGATTTCCAATACATCCGTTTCTCCGCGGGCTCCTGGAGTTCTACGGACTCCAGCTCCATCACCTTACGCCCGCCTCTGTCCTGCATATCGCGGGCTATGTAGCTCTTTGTGAGCTATTCCTGGGCATCGAGCCCCATTTTGCACTGTGGAAGAGGCTGTTCTGCCTCGTACCCCGTTCTCACGAGGGATCCATTTATCAAGTGGGTGGCGCAGAAATATGGCGCATTGCCGGGACCGGATACCCATCCGGTACCCCTAAGAAGGCGTCTGAAGACTGGCCTTCAGAGTGGTTCTATATAGAAGACGCTCTGCTGCCGGACCCAGTCCGGATTGGCCTCCCGGAGTTCAGTGCTGCTCCTCTGAAGAAACGCCTCAGCTGGAGCCCACGGAGCCCCCGTTTGGAGGAAGACAAGAGCGTCCATTACCTGATGGGCCGAATAAGATTACTGGCCCATTCCGGATTGACCATGATCGGAATCATGGCAATATGCATCGTGCGGGGAGTACAGCCACTGCAATACAGGGGCCACCCCATGTGGGATTTCAACGGGGAGGACGACGCCACCCGTCATGGCCGCAAAGGACCGGCTTCGACCGAGGACCTGGTGCAGATCCTGTCTGGCCTGTACACGGGGGAAAAGGAGGATTTCCTTCGAACGAACCCCTTGAATGGGTTTTCCATGAACAACCCTAGAAGCTGGGTAAGCGAACATTTTTAAGGGTTCAACCCATGCTTTCGAAGTTTAGGCTTCTTACATTATGTCTTCGGCGCAGGAACTACGCCGAACTGTGGAGGACATGGTAAGTCCCGCTCCGCAGCCCGAGGATCCAGAAAGATCCCTGGATCCGGCCTCCGAAGAGGATCCGGATATCAAGATGGAGCTGATCGACGGGGTGTTTCACCAGCTTAGCATGGACAATGCTTTGGTCGCCATTACGGCGGACTACCCCGGACTATATCCGGCTTCCCAGGTGATTGTGACCGAGGTTTGGACACCATTATCTCTTCCTTGCCCATTTCCGACCTTCGCGAATGATGGTGTTTTACAAGAAGCACCTTCAAGGCGGGAAGCCGAGCCCGCGGCGGCTGACCAACAAAGGTCAATCCGGACCAGCAGGCGGAAAAGGAGCGCGGTACAGACTGAAACGTCGCCGCAAAGGTATAGCTCGTATTTTAAATATTCAGAGCAACGTTCCTAGGAAGCGTCTGAGTGCTCATGATCCTTTATAGGAGAAAAAGCGCCCGCCGGACTGCGGGCTTAGAGGTTGCCAATCCAGCCTATACCGGCCAGGCTCCAGCACCTGGTCAGGAGGGGGAGGCAAGCGCAAGGCGCGGGCCGGATACTCCTCGAACGGAGGATGCCGACCGACTGTCCGCCACCAAATCTGAGGTGGAGAGCGCCATGAACCACAGGCGCCGCCGGACAGTATTTCGTGAAGCGTGTTTCTCCCCTGAGGCATTGGACGCCTTTAACGCAGGGGACGCGCACCTCCGTGCTGCTCAAGACGGTTTTACCAGAGCCACGGAGCAGTATGTAAAAGACATACGGGTAAGAAAATTTTAATGGTTATATATATACCAATAGCCCCCGAGACTTAAAGTAGTTATGTTAACTGATTTAAGGATCATTTGAAACGCAGGCTCTTACCGAGAAGAATGCCCAGCTGTCTCAGGAGCTGCAAGAATGCAAGGCCTAGCTTGAGGCCGCACTTGCTGCCGCAGGAGGAAGCGCAGAGACCCCTCCTGGTAACACATTTTTATTAATAAATATAAGCACTGTGCGGCGTGCGCGCAAGTCTAATAATGACATTGCAGGTGCCGCCGGACAAGATCCGGACCGGCAAGAATTACTGCGCCAGCTAAAGGCCAGCGAGAGGGTGCTGAATAGGGTGCATCAAGAAAGGAACAAGCTCCAGGATGCCAACGCCAATCTCGGAGAAGAGCTGAAAGGCGCTCGAGCCGAGCTGTCCGGCTCCGTTAAGGAGAATCAGCGGCTTCGTCGCGGCATTTATAGTAAGTGCTTGAGCGGACTCCTTTAAAAAGAAGAGTTCGGCGAAGAAGTAAATTGACATAATGTGTCTTGTAGGTATACTCACAGGCCGCCCTGCGGAGGAGATGCCCATATCAATGGGTGATCAACTTCCCGAGCTGTTGCAACTGCTCGAACAAGTTCGGCAGGCGATGAGCGGCGTCGTCCAGGCTTTATGGCCAGCCCTCTCCCTACCCGAGGGCCTTGGGGAGCTTGCGGAGAAGCTTCAGGGAGTGCGGCAGCGCTTCCGTTTGTGGAAGATTTCGGCTTGCCGTCAAGGTGCCAGAGAGGCTTGGGCCATGGTGAAGACGCGTTACAAGAAGGCGGATCCCAACCACATGGCCGAAGTTGGACCGGTGGGGCCCGATGGGAAGGAGATCCCTGTGAGTTTAGTATACAGCCAGGTAGAGTTGGCTGCTAAATTTTCCCAACGGGACTATAAGTTAGACAGCCTGTTAGACGGGATTGAGGAGGAATACAATCAGTAAATTCGACAATGTATTTTTAAAATGACATGTGAAATGCCTTCTAGCCGGATTGTAGATCGTTTGTCTTTTCCAACCTTTTTGCTTCAACCTCGGGACCCTAGAGTCTGGAGTGTGTCCGAATACCTTTTTGGTTAAGAAACAACCGGGGTATGCATGGAGACCAGGCGTAGGGGTCATTAGTGCTTTATCAGACAAGTGCCCAACTAGTTATGTTATATTACATGGCTAGTAAGAAACATCTTCCAGGGAGAATAGTTCCGTTAAGGGTTCCTTTCCCTGGGAGGCATGCCCTAAAGTGCATGTCGAGACTGCGAAAAAAGCAGAAAAACATCTGGGGGCAAATAAATAAGTAGGTAAAAAATCATCTTTCAAGTCACCGACCGAATATTCCCTTAAGAACGCTAGCTTTCGGCTTCACCCAGTCTGAGGTACACATCCGGCTGACCCGGCAGTAACAATCGCAGAGGTGCTCCCTTTACCTCCTAGCCGAACAATCGGGAACGTAGGGGTAAGCACAGGAGCCAGGCAACCCAGCTTGGCCAAAACTTAAGTCATATCAATGCATATAATGGTGAGTAAAAGGTACATGTGGAAGCTTGACACATGTGCTGGGCATGAAGCCCTTATAATTGAGCTTCTGAAAAAGAAGCCCCCAGGTATAATGAGTGCGGATGGCACATCAAGTGTACGCGAACAATGCGGAAATAGGCCCGTAGGGGCCTTTTAGTAAAAAGGTTAGGGGAAGAAAGAGAAACAAAAGACAGCTAAAGTGTAAAAATTTGAACGGAGGAAGGGGACGAACTCTTAGTCCGGCGCTAGGCATAGAATCTTCGAGGCGGGCTGCGTTCCATGGGTTCGGCTCGAGTCGGTTATCCGACGCATTTCATAGACGGTACGCTCCGCCGGTCAGGACTTGATCGATAATGAAGGGCCCCTCCCATTTGGGCTTGAGCTTGTCCTTTTTCTTGTCCGGTAGGCGTAGAACTAGTTCGCCAACGTTGTAAGTCTTGGCCCGTACTTCTCTGCTTTGATATCTTCGGGCCTGCTGCTGATAGAATGCGGAATGAGCCTTGGTGACGTCGCGTTCTTCCTCCAATGTATCCAAGCTGTCCTGCCGATCCAGCTTGGCCTCTCTTTCTTCGTACATGCGCACTTGAGGTGAGTCATGAATAATGTCGCAGGGCAGGACTGCCTCTGTGCCGTATACCATAAAAAATGGTGTGAATCCGGTAGTACGGTTAGGCATTGTCCGCAGCCCCCAGAGTACGGAGTCAAGCTCCTCAACCCAGTGCGTGTCAGATTTAGTAAGTGACCGCACTAGTCTGGGTTTAATACCGCTCATTATTAGACCATTTGCTCGTTCCACTTGACCGTTGGTTTGAGGGTGATAGACTGAAGCGTAGTCGAGCTTGATGCCCATATTTTTGCACCATGACTTAACCTCGTCGGCCGTGAAGTTCGTGCCGTTGTTGGTGATGATGCTGTGGGGGACTCCGTAACGGTGTACCACCCCGGATATAAAGTCTATCACTGGTCCGGACTCTGCCGTTTTGACCGGTTTGGCCTCTATCCATTTGGTGAATTTATCCACCATGACCAATAGGTACCTTTGCTTGTGGGTTCCCCCTTTAAGGGGTCCAACCATATCAAGCCCCCAGACCGGGAACGGCCAGGTAATGGGTATAGTTTTGAGGGCGGTGGGTGGCATATGGCTCTGATTAGGAAAGAGCTGACAACCGACGCATCTCTGGACTAAGTCCTGGGCATCTGCCCGGGCCGTCGGCCAATAAAATCCTGTACGGAATGCCTTTCCTACAAGGGCCCGGGCTGCTGCGTGGTGTCCGCCTAGACCGGCATGAATTTCAGCCAGGAGGTTTCGCCCTTCCTCTTCGGAGATACACCTTTGAAGGACTCCGGTTGTACTTTTCTTATAAAGTTCTCCCTCATGGACCTTGTAGGATTTCGATCGCCGGACTATGCAGCGGGCCTCATTTTGGTCTTCGGGAAGTTCCTGTCTAAGCAGATAGGCTAGGAATGGTTCTGTCCACGGGGCAATTACTGCCATTATGTCGTGGGCTGAAGGTGTTATGTCATCGGCTGAATCGCCGGTTGGCGCGGTTGTTTCCGGTTTGTCATTTTCGGATTCCCCTTCCCATAGTACGGATGGCTTGAAGAGCCGTTCCAGGAAGATATTTGGAGGGACAGCGTCACGTTTTGCGCCGATGCATGCCAGTACATCGGCTGCTTGGTTATTTTCTCGGGCTACGTGATGGAATTCAAGTCCTTCAAACCGAGCCAACATTTTTAGGACAGCGTTGCGATATGCTGCCATTTTCGGATCCTTGGCGTCAAAGTCTCCGTTTATTTGGGATATTGCAAGGTTTGAATCCCCGCGCACCTCTAGGCATTGAATGCCCATGGAGATTGCCATCCGGAGACCATGTAGGAGGGCCTCGTATTCGGCTGCGTTGTTGGAGTCTGTGTACATTATTTGAAGTACGTATTGGACTGTGTCCCCAGTTGGGGACGTCAAGACGACGCCAGCCCCCAATCCGGCCAACATTTTGGAGCCGTCGAAGTGCATAGTCCAATTGGAGTATGCGCCGTACTCTTTAGGGAGTTCGGCTTCTGTCCATTCGGCGACGAAGTCAGCCAAAACTTGTGACTTTATAGCTCGCAGAGGTTTGTAAGTTCTATCCAATGGTAAGAGCTCAATGGCCCATTTTGCAATCCTGCCCGTTGCGTCGCGGTTATTTATGATGTCATTGAGTGGTACTTCGGAGGCCACTGTTATCGAACACTCTTGAAAGTAGTGTCGGAGCTTCCGGGATGCCATGAACACCGCATACGCTATCTTCTGATAGTGTGGGTAACGGGACTTGCAGGGAGTTAACACAGTGGATACATAATACACTGGTTTTTGAAGAGGGAATTTATGCCCTTTTGTCTCTCGTTCAACGACGAGTACCGCGCTTACAACTTGATGCGTTGCTGCGATGTATAACAACATTGGTTCGCCCAGATTGGGCGCAGCCAGGACCGGATTTGTTGCCAATATGGCCTTTATTTCTTCGAGTCCGGCAGTGGCAGCATTCGTCCACTCGAAGTGTTAGGTGCGCCTGAGGAGGCGATAGAGGGGCAATGCCTTTTCTCCTAGACGGGAGATAAAGCGGCTTAAAGCTGCCACGCATCCTGTTAATTTTTGTATCTGTTTGAGGTCTTTTGGGATATCCAACTGTGACAGAGCTCGGATTTTAGCCGGGTTTGCTTCAATTCCTCTACCGGATACAATGAAGCCCAACAGCTTTCCGGCTGGTACGCCGAAAACGCATTTTTCCGGATTCAGCTTGATGTCATATGCTCTGAGGTTGTCGAATGTGAGCCTCAAATCATCTACTAGAGTTTCGACGTGTTTTGTTTTGACGACTATGTCGTCTACGTATGCCTCGACTGTTTTGCCGATCTGGGTAGCCAGACATGTTTGAATCATGCGCTGATATGTTGCCCGGCATTTTTAAGTCCGAAGGGCATCGTGTTGAAGCAGAATGGTCCATATGGAGTGATGAATGCCGTTGCGGCTTGGTCTGCTTCCGCCATCTTGATTTGATAGTAGCCAGAGTATGCATCGAGGAAGCACAATGAATCGTGCCCTGCGGTAGCATCGATAATTTGGTCGATGCGGGGGAGGGGGAAGGGATCCTTTGGGCAAGCCTTATTGAGGTCTTTAAAATCGACGCATAGGCGCCATGATTTGTCCTTCTTTGGTACCATTACCAGATTTGCTAGCCAATCCGGATGTTTGATATCTCTAATGAATCCGGCTTCCAATAGTTTGGCTAGCTCTTCTCCCATTGCCTGTCTTTTGGGTTCGGAAAATCGTCGAAGAGCCTGTTTGACCGGCTTGAATCCTTTTAGGATGTTTAGGCTGTGTTCTGCCAATCTGCGTGGGATTCCGGGCATGTCCGAAGGATGCCAGGCGAAAATGTCCCAATTTTCCCGAAGGAATTCGCGTAGTGCGGTGTCTACCTCGGGGTTTAATTGTGCCCCAATGGAGGCCGTCTTTGTTGGGTCCGTTGGATGGACCTGGAATTTCACTATTTCATCTGCTGGTTTGAAGGAGGTGGACTTGGATCTTTTATCAAGTATCACATCGTCCCTGTTTACCGTAGAGCGCAGCGCGGTGAGTTCTTCTGCTGCTAGGGCCTCGGATAGTGCCTCCAGGGCTAGTGCGGCTGTCTTGTGTTCGGCGCGGAGTGCTATGTCCGGATCACTAGCGAGAGTGATTATTCCACTGGGCCCAGGCATTTTGAGCTTCATATACCCGTAATGGGGTACGGCTTGAAAAATTGTGAATGCCTCTCGTCCTAATATAGCGTGATATCCGCTGTTGAACGGGGCCACTTGGAACGTGACTTCTTCGGATCTGTAATTGTCCTGCGAGCCGAACACCACATCGAGTGTGATTTTTCCGGTGCAGCGCGCTTCCCGGCTAGGGATTATTCCTCTGAAGGTTGTGCTGCTTCGCTCATACGGCTCCAATCGATTTCCATTTTTTGAAGAGTTTCCTCATAGATGAGGTCTAGTCCGCTGCCGCCATCCATGAGGACCTTTGTAAGTCGAATGTCATCCACTATGGGACTAAGCACCAGTGCGGCTGGTGCTCGGGCTGTTCGGAATTTAGGTTCATCGCTGCCGTTAAAGGTGATAGCTGTGTCGCTCCATGGATTTGCTGTTGCTACTTGGTAGACTTCGGCGAGGCCGCAGATTGTTTGTTTTCGCATATTGTTTGATGCGAAGGTCTCGAAGACTGTTGATACCGTACCGGTATTGTTGGAGTGGTTTTCTGGGGCTAGAAGCTCCTCGCCACTTTTGGCCACCTGCCGTAATATCCAACATGCTCGAAGGCTATGTGTTGGGACGGCTCCCTCTGTACTATGAAGCTTACAGGGTCCATTAAGCCATCCCTCCAGTACAGTTACATGCCCTTTATGGGGTTCTTGCTTTTTGTTTTTTGCATCTGGGGCCTGAGTATGATGCACCCTTTTGTTGCGGACTGGGGTTGTATTCGGGGCCGGATTATCCCAAAATTGGTTTTTGGTTTTCCGGAAACTCTCCATCGCACAGTACTTTCGTACTATGGACGCTAGATCGGTGAAGCGTATAATTTTACGACGGCCGATGGCGTTCAATATTCCCTTGTCTGTGCAATTATTGCAAAAGATTTTGATTGCGTTTTCCTCTCGGCAGTCCTTTATCCTGTCCATAACCAGGAGGAATCTGGCCCAATAGTGATGTACTGTTTCAACGGGCTCTTGCCGTATTAGAGATAGATCACATATGTCTGGGCGGGTGGGTGGACTAAAATCCGGATCCCTGCCCATATTGGGGCTTAAAGGCCGAGGAGTTTCCGAATTCGGAAGCTTGGATTGCTGGACACGATCCAACGAGTCCGGAACGATGCATGATTTTAAGTTCAGTGCTCGATTGAAGTCTGTCCCTCCACGAAAATCCGGCATGGAGGGTTCAGGAATCCGGACGTGACTAGTTTTCAATATAGGCGAAGAGTCACCGCATTGTTCCTCTACCACTGCGACGTGGTGGGTGGCCTGGGGAGAGTTAATCTCTCTCAGATCGGTTTTAGGCCCAATCTGATTATAGTCTGTAGCGACTCCCAGGGCGGTGATGCGATCCAAGAGCTCGTTGACAGACGAGAGCTCCATTGGATCCAGCCGCTCGGCGAATTCCGAGCTGACGCGGAGATTGCTTTTGACGACTTGGGAAGTCATTGTTGAAGCAGTGGCCGGACAGGCGGTCATAAGAAAACCGCCTAGCCGGATAGTTTGGCCGGCGGCCAAGGCCCCTTTGGCGAAAATACCGTCTTTGAAGACGGGTGGAGGCATCCTTCCTATCGGCGACGACACAGAGGAACTCTCAATGAAAGCACCAATGTCGGTGTCAAAACCGGCGTATCTCGGGTAGGGGGTCCCGAATTGTGCATCTAGGCGGATGGTAACAGGAGACAAGGGACACGATGCTTTACCCAGGTTCGGGCCCTCTTGATGGAGGTAAAACCCTACGTCCTTCTTGACTAATATTGATGATATGGGTAGTACAAGAGTGGATCTACCACGAGATCAAGGAGGCTAAACCCTAAAGCTAGCCTATGGTATGATTGTTGTAATGTATGTTGTGTCCTACGGACTAAAGCCCTCCGGTTTATATAGACACCGGAGAAGGCTATGGTTACACAGAGTCGGTTACAATGGTAGGAGATCTACATATCCGTATCGCCAAGCTTGCCTTCCACGCCAAGGAAAGTCCCATCCGGACATGGGACGGAGTCTTCAATCTAGTATCTTCGTAGTCTTGGAGTCCGACGGACGATGATAGTCCGGCTGTCCGGACACCCCCTAATCCAGGACTCCCTCAGTAGGAATGGAATATCTTGGCCTCAACACATGAGTAGGTAGTTCTCTCTCAGAAAATGTATGCTGGAAGTGTAGGTTTAGTCTGATGGCACTCTCCATGAATGAAGAGGAGGTGGAGGGGTATATATAGTCTCCACACAAAATCTAACCGTTACACAGAATTTACCAAACTCGGTGGGACCGATTCAACAGACCCGGTCGGACCGATTTAGTAAACCTAGTGACCGTTAGGATTTTCGGTGGACCGATATGCAACTCGGTAGGACCGATTCGGTTAGGGTTAGGGCATAACGTAATCTCGGTAAGACCGATTACACAAACTCGGTGAGACCGATTTTGGTAATAAGGTTTCCAGAGAGTTGGTCAGGAAAACTCGGTTGGACCGATTACACAAACTCGGTGGGACCGATTTTTGGTAATGAGTTAACCAGGAAGTTTGCATTGTAATCTCGGCAGTACCGATTGCTCAAACTCAGTGAGACTGATTTTGGTAATGGACATACACAGAGAGATTACAATCCCATCTCGTTGGGACCGAGATCCCTATCGGTGAGATCGATTTGCCTAGGGTTTGTGGCAATGGCTATGACATTCAAACTCGGTGGCGCCGGATAGAAAGAATCAGTGGGGCTGAGTTTGACATTAGGTTTAGGACATATGTGTGGAAATGGGAAAGTAGTTGAGGGTTTTGGAGCATATCACTAAGCACTGTGGAGCAAGAAACTCATTAAGAAACACCTCATACCTCCTTGATAGTATTGGCTTTTCCTATAGACTCAATGTGATCTTGGATCACTAAAATGTAAAATGAAGAGTCTTGAGCTTTTGAGCTTGAGCCAATCCTTTGTCCTTAGCATCTTGAAGGAGTTCCCACATCCTTTAGTCCATGCCACTCCATTGTTGAACTTATCTGAAACATACTAGATAAAAGTGTTAGTCCAACAGGAGATATGTTGACATTAATTACCAAAACCACCTAGGGAGCACTTGTGCTTTCACTATCCCGTGCACCCAGATTGTGGGGCCGCACGTCCGTTTGACTTCAAAACTCAAACTACTCGTGTAAAATATTGGCTCGCAGCGAAGTGTAGTAGTACTATTTTTTTTTAAAAGGCCGCCGTGCGTTCGGCCGAGATCGAACCCACAAAACGAGGTATACACTCCCGCGACCACTAGTAGTACTCGTTGGAGTACAACACAACCTAGAATCACCTTTTGTCGCTAGTAGTATGTACATTGTTCCTTACAAGAAACCCCTAATAATGCAAGAAACCACTAAAATGCCAAGAAACTACTACCATTTGCATACGTGGCAGACTTAAGATAAGACTACCTTATCAACCATTGTACATGCTCTTACCAACGAGTCCTACCAAGAAACGACTACTCTACAAAGTGTTGTTATAGGCATGTTTCAACCCATGGCCCTGTTTGGATACATTTGTTGTCAATCTAACCCTGCCATCCAAACACCACTTTGGTTAGAGTTAGTTCAGGGTTAGAATCTAACTCAAACCTCTGACAGGGCCCATGTCTCCCATTAAGTCAACGCCTTCTATTCGACCAGGCGTTATGACTTGTGGGACCTACATGTCAGTCTGCACAAAAATCCCCGAGTGACCTCCTACCTCCGGCCTGTCCACCTAGTCATCCTCGGCCATGGGACGCAGCTACCCCTGCTGGCAGAAGGCGAGGTCAAAACCACCGTCGGTGCGGAGCCCATGTTGCGGCAGCCCTGATGCCATATACGTCCGGCGCTCGCGGCCGCTAGCTAGCCAAGATAGCTCCATCCAGCTGCTTGTCTACAAGGTTTGCTAGCTAGATTGGCACGGCAGTGAGGCGGCTTGCTCGTGCGCGCCGCGCTAAGGCCAGCCATTTTGCTCGAGCGAAGGCCAGCGCGGCGGCTTGCTCACTTGTGAGTCACGCTCGGGCCAGCCTGCCAACCCGTGCGGAGGCCAGCGCGGCGTCCGGCCCGTCCAGCGGAGCGGCGGCCAACTCGCTCATCACCGGCGTCACCGACGAACACACATCAGTACTGTTTGAAGTAATGTTCAGGAAAAATAATGATTTGAGGGGGAATAACAGGATAGAAGGTCAGATGTGGGTCCCTTGTGTCAACGGTCAAACAAAATGTGTTGGTCTAAGCTGCCTCGTCAGCACGGACGTGTGGGCCAACCCTGTCATAAATGGGTTTAAACGAACCTAATCGGTAGGAGTACTAGGTAGTAGTTTTTGGCATGGATTAAGAAATTTTGGGTATGTTTTTGCTATTTTTTGTACAATAGATTCTTCCTATGGCTAGTTGAAAGTGGTAGTTTTTTTGTTAAATACTCTCATATTGTAAGTAGGAGTGAAAGTTAAGCTTTGGAATCCAATAAGCATGGCTAGTTACATAGTGCATATGTGTACATGATTGAAAGTAAATATCAACCATGAGTGACTAATATCTTGATGGAAAACTCGAAACTATGGAATACTAGGAAAAAATGCATGGTTGGAAATACTAGCAATGTTCATGTGCGTTGATACGAATCATAATTAGAATAATACTTATTCACAAACTTGATACAAAACACTCTAATTTTGATATACATATGTTACTAGAAATATATTATGTTTCAATTAGAATATATTCCTTGGGATGTTTTGGTGAGGTCAGGGAGGGATGTGGTTGGTTTTAAGATACTAATTATGAGTTTTTCTGCAAATTGGTAGACAAGTGGGATGTTGGTGAGAAAAGGCAACAACTTACCTCACAGTCGTTAGATGTAGATCTTATGGTCAGAAATGACGGATGGCAAACACACCATCATCACCAACTTAGTCTTGTGTAGGAGTACTAGCAAGATCCGTCCATTGCACGGAACATCAAGATGCATTTTTTATAAAATACTTGTTGCGGTTGACCCTTGTGGGTGTAATCCCATGTGTAAAAACTAATGATATCTCGGGAAATATGAGATAAGGTGAAGAGGAGTGGGGTGTGGTGGTGATTGGTGGTCGGACTGAGCGGAGGCATGGGGATTGACAATGCCGGCAGCGGCCACTAGGCCAGTTTGTTCCAGAGGCTTCCTTTCTTAATTGCTCAACAATGAGGTTTGTTGGAGATAAGGATGAACGAGGGAAGGCCTTGTCTGCAAATGTGGAGAGGGGTGCGGGTATGTTTTAGTTTAATTCCCATCCATCAGATATAGATCAGACGGTCTATATTGCAAGATGGCACACGTACCATCATCACCAACTCGGTTTTATATAAGAGAAGAAATATAAGTATGGATATACAAACGTATTATCGATACTTGCTTCCGTAAACTAGAATCTACATTCTATTCAATGCCTCGGCATGTGGGGCCTTAGCACAATGACTTCTCGACTGTGTAAAACAAAGATTTTCCCGTCGCCGATAAGGAGGGGGTGACGGCGGCGTGTTTTTTGGCTTGCTCTAGTCCTAGTAGTCATACTAGGTGGTCTAAGCACATGTAGATTTATTCTTTTTCACGTCTCGTGTTCGCCGTACTGCCACGACTGTTGATAAATAGACGGTTAGTTATTCACGGGGAAACCCTTGTTGAGCGTGTTTGCGAGAGAGAGAGAGATAGTGTGCGTGTGTGATATGTTAGAGACTGAGGCAATGATAACAGATTCTTTGTGTCTATTTGTGTGGAGGATAGAGAGGGACATGTACATGGGACTTTGTGTTGTGTAACATGGAGACACATATACATAATTAGAGTGAGTGTGTGAGATACATATGCGGACATGGGGAGAGATGAGGATCCAGATAAATGGGTGTATGTGCGTGTCTGGGTGTGTTTGTGCACGCGTTTTGTGTGTGAGAGGGAGTGTGTGTATGTGGAGTAGAGAGACCACTGGTGATGTAAACCTTATATAAGGGAAGGGGGAATGGTGTTACATGTGTAGTAGCGGGATAGCACGGGTGCGGGCGGGGGGAGCAGACTATTTGGAAGAGACATCGAGTGTGTGTGTGGGAGAGGGGTGTGAGAGCGCGCGCGCGCGCGCGCGAGAGAGAGAGAGAGAGAGAGAGAGAGAGAGAGAGCTAATGACGGAGAGAGAGAGGAAGAGAGGGGGCGAGAGGGGTCGTTTGTGTCCATAAATGGCGTATAGACAGGGAGACAATGTTGATGTTGTCCGAAATTGGCCTATGTACGGAGACGCAAGGGAAGCGAGTCATTGTGTATATGATAGGGACTTCATGAGAGATCTAGAATAGATGGTGTAGAGAACAATGTGCGAAATCGAGAACGATGATACCTTAGGGAGCTATGGAAAGAGTCACGACATATATGTATACAGGGAAGGAGCTGGGGTGGGTCCGCATGTGGGAGAGATAGAAAGAGGAGAGTGGTGCACAAGGAGACAAACTGTGCTTGTTTGCAGTGGGGGTGGTGTGTGAGGTGAGTGCGCGAGAACCACATAACTAGGGAGATAGACGTTTGGGGGCAACATTTTGTGTGTATGGGAAATAGACACTCTACATAGTGCGTGTGCTTGGGTAAGAGAGATAGCGGGAGACCTAGAGAGTGAGGGAAAGATGTGTGCATGCCCGAGAGACAAAATGATAGAGACCTATATTGGGGTCCGGACTTTACAAGAGAGAGGGGTGTTAATGTGCCCGTGTGTTGGTGTTTGGGGGAGAGAACGACTTCTCTATGTGTGTGTGTGTGGTGGTGGTGGGGGGGGGGGGGGGCGAGGGGGGGGGGGTGTTGGCTTCAGATAAAGAGTGAGGTGTCTATATTTGAGGGACTTTAGCGTAATTGAGATATTGTGCACTCATGGTTGATCAATTTGTTTCACAGTTTGGACTATGAGATAATGATACTTTTGAACATGTGTGATATACCTTGATGTACTAGAATTACAAACCTAAGATTGGAAATTTGGAATTCTACTCCATCATTAGCTTTTGTAATTCATTTAAACGGAGGTACATTTTTAAGCCGGGATTTCATGATTTCAAATTCATATATCAAACCTAGAGATATACACATAATGGCATGTTCAAACTTTATAATCATCCACTTTATTCATACACATACACATTTTTGCTTTTGTCATCATATTTAGGATAAACACATTTGGAATTTCATTTGTATTGGACCGTATGATGGTATTTGCTTGTAGTAGCTCAATGATCCATATTTGAATTGAATGGACAATCTAAGTTTTGAGTTGGAGACATTGATTTTCAAAACTTGCACATTTTTTTGCGTGCAAAACAAACAAATTGTTGGCCATGATATCATAGTCGGCCGTACGAGAGCAGAATACTTATAATTTTAGGCGCCAAAAGCTTTCAAACTTCCTGCTCACATCGAAATATCACGCGCCCGAAAGTTTAGCCCTCCGATATTCCCGTTTTACCCCTGCCACATGAACGGAAAAGGGCTACTTTGGTAACTCCATTGTTTTCCCCTGTTTGCCGCCAACATTCTTCCCCAGAGCCCCTCCCCTTCCCCTTCCCGACCCCCCAACCACGGCAAGCCGCCAAATCTAGTCCTCCGCCGCAGCGGTGGACCTCACACCCCGCCGGATCTACCTTCCGCACCTTGGAACCCCCAACTGCCAACTCACCACTTCACCGGAGCCGCTTCAGCGACTGGCTTGTCCACCGCTCCAGATCTCCTTGATCGCCATCATGGTCCACCGCACCGGATCTGCTTAACCGGCGGCCTCGTCCACCACAGTGTAGGCCCTTCACTGACTCCCCCGGCCGTGTTGGGGAACGTAGTAATTTCAAAAAATTTCCTACGCACACGCAAGATCATGGTGATGCGTAGCAATGAGAGGGGAGAGTGTTGTCCACGTACCCTCGTATACCAAAAGCGGAAGCGTTAGAACAACGCGGTTGATGTAGTCGTACGTCTTCACGGCCCAACCGATCAAGCACCGAAAGCACGACACCTCCGAGTTCTTGCACACGTTCAGCTTGATGACGGCCCTCGAACTCTGATCCAGCCGAGTGTCGAGGGAGAGTTCCGTCGGCACGACGGCGTGGTGACGATGATGATGTTCTACCGACGCAGGGCTTCGCCTAAGCACCGCTATATATTATCAAGGTGGAATATAGTGGAGGGGGGCACCACACACGGCTAATAGATCTCAAGGATCAATTGTTGTTGTGTCTAGATGTGCCCCCTGCCCCCGTATATAAAGGAGGAAGGGGGAGGGGGTGGCCGTCCAAGAGGGGGCGCGCCAGGAGGAGTCCTACTCCCACCGGGAGTAGGACTCCCTCCTTTCCTTGTCCAAGTAGGAGAGGGGGAAGGAAGGGAGAGAGGGGCGAAAGGAAAGGGGGGCACCGCCCCCTCCTTGTCCTATTCAGACTAGATGGGGAGGGGGCGCGCGGCCTCCCCTGGATGCCCCTCCTCTTCTCCACTTTGGGCCCATGAGGCCCATTAACCCTCGGGGGGGTTCCGGTAACCCCCCGGTACTCCGGTATATATCCGATAACCCCCGGAACCATTCCGGTGTCCGAATATAGTTGTCCAATATATCAATATTCATGTCTCGACCATTTTGAGACTCCTTGTCATGTCTGTGATCACATCCGGGACTCCGAACTATCTTCAGTATATCATAATATATAAACTCATAATATAACCGTCATCTAAGTTTAAGCGTGCGGACCCTACGGGTTCGAGAACTATGTAGACATGACCGAGACACGTCTCCGGTCAATAACAAATAGTGGAACCTGGATGCTCATATTGGCTCCTACATATTCTATGAAGATCTTTATCGGTCAAACCGTATAACAACATACGTTGTTCCTTTTGTCATCAGTATGTTACTTGCCCGAGATTTGATCGTCGGTGTCTCAATACTTAGTTTAATCTCGTTACTAGCAAGTCTCTTTACTCATTACGTAATGCATCATTTCGTAACTAACTCATTAGCTACATTGCTTGCAAGGCTTATAGTGATGTGCATGACCGAGAGGGCCCAGAGATACCTCTCCAACAATCGGAGTGATAAAACCTAATCTCGAATTATGCCAACTCAACATGTACCTTTGGAGACACCTGTAGAGCTCCTTTATAATCACCCAGTTATGTTGTGACGTTTATTAGCACACAAAGTGTTCCTCCGGTAAACGGGAGTTGCATAATCTCATAGTTGTAGGAACATGTATAAGTCATGAAGAAAGCAATAGCAACATACTAAATGATCAAGTGCTAAGCTAACGAAATGGGTCAAGTCAATCACATCATTCTCCTAATGATGTGAGCCCATTAATCAAATGACAACTCATGTCTATGGTCAGGAAACATAACCATCTTTAATCAATGAGCTAGTCAAGTGGAGGCATACTAGTGACACTATGTTTGTCTATGTATTCACACATGTATTATGTTTCCGGTTAATACAATTCTAGCATGAATAATAAACATTTATCATGATATAAGGAAATAAATAATAACTTTATTATTGCCTCTAGGGCATATTTCCTTCAGTCTCTCGCTTGCACTAGAGTCAATAATCTAGATTACACAATAATGATTCAAACACCCATGGAGCCTTGGTGCTGATCATGTTTTGCTCGTGGAAGAGGCTTAGTCAATGGGTCTGCAACATTCAGATCCGTATGTATCTTGCAAATCTCTATGTCCCCCACCTGGACTTGGTACCGGATGGAATTGAAGCGTCTCTTGATGTGCTTGGTCCTCTTGTGAAATCTGGATTCCTTTGCCAAGCAATTGCACCAGTATTGTCATAGAAGATCTTCATTGGTCCCGATGCACTAGGTATGACACCTAGATAGGATATGGACTCCTTCATCCAGACTCCTTCATTTGCTGCTTCTCAAGTAGCTATGTACTCCGCTTCACATGTAGATCCCGCGATGACGCTTTGTTTAGAACTACACCAACTGACAACTCCACCGTTCAATATAAACACGTATACGGTTTGCAATTTAGAATCGTCCAGATCAGTGTCAAAGCTTGCATCGACGTAACCATTTACGACTAGCTCTTTGACACCTCCATAAACGAGAAACATATCCTTAGTCCTTTTCAGGTATTTCAGGATATTCTTGACCGCTGTCTAGTGATCCACTCCTGGATTACTTTGGTACCTCCCTGCTAATCTTATTGCTAAGCATACATCAGGTCTGGTACACAGCATTGCATACATGATAGAGCCTATGGCTGAAGGATAGGGAACATCTTTTATTTTCTCTCTATCTTCTGCTGTGGTCGGGCATTGAGTCTGACTCAACTTCACACCTTGTAATACAGGCAAGAACCCTTTCTTTGCTTGATCTATTTTGAAATTTTTCAAAACTTTATCAAGGTATGTGCTTTGTGAAAGTCCAATTAAGCGTCTTGACCTATCTCTATAGATCTTGATGCCTAATATGTAAGTAGCTTCACTGAGGTCTTTCTTTGAAAAACTTTTATTCAAGTATCATTTTATGCTATCCAGAAATTCTATATCATTTCCAATCAATAATATGTCGTCTACATATAATATCAGAAATGCTACAAAGCTCCCACTCACTTTCTTGTAAATACATGCTTCTCCAAAAGTCTATATAAAACCATATGCTTTGATTACACTATCAAAGCGTTTATTCCAACTCCGAGAGGCTTGCTGTCAGTGTCAAAACCGGCGGATCTCGGGTAGGGGGTCCCGACCTGTGCGTCTAATGCTGATGGTAACAGGAGGCAAGGGACACAATGTTTACCCAGGTTCGGGCCCTCTCGATGGAGGTAAAACCCTACTTCCTGGTTGATTGATATTGATGATATGAGTAGTACAAGAGTTGATCTACCAAGAGATCATAGAGGCTAAACCCTAGAAGCTAGCCTATGATGATTATGATTGTGTCTCTAAGGACTAAACTCTCCGGTTTATATAGACACGGAGAGGGCTAGGGTTTACATGGAGTCGGTTACAAAGAAGGAAATATAATATCCAGAATGCCAAGCTTGTCTTCCACGCAAAGGAGAGTCCCATTCGGACATGAGACGGAGTTTTGAGTCTTGTATCTTCACACTCCAATAGTCCGGACAAAGTATATAGTTCGGCTGTCCGGATACCCCCTAATACAGGACTCCCTCAGTAGCCCCTGAACTAGGCTTCAATGACGATGAGTCCGGTGTGCAGTTTGTCTTCGGCATTGCAAGGCGGGTTCCATCTCCGAATACTCCAAAGCACCTGTTGTAGCGAACAGTGTCTGGTCTCCCATCAATGTTGTACTCCTCGGCTTCTGTGCTTTAATAATGACCATCTCCATGTGTCGATCGAATACGAGGAGCCGAGGTATTTTTGCATTCGCCACCCCGGTTCTACAAGCAACACTGCCTATTTGAAGGGACGGGGATTCTTAGATCCAAGCTTCACCTTCTTCCCTTGAGCGAGCATCCAACAGAGCGTGCCCAGAAAAAGTCATTCCCGCATGGCCGGTCGTCACAGCTCCTCCTCTCGCTCCCGTAGCTCTAGGCCAGGTGATATGGAAGAATGCTCTGTTCCTCAAGACCGCTTAATAGTGCTGCAGACCCAAGGGTTTCTTCCACCGGCGTTCATGGTCCCCGTCCGATCCGGACTGGCCACCTATAATGGAGGGGAACAAGCGGAGAGATCTCCTAATCCATCCACAGGGGAGCGAATTTGCTTCATCCCGCACCTGATAAGAGGCGTCGGGTTTCCAATCCACCCATTCCTTCGCGGGCTCCTGGAGTTCTACGGCCTCCAGTTGCATAATTTCACTCCTGCCTCTGTACTGCACATAGCAGGATACGTTGCCCTTTGCGAATTATTTCTGGGCCGCGAGGCTCACTTCGGGCTATGGAATAAGTTGTTCTGCCTCGTCCCTCGCACCCAGGGGGAATCCATTTGCCAAGTGGGCGGAGCCGAAGTATGGCGCGTCGCTGAGACCGGATACCTATCCAGTACTCCTAAGAAGGCACCGGAGAACTGGCCCTCGGAGTGGTTCTATGTTGATGATGTTCCCCTTCCGGATCCAGTCCAGACAGGTCTCCCTGAGTTCAGTAATGCTCTGCCGACGGCACGCCGAAGTTGGCGCCCTCAGGGCCCCCAAGAGGAGGATACCAGAGAAATACACTTCCTGATGAGCAGGATAAAGTTACTGGCCAAATCAGGGCTGACAATAGTCGAGGTTACGACAATATGCATAATGCGGGGAGTGCAGCCGCTTCAATATTGGGGGAAGCCCATGTGGCACTACAACGGGGAAGCTGACGCCACCCGCTGTGGTCGTAAGGGTCCGGACTCCGCCACCGCTTTGGCGAGGATATTGTCCGATTTGTATAAAGGTGAAGAAGGAGAATTCCTTCATATTAAACCGCAGGACAGGTTTTCTATGTACAACCCCCCAAGCTGGGTAAGTCGCCACTCTTTCCCCCGCTTCATTCTGGCGTCCTTCGTCACGATTATTTACTTCGATATTTCTGAGCAGGAACTGAGGAGGGCCGTGGAAGGAATCTCCAGCCCCCCCCCCCCTGCACCCAGAGGACCCCGGAAGGGCCTTCGATCTAGGACTCGAAGAAGACCTAGATGTTACTCTGGAGCTCGTCAACGGGACATTTTATCAGGCAAGATGCAATGGCGCCTCAGTGGCTGTTGTTGCCGACTATCCTGGACTGCTACCTGCATCATGTGTAAGCCAAGCCAAAAAACCCTATCCTCCGAAGAGGACTCCTTTCTGAGTCCATGCCTTATACCTGAAGTGTTGTATTTTTGCAGATACGACAGTCAAAGTGCGGCACCGAGCCCCTGGGGACTCATCGGCAAAGGGCGTCCGGATCGGGCAGGCTTAAGAGGAAAGCGGTTAGGGCCGAAACGCCGCTACAGAGGTATGGTAAAACCCTGCTCCGTGATTATTGTCTTTGAAATGTGACAGCGCCCTTTGTGTCCTGGCAGAAAGAGAAGTAGCCGGACTATATTTGAGGATCCTGCCAATCACGCTTCCACCGTCCAGACTCCAGGACCGGCTTCGGGAGAGGAAGCAGACAACATCTTTTCGAAGTAGATATGCTCTCCACCACGAATTCCGAAGTAGAGAGTGCCATGAGTAACCGGCGCTAACGGGCCGTACTTCACAACAACATCTTTTCCGAAGAGGCATTTAATGCTTTCAATTCGGGAGACGCATACATCCGAGCTGCTCAAGGCGGGCTTGCCCGGGCGACGGACCAGTATGCCAAAGATATACGGGTAAGAAAATTTGATAAGCATGTATAGCAGTAGCCCCTGAGACTTGAAATGGTTGAGACAACTATTTTAAGGATCAATTTATGCACAGGTCCTTGTAGATAAGAATGCCCAATTGTCTCGAGAGCTGGAGGAGTGCAAGACCCAGCTGAGGGCCGCGGTTGCCAAGCTAGAGGAATCCCAGAAGGCCTCATTAGGTAACATTTGTCTCAATTGAATGGAAATGTACCAGTTAGTAAGTAGCTTGTATGATAAATCTAACAAAAAATTCTACAGACAATCCCGAGGTGAATCCGGATGTCGTGAGAGGTGACGAGTCACATCTCCTAAGGCAGCTAAAAGCTGGCGAGCGTATTCTTACGCAAGTTAGGCAGGAGAAGAACAATCTTCAAGATGCCAATGTCCAGCTGGGCATCGAATTAAGAGATGTTCGCGCTCAGCTGGCGGACTCCGTGATGGAGAACATAAGGCTTCATCGCGGCATTTATAGTAAGTGCCTAGATGAACTGCAGTACAGCTTGGCGAAGAAGCATATTGAAAGAATTTATATCTGTAGGTATGTTGACGGGCCACCCTGAAGAGGAGATGCCCGCATCTGCAGACGATTTGCTGCAAGACCTCTCACAGCTGCACGAGCGAGCTCGGCAGGTGATGCAGGGTATTGCCCAGGCCTTCTGGCCATCCAGCTTCCTTCCAAAAGGTATGGGGGAGCTCGTGGATATGCTCCAAGGAGCACGGCGGCGCTTCCGATTGTGGAAGATGTCAGCCTGCCTACAAGGTGCAAGAGAAGCCTGGGCTATGGTGAAGACGCGCTACACCAAGCTTGACCCGAACCATATGGCTGAAGTCGGACCGACGGGGCCAGATGGGCAAGAAATTCCCGTGAGTCTGGTGTATGACCAGGTAGCATTAGCCGCAAAGTATTCCCAATAGGATTGTAAGCTAGATAGCCTGTTGGATGGTATAGAGGAAGAATATAGTCAGTCCAAGTGACTATGTAATTTAATGGACATATGTAGTCCCTAGCCGGATTAAAATCATTCGTCATGGCGGACCTTTTCGCTTCAGCCCCCCCCCCCCCCCCCCGACAGTCTGGGGTGTATCCGAATACCCGCTCAGTTATACAGAACCGGGGTATGCGTGGAAACCAGGCGTAGGGGTCATAAGTGCTTGAACAGACAAGTACCCAACTAGTTATGTTATATTACATGGGTAGTAAGAAACATCTTCCAGGGAGAATAGTTTCGTTAGGGGTTCCTTTCCATGGGTACGCATGCATCGATGTACATGTCCGGACTTCGAACAGAGATGCAAGATACAAAAAACTTCTGGGGATTCAAATTGTAATACACAAAAAACATCTTTTGTTCACCGACCGAATATTCTCTTAAGAACGCTAGCTTTCGGCTTCACCCAGTCCGAGGTACACATCCGGCTGAACCGGCAGTAACAATCGCAGAGGTGCTCCCCTTATGCCCTAGCCGAATTAACGGGAACGTAGGGCATAAACACAAGAGCCAGGCAACCCAGCATGGCCACATCTTAAGTCATATCGATGCATATAATGGTGAAGAAAAGGCACATATGGAAAAACAATGCATATGTGATAGGCAATAAGCCATGAAAGCAATTATATTTAGATTCCGTATAGAAAGCCCCCAGGTATAGCTTACACACATAGTGCGGCCGGAGTGATCTGAGCATCCGCACTGTATTGAGTGCTTTGTGTGAAGAAGGAAAAAGGTCGAGAAAGGAAAAAGGAGGGAACATAATTAAAAAGGAGTAAGGAGACGAACACTGAGTTCGGCGCTAGGCGTAGAATCTCCAGAGTCTGGCCGCATTTCATGGGTTCGGCTCGAGTCTGTTATCAGATGCATTACGTAAGCGGTACGCTCCTCTAGTGAGAACTTTATCAATAACGAAGGGACCCTCCCACTTAGGTTTGAGCTTGTCCTTCTTCTTCTCCGGTAGACGTAGAACGAGTTTGCCAATATTATAAGTTTTGGCCCGCACTTCTCTGCTTTGGTACCGTCGAGCCTGCTGCTGATAGAATGCGGAACGGGCTTTTGCAACGTCACGCTCCTCCTCCAAGGCATCTAAGTTGTCCTGCCGATCTAACTCGGCTTCCTTCTCTTCGTACATGCGCACGCAGGTCGAATCATGTATTATGTCGCAGGGTGTTACTGCTTCTGCGCTGTACACCATAAAAAATGGTGTGTATCCGGTGGTGCAATTCGGCGTGGTCTGCAGCCCCCAGAGTATGGAGTCGAGCTCCTTGACCCAGCGCGTGTCCGATTCTGTCAAGGATCGCACTAGTCTGGGTTTGATGCCGCTCATGATGAGATCGTTTGCACGTTTGACTTGGCCGTTTGTTTGGGGACGGTAGACGGAGGCGTAATCGAGCTTAATGCCCATATTGCCGCACCAAGTTTTTACTTCATCGGCTGTGAAGTTTGAGACATTATCAGTGATGATGCTGCGGGGACGCCGTATCAGTGTACAACCCTGGATATGAAGTCTATCACTGGTCCGGATTCGGCCGTTTTGACTGGTTGGCTTCTATCCATTTGGTGAACTTGTCTACCATGACCAATAAGTATTTTTTCTTGTGGCTTCCCCCCTTAAGGGGTCCAATCATATCCAGCCCCCAGACCGCGAAGGGCCAAGTGATGGGGATTGTTTGGAGAGCGGTAGGGGGCATGTGGCTCTGATTGGCAAAGAGCTGGCAACCGACGCAGTGTTGGACGAGGTCCTGTGCGTCTACTCAGACTGTAGGTCAATAAAAGCCTGTGCGGAAGGCCTTGCTGACAAGGGCCTGAGGCGCAGCGTGGTGTCCGCCGAGTCCGGCATGGATTTCAGCCAAGAGCTGCCGCCCTTCCTCTTCGGAGATGCACCTTTGGAGCACTCCGGTCGCACTTTTCTTATAGAGTTCACCTTCATGGACTTTGTAAGCTTTAGAATGCTGCACGATGCAACCTGCTTCATTTTGGTCCTCGGGGAGCACCTGCCTATTTAGGTAGGCCAAGAAAGGCTCAGTCCACGAGGCGATTACAACCATGATTTCATGGGCGGAAGGTGTTATTTTGGTGGCGGAGCCTCTGATTATGTCTAATGGTTCGGAATCTGGGGGTGTATTCGGATCCGTGCTAGTGTTGCCGGAATCCCCTTCCCATACCACGGATGGTTGAACAGCCTTTTTAGGAATATGTTAGGTGGGACAGGGTCACGTTTAGCGCCGATGCGGGCGAGGATATCCACCACTTGATTGTTTTCTCGAGCCACGTGGTGGAATTCGAGCCCCTCGAACCGAGCTGACATGTTGAGGACGACATTACGGTAGGCCGCCATTTTCGGATCCTTGGCATCAAAGTCTCCCTTTATTTGTGATATTGCGAGGTTTGAATCCCCGCGCACCTCCAGGCGCTGAATGCCCATAGAGACTGCCATCCAAAGACTGTGCAACAGGGCCTCGTATTCGGCTGTGTTGTTGGAGTCTGTGTATAATATTTAGAGTACATATTGGACCGTGTCTCCGGTGGGAGACGTCAGGACAATACCTGCTCCCAATCCGGCCAACATTTTAGAGCCGTCGAAGTGCATGATCCAATTAGAGTACGCACCGTACTCTTTGGGGAGTTCGGCTTCTGTCCATTCGGCGACAAAGTCAGCCAGTACTTGCAACTTGATGGCCCACCGTGGCTTGTATGTTATGTCGAACGGAAGGAGCTCGATGGCCCATTTAGCAATCTGGCCTGTAGTGTCGCGGTTATTTATTATGTCATTCAGTGGTACTTCAGAGGCCACCGTGATCGAACACTCTTGAAAGTAGTGTCATAGCTTCCGGGATGCCATGAAGACTGCGTACGCTATCTTTTGATAGTGTGGGTATCGGGATTTGCATGGGGTGAGGACCGTGGATACGTAATATACCGGCTTCTGGAGCGGAAATTTGTATCCGTCAGCCTCTCGTTCGACGACGAGCACCGCACTTACAACTTGATGTGTTGCAGCTATGTACAATAGCATAGGTTCGCCAGTATTTGGCGCTGTTAGGACTGGATTACTGGCCAATAAGGTCTTTATTTCGTCCAGTCCGGCCGTGGCCGCATCCGTCCACACGAAGTGTTCGGTGTGCCGAAGAAGGCGGTAAAGAGGTAATGCCTTTTCTCCTAACCGGGATATAAAGTGGCTTAAGGCAGCCACGCATCCAGCTAGTTTCTGGATATGCTTGAGGTCTGTTGGTATAGCCAACTGCGACAGAGCTTGGATTTTTGCCGGATTTGCTTCAATTCCTCCATTGGAAATAATGAAGCCGAGCAGCTTCCCAGAGGGCATGCCAAAAACACATTTTTCCGGGTTTAGCTTGATGTCGTATGTTCGTAGGTTGTCGAACGTAAGCCTCAAATCGTTTGTTAGGGTTTCCACGTGTCTTGTTTTTATGACCACGTCGTCAACATATGCCTCCACTGTTTTGCCGATTTGCTTTTCCAGGCATGTTTGAATCATGCTTTGAGAGATTGCGCTGGCGTTTTTAAGCCCGACAGGCATAGTGTTGAAGCAGAAAAGACCATATAGCATTATGAAAGCCGTTGCAGCTTGGTCGGACTCTGCCATCTTTATTTGATGGTATCCAGAGTATGCGTCGAGAAAACACAGTGAGTCGTGTCCTGTGGTGGCGTCGATGATTTGGTCGATGCGAGGGAGGGGGAAGGGATCCTTGGGGAAAGCCTTGTCGAGGTCTTTGGAGTCGATGCATAGGCACCAGGATTTGTCCTTCTTTGGTACCATTACCAGATTTGCCAGCCAATCCGGATGCTTGATATCTCTGATGAATCCGGCCTCAAGTAGCTTGGCTAGCTCTTCCCCCATGGCTTGCCGCTTGGGCTCTAAGAAGCGCCTAAGAGTCTATTTGACAGGCTTGTATCCTTTCAGTATATTGAGGCTGTGTTCGGCCAGTATGCGTGGGATGCCCGGCATGTCCGTAGGGTGCCAGGCGAAGATGTCCCAATTCTTGCGTAGGAATTCTCGTAGTGCGGCGTCCATTGTGGGGCTCAACTGTGTCCCGATGGAAGCTGTCTTCGTGGGGTCCGTTGGGTGGACCTGGAATTTGACTATCTCGTCTGCGGGTTTGAATGAGGTGGACTTGGGTCGCTTGTCGAGTATCACGTCGTCTCTGTCCACGGTGGCACGCAGTGTTGTTAGTTCTTCGGCTGCTAGAGCTTCGGATAATGCTTCCAGGGCTAGTGCTGCAGTTTTGTTTTTGGCACGAAGTGTGACGTCCGAATCGCTCACTAGAGTGATGATTCCATTGGGTGCGGGCATTTTATGCTTCATATGCCCATAATGGGGTATAGCTTGAAAGCTTGTGAACGCGTCCCGCCCTAAAAGGGCGTGGTATCCGTTGCTGAAAGGAGCCACTTGGAATGTGATTTCTTCGGACCTGTAATTCTCCGGAGTGCCGAATACCACATCGAGTGTGATTTTTCCCGCACACCATGCTTCCTGACTGGGGATGATTCCCCTGAAGGTTGTGCCACTTTGCTCAATGCGGCTTTTATCAATTTCCATCTTGTTGAGTGTTTCTTCGTCGATCAGGTTTAATCTGCTTCCGCCGTCCATCAGTACTTTAGTGAGCCGAAAGCCATCCACGATTGGGTTGAGGACCAAAGCGGCTGGTGCCCGGACTGTTTGGAATTGAGGTTCATCACTGGCATTGAAAGTTATAGCAGTGTCGTTCCATGGATTTGTTTTTGCCACATGGCAGATTTCAGCGGAGCTTCAATGAGCTTGCTTGCGCCTATTTTTTGAGGCGAAAGTCTCGAAGACTGTTAGTACCGTATTGTTTTCTTTGGCAGGATGTTGTCTGCTTTATGGCTTACAAGAAGCTCCTCGCCACTTTTTGCTACCTGTCGGAGTATCCAACATGCTCTAAGGCTATCTGTTGGTGTCGTGTCCGGCGTGCTCTGGAGTTTACATGGCCCATTGAGCCATTCTTCCAATACGGTTCCACGCCCTGGGGTGGGCTTTGGTTTCTTGGGGATTGGATTGGCTGACTTACGAGAGTTCGGGCGTTTGGCTCGGACAAAGGTTTTAGTGAGAGCCGGACTATCCCAAAATTCTGTTTGGGTTTTCCAGGCACTTTCCATCGCACAGTACTTCTGTACTATGGTTGCTAAGTCAGCAAAGTGTACTATGTCATGGTGACTTATAGCATTAAGGATTCCTTTGTTCGTGCAGTTTTTGCAGAAAAGTGAGACTGCGTCCTCCTCACGACAGTCCTTGACCTTGTTAAGCACAAGGAGGAACATGGCCCAGTAGCGATGTACTGTTTCTTGGGGCTCTTGTATGATATGGGAGAGACGGTTTAAGTCCGGGTGGGTGTGTGTAGCTGAATCTGGATTCTGATCCGATCTAACGCCCAGGGGCAGAGGAGCTTCCGGGCTTGATAGCTCGGGGTCCGGAGCGCTGCCCGATTTTTTTGGCCAGATACCTGATTCTAAGTCCGGGGTCTGGGCCATGTTCTCCCACGAGCGGGTATCCGGCTCAGAGAGCTCGGTAATCCGGACATAATTCGTCCTCAAAATAGAGGGATAACCGTATGTGGCTCCTCCACTACCGCTACCTCATGGGTGGCCGGTGGGGATTTAATATCCCTCTGGTCGGGTTTAAGCCCGACCCGATCATAGTCTGTAGTGACTCCCAGAGTGGCGATGCGATCCAAGAGCTCATTGAGGGAGGAGAGCTCTATTGGATTCATTTGTTCGGCGAGTTCCGACTTGATGTGGAGGCTGTTTTTGATGACTTGAGAGCTCATCGTCGGCGCGGAAGCTGATCGGACGGCCATGACGAAGCCGCCTAGTCGGAGAGTCTGGTCTACCGCTAGCGCTCCCCTAGAGGTGATGTTATCCTTGACAACGAGACGGGCCATCGAGCCTTGCAGCGACGGCACAGAGGAACTCTCAATGAAAGCACCAATGTCGGTGTCAAAACCGGCGGATCTCGGGTAGGGGGTCCCGATCTGTGCTTCTAAGGCTGATGGTAACATGAGGCAAGGGACACAATGTTTACCCAGGTTCGTGCCCTCTCGATGGAGGTAAAACCCTACTTCCTGCTTGATTGATATTGATGATATGAGTAGTACAATAGTTGATCTACCACGAGATCGTAGAGGCTAAACCCTAGAAGCTAGCCTATGATGAATATGATTGTGTCTCTAAGGACTAAACTCTCCAATTTATATAGACACCAGAGAGGGCTAGGGTTTACATGGAGTCGGTTACAAAGAAGGAAATATAATATCCGGATCGCCAAGCTTGTCTTCCACGCAAAGGAGAGTCCCATCCGGACACGAGACAGAGTCTTGAGTCTTGTATCTTCACACTCCAATAGTCCGGACAAAGTATATAGTCCGGCTGTCCGGATACCCCCTAATCTAGGACTCCCTCACTTGCACCAGTCCATAAATGGATCGCTGGAGCTTGCACACTTTGTTAGCACCTTTTGGATCCACAAAACCTTCTGGTTGCATCATATACAACTCTTCTTCTAGAAATCCATTCAGGAATGTAGTTTTGACATCCATTTGCCATATTTCATAATCATAAAATGCGGCAATTGCTAACATGATTCAGACAGACTTAAGCATCGCTACGGGTGAGAAAGTCTCATTGTAGTCAACTCCTTGAACTTGTCGAAAACCTTTCGCAACAAGTCGAGCTTTGTAGACAGTAACATTACCATCAGCGTCAGTCTTCTTTTTGAAGATCCATTTATTCTCGATGGCTTGCCAATTATCGGGCAAGTCAACCAAAGTCCATACTTTGTTCTCATACATGGATCCCATCTCAGATTTCATGGCCTCAAGCCATTTTGCAGAATCTGGGCTCATTATCGCTTCCTCATAGTTCGTAGGTTCGCCATGGTCAAGTAACATGACCTCCAGAATAGGATTACCGTACCACTCTGGTGCGGATCTTACTCTGGTTGACCTACAAGGTTCGGTAGTAACTTGATCTGAAGTTCCATGATCAATATCATTAGCTTCCTCACTAATTGGTGTATTTGTCACAGGAACCGGTTTCTGTGATGAACTACATTCCAATAAGGGAGCAGGTACAGTTACCTCATCAAGTTCTACTTTCCTCCCACTCACTTCTTTCGAGAGAAACTCCTTCTCTAGAAAGGATCCAAATTTAGCAACAAAAATCTTGCCTTCAGATCTGTGATACAAGGTGTACCCAATAGTCTCTTTTGGGTATCCTATGAAGACACATTTCTCCAATTTGGGTTCAAGCTTATCTGGTTGAAGTTTCTTCACATAAGCATCGCAGCCCCAAACTTTAAGAAACAACAACTTTGGTTTCTTGCCAAACCACAGTTCATAAGGCGTCGTCTCAACGGATTTTGATGGTGCCCTATTTAACGTGAATGCGGCTGTCTCTAAAGCATGACCCCAAAACGATAGCGGTAAATCAGTGAGACATCATAGATCGTACCATATCTAGTAAAGTACAATTACGATGTTCGGACACACCATTTCGTTGTGGTGTTCCAGGTGGCGTGAGTTGCGAAACTATTCCGTATTGTTTCAAATGTAAACCAAACTCGTAACTCAAATATTCTCCTCCACGATCGGATCATAGAAACTTTATTTTCTTGTTACGATGATTTTCCACTTCACTCTGAAATTCTTTGAACATTTCAAATGTTTCAGACTTATGTTTCATTAAGTAGATATACCCATGTCTGCTCAAATCATCTGTGAAGGTGAGAAAATAACGATACCCGCCGCGAGCCTCAATGTTCATTGGACCACATACATCAGTATGTATGATTTCCAACAAATCTGTTGCTCACTCCATAGTTCCGGAGAACGGCGTTCTAGTCATCTTGCCCATGAGGCATGGTTCACAAGTACCAAGTGATTCATAATCAAGTGATTCTAGAAGTCCATCAGTATGAAGTTTCTTCATGCGCTTTACACCAATATGACCCAAACGGCAGTGCCACAAATAAGTTGCACTATCATTATCAACTCTGCATCTTTTGGCTTCAACATTATGAATATGTGTATCACTACTATCGAGATTTAATAAAAATAGACCACTCTTCAAGGGTGCATGACCATAAAATATATTACTCATATAAATAGAACAACCATTATTCTTTGATTTAAATGAATAACCGTCTTGTGTCAAACAAGATCCAGATATAATGTTCATGCTTAACGCTGGCACCAAATAACAATTATTTGGGTCTAAAACTAATCCAGAAGGTAGATGTAGAGGTAGCGTGCCGACCGTGATCACATCGATTTGGAACCATTTCCCACGCGCATCGTCACCTCGTCCTTAGCCAATCTTCGCTTAATCCGTAGTCCCTGTTTCGAGTTGCAAATATTAGCAACAGAACCAATATCAAATACCCAGGTGCTACTGCGAGCATTAGTAAGGTACACATCAATAACATGTATATCACATATACCTTTGTTCACTTTGCCATCCTTCTTATCCGCCAAATACTTGAAACAGTTCCGCTTCCAGTGACCAGTCTGCTTGCAGTAGAAGCACTTAGTCTCAGGCTTAGGTCCAGATTTGGGTTTCTTCTCTTGAGCAGCAACTTGTTTGCTGTTCTTCTTGAAGTTCCCCTTCTTCTTCCCTTTACCCTTTTTCTTGAAACTGGTGGTCTTATTGACCATCAACACTTGATGCTCCTTTTTGATTTCTACCTCCGTAGCTTTTAGCATTGCGAAGAGCTCGGGAATAGTTTTGTCCATACCTTGCATATTATAGTTCATCATGAAGTTCTTGTAGCTTGGTGGTAGTGATTGAAGAATTCTGTCAATGACACTATCATCAGGAAGATTAACTCCCTGTTGAATCAAGTGATTATTATACCCAGACATTTTGAGTATATGTTCACTAATAGAACTATTCTCTTCCATCTTGCAGCTATAGAACTTATTGGAGACTTCATATTTCTCAATCCGGGCATTTGCTTGAAATATTAACTTCAACTCATGGAACATCTCATTAGCTCCATGACGTTCAAAACGTCGTTGAAGTCCCGGTTCTAAGCCGTAAAGCATGGCATAATGAACTATAGAGTAGTCACCAACTTTGCTCTGCCAGACATTCTTAACATCGTTAGTTGCATCTGCAGCAGGCCTGGCACCCAGCAATGAGGATAATCCTCAAGTTACAGACCCAGCCCGTGTAATTGCTACCATCAACTTTCAACTTAGCTTTCTCAATCAACGCATTAAAATTCAACGGAACAACAACACGAGCCATCTATCTACAACAAACATAGACAAGCAAAATACTATCAGGTACTAAGTTCATGATAAATTTAAGTTCAAATTAATCATATTACTTAAGAACTCCCACTTAGATAGACATCCCTCTAATCATCTAAGTGATCACGTGATCCAAATCAACTAAACCATGTCCGATCATCACGTGAGATGGAGTAGTTTTCAATGGTGAACATCACTATGTTGATCATATCTACTATATGATTCATGCTCGACCTTTCGGTCTCAGTGTTCCGAGGCCATATCTGTATATGATAGGCTCGTCAAGTTTAACCTGAGTATTCTGCATGTGCAACTGTTTTGCACCCGTTGTATTTGAACGTAGGGCCTATCACACCTGATCATCACGTGGTTTCTCAGCACGAAGAACTTTTGCAGCGGTGCATACTTAGGGAGAACACTTATACCTTGAAATTTAGTGAGGGATCATCTTATAATGCTACCGTAAATCAAAGCAAAATAAGATGCATAAAGGATAAACATCACATGCAATCAATATAAGTGATATGATATGGCCTTCATCATCTTGTGCTTGTGATCACCATCTCCGAAGCACCGTCATGATCACCATCGTCACCGGCGCGACATCTTGATTTTCATTAGAGCATCGTTGTCGTTTCGCCACATATTGCTTCTACGAATATTGCTACCGCTTAGTGATAAAGTAAAGCACTTACAGGGCGATTGCATTGCATACAATAAAGCGACAACCATATGGCTCCTGCCAGTTGCCGATAACTCGGTTACAAAACATGATCATCTCATACAATAAAATATAACATCACGTCTTGACCATATCACATCACAACATGCCATGCAAAAACAAGTTAGACGTCCTCTACTTTGTTGTTGCAAGTTTTACGTGGCTGCTATGGGCTGAGCAAGAACCGTTCTTACCTACACATCAAAACCACAATGATAGTTTGTCAAGTTAGTGCTGTTTTTACCTTCTCAAGGACCGGGCATAGCCACACTCGGTTCAACTAAAGTTAGAGAAACTGACACCCACCAGCCACCCGTGTGCAAAGCATGTCGGTAGAACCAGTCTCGCGTAAGCGTACGCGTAATGTCGGTCCGTGCCGCTTCATCCAATAATACCGCCGAACCAAAGTATGACATGCTGGTAAGCAGTATGACTTGTATCGCCCATAACTCACTTGTGTTCTACTCATGCATACAACATCTACGCATATAACCAGGCTCTGATGCCACTGTTGGGGAACGTAGTAATTTCAAAAAAAATCCTATGCACACGCAAGATCATGGTGATGCATAGCAATGAGAGGGGAGAGTGTTGTCCACGTACCCTCATAGCACAACGTGGTTGATGTAGTCGTACGTCTTCACGGCCCGACCGATCAAGCACCGAAAGAACGTCACCTCCGAGTTCTTGCACACGTTCAGCTCGATGACGTCTCTCGAACTCCGATCCAGCCGAGTGTCGAGGGAGAGTTTTGTCAGCACAACAGCGTGGTGATGATGATGATGTTCTACCGACGCAGGGGTTCGCCTAAGCACCGCTACGATATGATCGAGGTGGAATATAGTGGAGGGGGGCACCGCACACGACTAATAGATCTCAAGGGTGAATTGTTGTTGTGTCTAGAGGTGCCCTCCTGCCCTCGTATGTAAAGGAGCAAGGGGCAGGGGGCGGCCGGCCAGGAGGGGGCGCGCCAGGAGGAGTCCTACTCCCACCGGGACTAGGACTCCCTCCTTTCCTTGTCCAAGTAGGAGAGGGGGAAGGAAGGGAGAGAGGGGAGGAAGGAAAGGGGAGCGCCGCCCCCCTCCTTGTCCTATTCGTACTAGAGGGGGAGGGGGCGCACGGCCTCCCCTGGCTGCCCCTCCTCTTCTCCACTTTGGGCCCATGAGGCCCATTAACCCCCGGGGGAGTTCCGGTAACCCCCCGGTACTCCGGTATATATCCGATAACCCCCAGAACCATTCCGGTGTCCAAATATAGTCGTCCAATATGTCAATCTTCATGTCTCGACCATTTAGAGACTCCTCGTCATGTCCGTGATCACATCCGGGACTCCGAACTATCTTCGGTACATCGAAATATATAAACTCATAATATAATCGTCATCTAACTTTAAGCGTGCGGACCCTACGGGTTCGAGAACTATGTAGACATGACCGAGACACATCTCCGATCAATAACCAATAGCGGAACCTGGATGCTCATATTGGCTCCTACATATTCTACGAAGATCTTTATCGGTCAAACCGCATAACAACATACGTTGTTCCTTTTGTCGTCGGTATGTTACTTGCCCGAGATTTGATCGTGGGTATCTCAATACCTAGTTCAATCTCGTTACCGACAAGTCTCTTTACTCGTTACGTAATGCATCATTCCATAACTAACTCATTAGCTACATTGCTTGCAAGGCTTATAGTGACGTGCATTACCAAGAGGGCCTAGAGATACCTCTCCGACAATCGGAGTGACAAAACCTAATCTCAAAGTATGCCAAGTCAACATGTACCTTTGGAGACACCTATAGAGATCCTTTATAATCACCCAGTTACGTTGTGACATTTTGTAGCACACAAAGTGTTCCTCCGGTAAACGGGAGTTGCATAATCTCATAGTTGTAGGAACATGTATAAGTCATGAAGAAAGCAATAACAACATACCAAACGATCAAGTGCTAAGCTAACGGAATGGGTCAAGTCAATCACATCATTCTCCTAATGATGTGATCCCGTTAATAAAATGACAACTCATGTCTATGGTCAGGAAACATAACCATCTTTAATCAACGAGCTAGTCAAGTAGAGGCATACTAGTCACACTATGTTTGTCTATGTATTCAGACATGTATTATGTTTCCGGTTAATACAATTCTAGCATGAATAATAAACATTTATCATGATATAAGGAAATAAATAATAACTTTATTATTGCCTCTAGGGCATATTTCCTTCAGTACGCCCCTTCGCTAGCCCTTCATACATGCCCTCGTCCGCCGCAACAGATCCGCCTCACCGAAAGCACTGTACAACGCGCCCGCCGAAGACTTCGTCCACTGCATCGGACCCTCTCCACGGACGCCATATTCAACTCCACCGGCCCTGCTTTACCGACGCCGCAGCCTCATCAGGTTATTTCGATTTTTACTCCTTTGGTTTTTCTCTTTATCGTGCAACTGTTCACTTACCACAGATGAGCTTTCTTGTATGTCGACAGGCACCACAATTGTAGCACCGGAGCCACTTTTGCGACGGCGACAGCCGACCCAACTCAACCGCAACACGAGCACCATCGATGATCCTTAGCTATCAAGTATGACAACGATATTCATACGCCGCCGAGAATCAGGTACTATTATCCAACGGCCGACGCCTATGTTCACTTTCCTAGCATAAGCACCGCACCTTTGAATTTCTTCAAGGCATCATTCAATTTTTCATGAGACGCATTATTCTGCTTGCACCTATAGGGCCATACTTCTGGCAGTGAACATGTTACATGTGCTAAAGTACATACCGGTGCACATATAGTTAATATGTTTTAGTTTTGTCCTAAGTACTCCCTCCGTTCCAAAATAGATGACCCAACTTTGTACTAACTTTGTACTGAAGTTAGTACAAAGTTGAGTCATCTATTTTGGAATGGAGGGAGTATTACTGTACTTCCTAATATCACTGCCTACTATTTTACTTCTTGAATGCTATATTTATGATAATGGTGTTGTTCTGATGCCACCTGTTGGTTCCATCAGACTGCTTAATGTTCTCTATGCTTAATTACACATGAGCAAACTAGCATGTGGTTCCGCTGCTTTTTGTTCGTTTTACCCTACATTTTCTGATGCTAGCTATTACATCACTGCTCCGTGCCTCTGTTCATTACTTGTTTGTGTGTTCTTGATCTTCCCAAGTTGCATGACTAATTTGATGCTTCTATTAATTATGGAGCTGCCAACCCCATCTAGCAAAATATTTGTTCTTTTGGGGCTGGCACCTCGAACAAGCATAAAAATAGAGGGAAGCAGATATATTGTCGTGTATGCACACATCCTTCTTTCATTAGTTTAGATGAACCATTGATGATCAATTCGGACCAGTGCATGCGATTAAAATTAATTTTACCTAAATAGAGGGTGCAAAATAAACTACAACAACTAGATTTGCAACCACGGGATGCTGACGATATCTTCAAAGAACATTGCAACAGCAGCAAGGCTTCACAGCAACATATGGTAAGCCAGTGTGTTTTTGTACATGTGAAATGTAATGCGACTGGGCTGCTTTCTTGGCTTGTGCCCTCAACCTGTAATCCTACCGAATTACAAATAGTTCAGTTGTCTGCTTTGCTGTATTGCTTGATTCAAATGCTTTTTTGTTGTTACGCTATACCCGAGTTGGCCAATATGTCAGCAGTGTCTGCCATACTATTGTAAAGAAATGCATGCCTATTTCATTTGAGTCCTTAACTTTTCCTCTCAACTTCATCACAAGACTGTCTTCGTAGTTTATATTAGGCCACACTGTTAAGTGCTTTCTCCAATTATTTCAACTGCTTAGATGCCTTGGCAACTTAAATATAGCGGTGGTACACTCCCTTTCAACTAGGGATGTCAACTGGGTCCCGTTTAATCCCGATTAAAGTCCACTAGTGGTATGATAGTTCAAAAGAGTTTTTGTTTTTTGAGGAAAATGAACTAGGGAGGTAGCAAAAACTAACTAGATGGGACTGGCGGATGTCGTTTATTTGCCACTTACATCCCTAGTTTCATCTTACCATTTTAATTTCTTTTTGGCTGATGCTGCTTCAAACCATTTAAATATAGTTTGCCATGCTCGGCAATAATTCGTCCGTCGTTTACCATGTAAGCTTACTACCTGGATCATACGATAACTATCTCTTACTTATGTCCAGCGGAAACCTTTCAGGATGCCGTTCACACTAGGACACAATGTACAACCCCAAAATCTATTTGTGGAAGCAGTGCGCCATCCATGTTACCAGATGGTAGCAGTTCAGAGGCAACACCGCCGGAGAGCAGTCTGAGCACAAATATTATAGTGCTTGAGGCTCTACTAGAGGCAGAAAGAGATGGTGTGGCTGCCATGAATGAGGGAATCTTTATCTTGAGGCTGGAAATTACGGAATTAGCGGCACACATTACACAAGCAACCGAAGAATTGGAGGAAGTAAGAATGTTGCATTTGAAGACGGAGGAGGTCCTGCTGTTTCTGTTATCTTAAGCCCAAGGTAATCCCGGTTCTTCTTTAGATACCAGTTGAAATTGTCACTATATTATTGTACTTGCATGTTGTGTCATGTCTCTGAATGGATTATGTTGCAAGACCCCCTATGTTGTCCATTTGTTGTAATCATCCAAAATTTTTAGGCAAGGTAATCCTCAGTACTTGTATGATTGACATAATGTGAACTATTTTTCGTGTGAGTATATTGTATTGGATGAAATAACTATTTGACTCAGAGTGTATCCAAAGTACTGAATTCTAAGATCACGACATTTCTAAATCATAATCATATATAAAGGTGGAATAAATCTTTGTTGTGATTTTGAAGAAATAAATAACAAAACGTAGAATTATCTGTGGATATTCGTAATCGAATATAAATTGGATTTGAATTTAGTTTGCCAGGGCCCAGGGAAAACGTGAATGCTAATTCTCCCAAGTTTTGAATGAAGCGGCTAAACACTCACTATAATTTGTGGGCTACCTGAAGCAAGTGTTTGCGTGATGGAAATTACTGTCTACCCCTGACACTTGACATCCTTATCGACCGGATTTACACTGCTGTCGATAGGGGTAGACTAGTAACTTCAATCAGACGTGACACGACGACCTCTGAGCCCATTCAGACACGGTGGGTGCCAAACGTGGGCGGCAAAACACATTTGATTCAAGGTTGTCCGAAATACATGTGCCTCTTCCTCCATTTCCCCATTCATACACGGTGGGCGGCAAAACAAACTCTCCTCGTCCGAAATCGATGTAGGCTAATATTTTAAATAGGGGCAGATGTGTAACTTCCCTCAGACGTGACACAACCGCCCTACCTGTCAGCCCCGTTCATACACCGTGGGCGCCAACCGTGGGCGGCAAAACACCCTCTCCTTGCCCGAAATAGTTACCGGCAAATATTTGGGAGATGCGAGATTACTGTCCTATCCCCAACCGACGCGATGTGCGAAATTTTAACGGGGGATAAGTTCATAACTTTCCCACATTTCAGGGAAGCGCATCCCAAAGTTTGAGATCCCCCTCCCCTCCGTTTCCCCATTCATACACCGTCGGCGGCATGACAACCTCCGCACTGCAGCCAGCCTCCTCCGTCCGCCACCCGATCCTCCACCTTGCCGGAGCCGCTACCCCTACCCCGTCGTCCACTGCAAGAGATGGACATCTCTCATCCACGACGCTGGACCAGGATCCTCTCGCTTCATTGGTGCCATCGTCCACCTTGCCGTTGCCGCTCCTACGACCGCCTCGTCCACGGCAACAAGATATATCCCCCGACCCAGCCGTCTACCGTCTAAAGTCTTCTTCCCCTCCGCCGACAGCCATCGCACCCGCAACACCCTCAATGTATCAGGATAGGCCTACAAGGCGTCGCAAGAGAGGTGGTACTCTTCCATATGTGCTTAAGTTATTGATCTGACCCAGAAAATAGATCGTAATTTGTTTACTGTACTTTTCTTGTCCGTACCAAATCATAGTGTCTAGTTGAAAGCAAACATTGGTTGGGAAGTAGCTTTGTCCGGTTTGCACCTTCAGATCCGCCATGGCATGGGCACTATACTCGTAAAGCTTATGGTTTCCCCCTTTATATTCACTACCATCATCGTAGGTGCTTCGTGTCGTGCTAGCACTGCTTCTCAAGACGTCAACCCAAAGCTTACGTGTTGAAATACGAATCTGATACAATGCTCATATCACTAAAACAGAGAATGTTTAATTGGTCACCTAATGTTCCTATATTCGTTCGAAAAGCATGTGCGCCACCCACTGGTCCAGCTAGTTCCACTTTCCTGATTTTTCTCTTGATGCTTAGGGTTTTCCCCTTTTATCTACTCTACTATGATTTGCGTAGGTGCTTTCTGTCGTACTAGCATTACTCCACCCTTCAAGCTAAACAACACAACACTGAGTATTCGAAAGCTTAGTTGTTCAAATATGATTGTGATATGATACTGATATTAGTTAACCGACACATTTAATTGGTTAGCTAAAGGTCCCACTTGAGTTTCCAAATGCATGTCGCGACATATAGAGAGACAGCATAATTGCATTTCTTTGTCACTTGTTGACCGTACTTTCTTGTCCATACCAAATCTTAGTTGTTATTTCAAAGCAAACATCGGTTGCTAACTACCCTTTGCGCGGTTTGCAGCTTCAGATCTGCCATCCCACTGCCACGGTCAACACTGTACTCATCATGCTTATGGTTTCCCCATTTTATGATGACCACAATCAGCCTACGTGGTTCGTGTCGTAATAGCACTGCTCCACCCATCGATCTAAACAAGCTTCGTTGTACAAATTCATATATGATACTATTGCTGATATTAGTAAAACTGAGGGATGTTTAATCGGTTAGCTAAATGTTCCTACTTTAGTTTCGAAATGCATGTGAGCCACATATGGAGAGACCGGAAAGAATAGTATTTCTCTGTGCGCTCTGGTTCATCATGGGTGGCCAACCGACATTGTATTGAAAGACTTGTAATATCTTTAATCTGCTTGCTCTTCTGCTCTTCTTTAAGATGATACTCTTCTCTTGCGGTCGACTCGTCAGGTCGAGTTGCTGTCCCTAAGTATATTTTGAATCTGCCAGGTCAGGTCAACTTGTTCTTCTTTACTATATGTTGAAGCTGTCATCGGCGAAGTGTCATCACTACTGGAGCTCTCATATTTTGAGTAGTAGGCCACATTATATTAATGCAGACAACAAATTATAGCATGCATGACATCTCTTAAAAGAATTGCAGAGGTAGCACAAAGGGGTTTACAGGGAGGCAGTATTGGATTAGAATCACTTCTGCATTACAAAGAAAATCTCACTTGTTTTTATGTTTTCATGCATGTCAGATATTGAACATTATCAAAATGAATATGAGAATGGGCACACGAGAGGAATATTGCGGAATGATCCACTGTCTAACAAACTTGGCATGGTGGAGGATGGCCTATATTATTCACCCATCAAGGTTCTTGCTCTAACTTTGCAAAGTTGTATTGGTCGCACATATTTTGCATCTGACCTCTTGCATTACTTCTACTTTATTACACCATCTGCTTAGTTTAAGCATCATATATGAGTATATGCCATACCTATCCATTTTCTGTACCTATTCCATGTGTCGTCACACTATGTTTTTCTAGTCAAATGTTGTTCTTTCGTAATAGATGTCCAAAAGGAAGAGGGTGAGTGCACATCCTCAAGGAGTACAAACTAGGTATTTGGAAAAGGTAGTGATACCTGTTAAATCAGATAGATCAGCAGCCACAGAAAACACAGGCCCAACTGTACCACACTTTACCCCTACTCCAGTGGCCAAACCCCTATTAGAACTGCTGGGAGCCCAGCGTCAGGTACTGTCTATGATATCAATTCAAAATTTGAACTCCTAAATTTCTCCTTGTGCCTTACCTTCTCTCTTATATAAAAACTAATTTCAGATGAATCTCCTTGCTCAAAGGATCATACAATCTCAAAACAATATTGGGCTCTGCATTGCTCTTGTCAGTACCTCTCTCCCTTTTGCCTTGTAATGTTGTACTTCATTAATTGCTATTTGATTATGTATCATTAATCTGCACCTGAGCTTCATTATCCTCTGTTTCTTCCAATATTATTTGATCTATATTTACTCATTGCAAAATGTAGAATAATGGCAATGCTTATAAAGAATTTTATTTGGGGAATTTATTGAATTATCCTTCCATCAACATGGAGAAGGGCTTTGTCCAGCCCGTGTTAACATGTAATGTAAGCTCATCCTTCTCAAGCCTTCAAACTTTGTTCTAGTATAGATTTGGATAGGCATCATTTCCTCCACTGCTGTTTGCTTTGCTGTTTACATCTGATTGGATGTTTGCAACAACTACCAATTTCAAATTGTAGTTGTAAAAACATGTTCCTTATGCAGAACAGATCCATTTATTTGCTTATATAATTGTGAAACCTGTTACGTGTCTCCTTGTTTCTCTTTCAGAGTCGTATCTCTTATGCCAGGCAGAACTTTAGGGAAGATAGTGAGCCAAACCATCTTGAGGACAGCGAGATGACCCCAAGGTCCTGTCTTGATGAAGACAGTAAGTTGAAGCTACTCACCAGCAGGTGTGAGACAACCTCTATGCAGTCGCTGCCTCAATCAGTTCGACTTCTTCAGTCTCAACTTAAAGCAGAAAGGCTTGCTTCAGCTCAGCTCCGACTTGAAGTCAAAGATGCAATGAAGATGTCAGAGGACTGCCGTGCACACCATCATGCCATAAATCTAGTGTTGATGTATCTATCGCTGACACAACTGAGGTCTACTCAGCCTCTTCGGCTGTTTGGGGGGCCCGACCTGGCCAGGCTTAGTGCCTTCTGAAGTGCTCTCAGTTTTGTATATTCTTTTGTCGGCGCGTATATTTGCACTGGTGGCGAACTTTGATGCCCAGTGGATGTAATATGTGTGATAGCCGTGATAGCCTAGCGTAAGTTGCTTGCTTATTTATTTCCTTGTTGTCTTGTTTATTTGTTTGCTTGTAGTCATTGCAGTTCTTTTTTCGCGGTTTGCTAGTGGCTGCAATAACCTATTTTTTAAAACTAGGCCACAATAACCATGGGCTAATATTTACTGTAGTGACACTAGGCCTCCTACGGGCTGTAGAAACAGTGGGCCTTCTACGGGCCGCAGAAACAGTGGGCCTTCTATGGGCCGTAGAAACAATGGGCCTTCTATGGGCCGTAGAAACAATGGGCCTTCTACGGGCCGTATCATCAATGGGCCTTATACGGGCCGTATGATTGATTGGCCAAACATGGGCCAATAACAGGCCGCATTATGGCCGTAAATGGGCTAAAGTTGGAATCATCCGTTCATGGGCCGACCATAACGGGCCATCGTTAATAGGCCGTATTTGATGATGCTATGAAAACGGCCCAACGTATTAACGGACCACAAACGGGCCGACTGTAACCACGGGCTGAATTTGGTCCACAAGCAGAAAATGATAGTAACGGGCCGTAAGTAAACGAATGTTGGAAATGAGCCCAAGAATAAATGGGCTCTTAGAAGGCCGAAAGATAACATGGGCTGGAAATGGCCCAACAGAATAAAGGGCCTTTAATGGGTATAAAGTGATACACTGTTCATTACGGGCCGTTAATGGGTGTAAAGTGATACACTATTCCTTACGGGCCAGTTTCACCGCGGGCTGTTAATGGGACAAGAGTTACAAAGGTCCTCATATGGGCCGAAAGACGTCATGGGCCACACATGGGCCAGAAGTGAAAACGGGCTGGAATCATATTGGATGGCCCAGATGACGCTACTGGGCCTAATTCGGATAGGGCGTAACAGGCATTGGGTTAGCGGGCTGTAAATGGGCTATATGCGAACAGGCCGTTAATAGGCTTTCCATGGGCCGGCCCGCCACCTTTTGACCAAGTCAAACGGGCTGACCTTTTCACAGGAATGGGCCTCTGTTGGGCCATGCCACGTGCCGATGTATCATAGGCACCTTCTGTCCAATGAGTGGATGACATCTGTCCCAACGAGCTGACACGTGTTTCCTCCAGCCAATGATGATTTTACACGTGGAAACTCCCCATTGGCCGGGGTTGTTAACGGGTTATCGGATCTAAAACCCGACCCGATAGCTTAACGGCGTTCCGTTACGGTAGATGCCACATGTCGGTCACCCTTGACGAAAGCACTTCTGTGACGTGCGATTTATCGTCATGGAAGTGGACACTTCCGTGATGATAATTTTAGTAATGTCATGGAACACTTCTATGACAGCACAGGTATGACTATCTTGATTCTGTCATAAAATCATCATGGATGTACATGCATGACAAAAAACACGACCTACTGTGACAAACACGTATCATCACGGAAGTGTATTTTTTTTGTAATGTATATTGATGAGTTGGAGCTAGTTCTGTGTCACCCTAGGTTATAATTGTTGCATGATGAATGCCATACGACATAATTATCCATCATTGATCAATTGCCTACGAGCTCTTCACATATTTATCTTTGCTATGTTACTTTTCTGTTGCCACTGTTACAATTGCTAGAAAACTACTACTGTTACTTTTGCCACCGTTACCGTTAGTTCCATACTACTTTGCTACTAAATACTTTGTTGCAGATATTAAGTCTTTCAGGTGTGGTTCAATTGACAACTGAGCTGCTAATACTTGAGAATATTCTTTGGCTCCCCTTGTGTTGAATCAATAAATTTGGGTTGAATACTCTACCCTAGAAAACTGTTGTGATCTCCTATACTTGTGGCTTATCAAGATATTTTTCTGGCGCCATTGCCGGGAAGCATAGCTCTATTCTTTGAGTCACTTGGGATTTATATATGCTGATCACTATGAAGAATTTGAAAGATACTAGATCCAAGATCTATCCCTCTACTACGAGGGGATGTAAGGAACTGCCATGTAGCTCTGCACTTGATTCACTTTCTGTTTTGAGTAAGCTTGCGACACCTATCGGTGTCAAAACCGGCTGATCTCAGGTAGGGGGCCCAAGTTGTATGTCTAAGGACCGAAGGTAACTATGAACAAAGGACATAGTATTTACCTAGGTTCGGGTCCTCTTAATGGAGGTAAAACCCTACTCCTGCTTGATTGTATTCGTGGGTATAGGGGTTACAAGAGTTGATCTACCTCGAGATCGATTCGGCTAACCCTAGATCAATTAGTCTAGCAATGTTGTGATCCTGCTTCCGATCTACCCTACGGTTTATATAGACACCAGTGGGGCTTAGGGTTGTACAAAGTTGGTTTTATAGAAAGGAATAATTTATCCGGAAACCTATACTTGCCATCCACGCATACGGGGGTCCCTTCCGAACACGAAAGGTGATCTTCTATCTTGTATCTCGACGGCCTATCAGTCCGTCCCACATCCAATAGATCGGATGCCCGAGGACCCCCTAGTCCAGGACTCCCCGCTCTCAGCCTCCAGCCAAAGCTGGGTATAGTTCGGAGATAAAGCCCCGGTGATGGCGAGAGTCTGCATCCATCCCAACATTTTGTCTAGGAGCGGAAGTAGGACCAAAAATTGTGGATCTGTTGGGCTGAGTTCGACATGGGATACCTGATCGGGCCCAATGAGCAAAGACCTTGACAATTCGGGATGGTTGCCCAAAGGCATGTCTAAGATTGCATCTGGGTCTTTGGTCGCGAGTTCCGCAAAGGGAAGAAATCCGGTAGAGCTCACGCTCCCTTCTTTGGACATTGAGGCCCGCCCCGGATCTAGGGCCGGGGTAGGTATGAGTGTCGACCCCTGAACAAGATCTAACAAGAAATCCGAAGGGTCTTCCTGGAGGGGCACAGAGTAGCAGCCGAGGCCGCAAACCCGTCGAAGACCAGGTCTCCTCGGATATCAGCAATATAGTTCAGGTTTCCAAACCTGATCTGGTGACCGGGGGCATAACTGTCGACCTGCTCGAGGCAGCCGACCGAGTTGGCACGAAGCACGAAGCCACCAAACACAAAGACCTGTCTAGGAAGAAAGGTTTCCCTGGACGCAGCATCTTTGTCGATGAAGAGGCGAGCCATCGGTCCTTCTATCGACGATACAATGGAGCTCTGAAAGAAAGCACCAATGTCAGTGTCAAAAACGGCTGATGTCGGGTAGGGGGGCCCAAACTGTATGTCTGAGGACCGAAGGTAACTATGAACAAAGGACACAGTATTCACCCAGGTTCAGGCCCTCTTAATGGAGGTAAAACCCTACTCCTGCTTGATTGTATTCGAGGGTATAGGGGTTACAAGAGTTGATCTACCTCGAGATCGATTCGGCTAACCCTAGATCAGTTAGCCTAGAAATGTTGTGATCCTTCCTCCGATCTACCCTCCGGTTTATATAGACACCGGAGGGGCTTAGGGTTGTACAAAGTCGGTTTTACAGAAAGGAATAACAAATCCGCACACCTATACTTGCCATCCATGCATACGGGAGTCCCTTCCGGACACGAAAGACGATCTTCCGTCTTGTATCTCAATGGCCCATCAGTCCGACCAACATCCAATAGACCGGCCGCCTGAGGACCCCCTAGTCCAAGACTCCCACAGTAGCCCCAGAACCAGTCTTTAGTGATGATATATTCGGTGTTCAGATTGTCTTCGGCATTGCAAGGAGGGTTCCTTGAAGAATACACATCGGCTTTCCTCTATAAAAGAATTGTATCCTGCTTCTCATTATAAACACAACCCTTAGCCGCGAAGGCTGGATATATATAAAAAATAAGAAAAGTGTCTTTTACTGACAACTTTTTCGGCGAAGCGTCAGACTTGACCCTTCAACATTTTGAACCGTTTTCCCATCCCGCGTTCTGTGTTTCGAGGCCACGCCTCATTGGCACGTCCTGTCAAAACAGAGATCATGCCCACTTAATACGGGATTGTACATCAATGATATTAGGGAAATCCAACCGTTTGCGGCGCACGCTTTCATTGGGAATAGGCGAGATTCAAGGCGCGAGTGGGGGTAGTTGGCATTTTTACTGCCTATAAGAGGGTAATGGATATTTACCTTCTCCCCCACGCCTTCACATCTCCTCAGCCTTCCAATCTCCCAAGCTCTCTGCGCCTGCAAAGTTTTCGTCTTTCTCACCACCACCACCACCTCCTCTGACCATGGACAGATCTGGCTCCAAAGGCAAGCTCCTCTGTCATGGAGAAGGAGATAAAAGATGGTCTTCAACGTGAAGCCGAAGGTGGTCAACGGGCAGCACGCGGATTGTGGCGGAGCTATGATCAGCAAGCTGCCGAACACCACATGCCCCAAGGGGGCCTTCATGGAGAGTATGAAGATCTGGCAACAGGAGTGGTTCTACATCACTGAGCCACGCCGTACTAAGTGGGCGGCGATTTCGGAGTTCAGGTCCAGACCCCCCATGAGGCTCACCTCCTGGAACGCAAAGGGCCACGACTGGGGTCCCGGACGGAGGTGCGGGTGCTGCAAATGCACATCAACAATGTGCTGGGGAAGAACGTTGGTCTAACCAACATGGTCCAAATTATGCTCTTCCGCCGCATTCTCCCCTGCCAGCGCCGGGCTTTCCCCATGTGGGAATTCAAGCCGGAGGAGCCGCGAACTCTACAACATTTCCTCGGCACCACACACGAGGGAATGTGGAAGCTGCTCTTCAAGGTGCAGAAGAGCTGGCCCATGGAGACTGAAGACGTCGGCCTCAACGCCATGAATCCGGCCTCTCCGGTAAGTATTCGATATCACCGAAGACATACCTAGTTTATATATATATATATATATATATATATATTCAATCTATGCCGAACTCATCAACCCATCCATTTGTTACAGGGTTGGACCAAGAAGTCGGAGCGGATCAAGAGTCCGGCTCCGTTGCCTGAAGACCCGGTCACTCCTGAGCTGGAGGAGATGCTGGTCCCGGCGCCTTATAAGGCGCTGGAGAAGAAGGCCAAGAAGAATAGCAAGGGGCCCAAGGACGGGCCCCGCCGCAAAGGTCCTCCAGAAGCTGTGTCCGGAGAGACCGAGCTTGTCTCCGCCCACGAGGAAGATGAGGATGAAGAGGAGGAGGAGGAGGAGGAGGAGGAGGAGGAGGAGGAGGAGGAGGAGGAGGAGGAGGAAGAGGAAGTGGAGAGCGACTCCCCGGCCCTTCAAGATGAGGAGGGGAAAGAGGACAGCCTCCAAGAAGCTGGAGGTGGCGACGCCGAAGAAGGGGAGGGTGGTCCTCTTGGATAGTTCGGACTCGGAGTCCGAACACAGCCCAGAGAGGGTCCAAGGGAGAAGCCCCTGGCCAAAATGTAAGTGTCAGAAACTTACTCGTTCAATTATCGCTTTAATTTTCCTCTATCATGCGCAATCCTTTTATGCCTTTTAGCCCTTCGCGCGAGATCTCGATTCCCTCCACATCGGAAGGGAACTCTCTAGCCTTTGGAGAGGCGAAGAGTGACGGGCCCTCTCGCGCCTTCTCCCCCTGCCCTGGAGGACACCGAGGTGTCATCCCAAAGGCCATCGCCTGGTCGGGGAGGGGCGGATGAGACCGTCCAGAAGGCACCCGAGGACAACATCTCGGATACCATAGAGCAGGGTGCGGCAACCCCCATGACCATCGACGGTGGGGGGATTCAACAGTCCGGGCCTCCACCGAAGACCGTTCTGAAGTCCAGTACGGCTCCGGGTTCGGATCAACACCCCCCTTTGAAAGAGGGGAGAGGAGCAGGAGCTCCGTTGGCGGCCTCTGTCAATCCGGAGGCCACTAACACTCCGCAGGAAGCGCTACAACACGCTTCCATTGTCGAGGTACACCGCACTCTGATAAGTGCGGTTATGGAAAAGGTTTGGTCCGTGAAGAGTGGTCTAACTGAAACTTTCAACAGCCTACTGACATGCTTCGAGGTAAGCGACGTAATATTCTTCACTAGTTTTTTCGTGTGTATATATATATGTGTGAGGTGAAACCCATGTGTAGACAGTAGCCCCTGAGACTCTGTCCGGATTAGAACAATCCAAACAGAGGATCACAAGAAAGTGTATAATGCACTGTTTATGTTATTTGACAGGCTTCTATGCTGGCGGCTACTGCTCAGGCTGCAGAGATTGCTGAGCTCAATCGGAAGCTTCAGCTATCCGATGAGGAACTCGTCCGCATCAACAAGCGGTTCAGCGAAACCCAAGGTATGCGGTATTACGGCATATCCGAAAATTATATGTGTGTTAGTCCTTTGAAACTGACTAAAAATGTTATAAATATGCTCGTAGTTGGCACAGCCGAGGTCGAGTCCCTCAAGAGCGCCCTCGCCAAAGCCAAGAAGGAGGCGGAGGTGAGCAAGGCAGTCGCGAACAAAGCGGCCAAGGAGCTGGAGGTGGAGCAAACCACCCGCTGTAGACTTGAGGCGCGGGTGGAGGAGGTCGAACAGGAGCTCAAGGATGCCATCGCCAAGTGCGAGTCCTTGGAGTAAAAGAGTTCAGAATAGGCCTCCGAGCTCACCAAAGCGCTGGACATCGCAAAAGAAGCCCGGGTTGATGCTCGGGGTGCTCGCCAGGAGATCCAAGAGGCAAGAGATAGCGGCTGGTAAGGCCTTTATCATGCATAGTAGATTTACTATAAGAGATATATTGTGTTGACCCGAGTTTGGAGTTCTCCAGGCGTCTTTGCTGATCTGCCGAGGAGTATTGCGGACGCTGCCGAATTCTTCCGAGCCAAAGAGGGGAGCTTGACGGAGAAGCTGTTCTGGTCGCAATACCTTGCGCCAGAACATCTAGTGCCCCTTATTGACCAGCTGAAGCAGCTGTCCGAGCTGCATAGGGTGGCCGGACTGGCCATGAAGGATGTTATTGTCCGCCTATGCCGGCCAAGTCCATACCTAGCAGCCACTTCGGACTCTGAAGTGGCTGGTGGATGCGCTTCCTCGGATCGATACCCTCAAGCGGTCGTCCTGCATAGAAGGTGCCCGGATGTCCTTCGCCCGCGTCAAGGTATAGTGGGAAAAGATGAAGGCCACCGAGATTACCACCGCAGGACCACCTGAAGGCAAGGAGTACCAGCAGCCGAAGAAGTACTTTGACGAGGTCCTCGAGGGACCCTGCATTGTGGAGGGCCAGTGCTCAAAGGACGTCATATTTGAGTAGTTGAGTTCGGTTTGTAAGAGTCATGTAATGAACTCATGATGTATAATAGCTATGCTTATGCTTTATGATTAGTTTATCCCCCTATTCTGCTTTTTATATGTTTGAAAGTTTACCAGTCGTCGGCTTCAACCCCCACGTAAATATTAAAGGGGTGTTCGGAAACGCATGACCGCACTTTATCCAATGTCTTGGTCCGATGTAGGAGGCGGCTTGCGAGGTGAACTAGGCAATTAGACTATGCGGCTTTAGTACTTTAACTTAGCCATATGAGTCCGTTGGTGGCACTAAGTACTAGCCCATTGTCGCGTGAACGGCAATCCGGAGTGCGGCGCCTTTGCAACATGGCTGATCGAAAGCTCAGCCCCTCGTATAACACAGCATAAATCGTGAACGATTTGTAGTATAACACTAATTCACCGGATCGCTGACCTACTCTCGCCTATCATGATAGTCAATTTTCGGCTTTCTCTACCGAGGTACTTAATCAGACAAACCAGAAATACAATCGTAGTAGTTCTCCCTTTACTACCTTAGCCGAACTTACGGAACGTAAGGTGGCAAACATAGGAGTCGGGCAACCCAACTATAGACCAAAGACATGATTCGGAGCCGATGCATATAATGCAATATCCGGGATGCCGAAGAGTTCCCAACAGGTGTTCGGACTTAAGATTTTGCTGGGCCGAATACAATCCCTGGTATGAAGGCCGTGTCAAACCACATATGTCAGTCGAACGGAATTGGGAAATGCAGATGACAAGGTAATAAAAGGACCCAACCATTAAGGTGATAACCATCTGCTTCCTTTATATCTTTATTGATACGTCGACGATAGATAGTGCCGCTCAATATTAATGTCATATTACATGCCCAAATAGAAAAAGTAAAAGATTTTACATAAAGGGAAGTCTAACACAGGGCCTAAAGATCGTAGTTCAAAAAAAGAAACTCCAGTGATGCCCTACCGCACGTCTGTGCCATTTCTCCTTAGTAATAAGTCCATTGAGAGGAGTATTTGATGGTTTGGAAGCTCTAGCCTTAAAAGGGATCTTCTGCAACAACCATCTTGCAAGTAGGGCTCTTAATGAACCTGTAGTAAGAGGAAAAAGATATATGCGGTCCAAATAGGGTCAAGCCATACAATGGACCTCTTCTGCAGTGTGCCCCCGGCACCGCCCAAGGTATTTTTACTGCATAATTATGTATGCGTGGTACACATGCCGCCACCTGATAGGGCGATCGGCGGAGGCCGAACTGCTAATTAAGGTCCGGATCCGTTGATTTATCGCTATTGTGCACGGACCGGACTCATTTGGACGCGTCGCTGGCTTTATTGGCCTGTGAACTGTTCGGCTTGATAAGGCCGCCATATACTTCGGCTGCAAGGGCTGCTGTGTGCTCTTCAGTACGGAGGCAGCGCTCCATGTTAACATTGACTATAATAACGCCACGGGGTCCAGGCATTTTAAGCTTCAAGTAAGCGTAGTGCGGGACTGCATTGAAGCGGCCGAAAGCGGTTCGTCCGAGCAGTGCATGGTAGCCACTGCGGAAAGGGACGATGTCGAAGATTAACTCTTTGCTGAGAAAGTTGTCTGGGGAGCCGAATACTACCACCACTGCGAGTGAACCGTACAACGGGCCTCCACTCCTGGTATCACACCTTTAAAGGTGGTGTTACGAGGATTGATTCGTGACGGGTCAGTGCCCATCTTACGGATAGTGTTTTGATAATTCAAGTTGAGACTGCTGCCTCCGTCCATGAGGACTCTGGTGAGGTGATATCCGTCAATTATTGGATCAAGTACCAGGGCGGCCGAGCCCCCGTGACGGATACTGGTTGGGTGATCCTTGGATCAAAGGTGATCGGACAGGCTGACCATGGGTTGAACTTGGGGGCGACATGCTCTAAAGCGTAGACGTCCCGAAGTGCGTGCTTGCGCTCCCTTTTGGGAAGGCGAGTGACATAGATCATGTTCACTATTTTCACCTCGGGAGGAAACTGCTTCTGACCCCCGGTGTTCGGCTGACAGGGCTCGTCATCGTCTTTGCTTGGAGGCCCTTTTCCCTTGTGTTCGGTATTTATTTTACTGGCATAGTTGAAAACCCAACAATTCCTGTTGGTGTGGTTCGCAGGCTTATCAGACATACCATGAATCTAACAGGGCCTCTCGAGGATTTTGTCCAAGCTGGATGGACCATCCTTGTTGCCTTTGAAAGGTTTCTTTCGCTGACCAGATTTAGGACCGCTGAATCAGGCATTAACTATCGTATCGTCTGCATCATCGTTGTTTTTGTTCTGACATTTGTTTTTATTGCGGCGAGGTTTACCATTATCGTCCCGCACCTCAGAGGTGCCGGGGTCACCAGAGCTGCTGCTTCTATGAGCCAACCAGCTCTCTTCGCCCACACAGAAGCGGGTCATGAGTGTTGTTAAGGCTGCCATAGTCTTCGGCTTTTCCTACCCAAGGTGTCGGGCGAGCCATTCATCACGGACGCTGTGTTTAAAGGCCGCTAAGGCTTTGGCGTCCAGATAGTCTATGATCTGGTTCTTTTTAGTTAAGAACTGATTCCAAAGCTTGTGGGCTGATTCGCCTGGCTGCAAAATTATGTGACTCAAGTCGTCAGCATTCGATGGCCGGACATAAGTGCCTCAAAAGTTGGCCCGAAAAGCATATTCCAAGTCTTCCCATGTTCCAGTGGAGTTTTCTGGGAAGCTGTTTAGCCAGTGACGTGCTGGTCCTTTCAGCTTTAGAGCAAGATATTTGATGGCGTGAAGGTCATCTCCTCGAGCCATGTGGATGTGGAGAAGGACATCTTCAATTCAGACGACTGGATCCGTCATTCCATTGTAATGTTCGTTGTTTACGGGTTTAAACCCTTCTAGAAATTGGTGTTCCATGACCTCATCGGTGAAGCATAAAGGGTGTATGGCCCCTCTATATCGTGCAATATCGCGATGGAGATTGGCTGGCATCTGTGTTTGGTTCTGATCCCGATTATAGTAATGGTTGTCATGTCGGGCTTCGTAGCCATTGTCTCGCGCCGGGGCACGGCCCCTTGATCCGTAGATTGATCTAGTCTGGCCAACTTTATTGGCTAGGTCACGTTGTAAGTCATATGTGTATCCTGCAGCTCCTGTCTTCCTGCCTCTTCGGCAAGGAGGTGCGGGTTAGTGTTCAGCTTGATATGCTGTTTTATCCCGTCCATGTGGTGGTTGGTCTGGTTGGTTTGCCTGATTGTATTTCGACAGTATTGGCTCAAGGGCTTCGTCGTCTAATAGTGGTAGCAACTTGCGCTTAGGGTAACTTTTAACAGGTCGCCCGTGGCCGTATTCCTCAGCGGCCAGGACCTTTGTCCACCTTTCTTTAGCGTATCTTGTTCGGCTTTGAGCTGTTGCTGCTTCTTTTTCAGGCTCCGGGCTGTAGCAATGAGCTGTCGCTTAAAGCGTTCTTGATCGAGGGGTTCCTCTGGAACGATAAAATCTTTGTTCTCGAGGCTGACCTCCTCTTCGGATTATGGCATATAGTTATTGTCCTCCAAATCTTCGTGATCAGCGTGTTCGGGACTATGTTCACCCTCTTCCCTCTCATCTTGTTCGGACATGGGCTCAAAGGGGTATTTAGGATCTTCGGCATCATCTGGAGTCTCATTCTCTCCTGTCCCGGTATTACCATCCTTCACCCGACGCGATCGTGAGCGGCCCGCTGACATCGACACTTTGGTGTTTTATCGATGGGTTTGTCCTCATCAGGGTTCTGATCGTCCTCGTCGTCCTTTTTATCAGGAGTGTCCACCATGTATACATCATAGGTTGAGGTGGCCGTCCAACGCCCCGTGATTGGTTGGACTTGTTGCGGCTCGGCGTCTACATCGTCGTCCAGAGCGTCGATGTCTTCGGACGCATAGTCTAGCATGTCAGTTAAATCCTCGACGGTTACTACTAAGTGGGTGGTGGGTGGGGCATAAAATTCGCCGCTCTCAGCCTCCAGCCCGAGCTGGGTACAATTCGGAGTTAAAGCTCCGATCATGGCGAGAGTCTGCATCAATCCCAACATTTCATCTAGGAGCAGAAGTAGGACCGGAAACTGCGGAACTGTTGGTCTGAGTTTGGCATGGGACACCTGATCGGACCCAATGAGCGCAGACCTTGACATTTCGATCGTGAGTTCCGCAAAGGGTAGAAGTCCAGGGAAGCTCACACTCCTGTCTTCAGACATTGAGGTTCGCACCGGATCTAGGTACGGGGTAGGTATGAGTGTCGACCCCTGTACATGATCTAAAAGGGGATCCGAAGAGTCTTCTTGGAGGGGGCACAGAGTAGCATCCGAGGCCGCGAACCCGTTGAAGACCAGGTCTCCTCGGATATCAGCAACATAGTTCAGGTTTCCAAACCTGATCTGCTGACCGGGGGCATAACTGTCGACCTGCTCGAGGCGGCCGACCGAGTTGGCACGAAGCACAAAGCCACCAAACACAAAGACCTGTCCGGGGAGAAAGGTTTCCCTGGACGCAGTATCATTATCGATGAAGAGGCGAGCCATCAGTCCTTCTGTCGATGATACAGTGGAGCTCTCAATGAAAACACTAATGTTGGTGTCAAAACCGGCTGATCTCGGGTAGAGGGGCCCAAGCTGTATGTCTGAGGACCAAAGGTAACTATGAACAAAGGACACAGTATTTACCCAGGTTCGGGCCCTCTTAATGGAGGTAAAACCCTACTCCCGCTTGATTGTATTCGAGGTTATAGGGGTTACAAGAGTTGATCTACCTCGAGATTGATTCGGGTAACCCTAGATCAGTTAGCCTAGGAATGTTATGATCCTGCCTCCGATCTACCCTCTGGTTTATATAGACAGCGAAGGGGCTTAGGGTTGTACAAAGTCGGTTTTACAGAAAGGAATAACATATCTGGACACCTATACTTGCCATCCACGCATACAGGAGTCCCTTCCGGACACGAAAGGTGATCTTCTGTCTTGTATCTCGAGGAACCCCTAGTCCAGGACCCCCACAACACCTACACCTGCTACTGATTCTGATATGTCGCATGTTATTGATGTTGCTACTTCTGCTATGAATGATGCTTATGATGCTACTACTTTGCTTGATAAAACTGTGCCACTGGGTGAATTACTTGATGAACATCTTGCTAGAGTTAGAACTATTGATTATGCTGAAGAGGACGATATTTCTGAAACTGATGAAATTATTGAAACTGGAAACTTTGAAACACCTGGTAAGACTAGCTCTCCTAGATATGAACTTCCTGTTATGCCTGAGTATTATGTTATGGATGGAGAGGTAGCTAGGGACTTCCTTGCTTGTAAGGATAGAAATGATCTTAAGAAATTATTATGCAAGTGGAAAGAAAAATCTTTGAATGCTAGAATGCAATATGATCCTAAGTTTGCTAGTTCACCTATCTTTGTTACTGATAAGGTTTATGAATTCTTTGTCGATCCTGATTAAATTACTTTGGTTGAATCTGATCCTTTCCATGGTTATGAATCTGAAACTATTGTGGCACATCTTACTAAATAGAATGATATAGCCACCCTATTTGCTCATGAGGAAAAAATTCGCTATTACTACATTCTTAAATTGTTTCCTTTCTTGTTAAAGGGTGATGCTAAGTTATGGTTTAATTCTCTTGCTCCTGGTTGTGTGCGTATTCCCCAGGATATGATTTACTACTTCTCTGAAAAATATTTCCCTGCTCATAAGAAACAAGCCGCTTTAAAGGAAATATTTAACCTTGTGCACATTAAAGAAGAGAGTCTCCCACAAGCTTGGGGGAGGCTTCTCCAATTACTTAATGCTTTTCCTGATCATCCTCTGAAGAAAAATGAAATACTTGATATATTATATAATGGACTAACCGATGCTTCTAGGGACCACCTAGATAGTTGTGCTGGTTGCATTTTCAGGGAACAAACTATTGAGCAAGCTGAATTGCTATGATTGGACACTTCTTGAACCAATTCCTAAGCCAACTCCGAAGAAAAGAAGTATTCTATTTCTCAGTCCTGAAGATATGTAAGAGGCAAAGAAATCTATGAAAGAAAAAGGTATTAAAGTTGAAGATGTTAAGAATTTACCACATATTGAAGAAAATACATGGTCTTGATAACCCAACACAAGTAGTAGAGATAAATTCCCTCTATAAATTTGGTGAAGGTGATATTCCTCATAATAAGTCTGCTAGTCAATGCTTGGATGAGTTTGATAATTTTATAGTTAAACAAGAAATTTTCAATTCTTATGTTAGTAGAGAACTGAAACATAATGCTTACATGCTTGACTGCTTGGGTGATTACATGTGTAGAACTGTTAGTGATCTTAAGATTATTAGTAAGCATTCTTCCACGGTTAAAACTCACGTAGAACAAGTACTTAAGGCACATGATGATTTGCTCAATGAGTTGAATAGTAAGAACAATGATAATACTTTTAGGGTTATGACTTGAAGTGGTAAGACGACCCAGGAACCTTTGTATCCCGAAGGCCATCCTAAGATAATTGAGCAAGATTCGCAGAGAATTAATACTGATGCACCTGGTCCTCCTAGTAATAAAAAGAAAAAGAAAACTGATAGGACTTCGCATGCTTCTAGTGAACCTGTTATAGATACACCTGAGAATCCAAATGATATTTCTATTTCTGATGCTGAAACACAATCTGGTGATGAACATGAACCTAGTGATAATGTTAATGATGATGTTCATGTTGATGTTCAACGTAGTAATGATAATGATGTGGAGATTGAACCTGCTGTCGATCTTGATAACCCACAACCTAAGAATAAATGTTATTGTAAGAGAGACTTCGTTGCTAGGAAGCATGGTAAAGAAAGAGAACCATGGGTTCAGGAACCCATGCCCTTTCCTCCTAAACCATCCAAGAAAAAGTATGAAGATGATTTTGACCGCTTTGTTGAAATGCTTAGACCTGTCTTTTTGCATATGCATTTGATTGATATTCTGGAAATGGCCCCTTATGCTAAGTATATGAAAGATATTGTTACAAATAAACAAAAGACACCGGAAGCTGAAATTTGCACTATGCTTGCTAATTGTACTTTTAAGGGTGGAGTACCAAAGAAATTAGGAGACCCAAGAATACTGACTATACCATGCTCCATTAAAAGAAACTATGTTAAAACTGCTTTATGTGATTTGGGAGCCGGTGTTATTATTATGCCTTTCTCTTTATATCATAGACTTGAACTGAATAAGTTGACACCTATTGAAATCTCTTTGCAAATGGCTGATAAATTAACTGCTATGCCCATCGGTATTCGTGAGGATGTGCCTGTCGTTGTTACAAATGTTACTATTTTAACGGACTTTGTTATTCTTGATATTCCCGAGCACGACAGTATATCGATCATCCATGGTAGACCCTTTTCGAATACTGCAGGGGCTGTTATTGATTGCAACAAGGGAAATGTTACTTTTCATGTTAATGGTAATGAGCATACGGTACACTTTCCGAAGAAACAACCTCAAGTTCATAGTATCAGTTCTATTCGAAAAATTTCAACTATCATTATTGGAGGTTTTGAATTTCCTCTTCCTACTGTCAAGAATAAATATGATATTCTTATTAGTGGGGACGTGCATATCCCCGTTGAGGTAACCTAGTGTTATTCGAAATTTCTCAGGATTCATGTTACTCGAAAGAAGTTTGTTAATAAGACTTGATCAACCTTGTTAATGGATTCCTTTTGATGGGCATGAGATGGATGAATTTACAAAGCACAACTTTCTCAACCTACTTTATACTTTCTATTATTTAGTTTAAATAAAGAAAAAGTACTATTATCCTTCTGTTTTCTGAATTATTTGTGCAATAAAAAATGTCCCAAAAATAAAAGTTCTCCAAGTTCCCTAAAAATTCAGTATGATTTTTATGAAATATTTAAGGATTTTTGGCACTCGGAACACACCAGGTGGCTGTACCTATGGACCACAAGGGTGGAGGGCGCACTCGACCACCCTAGGCGCGCCCCCTGCCTTGTGCGTCCCACGTGGGACCACCTCACTTATTCCAGCACCCATCCACTTCGTCTTCCTCCAGAAAAAATCACCCCATTGCTCAAACCCATGTTCTAGATCATCTTGCTGCCATTTTCCATCTCCTTGTGCTAAGTTCCATTTGCAAAACCGTTTTGGGGGATTGTTCTTTGGTATGTGACTCCTCCAATGGTCCAATTAGTTTTTGTTCTAGTGCTTTATATATTGCAAATTTTTTCTGCTGTGGTGACCCTTTTCTTGAGCTTGCATGTCAAATTTATATGGTCCAAAGTAGTTTTGATGCATGATATAGCCTCTAGACACTTGTAGGAGTAGTTGCTATCAATCTTGTTGAGTTTGGTTCACTTTTATGTTGAGTCACTAAAAATTTCAGAAATTTCTTAGAGGAAGAAAAATGTTTAGGAAGATATATCAAGGTGGCTCCTCAAGGAAGCAAGCCCCAAGGCTCACGATACGTGAGCCAGACACTGAACCACCAAGAGAATCCCTAGTATGGCCTTGTGAACGGCCGTTGGATGAATTCATGGTTCATGCTGGTTTCAAGGAGGAATTTGATGCGTACATACAAAATGCTGACCTGGAGGACTTCGTGTGAGATAAGTGCCGACAGTACTACCACCCCACTGACTCATTCGTGCAGGCATCCCTCATAACTTTGGATGTAGTTGCCGTGTCAGATAAGATTTGAGTTTACATCCTAGCGCAATACTCATATTGTTTTATTTGATCTTTATGATAAATCATATACCATGGACCTTCAAGATTTTAATGATGCGTGCAAAATCCCACAATGGGGCATTCTTAGTGAGCCTCGCAAAACTAAATACAATGACTTCCTTTCTAGCATCACTGTGCGAGAAACTAGAAATATCGCACAAGCTACCATAGGGAGCATTCACTTTCCCGCCATACATTATTTTGCTCTCTTTATAGGTAGATGCATTAATGGTAAGCATGATCATAACCACCTTTGTGCGTCGGATCTTAGTGTCCTCAAGTGTGCGGTAACGGGTGATAAACGATATAATTTGGGGGCTATTATTGCGAGGAGGTTACACCTTAATGCTAAAGATGGAGATCTCTTTGGTGGGATTTATGCCACCCGTTTAACTAATTATCTTGGGGTACCCATAAGGGGGAATGACATTGAGTTACCACCTTCTTTTCTTGATTATAATGCTATGGTACACTACCAATTTCTTGAGAGGAATGAATAGTCCCTCTTGTACCGACTAATCTTTGACAGACAACATGCTGTCCATTTCACCCTTCCTGCTCCTACCTTCTTTAACTTTCAGGTAAAACAAAGATATTTTATAAGTAGAGAGGAGGCGAATGAGCATGAGAGAGAGGTGGAGGCCGCTCGCCTCCATGATGCATCCCTTCAGGCAGTAGTTGCCGTGTCCCAGTACAACCCCGACTATAACTTTGGATATCCGCCAGGCTAGTCGTGGCCATTGTCGGATTTCGGGTTCCGGCGACCCTTGAGGTTCGAACTCTGGGGTGCGCGCGGAGATTCAACCCTCTGCCTGCCTGTTCATCGCCGAATCGCTAGGATCTAAACTACCAAACAGAACAACACAAGAGGCCCAGGATTTATACTGGTTTAGGCCACCATTGTGGTGTAATACCCTACTCCAGTGTGTGGTGTGGTGGATTTCCTCTTGGGCTGATGATGAACAATACAAGGAAGAACAGCCTCGCGAGGGTCTGTTCTTGGCTGGTGCTACTTGGTTCTGGCTCTTGGATTCTTGATCAGGTCTCCCCCCTCTCCCGGGGGTGGCTAGTCCTATTTATAGGCAAAGGCCCTGGGCCTCTTCCCAAATATTGAGCGGGAAGGGCGCCAACAATTGGCCATTTTGAAGGGGATTAGCGAGTACACTTATCCTGACTAAAGTTGGTCCTCGCCTATCAAAGGCTCTGGTGGTGACGCCTGCTTGGGCTCCACAATGACTTCTTCCCTGCCGTTGGGCTGGTCTTGGTCTTGTTGCACCGAAATGGATGCCTTTGCTTGATGCTCTCACCTGCGCTTGCTCCCTTTGAACCAAAGAGGAAAGGAGAACACTGCGCGGGCTGGCGCCTGACTGGCGCCCTTGGTCGTCATGGCTTGCGTCATGGGCACCTCGCGAGGTACCCCACCTTGAACTCTCCGCCTCCTTGTGAGCCAGCCTGATGAGGCCGTGCCCGAGGAAGCTCCTTGTCGTCCGCCCCGCGAGGCTTGGCCCCTCGCGAGGGTCTTGAGCTTGTGTTTATGAAGATGGGCCGTGCTGGGCCTTCCTTGAGCCACGCCACAGGCCGCAGGCAAGCAAGTCTGGGGACCCCCGTTCCCAGAACGCCGACAGCTATATACCAACTTATGCCAAAAGCCTAAGCATGGGGAAGTACATATTTCTCACCGACATTACATTCAAGTTCACACACTCATTCCAGTTGTCGGTGTTCATACTTTTTCATTGTATTATGCATGTTAGTTTATTTCTTTTCTCACTTTCTTCTTGTGTGTATGAAAAACTTTGAAAAAAAAATAAAAAATTAGTTGTAGCTTCTTTTTAGTTTTCCTTCCTTGTTTAGTAGTAGTATTAAAGAAAACCCAAAAAGAATTCTCGTTCTTTTTTTGGCTTGTTGGGAGCTTTCTTGTGTAAATAGTTTTCTCGTTCTTGCTTTACTTTCTTTAGAAAAACAAAAACTCCAAAAACATTTCAGTTTGTTTCTTTGCAATTCCTTTTCCTTTCTTTGGGTCAAGAAGACAAGACCACGATGAAAATGATGAGTGGCTCTCATATGCATTATTGTTGATCTAACGAAGAGCCATATTACCTTGTCTTCTCCTTTGATTAAATGCTTGCATATTCCAGCTTAGTCCAATGCACGTGCATGCTTATTACTATTCACACCATTCAGTCATGCAAGTGAAAGGCAATAATGATGATATGTGATGAAATGATCAAGATGAGGAAAAGTTGGTGTGAACTCAACCTATTTTGTTTTGTAAATATGATTAGTTCATCATTCTTGATTCAGCCCATTATGAATGTAACATGTTTGCAATGACAATCAGAGATTATAGTGACTCATGCCATGCTTAACTGTCTAGGAGTTTATAATGGTTTACCTTGCGTGCCAAGATGCTTTTAAAATGGTTGTGATGTAGTATGATAGGATGGTATCCTCATTTGAATGATTGAGGGGCTTGACTTGGCATATGTTCACGCATGTAGTTGAAACAAAATCAACACAGCCTCGATGATATTTATGTTCATGGTGATTTATATCATACTCATGCTTACACTCAATGTTGGATAATGTCAATGCATGTTTATGACTGTGTCGCTCTCTAGTTAGTCACTCCTCAATCTTCTGCTAGCCTTCACTTGTACTAAGCGGGAATACTGCTTGTTCATCCACTTCCATAAACCCAAAGCTATTCCATATGAGTCCACCATACCTACCTATATGCGGTATTTACCTGCCGTTCAAAGTAAATTTGCATGTGCCAAACTCCAAACCTTCAAATGATAATCTGTTTTGTATGCCTGAATCACTCATTTAGCGACTGGGGGCTGTCAGTATCTTCCATGCTACGTGGGTCATTCTCACGATGAGTGTTGATTCACTTGTCATTCACGAGAAAGTGGCTGGTAATTGGAATGCCTAGTTCCATGCTCAAATCAAATCAAAATAAATATCAAACAAAACTCCCCCAGGACTGTTGTTGGAATGGACGGTACCCGTTGTTTCGGACCAGCCGTGGAGTGTGCTTGTTCATGGAGGGGGAGTAAAAACTTTACCATTCTGTTTTGAAACCGCCTATAATGTATTTAGCATGGAAGATACCGAGATATCTTGGTTTTTATGTTGACAATGAAAGCATACCACTCAAAGTTATATTCATCTTTGTTTTAAAACTCGAGTTCTCGCACCTGAGCAAATCACTACTTCCCTCTGCGAAGGGCCTATCTATTTACTTCTATTGTTGAGTCATCATCCTCTTATAAAAAGCACTAGTTAGAGAGCACCACTCTCATTTATATGCTTTGCTATTAATTGATATTGAGTATGATTGTGAATGGATCTCTTTTACCATGAATTACAATGTCTAGTCAGTCCTTGATATTCAGGGGTGCTCTGGATTTATGTTTTGCGGTCTCAGAAAGGGCTAGCAAGATACCATTTTTTATATCATATCAAGATTGTTTTCAAAAAGTGTTGTCATCCAAGTTCTATTATTATGGCTCATGAGTTGATTATGCCATTGATATGAGTAAATGTGAGACCTAAATGTTATTGTGAATATGGTTAGTTTATAATCTTTGCTGAAAACCTGAATGCTGGCTATACATATTTGCAACAAGAAGATCAAAGAGAGTTTGTAAAAGTTTTTCTTTGTCACTTTCAGTTTGTCAACTGAATTGCTTGAGGACAAGCAATGGGTTAAGCCTGGGGGAGTTGATACATCTCCATCGTATCTACTTTTCCAAACTCTTTTGCCCTTATTTTGGACTCAAATTTGCATGATTTGAAAGGAACTAACCCGGACTGACGCTGTTTTCAGCAGAATTGCCTTGGTGTTATTTTTGTGCAGAAATAAAAGTTATCGGATAGACCTGAAAATTTACGAAGAATATTTTCGGTATAAACAAAAAATATTGGCAAAAGAATCAACCAGAGGGGACCCACCATGTGTCCACATGGGTGGAGGGCGCGCCCCTGCCTTGTGGGTCCCCTGGACCTCCTCCGACCCTAACTCCAACTCTATATATTCACGTTTGGGGAGAAAAAATTAGAGAGAAGGATTCATCGCGTTTTACGATACGAAGCTGCCGCTGTCTCCTGTTCTTCATTGGGAAGGATAATTTGGAGTCCGTTCAGGGCTCTAGAGAGGAGGATCCCTCGCCATCATTGTCGTGGGAGTAAGTCTGACAGTAAGAATAGGGGGTACGTAGGAGGAGGCAAGGTACTAGCTACAGTGAGGATGTACACGCAAGTTTACGAGTTTAGGCCCCTCTCAGAGGAAGTAACAGCCCTATGTCTCGGTGCCCTGAGGCTTGTCGACTGGATTATACGTTGAGTTACAGGGGGTGCGAACCCTTGTGCTTGAGGAGGGGGGTGGTTTATATAGAGTGCGCCAGGACCCTCGCAGCCCTCAGTTATATAGGGTTCAATTTGAGTTAAGATAGAGGCATTACTGGTAACGCTAGCTATTAATGATCTTTAAGACTATAGTGTGAATGCCTGACTGTTGCCATCCTGGGGTGGCTTTAGATCTTCTGTACTCCGAGTGGTTCTTCACATCGTCGAGTGACTCTATTGTGGTCGAGTGGAAATGGGATATCCGAGTGGAATCTTTTGTCGAGTGGATTGCACTTCAATGTTATTCCAGTCAGTACTCTCTGTTGGTCTTTGAATGTCTTTGATTATAGGGCAGTGTTGTAGCGACCAGACCTCAGATAGTCTAGTCTCTGTGCATCAGTGTCATCCTTCACCACTGGTACTTCCTCCTGTACAACTCCTGATAAGGAATCCACTTGAGTCCTCTTTGGCACATGATGGGATACATACTTAATCCTTCTTCCTTCGGGGTGGTGAGCATAATCGACTTACTAGCACAATGGTTGTTTCCTCCATACATCGATAGCCAATCCATACCCAAAATCACATCCAATCCTTGCAACTCCAGAATTATTAGATCTGAGGGGAAAGCATGCCTACCTATGGTTAATGGCATCTGAAAACATCCTTGGCTTGCCATATGCTCCGCTCCTGGTGAGCTTACTAACATAGGTGTCCTAAGAACTTTGGTGGGAAACTTATACTTATCCACAAATCCCCTTGATATGTATGAATGCGATGCACCAGTATCAAAAAGAATGATTCCAATAAATGACTTAACAAAAAACTTACCTATAACTGCATCTGCCTGCTCTTCAACCTCCTCCACGCTAAAGTGGTTCACTTGTCCCCTGTTGAAAGGGTTGGGCTTCTTCCCAGAGCTTCCATTGTCATTTCCATTCTTTCCTTGAGAACACTCAGTGGCATAGTGTCCATTCTTCCCGCACTTGAAACAAGTAATGTGACTTAGATCCTTCTTGGCGGGCGTTGCTGGGTTGGAATAGTTCTGGCCGTTGCTTCCTCCATTCCCATTCCCATTTTGGGGCCACTATGGTTATGCAAACTTCCACCATTGGCATTATGGCCTTCATGGTTATGGTGAATCTGTCCTCCCGAGTTCGGGGTAAAATGAGGTTCCGCTGAGCTCCTGAATTGTACTTCCCTTGTCCATACTTCCTCTTGCGGATGTCTATCTGGTGCTGCTTCCCTTCAATCATGAGAGCTCTATCTACCAACTCCTCGTAGTTGTTTAATGTTTCCACCATCAACTACATGCTCAGCTCATCATTCAGTCCTTCCAGAAACTTCTCCTTCTTAGCAGCATCCGTAGCTACGTTATCTGGGGCATAACATGCTAACGTACTAAACTCATCCACATACTGGCCCACTATGCGTCCTCCTTGGCGCAAGTTGCAAAACACGCGCTTCTTCATGTTCATAGCTCTTGCTGAAACATGGGCAGTGCAGAAAGCCTGCTGAAACTGATCCCATGTAAGAGTGTCAATGGGGTAAGTGGCTGTGAAATTCTCCCACCATGATGTTGTGGGTCCATCAAGCTGATGTGCGGCAAAACACACTCTCTCCGCATCTGTGCATCCTGCAGTGGTTAGCTCTCTTCCAATCTTGCGGAGCCAATCATATGCAACAATCGGCTCGGTGCTACTAGAGAACACTGGCGGATTCAGCCTTAGAAAACGGGCTAAGTGATCAACAGGTGGTGCTGGTGGTGGGTTGTTGTTGTTGTTGTTGCCTTGGTTCTGATTCTGAACTAGTAGCTGCATCAAGGTATTCTGCTGCTGGATCAACTGAGTGAGCTTCGGTGGGAAAGCAAATCCATTGCCACGTCTCGGAGGCATCTGATGGGTTTAGGAAAGGTGAGAAAACAGAATAGAATGAGGTCTAGAGGGAAAACACTACCCATATGCACATGATACAAACACAATCATATCACCTCAATCAATTCACACAAGGGCTTACAATCGGTCTAACTATCGTTAAAAAAGTGCTCGGACTATACTATATACATGGGGGAGTACTACTACTGTTATTGTGGTCGACTAGAAGTTTTTTAAACAGAATAGAATGACTACGTTGATAGACTATACAATGTTGATATGAAGCTGGAGCAGATATGGTGGGAAAGCAAATCCATTGTCACGTCTCCCATGAATACTCCTAGCTTCCTTGTCAGGTCGTCGTTCTTCTCCACTAGTATCGTCATTTCCTCTTCATATCCATCGCGTGTAGACTTGAGTTCCTCTTCTATCTCCATAATCCTGGTCATTGCCTTCTTCAGATCTATCATGCTTGCGCACATCTGAGTCTCCTGGATGAAAGCTACAATGGACATGTCCCTCCTGGTGATGATCATCTCCCATAGCTCATCTCGGCGCCCACATATCTGGTAGATAGAGTCCTTAAGATCCTTGTGATAAACTTCTCCAATGTGTCCCATGGCGATGTGGGCTGCCATGCTCTTCCTAGACTCTAGGTTGGTGCATCAAAGGAAAAATCTATGGGCTCAGTAACTGGCATGAATGTCCTTCTTGGAACTTGAAGTCGAATCATCCATCGCTCCTCTTCTAGTAAAGTGGCGATGTAGGTCCCGGTGAAGCTTGGTATTCGGATGTTCAGGTACCTAGTGACTTCCTTCAAGTGTCGTACAAAAGGTGTGTCTTCATCCGGTTGTGTAAACTTGTTCCTTGAGTCCGCCATCCTATAGTGTGGAAAAGGAAGAGGAGTCAGAAATGAGTAGAGAAGAGTGACCTATGGTTTAACTTAGTGGTCGTGTCCTACAGTCAGCGTGTGCTCTGATACCATCTTGTAGCAACCAGACCTCAAACACTCTAGTCTCTATGCATCAGTGTCATCCCTGGATCGGTAATGCTGACACACACAGTACTTGAGGATTTATAACAGAGTTTCAATCACACACTTATTACATTGAATGTCTCAAAAGAGAAATTATTACAAAAATATGGCTTAAGGCCATCTAAATAAGATAACAACGGAAGTCTTGGAAGATAAAGTGAGTCCATCAACTCCAACGGCATAGCTGAGTGAACGACGATGACCTATGGCACCTTACTCGTCGTCTGAAAAGTCTGCAACATGACATGTTGCAGCCCGAAACGGGTCAGCACATGGAATATGCTGGCAATGTAACACATAGAGTAATGAACAGAATAAATGCTATCACTACATGCATATATGGTTGGTGGAAAGCTCTATGGTTATAGTTTTTGCATAAAGCCAATTTTTCTCTACAACAAAGGAATAAATTTTATTTAACTATCATGGTGGCTGTTAAACATTGAGAAGGTTCCTCCAACTCAATCCCAATTAAGCAATATCAATTAAATCCAACAAATTAATTTAGAGTGATGAGATCAACAAGATAATCCAAGAACCAAATACTCAAGATGTCCATAATTGGGGACACGACTAACCATGATTAGTTTGTACACTCTGCAAAGGTTTGCGCACTTTTCCCCACAAGACTCGATCTCCTCCGTTGGATTTCTCGCAATACATGGTGTTTGAGAAATGGATGACTGAGACACTGTCTTTCAGAAACAATAACTCTTTACTCTGGATAGACAGCTACACCTACGTTCCCCTACATCTGCTAGCCCACCACTGAAAGAGGTCATGCAACATACTCAACTATGCTAGAGCCCATAATAGCTTGTGGCTGCACACAGAAGTTTCTAGCATGAAATATCTTATGATCCCTTTGAGCCTGGGCGGCCAACCGTAGGATGATCACACGGGTACTTCGGGATATCCTAGGACAACACTGGATTCTCCATGTGCCCTGACAACCACTGGGTACTTCAGGGTGCCTCAACCAATCCACCCAGATGTGTACTTAAGTAGTTGTCGGCGTTCTGGGAACGGGGGTACCCAGACTTGCCTGCCTGCGGCCTGCGGCGTGGCTCAAGGAATGGCCCAGTACGACTCATCTTCGTCAACACATGCTCAAGACCCTCGCGAGGGGCCAAGCCTCGCGGGGCGGACGACAGGAGGCTTCCTCAGGCACGGCCTCGTCAGGGTGGCTCATGAGAAGGCGGAGATATCAAGGCGGGGCACCTCATGAGGTGCCCGTGACGCAAGCCATGACGACCAAGGCCAGGCGGGCGCCAGGCGGGCGCCGGCCTGCGCAAAGTCCTTGTTTCCCCTTTGGTGCAAAGGGGGCAAGCGCAGGCAAGGGTATCAAGTAAAGGTAACCATTTCGGTGCAAGAAGACCAAGACAAGCAGGACAGCAGAATGGAGGTCATCGTGGAGCCCAAGCCAGCGTCATCGTTAGGGTCTTTTGGCAGGCGAGGACCAACTTTAGTCAGGATAAGTGTACTAGATGTTCCCCTCCAAAATGGCCAATTGTTGGCGCCCTTCCCGCTCAATATTTGGGAAGAGGCCCGGGGACTTTGCCTATAAATAAGACTAGCCACCCATAGGGTAGCAAGAGATCGAATCAGATCCGCTCCCAAGACACACACAGAGAGAGAGGCGACTGAACTCCCCTAGCAGTTCATCGCACCAACCAAGAACAGACCCTCGCGAGGCTGTTCTTCCCTTGTACTGTTCCTCATCAGCCCCAGAGGCAATCCACACACCACAAACTAGAGTAGGGTATTACACCACAATGGTGGCCTGAACCAGTATAAATCTTGTGTCCCTTGTGCTGTTCTTCGAGTAGTTTAGATCCTAGCGAGGCAGTGAAACATGGGTAGGCTGGGGGTGTGATCTCGCGTGCACCCTAGTGTTCGAACCTCAAGGGTCTACCGGAACCCGAAATCTGACATTTGGTGCGCCAGGTAGGGGTATGCCGGAATCTGCCCTCCTTCGCCTCGTGTTTCGCCGCCCGTTGCATCATCATGTCCGGCGACCCCACGGGCATCCCAGATCCCTGGACAGCCTGGCCCGCCCATGCAGAGCCGCTTGCCCAGGGCGACCTCAACCCCGTGCCCCAGGCAGCCCGCGGTCCACAGGGCGCTGCGGGCTGCGGGCGACATAGTCAAGCGACACTAGCCCTCACACCGCAGCAGGTGCGGTCGGCAGCAAGGGCCTCGAGCCACGCCGCGGCCACGACGCCGTACTCACGGCAAGAGCAGGCGAACTCAAGGTCTGCGCTCACGGTAGCTCGAGAACTACTGCAATGCAGGCTGCTAGAGGGCGGCCGCGACATACTACTGGAGCGGGTGGCGGAGCTCCTGGGCTCCGCCGCCTCGGGGGCTCCCCCCTTCTGCACCCAGCTGCCACCTCAGGCCCAAGGCGGACCACACGGAGGCCCCACACGCGCCCGCACAGCTCCCAGTGGATTCCAGGGCCACTCCAACGCCAACCTGGCCCCCAGCGCCTAGCCACCAACGGCGCCGCCTCCGCCTCCGACCTAAGAAGGGGGATCCACTACAGCCCACGGTCCCGGTGAGCCGCCACGCTACCACTCCCAGGCTGACATCATGAGCAGAACTGCGTGGCACATGGGGCACTACGGCGAGGCATTCGGGGCGGCGGCCCCGGTGGCCTGTGTGCCACACATGATGGATCAAGGACATGCGCAGGAGGAAGACCATGGCCAGTTCCTCGGCCCAGGCTGGGGAGAAGAAGCACGCAAGGCTGAGCTCTTTCAGGAGCCAAGGGAAGGCCCCGTCGACCTCGCCGGAGGCATTGACTATCGGGTACCGCTAATCCCTCAGGAACAGGCATACGCTAACCATGGATCGCAGGAGGTACAGGTCGTCGCAGAGGGTGGCTACCCCAATCCAGCAGCTCCCCACCCCTAAGGAGGAGGCCACCGGGGGCTGCGGGAGAGGGGCCAAGATCCGGCCTCGCCCACATGGCGCTCGGAGCAAGGTGCCCTCAGGAGGTAGGCCCTCTGCCGGGGAGGTGCCCCAGGGCCTACCCCTGGCAGAGGACCCATGGTTGTCGGGGGAACCGCTCTATCCCATCGGCGTCGTCCTCGGTCTCTGGCCGCCGTCGGTGGCAATAGAGTGTGGCGCAAGGCGGGGCCCTCGTCTGGCGATATGAAGCAAGGCTAGTACCTGTGAAGAAGGCCCAGTGCCTGTGAATCTCGCCGTGTCGTGACACTCTCATGTAATAATGAGTGGGGCTGTACACGCCCAGGAGTCTCCGGAGAGCCACCCTCGGGCCTCGGGGGCTCCCGCCCACGCCCAGTGGCAGCACTTAGCTCTGCGCTGGTGAGAAGACGTCAAAGACTAGACTAGGTGCTGGACGTGGCTTTTTTCTGCTTTTCCTGCTTTTCCCCTTGGTTGTTGCTTTTCCCTGTTTGGATTTAAGTTGGATTTGAGCTTAAAACTTGCGTGTGTCCGGGGAAGGGGTGTTTAGTCTCGTTCGAGCAATCTCTTGCATTCCGGTTGCTGCTTTGCGTCTGTCCGAGCTTCAGCTGCCTCCCCTCGCGAGCCCCTCACAAGCCGGGCCATGCCCAGCATGAACGCAGCCCATACTGCCATCGGCACGCCCTCTCAGGAGGATCTACTTGCAGGTTCAACAGGCTCATTCAGAAGACGCTCAAGATACGACGACCCTTCGCAGGCTAGCTCAGGGCCCACGCGAATCAAAGGTAAACAAGCCAGTCGGCTCGCCATAAACCAGTCGCCCGGCGCAGGCACACGGGTGATGTCATGTCTACAAATACACTAACTGCAAGTTTTAACATGAGGGGCTCCCCCTCCCAAAATGCTCTTACAACCTCCTGGGCCAAGCCCGAATTCTCTCTGTGCAGGGTAAAAACAGGAACAGCACATGGTCAATCGGATAAATCCCCCAATGCATCCCCGGAGACACCTCCGGAGCCGCCGCTAGCGTCGCTGGCATCGCCGTCGCCTCCTACGTTGCCGCCAACAGCACTTGGGTCATTCATCACTCTGCCCTCACCAGCGCCCAGGCCATTCACCACTCCGCCCTCGTCGGCGGCTACGACCACACCGTCATCGTCAGTGGTGAAGGCTCGAACCAGGGCGTCCACGTTGTCTTCCACCCAGCTCGCTAGATTGTCCCGGACAGCCAAGGGCACCGGTGCGATGGCGGCATCGAAGTCGAAGTGGGGATCCAAGTTCTAAAGGTGACTGAAGACGCGAGAGAAAGCGCGCCCAAGTAGGGCACGGCTCCTTTCCTCCACCAACCTGTCGGCTCTACCCGAACGGGCCTCCAGCTGCGTCACCACGTTGGTGAAGAACTGAAGGTTACGAGCATAGTTGACCACATGAGGTTCCCCAACGGCTGCCTCATAGATGATACCCAAGGCCATGTTGGCTCTTTCCCGGAGCTCGCGGAGCATGGGGCTATGCACGTGCTCCAAGGTCTGCCGCTAGCATATCTCGTCCTCGTTCCACCGCGCGACGGCCTCGGCCGCATCCACCCTTTGGTGGAGAAGAAGCACCTCGGCTCGGGAGGAAGCCAGTTCCGCCTGTGCCGCGCCAAGGGTGGCCCCGGTAGCGTCTGCACGCCGCACCACTTCATCCAGCTTGGCCTTCAGGGCGGCGGTCCTGCCCTCTGCTTCGACCTGGATCAGCTCAACCCTTTCCTCGAACTCACGCTCGAGGTTCGAGTGAGCTGCCGCCACACGGCGATCAACTTCTTCTGAGGCTCGGGCTTCCCTCGTGGCGACATCATCCTCCGCCTGCGCCACCATGCGCTCCCTCGTCTCTAATCGCTCAAGTTCCAGGGCGCGCTCGGTGGCCTCCAGCCTCAGTGCCTCCTCACGTTTCTGAAGCTCTGCCCGATTGACCGAGCCCCCCTCCATCCACGCAAGGGCCGCCTCATGCAGCTCCACTTGTTGCTCCAGGGAGCTACTCCGGGCCCGGAGCTCCCACGCCCGCTCTTCTGCGGCCCTACGCCGCTGGTTGGCCTCTTGAGCCTCCTCGAAGGCCCGGGAGCAGGCCTCCCGAGAAGCTGCCAGCGACGCCTCAGCCTTCTCATTGTCGAGGTCACACTGGTGGCGTGCAAGGGCAACGACCACCTTCATCTTGCGCCTGTCCTCAGCTAGGCGCAGGCCCTCGGCCTCAAGGCGCGCGTCCTCGTCAGCAAGCTCCGCACCAAGCTGGCTCACCACGTCCGCCGCCCAACGGAGGAACCCTTGGCGGAGGGCGCGGCTCTCCCGAGCGCGCTCAAGCACGTCTTCCGCATCACCTTCCGCCTCGAATGCGCGAGGAGGGCCACGGATCAGCACTCCCCCGCTGGGCAGGGGGCTAGGGGCTGGCGCCCCTGCGATGGCCGGACGCGCCTCGCCAGAAACCTAGCCCAGAGCCAATTCACCCTCCAAGGAAGGTCGCAAGGCCGACCTCAGCCGGTCGCCGTCCACAACTAGTCGAAGGTCCCAGGGCAGGCTAGCTATGCCCCGGGAGGGCTCGCGAAGGATGGCCGAGAGGGGTGCAGAACCAAGACGCACCACAGGATGGCCCGCCTCTCCAACCGGCCTCACCGCAAGGGCAGTGCTGGAGCCCGGAACGCTTGGGGAAGGTGGAGAGGGTGAGGCCTGGAGGGATGGCTCCTCAGCCACCTCCATGAACTCGGCAGGAAGGGCCCTGCAGGGTAATGATCAGCTGAAGCAGCAGGGGAGTAAGGAACAGAGGAAGGGAAAGGCTTACTCATCGGTGGCGAAGTACTTCCTGCGTTTCAATAGGCGGCAAGGGTAATCATCACCCAAGGCCTCCCTTCTCCTTCTGAGAGCCTCGAAGTCCACACGGAAGCGACCCAGAAGCTCGGCGCAGGGGTCAGCTTGCGACGAGGAAGAAGCATCAAGGTGCCCGGCGTCGGGGGCCTCGCCCGGAGACACGTCGCCAGACGCCATGCCAAGGAGGGTGGCGGGGACTTCGGGGGCCTCCGCCACGGGGGCCGCAGGCCGTAGCTCGATGCCTTCACCGGCCGTAGGGCGGGCCTCAGGAGCTGCCACCTCAGGAGTACCGCGTGGCGTCATCATCTCGAAGGCGGCCCCCTCAGCCCCCGGCGCCCCTTGCCTCCCAGCTCCACCACTCGAGGAAGGACCGTCGTGGGCAACCAGAAGGGCAACCACCACAACTGGGTTCTCGCGGGTCCCCTAAGGCCTGCAGGACGCAGCCCCCATTCATCGAAGCTGGGCATCTGCTTCACGAAATCGCCCCTGTTTGAGCTAAGGTACAGCAGGGCGCCCCCGTGCCGGATGCTGCCAGGAGAAGGGTCCCCAGTCAGGATCATGAGAACCTTCCTCAGCACTTCGGGTGTCATATCATCCTCTTGGAGCCTCATGTGGTCTTCACATCCCTCGAAGGCCCACATCCACCGGGAATGACGCTGGAGGGGGGAAATGCGGCACAGGAGGAACTCCTTCACCACCTTGGGTGCCGTCATACCGAGCGACCTCAGGTACATGAAGCGATGCCAAACGAAGACGAGCCGAGGCTCGTGAGCGTCTCCTGGCCCCAGTCCGAGTTGGGGATAGCGAGCACGGTTGGCTCCGAAACCCTGGGGCTGGGCACCCCAGCGTTCACGTACAACCACCGCTCACGAAACCCGGTTGCGGGCGGAGGAAGGCTGAAATCAATTCCCGAAGCCGCTGTTTCTAGTGCAGCAAGGAAGCTCACACACCCCGAGCATTGGGTAGGATCGCTGAGACGCAGAGAGAAGAAGTGGCGCAGGAAGGCAACTGAAGGAGGGATGCCCATCATCGCCTCGCAGACAAAAGCAAAAACGGCAAGAAGAGTAATGGATTCGGGACCCAAGTGCATCATGTGGATCTGGTAATGAGAAAGCACAACATTGACAAATTGGAAAAGGGGAGAACCAGACCCACCCACAGAGCATCGGCGCAGTACCAGACCTTGGTGACTATTCTGTCGATGGAGAAGTGGGACGCGGGCCAGACCATCGTCCTCCCGCACTCGTTGAAGATGGTGGCGGTAGCGGAATTGACCTTGTACGAGCCTTCCCGGTTGAGTATGATCGACCGATCAACAGCAGGAGCCACCGACGGCGACAGGCGGGGTGAGGGCACAGGCTTGGGCCCTTTACCCTTCTTCGTCGGGGCCATGGCGACAGGAAGGGAGAGAATGCGAGATTGGACTGGGAACAGAGGCTGGAGCTCGAGAGAAGGAAGAGCAGAAGGCATGCGAGCGGCGAGAAGAGGGGAGATTGTGTACAACGGCGGGTTCGCCTAGCTGGGGCACAAAATAAGGAGGCGTGGGAGAACAGGGACGCCCACGTCCAATTAACCGCCATGCGGCGCCCAAGGCCGCAGGCTATTGGGGCCCGCGGCGCTTCGCACTTGCCTCTTCGCTTCTCTGCTAAGCCAAGTCCAGGCGCGCCTTGGGCCCGGGGGCTACTGTCGGCGTTCTGGGAATGGGGGTACCCAGACTTGCCTCCCTGCGGCCTGCGGCGTGGCTCAAGGAGTGGCCCAGTACGGCCCATCTTTGTTAACACATGCTAAAGACCCTCGCGAGGGGCCAAGCCTCGCGGGGCGGGCGACAGGAGGCTTCCTCAGGCACAGCCTCGTCAGGCTGGCTCGCGAGAAGGCGGAGAGATCAAGGCGGGGTACCTCACGAGGTGCCCGTGACGCAAGCCATGACGACCAAGGTGAAGGAAATATGCCCTAGAGGCAATAATAAAGTTATTATTTATTTCCTTATTTCATGATAAATGTTTATTGTTCATGCTAGAATTGTATTAACCGGAAACATAATACATGTGTGAATACATAGACAAACAAAGTGTCACTAGTATGCCTCTACTTGACTAGCTCGTGAATCAAAGATGGTTAAGTTTCCTAGCCATAGACATGAGTAGTCATTTGATTAACGGGATCATATCATTAGGAGAATGATGTGATTGACTTGACCCATTCCGTTAGCTTAGCACTTGATCGTTTAGTATGTTGCTATTGCTTTCTTCATGACTTATACATGTTCCTGTAACTATGACATTATGCAACTCCCGTTTACCGGAAGAACACTTTGTGTGCTACCAAATGTCACAACGTAACTGGGTGATTATAAAGGTGCTCTACAGGTGTCTCCGAAGGTACATGTTGGGTTGGCATAATTCAAGATTAGGTTTTGTCACTCCGATTGTCGGAGAGGTATCTCTGGGCCCTCTCAGTAATACACATCACTTAAGCCTTGCAAGCATTGTAACTAATGAGTTAGTTACGGGATGAAGTATTACGGAACGAGTAAAGAGACTTGCCGGTAACGAGATTGAACTAGGTATTGGATACCGACGATCGAATCTCGGGCAAGTAACATAGCGATGACAAAGGGAACAACGTATGTTGTTATGCGGTTTGACCGATAAAGATCTTCGTAGAATATGTAGGAGCCAATATGAACATCCAGGTTCCACTATTGGTTATTGACCGGAAACAGTTCTAGGTCATGTCTACATAGTTCTCGAACCCGTAGGGTCCGCACGCTTAAGGTTTCGATGACAGTTTTATTATGAGTTTATGAGTTTTGATGTACTGAAGGAGTTAGGAGTCCCGGATGAGATCAGGGACATGACGAGGAGTCTCGAAATGATCGAGACGTAAAGATCGATATATTGGACGACTATATTCGGAGTTCGGAAAGGTTCCGAGTCATTCGGGTATTTTTAGGAGTACCGGAGAGTTACGGGAATTCGCCGGGGAGTATATGGGCCTTATTGGGCCATACGGGAATAGAGGAGAGAGGCCGAAAGGAAGGAGGGGCGCAGCCCCCCTCTGGTCCGAATTGGACAAGGGGTGCAGCCCCCTTTTCCTTCCTCCTCTCCCCCTCTTTCCTTCTCTCCTACTCCAACAAGGAAGGGGGGAGTCCTACTCCCGGTGGGAGGAGGACTCCTCCTGGCGCACCCCACCTGGCCGGCCGAACCCCTCCCCCTGGCTCCTTTATATACGGGGGCAGGGGGGCACCTCTAGGCACAACAACACAAGTTGATCTACGGATCATTCCTTAGCCGTGTGCGGTGCCCCCCTCCACCATATTCCACCTCGGTCATATTGTCGCGGAGTTTAGGTGAAGCCCTGCGCCGGTAGAACATCATCATCGTCACCACGCCGTCGTGCTGACGGAACTCATCCCCGACGCTTCGCTGGATTGGAGCCCGGGGGACGTCATCGAGCTGGACGTGTGCTGAACACGGAGGTGCCATACGTTCGGTGCTTGGATCGGTCGAATCGTGAAGACGTACGACTACATCAACCGCGTTGTCATAACGCTTCCGCATGACGGTCTATGAGGGTACGTAGACAACACTCTCCCCTCTCGTTGCTATGCCATCACCATGATCTTGCGTGTGCGTAGGATTTTTTTTGAAATTACTACGTTCCCCAACAGTGGCATCCGAGCCTAGGTTTTATGCGTTGATGTTATATGCATGAGTAGAACACAAATGAGTTGCGGGCGATACAAGTCATACTGCTTACCAGCATGTCATACTTTGGTTCGGCAGTATTGTTGGATGAAGCGGCCCGGACCGACATTACGCGTACGCTTACGCGAGACTGGTTTTACCGTCGTGCTTTGCACATAGGTGACTAGCGGGTGTCAGTTTCTCCAACTTTAGTTTAACCGAGTGTGGCTACGCCCGGTCCTTGCGAAGGTTAAAACAACCCTAACTTGACGAACTATCGTTGTGGTTTTGATGCGTAGGTAAGAATGGTTCTTGCTAAGCCCGTAGCAGCCACGTAAAACTTGCAACAACAAAGTAGAGGACGTCTAACTTGTTTTTGCAGGGCATGTTGTGATGTGATATGGCCAAGACGTGATGCTATATTTTATTGTATGAGATGATCATGTTTTGTAACCGAAGTTATCGGCAACTGGTAGGAGCCATATGGTTGTCGCTTTATTGTATGAAATGCAAATGCCCTGTAATTGCTTTACTTTATCACTAAGCGGTAGCGATAGTCGTAGAAGCAATAGATGGCGTAAACAACAACGATGCTACGATGGAGATCAAGGTGTCGCGCCGGTGACGATGGTGATCACGACGGTGCTTCAGAGATGGAGATCACAAGCACAAGATGATGATGGCCATATCATATCACTTATATTGATTGCATGTGATGTTTATCCTTTATGCATCTTATCTTGCTTTGATTGACGACAGCATTTTAAGATGATCTCTCACTAATTATCAAGAAGTGTTCTCCCTGAGTATGCACCGTTGCCAAAGTTCGTCGTGCCCAGACACCACGTGATGATCGGGTGTGATAAGCTCTACGTCCATCTACAACGGGTGCAAGCCAGTTTTGCACACGCGGAATACTCAGGTTAAACTTGACAAGCCTAGCATATGCAGATATGGCCTCGGAGCACGGAGACCGAAAGGTCAAGCGTGAATCATATAGTAGATATGATCAACATAGTGATGTTCACCATTGAAAACTACTCCATCTCACGTGATGATCGGTTATGGTTTAGTTGATTTGGATCACGTGATCACTTAAATGACTAGAGAGATGTCTGTCTAAGTGGGAGTTCTTAAGTAATATGATTAATTGAACTTAAATTTATCATGAACTTAGTCCTGGTAGTATTTTGCAAATTATGTTGTAAGATCAATAGCTTGCGTTGTTGCTTTCATATGTTTATTTTGATATGTTCCTAGAGAAAATTGTGTTGAAAAATGTTAGTAGCAATGATGCGGATTGGATCCGCGATCTGAGGTTTATCCTCATTGCTGCACAGAAGAATTATCTCCTTAATGCACCGCTAGGTGAAAGACCTATTGCAGGAGTAGATGCAGACGTTATGAACATTTGGCTAGCTCAATATGATGACTACTTGATAGTTTTGTGCACCATGCTTTATGGCTTAGAATCGGGACTTCAAAGATGTTTTGAACATCATGGACCATATGAGATGTTCCAGGAATTGAAGTTAATACTTCAAGCAAATACCCGAGTTGAGAGATATGAAGTCTCCAACAAGTTCTATAGCTAAAAGATGGAGGAGAATCACTCAACTAGTGAGCATGTGCTCAGATTGTCTGGATACTTCAATCGCTTGAATCAAGTGGGAGTTAATCTTCCAGATAAGATAGTGATTGACAAAATTCTCTAGTCACCATCACTAAGTTACTAGAACTTCAATATGAACTATAGTATGCAAGGGATGACGAAAACGATTCCCGATCTCTTCGTGATGTTGAAATCAACGAAGGTAGAAATCAAGAAAGAGCATCAAGTATTGATGATTAACAAGACCACTAGTTTCAAAAAAAGGGCAAAGGGAAAGAAAGGGAAACTTCAAGTAGAATGGCAAACAAGTTGTCACTCCCGTGAAGAAGACCAAAGCTGGACCAAAGCCTGAAACTGAGTGCTTACACTGCAAAGGAAATGGTCACTGGAAGCGGAAATACCCTGAATATTTGGTGGATAAGAAGGATGGCAAAGTGAACAAGGGTATATTTGATATATAGGTTTTTGATGTGTGCTTTACTAGTGTTTATAGTAGCCCCTGAGTATTTGATACTTGTTCGGTTGCTAAGATTAGTAACTCGAAACAGGAGTTACAGAATAAACAAAGACTAGTTGAAGGGGAAGTGACGATGAGTGTTGGAAGTAGTTCCAAGATTGATATGATCATCATCGCACACTCCCTATACTTTCGGGATTAGTGTTAAACCTAAATAAATGTTATTTGGCGTTTGCGTTGAGCATGAATATGATTTGATCATGTTTATTGCAATACGGTTATTCATTTAAAATAAGAGAATAATTGTTGTTCTATTTAAATGAATAAAACCTTCAATGGTCATACACCCAACGAAAATAGTTTGTTGGCTCTCGATCGTAGTGATGCACATATTCATAATATTGATGCCAAAAGATGCAAAGTTAATAATGATAGTGCAACTTATTTGTGGCACTGCCGTTTTGGTCATATCGGTGTAAAGCGCATGAAGAAACTCCATAAAGATGGATTTTCGGAATCACTTGGTTATGAATCATTTGATGCTTGCGAACCGTGCCTTTTGTGCAAGATGACTAAAACTCCATTCTCTGGAACAATGGAACAAGCTACTGACTTATTGGAAATAATACATACCGATGTATGCAATCCAATGAGTGTTGATGCTCGTGGCAAGTATCGTTATTTTCTGACCTTCACAAGATGATTTGAGCAGATATGGGTATATCTACTTGATGAAACATAAGTCTGAAATAGTTGAAAGGTTCAAAGCATTTCAGAGTGAAGTGGAAAAATCATCGTAATAAGAAAAATAAAGTTTTTGCGATCTGATCGCGGAGACGAATATTTGAGTTACGAGTTTGGTCTTCAATTAAAACAATGTGGAATAGTTTCACAGCTCACGCCACCTGGAACACGACAACGTTATGGTGTGTCCAAACATCATAACCACACTTTATTGGATATAGTGTGATCTATGATGTCTCTTACTGATTTACCACTATTGTTTTTAGGTTATGCATTAGAGACAGCTGCATTCACGTTAAAAGGGCACCATCTAAATCCGTTGAGACGACACCATATGAACTGTGGTTTAGCAAGAAACCCAAGTTGTCGTTTCTTAAAGTTTGGGCTGCGATGCTTATGTGAAAAAGTTTCATCCTGATAAGCTCGAACCCAAATCGGAGAAGTGCGTCTTCATAGAATACCCAAAAGAAATTGTTGGGTACACCTTCTATCACAGATCCGAAGGCAAGATATTCGTTGCTAAAAAATGGATCCTTTCTAGAGAAGGAGTTTCTCTCGAAAGAAGTGAGTGGGAGAAAAGTAGAACTTGATGAGGTAACTGTACCTTCTCCCGAATTGGAAAATTGTTCATCACTGAAATCAGTTCCAGTGATTTCTACACCAATTAGTGAGGAAGCTAATGATGATGATCATGAAACTTCAGATCAAGTTACTATAGAACCTCGTAGGTCTTCCAGAGTACGGCCGCACTAGCGTGGTACGGTAATCCTATTCTGGAAGTCATGTTACTAGACCATGATGAACCTACGAACTATGAGGAAGCGATGATGAGCCCAGATTCCGCAAAATCGCTTAAGGCCATGAAATCTGAGATGGGATCCATGTATGAGAACAAAGTGTGGACTTTGGTGGAGTTGCCCGATGATCGGCAAGCCATATTGTATAAATGGATCTTCAAGAGGAAGACGGACGTTGATAGTAGTGTTACTATCTACAAAGCTCAACTTGTCGCAAAAAGGTTTTTGACAAGTTCAAGGTGTTGACTACAATGAGATTTTCTCAGCTGTAGCGATGCTGAAGTCTGTCCGAATCATGTTAGGAATTGCCACAATTTATGAAATCCGGCAAATGGATGTCAAAACTGCATTCCTTAATGGTTTTCTCAAAGAAGAGTTGTATATGATGCAACAGAAGGTTTTGTCAATCCTAAAGGTACTAACAAAATGTGCATGCTCCAGCGATCCATCTATGGACTGGTGCAAGCATCTCGGAGTTGGAATATACGCTTTGATGAGTTGATCAAAGCATATAGTTTTGTACAGACTTACGGTGAAGCCTGTATTTACAAGAAAGTGAGTGGGAGCACTACAGCATTTCTGATAAGTATATGTGAATGACATATTGTTGATCGGAAATAATGTAGAATTATTCTGCAAAGCATAAAGGAGTGTTTGAAAGGAGTTCTTTAAAATAAAGACCTCAGTAAAGCTATTTACATATTGAGCATCAAGATCTATTGAGATAGATCAAGACGCTTGATAAGATTTTCAATGAGTACATACCTTGACAAGATTCTGAAGTAGTTCAAAATGGAACAGTCAAAGAAGGAGTTCTTGCCTGTGTTGCAAGGTGTGAAGTTGAGTAAGACTCAAGACCCGACCATGGCAGAAAATAGAAAGAGAATGAAAGGTCATTCCCTATGCCTCAGTCATAGGTTCTATAAAGTATGCCATGCTGTGAACCAGACCTATTGTATACTCTGCCCTGGTTTGGCAAGGGAGTACAATAGTGATCTAGGAGTAGATCACTGGACATTGGTCAAAATTATCCTTAGTGGAATAAGGATATGTTTCTCAATTAAGGAGGTGACAAAAGGTTCATCGTAAAAGGTTATGTCGATACAAGTTTTGGCACTGATCCAGATGACTCTAAGTCTTAATCTGGATACATATTGAAAGTGGGAGCAATTAGCTAGAGTAGCTCCGTGCAGAGTATTGTAGACATAGAATATTTGCAAAATACATACGTCTCTGAATGTGACAGACCAGTTGACTAAACTTCTCTCACGAGCAAAACATGATCATACCTTTGTACTCTTTGGGTGTTAATCACATAGCAATGTGAACTAGATTATTGACTCTAGTAAACCCTTTGGGTGTTGGTCACATGACGATGTGAACTATGGGTGCTAATCATATACAGATATGATCATTGGTGTTAAATCACATGGCGATGTGAACTAGATTATTGACTCTAGTGTAAGTGGGAGACTGAAGGAAATATGCCCTAGAGGCAATAATAAAGTTATTATTTATTTCCTTATTTCATGATAAATGTTTATTGTTCATGCTAGAATTGTATTAACCGGAAACATAATACATGTGTGAATACATAGACAAACAAAGTGTCACTAGTATACCTCTACTTGACTAGCTCGTGAATCAAAGATGGTTAAGTTTCCTAGCCATAGACATGAGTTGTCATTTGATTAACGGGATCACATCATTAGGAGAATGATGTGATTGACTTGACCCATTCCGTTAGCTTAGCACTTGATCGTTTAGTATGTTGCTATTGCTTTCTTCATGGCTTATACATGTTCCTGTAACTATGACATTATGCAACTCCCGTTTACCGGAAGAACACTTTGTGTGCTACCAAACGTCACAACGTAACTGGGTGATTATAAAGGTGCTCTACAGGTGTCTCCGAAGGTACATGTTGGGTTGGCATAATTCAAGATTAGGTTTTGTCACTCCGATTGTCGGAGAGGTATCTCTGGGCCCTCTCAGTAATACGCATCACTTAAGCCTTGCAAGCATTGTAACTAATGAGTTAGTTACGGGATGAAGTATTACGAAACGAGTAAAGAGACTTGCCGGTAACGAGATTGAACTAGGTATTGGATACCGACGATCGAATCTCGGGCAAGTAACATAGCGATGACAAAGGGAACAACGTATGTTGTTATGCGGTTTGATCGATAAAGATATTCGTAGAATATGTAGGAGCCAATATGAACATCCAGGTTCCACTATTGGTTATTAACCGGAAATAGTTCTAGGTCATGTCTACATAGTTCTCGAACCTGTAGGGTCCGCATGCTTAAGGTTTCGATGACAGTTTTATTAAGAGTTTATGAGCTTTGATGTACCGAAGGAGTTCGGAGTCCCGGATGAGATCGGGGACATGACGAGGAGTCTCGAAATGGTCGAGACGTAAAGATCGATATATTGGACGACTATATTCAGAGTTCGGAAAGATTCCGAGTCATTCGGGTATTTTTAGGAGTACCGGAGAGTTACGGGAATTCGCCGGGGAGTATATGGGCCTTATTGGGCCATACGGGAATAGAGGAGAGAGGCTGAAAGGAAGGAGGGGCACAGCCCCCCTCTGGTCCGAATGGGACAAGGGGTGCAGCCCCCTTTTCCTTCCTCCTCTCCCCCTCTTTCCTTCTCTCCTACTCCAACAAGGAAGGGGGGAGTCCTACTCCCGGTGGGAGGAGGACTCCTCCTGGCGCGCCCCTCCTGGCCGGCCAAACCCCTCCACCTGGCTCCTTTATATACAGGGGCAGGGGGGCACCTCTAGGCACAACAACACAAGTTGATCTACGGATCGTTCCTTAGCCGTGTGCGGTGCCCCCCTCCACCATATTCCACCTCGGTCATATCATCGCGGAGTTTACGTGAAGTCCTGCGCCGGTAGAACATCATCATCGTCACCATGCCATCGTGCTGAGAGACTCATCCCCGACGCTTCGCTGGATTGGAGCCCGGGGGACGTCATCGAGCTGGACGTGTGCTGAACACGGAGGTGTCGTACGTTCGGTGCTTGGATCGGTCGAATCGTGAAGACGTACGACTACATCAACCGCGTTGTCATAACGCTTCTGCATGACGGTCTACGAGGATACGTAGACAACACTCTCCCCTCTCGTTGCTATGCCATCACCATGATCTTACGTGTGCGTAGGAAATTTTTTAAAATTACTACGTTCCCCAACACAAGGCCAGGCGGGCGCCAGGCGGGCGCCGGCCTGCGCAGAGTCCTTGTTTCCCCTTTGGTGCAAAGGGACAAGCGCAGGCAAGGGTATCAAGCAAAGGTAAACATTTTGGTGCAACAAGACCAAGATCAGCAGGACGGCAGAACGAAGGTCATCGTGGAGCCCAAGCCAGCGTCATCGTCAGGGTCTTTTGGCAGGCGAGGACCAACTTTAGTCAGGATAAGTGTACTAGATATTCCCCTTCAAAATTGCCAATTGTTGGCGCCCTTCCCGCTCAATATTTGGGAAGAGGTCCGGGGCCTTTTCCTATAAATAGGACTAGCCACCCACAGGGTAGGAAGAGATCGAATCAGATCTGCACCCAAGACACACAGAGAGAGAGGCGACTGATCTCCCCTAGCAGTTCATCGCACCAACCAAGAACAGACCCTCGCAAGGCTGTTCTTCCCTTGTACTGTTCCTCATCAGCCCTAGAGGCAATCCACACACCACAAACTGGAGTAGGGTATTACACCACAATGGTGGCCTGATCCAGTATAAATCTTGTGTCCCTTGTGCAGTTCTTCGAGTAGTTTAGATCCTAGCGAGGCGATGAAACATGGGTAGGCTGGGGGTGTGATCTCCGCGGCACCCCAGTGTTCGAACATCAAGGGTCTGCCGAAACCCGAAATCCGACAGTAGCCACATTAAGTTAACAATTGATTAACAATACTCACATCTGTGATGGATACAGTCACTCAATCCACGTCTACGAGCATAGCATAGCAATCCTGAGCATAATGTAGAAGTAACTCCCATAGGTTTGATAATAAAAGGGCAATAGGTTCTAACTCATCATCTACTTCCCAAACCCACATGTTATAATCAAATCCTAATCATGCAATGTTTGAGGATTGGAACTAATGCATAAAAACTGGGTAATAAAGGGATATGATCAAAGTGTTACTTGCCTTGCTGATGATCCGCAAAACCTAGAGACTCGTAGTAGCATGCTTGACACTCCGGGAATTCTATCGCAAACAAACAAAAGCATACAGAACATCTAACCAGAAAGTTCAACAAAAGAAGTCCGTTTTGCAAAAAGAATCGAATCTAACGGTGCAACGAAACTCAAACTACGAAAGAAACAAGAATCATTTACTAATCTGGACTAAAGTCAAACTTTACAGTACCAAAATCTTGTTCAAGTTGGCTAAATAGAAAGAGGGCTTCGAGACGAAGATCTAGGCGCTTGTTTCATCTAATTTTATAAACAAGCGAAAAGATAAACTAGATCGAAGATCAGGGCAGAAATCACGATAAAAAATAATCGTGGAAAAACCGTGGAAAATAAAATGACACGAACAGGCTAATGAACGAACGTTCGTTAACAGAACCTAAATGATGAACAGCGTTCGTTAAAATGAACAAACGGATGAACGTCCACTAAATAAGTAAACCGGAAAAAACCGAACCGATCTAATTAAAAAAAACTAGATCTAGGGTTTCAAAAAAACCAAACAGTTTTATCAAAAAACCGAAACGGCGGCGGCGGCAGCATCTACCTCCAGCGGGCTCCGACTAGGCGACGCCGTGTCAGCGAAAATTCAAAATATGAAAATATCAAAATCCCCAACTCTCTCCGTGGGTCCTTGAGTTGCTTAGAATTTCTAGGATCAACCAAAATGCAGAAAAATATGATATGCAAATGATGACCTATGTATAACATTCCAAATTAAAAATTTGGGATGTTACAAACCTACCCCCCTTAAGATGAATCTCGCCCTCGAGATTCAAGTTGGCTAGAAAATAGGTGCGGGTGGTCCTTCTATAGGTCTTCCTCTCGTTCCCAGGTGGCTTCCTCCTCGGTATGGTGGCTCCGCTGAACTTTGCAAAACTTGATAACCTTCCTGCGTGTGACTCGACTGGCAAACTCAAGAATCTTCACTGGTTTCTCCTCGTAGGTCAAATCACTATCCAGCTGAATCGCTTCCAGTGGCACTGTATCTCTCAAAGGAATACCGGCCATCTCTTTGTGGTACTTCTTCAACTGGGAAACATGAAACACATCATGAACTCTTGACAATCCCTCTGGCAATTCCATCTTGTAAGAAACTTCTCCCATACGTTCCAAAACTTTGTATGGTCCCACAAAACATGGTGCTAACTTTCCCTTAACTCCAAAACGCTTAACTCCTGGAAGTGGGGACACACGAAGATATACTATGTCTTCGACTTTGTAAACTGTCTCCTTGCGTTTAGAATCCGCGTAACTCTTCTGCCTGGACTAGGATACCTTGAGTCTATTGCGAATCAGTTTAACCTTCTCTTCAGACTCCTTAATCAAATCTAGTCCAAACAACTGACGGTCTCCAACTTCATCCCGCAACAACGGTGTCCTGCACCTCCTTCCGTACAAGCTTCGAAAGGGGCCATCTTCAAACTGGCTTGATAGCTATTGTTATAAGAGAACTTTGCATACGGTAAATTGTCATCCCAACTAGATCCATAATCTAGCGCACAAGCTCTCAATGTGTCCTCCAGAATCTGATTGACTCTCTCGGTCTGTCCATCTGTTTGTGGATGAAAGGTTGTACTGAACTCTAGCCTAGTACCCAAAGTCTCGTGCAACTGATTCCAGAACTTTGAGGTAAACTGGGTTCCACTATCTGATACAATGGTCCTCGGAACTCCGTGCTGACATACGATCCTGGTCATATATATCTTTGCCAACTTAGCACTTGTATAAGTGGTCTTCACTAGGATGAAATGAGCTACTTTCGTCAATCGATCGACTACAACCCAAATCGAGACATAGCCTGAACGAGTCCTGGGCAATCCCATGATAAAATCCATGCCTAGCTTGTCCCACTTACATTTGGGTATCGGCAATGGCTGTAGCAACCCTGCTAGCTTCTGATGCTCGGCCTTAACTCTCTGACATACATCACATACTGCTACATACTCAGCAATATCCTTCTTCATTCCGGTCCACCAGAAACTTTCCTTCAAATCTAGATACATCTTGGTGTTTCCTGGGTGAATCAAATACGGTGAATCATGGGCCTCCTGCAGAATCATCTTCCTGATCTTAGGGTCATGAGGCACATATACGTGATCCTCAAACCATAAGGTGTTGTGCTCATCCTCACGAAATCCTTTGGCCTTTCCTTTGCTCATCCTTTCCTTTATCTCGGCAATCTCCTTGTCAGTCTTCTGAGCTTCTCTGATCTTATCCATCAAAGTGGAATGAATTTCCAATGCTGCTACATACCCTCTTGTAACTATTTCCAAACATAGCTCGCGAAGATCCTCTCCTAACTCCTTGGGTAATCCTCCGGACATGAGCGTATTCACATAACTCTTGCGACTCAATGCATCGGCTACTACATTAGCCTTTCCGGGATGATAGTGCAATTTCATATCATAATCCTTAATGAGCTCCAACCATGTCCTCTGCCTGAGATTCAACTCCTTCTGCATGAAGATATATTTCAAACTCTTGTGATCCGTGTACACTTCACAATGGTTTCCGATGAGAAAATGTCTCCATGTCTGCAACGCATGCACTACAACTGCTAACTCCAAATCGTGTGTACCATAACATTGCTCATGAGGTTTAAGCTGTCGTGAGGCATATGAAACAACTCTTCCCTCCTGCATAATCACTGCTCCAAGTCCTCGAGGAGAAGCTTCGCAATACATTTGATAATGGTATACTCATATAGCCCATACCTTGTGGTAAAAGCTGCCTTAGGTATATCATGCTCTCTAATCTTTAGGTGATGGTATCTTGATCACAGATCGATCTTGGAAAATACTTTAGCTCCTTGCAACTGGTCAAACAATTGATCATCAGCAATGGGTACTTGTTCTTGATCGTCACTTCATTCAACGCACGATAATCAACAACCATCCTCAATGATCCATCCTTCTTCTCCACTAGAAGTACTGGGGATCCCCAAGGTGACGAACTTGGTCAAATGTAACCTTTATCCAATAACTCCTTAATCTGCTTCTTAATTTCCTCCAAATCCTGTGCAGGCATCCGATACGGTCTCTTTGATATTGGCCCGGTGCCTGGCAAAAGCTCAATCAAAAACTCAACGTCTCTATCCGGTGGCATGCCTGGCAACTCCTCTGGAAATACGTCAGGGAAATCCTTCACCACTGGTACTTCCTCCTGTATAACTCCTGATAAGGAATCCACTTGAGTCCTCTTCAGCACATGCCGGGATACATACTTAATCCTTCTTCCTTCGGGGTGCTGAGCATAATCGACTTACTAGCGCAATGGATGTTTCCTCCATACATCGATAGCCAATCCATACCCAAAATCACATCCAATCCTTACGGCTCCAGAATTATCAGATCTGAGGGGAAAACATGCCTACCTATGGTCAATGGCATCTGAAAACATCCTTGGCTTGCCATATGCTCCGCTCCTGGCGAGCTTACTAACATAGGTGTCTCATGTGCATCTAACGGTACATCTAACCTGTACCTTGTGGTAACGGTATACCATATGCACATGAGACAAACACAATCATATCACCTCAATCAATTCACACAAGGGCTAACAATCGGTCTAACTATCGTTACAAAAGTGCTCGGACTATACTATATACATGGGGGAGTACTACTACTGATATGGTGGTCGACTAGAAGTTTTTTAAACAGAATAGAATGACTATGTTGATGGACTATACTATGTTGATATGAAGCTGGAGCAGATATGGTGGGAAAGCAAATCCATTGTCACATCTCCCATGAATACTCCTAGCTTCCTTGTCAGTTCGTCGTTCTTCTCCACTAGTATCGTCATTTCCTCTTCATATCCATCGCGTGTAGACTTGAGTTCCTGTTCTAGCTCCGTAATCCTGGTCATTGCCTTCTTCAGATCTATCATGCTTGCGCACATCTGATTCTCCTAGTGACGAATGTGCTGGTTTAACTCCTGGATGAAAGCTACAATGGACATGTCCCTCCTGGTGCTGATCATCTCCCATTGCTCATCTTGGCGCCCACATATCTGGTAGATAGTGTCCTTAAGATCCTTGTGATAAACTTCTGCAATGTGTCCCATGGCGATGTGGGCTTCCATGCTCTTTCCTAGACTCCAGGTTGGTGCATCAAAGGAAAACACTATGGGCTCAGTAACTGGCATGAATGTCCTTCCTGGAACTTGAAGTTGAATCATCCATCGCTCCTCTTCTGGTAAAGTGGCGATGTAGGTCCCGGTGAAGCTTGGTATTCGGATGTTCAGGTACCTAGTGACTTCCTTCAAGTGTCGTACAAAAGGTGTGTCTTCGTCCGGTTGTGTAAACTTGTTCCTTGAGTCCGCCATCCTATAGTGTGGAAAAGGAAGAGGAGTTAGAAATGAGTAGAGAAGAGTGACCTATGGTTTAACTTAGTGGTCGTGTCCTACAGTCAGCGTGTGCTCTAATACCATCTTGTAGCGACCAGACCTCAAACATTCTAGTCTCTCTGCATCAGTGTCATCCCTGGATCGGTAATGCTAACACGCACAGTACTTGAGGATTTATAACAGAGTTTCAATCACACACTTATTACATCGAATGTCTCAAAAGAAAACTTATTACAAAAATATGGCTTAAGGCCATCTGAGTAAGATAACAGCGGAAGGCTTGGAAGATAAAGTGAGTCCATCAACTCCAACGGCATAGCTGAGTGAACGACAATGACCTATGGCACCTTACTCGTCGTCTGAAAAGTCTGCAACATGACATGTTGCAGCCCAAAACGGGTCAGCACATGGAATATGCTGGCAATGTAACACATAGAGTAATGAACAGAATAAATGCTATCACTACATGCATATATGGCTGGTGGAAAGCTCCATGGTTAAAGTTTTTGCATAAAGCCAATTTTTCCCAACAACAAAGGAATAAATTTTATTTAACTATCATGGTGGTTCTTAAACATTGAGAAGGTTCCTCCAACTCAATCCCAATTAAGCAATATCAATTAAATCCAACAAATTAATTTAGAGTGATGAGATCAACATGATAATCCAATAACTAGATACTCAAGATGTCCTTAACCAGGGACACGGCTAACCATGATTAGTTTGTACACTCTGCAAAGGTTTGCGCACTTTTCCCCGCAAGACTCGATCTCCTCTGTTGGATTTCTTGCACTACATGGTGTTTGTGAAACGGATGACCGAGACACAGTCTTTTAGAAACAATAACTCTTTACTCTTGATGGACAGTTACACCTACTTTCCCCTACATCTGCTAGCCCACCACTGAAAGAGGTCATGCAACATACTTAACTATGCTAGAGCCCATAATAGCTTGTGGCTGCACACGGAAGTTTCTAGCATGAAATATCTTATGATCCCTTTGAGCCTGGGCGGCGAACCGTAGGATGATCACACGGGTACTCCGGGATATCCTAGGACAACACTAGATTCTCCAAGTGCCCTCACAACCACTGGGTACTCCAGGGTGCCTCAACCAATCCACCTAGATGTGTATTTAAGTAGCCACCTTAAGTTAAGCATTAATTAACAATACTCACATCTCTCATGGGTACAGTCACCCAATCCACGTCTACGAGCATAGCATAGCAATCCTGAGCATAACGTAGAAGTAACTCCCACAGGTTCGATAGTAAAAGGGCAATAGGTTCTAGCTCATCATCTACTTCCCAAACCCACATGTTATAATCAAATCCTAATCATTCAATGTTTGAGGATTGGAACTAATGCATAAAAACTGGGTAATAAAGGGATATGATCAAAGTGTTACTTGCCTTGCTGATGATTCGCAAAATCTAGAGACTCGTAGTAGCAAGCTTCGCACTCCGGGAACTCTATCACAAACAAACAAAAGCATACATAAGCACTCAAACTAGAGCACAGGTAAAAGCTCCAATAAGAACAACTAACCAGAAAGTTCAACTGAACAACTCCGGTTTGCAAAAAGAATCGAATCAAACGGAGCAACGAAACTCAAACTACAAAAGAAACAAGAATCGTTTACTAATCTGGACTAAAGTCAAATTTTACAGTACCAAAATCTTGTTCAAGTTGGTTAAACAGAAAGACGTCTTTGAGACGAAGATCTAGGAACTTGTTTCATCTAATTTGGATAAACGAGCAAAAAGATAAACTACATCGAAGATCAGGGCAGAAATCATGATCGAAAATAATCGCGGAAAAACCCTGGAAAATAAAAGGAGACGAACAGGCTAACGAATGAACGTTCGTTAACAGAACCTAAACGATGAACAGCGTTCGTTAAAACGAACGAACGGAGGAACGTCCGCTAAATAACTAAATCTAGGGTTTCTAGAAAAACTAGATCTAGGGTTTCTAAAAAATTGAATGGTTTTATAAAAAAACTAAAACAGCGGTGGCGGCGGCATCTACCTCCAGCGGGGCTCCGGTGGGGTGGCGCGGCGTCGGGGACTCCGGCGGCGACGAGGGGTGACAACGGCGGAGGCGGACTACGGCGGCGCGGGACGGGAGGCGGCAACGCGACGGCGGCGACCAGCGGGGCGGCGGCGGCTTGCGGCGGCGGCTTGGGTGGCGAGGCGGTGGGGTGGCGGAGAAGGCGGCGGGGCGAGCGACTTTAAGGGGGGTCGGGGTGGTCCGACTTGGGAAAGGTTGCGGCCGGCGGCGTGCGGCGGACGGACTCCAGCAAGCCCGTCTCGCGCACAAGAGGGCGAGGCGGCGGCGCTAGGCAGGCAGGCGTGCTCGGCTGGGCTTCGGCCCAGTCGAGCGGGAAACTTATTTTTTTTAAATAATTGGGCCGAAAGTAAAAAAAACTAAATAAATATAAAAAAAATCCTAAAAATGCCAAAAACAATTTTCACCGTCTAAATAGAATATTTAGAACAAAGTGAACATTTTTCTGGCCTAAAAATGCAATTTTGAAAACATGCATAATTTTCTAATTCAAATAAATTGCAATAAAATTCCTAATAAAATAATTATTTGATTTTTACATTTTTCCTCTAGTATTTCTTTTATTTTGGAGAAGTCATTTTATCCCCTCTCTTTTAATTTAATATTGGAAATATTCGGAGACAAAAATGATTAAAACCAAAATGATCCTCTTTTCAATATTTGAGAAAATTCAAAAGTGAAAATAACGAAATCCCCAACTCTCTCCGTGGGTCCTTGAGTTTCTTAGAATTTCTAGGATCAACCAAAATGTAATAAAATATGATATGCAAAAGATGACCTATGTATAACATTCCAAATTGAAAATTTGGGATGTTACATGTGTCCTTGGGTAGGGTGTCTAGGTCAGGCCTAAGACCCTACCCTAGGTACATGTCCTCGTCATTAGCCCCCGAATGGATTGAGGTCTGAGTGAAGAAGGGTTGAAGTTGGTTCCGATTTGATTCAATGCTTCAGAGGCATTTCATAGAAGTCTGGAAAGCACACTGGTATTTTAACCCTGCTTCAGTCGCCTCGATCGATTCTGGTAGCTTGAGATCACCGAGTGAATTAATGTGATAAGTCTTCGAGTGAATCAAAATGCGAAATCTTTGACGCGATTGACTACCCTGCGGTTTCCGGACTCACGACATTCGAAATTTTGGAGAAGTGCGCCGGATGAGGCATGGCGCAGTAATCGGAACAAATCAGATAGGGACTCCTTGATCTTCGCGCCGCCTCGCCACGTATCAAGCTAGCGCCTGTGACGAGATGTGATTGGATTTCTTGGGCCCATTGGTCAGCCACTCGAAACTAGTCTCATAAAAGGTGTCGTGGCTGATATGAGGTATTGTGCCTGCCATTCGATCCCCTTTCTCTCTTCTTATCTGCCTCTCTTCTCCCTGTCCATCGCGCCTCCGCTCAGCTCTCCCAAGCTCCACCACAATGGTGAAGGAGAAGACCGCGGCCCTGGAGTGCATGAAGAAGGCGTCGGCGGCGGTGAAGGGCAAGAAGACAGCAAGGGCTTCGTTGTCGCGGTCCGTTCTGCCACCTAGTTGGATCCAGGGAGACTGGATCCGCTCCACGGTCGTGAAGGAGGACCTGGATAATCTCGCCCATGATGGCTTGATTCCTCACAGGTCTTGGAGGCTGCCGGGGGATGAATCCGAGCCCCAGCCACGCGATGGTGCATTCTCCTCACCACCCATGTCGAGCGAGATTTTTCTTTGCCCCCGCACCCATTTTTTCGAGGATTCCTGAACTTCTTCGGTGCCCAGTTCCACCACTTTCCTCCCAACACAATCTTGTACCTTGCCGCATTCGTTTCCATGTGCGAAAACTTCCTGGGATTCCAGCCGCACTGGGGTCTCTTCAAGCACATATTCACTTGTCGGTCTCCAATGGAGAAGAAAGCTAACCCAGACGATGAAAAGACGCACGTGATCCAGATGTGTGTGTGTGTGGGGGGGGGGGGGGTTAGGGATCCAAATGAGGGGTAGGAGCTCTTTTCCTCCTATGATCTTTCCCGAGTCAGTTAGAGGGTGGCTGTCGACCTGGTTTTATTGCAAGAATATTCTGACTCCTGGTCAGTCGACTGGCCTTCCCCCTTTCACTATGGAGAGACTAGACCCCTCGCTCACTAGTTGTAGCTCCAGAGGAGAAGGAGGAAGTGCAAATGTTGGTCGCGGCCGTCGTTGAGCTGGTTAAAGGTGGAGTGACAGGTATGGATCTGTTGGAGGTGTTCCTTAGTCAACGGATCCAGCCCTTGCAAGCCCATGATCAACCCATGTGGATGTACTCGGGTCGAGAGGTCACCGCTCGAACCCACCTGGAGGAGGTTAATGAGGAGATGGTGTCTCAGTGGCTCCGGAGCATTACTGGCAACAAGGACAACCCCACGGGGTCCAGGAGGATTCTGCCATTCGACGCGAACAATGCTCCAGGAGAGGCCAGAGTCAAATATCCGAGTGTCTTTCCCTTTGTTTTGCGGTTGTTCTTGGATCCGACTCATATCTACAACTTGTGTCTTGCAGGTTTTCACCAAGCTGCAGTGGATGCCAAATGGAAAACAGTACCAAGAAGGAATTGATAGTGATAGTGAGGGCAGCGACAACCAGTACGCTGAGGATAGTGAAGATGAGAGCAAGGACTCGAGCAGCAGCAGCAAAGAAGTTGACTCACCGCCCCGCTCAAATAATCATTCCAAACAGTCGCAAGACCCTGCAAGGGGACGTCGCAAAGTTGCTGCATCAAGTACCAAGGTTCCAAAGAGCATTTGAACGTCGACCCCTGAGCCATCAGAGAAGGTTGCGAAGCAAGCCAAAGTTTCCCCGCTAGAGCTTCCGAAGGCCTTACCTAGGATCAAGGTGGTTGTGCCCGTGACTTCAGCGTAAGAATTTCGTTCTTGTGTTCTTCTTGTTATTGTGAACTCGTTTTCTTGTTTGACTAAGTGAAATCTGGAACTTTCAGTGTTGTTACATCTGCGACATCCATTGACATTGACGAGGAGCATGGTGATGCGGAAACTACAGATGCGGTCACCTATCGGGAAGGTATGGTTTCATAACCGCGCCTATGCTCTATTAATGAACTTTTGGGTCGACTGAAATTTCACTATCGAGTGTTTGCAGCACCAATGAATATTATTCAACTCTCTGATGATGATGATGATGATGAGGATGTGCCTCCAAAGAATGGTGGGAGGAGAGGCAGAACTTTGAGTAGGAGGGTGCCTGGAGCGAGAACGCCTTGCTCGTCATCTGAGCATGTGGTCCAACAACTCAACGATCCAGTACGAGCTTCAGTCTCCTTTGCCAATGCTTTGTCGACTGACCAAACTTCAGCATCTACTGCTCAGGCGTCAGAACCGATTGCGCAAGTTCAGGTTTCTACTCCACTGACCCCGTCACCTGCTCCATCATCTCTCATGTTTGCTATGCATCCCGTCCCACAGGACCAAGTAGGATCTGCCAAGGAGGCCATGATTCAGGCAGGTCTGATGATGGACCGACTGAAGGTGGTGCATGACACCAACAAGACCGCATATGACGCCAGTTCTGCTCTTCAAGCGAATGTCCGAGTAAGTGGGATTGTAAGTTGATTTCCGATTGTTTTTTCTATCTTGACCTTTGTTCTGTTAGGATATGCTCCCTACGAACTGCTACTTTGTTATCCGTAAGATGTCCATACATCCGGTACGAGTTTGCACCTTGCACCTATACACCCAGTGGGTGTTTCTCTTTCACTTGAGTCGACCAGGTCGTCTTGAGTGAGATTTTGGTCCAATGGGGGCACGCTAAGCGCACCCACTAGGTGTTGTCCCCAAGACCGCCATTGAATGTTTGATTTGGCAGGGGTCTTTGTGAAATGTCTACTTGTAGAACTTCCACTCAGTCTAGACAGGTCATGCCAAGTGGGACCGCGGGGGCACACTAAGTGCACCCACTAGGTGTAGTCCCCGAGACCGCGGTCGACTACGGGTAGTTGGCGTTTTTTACTCCTTCCACTCGAGCTGGGTTGACCATGCTAAGTGGGAAATGTAACTAGTGGGGGCACGCTAAGTGCACCCATTGGGTGGAGTCCCTGAGACTACTGTTGGATGTTTGATTCGGCAGCAATCTTAGAACTCTTTTGCTATACACTTTGCTCTTGCAGTTTTTCATTCAGAAGCAACTGTCGATTGCCTTGTCTTGTTGTTATTTGCAGAAATCTTGTGAGCTTGGGACCCAATATGCCACTTTGGAACAGGAGAAAGTCCAACTCAAGCTTGATCTGGAACTGGCCAAGGAAAACTTGAAGAAGGCTCAACATGAAGTGGCACTCATGGGAGGTAATGACTCGTTGACTGTATGCCTTTTCATTTTCCCTTTCTATCCTTTGAACCGAGTGATTCCACTCAAACAGATGTGCATAATGAAAATCGCCAACTCCAAGCTCGTTTGAGGAGTGTTATTTCTTCAGACAAAATGAAGCAGGCCCTGGAGCAGAAGGATCTTAATCTTGCCGCGGCGTAGAAGACGACTCGTGAGAAGACTGATTTTGCTGACCAGAAGCTGGCTTCAGTCGGAAAGTTGGAAGACGAGAATGCCAAGCCAAAAACTGCTGTTGACGAGGTGAAAAAAGAGGTTGTGCAACTGAAGGAGGAGAAGGCGACTTTGACTCAGAAGAGGGACGAGTTGGAAGCTTATCTAGGTGGTCTTGCCAAGAAGATGTTCCTTATGCTTGAAGGTACTCCCTTTAATACGACTAATTGTGAACTTTCCCGCCATGTTGCTGCAAATTCACTATATTTCCATGCGTGTAGAATTCTGTCAGAACTTTGAGGAGGAAACAGGGCGTATCGAGACTGGACTGGACCCCATCAACTCCCCCATCAAGGATGAAGCTGCCATGAACGTGCTACGACTGGAAGCTCGACTTGCCAACGTCTTGGATTACGCCGCCTGTCTTAAAGTGACAATGTGTCGGGTCGACAAGGAACTCTGGCAAGAGGACGTGCTTCTGAATGACCCCGAGTCACTAATGACTCGACTCTATAGCATCTGGACCGAGTGCAGGCATGGAAGAAGTTAGCTGTGTGTTGTGGTGCTAATGTGGCTCTTTCACTCATCCGTGTTCACTGCAGGGACGTCAAGCAAGAGAAGTTGAAGGCTCTCCAGGTGGCTAACACCAAGAAGCATCAGTTTCAATCTTTCATGGAGACCTTCATCCATGTGGCCACTCGCATCGCAGACGGTATTGACCTGGATGCCTTTGTCGAGGCAGCAAGTCCTCCTCCTACCGGGTGAAAAACTTGATAACCCGACTTTATTTGCCTCGGTATGCCGAGTGATTCTGTAATCGTTAAAACTCCTTCGAGCCTGGTGCTCGAATACTTTTGCTTGTGATGTCGAACTCTGCTCGATTTATCCGAGCTTGGTCGTTTTATCTGAATGTGGTTGCTTTGTTTCCACCATTCTTGATTTTTCTTGGTTTTTAGTCAATCTGGGATCGCAGCCGAGTCTCTAAGTGAGAGGACTGCGCTTCACTTGGAGTCGACATTGTACTTGTGGTGCAATTCCGAATGTGTCCGAACGTTGTACTTGTGGCACAGATCAAAGTGCATCCAGATGTTGTACTTGTGGCCCAGCTCAAGGTGCACCTCATTGTGTTCTTTGAATCTTAGGCGAGTGTGGGATCGCAGCTAAGCCTCCGAGTGAGAGGATTGCTCTTCACTCGGAGTGTTTTTTGAAACTTAGGCGAGAACGGGATCGCAGCTAAGCCCCCAAGTGAGAGGATTTCTCTTCAGTCGGAGCGTTTTGAAAATTAGGTGAGTACAGGATTGCAGCGAAACCCCCGAGTGAGAGGATTGCTCTTCACTCGGAGCATTTTTGAAACTTAGGCGAGTACGGGTGTCGGTGTAAAAACCGGCGGATCTCGGGTAGGGGGTCCCGATCTGTGCGTCAAGGCTGATGGTAACAGGAAGCAAGGGACACAGATGTTTACCCAGGTTCGGGCCCTCTCGATGGAGGTAAAACCCTACTTCCTGCTTGACTAATATTGAAGATATGGGTGGTACAAGAGTAGATCTACCACGAGATCATAGAGGCTAAACCCTAGAAGCTAGCCTATGATGGTATGATTGTAATTGTGATCGGCCTTCTAAGGACCAACCTCTCCGGTTTATATAGACACCGGAGAGGGCTAGGGTTTACATGGAGTCGGTTACAAGGAAGGAAACACAATATCCGGATCGCCAAGCTTGCCTTCCACGCAAAGGAAAGTCCCATCCGGACACGGGCCGAAGTCTTGAGTCTTGTATCTTCACGCTTCAATAGTCCGGACGTTGTACATAGTTCGGCTGTCTGGATACCCCCTAATCTAGGACTCCCTCAGTAGCCCCTGAACCATGCTTCAATGACGATGAGTCCGGCGCGCAGTCTTGTCTTCGGCATTGCAAGGCGGGTTCCATCTCCGAATACTCCAAAATAATTATCGAACACTTGAATCGTGTCCGAATGCACAAAATGACCTTTACACACCGCTGTAGAGAGAATGATATTTCACTAATTCAATCTGCTGACAACTTTTTCAGATGACGTGACATGTTATTATGGTCGGATCATTATTTGAATCGTTTCCCACAACCAGCCATAGTGCAAATCACGAGGTGGTTTCTTCTTGCGCGTTTTATCGTAGCAGAGATCGTGTCCCCTTGTCGCAGGATTCTCATCAATACGGGTATGGGTAATCCAACCGCACCGCTAATCACGGCGAGTGGGGACCGAGAGGGTTCCATCAGGAAAGTGGGAAGACGCAAAAATGCTTTTGCCGTCCCTATAAAGAGATAAGGTTTCTTCCTCTTTACCCATGCCTCCTCCTTTCGCTAGTCCTTTCCCCATTGTTCGAGCTCTAGCGCCCAAGCCTTCCTCCTCTTCATCAAAGAGAGGGTTTTTTGAAGATGTCCGGAGCAGGAGGCAAATAGATGGCCTCTACCGTCCAAGAGAAGGACATCAAGAGGCTCCGAGAGGCCGGGTACTTGGCCAAGAAGACCGGACATCGTCTTCCACCGGTGGGACAGATCGTCCCTACTCCGGAGCCCCATGAGAGAGTCGTATTTCTCCCTCATTTTGTCCGTGTGCTCGGCTTTCCCCTTCATCCATTTGTCCGCGGAGTCATGTATTATTATGGGATTGATTTTCATGATCTTCCCCCCAACTCCTTCCTCAATATCTCGACATTCATCATCGTGTGCGAGGCTTTTCTCCGGACGTCGCCTCACTTCGGCCAGTGGATGAAGATCTTCAATGTGAAGCCCAAGGTGGTGAATGCCGAGCACGCCGAGTGCGGCAGCGCCATGGTGAGCAAGATGCCCAAGGTCATCTGGCCGACGGGTGCCTTCAACGACTCCGTCAAGGCATTCAGAGTATGGTCGACAGGGACGTCAAGCTCACCGATGTAGTACAGGTGATGTTAGTTCGCCTGGTTCTCCCTTGACAGCGCCAAGCCTGCCATTTGTGGGAGTATGACCCAACCGAGCACCAGACCCTCCAGGAGCTCTACAATTCCTCCCACGAGGATATCTGCAAGGTGCTCTTTAAGTCCGGCAAATCATGGCCGGGCTCCGCCGAGGACCGTGGGTACCAATTATCCCACTCTACAAGCCCGGTAAGCTATAGCCACGCTCTGTCCATCCAGGCTTTAGTTGGCATGTCCTGAGGGAGACATTTTTATCGTGCTCTATTATGACCCTAGGGATGGATAAAAAGGTGGAGCGGATACATTGTCCGGCCCCGCTGTCGGAGGAACCGCCAGGACCTCTTCTGACCAAGATGTTGGTCCCCGCGCCTTACGAGGCGCCCAAGAAGGAGGCCTCCAAGAAGATCAAGAAGACCCGGAGTGGCCTCCGTCGCCGCGAGGCTTCGGACGCAAAGTCCGAAGACTCAAGCGACGCTCCTTCTTCAGAATGCGAAGAGGAGGACAAGCCTCACTATGAAGGTGGGAGGAAGCGTGCAGCCTCCTCGTCCCTGGAGGCCGAATCGCCCAAGAGGGGGAATGGTTCCCTCCCTGAGACATCCGCCACAGCTGCCGACAGCAGCCCGGAGTGGGATCCCAGGGCCCAGCCCCTGGAGAAGTCGTAAGTATACGAAATCCGAACACCCATATGCGTCCGGGATTATTTTTGGATATAGTAGCTTTAACCGTTGCCATATTTGGCACAGCCCGACGAGGTCTCGCGCCGGACAGTCCTCATCGGAGGACTTGCTGGGCTCGGACGCCTTGGCAAGCAAGACACCTTCGCAGGCCCCAAAGTCCGAGCGTGACACTGAGGTGTCATCTCGACAGGAACCGGACCAGGGGGGACATATCCCTGGAGCTGGACACATGGGGGCGGATAAGGCCTCGGGACCTCTAAGGTTCCAGAATTGAGCGAACAACCACCTTCGATGGTGGGAGGCCTGCCTATCCCGCCGGCATCCTCTGTTCGAGCAGAGCTGCCCGGCGGTCTATCGACAGTGTTGAAGAATGCGTCTATCATCGATGAGCATCGGACCCTTATGGGCGCGGTGGTCGAGAAGATTCAGTCTACCGAGAGCGGGCTGAACGAGTCTTGATTTGGCCTTATAAAGGCCTTTGAGGTATGTTTCTTAGGAAACCTTTGAGGAATTGTCATAGTATGAGTAGTAGCCCCTGATGCACTGTCCGGCGGAGGAGACAGAGGCGGGCAGGGGATCAAATCCTCTGCAGGAGACTATGTGAATGATGTATACCCCTTTGTGTGAAAACAGGCGTCTGCAGAGAGGACGGCCTCTTATAATACGGAAGTATCCGAACTGAAGTAGAGCCTTGCACGGGCCGAGGAAGAACTCGGCTGTATGAAAAACTAACTGGAAGACAAGCAAGGTATGTTGAAAACATTTGTCTTGAAATTGGCACGAATGAATAGTAGTGCATAGTGAGAAGTATTTGTATTGTATGCTGTAGGAGCGAGTGCCGAATACAAGGCACTAAAGAAAGCTAGGGCTGATGCCAACGAGAAGGTTGCCGCTGATCTGGCGCTTCGTGAAAAACACGAGGCCCGGGTCATCACAGCTAAGCGAGAGCTCTAGGAAGCTATGAAGAAAAGCGAGGGCTTGGAGCAGCATCTAATAGGGAAAGAATCCGAACTCGCCCTAGCTCTTGAGGCTGCGGAAGGTGCTCGGGAAGAAGCCCGAGGTGCTGCACGGGATATTCAGGAGGCCCGGAAAGTTGCGGCTGGTAAGGCCTTCTGTATTCTTAGCCCTTTGTACATTATAATGGGAAGAATTCTAAGCGGCAAGCTGAATTCTTATTTTTCCTGGGGCTTTTGCGGATCTTCCTCGCAGTATATCAGATGCCGCCCAGTTCTACTGAACCGAGGAGAAGAAGTCTGCGGAAATTTCTGGTCGCAGTATTTGGCGCTGAACTATCCGGTGCCTTTTATCGATCAGCTGAAGCAGTTGGTCGAACTGCACCAGGCGGCCGAACTAGCCATGAAGGACTTAGTTGTCCGGCTGTGGCCTCCGGAGCCAATTCCGAGCAGTTACTTCGGGCTCGTGAAGCGGGTTGTGGGCGCCTGTCCTCGGCTAGATGCTATCAAGCGTTCAGTCTGTATAGAAGGTGCACGCATGGCATTTGCCCGTGCAAAAGTGCATTGGGGGAAGCTTGACGCGGAGAAGCTGATGAGTGAGGGGCCGCCGGAGGGTAAGGAGCACTGCAAGCCCGAACTGTACTATGAAGGTGTACTGAAAGGGGCCCGCCTTGCGGCAGATAAGTGTGCAAAAGACATTATATTTCCCTGAGGGCATTCGTGTTTTTTGTAATATGGGATAATGGCCTTTTTATTATATATTGCCTGTTTTGTTTGAACATATGTTCTTCCTGTGCGGCTGTTTATTGTATGCAAATCCTGAGAGTTGGCCAGTCGTCGGCTTCTTCCCCCTCGTAAAAAGGATATGGGGGTGTTCGGGATATATCTGAACGCTCTTTATCCCATAGTTGGGTCCTTTTGAGGAGGTGTTTCTCTCCACGAACCAGGCAATCGGACTATAAGGCTTTATTACTCTCACTTAGCATAGGAATTCGAGTATGGTCGGTGTAGCCCCCTAGTGTTTGGAAGGCCGAACTAGGGGCTCTATTGGCGCCTGATCAGAAAACTGATCCGTCGCACTCTGCATTTATAATGGCGTTGTGCGGAATAAATCTTTAAGGATTTTACAACCTCTCGAACAGCTGACCAGCCCTCGCTGCATCATGACGGTCGGTTTTCGGCTTTCTCTACTGAGTTGCTCGTCCGGCTGAACCGGGACGTAAGGTACCAAAACATGGGAGCCGGGCAAACCCAACCAATGACCCAAGACATAATTCGGAGCTGATGCATATAGTGCTATAAGTTCGGGGTGCCGAGCGACCGAAAAGGTGGTCGGACTTTATTGCCATACTGTGAAGCCCCTGGTGTAACCGGGCGAACGCGAAGCGTGCTTGTCATTTTCGGCAAAGAGGCGTCGGCGATAAACGATGACCGGTAAGTGTTATTTCGATCTACGCATTGTAGTAGGATGATATGTCTATGCATATGGGTGAAAAGAGGTGTTTTTGGCGGAACCTGTGATGGCCGGACTGGAGGGGGTTGTGAGTGGATCAAGAGTGAATCCGAACTGCCTTCTACCTGGGTGTTCCTGCCATTGTGTGTCCAGGCCAATTCCACGCCGCTAATCCTGTTCTGCGTCAAAGTTAGTTTGTAAAGGCAAATGCTATGAGGCAGTTGAAGGTCCTCTTGTGGTTGGTCTAAGGGTTCCTGATCGGACCCTGTGAACACAGCCGTTATACTGTGAAATAGCGTGGACTCCTCAATTGGTGTCCGGATAGTTGGTTGTTATATCAAAATTTGGATAGGCATGCGTGACTCACTACTCCGGCAGCTGTGTGGTTTCCGCTCTAAGTGCGGAGTCCGGCCTTGCCCGTGGGCGTGATTATATCACACGGTGTTGGCCTAGTGGTTTATCACGTGGAATCTTAGTCAACGTGATTCGTCCTGTTAGCATATGGTACATTACCGTATGAGGGGAAATTGCCGAAGGATTACTCTTTGGCATGCTATTTTTGTTTTTTTGGTGATTCGAAAGACAACCATTAGGGTGATGGGCCAATTGACCTGGCCTTTGCACCTGGCATCCTTTAGAGGATGTTATTTGTGGCTTCTTACCCGTGGGGGATTTATGTGTGATGGAGCCCCTGGACTACTAGGTCTAGGGGTATGGCCATTGGATTGCCGTGGTTGGTGTGATCTGGGGCGATCGGCCGTACTTTTATGCTCTGGGGGGGTCTCTGACTAGACGCCTCCCCTCATTGTTTCCGGCACACGACCAGCCGCCTTGTTTCGAGGATCCGGCATTCTCTATTGGTATGCTTTGCCGTCCTCCTAGGAGTACCATGGAATTCACATGGCTGATCGAGCGTGTGGCTCGGGCCAAATAGGCTTGAGGTGCTCTTTGTCCGTTGACCGGACTGGGGTTTGCTGGACCTGACACCAGCTTCCTTAACTTGACATTTGTGGCTATTGCGCCGAGGCTTGAGGGTGTCTCTTCGCGTATCCTTCTTACTGTCTTGGACCGTAATGATGTGTGGACGTCGGGGTGTGTGCCTTGGGTTCTCCTGCTTGGGTTGAGGTAGCCAATTGTGCCGTGTATGCCCTTTGGGGCTGTCGAGTTCATACTTTTCGGTGGCCAGTACCTTGGTCCACCTATCCATTAGCAAGTCTTGGTCACCTTTAATCTGCTCTTGCCTCCTTTGAAGGCTCCTTGCCGTGGCCATGAGCCGTTGCTTGAAGCGAACTTGTTCCACTGGATCTTCAGGTACGCCGAATTCGTCATTGCCGAGGCTTACCTCATTGTCGGAGGGGGGTGTATAGTTGTCCCTCTCCAAGTATCCCATCAAGTCTGGTCCGGCCTGCTTGAACGTAGGCTGATCAGGACTGTATTCCTCTTCGGCACCATCCGGATTGCTCTCGTCTCCGAGGCCGGTGTTGATGTGGTGGGGCTTGGAGCGCCGCTGACGACGCCCATGGTTTGACTTTCTTCCTGAGGGGTTGTCCTTTGTTGCCTCGTTGCCATTGGTTTCCTTAGAAGTGTCCACCATGTATATATCGTATGAGGGGGTGGCCATCCACCGCCCTGTGAGCGGTGGCTCCTCTAATTCTCCTGCATTGTCTCCCATACCGTCGATGTCTTCAGAGTCGAAGTCAAGCACGTCAGTTAAATCATCAACCGTGGCTATGAAGTGGGTGGTGGGTGGGTAACAAATTTCTTCGTCGCCTACCTCCCACTCGAGCCAAACATAGTTCGGCATGGAATTTTTTGTCAAAGGGAGAGTTTTTAACGAATCAGCATGTCGCAAAAGGGCGAGTGCCAGAAGATATCCACAGCGGTGAATTCCATTACCGGAGCCCAACCAGGCTTGGTGGGCTCGGGTGCGCGCAGACAGGGACCAACATACGGATGCGAATCCGGGGGTCCGAAGTCACAGGCCACCACAGAGGTGAGACCCAAGTTCAGCTCCATCGTCGAGGAGTGTGCGGCCTGCAGGGCGAGGTCCAACCCCCCGTCCTTTGGCAACGCAACTTGCTCCGGGTTTAGATCCCGAGCTTTGTCCGACAGCAGGTTTAAGCCATGCTCGTCATGACTGTTCGGTGCTCCTGGCGCAGGCCCAAATCCGTCAAAGATCAACTCTCCGCGAATATCAGCTGTGTAGTTCAAGTTTCCGAACCTAATCTGGTGGCCGGGGGCGTAGCCATGGATCTGCTCCAGATGGCCAAGTGAATTGGCCCGCAGTGCGAAGCCGCCGAACACGAAGACCTGTCCGGGGAGAAAAGTCTCCCCGTGGACCGTGTTGTTGACGATTGAAGGCGCCATCAAGCCCCACAGCGACGACAGAGGAACTCTCAATGAAAGCACCAATGTCGGTGTCAAAACTAGGGGATCTCGGGTAGGGGGTCCTGATCTGTGCGTCAACGCTGATGGTAATAGGAAGCAAGGGACATAGATGTTTACTCAGGTTCGGGCCCTCTCGATGGAGGTAAAACCCTACTTCCTGCTTGATTAATATTGATGATATGGGTGGTACAAGAGTAGATCTACCACGAGATCGTAGAGGCTAAACCCTAGAAGCTAGCCTATGATGGTATGATTGTAATTGTGATCGGCCTTCTAAGGACCAACCTCTCCGGTTTATATAGACACCTGAGAGGGCTAGGGTTTACATGGAGTCAGTTACAACGAAGGAAACACAATATCCGGATCGCCAAGCTTGCCTTCCACGCAAAGGACAGTCCCATCCGGACACGGGCTAAAGTCTTGAGTCTTGTATCTTCACGCTTCAATAGTCCGGACGTTGTACACAGTTCGGCTGTCCGGATACCCCCTAATTCAGGACTCCCTCAACGGGATCACAGCTAAGCCCCCGAGTAAGAGGATTGCTCTTCACTTGGAGTGTTTTTGAAACTTAGGTGAGTAGGAGATTGCAGCTAAGACCCCGAGTGAGAGGATTGCACTTTACTCGAAGTGTTTTTGAAACTTAGGCGACTACAGGATTCCAGCTGAGCCCCTGAATGAGAGGATTGCTCTTCACTTGGAGTGTGTTTTGAAACTTAGGTGAGTACGGGATCGCAGCTAAGCCCCTGAGTGAGAGGATTGCTCTTCACTCGGAGTGTTTTTGAAACTTAGGCGAGTACGGGATCGCAGCTAAGCCCCCGAGTGAGAGGATTTGTCTTCACTCGGAGTGTTTTTGAAACTTAGGCGAGTACGGGATCGCAGCTAATCCCCCGAGTGAGAGGATTGCTCTTCACTCGGAGTGTTTTTGAAACTTAGGCGAGTACGGGATCGCAGCTAAGTCCCCGAGCGAGAGGATTGCTCTTCACTCGGAGTGTGTTTGAAAACTTAGGTGAGTACGGGATCGTGGCTAAGTCCCCGAGTGAGAGGATTGCTCTTCACTCGGAGTGTGTTTTGAAACTTATGCGAGTACGGGATCGCAGCTAAGCCCCCGAGTGAGAGGATTGCTCTTCACTCGGAGTATGTTTTGAACTTAGGCGAATCGGGTTCGCAGCTAAGCCCCCGAGTGAGAGGATTGCTCTTCACTCAGACTGTGTTTTGAAACTTAGGCGAGTAGGGGATCGCAACTAAGCCTCTGAGTGAGAGGATTTCTCTTCACTCGGAATGTGTTTTGAAACTTAGGAGAGTACAGGATCGCAGCTAAGCCCCCGAGTGAGAGGATTGCTCTTCACTCGGAGTATGCTTTAAACTTAGGCAAATCGGGTTCGCGGCTAAGCCCCCGAGTGAGAGGATTGCTCTTTGCTCAAAGTGTGTTTTGAAACTTAGGAGAGTACGGGATTGTAGCTAAGCCTTCGAGTGAGAGGATTGCTCTTCACTCGGAGTGTGTTTTGAACTTAGGCGAATCGGGTTCGCGGCTAAGCCTCCGAGTGAGAGGATTGCTCTTCACTCAGAGTATGTTTTGAACTTAGGCGAATCGGGTTTGCGGCTAAGCCACCCAATGGGGGATTAGAACACAAGTATATGTGAAAACAATCAACTTGCGACTGCGGAAATCATGTCTTTGGTAAACAATCTGAAAAGTACTTCTTATTACATCTCGACGATCTGAGTGTTTTCAGGTATAAAAGCGGCAGAGCAGATCTGCGTTCCAGGAGCGCGGCTTGTCCTTCCTCTTGGCCACGTTGTAAAGGTGATATGTTCCGTTGTGAAGCACCTTGGTAACGATGAAGGGGCCTTCCCAGGTAGGGGCGAGCTTGGAAGGCCGTTGCTGATCCACTCGGAGGACAAGGTCTCCTTCCTGAAATGCACGACCTCTAACGTTTCGGGCATGGAACCGACAAAGATCTTGCTGATAGATGGTCGACCGGATCAAGGCCATCTCTCTCTCTCTTCCTCCAGAAGATCAACAGTGTCTTGACGTGGCAGCTCTTCTTTAGCTTCTGAGAAGAGTTCTACTCAGGGTGCATTGTGGAGCAAGTCACTCGGAAGTACAACTTCTGCTCCATACACCATGAAGAAAGGAGTTCGACCAGTTGACCGGTTGGGAGTCGTACTCAATCCCCACAGAACGGAAGGTAGCTCTGTCACCCAAATGCCTGTTGCATGCTTGAGGTCGTGCATCAATCGGGGTTTTAGCCCTTGCAAGATCAAACCATTTGCTCTTTTTGCCTGTCCATTCGACTGCAGATGTGCCACGGATGCGTAGTCGACCCGAGTGCCTTGGGAATTACAGAAACCTCTGAATTCATTGGAGTCAAATTTTGAGCCGTTATCTATGATGATGTTGTGTGGAACTCCATATCTGAAAATTAACTCTCTGATGAAAGTGATGGTTGTGCTTGAGTCGAGGTTCTTGATGGGTTTGGCTTCAATCCACTTAGTGAACTTGTCGACTGCCAGGAGCAGATGGGTGAAGCCGCTTCTACCAGTCCTCAAGGGCCCAACCATGTCGAGTCCCAAATAGAAAATGGCCAGATGAGTGGAATAGTCTTCAAGGCCGATGCAGGCTTGTGGGACATGTTCGAGTAAAACTGGCAACCTTCGCACTTCTCAACAATCTCTTTAGCCATTTCATTTGCCTGCGGCCAGTAGAATCCTGCTCGGTATGCTTTGGCCATGGTCTATGAGGACGCATGGTGACCACAGGTCCCTGAGTGGATCTCATTTAGGATCAATCGATCATCTTCTAGAGTGATGCACCGCTGAGCTACGCCAGTTGCACTTTCTCTGAAAAGCTGATCACCTATAACTGTAGAGGCTTTGGATCTACGACTGATCTGACGAGCCTCGTCTTCATCCCCTGGGAGCTCCAGCCTGAGCAGGTATGCAATGTATGGCACAGTCGAGTTGAGTATGATCACCAAAACCTCCATGATTCGATCAACCACTGCCGAGACTTCAACTTCAGTCGGATTAGTCGAACTTATCGGCTGTGGGGGCTCCTCTATAAAGGGATCTTCTTGAATTGACAGGGTGTGGAGATGCTCCAAGAACACATTACTGGGAATAGGCTTCCGAGTGGAACCTATTTTCTCCAGATCATCAGCTGCTTGATTCTTGAGTCGGGGTATGTGGTGGAGCTCCAACCCTCCAAATTTCTTCTCTAATTTTCTCACTGCATTGCAGTATCCAGTCATGGTAGGGCTCCTGATATCCCACTCCTTCATCACTTGATTTACTACGAAATCCGAGTCGCCATAAACCATTAGGCGATGGACGTCGAGTGAGATGGCCACACGCAACCCATATAAAAGTGCTTCGTACTCAGCTTCATTATTGGAGGAATCAAAGTGAATCTGCAGTACGTAACTAAGTCTGTCACCTCTTGGAGATAACAAAACCACCCTGGCACCAGAACCATTCAGCATCTTAGATCCGTCGAAGAACATGGTCTAGTGTTCCGAGTGGACTTTAGTCCGTTGCTGTTGCTCGATCCACTCAGCCAAGAAATCTGCAATTGCCTGAGACTTAATTGCCTTCTTTGCTTCAAACTTGATATCAAGAGGAAGGAGTTCAATCGCCCACTTAGCCACTCGACCAGTTGCGTCTCAATTATTCAAAATCTCTGACAATGGAGCATCATTGATGACTGAAACCGAGTGATCTGCGAAGTAATGTGCAACTTTCTTTGTGGTCAGATATATTCCATAGACAAGCTTATGGTAATGCGGATACCTTTGCTTGGATGGAGTCAGAACTTCAGAAATATAATACACTGGGCGTTGAACTTTATAGGCTTTGCCTTCTTCCTCCCGCTTGACCATGACCACTGTGCTGACGACCTGTCCAGTGGCTGCAATATATAACAATAGAGGCTCTTTGCTGACTGGAGCAGCAAGCACCGGGTGGGTGGAAAGCAGGGTTTTCAGCTCTACAAATGCTGCTTCAGCTTCAGGAGTCCACTCGAATGTATCAGACTTTTCATCAGTCGGTAAAGAGGCAATGTCTTTTCACCGAGGCGAGAAATGAATTGACTTAATGCTGCCAAACAACCAGTAAGTTTTTGAACATCATGCACACACATAGGGCATTTCATTCGGACAATTGCTCCAATCTTTTTTGGGTTTGCATCGATTCCTCATTCAGAAACAAGAAAACCTCCCTCCTAGGACTCCGAATGTGCACTTGGATGGATTAAGCTTGATGTCATGTCTTCTTTGGTTGGCAAAGGTTTCAGCAAGGTCAGTCAGTAGGTCGGAACTCTTGCGTGACCTGACCATGATATCGTCAATGTATGCTTCCATGTTCCGACTTATTTGAGTGAGCAGGCACTTCTGTATCATGCGCATGAACGTGGCTTCAGCATTCTTTAGACCAAAAGGCATGGTAATATAGCAAAAACACCCAAATGGGGTGATGAAGCTTGTTTTTATTTCATCGGGTCCATACAAACGGATCTGATGGTACCCGGAATATGCATCCAAGAAGGATAAACACTCACACCCCACCATCGAGTCAATGATCTGATCGATGCAGGGGAGAGGAAAATGATTTTTCGGGCAGGCCCGATTGATATGCTTGAAGTCGATACACATACGAGGAGAATCATCTTTCTTAGGGTCCATGACGACGTGGGCGAGCCACTCGGAGTGGTAAATCTCGCGGATGAACTCAGCTACCAAGAGCCGAGCCACCTCCTCCCCAATCGCCTTTCTTTTTTTTCAGAGGCGGACTGTCAGAGATGCTCTTTCACTGGTTTTTTTTGGGTCGACACGCAAATGGTGCTCAGCTAGTCTCCTGGGTACACCTGGCATGTCAGAGGGCTTCCATGCAAAGATGTACCAGTTCTCATGGAGGAAATGGATGAGCGCGGCTTCCTATTTGCTGTCGAGTGTCGTTGATATATGAGTCAAAGCTGCATTGGGGTATTCCGGGTGGATACGAACAGGTTTGGTTTCTCCGGCCGACAGAAATGCAAGCTCTGATGTAGGCTTCTTGGATCGCATCAAATCACTCGGATCTGCAGTTTTTTGGTATTCCTGCATCTCCACTGCTGCCATCTGCTCATCGGCAATCTCACAGCCCTTCTGAAGGCACTCTTCTGCTCTCTGTCTGCTTCCTGTGACTGTGATCACACCTCTCAGACTAGGCATCTTCAACTTGAGATATACATAACATGGTCGAGCCATGAAACGAGCATATGTGGGTCTGCCCAGAATGGCATGATAAGCATTGTGGAAATCCACCACCTCAAATGTCAACTTTTCCTTCCGGTAATTCTTGGAATCACCGAAAACCACATCAAGAGCGATCTGCCCGAGTGACTTTGCCTTTTTTCCGGGAATGACACCGTGGAACTACATGTTACTCTCACTGAGATTGGACATCGGAATGCCCATCCCTTTGAGGGTCTCAACGTTCAGAATGTTCAACCCACTTCTGCCATCCATAAGGACTTTAGTCAGTCGAGTGCCCCCAACGACTGGGTCGACCACCAGCGCTTGCCGCTCAGGAGTAGCAACATGTGCTGGGTGATCTGATTGGTCGAATTTAATGGGAGTCTTCGACCACTTCAAGTACATCGTAGTTGCCAGAGCAACAATATTCACTTCCTTGTTAATGAATTTCAGTCGACTTTTGCTTTCTACGTCAGCAAAAATCATAAAGGTAGCATTGACCTTAGGGCAACCATCATCTTGCTCTTTTTCATCCTCTTTATCAGATTCTTTCTCACTGGACTGATTTTCTCAAAAACTCCGAATCAGAAGTCGGCACTGTCGAGTGGTATGCTTGGGTTGAATCAAGTTACCTTCTCTGTCTTTCTTAGTGTGAATGTTACATGGTGGATCTAGAACGTCCTGGCCTAACTGATCCTTCACCTTCTTGGGATTCCACTGCGGTTTAGGTTTTCCTTTGAACTTCTCTCCTCCTGCATTCAGGACTGCAGCCTCAGCAGGACCTATAGGTTCAGCTTTACGTTTTTGCTTTCGACTAGAATTTCTAGCCCCGGAGTCATGGACGACTGGTTTTCCCTTGCCATTGTGGAGTCGGTCTTCCTCTTCACCATTAGCATACCGAGTGGCTATTTCCATCCTTCGGGTCAGAGTCATTGTTGGGGATCGTTGCAGAAATAAAAAAAATCTATGCATCACCAAGATCAATCTATGAAGTAACTAGCAACGAGGGAGAGGGGAGTTCATCTTCATACCCTGGAAGATCACGAGACCGAAGCATTGCAAGAACGTGGATAAAGGAGTCGTACTCGAAGCGATTCAGATCGCGGTGGACACCGATCTAAGAACCGAACAACGACACCTCCGCGTTCAACACACGTGCAGCTCGGTAACATCTCTCACGCCTTGATCCATCTAGGAGGAGGGAGAGGTTGAGGAAGAGGGCTCCAGCAGCAGCACGACGACGTGGTGGTGATGGAGTGGCAGTTCTCCGGCAGGGATTCACCAAGCTCTTGCGGAGGAGGAGAGGTGTTGGGGAGGGGAGGGGCTGCGCCTTGGATGTGGTGCTGCACCCCTCCCTCCACCCCTCTATTTATAAGGAGAAGGGGTAAGGGGGGCCGCCCACGAGGGGAGGGGGCTTGCCCCCCCAAGCCAAGGGGGACACCCCCTTTAGGGTTCCCCCCAACCCTAGGCGCATGGGCCCTAGGGGGGTCGCGCCCCAGCCCACTTGGGGCTGGTTCCCTTCCACCTATAGCTCATAAGGCCCTTCGGGGCAGGTGGACCCTCCCGGTGGACCCCCGGAACCCCTCCGGTGGTCCCGGTACAATACCGGTATACCCTCGAATATTTCTGGTGACTGTATGATGACTTCCCGTATATAAATCTTCACCTCCGGACTATTCTGGAACTCCTCATGACATCCGGGATCTCATCCGGGACTCCGAACAACATTCGGTAATCACATACATATCTTCCTTATAACCCTAGCATCATCGAACCTTAAGTGTGTAGACCCTACGGGTTCGGGAATCATACAGACATGACTGAGACAGCTCTCCGGCCAATAACCAACAGCGGGATCTGGATACCCATGTTGGCTCCCACATGTTCCACGATGATCTCATTGGATGAACCACGATGTCAAGGATTCAAGCAATCCCGTATACAATTCCCTTTGTCAATCGGTACGTTACCTGCCCGATATTCGATCGTCGGTATCCCAATACCTCATTCAATCTCATTACCGACAAGTCACTTTACTCGTTCCGTAATGCATGATCCCGTGACCAACTACTTAGTCACATTGAGCTCATTCTGATGATGCATTATTGAGTGGGCCCAGAGATACCTCTTCGTCATACGGAGTGACAAATCCCAGTCTCGATTCGTGCCAACCCAATAGACACTTTCGGAGATACCTGTAGTGCACCTTTATAGCCACCCAGTTACGTTGTGACATTTGGTACACCCAAAGCATTCCTACGGTATCCGGGAGTTGCACGATCTCATGGTCTAAGGAAATGATACTTGACATTAGAAAAGCTCTCGCAAACGAACAACACGATCTTGTGCTATGCTTAGGATTGGGTCTTGTCCATCACATCATTCTCCTAATGATGTGATCCCCTTATCAATGACATCAAATGTCCATAGTCAGGAAACCATGACCATATGTTGATCAATGAGCTAGTCAACTAGAGGCTCACTAGGGACATGGTGTGGTCTATGTATTCACACATGTATTACGGTTTCCGATCAATACAATTATAGCATGAACAATAGACAATTATCATGAACAAGGAAATATAATAATAACCATTTTATTATTGCCTCTAGGGCATATTTCCAACAATCATGTCTTCGGAACGACCGAATTTTAGTGTAAGCTCTCTGTACGGATGCCCTCTTTGAAGGCGCAAATCGCCCGGTGATCTGACACATTTTCTACCGTATGATGAAGGTTAGTACATCTCCGGATGAAGTCTCTCAAAGTTTCATTCGGCTTCTGAACGCAGTGTTGCAATTCAGTCAGCCCAGCAGGTCGCTTGCAAGTGCCTTCGAATGTTTTGATGAACACTTGGGCCAAGTCATCCCAACAGAAAATACTCCCAGGGGCCAACTGAGTCTCTGGCCAAACCCTCAAGCATTAGGGGGAGGTGCTTCATGGCTACATCATCATTGCCTCCACCAATCTGCACAACCACTCGGTAGTCTTCCAGCCAGGTGTCTGGCTTTGATTCTCCGGTGAACTTACTCACGCCCGCTGCCAACTTGATGTTGGGAGGGATCTCCGCCGATCGGATGGCCATATTGAAACACTCGGGCCTAGAAACAAATGCTCTGCTTCCAGTAGGATGATCTGTGCCTTGCCCTTCTCTGTTTGCTCGTCCTCTGTCGACCAAACCTTGCACAAGTAGTGATCTCGCATCGAACCTCGGCTCTCTAGGGTCGACTGGGTTCTCCGCTTGTCACCATACGGGTGCCTATCATCATACCACCGAGGCACATATGACCCGCCCCTCGGAGGGGACGTAGGCACTCGACGGTGGTCATCACGGGGAAACTGATGATCATACTGCCTGTGTCCTCATCCCACGTACTGATGATCGTAGGCACTCGACCATGTTGACAACGTGAGAGGGCGGCACCACGGCGAGCGCGCCAAAGCACGGGACGACGACGGCGAGGCCTCGGATGTTGGCGTTAATGATTTAGGAGACAGTGGGGTAGCGATGCATGCGCCGAGGCGCAGCCAGCTGTGGGAGGCGGAAGCAGGCAGCCCTGCCGGCGCTGGTTTGGTTTTGGCGGCTGGAGGAAGACAAGACTGAAGAAACACGACATACTGTAAAAGTAGCAGGAGTACTTAACAACCTTAACTGAAACCACCAGGGGCACTTAACAACCATAGCTGAAAGCAGTATGAGTACTTATATAGGTTCAACCATACAAAGCACGCCTCAAACAGTGCTACTTTGCCTACAATTAACCAAGGGTGAGGCCGCCAAGCCCCAGGCGCAACCCCGTGCATCCACAACCTTCTAAAAGCAGCTTCATCTCGCAATGTGGTCAATAAACAGGATATTCGCTTTAGAGCCATGGAAATGCAGGATCATAATCTTCTGTCCTATTCTCCAAGATGGACGGGCCTTCATTATTTGAGACCACCCATCAATAAGTATCTTTTCACCTCCAAGGGGAATGGAGTAGGTCGACATAAACATCATGTTGTGACCAAGCGCAAGTCTGACCCGACCATGGTCAGGCATCTGTATAGGAACAATAGAACTGGGCAGTTTCTGTTTCAAGAAGACCACAACTGTAAAACTGTGTATAAGCAATAGTTTATGAACAACATATATAAAAGAAAACAGCTCGTACCATAAGTTTCTCGACACAGTTGGACTTGTTCAATGAGTGCAGCAATGACACACATATCCCACTTGGCCTTCCACCATTGAAACGCCCCACAAGGACCTCAAGACGATCAATAAAGTGTAGGAACTTGTGGATGTCGTCCCAGTCAACTTCAGTGCCATCAGTAACAGCCGAGTTCTTATAGAATAACAAACGAGCAGCCTGCTTAACTCTGAAAAAACCTACACGTGCCACCAATTATAAGAAAATATTAGTTAGAAGTAGCATCTTCATGAGAGACTCGTTGCTACATCTAAAGTTAAATTGTGATTAGCTAGACAGAATAGGTGGATTAAGAAGTAATCGAGGCAACAAGCAAGAACAATATACAAAACTAACATGGATCAAAAATTGGAACAACGTCAAGGTGGAAGATCTCAGTGAAGATGAGACCAGGTTCTGCTATTTCCATCAACATTCATGCGCCAACTTTTAGTCCGTAATACTTGAAAAAGTTTATCCAAATTCGGCCATAAAAAAGCAGCGATCTTCTTGGTTCATGAGCCAAACTTGGAACTTATATCCATGGCTTGTCTTCACTGTGACCATTAAACTGATGTATTCAGTTATGGCAAGGCCGAGTGAAAGTGCTAGTATCGACTAGAGGGGGGGTGAATAGGCAATTTTTATGAAAGTCTTCAATACTTAGAAGTTTTGAAGACAAACAACAGAAATGACCTAGTTGATATGCAGCGGAAGACAAACTACCATAAGCAAGCCATAGTCAAGTATGCAATGATATGAAAGCACAGGACTAAGAGCAGCTAAGTAGTAAGGATCAGGATGGAAGATAGTATGAAGCCAATCAACAGTAGTAGTCAAGTAATGAAGTCAAACAGATACACAGATGGACAATGACTTCACGAAGACAAACTTAAGTAAAGGGTGGAAAGGGATAGAACCAGTCGCTTGTTGAAGACACAAGATTTGTTGGACCAGTTCCAGTTGCTGTGACAACTGTATGTCTGGTTAGGGAGGCTGAGATTTAACTCAGAAGACCGTGTCTTCACCTTATTCCCCTTGAGCTAAGGAAACCCAGTCCTCGCCCAATCACTCTGGTAAGTCTTCAAGGTAGACTTCCAAACCTTCACAGACTTTGTTCACCGGCAATCCACAATGACTCTTGGATGCTCAAAACGCGACGCCTAACCGGCTGGAGGATTCATAGTCCTCAAGTGTAATAAGTCTTCAGGTCACACAGACAGAAAGACATCAGTGATGCCTAACACTCATTGGCTCTGGGTGTTTGGGCTTTGTCCTCGCAAGGATTTCTCTCTCTCAAATGCTTCGAGGTGGGTTGCTCTCAAACGACAAAAGCCGTGCACAAGCTCTGAGCAGCCACCAATTTATGGTGTAGGGGGTGGGCTATTTATAGCCACAAGGCAACTCGACCTGATTTGTCCAAAATGACCCTGGGTCACTAAGGAACTGACACGTGTTCCAACGGTCAAATTTCAAACACACGCGGCAACTTTACTTGGGCTACAAGCAAAGCTGACTCATCCAGCTCTGGATAAGATTTGCTCTCATTGTCTTCGCTCGAAGACATAGGATTTGGGTTGAGCATCACTTCAGTCACTCTGACTTAGTTCAGTTGGACCCCACTTAACAGTACGGTGGTTCCTATGACTCAACAAAGAAGAAAAGGAACCAACGAAACCACACAGTCTTCGCACTCCATAGTCTTCACGTAATGTCTTCTCATGTCATAGACTTCAATATGAATATATTATCATACCACCATTGTCTTCAATGTCTTCATACATTTTAGGGGTCATCTCCGGTAGGTAAACCGAATCAATGAGGGACACTACCTGCGTTATCCTGCAATTATCACAAACGCATTAGTCCCTCAACCAACTTTGTCGTCAATACTCCAAAACCAACTAGGGGTGGCACTAGATGCACTTACAATCTCCCCCTTTTTGGTGATTGATGACAAACTGGTTGAAGTTTTCAACGGGGTAAAGTATGTGAAATTGTAAGGATAGGGAATTTTCTTCATAAGTAGCAAGGGCTCCCCCTGAAGATGTGCATATAAGTAACTTGCTTTTGGAATGCAAATGCACATGGCAGGTTGTACTTGTGGAGATCCACTTCAACTTATGAAGATAATTCATCATGCATGAAACGATATAGCAAGTAGAATGACATGCATAATGAAAAATGGACGTCTGCAGAATGATCTAAGTGCGGAAGTTATCATCGCACATGCGGAATTTATCATCGCATCACAGTAAAGCAAATAAGTAGCAGACGACCATCAAGTTTAGGTGTTACAACTCAAAGAACCAAATGTTTTTAAAAAAAAGCAAGAGTTGTAAGCACGAGGCAAAATATAATGCAACCGCCCATATGAACCCGCTTGAAGACTATCAACTCATATGCTTCTCCCCCTTTTGTCAGTAATGACCAAAAAGGTTTGAAGACATAGAGCATCTACTCGTCCTCATGAGTAGGTGAAGCAGCAGGGTTGTCGTCGTTGGTTGGCGGTGCAGACGAACTTGGTGCAGTGTCGATGCGTGCAGTAGTAGGAGGTGGTGAAGTAGCATCATATTCATCATCGATCACTCTGGCATTTACCGTTGCCGCAGAGGAAGAATATTCAGAGTCTTCAAGAGATGGAGTGCGACGTAGGATAGCAGTCCGTGGAGGAGTGGAGTCAAACTGGAATCTTTCATTGAAGCCATCATCTTGAAGATCTGTTTCAGCACTAAGCAGGGTCAAACTCTTCCATGATCGCTGACAAGTCTCATGAGCAACAAAGGCATTCTTGGTGGCAAGGTTACGAATGCGATTGACATCCACCAAGAGGCTTTGCATCTATCTCTTGAGCCAATAGTGATGCTTATCCTGTTTCTGATGAAGGGCCACAAGAAGTTCTCGGTCATTGAGAACGTGAGAACGCTTCCGAGGCCTTTGGGCAATGGTGCTTTCAGTGGCTTCAGTAAGTGCTCGATGAGGCAGACGAGTATTTCCAGCAAATGGATAGATTCGTGTTGCTGCTTGAACACCTTCAATGGGTTGAGTGAAGCTTTGGTGCTCGGCATTCTGAAGACAAAGAGGCTTCTTGGCAGGGTCAGAGTATATAGCTTCAACTGACATATCAACCTCTGGTAAAAAGATTAGATGATTGCGAGTAGAGGGATGATAGTTGACAGATGAGTGTCTCTTGATGAGGCGCATGACCCATGGAGCATAAAACTTCAGACCAAATAGGTCAGATCCAGAAGCAGCAAGTTGCCTGATGAAGAATTCTTGAGTATTGAAGCTGATGCCATTGAGAATGTAGAAGACCAAAGTCTTCATAGCTCCTTCAAGCTTGGCCGCTGATGAATGTCCTTTGATAGGCCATAGAGTTCGCCTGATGATATGATATATGGTGCGAGGCAGATACTCAAGGTCTTCAACAAAGAACTCTGTTGGATATTCAGCGTCAGATGGCAAAGGCTTCATCATGCTCAACATCTGGCTCATATTGGGTTCTGGTTTATGGAAGATGCTCTCGAATGCATTGCGGTGTAGCTGACAATCAGGTTCATATAGTTCTCCAGGAGTGGCTAGCCCTGTAAGCTCGATGATGTCAAGAGCTTTGGCTTCATGATGAACGTTTCCGATCATCCACTCGAGAACCCATGTCTTGATATCTCTGTAGTAGCCGCGAATGTGTAGAGTAGCATAGAATTGAAGCAATAGCTCTTCATTCCAGTGTTCTTTGTCTGTCACAAAGTTGAGCAGACCAGCATCACGAAAGCAATCAAGTGCTTCTTCTAAGCACGGCAGTCCAGCAATGGCTTCAGTGTCAAGGCGCATATGAGGGAAAATGCGCCCTTGATCATATAGAACGCAGGAGTAATAGCTTCTCTGCTGATAGCTCCAGAACCGATCTGATGATATCCTTGGCTTGGAGTAGGGGTTCTCAGCGCTGTCAAAGAAGGTATTGTGGCTTTTGAAGCCATTAGCATTGAAGGACCCTGGTGAGTTTGCAGTACCTGGAAACCTTGGCAGTCTTGGCTTGGGCTTTTGGACCTGAGGCCTATGCTCAACATGATAACCAAATTGAGGTCCAGAGGCAGTAGGCGGAGGTACCAGAATGGGCCAGCGGACGGTGCTTAGTTGACCATGACTATATGCTTGCTCGATCGTATGGAGCCTTGGTGGCGGAATAGGAGTAGGGGCAACAGCTGAGGCTTCAGGCTGCACAACAGGTGCTTCAGGAGCAGTTGTCTCATTAGCTTCAGGTACAGTGGCCTCATTGGCTTCAGGCTCAGTGGCCACATTGGCTTCAGGCACACTGGTAGGTGCAGGCTCCACATTAGCGTCAGCCATGACTACGTCATTGGCTTCATTGACGTTGGTGGTGGTAGCTTCAACATTTTCAACCTCCTCTTGATGAATCGGAGGGTCGGGCACTGGCACGTTCACATCAGGAACAGCTTCTTCAATCACTGGGGGAGTAGGGACACGTTCGTGTTCTTGATTTTCCTCGGCTGATGCAGCCGGAATGTCTTCAGCAGCTTGGGCTTCAGACTCGGAGATATTCACGGTAGGAGTGGGTTCAGAAAATACTTGACGTGCAACAGATGGACGTTGCACTTCTCCTTCAGGAACGCTCGATAGAGGGACTTGAGGCCTTTGTCCTTTGCGAAGCCTGCGAAATGCTGGCAACGCCTTAGGAGATGGAGTTGGCTGGGCCTCAAAGTCTTCATCTTCTTCTTGCACATGAGGTGTAGCTTGTTGTTGTTGTTGGGGAGTACTGGGGAGTCTTGTTGCTGTGGGTGATCAGCCCACGATGCATCTTGAGCAATTGGCGTCAGAGGACGACCAATGCTGATGAGTTCGCTATTCGTAAGAACAGGCGATGATACCACATTGTGTTTGATCTGAGGAAGAACTTCATCATCTGCAACATTGTCATCATGACCAATGTCTTCAGCAGCGGTGGGTTCAGCTGCTGATATATCTTCAGCTTCATGAGCCTTTGTGGGAGCAGACTCATGGACTATCATCCTTCTCTCTTGATGTTCTGACGCAGGGCGAACCACTGAAATGGGTTCAACAACTAAGGGCTCTGTGGGAGCAGCCCTAGTCTTCTTGGTCTTGCGCTTCTTCTTGGAGGGAGCGGCACCAGAGGCTTCAGTATTCTTCCTCTTTCTGGCTTCAGCCTCGGCAGCCCTTGTCTTTTTCTGTTCTGAAGTGGTTGTGGTGACCTTTGGCTTCGAGCCAGTCATGCTGCTTGGGAAGATAATGCGAGGGGCTTCTTGGCTTGAAGGTGCAGGCTGGTCAGCAGGAAGCTTCTTCTTTTTCTTTGTAGCCATCCTGGGGTCAATGCCAGGACGGCCAAGTGACTTGCGCTTCTCAGCCTCATTGTAGGCAAGCAAACACTTATCAGCCAAACTCTTCATGCGCTCACGTGAGCCTTGAGCTTCTTGGCGCTTCTTGAGAAAAGCTTCTTTAAGCTCATGCAGCATGACCTTGAAGTTTTTGACGTCTTCAACACTGAGCTTCGCCACATGCTTCTTGAACTGAGCCTTCTCATAATCAATATTGTTCTTAAGCTCAATGATGCGCTAAGCGAGAGCTAGCTCGGAAGCAATGGCGCCATTAAAAGAGACGCTGAGGCCAATGGGAAGCTGCAAATCTTCAAAGCTGAGATAGGGGGTGTCGAACCACTCATCAATGAAGTTGTGGATGATTGCCACATCAAAGAGAGGCAAGTTGTTGAAGATTTCTGCTTCTTCCTTGCTCTTTATCAGTTGCTCAAGGGCATCATCAGCAAGATCTTCATCACTGGACAGATCAATGGGTTCTTTGCGCAGAATGGCGGCAGGAGTCAAGGCTTGATCAGTATGCCTGACAATTTGCTTTTTCTTCTCCGTTCTCTTGGAGACACGGGATTAATCTTCAGACTGCACACTGTCTTCAGGAGGTGCAGTGGCCAGTGGCTTCGCACGAGAAGTTTTCGGAGGTGCAGCTGATCTTGAAGCCTTTGGTTTCTTTTGCTTCTGCGGCTTCGAAGGAGGAGCTAGGGCTTCATCAGAATCAGCATCATTGATCCGAATGATCCACTCTGGCACCCTGGACCAAGATGTAGGTGATGAGGCCATCGAGATTGGAGAAGGGACCGATGATATTGGGTTCAGCACCACGGGAGCCGTCAGCATGGGGAGCAGAGGGACATGGGTTGAAGTCCAATCCCAATGACTTCTTGTTTTTCTTGGCCGAAGCCTGAGTGAATTGAAGGTTGCACTTGAAGAGAGCATCATCACGACACCAGAGTAATGATGTGGGATCGGCGTTCTCAGGCTGAGGTCCAAGGACCATGCAAGGATAGAAGCCTTGCTCAATAGCTTCAGCTCTGTTCTTGGGTTGAAGGCCTCGATAGAGAATATCACCCCAAGGTCTCTTGATAGCATTCTTCTCTGCATATTCCTTGGTTACAAACTTGTACTCAAACCATTCTTCAGCCCAATAGTGTCGAATACATTGGATTCGTGTCTTGCGCTGATGATAAGTTTCTTCAGGGTCTGTCTTGTAGAGCTCTGCTAGATCATCAGGCAGATCTTTGGATGTTCCTTCTCTGCGCTGTCTGCCACCCTTCCTTGCTGATTTTTCTGCAGCCATGAACTTCAAACTGAATGGCTTCAATATGTTCAAAGGCTTCAGAGACTTACGCTTGCTGGTCAAGCAGGAACTGGCTTCAGGAGAATTGATATGATGTTGTAAGTATTCTGCAAACGAATGCAGACTATGAGAACCAAGGGATTCTCCCATGGACATGTACCTGTGACAGCATTAGATATGCGAGGGAAGGGGAAGAGGTCATATGCATTCTCAGAAGATTTTGAAGATAGATCAGTTTGAAGACATTGACCTCATGGTGCGAAGACATTCACTTATGTAAGTGAGTTGGTTCCAGATTTGTACCAATCCGTGAATAAGTACAAGTGAGGAATCAACCTAGAAAGGAAATCTAAGTGAATTGACTAGGCAGTATGAGATGCAGACAGAGTAGATCTAACATTGAATAGGCAGAAACCACTTTCGGTAAACAGGATGAATCTTGAAGATCAAAAAGGTGGTAAAAATAGAGTTATAATTACCGCGCGAAGAACTGCTAGATGGGCTGAATAGGAGACCGAGCATTCAGCCCACCGTGCCCTAACTTGGCGACGGAGGACACCTACGGCGATGGCGGAGAGGACGATGTCCGCGGCCAGCGTGAGGACGGCGTCGGAGAAGTCGCGGCAGCTAAGCGCTTCGTCGCCGGCGTCGTCGAGAGATAGCGGTGGCGCTAGGGTTTTGACGGAGGTGGAGAGGTGGAAGAAGGATTTCTTTACCGTGGGGGACAAGTATTTATAAGTAGGTGAGCAGCACAACGCAATTACGCTGGTGCCCCTGGCGGTTCACATCTGAGGGGCACGTGGCAAGCATGCAACATACTCAGAGTTGTCCCACGTTCCCACGCCCGCCAGGCATGTCAGAGAGTTGTTCCGGCTTCTCCGGATTTCAACAATAAAGATAAGTCATTTAAAACAGATTTAATGTTTTTCTCTTTGCCTTCTGCTGACTAGGACGCAGAGAAGACATTTGACAGTTTCAATAGAATGCATATGATTTGGACAGATAGAGTTTGCGATAGAAAGCATAGAGAGGTTAGGGTCCGATTACACTCACTTAGTTCAAAAGATCCAATCTTGAAGACATAGCTATAAGTGAATGCTGTAGAGGACAAAACACTAGTATATATATATATATATATCAGAAAGCAATCAAATCATCATAGTGTAGAAAATCATGAAGATAAATTGAAACTGAAGACAAACCAAATGCAAAGTCATTGCAATATAACGCCATGAGTGAAACACTTCAAACAGAGAAATTTGGTGGTGGCGTTACCCACCGTATAGGAAGTATTAGACCCAGACATGGCGCACAATTATCGTGGCGCTCCGAAGTCAAATTCCATGTTAATTTATTCACACTCAGAGTGTAAATCTTCATTGATTGAAGATATACATTACTTTGTGTGTTGCACATCTAAGTCATCAAAATGCATAAGAGTTAGGATGTGTGCCTGATCACAGGACATTAGAGGATTCCAAGATATTTAGCTCACACTGTAACTTGCAAAACCTTTTCTCATCCAAGGGCTTTGTGAAGATATCTGCAAGTTGCTCTACAGTGTTGACGTGAATGATATCGATATCTTTCTTCATGACATGATCTCTGAGAAAGTGATGACGAATTTCATTGTGCTTTGTCTTCGAGTGCTGGACTGGATTGTTGGCTATCTTGATGGCACTTTCGTTGTCGTAGAAGAGAGGTACTTGTTTCAGGTTGATGCCATAGTCCTTGAGAGTTTGCTTCATCCATAGAAGCTGAGCACAACAGGATCCAGCAGCAATGTATTCAGATTCAGCAGTTGAGAGTGATACACAATTCTGCTTCTTTGAAGACCAACAGACAAGTGATCGACCAAGAAAATGACATGTGCCTGATGTAGACTTGCGATCCACCTTGTCACCAGCATAATCAGCATCCGAGAATCCAACCAAATCAAATTTTGAGCCCTTGGGATACCATAATCCGAGTGTTGGGGTGTAAGCCAAATATCGAAGAATTCGCTTCACTGCTAAGTGATGCGATTCCTTTGGTGCCGCTTGAAATCGAGCACACATGCAAACACTAAGCATAATATCTGGCCTAGATGCACATAGATAAAGTAAAGAACCAATCATGGAGCAGTATACCTTTTGATCGAACTCTTTACCATTGTCGTCGGGACAAAGATGGTGTTTGGCTGGCATTGGCGTTGTGTAGCCTTTGCAGTCTTCCATTCCAAACTTCTTCAGACAATCTTTGAGGTATTTTTCTTGAGATATGAAGATGCCATTTCTTTTCTGACGAATTTGAAGACCAAGGAAGAACTTCAGCTCACCCATCATGGACATCTGATATTGCTCTTGCATCATGTACCCAAACTCATCACTATACTTTTGGTTGGTGCAGCCAAAGATTATGTCATCCACATATATTAGGCACACAAACAGTTCACCATCATATGTCTTCGTGAAGAGTGTGGTATCGAGGGATCCTGGTTTGAAGCCTTTGCTCTTCAGGAAGTATTTGATCGTATCATACCATGCACGAGGAGCTTGTTTGAGGCCATACAGTGCTTTGTTTAGCTTGTACACCATATCAGGATGTTTTGGATCTTCAAAGCCAGGTGGTTGAGCGACATATACTTCTTCTTCAATCTTGCCATTGAGAAATGCACTCTTCACATCCATTTGATAGCAATATGTTGTGATGATTAGCGTGGGCTAGCAGTATATGAATAGCTTCAAGCCTAGCAACAGGAGCAAATGTTTCATCGAAGTCAATTCCTTCAACTTGAGTATATCCTTGAGCCACAAGACGTGCTTTGTTTCTAACGACTTGACCATGCTCATCTTGCTTGTTTCGATATATCCATTTTGTTCCAATAATGTTATGCTTGCGAGGGTCAGGTCGCTTGACAAGTTCCCAAAAATTATTCAGCTTGAACTATTGAAGTTCTTCTTGCATGGCTTGAATCCATTCAGGTTCCATAAAAGCTTCAACAACTTTCTTGGGTTCTGATATTGACACAAATGAAAAGTGCCCACAGAAGTTTGCTAGCTGTGTTGCTCTTGACCGAGTGAGTGGACCAGGCGCATTGATGCTATCAATTATCTTCTCTATTTGAACTTCATTTGCAACACGAGGATGGACGGGACGAAGACTTTGCTCTTGCTGATCATTGTCATCATTGGGAGGATTGTCTTTGGTCTGAGCATTGTCTTCAGGTTGATTTGGTGCTGAGATGATAAGTTCCTCTTCAGGCTGTGCTTCAGAAGGCATGATTTCACTAGTTCCCATCAGCTTGATAGATTCACTTGGAGAAGCTTCATCTAGTGTACTTGGCAGGAGTTCTCTTTGTGAACCATTAGTTTCATCATATTTCACATCCACAGTTTCGACGATTTTGTAGAGATAGAGGTTGAAGACTCTGTAGGAGTGTGAATCCTTTCCATAGCCAAGCATGAAGCCTTCGTGAGCCTTAGGTGCAAATTTTGACTTGTGATCGGGATCCTTGATCCAGCATCTGGCTCCAAATACTCTAAAGTAACTGACATTTGGCTTCTTGCCAGTAAGGAGCTCATAGGATGTTTTGTTTACAAGCTTATGGATACACACACGGTTGATGATGTGACAGGCTGTATCAATAGCTTTAGGCCAGAACTTTCTTGGTGTCTTGTATTCATCTAGAATTGTTCGAGCCATCTCGATGAGGGTTCTGTTTTTGCGCTCAACAATGCCATTTTGCTGAGGTGTGTATGGAGCAGAGAACTCACGAGTGATTCCCATTGTATCCAGATACAGATCAAGTCCTGTGTTTTTGAATTCAGTGCCATTGTCACTTCTGATATGCTTGATCTTCACGCCATAATTGTTCATTGCTCGGTTGGCGAAGCGCCTGAAGACATCTTGCACTTCAGTCTTGTAAAGAATTATATGAACCCATGTGTATCTTGAGTAGTCATCAACAATGACGAAGCCATAGAGACAAGCAGTTGTTGTGAGGGTGGAGTAGTGAGTAGGTCCAAATAAGTCCATGTGTAATAGCTTGAAGGGTTGAGATGTTGTCATGATTGTCTTCGAGGGGTGCTTTGCCCTTGTCATCTTTCCAGCTTCACAGGCACCACACAGATGATCCTTCTTGAACTTGACATCCTTGATGCCAATGACATGCTTCTTCTTGACGAGTGAGTGTAAGTTCCTCACGCCAGCATGTCACAGCCTTCGATGCCAGAGCCAGCATTCTGAAGCTTTTGTGAGAAGACATACGGCAAGCTGTGGACCTGCTGAGAAATCTACCATGTATAGATCATCTTTTCGATATCCTTCAAAGACTAGAGACTTGTCAGATTCCATTAGTGCAAGGCAACGATATTTTCCAAATAGCACAATCATGTTCAAGTCACAAAGCATTGAGACAGACATTAAGTTGAAACCAAGGGATTCAACAAGCATCACTTTATCCATGTGTTGATCCTTTGAGATTGCAACTCTACCTAGACCCAATACCCTGCTTTTACCAGTGTCAGCAAATGTGATGTGACTCTTGTCGGATGGACGTAAGGTTGAGTCCATGAGAAGACTTCGATCACCAGTCATATGATTAGTGCATCCACTGTCCATTATCCATTCTGAAACTTTTGGTGATGTACCCTACAGTGCAGTTAGGAGGATAGGCTTCACAAGAGTGTTGTGAAACATAAGCATTTGACACATATAGGGATTGTCACAGCTTATATCAAAGTTAGGAAATATAGTATGACCGATAAGCGATTCAGATGTGAAGTATATAGAATGACATTTTATCATGCGTCCTAAATGTGTTTTAGGTCCCCAGCAATAGTATCAGATGCCATTTATTGCTGGCTGGAGAACCTTTTCTGCAAAAGAGAGTTAGTTTTTCTTTGCCACCCACATCTTCAGGGGTGGCTTAGAAGCAATGAGTCTAAGTGCAGCATCTGAGAATTTTGGCTTTGGAGCCCTAGCAAATAGCCTTGCAGGAGATGAATGATACTCATATGAATAAGCAGAAAAGTTCTTAGTCCTATGAACATAGCGGTTCGAAGATACACGCTCATATTCATAAGTCTGAGCATGATTTCCCTGCAAAACATTGGCGTTAGGGTGACTCATGTGAGTCCTGTATCTGTATGAAACCTTTGGGCCATATGAAGCTATAGGTCTAGGGTTTGTCTTCTTCCTTGGTGGTGTCATGACGACATTCACAGGAAGATTCTCAATGTACTGCTTAGGTACCCAGATCTTCTTCATAGGTGGTCCATTCCTGCAGTTAGTACCAATGTACCTGGCAAACACTTCACCATTCTGATTCTTGAACAGCTTATAGTTTACATCAAAGGATTCATCAATGATAATAAGATTAGCACAGGTAAAGCCAGATAAAGTGGATGGATCTACTGAAGGTTCCTTTGAAGCAACCCATGTGGTTTTGGGTACTGCTCAGGCTTCCAGTACGAGCCATCAACATTCATTTTCCTCTCGAACCCAACACCCTCTTTCCTAGGGTTTCGGTTCAGAATTTGCTGTTTGAGGACATCGCAGAGTGTTTGATGTCCCTTCAAACTTTTGTACATTCCTGTTTCAAGCAATGTATTCAACATAGCATTTTCATCAGCAACAGCAGTGGTATCCTCCGCAGAGGGGTTAGTAACCATGTCAGCAGGTGAAGACAATGAAACAGTAGCAGCAGTGGAACATTCAACAACAGGTGTAGCGTTATCACGCTCAATGCATTTTAGACATGGTGGTTCAAATCCATCCCGAGCGGGACTGATCTGTTGAGCGCGAAGTGACTCATTCACTTTTTGAAGATCTTCATGAGCCGCTCTCAATTTCTCAAGCTCTTGTTTCCTTTGAAGATAATCATAGGAGAGCCTTTCATAAGTAGTTGAGAGCGTTTCATGACGACCTTCAAGTTCTTGGTACTTAGCATGAAGATTTTTTATGTCATCAACTAAGGACTGTGAACGTGTCATTTCCGTGTCCAAAAGGTCATCGCTTTTGTCTAACAGTTTTTGAGTATGTTCCATAGCGTTTTGTTGTTCAGTTGCAATTTTAGCAAGTGTTTTGTAGCTTGGTTTGGATTCACAATCAGAGTCATCTTCACTTGATGTTTGAAAGTAAGCTTCGCGTGATTTTACCTTGGCACCACGTGCCATGAAGCAGTAGGTGGGAGTAGGATCGTGTTCGACATCAGCTTCAGCGTTGGTGTGGAAATCATTATCTTCAGTGTTGAAGATGGACTTGGCGACATAGGCTGTGGCTAGAGCCAGACTTGCTACGCCAGGGTCATACTCCTCTCCAGACTCCACCTCCGCCTCCTTAGAAGCGGACTCCTCCTCTGAATCCATTTCCTTGCCAACGAAAGCACGAGCCTTGCCAGATGAGCTCTTCTTGTACGATGAAGACTTGGACGAAGACTTAGAAGAAGACTTAGAGGATTTCTTCTTCTTCTTGTCATCAGAATCATATTCCTTGCTCTTCTTCTTATTCTTCTCATTATCCCACTGTGGACACTCGGATATGTAGTGACCAGGTTTCCAGAGCACTCACACGACCATACTGTCCTTTGGTCAGATGACCACAGATAATGTTCTTGGCAGTAGAGTCTAGTTGAATGAACTTCTTGACATCAGCAGGGGTGACACCTTCACCAGTTTTGGGAACGCCGTTCTTGACGACATACCAGAGGTCGACATCAATGGCTTCAAGATGCATATGCATCTTATTCTTCCAGTAGGGATATTCAGTTCCATCGAACACGGGGCAAGCAGCGGAGACTTCGATTATCCCTGCAGTCGACATAGCTGAAACTCCAGGTGGTTAAACCGAATCACACAGAACAAGGGAGTACCTTGCTCTGATACCAATTGAAAGTGCTAGTATCGACTAGAGGGGGGTTGAATAGGCGATTTTTATGAAAGTCTTCAATACTTAGAAGTTTCAAAGACAAACAACAGAAATGACCTAGTTGATATGCAGCGGAAGACAAACTGCCATAAGCAAGCCATAGTCAAGTATGCAATGATGTGAAAGCATAGGACTAAGAGCAGCTAAGTAGTAAGGATCAGGATGGAAGATAGTATGAAGCCAATCAATAGTAGTAGTCAAGCAATGAAGTCAAACAGATACACAGATGGACAATGACTTCACAAAGACAAACTTAAGTAAAGGGTGGAAAGGGATAGAACCAGTCGCTCGTTGAAGACACAGGATTTGTTGGACCAGTTCCAGTTGCTGTGACAACTGTATGTCTGGTTAGGGAGGCTGAGATTTAACTCAGAAGACCGTGTCTTCACCTTATTCCCCTTGAGCTAAGGACACCTAGTCCTCGCCCAATCACTTTGGTAAGTCTTCAAGGTAGACTTCCAAACCTTCACAGCCTTCGTTCACCGGTAATCCACAACGACTCTTGGATGCTCAGAACGCGATGCCTAACCGGCTGGAGGATTCACAGTCCTCAAGTGTAATAAGTCTTCAGGTCACACAGACAGAAAGACTTCAGTGATGCCTAACACTCTTTGGCTCTGGGTGTTTGGGCTTTGTCCTCGCAAGGATTTCTCTCTCTCAAATGCTTCGAGGTGGGTTGCTCTCAAACGACAAAAGCCGTGCACAAACTTTGAGCAGCCACCAATTTCTGGTGTAGGGGGTGGGCTATTTATAGCCACAAGGCAACCCGACCTGATTTGTCCAAAATGACCCTGGGTCACTAAGGAACTGACACGTGTTCCAACGGTGAGATTTCAAACACACGCGGCAACTTTACTTGGGCTACAAGCAAAGCTGACTCATCCAGCTCTGGATAAGATTTGCTCTCATTGTCTTCGCTCGAAGACATAGGATTTGGGTTGAGCATCACTTCAGTCACTCTGACTTAGTTCACTTGGACCCCACTTAACAGTACGGTGGTTCCTATGACTCAACAAAGAAGAAAAGGAAACAACGAAACCACACAGTCTTCGCGCTCCATAGTCTTCACGTAATGTCTTCTCATGTCATAGACTTCAGTATGAATATCTTCTCATACCACCATTGTCTTCAATGTCTTCATACATTTTTAGGGGTCATCTCCGGTAGGTAAACCGAATCAATGAGGGACACTACCTGCGTTATCATGCAATTCTCACAAACGCATTAGTCCCTCAACCAACTTTGTCGTCAATACTACAAAACCAACTAGGGGTGGCACTAGATGCACTTACACCGAGCATCTTCAGTACATGTGTTCTGGCAGAGCAAGTAATGCACTGCAGGAAACATAATATGAGAACACAATGTATTCCCTATCCAAATATAGAAGTAATTTCCTCCTTAACGTCAGTGTTGACCATTGTACTAGTACCTTTTATCCAAATATAGCAATCCAAATTTCCAAATTAGTCGACAGCATGTTCAAAAAACCCCACCCTCCCGGATAAAAAAGAGGATTCTGGGAACATACTGTGCGCGCTTTAAAATCCTGTGTTAGGATGAGAAGGAACAAGTGTGGCGTCTCGCCGAGGGCGTAGAAACCTGTGGGGTCCTCACACTTTGGGCACTGCAAATGAAACACACTAGATTCAGTAGGAAGAAAAATGCATCAACGGCGGCGGCTGCCATCCTACGATTACCCACGACCAAGGGACTTGGATTTATCGGGGATGGATGAAGAATTCGTACCTGGTTCTCCAGGAGAAATCCCTATGCAATCGCTGAGAGGGGGTTTTCTCTGAACAAGCAGATGAGTTCAGGCCCAGTGAAATATTGCTGCTTCGTCCGTCCAGCTTACTGCTAAAGCTGGAAAGGTCGGGGGGTTTTGTGATTTGCCGACTCATTGGGCATTACCGCGGCGCTACGACCGGGGTGTGTCTACCATGCAGTTGTGCACTCTTATTTGGTGCATATGGCACCTGGACCCCGTTGCCCGATGCCCCCACATATCAGCGAAAGGAAGTAGAAAGACAGGAGTAACTAGTTACACATAAATATATTTTTGACAGAGAGATACTCCCTCTGTAAAGAAATATAAAAATCCTTTATATCACAACTTTATACATAATAAAAATCAAGGGGAATATATATAACATATATAATTATAAAAAACAGATTTTTTTAACATAGTATAGACGATTTGGTGATGATGGTGTGTCTGCCATCCTGCAATATAGGCCGTCCGATTTATATCTGACAGATAGGAAGGAAACTATGGCAATTTTGCAGAAACGTACCCACACACCCCTCCACATTTGCAAATAAGGCCTTCCCTCGTTCATCCTTTTCTCTCGCAAGATAAAATACTCATACAAATGCATCTTGATGTTACGTGCAATGCACGGGCATTATGGGGGTTCAGCTGAGAATATAATACTCACACAGGCTCACGGTTCTGGACTTTGGGACACATTCCGGTGGGCCTGCATGTTTGGGGGCCCATGTGTTCTACCTCAGCACTTTTCATATTGCAAGCCATCGGTACGGCACTAGTTTTAGATGTTGTCGCAAGGCGAATACACAAAATTGAATAAAGCACGACAGCTGTTGGAATGAAATTGAACGATAGTTCCTAACCAACAATCAGAGTTACAATTCTATCAACGATATACCATGTGATAAATAATACTGTCGTACTACTTATACACACATGACACTTGTTTCACCATGCTAGATTATTACATCAAAATCTCTCAGAGGATAAATCAGTTCGGCAGTTGCGTGCTGCTACTGAAGAATTTCCAAGTTGATTTGGACTAGCTCTCCTTGCCGAGAAAGTTCGATTTTGAGGTCATCCCCTACCGTAGATATGATTTGGATTTAAACCTTGACTATCATTTAGCATCAATCATCATGCGACCATCCTTTGTACTTACGTATATTGAGTGGGTTCATTCACACCAAGGCTGCGCATGGTAAGAGAAACTTGGCCACAGTCGTCCGGGTTGTTGAACGACTCCCTCGTTGCTCTGGGAATTCTCTGTTTGCAAACAAGAAGAATTACAAAAACAGTTAGATCAACACAGTGAATCATGTGAAACAACATGGAAAGAAAAAAGAACGAAGCACTTGGGCGGCCAATGCTTACCAAGAAGGTGGACATGTCGGTTTTTGTAAGGACTTTAGTATATGAAGTGCGAACTGCAACCCAGTCTGTTGCTGCTACAACTGCTCGTTCGGTTGCCATTGCACGCGCCAGAGCAGATGCAAGTGCAAGTGTTGGTGCAGGTGCCGAAGCCGTTACTGGTGCCTGTGCTAGTGCGACTGGTAGTGCCGCTGCTGCTGCCGGAGATGGTGCTCCTTATAGAGCTGGTGCCGGTGTTGGAGCAAGTGCCCGTGTCGATGCCCGGTCCTTTGGTAGATCAACCTCATCCACTGATGCGGTCGGTGCCCAATCTTCAGCTGGATCAGACTGAGTTGCTGCCACTATCAATGCTAGAGCAACTGCTAGTGCTCGATCCGTTGCTGAAGGTGGTATCGACGTGCGAGACAGCGGCGATCGTGTCTGGTCTGCTATGATCAGCTTTCTAACTTGACTAGGCTCCGTGACCGTGATCCAGTTTTTTTCTTCATTTCTTTTAAACGCGAGAAGGACTAATTGTGGCGTGTTTGTTAAACCAAACTGCAGTTCATCATAGGGATTCAGCTTGTACTCAGACAACATACTAATCCATTTTTTCCAGTAATATAAGTGATGGACTGTGCCTTCATTACTGACACGACATAAGACGTGAAACCTACAAATATAGCCATCGTAGAGCAAACCAAACAGTTTATTCTGTGATGAATGTCACATGGCAAAACCTGCATCATAAAATTGCAGGAAAAGAAAGAAAACATGACATTAAATCAATAAGATTTAGACAGTAAATCAATAAAATTTACTTGATGTGACACGAGTGAATCCTTACCAAGAAATCACTTTGTTGAAGTACTGCAGAGAAGATTGATCGTCCAACTACGCGTGGCATGCAGGGCCCCCGCCTACTCCCACAAGCAGGACAATCCAAAGGTCGTGAAAAATCGTATGGACCAAACATCCATGGGACTGGAAATCCTAGTGGGTGCAATAAACCCTGCAATGCATACAGATATTGGAGTGTAACCATAATTGATAAACCGTCCTCACAAAAAAAGATGATCTGGATACTTCAAAATATACAGACTGAATTGAGTGGACAGACATTAACATAGACTGTTCTTAGGACTCACGACACACCAAAAGCGGTAGTACTAAACAATACAGGGTTCATAAACACAAATCAAGTACTGAACAATAGTACTTACTACAAACAAGCAAAGTTGCACTAATTAAACTTTGTAGACTATTTCTTGCCACTGACCTAAGGGATGAACCCCGCGTAACTGACTAGGACACGGACTTCATGAGAGATGTCTACCTGCACCATCACCATCTCATCAACCTTGGAGAACCTAACAGAGTGGTCTTTCCACTCATAAACATGACGATGAAGACATGCCGCATCAGATTTGTCGGGAAGCTTTACAAGAACCACACCCTTGGTAATCGAAGGCACAACCAGGAAATTTTTGTGGTCAAGTATAGCCTCGAGAACACGCCTGACTACAATGCTACAGGAAAACACTAGTTCAGGACACGTGGCGACAAGGACACACCAGCTGGATAGTTTAGCAGTAGAACTCATCCTCGGGTCTTCCAGTTCACACGGCATGACTTTGAGAACTTCATATCCACCGCTGACCTGGTTCTAATTCAAACAGAAACCAAATATTTTATTACTACCTCCGTTCAGAAATATAAGATGATTTCGATATTATACTCCATATATGACTACATACACGCACATAAATGAGTGAACAAAGACACTAGAACATGTCTTCAAAGGCATGAGAGCAGAGGGATTACTTGCAATATCCATACACAAGTTACTGAGGCAAATATACCCTATTCAAAGGTAGCATTGATGTTCATAAAGTAGTTGAAAGTAATCTATAAGAAATCAGTGTCAACCTCTCACATGTTTTGGTCAAAAGAGGAATTTAGAACCGTCATTTGGCACACAGAAATCACATGCAAGATCACCCAGAAAGTTGTACTACTTGTAATAGTACTGTGTGTTAGATGAAAAAACACGATCAAGATCAAGAAGAAGATCGTCAAGAAGAGATATTACCTGGACTTGCTTAATGAGGGATCCCGAAGAGGGGGGCTTGGACAGGGCGATGGCTTTGAGCTTGTCTGCGGTAGTCTCGGTGGGGTGCTTGCGCTTCTTCGTACCATGAGCCTCGATGGTTTTGGCCAGAGCCATAGACATCACTTCAGCGGGTGCTCTAGCGTCCATCAAGAAATTGTCAAATAGAAATAAAAGAAAAGAAACCATAATCACAAACCCAAAAGAAGAACAGAGAGGGAGTTATAGGATCAGTCCTGGGGTTGCAAGACCGGGCCTTGGCCAGAATCAACACAACTGATGCGCTCACCTTTCCTTCTTTGGGAGAGAAGAACAATGGCAGAAGCAGGTCGGGGTTTTCTTGAAGAAATGAGGAACGAGATTAGGGAGAAGTGAGTGGGGGTTTTCTTCAAGAGAGGAAGCTGAGAGAGAAGAGTGAAATGATGATTGCTTTGTCCTTCCAACTTACTGCTGGAAAGGAGGGGTTTTTGTGATTTGACTCTCATTGGGCATTACTGCGGCGCTTCGATCTTGGTAGTCTACCATGCATTTGGGCACTCTACTATGGAGTAATTTAGTGCATGCCTGGAGGACCTCGATGCTGGTTATCCCACACGTCGGCGAAAGTGAGTAGCAAGGTTCCTGACGACAGCGGAGGAGGATCCGCACGATAGAGCGTGTACACTATTTTTCTAAAGAAAAAAATGATTACAACAAGCATTTCCACTCTTACGGCGGAGGAGTGCGAAACACGGTAGCCACTTAAACATACACAGTGCTGCTACTACTAGGCATGTGCAGTGGTTTCATATGTCAGTACTACATAATCTTGTTGCTAGTGTTGTAAGATATGACGATAACAAATGATGTTGTGCGCATGTCAACTATATTAACAGTAATTTAGTAACATAGTACCACTTTTTCGACTGTCCGGTCAAGAATGAACAGTGAGATCAACGTTAACAGAACTAGGTCTACAGTGCACGGAAAGTATGGTGCTATAGTACTCCACGAAACATGAACCATATGAAGCACAAATCAGTGTTAGGTAGGGTGTATGAAGGGTGCACGGGATGGGAGCAAAAGTTCCCTTCTCGACCCACTTTTGGGTGTTTGATAGAGTGCGTGAAGGGTGCATGAGTCCACACTAGTAGGTTAACACAAATACACGAAGAGGGAACAACTATATTGAGATGAGAATGCAACCAAACACACCCACACGCTATGTGCTATAGTGACTGATCTGCACCACCTAACTTTGATCCAACGATCATGTTGCACCGAGACATGGACATGCCCATGCAGATGGCGCCTAAACACAACCGAAGTCCCTTTGCTTTTCAAGGCGCACGACGTTGGTGATGCAGGCTGCAACCGCCCGCAGAGCCTGCTCCCGGTCGATGGGAACCAGATCACCAAAGACAGGGTCCAATGGCATGAATGGATTCCGATCACGGAGCCCTGAGAGGATTCGCACAGCAATGGCAATGGTAGCCCGCAAACCCTCCTTGTCCAGCTCCGCCCCCACCATCGCGTGGAGATGGCTCAGCTCCTCGGAGATATAGGTGAAAAAGGAGACCAGGTCAGGAAGCCGCAACTTGTTGAAGTCGATGGGATGGTCAAATGGGTTTAGCCCGACGGCCGGCATGGTCGCGCTGGCACGACGGTAGGCATCACGCAGCCGCAACATGTGCATGGCAACTTGGTCCACCAAGTGGGTGAGACGATCCTGGACCTCGTCACGATCGGCCCGCTCGCGCTCCAGCCGGCTCCCTTGACGACCTATCGTATCTCCTGCTTTCTGCACCAACGCCTCCGATGCCTCGAGCATCTTTGTGTTGGATGCCTGCCGCTTTTCAAGCTCCGTGAACTCCTGCACATAACGGAGGAGCATGACACTCCTCTCCTTCGTGAGCTCACGGAGCTCCCCGTCCTTCGCCCTGAGCTGCGCATCCTTGGCCTAGAGCTCTTGTGTTAGGCGCCTCACCTCGCACTCCATGATCTACGGCACCGCCATGGCACTAGGTAGAAGCAATGGGAAGAGGAAGCAAAGGGGGCAAAATGGCTGAAAGCCAATGCAATCTACGGGAAGGCGGAGGGAGCCAGCCGAGGAGCGGGGAATCTTTTGGTTTGCACCATGGGAAAACACCAGTCGACGACATCTCACATCAAGGAGCAGTGGATTTTACAGGCGGAGTCATCGTGACTAATTGCTGCCGCGCCTGCTCCCGTCAATCAAAAAACTAAAAATTCTGTTGCGCCTGCTCCTGCCAATCAAAAAATTAAAAATCCTACCGCACCCAAACACCAGAGCAACATCGTGGTGGATATTTAAATTTACCTGCCGGCAAGGAGATAAAAAAAGGGGTGAAAAAACAAATGTGGCGGCGGTCTAGCTAATCAGTTGCACTAGCCCAACTAGCTAGCCCCCGTGCTTCATTGATGTACTCAGCGGGAAAGGTGGTATTTCGTGATTTGATGACTCATTTACTTGCTTCGGCGCTACGACCGAGGAGGACCCAGAAAACGTGTGGTAGGGCGTCCCACATTTTGGCAAGGAAGAATATATGCGTGCACCACCCGGGATGACCCCGAAACCGCGTGGTAGGGTGTGCCACGTCTCGGCACAAAGGAAAAATGTGCGTGTAAAAATATACTGTATCAGACGTAGTACCTATGGTTCGACCTCGGGACCCAACCAGTCGGTCGAAAACACCCACTAGCCATGCAGCTTCATCATGCTAACGTGGCACGGAGGATAGGTGTGGTTAGCTCTGTCTCGACCAGCCACAACGTCTCTTGTTTGAGGCGATTCTTCTATTTTCCAAGCTTTTTTTAGTTATAATAACACCATGGCAAGCTAGTGCCGCTCTTCGTGTGTGCCCGTGCATCTAAAGGTTAGACGATGGAGAGGAGAGAGAGATCGCAGACCTGGGACCCACCAGTAACTGAGTCAACGGTCATGCACGTGTTGACGAGGCACTCCCTCTACTCTACTCAACATAATACTGTATAAAATCAAGTTACGGGACAAAGCCAACAACCGCTGTTGTTTCAGGCTATCGACTTACGCTTTGTAGTCCTGGTTGCCAGTTCGAATCTCTTTCAGATTTGTTAGTTTTATGTCCAAATTTGATTAATGACAAGTGGGACCCCCGTGTGTTGTTCTGATATTTCAGTGTAGGGTGGGTTTTTTGAACAAACACTTTGCACGGTTAGACAAGTAACGGCACGAGTTACACGTATTTTGCAAGTTTACAAACAAAAATGACAGCGGCATAGAATATCACATCCACCCCGCAGCTTAGATGCTATGGTGATACGAGTTTTACGTTGTTGGAAGTGAGATCCAATGGCTTGGGAGTAGTCTTTATAATTAAGCGCAATTTCCAAACTCTCCAAAGGTTTTTTTGCAAATAAAACATTCAGGCCTCGTGTGTGCCACTGCATCTTGGATCCAACAGCTCCCCGTTGCTCATATTAGGTGCTCCTCGTAGCTTAATTAGCGGCTATGGTGATACGAGCATCTAGGTCGTATGATCTGTGATCAGATGGCACATGCGTAGTACTTGTACTTTCTGCGCAATTCCCAAACTCTCTCAGCCGTATATTGCAAAAACATTCAAACCCCTACTGTGGACCGTTAGATCTCTATGAACTCGTATCACCATAGAATCTACGGTGTGGGAGCACCTCATATTCTTCCGTGCGAGAAAACATCAGGTGCTCTTGCAGCTTGGATGCTACAGTGATACGAGCTTCGAGGTCGTTTGATCTGAGATCCAATGGCATCTGAGCGGTCTTTGTGCTTGTAAGCAGTGGCCGAACTCTTTGGGGGATTTTCTACAAAAAAACATTCAAACCACCAAGGAGGTGGTGGGTCACAAATCCAACTACTCCGAAGAGCTTATATAACCAAAGCATCTAAGGTGTGATAGCACATGATATTCTTACATACATGAGAATATGATGTCCTCCTTCATCTTAGATGCGACGGTGATACGAGCTTGAGGTCGTTGGATATGGGATCCAAGGGCATCTGAGTAGTTTTTGTACAAATTGTGTGCAATTCTTAAACTCATTAAGGTTTCCTGTAAAAATATTAAGACATCATGTGAGCTGCTATATCGTAGATCTACACGCTCCAAGCAAGTCGTATCAGCTCCTCGGGAGGAGGGGGGTGCACAACCAATCGGTGTTTGGGAGGGTGGGGACAAATATAATCTAAACATTCACAATTTTATCTAAGGTCGAGGGGTTAACCCCCGACAATCTACATAGCTCCGCCTAAACACAACATTTGCATGTACTGTAGTACTAGACTTAATTTTCATGTTTCATTTTCCTGTTCATTTTAAATATTGAATTGAGGACCATGCATGTCTTACATTTTACTCCCTTCGTTCCTAAATATTAGTCTTTTTAGAGATTTCTAATGGACTGGCCATAGGAATGTATATAGACATATTTTAGAGTGTAGATTCACTCATTTTGCTCTGTATGTAGTCACTTGTTGAAATCTCTAAAAGACTAATATTTAGGAACAGAAGGAGTATTTTTGAATTCGTGTCATACATGCATGGTTTGGAAAAATAGATGCACTATACTTATTGGATTGTTGTTGTGTTCATGGGTGTGTGTGTGTGTGGTCATATGCTTGATACATACAAAGTTTTCTCACCACCATATTGTTCATCTTTTAAATTTGAATTTGCAATGAAAATCTTACTAGGGATACCATGAAATGTGAAATCCAGGTTGAGATCACTATATCACAAACTCACTCTAATTTAAGAACTCGTCATAAATCAATTACCACGTTGAGATTACTATTTGCAAGGAAAATACGGACATTGTAATAGACATAGATTCATTCGGCAATTTAAAAGATTCCTTTAGTATTCTCGAATGGTAGGACCCAACGGCGTACCAGCCAGACCTTGGCTCGTGTTGATCCTAAAAAACCCGAGCTCGTGTCCTTCTGGTGGCGTGCGTGGTACGCACATTAGGCAACCCCAACCAGTCGAGCCTCCGCATTCCGAGTCGAAATATCTGGCGGCCAGAATTCCGGCCCTAGGAAATTCCCCTCATTTCCCTGGTCCATAATGACTACATGAACAATGGAGGGATGCTTTAGTAACTAGACAACGTTGCCTACCGTGCCGAGCACAGTTCAATTCCCTCGGTCGCCGCTCCCCAAGGTCACCTGTCAACTGCATTGCCTAGTACTACTACTACTACTACACCAGGATGAGCACATAATTGAGCCTGTTTGTTCGTGCCTAGTTCTTGAGTTAATAAATCAGGCAATGCACTTGTACGGAGGGATTATCCTTTTGCTCTGCATATATAACTTGTCTGAAGTCTAACTAAGAAAAATGTTTGACCAAATCCTTTCTTAAGAAATACAACAGGACGGATGTATCGCTTGAAAATTTATTGCATGATACAGGTTATGATATTGTTCCGAATCCTGGATTTTAAATTTCAGAAAATCCAAAACTGACCAAAAATTCGTGAAACTGAGCATGGTCACGTGATATGGCACAAATATTCCTTTGTAATTTTTTCTTCAATTTGAGACAAGCTGCTTATGACAAGTTGCACAAATGAAGAGCCAAGGTATTTTGGAACAAAGACCTGTCATGTTAATGCGAACAGTTTCACTATTGAAACTGTGGGTGTTTACGTGCCGCCACGAGTCCCGCTTCTCATCGGCAGGTGTCGTCCGAGCAAGCGTGTGAGTCGACGGGAGGCGTGCGTGCAGACCGTTGCGCCGGCTGACAGGGAGGCGTGCGAGCAGACTGCTACGCAGGCTCACTGCGAGGCGAGCCCTTTGACCAGGCTCCGCCGCCCACCTTCGTCCCAACTACTCCCACTTTTAATGTCGCAGGTGCCGCAGTTTAAAATCAACCCCGCGCTACCCGGTACAGCTACAATCTTCTCTCTTCCTCTCCGATTCTCCTGTCGTCTACCTTCAACCAACCTGACCTAAATGTACGCCATACTGCGTCACGATGGTCTGCCCTTAGTCTTCTAGTTTCCTGAGGAAGACACCCAGCTTGAGTCTCAAGAACATAAGGCTCTTTGGGACGATCTTGAACTGGCCTTGCGAGACGCCACGCCTGTCCCCGCTCCCGTTTTGACTCGCGTCGCCCTGACTGCGCCAGCGCCCATCCCCGTGGCATTGATGGGCTGGGAGCCTCACATTGTCGCCGAGCTTGATGCCACGGGGTTCCACGAGGTCCCCGTCGACTTTCACGCGCTCGTGCGCCTGCCAGCACATGCGCATGCGCCTGCGCATGCACTAACGCGCACACCCGTGCCGGTACCCGTGCACCTGCCAACGCATGCGCCGGTGCATGCACTAATGTGCCCGCCCGTGCTGGTGCCCGTGCACACGAATGTCTTTGTTGCACCGTTGCCAGCGCCTATCCCCGCGCGGGTGCAGTGCCCCCCTCAGCGGCATGGATGGCCGTCGTCGACCGCTTCCTTGCACCAACGCCAGTCGCCTCCTCCCGCCAGTTGACTCGCTCCAGGAGACCGAAGTCCAGAACATTGTGGCCTTCCTTGAAGCTAGGGCCAACGTCCAGGAGTTGAAATTGCAACTATCTCTGGGTGGTTTTGGTAATTATTAACAATATATAGCTCATTGAACTAATGCTATTTCAAGATGAATATTTCAGGAAAGTTCAATGATTGGCATGGCATGGATTAGGAATGTGGACCCCTCAAAATGCCAAGGACAAAGGATTGGCTCAAGCTCTAAAGCTCAAGACTCTACATTTTACTTTTAGTGATCCAAGATCACATTGAGTCCATAGGAAAAGCCAGTACTATTAAAAGGGGATGAGGTGTTGCTTAATGGCTTGCTTGCTCAAAGTGCTTAGTGATATGCTTCAAAAAAACCTCAAACACTTTCTCATATCCACATATGTCCCAAAACAAAAGTCAAACTCGGCCCCATCGATTTGATCTATCCGGTGCCACCGAGTTCATTTGACATAGCCACTGCCATAAATCCTAGTCACTTCGGTCTCACCGAGATGGGATTGCAAACCCTTTGTTTCCCTTCATAACATTTCGGTCTAACCGAGATGAGGGATCGGTCCCACCGAGTTCGCAATGCAAACTCTCTGTTTCCCTTTCGTAACGTTTCGGTCTCACCGAGATGAGCGAATCGGTCCCACCGAGTTTGCCTGACCAACTCTCTGGTTAGCTTATTACCAAAGTCGGTCCCATCGAGTTTGTGTAATCGGTCTCACCGAGATTACATTATGCCCTAACCATAAAGAAATCGGTCCCACCAAGATGACATGTCGGTCCCACCGAAATGCCTAACGGTCACATTATGAACTAAATCGGTCTGACCGAGTTTTCTGATTCGGTCTCACCTAGTTTGGTAAATTGTGTGTAACGGTTAGATTTTGTCTGGAGGCTATATATACCCCTCGACCCTCTTTTGATTCGGGGATAAAGCCATCAGAACATGCCTACACTTCAAGCATTCATTTCTGAGAGAGAACCACCTACTCTTGTGTTGATCTGTAGCCTTCCCCAAGTTGCTTTCCACTCAAATCATCTTTCCACCAAATCCAATCCTATGAGAGGGAGTTGAGTGTTGGGGAGACTATCATTTTGAAGCACAAGAGCAAGGAGTTCATCATCAACACACCATCTATTACCTTTTGGAGAGTGGTGTCTCCTAGATTGGTTAGGTGTCACTTGGGAGCCTCCGTCAAGATTGTGGAGTTGAACCAAGTAGTTTGTACGAGCAAGGAGATCGCCTACTTCGTGAAAATCTACCCTAGTGAGGCAAGTCCTTCATGGGCGATGGCCATGGTGGGATATACAAGGCTGCT